>JAJTUP010000002.1:0-1273379 GCA_021399435.1 Diaporthe sp. PMI_573 | reverse complement strand
ATCCTCTCGGGCTTCGTCTTCCTCGAGACGGACCGCAAGAACGACGAGTCCGACCCCACCCCGGAGGGAGGGTGGAAGCAACCCCTGGCCGAGGTATCGTGGCTGGCGCGGATCGCGGGCGGGCGGCCCCGGGAGGGCGAGGGCCACGAGGCCAAGGACGCCTCGCTATGTCTGGGGATCGTCCCCTGGGCACCGCTGCCTGCGGGGCCCGAGGCGCTGGAGAAGTATATCGGGCTTGTGCGCGAGGCGTGCGACAGAGACGGCGGCGAGGGCGTCTGGGCCAAGGTCAAGGGGTTCCGGTACCTGCTGCAGGATAAGCCTAACGGCACCATGCTGGAACCTCAATTTATCGAGGGGCTGAAGCTGCTCGGTCGTAAGGGTCTCGTCTTCGACGTCGGCGTCGACCAGCACCGCCGTGGCAGGGCGCAGCTCGAGGAGACTGTCGCGATGGTCGAGCGGGCGCATGACGGCGTCCCGGACGCGGAGAAGGTCACCTTTATACTGAGTGAGCCCATTTCATTTCCTCTCTGTCTCCGATATCACCCTGCCTTGTATTGTGTATATATCAAATACTAACAACCGCCCACCACACCACGCAGACCACCTCTGCAAGCCCGACCTGACAACTCTCCACCCAGCCGACCCGGCCTTCATATCCTGGCGCACGGCAATCTACACCCTCTCCAAGGCCGACAACGTCTACATGAAGCTGTCTGGCGCCTTCTCCGAGATGTCGGACGCCCTGCGCCGGCAGCCCGCCAACGACATCTTCGAGTCCATCATGCCCTGGCTGGCCGTAGTGGTCGCAGCCTTTGGTCCGGAACGCCTCATGTTCGGCAGCGACTGGCCCGTCAGCACCATCGGTGTCGACGGCGAGGAGGAGGAGGATGATGGCGCGTGGGAGAAGTGGAGGAAGATCGTGGACAGGCTGTGCTTCATGAGCAGCTTCAGCGACGACGAGAAGGCGCAGGTGTTCGCGCGCACCGCGAGGAGGGCGTACAAGCTTGACTGAGCAGGCGTCGCTTGGCGCGTGTCCGGCCGGCTGGGCGAGGCCGATTGGGATACTCACATGCGGTCTGGAGACAACTACGGGCACCTGATGACGGCGGTTCCATAGGACTGACCGGGCCCGGTGAGTTCCGCATGGCAAACAATTTGTTTGGTAAACGGGCGAGACGGCGAGAGCATAATGACAGGCAGTCATCTGTCTGCCGCGCCCAGCAAGCACATATGATTACTGCCTTGCTGCAGGTAGCCTTGGGCTGGGACCAGCGGCAAGAATCAAAACTACCACACGACACGACACAAGCAACACCCATGTGAGAGAGGATAGACATGCGAGCAAGCTTAGAAGAGCACAGTCTCTATCATTAACCCTGATTCTCAGCGTGGCTGAGTATGAAGCTACCTATGTAATGATACCCAATCTGCAACGATGCCCTGATTTACAAGTGCACACGCATACTGAGGACGTCTAATAGTCTAATGAAAACCCATAGTGTATCCTGTAACGCCTCGCCAAAGTTTGCAATATCGCTGATTCGCAGCCAGCGTCCGTCCGTCCTGGACTGTAAAGAAATATTGACAGCTGTCGTCGCCCCGAGGAAGAGGTATAGGGGTTTTGTGTAGCTAATTTGCTCCCCGGGTTCTTGTCTATAATGAAGACCCCGTAGTCGCATCCGGAGGCTTCCCCTCGTATTGAGAGGGTCCGTCAAGCTGACCTAGAGGCACACATTTGATCTATGAACTCGTGCCTCGTTGTTGTGGTGTGGTTGTTCCTCCTTGCTTCTCGTTTACGGCCGTCTTATCGGACTCGTACGAGGGCGGTCGTTCATCTTGGAACCTAATGGACCGCAGTGTGTTGGACCTGCTCCTGCCCGGCTGCTGTGGCTTGGTGACGGAGCCTATGGTGTTGGACCGGCTGACATCGCCGGAATTGCTCGCATTCAGGGAATTCGACCGGCTGACTCCGTTCTCGTCGTGCGTCGAGAGCACGGTTCCACTTCTGCTGTGGCCCGCAGGTTGTTGATCGAAGGAAAATGCGGTGTTGCTCCTGTTCCTTCCTTGCGGCTGCTGACTAGCCGCCGAGGTGTCTCGAGAATGGGTAACCTGCGACATCTGGGATCGCTTTGACTGCGCCCTCTTCATGCTCGAGTGCCGCATGGGCTTCCTGCCACTCTTGAGGTCTCGTCGGCTGGTACAGCAGCATCCCATCCCGGCATGGAGGATGAACGCCATAAACGCGAACCCGGTTGAGATCCACATGAAAACGAACATACGGGTCCCCACAGACGCGTTGATGTTGAGGGACGCTTGCGCGGTGGCAGCGTATTTGAAGACGAAGCTGATCACCGAAGCGATGACACTTCCAACCAGAATGATCACGAAGGTCAGGAAAGAGACCAGGGACATGGGTAAAGCCCACCACCTGGAGAAGATTGCAACGGGGGAGAGAAAGACCATAATAAAGGAGACGATGGTGCCAGCGAGGAAGAAGGCGAACATGATGTTAGAGCAGATCTTGAGGATACCAAGAATCTGAGTAATCTCGGCGGGCAATGCTATGGTGGACCCGGAGAGAAGCTCGTTCAAGATGATTTCGACTGGATTGAACCAGTAGTAGCTCTTAGGGCTGGAGCAGTCGGTGATGCCTCTGAGAAGAGCTCATTAGCATCTATCGAATCATGTGACTAGGTAGGCTTGGACACTCACTCATCGTTGTAGCCCTCACAGAAATTCCACAAGCCGGGTTGGTAGAAATCATGGAGGCCGATGCCACGGGCGATAGAGTTGATGAGCTGGGCATTCTCGATAGAGGTAGGGATGATGTCGGCAAGTGATAGCCTGAAGAAATAGATTTCACCAAGCACCTTGCTGCCCTTTCGAGTTTGGCCGAGCTCGATCTGACCACATGTGGTCAGCCAATGGTCAATATTAGATGGGCACAGAGGCTGAACTCACCAGCATGAGGAATACCCAGGATAGAAGATAAAGAAGGGAAGCAAGCCCTGCAAAAATGGAGCGGGCCCTGGTATTCCTGCGTAGGTCTAGCTTGTACCAGTGGCCTTCATCTTCCCATATGGTCGAGTTTGCATCGAAAGAGCCGGCCGAACTCTTGGTTGTGCGTCGCCTGTGCAAGCTCTGAAAGGGGGCCGGGATGGCCATGATGCCGCGGACGGTACAATCAGCTCTCGGTGGGCCGTTCTGCGCGAGAGCCGCCAAGGGACGTACGCGGTGTTGGACGCCAGTTAAGTCCGGGTAGGAGGATGGCGGCGGCGGCGGCGGCGGCAGTGGTGAAGTTCAAGATGCGACTTGTAGTTGTCAAAGCTAAAGAATGGAGCTTAATGCGTCATGTCTGAATGTACACTATGAACGAGGCCTGTAATTGCGAGGTCGGCAGAGACCCGGAGGTGGATAAGGAGCTGGACAGCCTGGTCCAGGGCAGTGTGGTGAAATGTTGTACACGCGCGGTTGGGAAAACAGGCGATGAATGAGTTGGAGGCACCCAGCAACCGCCAAGCAGGAGCCCGAGTGTTTAACAGGCCAGGTTTGCTGGCCTGGAAAGAGGCTGTGTGTGTGTTTATGCCCGAGTGACCTTACCGTGTTGCTCTGTCCGCGTGCCTGGCGTTGGGGGGGGTCTGTTGACCGTAACTCCTTCCCTTCCGTTGTCCGCGCCAGGGTGACGATATGCGCGTACTGGTCTGGTCGAACCTGGACTTTGTCGTGTGTGTCCACCTCATCGATTCGCCTCCCGGGGAGGCAGGCGGGAAGCGGGCGGCTGGGAATGGACCTGCTGGAGCTGGTCTGGAGCTCTCGAAGGCAGACAGACAGGCGGAACTGGAGAAGGAGAGGCCTGGGATCAAAAAAGAAATCCGGACTGGCGCCACGGCCCATCTGGCCATGCATTTGGGGGGTGGGTCGGCCAGTCAGGCATTGTGAACGAGTGGTCTGGACTGCCTGACTGCACGTTGTACCGTGCTGTACAGTCTGGCAGTCGGCCAGCACGCTGCACAAGTGTGGCATTGCATGCTCCAGGCTGGTGGGATCAATTGGAAAGGGAGATGGACCCCTGAAGCGACCCGGCGATCGTGGGTCCTCCAAGCCAAAATCCTGCCCTGGGTGGCAGCTTGGCGACAAGGGCAGGGGGCTCAACTGGACTGACTGAATCAAAGGAAAACGAGACGAGACCCGAGCGAGCTGGCGAGGTAAGCACGGTAAGGCAGACGGCGGCTCTGCCAGTAAGCAAAAGCTTTGCTGGCCCCCAGTCCCTGTTCGTTTCGAGAAATCTTCCCGGAAGCTCCTTTGATTCTGGCCTGGGATCCTGAGCTGTCTGGCGTTGAGCCCACTCACGGTGGGGTCTTCAATGTGCCCTGAGTCGACGATGGATTTGACGATCACCAATTCGAGCAGATTGTCATTTCTACCCTCTGGCGGTCGCGAATGGTTGGTCACCGAGGTACAGAGCGGTACATCAGATAGTCACTCACCAGCGGTGAATACGAACGGCCAGAGACACACAACCATCGAAGGATTGGGTAGATTGCGTGTGCTCGCCATGGCTGAGCTGGTCGGATCGCCGCATAACCAATCGAAATACCGCATCTATCAAGTTTTGATGCGGTGCTGACTGCCCAGTGCCGAGCCGGGTGACCTGGCAGCCTGGGCAACTAGGCACACGACTCCCGGCCTGACCAGGTCTCCACGCCCTCCAGCTCATTACTGTGGTATCGAGTGATCATCATCATCGTGCACGAGTCCAGCCCCGCACATGGTTTGAATGCGCCGCACCTATATACTGTGTGGCTTCCTAGTGTACGATAGTGGGCGTGCGAGAGGATTGTGTGTGAGAGAGCGTGAGGACGAAAATGAGACGCGGGCCTCTCGACTCTGCTTCCGTTGAGTGTGAGTGTTGTCCAAGGTGACGTCAGCTTGCACTTGCGGCAGTCGCGCAGTCCAAGGTTCTTCCCGTCGCACTTGCAGCCTCGACCGCCGCCGACGCCGCAGGTCCATGAAACTTTGACAAATGGACGACCATGGAAAAGTCAATGCTGAGGCTGCCACTGTGCGCTTATTAGTGCAAGTGCAGAGTGGTGGTGTGGTTTGGTGTAGTGCAGTTGATGGCCGATTGCCGGGAACCCGAAAGCTTGGCAACCCTTATTTGGGGTAAAATTGTATACGAGCAAGCGAGAGGAGCACGTATAGCGATGGGCCAGAAGTATTTACTGGGCAGGAGAGGCCTGTCGCGCAGTCGCCGTACGTGGTCAAAGAGTGTACCAGGACCCAATAACCTGAGAATGAGATCTTGGTGCTGCGCCCCCCTTCATGGAAACCCCAAGGGCCCCATGGAAACCCCTGTCCACCGTGACGCTGTCACAAGCGCTTGCCGTCCAGTCATGAGGATATCCACATTTTACGATGGGACCAACGCTCCAACCCTCTGATGAACCAAACCATTCGATCGGTCAATCACTATCAGTGTCAAGCTCCTTCCAAGCTGGAGGAAAGGAAAGAGCCAGGCTGCCTGCCTACCCGCCCACACCTGTCACAGCAACAGCACTTGCACCGTATGATCCCGTGCCTTACTGTGCAGTGTTTTTCATAACGGTAGTGCCACCCGTCAGACAACAGCAGCAAGGGTCCTCGCCCATTGACCGTTCGTTATCCACCGCCCACAGCAACGCGGTCTGGAACTTTCATCGCTGTCTTGGACCCTCTCAAATTCTGTCATCACCATCGTCATCCACGGGGAACAGGGCCTTGAATGGGCGTCATCCCCTGAGCACCCGCTATATTACCACCAACGACATAGTATCTCAAGTTCATACTTCAAGCAAACAGCAACTCCGGCCCATCGGCGCCCTGACAGTCCTATCACAACAGGCTCAGGGGCTCAAGCCCAAAGCACGAGGAGCTGTTTGATACCCGCACTCCACATCCAACTCCTGCTTGTTCACTCAAATAGACACACAAAACAACCAGCAATGGCGCCCTTGAGGGTCTGGGGACTGCTTCTCGTCAGCCTCGGGTCCTTCGCCCGTGCTGCGGATCGGGACGAGGATACCACCTCGGCCTCGGCCTCGTCCTCGTCCTCGTCCTCGGAGGAGTCTGGCATCATCATCCTCACGGGCACTCATACTACACCTCCGGCCAGGCCAACGAGCACCCAGGATTCCACCATCACTCTCGCCACAACCACCCTCACTGGGTCCGACCTGGATACCGCCACCGATAATGCCACAGAGTCGGAGACTGGGTCTGGAACTGTCACCTTCCTCACCGGATCCATCACTGGGACGGCTTCGGGCACAGCAACACGCCCTGGCAACTTTTCTGTCACCCCGTCATCGACCTCCACAGCCCCTACTGTGGTCAACACCCAGCCCTGCAACAACTATGTGGAGCTGTGCGACCGCAAATACAGCAACATCACCATGGTGGGATGCCACAACTCGCCCTTCGTGCGGCCTGGAAACCTCGCCTCCAACCAGGCCTTGGATGTGACGCAGCAGCTCAACGACGGCGTGAGGTTTCTCCAGGGTCAGATGCACTGGACCGCCAACGACAGCGTCCCTCACTTCTGCCATACCACGTGCGACATCTTTGATGGGGGTCGTATCACGGATTGGCTCACAACCGTCAAGAACTGGGTCGCTGCCAACCGGTTTGACGTTGTTACAGTCCTGCTCGAGAACGGCAACTACTCAACGCCAGACCATTACGTCGACTACATCAACGAGACGGGCATCCTGGACTATGTTTATACTCCGCCCTACCAGCCCATGAACTTGACTACCTGGCCGACCCTGGCCGAGATGATCATATACAACACCCGCGTGGTTCTCATGTTGGATTACATGGCCAACCAGACCGCCTACCCATGGTGGATCGATCAATTCAGCAACATGTGGGAGACACCCTTCGACCCGACGGACCAGAACTTCCCCTGCGTCGTCGAGCGGCCTGATCCTAACATGCCCATCGAGCAACTGAAGAATATGATGTATCTCACCAACCACAACCTCAACGCAGAAGTGTCTATACTGGGCCAATCCATCCTCGTTCCGGACGTGTCCCAGCTCAATCTGACCAACAACTACACCGGCTTCGGCAGTCTCGGGCTTGCCGCCAACAACTGCCGCTCCACGTACGATCGGCCGCCCACCGTACTGAACGTGGACTACTACAACTTTGGCGGTTCGGAGGACTCCGGCGCCGTCTTCATGGTCGCGGCGGCCATGAACAACGTGACATACCGCGGCGGATGCTGCGGCAAGGCATCTACGAGTGACTCGCCGCAGGGCCCAGGGCCGATGTTTTGGTACGAGGCGAGGAAGAACGACCGGCGTTCCGTGGCGGTGTTCATGCTCGCCTGGGTCACCTGGATACTGTTGGTCTAGTAGCGCCTAGGACAGACGAGGAACCGTGGAGACTATTGTGATTTGATGCCGCGGAGGGACTGGTGGTGACCCTTGCCTTCCGCTGTAGGAGTAAAAGAGCGGGAAGGTCTGACCCGGGCATTCTTACTTGGACCTGAGGAGTCATCTGATTTTTCTAGAATGCTCTTTCATTGCAAGGCGTTATGGTCGATGTTGGGATTATAGACAGTTTGTGGGAATGAGCATTGCGGTTGCGGACGTTGGTAGAGCCACTCCTTTAGGGGAGCAGCAAGGCACAGGAAGATCCATATAGAAGGTAGGTATGATTGGAAACGGCCCTGGCCAGAAGCACTTTTGTAAACGTTTAATTCATCGACTCTACGAGACTATCTCTTCCCTGTGGTCAATGACAATAGGCCCACTGATGACGAGCCTGGCTGTCTGCCGGTGATGTCAGCAGGACGAGTGTTTCATTCCCATGGGGGCTGGTGAGCAGACAAACCTGTATGCTCTTCCTCTGCTCTCTGTATCGTGTCATTTCAGGTGCCTTGATGTCTATCTGCAAAGGCCTCCAATCTTTGGTCTCATTATCCGCAGATGATGAGCATTGTCTCCGCTGCCTCCTACCCAGCTGTGATGTTGGCTCACGGCGTCTTCCCGACCAATACCTTGCCTAGATCGCCAACCTCGTCCCTTTTCTCAGGGGCTCCGAGTCTTCCCTTGTCTCCGGCTCGCCGCTCGTGTCGTCGCTTTCGTCAATTATTCCCTTGTAGGATATAATTCCCTGCCTGCGTGTGCTTTGCTCCTTGTGCAGTGACATTGCCGGAATGTCGAAATCCGAGTCCCTGTGTCCTGAAACATCATCATCAACCACAAAGTTGTTCATCTTTGCTTTTTCTGACGACTCTGTTGATCTATTCCAACCCTCTTCGATGGCCGCTGCCGCCTGCCGCTGGTCCTCGACGACGTCAAAAAGCACTGCTTCATCCCGGCTTGTCTTCCGGATGAGCTTCTGTACCTTGGACCAGCTCAAAGTCGGGACCTTCTTGCCCTTTTCGCCCCGACGAGCACAGCCGGGAAGCAATTTCCACTCGTCGATGTCGTCAGCCAGCTTGGAAATTGTGAAATTGTACTTCCCTCCAAAGTCTAGCAGCTCCTTTTTGTCGCTGGGGAGTCCGACCGGAGTCCAGTTGTCCTTGTACAGCCACAATGGCTTGTAAGCGGACTCGAGATCCATGACAACGATATACGGCGTGTCGATCACTTCGTCACCACCCGATTTGCGGGCAACGCCCAGCCTGCCCAGCGGCAGAATGAATGTAGGGCCGTCCGTGTGCCGTGCCTCAGCCTCGGGTTTGTTCGCGCCTTCATGAGAAGCATCCCGGTTTTCGCCGCCATCGGCATCGAATCTACCGCCAACATTGGATCTGGCAGCGGAAGTATTACCGTGATCATCAGCATAGATGATCCGACGGATCTGGGTCTCACTGTGCCGGCCGAGAGGTGGCTCCGCAGGAATCTCATCCATTCGCCGATAGATATCCCTCCTGGCATTGACTGCTGCCGTGACGATCGATACATTGCGGTCGCCGTTATACCTCACGGCGTTCTGCTCCAGGAGTTCGACGTGCCGTCTAAAGTCCCCCATCGTCTCGTACCTGTTGTGGCTAAGCATGTGTTGCATAGTTCCGAGGTCAATAGGCTCTGCGATTAGTGCCTTGTAAGTACCCCAGACTTTTGGCTGTAAGACCTGCACCGGTTCCCGGAACTCGACAGCGTCTTCGGTGACACTCACCGCGGCCAGTATTTCCTTGAGAGCGTCGTTCTGGTACGTCGTGATCTTTTCGGCCGCGAGGGTGACATCGCTGAGCCTGCTGAGCCTGCGTGCGGTGGAAGTTGAGAACTCCATTGGGTACTGTCCAGCCCAGTCGCTGTAGGCCGATAAGCCAGGTAGAATCAAGAATTCCCGGCCGTCCTTTGCGGTGGCCAGTGGAATAATATCCTTGCTGTTCTGAGCAGCACAAAGATGGCTGAGTGCCTCTGGTTGAGCACTCGTTAAGATTTGCTCTAGCACATCGTCATCGTCGTTCAACCAAAGGTCTTGAAGTTGCTTCACCAGGGCATGACTGTCGTAAGGCTCGCCGATGTGCTTGGTGATGTTGCGGTCAGCTTTGGCTACGTCGCTGTTAGCTTCTGTGTAGTTTAGGGTCTGGAACCGAGCTCGCTTCTCACCTTTTCTGCCCGGATAATCCATGATGCAAATTTGATATGGCTGGCCAGACCCGGATATCGGACTGGTGCCGTGGAAAATGACGACCCTACCGTTCGGAGCGGAAAATTTTTCTCAAGGACCTGCCAGGTTTACTGGTCGATTCTTGAGGTTATCTCCAGGTACGCGGATTATTAGTCCACTGACTCTGATTGTACTTTCCAGTAGCTGGAGGCCGTGAGATGAAAGCGGATGGGAAGAGAGGGAAGATGAGGATTAAGGACCAGGAAGGTAGCAGTTCAGTGACAGCATGTATGCTTGAGAATTTGAGAAAGAACGAGCTGAAGAAGGGAAAGGCTTTGTGATGTAGAGGACTGAGAGGAGCGGTTTGCCAAGCAGCAGCGTCTGGCCAGCTTGAAGATTTGTCTGGAGATATGGCCAGATGGATTTTGGAGGCCACCTAGGTAAGGAGTGGTAGAAATCAAGCCAACCACTCAACCGGAGTACAGCGATAGATAAGCAAGAGGAAAAGAAGCGAAGATCCAGGCAATATTTTGGGCGTTGTGGCCTGGGACGAAAGAAGTAGGCATGGCTTCATGCGTATAGTTGCTTCCTCTGTTGCCGAATTGGCCCAGGCTGGTCATATGTGATGAGCAGGCTCTTGCGGAAACCATTTTCCTCAAGGTGAAGCTATGCCTTACTCTGAAAGTGTCTGGTTGAGTGCAGGTAAAGAAGTGCCAGACCGTTGCAGAATGTGGAAATATGTCTCAACACCCATGTTGAAACGCACTCAGAAGCAATCACGAAAGAGCACACTGCTTAAGAGGGGCTAGCAGGTCAAGTGGTGCATGGAGAGGTTGTGATTCGCTTTAAATTCAAGCACTTGAGACCTCAGAATATCATTATCATGACGTAGAGCAGAATCTCATAAAAGAATAGCCTGAACAAAAGCAGCCGCTTTCAACACGGGAAACAAATCTCCCTGTTCCGAAATTACTGCCACTGTACCCGCGTTGCGAAAATCCAACGTATGCAGGACCATGATGCCACACCCATATCTCATCCATAGTCCTCATCATCTTGGTACCAAGAATCGCGCTCTTCACCTTCTGAAAATCGACGCAGCCAAGCTCGCCTTCAACGCAGCCCACCTCCGCCTCACGGAGCCCGCCATGGTGCCACTCCCATCTGTATGCCCGTCATCATCAGTATCGTCCGCATCATGGTCAAAGTCAGAAATGTCCCATCCAGACAACCCACCAGATCCTTGTGCCGACAAGTACTTCTGCGAAGACAACCCCTGCCTCTCCCTCCGACTCTTGAGCACCTCGCGACCCAGGGATGGGAAAATGGCCCCCACCTGCTCGCCCGTGCGCGCTGAAGCCTCCATGAAGCCCACGCTGGCACCGGCAGCGATCCCTGAGGGGCCGAAGAACTCCTCTGCGGCTATTTGGCCTTCGAGCCAGGACACTTCGCGGAGCTGATCGGGCACGTCTCGCTTTGCGCCGATGAGTAGGAAGTGGTATGGCTTCGAGTTATACGTTGCGTCGCAAGTGTCTCTTCTGGTGGGTGAGCCGGGGAGATGGAACCCGCCTTTCTTCTTGGTCAGTGTGGTTGTGGTCCTGCCTGGGTGGATCGAGCTGTAGATGTTATTCGCAAGTGACTTGAGGTAAGTGAGCGACGCTGGGTCGGTGATATCGTACACCAGAACCGCCGCGTCTGTGATGGCCAGGGCCTGGGAGAGATGGTCAGGCGACGACAGGTGCTCGACGGGTAGCTCGAGCGCATCGACGGTATACAGGTTTGACTCGACGTGTTTGCCCTCGTTTGACTCGATGGTGATGTTACGTCGGCAACCGTTTATGTTGCTTGACGAGGCCAGATTCGACGGGTCGGGGAAAACACCTGTGCAGAACTACCCGCGACATGTTATGAGCTGAAAAGGTCAACATTTTGACTCAAAACCTTGACTTACCTTCTTCAGAATGGACGTCTTGCCCACACCCTTGGCTCCGATCACCAAGACGCGGAACTCGCCGACGGGCTTCTTTTCTGGCACGCGCAGACCTAGCATCCAGCTTGCGCGCTTGTCGTCGGGTGGCCTTTCCTGCCACTTGAGGACTGCCCGAAGATACTTGGCCTCCTCATCTGAGAAGATCATTGAAGCCATGATTACCAGGATAGAACGTCAAGGATAATCAAAGGAAGGTTTGAAAGGGCCGTGAGGTGGCTGTCAGAGTTTACGAAGTCGACTTTCGAGTTGCGTGTGGGAGATGAAAAGGCAGACAGACGTAAGGCTTCCATTGAAGGAGATTCGGATCAAAGAAAGCACCTCGAGGTCCCACCACCGTAGTAAAGTAAAGTCCCAAGAGCTTCACTGGCCAACACGACCTACTAGTGAATTGACCCGCACCAGTGCTCCACGGTCTTGTTTGCAAGGACCCTCCCAGGTAGACATAGCGTGTGCACAAATCTCGGGCCTCCATTATCTTGGGTTGGTTACTCCGTCATGAATCGCAATACCATACACAAGATATACGGACGCCCTCTGCCAGTAGTCGTTTACTTTCAAGTACCGAAAGTAATACAAGAGTTTGCTTGGAATCAATGGCATACCCACTGTATTGCAGGGGCAGGTTGAGACAAGTATGCAGAGCATCAAGCAAGATAAATTGAAATCGCCTCATCGTCTAGCAGGTACGACAGGACAATTCACGGCAGTGTCAGGGAAACAAAATGGGGGATTTCATCAACTGGATGACCTGATGACACGGTAGGTTCTGCACACGGTATCACAACATCAACACCCGTGGACCGCGTCATACATCCGTCTGCATGTCCGATACGAACTGAGGTACCAAGCTTCGACGCAGAGATACAAGTGTTGATGAGTTTCGGCTCAAAGTTGAACACTGGTGTCTGAAACAGCGTATGCAGCGGCCCACGAGATCGGGATCACTTTGAAGAGGCTCAGCGCGAATGGATTAGAAGCAGGACTGAAGCTATCAATTCTCCGCAGTGAGACGGCTTCTCTTGAGCTGTCAAGTGTGACAGGATGGGGAGACGAGCTACGCAGAACACTTCTCTTTGTTCTTTGCCCACCGATGGGTAGTCTTAATTTTCGGTTGCATAGGCCTGTCGAAATGAGTCCAGATTCCACGGTCCAGACTTTTAGGCAGTGAGCGCCCTGAACTTCCGCAGGTGCGGTCCGCCTGGGTTTTCGCCGTTGGCTGCTGACAGCTGGTGGTGGGCGAATCTGCACTATTTCCGCATCGCACTCCGAGTGTTGTGCCACTAATAAGCGCCCGCTGACACCCGCCACGGAACACGCCTCAGGTCGACCTCGCTTTCATCTACGATCAGCGAGGATGTGTCTCTTCGATCTTCTCACGGGCAATGTTTACGATTCGCAAGGCATCCTTTGTCTTGATGAGCAGCTGAGATGCTTGTAAACGCCATGTGGTATCACCTGGAATCCTCGCCAAATCCCATCGCTTCTCGCGAGAAGCGATGGAAAGGCCACAAAGTCCGGGCCATGAAACGGCCGCGTTCGGGCGAGTGACGATCAGTCACACAGATGCACTTAGGCTGCACATGTGCCGTACCACCGCCAGAAGCAGATATGGCCAACGCCAATTCGGGCGCATTTCCATTGCGAACCTAACCGAACCCACCAAAGAGGCGCGCTTATTTGGCTAGCACCAGCAGGAGAGCCTCTGCTAGTGTGACGCGGCTTGTGTATACTGGGCAAAGTACGCACACTTTGGATCGATAACGTTGGAACGCCCATGCCGCTGCGGCACGCCGCTCCGCTGTGCTCAATTGGAAAGACGAACGTGTTTGCTTTTGTCGGTGGCTGCCGCATTCAGCTCTGGCTCGTCAAGCTGTCTTTGTAACGCAACATTCGAACATGTGCTTCGCCCTCTCCATTGCTCTTTCATTACTTTCTTCGCGTTCGCTAGGGGCCTAGGTTGCTTGTCGGCAATCTGGTCATGACCCTGTTGGCAACGTGGCGCCCAGCAGCTGGGACCAATTCGACCGGCGCATCCTTTGAGTGACACATACCCAGCCAGTCAGCCAGTCTAGCGTGGGCCCGGGTCGGTGACGGGGTTCAGCCGCATCGGAGCCTGTCAGTGCGGTCTCAACCCCCGGTCTTATCTCTCCTCCAGTATTCTTCTCTTTGTTGGAAATATTTCTCTCATATTTCAGTTTATTCTGAGGTCGCCTGCGTTCTCTGGTCATTGAACCAGTGGCCACTTCTCTGCTTCTAATGTCACTCTCTTCCATCTTCATTTCCTTTCGATCAAGCACCAAAAGATGAGACCAAAACGCACCCCATTCGGCTCAACCTACCCCACTCGCTTCGCGCCATTGAAATCACATAGAAGCACTCTTTGAGTGTCTGCCATTGATATCATGGCTCAGCCCGGGAACCGTTCACCTCGGCCTCGGCCTAGGAACCCGCAGGACGATGACTGCGATTCCCCAGAACTAAGATTCAGCTCCCGTATAGAGGGCTTCAGTGACATCGCCGGGTTGGAATTTGGAGGCTACAATCACGATGGAGCCAGTCCTCCAACGAGCCCCAGTCTGTCCTCGCCGCCCTCACTTGGGGGACGGGAATCCCTGGTCTCGTTATCAACGCAGCAGTCCGGAACCGATCCACGTACATCGAGACCGCGATACAAAGCTTGGTCCCCAAGCCTTGGAGGAAATGTATACCAACAGATTGGAGGACCTACACCGCCTTCTCTAGAGCGATCGACAAACACGCAGAGCGTGGTTTCCAGGCAGTACGCCGCTTGCGACAACGCGATGGCCTGGGATACCGCGGAAGAGAGGGAGAGCATGGATATCGCTTTGATTCCTGCGGCGGCGGTTATAGATGGAGCGGTGCCGTCAGTATCAACGCCAACATACACCGATCTCGAAATGTCAAAATGGCGGAGACAAGAGGAGGCAGGGAAACTATCGAATGGCCTTGGCGTGGGGCCGAAGCCGCCAACGACGATCCGAGAGACAGAATTGTTGCTTTCTGGACAAATTGACAATCATGGGCTTTCGCCAGTATTGTCTTTCTCCCGACGAAAGAAGTTACTGAGTCGTACTGCTACTCGGAAGGCACTTGGACAGAGTGCAGCGGACCGAGCGGGGCAAGCTGTCCAGGTTATCATTGAGGATCCGGATTCTGACGACCACGACGCATACGACAGCTCGGATGTAATGGCTGGGCATGCGATCCAGTCCGAGGAGCTAGCCAACCTGAAAGACACCAGGACGAGTAGAGAGTTCCAGCGCAAGGCCAAGCGGACAGAGACATTCTATCCGCATCCCAACTGGAAACCGGTCTCAATGCGTTGGCCGTATCTGTTCATGTTGATCCTGCTCTCGGTGACCCTTGGCGGCCTGACGGAATCACTTTACCAGTCATCGACCAAGACACCTTTGGTGACATTCAACACGCCACAGGAGATCAAACCCGGCACGTATTTTGTGGTCAAGTTCCTTCCGACAATACTGGCAGTCCTGTATGGTGTACTGTGGCAGGTGACCGACTTGGAGGTAAGGAGGCTGGAAGCTTACTATCAGCTGTCGAAGAAAGACGGCGCGACGGCTGCAGAGACGCTGAACGTGGACTACATCACCAACATCAGCTTCCTTAGGCCCATATATGCATATCGACTGCGCCACTACGCAGTAATGGTCTCCTCGATGGCTTCTCTGCTCGCCGTGTCGGCCGTGCCCACCCTGATCTCAGCATGCATCATTCTCACTCCAGACCGCGAAGAGAGAACCCAGAACCCTGATGGTATCAAGAGAATCCTGGTGGATCCGACGTGGTCGAGGGTATTGGAGGTGGTTTTCTTCCTCATCGCAGTGATGGGTGCTGTGCTCTTCTACCAGCTTGGATCACGTCGCTCTGGCCTCCTTGCCGACGTTAGGGGAATAGCTGGCCTAGCAGCGATGGCGAATGTCTCTCACATACTCATGTAAGTAAGAGATTATGCGTGTTCTGATGCCCTACTCAGCTTCACAAGATTATGAACAGTGACCATCGCTTGAGGCTGGTAGCAAAATCGCTAACAGAGAGTAGGGACTTCAGAGACATGGATGTGACAACGCACAAAGACATCCACAAAAGATTGGCTGATAAGCGATATGTGCTTCGAAACTCGTCTCTCGCACCCTTACCAGCCGGGGAAGACGGCAACTCGACCACCAATGCCAGCGCCTCAGGCGCCAGCGACCTGAGGAGAGGTAACCTTGAGCACAGCTTCCACCTCTCGCTCAACCCACACCCGCTCATCCTACGAGCTGCGGGTTGCGTCCCTTTCATCACAGGCATCCTCTTATTCACCGCCCTGCTTCCCATCTTCCTGTTCACGCCCGCGGGCTACCTAACCGACAAGGCGCCGTGGGTGGCCACCGCGCTAGCCGTCTGCATCAAGCTCGCGTGGGGCGCGCTCGACACAAACGTGAGGATGATGGAGCCCTTCTACATCCTGTACAAGCGGCACGCCGCGCCCAAGACGCTGACCCTGGACTATACCGCCATGCCGTTCGCATGGGTAGCGGCCCGGGCGTTGGCAAACGGGCACTGGCTCGTCTTCGCCGTGGGGTTCGGCAGCGTCATGACCGAGGTTCTGACCGTGCTGGTGGCGAGCCTCGCGGCGGTAGAGGGCAAGGATTTCGCGCGGATGCTCAAGGACCACGCAGGGGGCAGTGATAATGGCGGCGACATCAGGGCGGGCCAGGAGACGGCAGGTTCGTTCTGGATCTCCCTCAGCCTGGCCACGTTCATACTGCTATACATGGGGACCGTGGCCACGGTGGTCTTCGTGCGGCGGCGGAAGCCGTTCCTCCCGCGCCAGCCCAACACCATCGCCAGCGTCCTGGCTTTCATCCACCAGAGCAAGATGCTGTGGAATTTTGTGGGGACGGAAAAGCTGGGCAACCGGGAGATCGTCGACTTCTTCGAGGGCGTGGGCCAGACTTATGGGCTGGGTTGGTTTGAGGGGCGGGACGGCAAGGACCACTGTGGGATTGATCAGGAAGAGCTCAAGACTTCGTACCGTCACGGGCTGGACTACAGCCGGAGTAACAAGCCGTGGATTGAGAGCTTCAGCGAGTGGCTGTAATACGCTTACCAATATGTGGGCAGGAGCATGAGTTAATTGTGACATCCTACCAAATACTCAATACCTTTGGATGAGAATGCATCGGTATATCAGCAATGATCCTTTCCGACTTCCTGGACCGTCCAAAGGACTTGACCTTCAGATTAGAATGACGAGCGCTTGTACAGGACGCCGTCGAAAGCCCTCAGTTTGCACTTGCACAAGGACACTTATCCTTATCCTATAGGAGGTTAAACCACAGCAGGTTTTTACCATGGACCATTCCATAGGAGGGGGACCCTCCCATGAGATAACCTCCTATGCGATAACCTCCTATGGGATAACCTGCTGTGGGAGACTAACCTGTCAGTTACCCTCCTATGGAAAACCCTTCTGTAGAATAACGTCCTATAGGATAACATTTCGTGGGATTCCCTCCTGCTGTTGGAAATGTTTCTAGTGGAGGTTATTCCACAGGAGCTTATTCCGCAGGAGGCTGGGCGGTGTGCACTTCCCAAGTGGACCACAAATGTACACAGATGCTGTGGCGGCGAAGCGGAGCAAAGCTCGTGCTGGCTTGTCTCTGAGAACGCCTCAGAGAAACACCCCAAAGGAGCAGAGACAGCTTTGTGGGCAACAGGATCTGCCAGGTGGAGAGCAAAGGGGCCGGAATCCTACAGCCAAGCTTTTCGCCTACCGCCAGTGGTGCTGTGTCAGCTGCCATTCTCGCGAAGCTGTCGATTCCAGATCGGCCGGCGGCGCACGCGAGTGGGGTGGAGGCCCCCCGGGGCCACGGAACGGAGAGGATGTGTGACGGGAGCGTGCCGCAGGCCAAGAGCCCCAGCAGGGGCCTCTGTGCGAGTTGATGCGTTTGGCGTCGGACGGAGAAGGAGAGCCGAAGACGCCAGGCGCACATGGGCGTCCGGGGTTGACGCCGGGTGAGAGCGATTGCCCAAGAGATCGTGCAATCTGGCAGTCTGGCAGTGCAGTGGCCCGTAGCAGGGCGATCGATCGGCGCGTCAAATTAATGAAAGGGATGCCCACAAATTCCCCGAAAACCCATAGGAACTGCTGCGTATACGTATAGACGCAATCTGTGACACAAGTGTGCCTGTGAAGAGAGAGCCGGAGGGCTGTGTCTGGATGCATTGATTAGTTCTGGGGTATCACTGAATCTCAGGGCCCAGGGTTTTAGATGCGCCAGGGGAGAGAATGCACACAGTAGGGCATGTGAAGTTTAGCTGTGGGTCGAAGCGATGGTGTTTGGTGTTGGGCTCCACCGGGTGCCAACGGGCAGTGGGTTCAGGTCTCAAAATAAATCCAGAGATTGGATCTTCAAGGAGAGAGCCCCGGATTTCACAAGAAAGAGAAATTGATAAACAGGAGATGAGCCTCAACAGCCACGAAACTTTGACGTGCAGCGAGAATCATTCTGTTTCGTGAAGACGCACTGCCGTTCAGAATTTTGGATCCAGGTTTCCAATTGGGAAAGCAGCGGGTGCCGTCTTGCAAGTGTTGCACCCGCACCGGGCTGGGTTTCCTGAGACTGGGTGGCGTCGCAGAGTGGTGGCCCACGAGTCGGAAAATTATCGCCCAGGTCCACATGAGCCAGGACGCACACCATCACGCCAGCGGCCCTTGTGATCGTGAGCGTACTCGTGAGCTGTGAGCCCGACGGTCGTTGGTCATGTCGACCGAACGCAACACACCCAATTAATTCACACATCACGAGGATCTGCCAGCCTCGAAACAGCTTGCTGATCTGGATCCGGAACCCGTAGAACAATGACGACAGGTAGCAGGTAGGGTGGGTAGGTGAGGCATGCATGCTGGCATGCAGGCGTGGCAGGGTCGGCAAGTGAGGGTGCAACCTGCACCCTCCCTGTCCTGCTTGTGTCAAAGATCTGAGCACGGAGATCTAGCGTGCTCAAACTTTGAGAGTTAGGATTCGAGATTGATGGAGCCCGAGCTTGTGTCGGATGAAGATCCCCCAGGCTTAAGCGCAAAGGAGGGTCGATTGCCTCCGCCTCAGTCATGTAGATTTGTTATTCGCTCGCGCGTACTCCTATGATGAGAGTCATGAGCTTGCCCGAAGCCAGCCTTTCCCAAGGGATTGGCAGAATGGCAAAATGGGAATCACAGCACGGCAGCGGATTGGCGGCTGGGCCGAGCGTGGCTGTGCAGGCTGGCCGCAATGAAATCCAAGACACGGAGTGCGTCAGGCCAAGGAACACGCGGGTCTGGCTTTTCTGCGACACCAGGGAGCGCAGCGAAGAGCCGAGACGTGGACGTCGACGTAGCATGCGTTCGCAACGGTGCTGGGCATCTCATTGGCGCGAGCGTGGCGCCGTCGACGAGGGAGCCGCCCTGATCACACAGTACGGTCGGGTTGTCAGATTCTGGGAGGGCAGGTCGGGTATGCCTGGCTGGAGTTATTATTATCCTCCCGTCTGGTCTCTGCGGTTAAGACCGTTTGGGCTGGGCCGTAGCCCGCACGTTAGACACCAGACGATGACGGCGTAGAGTTAATGTAATGTCATTACTTGAGGGACGAACCAATGCTTGGAATTGGTTTGCGTGATTACAGGTGCGGACGGCCCAACTCAATCCGGGTGGTCAAGAGCCTTGTGGCTTGTTCATTGTGTCGACGCGGCGCACAGCAAGCAGCTTGTTTTCCGTATTCGGGCTCCCCTTGAATACGGTCATCATACGAGGGACCGTTGGGGGAGGAGAGGGGAGGGAGACAATCAGCCAGCGCCGTCAGTCAGAGCGCCCGGTACCTAGAAACACACACAAGCCAGCGGGCCGGTCAATCTACTTGGGCAGGTAAATGTTGGCCCCGTTGTGTCTGCCGTGCTGTATTGTATGGGAGGCCCTGGCTTGGCCCAATTCATGCGAGCAGAAATGGAAAGAATTGGACGTCATTTTCGACGGCGCGTCCGTGTCGTGCACCTGAACTGAACTTGAACTGGCTTCGTCTTTCTCCAATAGACCCTACGCACAGAAGAATGGGCGTTGAATGACTATACTTGGTGACTTGCTCGTGACAACAAAGACGGCCAGCCACAGTCAGGCATTTCCTCTTTCTTGGTGCGTGTTGATCCAGCTGGTCGACGGCAGAAACGCAACCTTAATCTGGTACCTGCATCAGCCGGACGCACACCAAGGTATATACAGTAAGGACGAGGCTTGGCTGGTGGGGCTGGTACCTGACACCGCCTGTAAAAACCGCGTGGCCTGGAAGTAGCCTCCCGCCAAGCTGAGGCCCCTTTCTACCATGGAGTACCGGTGGCTGCTAGCAGCGTTGGCCTTCGACCAATAACAGTTGGAACCCCCGGGCCCTGGGCCCCTTTTGATTGCGACTTCCAAATGGGTCCGTCCCCCTTCCTTCTTCCCTACTGTGCTCCACCGCGAATCTAACCTGCCCTGCCTCCGACCCCGTCTCGCTTTCTCCTCTCCCCCATCTTCACCTTTCGACGATCTGATCTGGTCTTGATCCTAACACCCAGCCCGTCCGTCGACAAACACCACGACCCGGGCGAGACACACACGCCCAGCGGCCATTTCCTACCGGCCATTTCCCATTTCCCATTACCATTCTACCCGCCGCGACTTTTCCTCAACATTAGTCTACTTACTTTACTCCTTGGTATAATCCACCACATCATCAACACAACCCACAATCATTTGGATCGAGGCGCTGCTCCCCCGTTGAACCGGTCTCACCCTCTGTCACAAGGCATATTTCCCTGCCTGCCACGCTGCGACGCCCGCACGACCCAAAGGAATCACCAACCAAGAGAGAGTGGCCCCCGCTGCGCCTCCTCGTGATTCGCAAATTAAACGAGGCACATTCTCTTCGACAACCGCCTTCTTGAAACCCCCAACCTCGACCTTCCCAGACCCGTCGAGCGACCGAACGACCGACCGACTACTCCAACCGTCACGGCCTCGGCCCTCGAAACACTCCTTCTTTGATGTCGACTTGAACCCATACAAACACTCGCTTCCCGCTTTACTCGACCGCTGGAACACGGTTCGACCACACGAGGCACAAATCCAACGCCGACAGCGCCCGCTCCAGGGCTCCGCTTCTTCACGCCCTCTGGGCTTCCACCACCTCGCTACGCCGTGTTGCTTTGAATCTCGTCAAAATGTGGTTCTCTCCAAAAACACCTTTACTCCTTCTCGCCTCCGCCGCCGCCGTCTTGCGGCCGGCGGCGGCAGAGCAACTGCTGCAGTCCAACTCTTTGAACACCTGCCAGGACAACTCAGGATTCACAGCCAGTCTCTTCAACGTCGCCTACACACCGGCCAACGGGACTGCCATGATCGATATTGTGGCTGTCTCATCTATCCAGGGAAATGTTCTATTCGACGTATCAATTACAGCCTACGGCTACCAAATTATTCGACGACAAGTGAACCCATGTGACATTGGTCTTGCTGGACTGTGCCCTATGTATGTGCCCAGAATCTTAGTGAAGCCGCATTTACCATTAGGGAATACTAACCTCGCTCAAAGGACCGCTGGAAAGATTCCACTCACCTTCAACTTGGATGTCGGTGACGAGGCCGCCAAGCAGATCCCTGGAATCGCCTACACTTTCCCCGACCTGGACGCCAAAGTAAAGGTGTTCATCAACATGACGTCCGGCGACCAGGCCAACACAAGTGTCGCTTGTGTTGAGGCTGACATCTCAAACGGAAAGACTGTCGATCTGGTCGGTGTGAAGTGGGCTACTGCTATTGTGGCTGGCCTAGCGCTGGCCTCCTCCGCCGTCATTTCTGGCCTGGGACACTCGAATGCTGCTTCCCACGTTGCCGCAAACGCTCTGTCGCTTTTCAGCTACTTCCAGGGCCAGGCCATGATCGGCATGACCTCTGTCCCTCTTCCTCCAATTGTGCAATCGTGGACCCAGGATTTCCAATGGAGCATGGGCGTCATCCGCGTCACCTTCATGCAGACCATCTTCACTTGGTACCAGCGTGCTACAGGAGGAGAACCATCAACACTTTTCGACTCTCTGGGCACAGTATCCGTTCAAGTCGAAAAGAAGAAACGAGCACTGGACATGGGGGCCGAGATGACAATGAACTTGTTCAGACGCGGGGTTTCCATGATGCCTCGCGCGGTTGCCCAGATGCCACGGGCCGTTGCCGATGGTGCTTCAAACCTCATGAAGAGGGGCAACGTCATGAACTCGAGCGGCAGCTTTGTCGTGTTCGGCATCCAGCGTGTCGCCTACAGAGCTGGAATCGAGTCGACTAACCTCTTCATGACCGGACTGACCTTCTTCTGTTTCTTCGTTGTGATCACCATCTTGGGAGTCGCCGCCTGGAAGGGCTGGTGTGAATTCGCTGTCAAGCACAAGTGGATGAAGACTGATACGTTCCAGGACTTCCGGAATGGCTGGTTTACCGTCCTCAAGGGTATTCTCTTCCGCCTCACCTTGATCGGATTCCCTCAGATGACGATCCTGTGTCTGTGGGAGTTTACCCAGAAGGACTCTGTCGCTGAAGTTGTCCTCGCTGTCTTCTTCTTCTTCGGAATGGTGATCACCCTGGGCTGGGCATCATCCAAGGTTATCAGGATTGCGCGACGCTCCGTTGTTATGCACAGGAACCCGGCGTATATCCTGTTCTCGGATCCCCAGGCTCTGAACAAGTGGGGTTTCCTCTACGTTCAGTTCCGCGCTTCAGCCTACTACTTCATCGTGCCCAGTCTGATATACCTACTGCTCAAGGGCATGTTCATTGCTTTCGCACAAAACAGCGGTACAGCCCAGGCCGTCGCCTTCATCATACTGGAGGCTGGAGCACTCATTGGCGCCAGTGTCCTTCGACCGTGGATGGACAAGAGCACGAACTCCTTCAACATCTCGATTTGCGTCATCAACTTCCTCAACTCCATCTTCTTGCTGGTCTTTACTGATGTCTTCAACCAGCCGGCCATTGTTACCGGTGTTGTTGGCGTCATTCTCTGGATTGCGAACGCCGTCTTCGCCCTTGTCCTGCTTCTCATGTTGATCGTAACCACCGTCATCGTCCTGATCCGCAAGAACCCCGATGCGAGATACCAGTTCATGGCCGACGACCGAGCCTCATTCATGAAGTCTCAGACGCAGCTGAACACGACGACTGAGTTGGACGCACTGGCAGCGACTGCCCGAGGTGACAAGGCAGGATATAAGGCCGGATTCGATATGGACGAGGACAACGAGTCGATATCGTCCGACTCGATGAAGCGACGTACAGACCCATCGAACATGCAGGCGCCTCAACAGGCAAACTCGCCATTGGCGCAGTCTAATTACCGCGAACCACCCCGGTCACCGGTGGACCCCTCCGTGCCGCTATTCCCAGCGGACGGCCGGAGAGGAACTCCCAACTCCCAACCCGACTACAGCGGTTACAACAACGGAGGGCAATACCTGCGTCAACAACCGAGCGGCTCTTCGATGGGCCCAGGCTCCTTTGGTGGATCATCATCCAACCTATCAGCCCACCAAGGCCAAAACAATGGCGCATATCGGAGCCAGAACAACGCTAGGTAAGAATTTATCACTCGTCGATGCTGTCGCAGACAAAGCTAACTGTTTCCTAGTCCATGGCAACGAGGTGCGGGTTACGAACATTAATGATATTGGGTTTCGATACGAGCTAGCAAGGCTGGTGTCGAGATTGCCGTTCACGACGACATGGAATTCTAGGGCCTTGTACTTTTCTTGCTATTTGCTCATCACTTTACCATTAGAGTGATTCTTTACTTCTATGCCAGCTGAGGGGGTCTGCCATTTCAAGCATGGAAACTCACTCGGACCAAATATTCTCCAACCCCCCACTGTCGGCTGACGACACGGCACCAACCGACTTTCATATATTTCCGACCCGTCCTCACACTTTCCTCTGTCCGGGGCACAAGATCACGGACCCCTTTTCATCATTCTAGAGACCTTGAAAGGTCCACTTACGGTACCCCCAATTCCCTCTGTTATCGAACCAAATCATAGGGAGCATTTGGAATGGCGTCCAGGAAGTTACGGACTGGGGGAAAACCCCAGAGATCCAAGAGAGGCCATCATACCCGATCGATCAATACAAATATTATTGCAACCATTTACATGCGCCGTACCATCACAGACGAGCGACCCATGGGCAGCGAAATCAAGCTCGTCAACGCGGTGTGAGCCAGGGCAGGTCGAATTGCAGATGTGCACGGGGCACGGGGCTTGGAGCCAGTTCTGATGGCGTAAGGAGCACCAGAACCACTTGATCTCGAAACAATATTTTTAGGAGTGAAAGCAGATCCAAAGGGGGTGCCTCAGCCGCTGAGCGTGCGAGGATATGGCGTGCCACGTCCTGCCGAATACTGCCGCGTGTTTGATTTCTTGTCTTTTGAGTTGGTGCATGCGCTGCTGTTGGTAGATCAGCATAATTAATCGACTATTCTGAAAGAGACGACCGATTTCTTGAGGTGATGCGCTCTTGTTTATTGGATCAGTGGCCAATGTTGGCTTGTGCTTTGAAGGGTTCCGACGGGGATAGACGTCCTTACCAATAACCCACCTCGGTATCTCATTTCCAGTCACATGTCTCGGTAGAGTATCGTGTTCTGGATTCAGGCATACATGTGCTCAGTGGCAACAAGTATCAACCAATGTATTCCAAGTCTTTGGTGATAGTTGCCTTGTATGGCCCTGGGTAGAACTTCTGCACGGGCGGACGAGCCGCGAGGATGCGAGGGCCAGGACCTTGACCGGCCGTCAACTGTGGCATGTTTAAGGCAGAAGCAGGAAGAGGAGAAAGTACAGAAGGATATCTTGATACCAGTTTCCGAGACTGTATCTGGGTAGCTAGGCCTCCATCTTAATGTAATGTTGACTGATTTGTTCAGGCACAATTTGTTGCCGGCTGCGGATATTCAGGGCCATTGATATATTGTGTTGTTTAAGTCGCACAGCAAGTCCTCATTTACTTAGTACACGCAGGCTGTGACATTTTCCGACAAGACATGGGAAACTCCACTTGTTATACAGTTTTGCCCATCAATTGTAATCAATTGTTGGACTGCTCGGCTTCGGCGATTCGATGATTGCCGATGCGAGTTTATATGGAGAATCGACACGTTGATGGCGCAACGCTCCCCCAACCTGTGCCCATTGAACCTTGACACCTCCTCATCTCATTCTCCAAGTTGCTCCAGCATCACCAAAACCACCATGACAGCCCTCGAAGCACATAATTTTGAAGACGCCAGGGCCATCAAGGCCCTGATCCAAGCGTTCTTCGATTCCATCAACGCTGCAGACACCAAGTCTTTAAGGTCCCACTTCCTCCCGGCTGCCAACCTCACCATCATCCGCCAAGACCCTCCCCGGCCGGCCGACCCGGGAGCGGAGGGGAGCACAGCAGCGGATGACGAGAAGCTGACCGTGGTGATCCGCACCACGATCGAGCAGTTCGTAAAGCTGATCGACGACGGCGAGAAGAGGCGCAAGGGCCAGCCGCCGGGACCCGTCCTGCACGAGTCCCCGGACCTGGACGCCACGGACGTCAAGGTCGACGCGCTGTTCGCCACCGCCTGGAGCCCCTTCCGGGTCACCTTTGACAGCGTGCTGCACCACTACGGGACCATGGTCTACACGCTGGCCAAGACCGAGGCTGCCGCCGGCGCCGAGGGAGGCAGGAGGGAGTGGAAGATCGCGGGGCTGACGCAGAATTACCGCCGGACGCCTGGGTGGCCTGAGGGGGAGCACTCGGGACTCTCGTGAGTGGTGATGTGTGTGTTGCGGGCTGTGTGCACCGCGAAATAGAGCTGGGATTTCTTTCCTGTTGGGCCCGGCCGCGGAGACGGGGCGGGCGGAGCAGAGACTGATCGGATGTGCGTGGATTATTGATCCTTTTGCTTGGTCACCCGTCGTAAGACACGAAGCAATATATTCGAGCCATTCTCTGGCCGTGTCTTCGGTTGCCTCGTCTCGCTCGACGCATCTATGACTGTGAAATCGCCCCTGCTGTGTTGTTGTCTCGGCCTATTGCCAACGTTGACGAGTCCCGGGTTTGCTTCGTCCAGGTCCGACCAGACCTGAAAGCCCTGGAGAAGGTCGCACATCGGTGCTTGCATCGCCATCTTTGGGTTGGCGGCTGGATATTCCCAAATCTCGCAAGAGGTCTAGGGTGTGCACAAAAAGCGCTGAGGGCAAATTTGTCTGCTCTTGCAGATGTCCCTTCTTTTGACAAGGTAATTCTCAGTCTCCAAAAGGTGAGCAGCAAGGTGAGCAGCAAGTTGAGCTGATGTGTTCTGATCTCTCAGAGCAGTGTCGCACAAGTACTGTATCCTCGGATGGCTTGCTGCAGCTAATTGGGGATGCAAGCACGACGGACCCACATGTGAACGAACCGCGTGTAAGTCGTTCAAGATTGTGCACGGGTGAGAGGATGAGGCTAGCATTTGGATGAGCGACAAATACTCACGCCTTCGAATGCCCCCAGCCGCCAGTCTTATATGGTCTCCAAAAGGCCAATTGTCAAAAGGGGGACGAAACCCATAATGCGTTGGAACGTTGACAGCGAAGCAGTGGATCGCCTGACAGCTGTTAGGGAATCGGCCCCAAGATGCGGTGAACGGCCCCAAACTCGGCCGAGGAAGCTAATTCTCGGGGATGTAAGCCGGTCAATTGGGGCCGGGCCTCGACCACGCGGCCCCTTTCTTACTGCAGAAAGCTTGAGTGGCAGCATACTTCCGACGGTGCCAACGTTGGAGGGTTCATGGATAGCCCGCTAAATCCATGGTCAAACTTGTGCGGGTGCTACCCTCTTCGGATCACCCGAGGCGAATGCCATGTGCGAAGCCTAACAAAACTGCTTGGCGGCAGTATCTCGTAACGCCGACCACTTCGGGCAAGGCTTGTCTATGTCCGCACATTCTCCCGTCCTTCCAGTCTCTAAATCCCGAGCTGGCGGGTTAAGAGAGTCGGCTTTTTACGCCCGGACGTTATACGAGGCCATAGTTATTTCGTATTGTTCTCTTCTGTTTCAAGATCCAGATGGTTTGTTGCGTTTACTCAAGTGCTGACTGAACGTTTCCTCACTTGGGACAAAGTGCTTTGGGGAATATTCTGAACAGCAGCGCTTGAGCATAACGTACTGGCGAGTATCTACTAAAGGAAAAGGCTGATTGATGGTCTCGATTCTTTTTCTCTTCTTCTCCTTTCGTTGTCACTATCATGTGCAACACTGCTAATCGACTACACAGGCTTGCCCCCCTCGGATAGCCTCATCATGACAATCTTTTGCGTGAAACCTCGTATGGGTACTGTACACCCTATGACGGACAACCTCCTAAGCGACAACCTAGGGTACTGTGGGACAACCTCCTATCGTCTGGACTTGAGTTACGTGCGAACGAGATCAGATCAAGCGGGACGGCGGTATCAAAAGGCTACTGGCAAACGAGAAGCCCTCTTGGCGTAGATGTTTGGCGACAAACACGGCATATAATCGCGAAATGACATGGCCTGATAGGTTCTATTGTAGCTCAGACTTACAAATAGTTCTTCGTAAAACTGATCATTGGGTGTGTTCGCTCGGTAGGTATGGCATGGATGACAATCGAGCAACACCCGAGTCCGCAGATCGAAGCGATGGTACGACATTCAGAATGAGCTCTGTAGAACAAACACTTTTCCCAATGACACCACTTTCTTGGCAAAGGTAAAGAGGAAAACATAAATATTCCGCACATACCCACCATGAAAAGATTACTACAGAGGCAAAGCACCGTTTCTGCCCCGAGCCAAATATCTATTCCATCAACCGGTACATTTCATCAGCTAAGTTGAGACGAATCATTATGACGGCCTTCACAAGCAATCGTCTTCTCGGAATCCGTACGATTCTGCTCCTCCTCCTGGCCATGGTGAACCACCTGTTCTCTTTGGTCGCAGCTGACTGCTACTGGCCCGATGGATCAAACGCTTCTGACATGCAAGAGTGCTACGGTGCAAAAGGCGCAGACGGGCTGTGCTGCGCACCAGGAGACTCTTGCCTTATGAACCACCTCTGCCGTAACGAAATCGACCGTTCGTTATATCGGGGCGCTTGCAATTTGCAGAACTGGACACAGGGCATGACATGCCCTCAATTCTGTACCAGCAGGGAATACAAGAACAATATGACTAACATCCAAATCGTCGATGAGTGCTTCGAAGCGCCTGGTTTCTACGTTTGCCATACTGGTGTCTCCCCAAGAAACACCTGTTTCGACTGGAACAATCCACTCTTTATGTTGTATGGTAGGTCAGCCGGATTTGCAGCATGGAAGATGGGAGTAGCACTAACAATTCCAGGATGTGACGAGGAGTACAATACAGCAGGCAACCCGACCCTGTTGACGGATATACCATCCTGTTCCAAGTACGACGGCGTCCCATCGCCTTGGACCATAGGTCCTACCTCGACTTTCTCAACTCGCTTTGTGCCAACTGCCCTTTTGAATCCTGTGATCACACGTGCGTTACAGGTCCCACGCGGCTCGTACAGCTGACCTCATTTCACTGATCCGAATGTTTGAGCAGCATCCCCTCTCATGTCCAAATAGGATGAGATCCTCGATATAGAGTCAGCTGTTCCCAACATAACTTCTACAGTGAGTTTTTCCCTGGTCCTGAAACCAGCGCAAGTGATAACAGCTTCAGATCAAGACGCAACGTGACCGGACTCGAAACGTGGTAGCAAAATCCGCCCCGCCCACATCGAAGCCTCTTTCTGAGGCCTCAGTGCTACCTCACACATTGCCGGCTCAGTATCGGTTATCTTTCCGCGATGGGGACTCATTGGGCAACTCTGACTTCGGAACACGCAAAGCGCAGGGAAGGACATGTGTCCACTGAAATTGTCAAGTGATCTGCAATACCCTCCAAGAAATCGCAGCAAAGCTTGCATACGAGTAAGACTGTGGACCATTGGATTATTCATGGGTACGACTTCCTTCTAAAGAATGGCGAAGGAAGCAAATTTCTTGTAAACAACAGCACTTATATCACTCATCCGATACTTAGAGACACAGTATGTGATCAAGGTGCTTTGGTGATACGGTTTGACAGTGGCCGTACCGCACGAGATGGTTAGGTAGCTCCAGGTCTGAGTGGATTGGGGGATTAGTCTGGTGTCGTCTCATTCAAACCTGATGAAATTCCCATACATGGCGATGCACTTCCCAAGGAATCCGTAGTTGACGTGGCACCATTGTACGATTCCTCCTCCAGAAATGACAAGATGACCTGTGCCACTGGCGGACAATACAGAATGAATGCGTTGCCGAGTACCTCTTCAAACGTTGCTGGCCGGCCGGCAGTTCCTCCAATATGAGGCCATCCTAAACTCATGCCGGCATGCTTCTATGCAACTAAGAGTGCTGCGACGAGGTGTATCGTCACTTGTTGCCCAGAAGAGCCGACCGAAGATCTCGTGCCAAGGCTTAATTGTGGCAGTGGATGTAACGTGTGAAGTATGCATCGTGCAATGCTGGTGTGACAGATCGGGCATATTCCCAAAGCAGGTATCTAGCCGTGGCTCACATATGCCGGATGTTGATGGGGGTGGTACTGCATTAGTCGGATACATTGCTACTGGCTTTGCCTCGTCTTCGGACTTGAGCCGTCGTCAGGCGTACTACATTAATCATCCCACCATTGTGGCAGTCACCCAGGCCTTGCCTCAATGGCTGTTCTTGGCAGTGGGTTGACATACCTCTGGTACACGCTCGCATTATTATGTGCTCACCTTTAGTGAGCACCAAGATCCCCCGGCACCTTGGCCCACGTAGTATTTCGCATCGGCAATCAGCGGCATCCTTGTGGATCGTTGAGAATGCCGGAACCACTCTCTCGATCCTGAAGAAGTCTAAAGGCAGATAGACCCAGTCCCGCTGTTGATACGCAGAATAATCTCCGGACTACTGGCTCGCTGGAGTAACATCCATAGCAGACAAGTCAAGCACTCATATCCGCCTCCACACAGGATTGTATCGTCTTGTAAATCACATTGGTTTGAACAGAAGAATAATATTAATATGTGCAGTCGAATAATATGTGCTCCGATGAAAGTTCTCACTCTTGCCGCGATATCACCAGTCCCCATTCGTATTTACTTGCCGCCAGTAATTGATTGGTTCGGCCGCATCTCACACAGCTGCAACGATACATTCGACAAGGTCGAGCGCACTACTTTTATGTCAAAATAGACAGGACTTGTGACGTTGGATATCAAGACAAAGATTGGAACTTACCATTCATACTTGGCTAAAGTCGAGTCTTCAGCATCTGCAGCCGACGCGCAAGAGGCACCCTGCCCAACGCAGCCAAGAATGCCCATTGGTTGTGCCTGAGCGGCCCCAGCATCTGTCCCAGCATCTGTCCCAGCACCAGAACCGCCGTCGGTCCCATTCTGATGGTGATGTCTCCTAGAATGAGCCGCTTGGAGGAAAACGGCTAAGGTAAGCAGCGTTTGAAGTTGCATTTCGCTTTAGGAATTTTCTTTGGTCGTAAATATCTGTCGCGGACGGACGTGAACGAATACGCTCAGAAATTTCCGTATTCGCGTGCAATTCCATCATACTTATACTTAAATACACAAAAGGAATCAAGCCAACGTCATCGGCATATGCTCCATGATAACATTGTGAAGGTCAGCAGTTGTTGGTGGGAAGCGCCAAGGTGAGACGATGCCGCCAATGGTCTGTACTCACTTTTAAGACATCCGAAGTCGTAGGAATTGGAAAATCCATGGCAATTCGTAAGTCCTCAGAATGTTTCCCGCAGTCGCGAGTTCTGATGCCAAGCGGCTCACTGCCGTACAAACCAAGCTCGGAGTTTCTGATGAGATGCGACGAAGGCCCGAATCAACGTCCCTACTGGTATTTCCAAGCGAGCTTATTCCGTGATAATGTTGCACCCCGGCTTTTCAAGGCACAAAATTGTCCGGGGCGTTCCATACCGCATCGCTGACCCGAGCCTCATGCTTCCAAGGCTCTCGCCCATCAGATGCAAACCCCAACCAGCGAGTTCTCTTGTCATGTTCTCCACCGTCCGATGTTTGATTTAGTCAAGCTTTTGACCGCGCCTACAGTTCTGTCATCTTTACCGTGTGCCGCACGAATTGTACTTCTGGGATGTTCGTAATATATTACCAACCTCATTCAATTATCGGCATTCCACAAGGGACCTGGCAGTGATGCCATTGAGGGGCCCATAAACAAGGTAGAACTCCTTTGAGAATTAGTCGCTCATCCTTAGCTCGGGAGACACCCTCTCTACAGCCTATCGAATGTATCCGGCACCGCTCATGATCAAATTTGGATGCGTCCGTCCCGAGCGGTCATGAAATATGATCCACTTCTGATTGTCTAATGGAAAGTTCTTGCTCAGACCTCCTACGGGAATTAACTTGCTCAGACTTATTCTCTTCTCTCCCCCAGAACATGTGTCTCGAATCGTTTACAATATTTCTGTCCTTCACATGTACTCAATGACCGAAGCCACGACAACACCATGCTGGCTCCCTAGATTCATGCTGAAGACAAAGAACAACGTAACAGATTGCTTAAGTCCGAACTTCGGTGCGCATGAGACAACTCCAATTCTATTGCCAAAGCATATACCAGGGCCTTGAAGTGTGACAACCAGTCCAGCCCGCACATGATTCGTGTGTGAAATAGCTATCTATGAGTCTACAGCGTCTAAATCTAGCTTCAGAGGGATCAAGGAGCTGAAAACCCCTTCTTCGTTCATACAGGTCTACTCAGGACCAATCGCCGTCGTCGATAATCTTCTCACCCCGCTCGCCCAGTTCCAGAAGCTCTCCCACCGTCCAGAGCTTGAATGTATGCCCAGGCATCGTGTTTGTGTTCTGAAAGGGCGCTCCGTTGATGGGATAATCCACGCACTTCTCGTACATTTCGTAGGCGTACTTCTCAGCATTGTGTTGGGATACCCATTTATCGACATGTTTTAGGATCGAGTCAGGGTTCTTGGCCGCAGCGTCCCAGTCCGAATTGTGGAAGTTCTCCCTGTTTCTGAAGCCCATTTTCTGAGCGCATGTCACACACTCAAACCTGCCAGTATGGTCAGTCAGATCGAAATCAGCAAATATGAAGGTCTCACCTTAATTTATTTTGCACCCTCAAGGCAAGCGGTGCTTCATCCTTTCTACTTATATGCAGCAAAGCCGCGAGGGAAATTGCATCTTCGAGTGCCATTGTGGCACTGCTGGCCGATGTAGGTAGGAAGGTGTGGGCCGATTTGGCAATCTGGACTACCCTGGCCTTAGGAGAAACCTACGTCTCTCTTGGGTTTCGCTACATAAGCTTGAAGTCTACCACTCCATCAGAGGGAGTCACTCTGATGAGCTCGCTAATTCACGGAGCCCACCCTTTCACAAAAGGCAGAGCGTCCCTTGGGTTAGCAGGCTTAATCCAGTCTTCAGAAGACTTTCCTGTGTCCTAGAGCATATCCACTGTCAGTACTGTTTGAGCGCAGCATGCCGCAAGATCCTGTAGAGGAGAGTGCATACCTTGTGTATGAGCATTCAGATGATGACTTCGTCCGTTTTACCCAGGACGATATGGGACCCTGGGCCAAAATACAGGCGAGAGTCAACGCCCGGGTATCCTTCCGCAATCAACGGGTCCTGCATCGCCAAATCCAGTGGGAAGATGGTTCGATATATGGCGAAACTGGACTTCCTTGGTACCGGATATCAGCTGCCACGAACGGGATCTGATGCCGTCTGCGGCGACAACAACGTCTGTACTGAACGTCTCCCCGTTTTCAAGCACGGCGCCGCCCTCGATGTCGGTCTCGAAGTAGTCCACTGCTTTGGCAGCGTGACGGATGGAAATGCCAAGGTGCAGCGCATATTGACGCAAATGAAAGTGGAATAGAGCCCGGCTCGTTCCCAGGCCCTTTCCCAGCACGCCATTGAAGCTCCCGTCATATTTCCTTTCATCCTCCTGCCTCTGTCTCAGCTCGAGGGACTCATGCATCCAATGATTGTACGCATGGTAGGTGGACCCAGGGAATGCCGCCTGATAACATGCCTCGAGGAAACTGGGCCACTGCCTCAATGTAGGCAGCGCAGAGTCTCCAATACTGATAATGTCACCTGGATTGTGTATTTAGCCTCTCAAGGTACAGTGCACAAAGAGAGACTCCTCGGCCTACCATAGTCATTAAAGCTTGGTCGGCTGTCGATGATTCGAATGTCATGGCCCTTGCGGTATGCTTCAATCGCAAAGCCAAGTCCAGCGATACCACCACCAAATACCAAAGTAGAAAATCCTGACGAAGGTTGCCGCTTGATAGGTTTTGCGTTGGAGAACCTGTTCGTAGTTACAGTCATCGTGGACCGATTCCAGGGTCGCTTTTGTAAGTATGGTAGGATGTGGTCAGATGAACAGACGAATGCTCAAGGTCAATGAACCAGGGAACCTTGGGACGTAGTCATTTACATTGAAGCAGTTAAGGGAGCTGTAAGATCGCGACTCCAGTATTATGGCCAGCTCGGAGTCATCGCCGGCCCCTTTGGCAATAGACACGGGCTTTTCAGGGCTGTTGAAACCATACACTGAATTGCTTGTGGAAGAAAACTTGGATCGCCCGGGCACTATTTGTGTTCCGGGAGGCCATCAATGGTGCAACAGTGCTTTCCCTCTGTCGACCAACAGAAGCGGCGACATGTCACAATTCAATGCACATGCGATGGCGAGTTCAGCATTGTGCATATTCAAATTCTACTGAAATTTGGCGGCATTGCTGATCACATGCAAGACAGAAGACAAATAATGTTTTTGCTATAATCAATATTTGAGTAACAAGCATGAATTTTATCTGGATCGCTGTTCAAAGATCTACGGATTTGCCCTGTCAGGCGATCTTTGAATTGTAAATCCGCGATCTACGGTGTATCAATTGACCCGAACCCACCAAAGGTACCCACTATTTCCCACGAGAAGGAGCAGCTGCTCAGAGACGTGACTTACTTTTAAACGACCTGGATCTTGTCATGGTCGTGCGTTTGCGGCACCCTTATACGCATCTCTTATAGTTGGGCATGCCTAGGTACTACCGATACATTAAAGTCACTGCCACCACTACTAATGTCTTCAAAAAGATGGAAAACCTGTTCGCAAAACGGAGATTTTCATGTGGCTCCAACTGAACCACTAAATGTAGTCCTGGTTGTACCCAAAATCAGTATATAAATTAGCCATATAGCCAAGAAACGTCGCCTATATGGTCTTCTGGAATGAATTCAACGTCTTTGTTCCCAGAATGATTCTGGAGCAAAGAATGCGAGCTTTGGTCGAGTGTCAACTACCCGTCCCCAGCATCTATGTACATAGTGAACCACCACCTGAGCAGTGCTCACTACCAGCGTCCTATGCCGTAGAAGGGTATCACTCACACACACACACACACTCCAACTGCAGAAGGAGCCAAGGGGGCTATTTCTTTTAAATATTGCGTACCCTCCATATAGTCGCGCCCTATCCACTGTTACACAAGCCGCCCTTTTGACTTCATCGACGTTCGAATGGCAGGAACCATGTTGTACTCGAAGGTCAATCCACAAAGTGTAATGTTTGAGAGAATGGTCAAAACAAAGCTGTGCTAGGTTAGGCAGGGAAACACAGTCACGGCAGTTGTAAGAGTAGCTGTTTTCAGTCCGACTCAAGCCAGAGCTATTGAATTGCAGTTACAGTCTATGAATCATTGTCCAAAACTTTCTATATATACACCTGAATTTGGTCGGCAATGCCAGCGTTCCAACAAGAAGACTCTCGAGGATCTAAATGTGTACAAGAATCACAAGCACCAACTCCGAGCCCGGTTACAAACTAGACTCATATGCGCTAACCCATAGGTAACAACTTAGTTCTCCTCCTTCTTGGTCTCCTCAGTCTTGTCCTGCTTGCCGCTGAAGAAGTTGTTGACGTCCTGGACGAAGCTCTTGAAGTCACGGGCGTGGTTGCGGCCGGACTCCTCACGCTTGGAGGCGCTGGAGAATGCCAGCTTGGGGCCGGGAATAGGGTAGGAGTCGAAGGTGGTGTAGAGGTTGAAGTTGATGCCCTCGTCGTTGGCCGAGTACAGAGCCGTACCCAGGGTTCCCTCGGGCTGCTCGCTGCCGCTGCCGGTGACCTGGATGTTGACACACTGGGGGTAGTTCTGGGCGCCGTCGGCGTTTCCAGCCGAGTGCAGGGCGATGATCTCGTGGCGCAGGACGTAGTTGCCAGGCTTCAGGTTGGCCGGGATCTTGATCTCGTGGCCGAGGTTGTTGCTGAGGATCTCGTCGGAGCCCCAGGTTCCTGGGGAGGAGCCGGAAACGAGACCGACCTCCTGGATCTTGAAGAACTTGAGAGAGGTCTTGTCGACGGAGGTAGGGTCATCAGCCGGGGCCAGGTAGTCGATGACTGGGCCGTGGTGGGACTCGGGCCAGGTGTTCCAGGTGGCCGTGATAGAACCGCCAGCCTCGACGGTGGCGTTGTTCAGCACACCGTTCTTGGCGCCCTTGTGGCAGATGATGTCGGCGTCACCGTAAGCGCTGGGGGCGACGAAGCCGTTGTCAGACGCGGTGGTGGACCAGGCAATGAAGTCGTCCAGCTGCGAGGCGTCGGTCTGGTACTGCTGGTCGAAGCCCTTGTAATCAACACCTCCAATGTTCCAGGAGTCGACGTATCCGTGGGCCTGGACCATGCTAATGCCGGTAGCGACGGCGAGGACAGTTGCTGCGACGTGGGAGTGCATCTTGATGGTTTTGTAAAAGGTTGAGAGTTTGGGTTGAAGAAGTTGGGCTTGGTGAGATGGAAAGATTCAGTGAAACCGACTTGCGGGTGAACGAATTGTAAATGCAATCAATGCAGTGAGTGAGTGGAAGCTGAGCAAAAGAATGGATGCGAGGCGGTGATCGAGTCTGGATTAGAAACAATAAACAAAACAACGATCAACAGCCGACTCTGGGGAGTTATATAGCCATCTTCATGGCCAGTGATGCCCCGCAACCATCACGGCCTCCTCGAGCGCACTGGCGCTCTGTCTCCGCGTCACGCCCAAGATGATATTGAAAGCGGGCCATAAGTGTTTGCTTGGCAATAAACACGCGGCCGGGCTGCGTGGTGAAACGGTGGGTTCGTCTGAAGGAACACCTGCGGCTCATCGTTATACTGGGCCCAGGTGAAGACCGCCACTGTCAGGGGCTCAGGAGAAGGCGGCAGTATTGCCAATTACGCCCAGAACGGTGAAATTGTTTCCACAAATGCGGCTCCAGATCCACAGGATTGACCGGCGCATGACGATCTGTGGAGAATACTTTGGTGGGGGACAGTTGTTTAATCATGACCTGCCAAGACCCGAAACGGACACCACATCGCTGCAAGCCGAGACCAAGACTTGCTTGTTGTGAAGGGTTGCAATGTGCGTGTATGCACCACGACGTTAGGTCCTCCTCAGATAGACGACAGCACAAGAGTTTGACGCTGAACCGAGGCGGGCGAGCTTGGGTATATGCATCGACAGCATTCCGGAGTTGAGGCCGACGGCACTTCACGTATCGATGGATCCATGCTTTTGCGTAGCATCCCGCACGATCTGAAGAGTCGTCTACCCGCCCATTCAGCCGCTCAGGTACTAAAGCTCCGCCTATGTTTCAAACCGGACGAATTCACCTACCAATGACTAGCAAGTCCGGAAAGGGGGCACAGCCGATTTGGTCGTCTCCACGGCAGAAGCTGTAATTGGACATACAGGCACCGCAAGCAAGTCGAGAACGAGTCGATTGGCCGTGCAGTCACATAATATGACGGATTTGATTGGGAGGGAATCGAGTTATGCGGAGCGCCGACACTGCCATCCACATAAGCCTGCTTGTTGTCAACTTTAGAGCGCCGCTGGCCCCTTTCCAGAGGCTTCCAGTTACGTTGAGGGCCCACAATAGACGGGATCTGACAGTCCGGCATATCAGATCTCCAATATAGTAGTTTCCACGTAACCTCGAATGGGGCAACTCACTCGGCAGAGCCTGCCGGCGACGGCATAACGATACCCCAGGATAGCAATACGAGCCCTTCGCAGGGAGGATCCATTTCTGGACAAGACATCCATACGGCGGGTATGGACCGGACCACCTAGAAGTCCCAGCGTTGTCTCAGAAGATTGGGATGCGCGCTGCATTCGTGGCTGGGGTAGCACATTTCTCCTTTCTGAGTCCGGAGCCGGCGGTCCTTCCGTGAGCGGCTTTGAGGAAAACCTGCTGAACCGCCTCGCGTTGAAAGCTCTCTCCCATGCCGGACACAATCTAGCTAATGTTATTCAACGTTGACTGTGGTAATCATCGACTCTCTATCCGCGCGTGGTATCCCGGTAGATATTGCTTGTACTATTGCACCCACATGTTAGTGAGTTCGCCGAAAGTTTGATTTAGAGTGGCATGGCTCTCTTGGATGCAATCCGCACAACTCACTGGCCACTGCGCATTCCGTTTGACCAGGGAAGCGTAGTCCACCTTTCGTTTGTTGTCCAGTGGTCCCACCAGTGTTTGCTGGTTCGCCAGTGGCGTTCCTCTTGCATAGGTAGAGGCGGGCTCTCTTGGCGCCGCCTATAGGCTGACTTTATGTGTCCCAGCAGAACGTTGCAATATGGCACACATGCACATATAAAGCCGATAGTGAGCTCCGTGATCCTGCATGTGTCAGACAATGCTAATGGTCTGCATACAAGGGGACAGAAGACTCACACTGTAATGTCCAAGTAGACGAACCTCGAGGTAATGTCTGTTGTCACCAGGTACGTGGACAGGAGGTACATCCGAAATGTAGTAACACCCAGTGCAACGCCTCCCGCGCTGAGCATCCCCGCGATCTTGAGTCTCTGTGCTAGGGGCATGGTGAGACGCCATGTCAACACAATGGGGATGATGAGGATGATGGCATCTGTCAGTATCGCCAGAGACAGGTCGAAAATGAATGCTTTGGCCTGGCTAAGGCACCTTGTCGGCTTGACGCTGGGGTCCCAGAACGACTCGATGGGAACACACACGAACATCTTGATGAACTGGATCGGGATGTAGGCAACCGCAAGGACCACGACGAACCAATTGATCGCTTTCGCCGCTCGCTCGTAGGCGGCAAATACCCGGGCTGTGAGAAGTAAAAGAGTCGCCTTGATGAAATAAGCAGCTGGGCAATAAAGCACACTGGTGATGTAAAGCCACTGTTGGGAGTGATAACAAATCAGCATGAGCTTCTGCTTCCAATACGACAAGCTCATTATTAGATCGTCAAATGATTGCCGGGGCCCCACAAACCTTCATGAGGACTTGATACTGGGTGGTAGTAAGATCCCAGGCATGGTGACCCGCCCCCTTAGCAAGCACTTGTGTTCAATACCCTGTCAGATGCAATGTCCCGTAGAGGCCCCTCCACCGCGAAGGATCTCACTCACTAATATGCGTCACCACGAAGAATGCTGCCATGAATATCTGCGAGGCTCAGTCAATACATCTCATCCATTTGGTCGGCTCATGGCGTCTGGTCTGTACGCACGATCGAGATGACATAGGTCACTGGGAGATGTTTGATCAGCCGATGCTGACCGCTTGAATGCTCTCTGGGCCATTCGGTGATTGCCACACCTACCGTCTTCTGTTGTGAACTGTCGAAGAATGACCATCTTGGCGTAGCCTCGCACCAGGAAAAGGCTGAAAATTAGCACGGAACAGATGATGGACACTAAGAATGCGATATCATGTCCGGCGTCAGGCGGGTCGTCGAAGTTTGAGGTGACACCGAGCGGAGGTCTGGCGGCACTCGTACGAGTCGGAGCCCCTGAGCTTCTGCTTGTCGTTCCTGCGGCCGCCGCTATGCTCATGGCGGCCATCACCTGCGTTGGTCGGCGTGGAGGCGGCCTTGGAGCTTAGCCCTAATCATATCCCAAATATGATGCTACCGTCAGCACGCGAGAATCCCCCGGAACAAACCTTGACGGAGTTGATGGAGTGTAGGATTGCTCCTCTCAAATATGAGGAGAGGCTGGGAAAGTTTGCGCTTTGAAAAAAAGCTGCCTGCACACAAGGTTTCGGCTATTCTGCGGGATTTTAGTACCATATGGGGGGGTACTTTCCGGGATATTGGGCATTCTAACGGGCTTCAGCCTCAACCCAGTTGGATGTGCGCTGGTTACTAAGACTACCGGATATTTTGAGTGTCTCTTTACTCATTTGCTTCCCTGATCATCCGAGTCTAAGAAGCCTAACGCACTCAGTCAGTGTAGATCATCGGTCTGCGATGATCTATCTCCCTTTCTATCTATGGTGAAGGTCACTGTGCGGATGACTTGGTTTGGGGTCGCATGCGAAACTTTGTTCTCCATAACCTTGAACCTTTTGGACCGCCAACAGGGACCGGCTAGCGGCATACGTTGATGCAGATCACCTCGCTCTCGCTAGAATCAACAGATAGGTATATCGTATCCGTATCCAGGAATTAATTTTATCTTTGTTCTATCAATCCAAAAGGTTTACTTGCCATTGCAAATTTGGAAGGGGAGAGTCGGTCAGAAATCGAGTCCTTGAAGCTGTTCCCCTCCGCGGAGAATGTTACCTAGATACAGCATTGTCAAGGTCGTATCCACTGTAATCACTGGAAGTATAATGGTGGGTGGCGAGAGCCCTCCAGCTTGGCTCACGAATGAGATTTGTATTTACCAGGGAGTGCTTCGGGACCCTGGAAAGAAACAGATTACGATTTTAATGCTGAGAAGTCCTATTGATGACCGCCTCCTTGCAAGACCATAGCACGATGACGGTTTTCCGGGATACGAAAATTGCCTAGTGAAAGATGGTATGGCGTTCACAGATATCTAACCATCAATTTCTATTTTCTGCAAGTCTTTGGATGTCTGACATGCACACTAGGATGCTGTGCCTGACTCCAATCCTCTGGTCTCGAGGTCTGTCCATGTCGTACTTGGCTCTCCCTTGAAGCCGATATTTAGTTATCTCGGTGTCGTCGCTGGGCGCGGTCACAGTATCAATGTTGACTAACCTTTTGATTTAGTTGCCAATGTGTGGAAAAGGGCTGGTCCCTCGCGAGTTTTCAATTTGCACTGTATGTCCGCCATGAGCATCACACTCTTGAAGAAGAATGCTGCAACAGCCATGCGACTTGTACACGAGTTACAGTTTCAAACCCCTGCGCAGGAAGCCACCCTCACTCATGCCCACCCCCGCCTTTCCCCAACCCAAGAAAACAAAAAGAAATCCCATGCAGCTCAAGTGCTCTTTTCTGTCTGCAATATTCCAGACGTCGGCACCCACATTGAGGAAGACTCTCACTAAAAGATGCCCACTACTACAAGAACTGAAATCTTGGAGATAATTTGCAGGGACGGAGAACTCATCCACACTCGCGGCGACTACCCTTCTCATCTTGTCGACTAGGCACTCCATCCCCCGGAGCCTGTCTAGCAATTCCTCCAGCAGTTAGTTCATCGTTTGACAGAATCTGGGTAGGTGGTAGGCAGGGGAAAGCAAAGGAAAGCTGTCGCATCTGCTTCTTCAAACTTCCACACCCTGGAGTTCCCGTGTGAAATCTAGTGGCTGCACCATCTAGTAGTCTACAGATATTTCCTGGCTGGGCAGATAATTCTCCTATATAATTGCAAGTTTTCAATGACTCATGCCACTTTCTAAATCTGCTTCCTCCCGGCCTATCTGGGTCATGTTGATAGGCACTGTGGAATGCTTTCCACACATGTGCAGTGGTATCAATTGTACTTTCACACGTCAGCCAGGCCCAAATAGCTTTTGCATAATTGAAGACCAAAACTTGGGACGGACATATGTAGACTTTATTTTGCTTTCATCTCAATCCAAAGCTGAACTAGACCTTGATATATCGTCTGATGTAGTGAACAAGCTCTGCTTGGGTGTCTACTACACAGCCACAGCATCTATATACCTAGTGAGCAGTACTCACTACCCAGCCTCCTACAAAACAAACTACCACATAATAACTGTCTAGAAGATGACCTCCTATAGGATAAGTTAACCTTTGTCCAAGAACTTCAAGGTCTAAACATTTCGTCCACTCATAAAATCCATATGTGATGAATGAGCACTAATACCAACTCCCTGTCTTCTTTGTAAGCCATGATAGATAGAAGTCAAATGGCTACAAACAAACATCCGAGCCAGGCTGAACAACAAGAACTTCGCCAGTGGATTTTCCAAAACGCAGATTATGGCATGAGTGCACAGGATAGATATGCTTCAATGTGAAAGTCTGAAAAGCCAGAGGCATAAAAGCCACATGTATATGAAACTTGAAGCGTGAAAGCTGATGACTTGTACTATGACCCCAGGCGGATCAACCCCTTGTGGACCAATCTCCTGTGGGATGAACTCCTCCAGGATGATTCTGCGGGCCCTCAACCCAAGATATCTAGTGACAGTTCTGACTGCTATTGTGGGTTTGGTGACCGTTGAAGGGACCGCATGCCCGGCCCGGCTGTGGCCAATCAGAAGGGCCGGTCTGGCTTAGTCAGCAGCGGGCTGGCCACTACACCAAGTGCTTCGGCGCCCACGATGGCGATAGCTTCTTTCTTCCTTCTGTAGCAAGAATCGAACCCGTACCCAGACACGTACGGTGGTTCCTTTTGCTCGCCCCTATTTGCACGTGCAAAGACCCCCTGACCTAAGGCATCAGGGCCGTACCAACAGCTATACTAATCTGACGGAAGGGCTTTTGGCTTGACAAGTCTGTGCATCTAGTGACAAGCCAGCCAGTGAATTGGTGGACATACAGCTAGGTCACTGCGAAATTTGGTCAAAACATACGAATTATTCTGAAAACTGCTCTATCTGTGTACACTTAGACAGCTCCAGGAGTCGACTCGTCTGAACTATCACATCTGAAGTACAACATGGGACGGCTCCTGAGTATCGTCTGGTGTTCCCACGCCTGTGGCGAATTTCTCGAAAGCATCTGAAGAGCAGCTTTCCCTTCGCGAGTGTGCATAGATTTATGCCTACCATCAGAGCAGCTGTATAGACCTGTTATCCCCGTATCATGATGGTTAACGAGTGTCCAGACTCCTGCGTTCAGCTTTGATCCTTGCGAGGTGGCTGCCTGAGATGGCACACCGCAGACTAGAGAGAGACCTTTATAGAAGAGTGAATATGAAGACTCTGTGAGCTGTTGCCCCAGTGAGATGAGGAGTAGGTTGTGTCGTCAATACTTACTGCCCTTTGAGCAAATCTGGGACGCCTTCTTCCTCCCAAAGCTCCTATTCATGGACTCTGTCGTCTCAGCCATGGGCTCCAGTGCCGTCGTCCTGCGCAAGAGAGAGCGGCCCGGCTCTTCACATGAACCCATCCATTAATTAGGTCGCCCCACCGACAGATATGCGAGCTACTAGACTAATCCTCGAGGGTAGGCTGCTGCCAGCAACTGGTCTGAACGTAGATAACCCCGGTACGCAACCCTGAGGACGGGATTCAGCTTAAAACTCAGAAATCGAAAAAGTCGAACTTCGCCTTTGTTTTCTTCCTTGACCAGCGACCATCAACAGTCAAGATGGCTGAATACTACAAGGGACACTCCCTTGAGGAGCTGCTCTACGTAAGTCAAGCTCTCCCCTCTCTTATACGAAGAAGAAGAAAGGAATAAGACAACTAACGTGAATCTCGCCTCACAGGAGGGGCAGCACGAATACCAGCCGCCGCCCGGCGACGACCAGTCTGTGTAAGTAGCACCTTGGCTTGGCCCTGACGCCAATCCTCCCAGGTCTTGCGAGAATCTCCGTTCTTCACGGAGAGTATTCTAGCGTCAGAGGGCGAAGGAAGAGATAAACTAACCTGGACTGTTTAGCTGGCGCGCTGCCAGAGAGCTGTGGCCCACCACCGCCGACGCCACCACCAACGCCGCCAACAGCAGCGGCAACAACAACAACGACGACGACGACGACGACCTCATGGTCGCCCGGGCCGGCCCCGCCACAGCCGTGCCCGTCGAGGAGCTCCTCGACCCTCGCCTTCTCCCGGCGGCCGCCGACCCCCCGGCCACCACCACCACTGCTGCTGCTGCTCCTGCTCCTGCTCCTGCTGCTGCCCCTGCCGCTGCCCCTGCCGCTCCGGTCGCCTCCGGCCGGGCGGGCGATCATCGCGTAAGCCCATAATCCCCGGCGTTGCTTCTTACAATACCGGGCACGTGCTGACCTAATTTTTGTTTCCTAGAGATGGAAGGACGACGAGGCCGCCTACCTCCGCGGCTGCCGGCTCGCCGGCCAAAGTTTCCAGGACATCGGCCGAGTACGTGTTATCTACAGTATACTGATTATCAGCTTCGCATACATATATACTGACATCGTTATACTAGGTCCTGAACAGGACCGCCGCGTCCTGTGAGACCAAGGCCAAGACCCTCGGCCTCTACAAGTGGGGCAGGAAGCCCGGCAGCTGAGGGTCGGCCGGCCGACCGACCGACCGACTGACCGACCGACGAGGATCTGTTTGGGGGCGGGGGTTTCTTCTGCGTTGTTTTAGTTTTTTGTGTGGTCCGGCGTTGTGGGGGGGGGGGGGTGTGAATGCCCCCAAGTAATCAAGTCGACTGTTCCCGGGTGCAAGAAGACCAGAAGTGCGATGCGACGTGAACATGTGTGATGTTTGTTTTTATTGTGACATCCAATGGCGCTTGACTATCGGTCATTCTGAGTATACTGACCTTCGTTCCTCAGAGTAGACACGCCACTCGACCCGAGTCAAGTTGACTCCAGCCGTAAGAGAGTCCCCAGACGTGCGCAGAACCTCGCGCTCACCCTTCGACGGCAGCGATGCCAGCCCCATCTCCCCTCAGCCCGGCCTCGTTGAACTCCTCGTCGTGTACAGGCAGCTCCAGGTGGAACTTGGATATCGGGGCCACCTCAACGTTGACCTCACCCTCCGAAGCCAGGGCAAGCAGATGGCCGCCCCTGGTCTTGTCCTTGCTGAGGAAGTGCAGGTGGTCGCCCGCGACGCTCACGCCCTGCATGTAGTCCGGGGAGCGGAACCCTACGATGACGCCCTCCATTGGCTCCTCGAACGTGTGAGAGGCCTGGTGCTTGCCCACCTCGGCCAGGCCCTCGTGGGGCTTCGACTGGCCGCCCACTGTGCGCACCGTGACGCTCTTGAAGACTCCGGTGATGCGGACGGCGAGGTAGAGGTTGTGAGCCTCGGGCAGCAAGAAGGAAAGAAAGCCAAAGAGGTCAGCCTTGTCCGCCAGGACGGCTGTGGTCTTGTGGGCGGGCTCGAAGTGTGTGGCCATGGCGAAGGGAGCGACGACTGAGGAGTCCAAGCTGGTGTCGACCGAATTTACCGAGCCGTCCGATTTCATCTGGTATGCCACACCGTCGACGATTATCAACTCGCCGACCATGTGACGGAAGGTCCCAATGCCGTGGTCTCCATTTTGCAGGAGGGTTGAGATCAGCAGGCCTTTGTTAGCCACGCCGTCCATCAGGGCGTTCACCACTGAGTACTGGTAGAGCTCATTGGGCGCCATCTTGACCGGCAAGGTGGAAGGCTGACTGGCTGGTTGACAGGGCGGCTTGAACTTGGCTGTGCGTAAACTCCACCAGAAGGTGTGGCTGCCTTCCTTTCTTGGATGTCGTGACGTTGAGAGTCTGGGCCCTCAGCGGCCACGTTGAAATAGGGCCTGGCCTGTGCGTCCTCGCAGCAATCTCCACGCAGGCGCCGCAGAGACTTGCTGCAGCCCTTAGCTCCGGAGGGAAGATCGAGCCCTAGCCTCTCCCGGCCTCGTCTCTTCGTGGGACAACAACTGGGGCACTTTCTGCGGGAATTTGGGCGGAAAAGGGCGCAACCTGGTGCTGGCAAAGCAGCTGCGGTGCAAGGCAGTACCGTAGTAGTTATACGCGCTCGCGCTCGCGCTCGCGGATGGGCTCGGGAGGTTATCAGGATGACGTCGGTTGGCGGGCCTAATGCAGGAGCTTTAGTCATTCAGGTGCTACCAACATCATGACGAACGGCCCGAAGCTTCCAGCCCAACTGATAATGCCTTGGTAGTTGCTATATAACAATTGGGCCCCCAGGAACCTGATTCTATAAAGAATGTACAGCAAGGAGGGCATACTTCAGTAGACAATTCAGAGCCGTGGTTCACTTGATCGAAAATGGCTCCAGACACGGAAACAGTGGACATCGTGATTCAGTCGCTCATCAACGCCGGAGTCAAGTACGTTTTCGGAGTTCCCGGGGCCAAGATCGTGAGTTACCTGAACCTTCAAACTGCCCTCCTCTCGCCCCCCTGTTTACACTTGCCTGCCATTGGGAACACTCGTCTGACCGACTCCAGGACTCCGTGTTCAACGCCCTGGTAGATCAGCCCGAGATAAAGCTCATCGTCTGCCGCCATGAGCAGAACGCGGCCTTCATCGCCGGGGCCATCGGCAAGATCACAGGCAAGCCGGGGGTATGCATCGCCACCTCGGGCCCCGGGACGAGCAACCTGGTGACGGGCCTGGTGACCGCCAACGACGAGGGGGCACCTGTCGTCGCCATCGTGGGCAGCGTCAAGCGGGTTCAGGCTGCTAAGCGCACGCACCAGAGCCTCCAGGCCGTCGCCCTGCTCAGGCCCGTCACCAAGAAGGTCACCGCCGCCGTTGTCGAGGATCAGGTGTCGGAGATCATGCTCGATGCCTTCCGGGTTGCCTCGGCCAGCCCGCAGGGAGCGACGGTGGTGAGCTTGCCTATCGACGTTATGACGGCCGGCCACAAGTCTTCGATCCCGGCTGCTCCTCCTCACGCTTACGACCCGCCAGACTATGGGCCGTCATCCCAGAAGTCCCTAGGCGAAGCCGTCAAGCTCATCCAGGCGGCCAAGTTCCCTGTCCTCTTCCTAGGGATGCGAGCTGCAGACCCCAAGGTGATAGCAGCCGTTCATGGTTTCCTACGAAAGCACCCGATCCCTGTCGTCGAGACGTTCCAGGCTGCAGGAGCTATCTCTCAGGAGTTGGTCCACCTATTCTACGGCCGCGTTGGCCTGTTCCGAAACCAGCCGGGAGACAAGATGATGTCACATTCCGATCTGGTTATTACTGTTGGCTACGACCAGGCCGAGTACGACGCCGATGGATGGAACAGCTCGGGCAGGCTTCCTATCATCCACATGGACACTAACCAGGCAGCCATGAGCCTCTCCTATAGCCCCAAGCTGGAGCTCATCGGGTCGATGCCGGACAACCTCATCGCGCTGACGGACAGCCTCGAGAAGGTAGCCCGCCCACAAGAGACTGACCTTGGCAAGTCCATTTACGAGACATTCCACGAATGGGAGAGCAGCGCCAAAGCCCTGGGCAAAACCGACACCTCTGGCCCCGTACACCCACTGCACTTCATCCGGCTGCTCCAGGGCATGATCTCCCCGCAGACAACAGTCATCTCCGACGTGGGCTCGCATTATATCTGGCTCAGCCGCTTCTTCTACTCGTACAAACCCAAGACGTTCCTGGTGTCTAACGCGCAGCAGACCTTGGGCGTCGCCCTGCCCTGGGCCATTGGCGCATCGCTTGTCCATGGCCCATCGCAGAAGGTCGTCAGTGTCTCTGGCGACGGTGGGTTCATGTACAGCGGGCAGGAGCTAGTCACGGCCGTGCAGCAAGGTTGTAACATCACGCACTTCATCTGGAATGATGGCAAGTACAACATGGTCGAGTTCCAGGAGGTCGAGAAATACGGCCGTAGCGCGGTAAGTCCTTATCCTCCGGCTACCACTGGCCCCTTCCCTACCAGAGGACGGTCCGGCTAAGTCACTAACATTACCACAGGGCGTTGATCTGGGCGGCGTGGACTTTGTCAAGTACGCTGAGGCGTTCGGTGCCAAGGGGTTGCGAGCAACGAGCTCGGCCGAGATCGAGGCGGTCATGAAGGAGGCACTGGCTTACGAGGGCGTCTGCGTCGTGGATATAGTGATTGACTACACGGACAACCATGACTTGATGAGCCACGTTCTTCCGGACAGCATCTCGTAACTTTGCAGGAGTGGTAATACGCGGTGGATATGCCAGGTCCGGTGTTCCCGGAGAACCGTCTGGGAATTTGGAGTGGAGAACACTTGCTCTGGGTTAAAAAAGCTTAATAAAGACACCGCTCATACATTGATCAATGATGCGAAGCTCTGCTCAACCATCCCGTCGTCTGGCCTTCTGCAGTGGCGCGTCTTCGGTGGGCCGGAGAGTTGTGACCGTACAGATTTTTATCAAAGCTGGACCTCCTAGAACAGACACAGCTCTCATGAGACGAATGCAATGTGTTCTCCGCCTGCCCCGCAACATTGTCAATGCATTGCACCTTAACGCGATGGAATCAAGTGAACGCGGGGATTAGGTCAACGTGCCGGTATTCTCCCAGAACCTGCTTTAAGGGCAATAGGACTCTTGTGGTGAAGCCGGCACGCACCATACTAGGCAGCGGGAAGAGGCGAGAAAGTGTGTTGTTTCACGGCATTGGAGATTTGTAGAGCTGTTTCTCATCTGGCCGCTACTGCCAAAGGCATCCTTCCATCAGACCGCACGCTGGCTAATTTCCTTCACCGCCAGGCCGTCCGTCCATTCGCGGCGGTATCGTCGCGGTATCGTCTCGTAGTGTACAGTCATAATGGTTCCTCTTGTTGTACATCCTGGGTTCTCTGTCATGTCCAGGTATTTCTCCCCACCCCAGGTCGTGAAAGCTCCAAAGTTTGTCGAAGAAGCTGGCTTATTGGCTGCGGATCGGGCAAAGGGTCAGCATATGAGGACCGCATCGCTCAGTCCATTGTGGTGGGCTGGTGGCTTCACAGCCGTTGGGGGGGGGGGCTATGGCTTACGGAGGAAGCAGGAACTCGCCCCACGAGCTTGCGAGGAAAGTGACGCCGACCTAGAGATCAAATTAGCTTTCCGAAGCGAGAGAGAGATCCAGTTGGGGGCACAGCCGGGGCGGAGGGCAGCAAACTCACTCCAAACGAAGCGATGGCCTTGACCATCGAAGAGTTCTCGGGCGACGTCAGGGAGTCGTAGGTGGACGCGAAAAAGCCCTTGGGTTGCCGGCGCGAGCTGGCGGGCTGAATGTAGACCTTCTTGGGCGGCATCTTGGCTGTTGAATGACGTGATGCTATGTGTTCTGCGACGGCGATGGGAGCGGCAGGAGGAAGGTCGGTCGCGAAAAGTCGACGGGAGCCGACGTCAGTACGCTGTGGAATTTTTGGCGCTAAGGACCCGCGGCAAGTCTCCCGCGCTGCGGCTCGAAGAGCTTGGGTGGGGCCGGGACTCCACCAATGTCATCCTCGAGCCGCTCTCGGGGCCGGCGCCGTATTGCGACCACGCCAACCTCTACAACACCCAGCCCGGAAAATGCAATGGAAACCCGAGATACGACATAGAACCCTATCAACCAGTATCGAGAATGGCTGACGCGTCCAACTCCTCTGGGCCGGGAGGCTTTCTCCCCCAGCACCCTCTCCCATCGCCTGCGCCCAGCGGATCCTCGAATCGCCCTGCATCCGGCCTGCCGCATCCCAGGTCCCACCCCTTGCGCTCGGGCTCGGCCAAGGAGCAGACGATCCGCGCGTACGTCGACAACCAGCTGATGCACATACAAAGGCGCTTCGTCAAGAAATCCGTGGTTGCCAAACCGGGCGACGACATCGTAGGATACAAGACCGTTGCGGAGCTCTGCAAGGACGTCGAGGCGCTGCTGGACATCCTATGGCTTTCGGGCACGCGTAAGATCACCTGATTTCTCGAATCGCGCGACGCTGCACATAGCTAACTCTACCACTACTCATAGCCGCACTCCAGATCCCCTACCTCCTAAACATCGCGAACGAGTTTACCGAGTGGGTCACAAAGTTCCCGCCGCAGCCCGAGCCCTTATTCACGACCCTGAGCAAGCTCGACTACTGCTTCGCCAGCCTCCTGGCCGGCCAAGACGCCGACACTAAGGAGACGCTGCCCGGATTCGAGAACGGCATCCGGGGTGTCATCAGCAAGACCGACATGGTCCGCTGCAAGAGCATCGTGGAGCAGACGCGCGTGGTGATCGTGGACGTTATGAGCAAGCAGCCTGACGAGAACGGCGGCAGCGGTGATGAGGACGAGACCGAAGAGGATACCGAGAAGGAGATCACGGAGGCTGAGACCGACACCGAGGGTGACTACAGCGCCGCCGAGAGCACTGGGTTCGTCGATCCCAATTGGGAGGACCCTGACGATGAGCTTTACATGGACGTGGCGAGGGTCTATGAGAAGACGCTCGTGCAGCTGGGCGAGGTGATGGATCAGGCTGCCCTGCCATGACAGGGATATATGATGACTTGGTCATATTGCTCCGACACAGCAGAACCGCACTGCCGTCAGACGCATGTCTTCAGTCCAAGCCCTTGCTGGGCTCTACTTTTCTCGCAGAATGCGGCCGCCTTTGCGGGTTGCACTATTGCAAGCGTGGCGGTAGGGCATACGTAGGACTAGCAACGGCTACCCAGGGGGATCCTAGGCAGCCGGTAGATCCTTGATACAGAGCGATAGAGCTCCGCCAGAAGGGGAGCGCAGGCTTAGCCTGTGTTTGAACGGCTTCAAGTGAGTCGCCAGGTGCAGAGGAACCATAGGCGCACTCGGCAGGTAATTGCGCAGCATTGAAAGGTCTTAATTTGCACGGTCGATCTCATCCACGGGCCTGGTAGGCAGATGGGACCCGTCTTGGGGATTCCGTTGGGGGCCAAAATCGATACCCCACAGTGCACGAGCTGGGGTTCTCAGCCTTGTCAAGGCTGAGCAGTTTTTGTTGGAGAAGGAGTCCGCTTTGACAGCCATCCCCTGGCATCTTGGCTAGGTATCCTAGCATGGGAAGGAATATTCTCTCCGACGCTCTGATCCTTCGGCACCGTTCCCGCAGCTCTATGCACCATATGACTCGGCACTCTGGACCTGACAGCTGAGGTAACTAGTGAAAATCAAGTGCACGAGAAGGATGTTTTTTTGAGATGCTCGAGTACAACCCGGTCTTCCAAGGTCGGCTGGGTTGTCATTTGGGGCACAGTTCCGATGTCTGGTCAATTCGGCCAGGCGAGACGCTGAAAGCCGTTTACATGCCAAAATGGGCTTTATAGGAACGTTACGTCAAGTCAAGTCAAGTGAGAGGCTCTTAGGTAGAAGGCAGCAATGTGAATGGTATCTAGTTGCTCAATAATCACTAAATGTATGTACAGTAGAAGTGGTATCTATCCGGGTAGTAGCAAAGAGGTATATCCAAAATCAGTTGGTCGTCGCTCATAATATTTGTTGCACCAACAAGTATGGCAACACAGGCAATGCCAGCCGAAGGGCCACAGAGGACAGCCCAAACAATGTGTCAGAAAAAAATGACGCGGGTGTCATTTGTGTGCGCTCAAATCCAAAACCGTTGTCCCAAGTCGCTGTCCAGGTTTTGTTTAACGTTCCCCAAAGCGAACTTGTGTCGCCGTACGCCCGGTCAAGTGGTAAAGACTGTGTGTCGAACTTGTGTCTGTCTTGGAGACCCAGACATTTGTGGTTTGGCGAGAGAGGGAGCAGTGCGAGCTTCCTCTCCCTCATCCATCTCAAAATGGGACCGAAGCCGAAGGCTGGGTACACGGATCTCGCCCCAGCTGAAACTGAGCCGAGACCGTTTACACCAGGAATGTAAGCCGGATTCGAGTTGTTCCCAGTGGGAGGATCCAGGGTGAAGTTCCCGCTGTTGCCATTGGGTAGCGGGAGCACAGTAACGGTGGGAGTCGCCGTCGCAGGCGTTGACCCCTCACTCGACGGAGTAGCGACGTTGGTGCTCATTGGTGAGGCTGGCATGCTGAAGCTTGTTGTGCCAGCGGGAGATGGCGATAGAGAAGTAGGTGATGGTGTTGGTGGAACTAGTGATATTGGAAGACCGGAATTGGAAGGGCTGGAGGGTGCCTCAGAGGGAGCAGGGGTGTGAGCGCCGCTGTTTTCGCCGGGTGAAAGGTCGGCGAGTTCCTAGCTGGAGTAGACTGCAGCGTACTCGACCTCGAGCATGTTGCCGTAGCCAGCCAGGCTGTCCGCGTTGGGGTTACCTGGCCATGTACCGCCCACTGCAACGTTCATGATCAAGTAGAGTGGTGAGTGAGCCAGCGTAGCCCAGACAGCCTGGTCGCCGATGGCTGCTCCGGTGACGGTGAAATACGACACCCCATCTTTCATGAATGAGATTGACTCGGTGGTCCAGTCGTTGCTTGTCCTGTCAATCTTGACAGCATATGAGTGCCAATCGTTGTCGATAGCTGTGGTCCCCTGCAGGCCTTCCGATCCGTTGGGCCGGCATGCGTCAGCGGTGCAGTGCAATGTGCCATACACTGCGCCGGCCTTGTTGACCGTCTCGAAGATGTCGATCTCGCCGCACGCTGGCCACTCGGTTCCGTGGTGGATACTGTCTCCCATCATCCAGATTGCTGGCCACATTCCTTGAGCTTGGGCTGCTGGCGCGTCACCGAGCCGGGCAGACGCCTCGACTTGCATGATCTGCCCAGGTGCTGGTGTCCATGTTGCCTTGGACTCGATGCGCCCCGAGGTCCAGTGTCCTGAGGCAGACTTGACAGGGACGAACTGCACCGTGCCGCCGCCGGAGATTTGCAAGTTGGAGCTCGCGTCGGTGTAGCTTTGAAGCTCCTGGTTGGTGTCGATGGCTAAACATCCTGTCAGTATCAAGTATCTGATTTGAATGAACCACAAAAGCAAGCTGTCCTGGTTTGTAACCAAGCAAGGGAAAAGTTCAACCCACCTTGAGCAATATCCCACTTGGATGTGTCCACAGCGTCACCGGCGTTACCGGCAAAGGAGTCGGACCAGATGAGATTCAAGCCGTTTAATGTAGGGGCTTCGACTGCGGCGACAAGTGCGGGAAGCACCGCGGCCGCGAAGGTTGTTGCTTGGACGCGCATGTTGGACGTGTGTGCCTCTTTGGTAAATTTTTTCTGGACGCTGGGTCTACAGATACTGGTGGTAACGGCAGGCCGAGGTGAACCAGCGAGATACAGAAGAGATGTTTCGTATATTGGTAAAGGCCGGTGCGGTAGACTTGCTACGTGTGGACCAACAAGAAGCTTGAAAGGCGTTTGTGTGTGTATATATAATTGTATGTATATATATATATGCCCTGTAGCTCTGCTGTATGAGAAGAAAAGAGTGGCAAAGAGGTTGGCGATCTGATATGACCAGGGCAACGGGGTGAAATAGAAAAGAATGTGGAGAGGTAAGCTTGTGAAGAAAGGTGCCGTTGCTCAGCAGGCGAAGCAGGGAAAACGAAGGTATCAATAATAACGGGCTGGGAGCACAAGAAGGGACCGCAACTGGGTCGGCACGAGTTTTTATTCTGGATACAGGGAAGGGTGGATAGGGGAAGCGCCCGGGGGCAAAGGTGGTGGGCAAGTGTCGACACGGGAATGGAACCCACCCTGTTGCTGGCGCATGCCGGCACATGCCACGCGAAGGTGGGAATCAGAGGGCATCCCTGATCCCAGCGCGTGTGGACATTTCCGATCTGAAAAAGAGTGGTCCCCGTGAAGGAGGAATAAAATACTCTAGTGCTGTCTGCCGTGGCGACATTGTGCGCTAGTGTAGATACGTAGTAGTAGTAGGTGGTGACAGGGGAGTTTGCTGGCGGCTCTTGATTGGGAAATTGGGAGTGGGTGTCAAGGCCGATGGAGATGAAACGACACGCTGGTGAACGACCCAATCCCGAGGCTGTGCGTGGGCGCCGAGACAAGGGCGGTTGAGTCGAGAACTCGGAATAGAGCAGCTATGGAGCAGACATGAGAGCGGGGCGGGCGAGGACGTCTGTGGTGTGCAGAGTCCAACATTGTCCAGTTTGTCTGGGTGTTTGTGGGCTCTCTGTCGATGCCCTCACGAGCGAGGTGCTGCTACGGTCTTGTTCGCGAGCCAATGTGTCTTATCTCCCTTTCCTTTTTCTCCCCATTCTTCAGCTCCGAGCGAAAAAGGAGAGGACCAGGAGCCGGGGACCAAACAGGTGGCGCGCATAAGACTGCAGAGGAAACGCGTAAGAAAGGGACGAACCGTCGATTACACGGATCGATACTTGCTGTTGGCACCGGGCAGGGAAGATGTTGAGAGCAGATCCCTGTCAGCATTCTCGGCCCCTGGCACTCGGCGCGCAGAGGTTGTTCTCGGCATGCAGGCTGGCATCTAATAAAGTTGGGACGGAGGCGATCCAAGCTCACCCTGCAAACAGCTGCATGTTGTCTGGCTGGGGCCTGTGATGGCTGGGCTGCTGGGCGGGCAGAGAGGCAGAGAGGATCTGTGGGTGGAATGGAACTCAGATCAGATCTCGGCTTGACTGACGGGGCAAGGCCCGATGGCCCAACCTTGTTGCTCCTGCATAGCTCGACTGCACCCCGTGCCTTCCAACCTTGAGAGGCTGCCCGATCCTTGCCTGCAACTTTTAACTTGGGGCGCTGGGGCGATAGGGTGAATGGGGTGAAGTCGCCGCCGCATTCTCGAGTCGGGTTGGCAGGTTGGCAGGTTGGTTGGTAACCCGTGGACCCACACAGGCCTAGGCAGGTGTGGGTAATTCAATCCGGGACAGGTAAAGGTGGCATGGTGGGCGGGCACTGGACAGCTTCCGCAGCTGGTACCTGCGCTAGCCATGTCTTGGGGGCCCTACTGCCAACTTTGCTCTTCCCCCTTCGGGACAAGTGAAACGGCTCCTTCCTCGCATCCCGAAAGGCAGGAGCAACAAGCGGGAAGCCACTCCCGATGTTGGGCTGACTGAGCCTCAGGAGTCCAATCTCCCAAGTTCAAGCGCATACAACACAGTAAACCCCCCTGCCCCCATGCCCCCATGCCCCCGACCAAGGGGACTGGGGGACCAAGGGGAGCTGCGATGCACACAAGGGGTCGGGCCAGCCTGCGGTTGTAGATATACAGGTTTCCGAGCTGCACTGCCGCCGCCGCCCCGAGGGTTGCTGAGACGAGCGGGATATACTTGGTAGCAGCGTGCCATGGCCCACATGCCTCGACTAATTCTCCGATCCAGCACGCCAGGCACGCCTTTCTGTCAGTGTCAATTCTGTCTACTGTCTGCCAGGCGAGATGGAGAAATCGACCCTACTTTTGACTCGTTCCGACGACGATCGTGGCCTGGATCGTTCGCCGGAACCACATATGCCTGGGCACACGGGGACACATCGTCATTCCTGCACTGCTGTAGCTGGTCACCCACTGGCTTCCTCGCTCTCGCGGGTGGACACGCAGACGGTGACTTGTCAAGCTCGGAGAGAATCAGCGTTCCATCGCCCACCCATCAAGACCGCCAAAGCAATTTATCCCCCACCACCGTGTCCGGGCGTGCGGTCCTGCCTAAGCATGTTTATTTGTTGCTGGTTTGCTTGGTGTGTGCCGGCACCCGTCCTGCTGCATGTGCATGTATGTGCATGTACCAATCTACTGTGGTATGACTCTTCGCAGCTTGGTAGTCTACATACCAGGTCTTCCAGGGCGGACGAGGTTTCCCGCGCATAAGAAGCCCGGCGTTATCGTCAAGGTTGATTATCTCCAACCCCTGCAGCACCAATGGTTTTCGCATTCAGGGGCCAGAGAGGCAGCCAGTCCACTGCCTCAGGTGGAGAGCCATGCCTCCAGTCGCCGTCCAATCGCGGCTGCCAGATGCGCCCTGGCGGCTCAGCACGTCAACTTAGCCGGCCAACGACTTCTTACTGCAATCTACCTCGGCATCTTATCCACCAAATCATATGCATCGCCCTTCTTCCAACACCTCCAAGCCGGCGTTGCAGCTGCAACCCAGCTCGGGCATTCGTTGCTGCTCATGTGCTTCCTCATTCCTATCTGGTGCATCTCGGCGGGGCACAGGAACCATTCTGAACGAGCAGCAGCTGCCCGACGGGACGGGGCTGACGGACTGACGGACTGACGGACTGACGGACTGACGGACTGACGGACTTGCGGGCCACCGCAGCCTCGAGAACCCCGTCTTCCAAATGGCCGTTGGTGATGCACGGGTTGTGCGACCTGAGGCTTTCAAGGTTTGAGCTGTTCCCTCGCTTGCGCTTCAATCTCACCCGTGCCGGGACAGGTTCTGGACGCATTTTCGCCCTTCAGATCTATCTGGCAGCAATCTCATCCGAAGAGAGCTTCTATGCTGACGAACACTCGGCGTTTCACGTTTCACCACGCCAAACGCCTAGAACTACCGCCTGGGCATCCGTTTGTGTCTCGTCCCAAACCTCCGACTCGAGGAAATCGGCCTTACGGTGCTTGCAATGCCTCACAGAAATTCCGAGAACCCTCGTATGGCCTTTGAGGCCCCTCGTAGCTGCAGCCTGAAACGACGTCTGCCATTTGCGCCGTGATAAGAAACGCCGCACTCCTGCCCGCTACTCCGCGCACACCAGCCGACCTGACTTTGTTTCTAGCCATGACCATGGCAAGCTAGCTGTCCCGACAAGAATTCGACAGGCTGTTGTTTGCAGAGCGCTCACTGGTGTATGGCGTGGGCAGAAGCATCTGTCGCTTAGGCCTGTGATAATAGGGGCGTCGTTAATGGTTGCAGCTTGCCAAGGAATTGGACTTGCCCCTTTCAGGGTCCATCGGGTCTCGTCGATCTTAAGCCCTACAACAAGGTCATCCCGGGTGATCTTAAGCTACTCGTGCCGACCGCCGGCCATCGACTGCAACTGTAACCCGCGTCCTTGTTTTCGTGTTTAGCCAGAGCAACGGCGTGGCAGTCAGAAAGGTATTGCCTGGTTCCAGCATTATGTGCCAACCCAGCTCATACACATGATCAGCACGAAAATGTATGCCCGACATGCCATCCGCTTCACACATCGTTGTGTCACAATCTACTCCGCCTCGGAGTCCATCTAGGCAACTCTCGATGCTGCTCGCGCAGGGTTCCGCAGTTGAGTGCCGCGTTTCCCGTTGAGCAACATTCAGGCCGGCGGAAACCAGACGTTGCGCTGTGTCCCCTCACATGTAAATGACTAACCACCTATTTGCCTCGGGAGACTCAAGGATCCCTTCGTGTTGTTTCTCTCGAGACCGGCATTCGGCTGCGTGCTTGTTCTTCACCTTACACCGACTGTCACGTCCAACAAGAGTGACCTGCCGAGAATTGACCTGGTGTCGCACCAGGCCAGCACGCTCCTCGTGCCTCAACTTCCATTCTTCTCGCCGAGCGGATGCCGGCCTCATTGAATCTAGACTGCGCACCAATGATTCTCTCTGGGTGAAATATCATCCCAAGTCGACCTCTCACTTCTCCGCGTTTTGACCAACGTGGACCCAATCAACGCGGCAAAGTCAAAGTCAATCGGGCGCCTCAAAACCTTGTCTGCCGCCGGCCGGCGAACCTTGTGCTCGGGGAATAGCACCCTTCCTCTTATTTATAAAGTACACACATACACCGTACGACGACGCTCTTCTATTGCAGATTCTCGGCGACCGTGAGCAACTCTTGGACAACTCTGCCCGTCAAAGCTCAGACTTGTGTCTTTCAACACAAACTGGGCTCGGACACCTATCACATTGTGTCAAAGAGCCACATGGTATAGTTGTTACACTTGAGGCTCAGATGATCATTGACTCAAGCTACCGAAAAGCTTGTGTTGGCGCCAAGACTTGTCACATTTGCCTTTCGGTAGGACACATTTTCTCCGTTGATCAATTCAGGTGCAGATTCTCAATGTAACTTTCGACCCAGGTGACGCAACAACATCACATTTATGATTCATCTGCTGCGGACGTAACCTTCTGTCGTCTTGCAGGCTCGGCGCAACGCATGCAGGTTGAGGCTAGAAGCGTCGGCGCCCGAGCCAAATTGCGCACTCGGGGGAGAATGTCTGGCAACATCTGAAATCACTAGAGGGAAAGAGTGTACTACTGTTCTCGGGTACTCAGGTCAGAAACGTCGGAAAGTAAACAAAGGCTTATTGAAGCCAGGTCCTGAGCCAGGGTCAGCACACCCACGTAGACACGCAGCCTCGCTCAGGTTGATCTTCAAGTTATGAAGCAGTGATGCTGCAGTCTCACCTCTGACTTACCGACATAGGCAATAGCTCACCTACTGTGCATGTCATTTGCCGTGCTCCACCTACATTATGTACCGTGCCACGAACTATTTCCGCGTCTCTTGCATTAGCTACACCACGCTGTCACCAGCTTGGCGTAATTGCAGGGTGTCCCTTAGGTCAGGCAACAGTTTCCTCCGGCAATTCATCCCTCTCTTAGCCATTGTGTCGTAGTGCCCTCCGTATGCACAAAGTGCGTCAGCAAATCCATTTGCGGCCACCTCAACGTGGGGGACATGGTGGACCCACCACAGCTGGCTTTGGTATACGTAGGTTTTCTCCTTGAAGCCAAGGATGTGCGGCGCTGTCGCCCTTGACGTCAGCCAGCAGTCCAGCGGAAGTTTGAGCTGAGGCGGTTCCTTGCTATTCTACAAGGCGGCTATGTCTTTTTAGTATAGCATGATTAAGCCTCTAGGAGCAGGTTCTCAATGTTTGTGTGGTCATAGTGACTTGTGAGATGTGAATAAAATCACACTAGATGTCTAAACAGAACACCATCATGGCCTCGCGACTTTGGGGTAAGGAGGATCAAGTCTATCAGTCAAGTCCTCGACTGCTGTAATGCGAAAATGATGTGTTTCAGTCACAGGTTCACATTTGTTCCGATATCTCACGTGACAAGCTGGCCTATGGAATTCCGTAATTTTTTGAAAGGCACTATGATGCAAAATAGTCGTACTTAATACGGGCCGAATAGCGATTTATTCTGTACGAATTGTTCCCGAGTGTGACTAGACGTATTGATCTTACAGACGTCGTTCATCAGACAGAGCAACTAACTCAGCACAACCTTACAAAAGTGGCCCTTGGGCGCAATAAGGAAAGTCTCGGCCATCTCCATTACATCCTCCGTCGTCTTTGCGCTCAGCCTCACCCCCTTACATTCCCTAAAGAACAAGGCAGTGGCAAGCCGAAGTTCCATATAGGCAAGATGCATACCGATGCAGATACGGGTGCCTCCTCCGAAAGGCATGAAAGCTGCCTTCTGGACCGCAGACATAGGCTGCTTGACAAATCTCCAGCCGTCGAATCTGTGTTGAAAGACACAATGTGAGCATTTGAGGCAATGTACGGGAGATACTTCAAGACTCACTCAAGGGGCCTTGGGAAGATGTCTGGGTCTCGATGTAGCGTGTACGCATGCGTCGTGACCGTCGTGCCGGCGGGGACGAAGTGGTCCGCCAGTGTGGCCCCGCCCTCAGGGACTGTACGAGGCAGTGGGCCCGGGGCGGCGCCAAAGAGGCGAAGGGCCTCGTCGATGATGCTGTTCATGAGCGGGGCCTGTCGGAGCTCCTCCGGAAGCAGCTCGGGGCTGAGTGCGGCCACTTCCTCCTCGAGCGCAGCTTGGAGCCGTGGCCTCTTGAGGACAGCCCAGACTAGGTATGTCAGGGTCACGGCTGTGGTGTCAGAGCCGGCGACGATGAAGTTGGTGGCTTCTTGGCGGACCTTTGAATTTGGTCAACAGACTATTCATACATGCCACAAAACGAAACCTTGGGTATGAAAGGACATCCACTTTGCCCCCCCCCCCACCCTACATAGGTCTTTCAACCTCACTTACAGTAGCATCCGTGAGGTCGGTCTTCTCCTGGCTATCGGCCTGGGCAAGCATCTGTCCAAAGAGGTTCTGCGTGTTGGCACTATCTGTGCGCATGTTCTGTACGGCTACGGAACCGTGTTCAAAGATGAGGTCCTCTCCGCTGAACAGCTTCTGGACGCTCTTCAAGGGGACAAGCGGTCCAATCCAGCGCAGAAATGGGGCTTCGCTGGTGATGACTCCCAGCATCAAGGCTGCCTGCATCGCGTCGATGAATGGTGTTTGCTGGCAACTACGTTAGCACTTGGGGCTTATAAATCTCGGAAATGTCGGTGCGCCTCTGGAACTCACCCGACCCAATTCCAGCATGTGGAAGCTCTCGCCGAAAGACAGATGCGCAATGACATCTGTCGCCATCAAAGTCCACCACTTCAGGATATCCGCCTCACCATCGGCTCCGGCCTCGTCCCGGATCTTGTTCACGGCCAGCCGAACCTTGCTCTGGATTACAGACTCCCAATTCGTCTGTAGAGAGTTCTGGCTGAAAGGCCTGGCAAACAGCTTCCTCCGCGCGGCGTGCGGCTTCCCGCCACGCATGGAGAAGATGCCGGGCTCACGGTCACGACGCTGTGCGGTAATAGCATCATAGAAGGAGGACTTGTTGAACCCTGATCCCACCTTGTGTATCATCTGGGTGGCCGGGAGACTGGACACCGCGGCCTCGTCCGGGGCGATCCGGACTATGGGTCCATACTTTCTGTGCAGGTCGTCCACGTAGTACATCCTCCGCCCGCGGATGGTATGGTACTTGAGCACAGCCTGCGTGAACCTGGAGTACCACGGCCCCGGGATAGAGCGGACGGGGGACTTTACAGCTGTGAGCACCAGCCGGGATAGGAAGAGCACCAGGGCGACGGCGCCCAGAACGTGCGGCGATATTAGAGACGGCATGATCCTAGATTTTGCAGAAATGTGATGTGTATTTTGGTGAACAGGTCGATAAACCGCCCTTTCGAGAGTCTTCTGGGGGCTTTTACGTTGTTTCAACCGCACTTCGTTCGGTGTTCTTGATGTCCAGGCCCTGCCTCCACCTCCACTTTCCGCCCGTGGGGCCTAGTCGATTCCGGCTCCCTGCGATAGCGAGAAGAAGTCCGAGACCCCGAAAGTGCTTCACTGCTAGTCACTAGCCACAATGCCAACCAGCGTGTAATTATGAATAGGGGTGGAGAATATTCCATACTGTGCGAGGTTCGCGGCGCTAGGCGTCACCACGATGGTCGAATAGGAACCACTGAAGGGACGGAGTAAGCCATCAGTGGCCAATGATGAATGAGAGAATGTCACGATTGAGTCTCGAACGGTTATGCACTGGCATTGTCTTAAAGAAGTGGTTTTTTTTTATGTCAGCTCGGACACATGTATACTGATTGAACACTAATTCAACTAGTACGTGAGACGACCACGGCACCTGGGGAGTGAGACTTCACGTCTCCTGTCGATAGTTGCTTGCTACAATTCAACGCCACCAAAACTTTTGCCTTTCCCGACCAGACTCATAATCTACGCGACAGGCCTGGCCTCGGCCAAGCCACACAGAGGCTCCGCGATTGATATGAAATTTGTTCGATTTCGATTGAAATTAAGATAGAAACACCTGGCATGTTTAAACAGTGCCTTAAAAAGCAGTGACGGGCTCGAGAGAGTACGTGTGACTTCTCAACTCAGTGAGCTTTGAAGGCAAGTACGATTACGATTCTTTGAAGCGTTAAACATGTATCTCAGGATGTCTCCTTATCACCCGCTGTTTCTGACCGCAAAGCCACTTGATCGCCTTCATCACTAGCGTTGAGCTTGCCCTTCGGCAACATATTGAGCTCGTCTTCCTCCTGATCCAGCTTCCGGAACTGGATGTAGAAGATTGAGCCGCCGATAGCAGCCAGTATGGCAACGGTTGTGTAGTTCCAAACCAGGAGGGGGTCCTGTGGTGAGCAGTCAGTATCGGCATTTTCAATTATCGCCACACGTGGCAAGAGCGCAATACGAACCTCAGCAAGAGACACCAGGGCGAAACCAATGGCAGAAGACACGGCGTTCATGAATAGGGCCACAGACTGGACCATGCTTCGCATGTTCGCCGGAGCCTTCGAGTGCGCATATTCCAGACTCGTGATGGAGGCCATGATCTCAGAAAATGCGATCAGGATGTACGACCCGGACTGGGCCCAAACGCTGATGTCGACGTTAGGGCAGCGGTCCTCGGTCCCCGGCAGGTTCTGCCCAGCGTAGTTACCGCAGTCACTCCGGCGGTAGATGTACGCCTGGATGACTGCAGCCCAGATCATAGCGCAAGCACCAGCAAAATAACCGACCGCAATCTTCTTGATGGGCGTCACCTTGAACTTGAGCCTCCGCAGGAGAGGGTATCCGAAGAGATCAAGGAGCGGAATCATGATGATGAGGGAGAACGGGTTGAGGTTCGTCAGGACATCGTTGGGGACCCCGCCGAGCCTCATGGTTGCAGCTTGCGAGATGAGGTTGTTGTTGATTTGGTTGTAGCAGATCCAGAACAGCGGGTACCACAGGAACACGGCACAGGCGTTGAAGCCACGTCGCACCTCGTCAACCCAGGCATCGTCGAAAGTCATCCACTTGGGTCGGTCTGCGGGCGCGATGCTGGAAGGCTTGACCTTGGTCCAGAAGGTGCCGTCGTGGAGGTTGCGGTAGGTTTTCCTTGGATTCAGCGACCACCGGCCCTTGTTCGCGAACACAAACACCTTGAAAGCTTTTCCGAGAACTGATCCCTCGGGAGGAACTCGTCGGTACCGCTTCCGGCCCCAGAGCATGACCAATGGGCAGAAGCATAGCATGATTGTCGGTAGGAGGAATGACATGTAGAAGCCGACATAGTATTCACAGTATACCATACCGATCTGGCCGACCAGAGCACCGATGTTGATGAACATGTAAAAGTAGTGGTAAATCCGCGAGGCTGTGACGGCCGGGTCGATAATGACTCTTTCGCCTGACTTGAGCGTGACGACCCTCATAGAATCTGCCGGGAGCTGCTCAACGATCAGAGGGTTCACGTTGGGCTTGAAACCACCAGTCCCCACGCCCATGATGATGATTCCCAGGATGAAGGCAGACATGGCACCAGGAGGATTCTTGATGACTGGGGGCAGAGCAGAAACGATCAGAATCACATGACCAATTATCCCGATGACCAGTGCATAGCAGATTGTGCGATAGCGCCCGAGGTACGAATCAGCGATGTATGCGCCAAATAGAGGCATTGTGCTATTGGACCTCTGGTCAGCTAATTCGCAAGCTCGATTACTTCAGTGTTGTTGTTGTTGCGGCTCTTGTCCCAAGTCGCGCATGGCGGGAAGAAAACAACTCACTATTGCCAAAACGCATTGAAAGTAGTCAAGCCAGTAGACGCCCGCTGCCCAAAGCCCATTGCGCCAGCCTGGCCGGAGCCATAGTTCGCCCCGGTGGCAGAGCCCTCTGGCCTAGGCCACTGGATGAAATTGGTGAAGACGGCCGTCGTGCCGTAGTACGAGAAACGCTCGCACAGCTCCACGAAGGCGATGGTCAGAACGCTCCAGGGGATCTTGTCCGCGACGCGGCGAAGGGTGTGGAGCTCCTCAGCGGTTGGGAAGTCGCTGGCGTCTGGCTTCTCGGCGCTCGGGACCTGCACGAGAGACTCCTGCTTCTCCACGATATCCTTCGTGGCTGCCGCGCGGATCTGGGCGCCGCCGTCGGCGGTGCTTTCGATGTCGGCCATTGTTATTGGGGTCTCGTTATTTCTGGCCGCGACCTAGTATTACCTATTATTCGCCAGAGGTAGACTTGAACAACGGCAAGCTGTTGGCGGAAAAAGAGAGGACAAGCATCAGGACAAGCCTATATCCCAAGAGAAGTGTGGGGCTGCAGCTGCATTTTATAGCCGTGCAGCAACGTTTCAGCAGGATGGTTTGCTCATGGTTGGCCGGCTCCATGCGGTTCATGTCGGTCAGGGCGAGCCAAGATGTCGTCCAGCCTATAAGGCACAAAGGTGTGATGGTTTTGGGCTGGGTGGTGATCCTCACTTGGCACCTTGCATTATCTCGGAAGGTGACAAGCATTCAAAAGTCTTGAGTGTGATTACTAGTGGTCCAACATACCCTCTTCCTGCCACATGATACGGGATGTGGCTGGCAAACGGCATTCTTCTCATGATACAAGAACTATTTAGTGCTGGGTAGCTCATCTTGGTTCGTAACATCCTGTGTTCCTTCGCTTCGACATTGCCCTTTTTCTTTAGGTCCGAATAGATTTCTCATAATTGGTTATTCTGCAGAGTTTTCTGCTGGGGAGGGAATCGTTGACAGAGGAATTGCTTGTTGATTGCGCCCAGCTTCTTGGCCCCCGGTGTGGCTCGTTATCAGCTGCGGAGATGCTTGGCTGTCACCTAATGATTGCGGTCCCTCGACTGCGATGTACTGTACCTGCAACCTTTCTGCCCAAGACGGTTCGCAAGCCCAGAAATGCCAACCATAATCCTCCGCCGCTATCTCGTCCGCCGATAGCCGTTTCCAACATCACGGGTCGCCGCCCTGTCAACTAACGATATTAGGTGAGATGCCTCAGTGCACATGAGGCGACATTATTCTCGACCTCAGGCCACCCATATCGGTGAAGCCGCGAACGGGCTAGCGCCTCAAGATAGTCGATAAACAAGAGTGGTCACGTTGGGGGTCGTTCTCGATGAGATCACTGGTCGAGAACCCACCACAATTCCATTGTCTGGCCGACAGCCGGTTCCTATATGTCGTGTTACCATTCGAGCACTCCCCGGTACCTCATCTGCCCAGTCTCAAGACGCTCGAAAGCTTGTTCCAGGCCTTGTTCATCCATTGGAAACACCTCCACCCACGGTTTGACGTGGTTGCGAGCCGTGAATGAAAGCATCTCGTCATGATTCCTCCTTGATGCTTCTGTCGAGGAGATGATCCGGTGTCCAGGTAAGATAAAAGGCATGTACGGAACAACCAGGGTTTCTGTTTGAATAGACATCAGGACGATCCTGGCCATCCTGTTAAGCAATGGTAGGACCTTGTTCCAGTCCGGAAGACCATTTGAGGTGACGAGCAGTACATCGATCGGCGTCGCTCCTTCGGATCCACTCCCAGTCTCTTTGGTGCCGTCTGGAGTGAATGTCGTCTCGTATCCCTCTGAAATGCATCGTACCTCATCAGCACCAAGTGCAAAGGCGTCCTTGGCCTTTTGCAACGGCGGCTCCCTTTTAGACGCAAACAGCGCTGTCACTCCACAGCCCATCGCACGAGCAAAGAGAATTGCCATGTGACCCAGGCCTCCAACGCCGACCACGCCGACTCTGTCGCTGGGTTTCGTAGCCGCGGCATCCAAAGCCTCATACACCGAAGCCCCAGCACACATGAAGGGCCCAGCGTCCACCGAGGTGATCGCGTCCGGAATCGAATAGACAAACTCGGCATCGATGATTCTGTAGTCACCAAAGGCACCCTGGTCCAGGTCGGAAAAAGCGAAGCCGCGGGCCTCGGAGCAATACTGTCGATAGCCAGACAGGCAGGTTGGGCAGTGGCCGCAGGAGCTGTGCAGCCATCCCCAGCCCACTCGGTCGCCGACCTTTAGGTTCGTCACCCCGGGACCGAGCTTTTGGACGAGCCCGACGCCCTCATGGCCCAGGCCGCAGCCTTTCTCCTTGGCGTGAACATCGGTATAGCATAGGCCAGAGTGTGTTGTCTTTATGACGACTTCGCGGTTGCCTAGGACTCTCTCGGCTGTCTTCTGGGTGAAGCGGTGTTGCTCCGCAGAGTAGCAGAATGTTGTGAGTGTGTGTTTGGACATGTCGTGTTTTCCGACTCACATCCACCATGAGAAAGCTTCAGATCTGAGCGGCAGGTTAAGACGTGGGAGATGGTACCAGGCAGGTGTGTTGCACAACTAAAGTTGGTGCCAGTGGAACCGCTCAAACATCACGGGCTATCCCTGGCTGAAATGCTGAGGGGTTAGACCCTGACTGTCCTGAGCTCTGGTTATGCGTGAAATGAACACATTGTTTGCTTCGGTTGCCGCACACTTTTGGGAGCTTCGACCTGGCTTGTATTCGAGCGTTGCGCTTGCGCATGCAGAGATGGCGGGAGAGCAGATGGCGGGAGAGCAGATGGCGTAAATACCACCTGGTTGAATCTCAAGGAATGCGTACCTACCTACTGTTCCACGACTGAGGCCCCAGCCATACCAAGGCCAGATGAGAGAGTCTGACCTAGACAGAGTAAAACAAGCAGGAGACATCACATTTTGCTGCCAAGTGAAATTATTACCCCACGCTGTTCTGCTTCAGTCTTGAATTGTCACGATGTGAGCTGACTCTAGCATGTCCGAAGACGTGCGCCGCTTGTCACTGGTACGACTACATCGACAATGAGGCTTCCTCAAAGTTTGGACTGAGCCCTTTCCAGGTCCCAGCGCAACCAATCCGGATGACGCCAGTCGGCGACCATACGCTCTTGCCTTGCGTGCCTGCTCAGCTTGAGGTAATTATGGTAGCAAGAGAGCACCGACACCAGAGAAAAAGAGAGGGTCGGCCACTTCTGGAATACAATGCTTGTCAAGAGTGTTTGGCTCAAGGGTCGACTCAAAACGCACGTGCCTGCAACTAATACTGAGGTCGCAGAAGACTGGGATAGAAACTGAGGACCAATGCGATCTGTGCTGAGCCTGAGCACATCTGGAGCAGGGAGGCAAGTCTGCCCACGGTGATGCCAGGGACGGCCTCAGAGCCGTCATGGGTGCAGATGAGCACAAGAGAAATGAAGAATATATAACTCGCACCTTCGGCCAGTCAAAGATCGTACCTGCCAGAGCTGTTCGGCCCTGACCGCGGTGTTCCACAACCTCCAGCTTTAAGAACCAACCTTGGAGCAGCCCCCCTGTGCTTCCGTCTCCCTTCTCGTCATCACCACCGACCAGCATTTCCAGTCCTCCACTCCAAGTAGCCTCAATTGATACACCTGTATCCGCATACCAAAGGCGAGCCACACCTGAACATAATCACCAGAATGGACACACGACAATCAGAGCAAGAATTCCGTGCACCTGGAATGACCCGTCGCGAGCTCACCAGGAGGTACTTGACCAGGCCAGTCCCCTATGGTGCAAATCCGAGGTGGAACTGCCTGCGCCTCTCCCTCGACCGCCTGTTTGGGAACCTCGTCAATCAGACTCAAATGAGAGCGAACGCAGACGAGCACCCTTGCTATAAACCTCCATTGCGCAATCAACACTATCTCATGTGGTTTTATGTCGGCGAAGCCCTGGTAAGTGACACCATACCACCTTGCCCTGGAGCGAAAAAGCACCTCCACGCTCATGGGTACTCCTGTCTACCCTCTCTCAAGCGCGACGGTGACTGAGACGCCAGTTGTAGGCCATTCTTTAGGAAAATATCCCACCAGAGCTCGAACAAAACGAAAATTGGACTGAGGGGCCTTGGAGGAACTTGCTTCACAGGGCAGAGGTGGCCGGGCGAGTAATGTCCAATCGATTCCATGGCGAGTCTTGGGTGATGCGCTGGATCATGGAGAAGTGTCCCGATCAAGAAGGACTCCACAGGTTTGGAGAGGGGGCCGATGTGATAGCTGACGCGCTGCGGTTCCAGCTAGACAGGATTGAGGCGGCTGGACGTAGCCATACTAGAGTAACAACCGCTCGTATGTTGTACAACGACAGACCTTAGAGTCGAGACAGGAGAGGGAGAAGGGCGGGCTGTAGACGCTCGTGCAGTGGCTTGATACCACAGTTGACCGACCATTCGATTCTTCAACATAACACAACTCATCTCGTACGTCACGATCAGAGTTTGCTCGTCTTTTAAAAAATGACAATGTTGTAGGACTGCGTTGGCAAGTAAAATTTGATGTACTATCGTGTATTCCATCCGAGCCAAACTCCTTGCATGTGCTGCATTGAATCACAGCCATGACCTGATGCTCCCCCCCCCCCAGCCCCCAACCAACTCATGATCTTCTGCTATTAAAAGATGAAGAGAACCCGTCACACAAGAATCCCAGAAAGTCCACCTAGATTGCTCTCCTCTTCCTGGCAGCGCCGCTCGTCGAAGCACCGTTCGCAGAGGCGGTGCCGCTTCCGCTGCCGCTGCCACTGGCGCCGGCGCCGCCCGCCTGGGGGATAAACTGCTGGTCGTCCCTGACACCCGTGATCTGCTGCTTAGCCATGTTGGGCGCGGCGACGGCGGGGCACCCGACGCCCTTGGAGCCGTAGAAGCTCTGCAGCGATGTGAGGCACGCGGTGGCGCGGTCCTTGTTGGCCTGCGGGTCGTTGGCGGTGGCCGGGTCCGTGTTAAAGGTGACGGGGCTCCCGAAGGAGTTGCCCGCGTTCAGGTCCTTGGCCAGCTGCTCGACGTAGGCGTCCCGCGGGGGCGGGCACTTCGCGCAGTTGATCGGGACAACCTTGTTCAGCGCCGCGTTGAAACCGTCGCAGTCGCCGGTACCCGTCGGGTTCACGCCTGCCTCGACGCCGAACTCGGGGATCAGGGAGAGGAAGTCTGGGTCCGAGGCCGAGAACTGGCCCTGCTGCTGCTGGCGGGGCTTGTTCTCTGATGATGGGGCGGCGCATGCGGCGCCCGCCAGCGCGAGGACAACGGCTGATGTGAAGTGCATTTTGTGGATATGCTTTTGTGGATGGGAAAGTGATGCTGTAGCGGAAAGGACTGGCCTGTATATATCGAAGAGTAGTAGCGATTGAAAAGAAAGAGACTGTTGGATTGAGATGGGAGAAACTCGATCTTAGAATGTCAACAGCCACCAGCTTAAGTATAAACTCGACCTGCGCACTCCAGAGCCAGGTGCCGCGCCACAGGAGCCCTGTAGACATCCATGACTCCGTGATAGTGAGGGCCGAAACGGGCTCTCGCTCGAATACTGTCTCAGAAGGGCGGAAGCATCATGGTTGCCTTGGGAAACACATTGCGCGTATACAGTATGCCCAAGCCGCAGAGGCCTCGAGTCACGAGGGAGCTTCAAGTGTGGCCGGAACCGTAGCTTGAAAGAGGCTTGATGGGTCGGACGGGCCGCGGTGAGACGGCCGCCTCGATGATACAGAACGGGGAACTGCCAGGTAAAGTTGGTCTCGACCCGGGTCCGGCCCATCGCAGCGGTTATCGCGATTGTCCCCGGGTGAAAAAGATCCACGAGGTACCATGCTGTAAGCAGGCAGCAAATGCAGCTCGTTGCCCATGGGAAGCACTGAAATCGCTTTGATAAAAGCAAATGCGCCATAGTGTAGTGCGGTATGTCCGCAAATGCACAAGACAGCAGAGGAGGAGTACTCTTTCTTCCGTCGAGGCCGGATGACCACGGGCAGTCTTGCTGAGTGGAAATAATTGATTGTTCGCCAATGAGGCAAAATAACGGGAAGAATTCAGAAAGAAGTAGGACGTCATCACTGGATGAGCTTATTGTCTCATTGATTTTGGAAACGTCGTAGGGCAGGTTGACTCCCGGGATGACGGACAAGGGGCGCAGTAAGTGACCGCAAAAAGGACCGGAGTTGAGGCGCGGCCCCCGCCCCGGCCGGAGCCCCGACGCGAGTACCGTTTGATTTTCCCACGCCGAACTCTGGCTGCTTCAGCCGTTGGCTTCAATCCCGCCTGCGCGTTACATACCTGTGTTGGTCGACATGTCGCCAATTTTCAACGACGGCTTGAGCATGTCACCAATTGTGAAACGATTGGTGAGCTGAACCCAAGTGCGTGGTTCGGTTTCCTTTTCTTTTTGAACCCTTTTTCATGTGGACTACAGCTTGTCCATCACTTCACCACCTTCCAGATGACGTTGGTCATACTTGGATACCATTCCGGCTCCTGCTTCAAGAACTCGCACTGGGTCGTTGCCAGGGCAGTTCCCTAAGCCGTGCCCCGACTCCCACCTGCTGCACCGCTGCTGCTCTTGTCGGCAAAGAGCTGTTCCTGCGAGAAAATGTCCTGCCACAAATTCATCCATTTCTCGTGCTGTGCCGTGAGTAGCTTGCCTGGGTTCTTGAAGGACCTAGTGAGCATATCGCGCAGCCGAGCGCGAAGAACCTTGATCACCAGCATCGTCTTCCAGTCGGGGATGGCAAAGCGAGCCCTGTTACCGTCGAGAACGAGGACACCTGAGTACATCTTCTCACAGTTAGCTTTGTATTAGCTGTGTCGTTATCGGACGAATGCTTACATCGGCGCGAACGTCACCGCACTGTAGGGCGATCGCGAAAGCCTCCACGGCGGTCGTCTCGTGAGCGTTTGTGAACCTGCGTATCCAAATTAGCTCGATAGCCTGGAGCGATGATTTGCCCGAACGACTTACTTGCTGCTGCCTTGCATTATGTGGTAATAGCTCAGCCACCTCAACTCGTTGTGTCCTTTGTTGACACTGGTGGGATGCATGCTGACAGACTGGTTGTTGCCCACATTCCTCAAGCCTTTTCCGCCCGGCACATCTCGGACAAGCAGCTTCGGGTAGAAGCTCCAGGCGATGACCGACTGAGATATCACGTCATTGTTGCTGTTGATGTTGACCCGCTGCGGGAGATCAAAGAAGGCCTGGTTTCGTCGCCGTCCTCCGGAGCCGGAAGAGTAGCGTATGCGGTTCAGGTTGCGGCGCTCTTCCTCTGTGAGCTGCAAGAAGCCTGAGTCCACCAGGGATACCAGCAACTGACCCTTCAGGTCCTCAATGTTGGCCAAATTCTGCGGGCTAAGGAAGTTCTTTCTGCAAAATTGGAACTCCTGGCCGCCTGCCGAAGCAGAGGACTGGCAAACTCGTTTCCAAGCAAGATAGGCATTGTACACTGTCAAGAGGTCGGAGTCTCCACGGCGAAAGGCCAGACGCACCGTATCCGCCTGACCACGCTGTCCAAAAGGCGCGACGAATGGCGACTTGGAGGACAAGACCGCTGCCACCGTGACGGCCATGTCAAGGCACTTGAAGACGGTGCCCATGAGGATCAGCTTGCCCAGGAAGACATCCAGTGGTAGTCTTGCAAGCTGCTGCCCCAGTGGCGTCAGCTCCTCCCCGGAAGTCAACGCACGAACATCGACCAGGGCGTCAATTGCCCTGCGAATGTTTTTGGACGAAGGCGGATCGAGTGCCTCGCTGAGAGTCTCCTCAATGCCGCCAATCTTGCATATCTTGACACGGATTGCGAGGTCTTGCAATGATAGTCGCAGCATCTCCGGCGTCTGCTGATCGCTCATAATGGTGTCGTGCCGGTATTTGGTGAACAGATGAAAGCAAAGACCTTCCTGTACACGCCCTGCTCGTCCCCGGCGCTGTTTAGCGTTCGCTCTCGAGATGAACGTATCGATCAGCTTCGAGAGCTGACGCCGCTCGTCGAAGCGCATCTCGCGGTGCTTGCCAGTATCTATCACACATGTGACATCTGGAATCGTAATTCCGGTCTCCGCAATATTTGTAGCAAGCACAATTTTCCTGTAACCTTGTGGGGGTATCAAGAAAGCAGCTTCTTGCTCTTCTGAAGCGATAGTAGAGTGCATGGGATAGACAAGCCAGTTCTGTTGGAAGAACCTGTCACCCAACAGCATGTCGTTGAGTGCCCGGATTTCTGCAATTCCGGGCAGGAAGACAAGTATGGCCTTGCTGTAGTTGATGTAGGAGGGATCAACAGCGACCCGCCCTATGAGCTGGACGATGAGTTCGAAGTCAATTTGGTACTCGTCGATCTGTGATAGTGTGTTGCGAGTTCGGGTTGAGTAGTTCTGCAAGGTCTTGATGAGATCCGGTTTGGTAGAGCTGTCTGGCTCGCTGATTTCTGCCTCGTCGTCGTCAAGATCTATCAGCTTCTCCTTGACGCGCTTGTCGACAGTGTGGCCTGTCAACTCAATCGCATCCTCAAGATAGTTGACATTGACAGGGAAGGTGCGCCCGGGCACATTGAGTACGGTTGCGCCACCAAAATATTTCGAGAAGCGCTCCGCGTCCACAGTGGCGGACATCAAGACTACCTTCAGATCCTTCCGCTTCGTCATCAACTTCTTGAGGACGATAAGTAGGAAGTCACTGTCAATAGATCGCTCATGGACCTCATCGAGGACCAGGTGTGTGATCTCGCGAAGCTCGTTCGAGCCCTCGAGCATCCTCATAACGATTCCAGTCGTTGCGAAGACAAGGCGTGTTTCCTTCGAGGTGTTGGCTTCGAGCCTGATCGAGTACCCTACCAACGATCGTGACGTGCCAATGTCATTCTTATTCTCGCCAAGTTCTTCACTCACACGGCGAGCCAGAGATATAGCCGAAATTCGTCGAGGCTCCGTGCAATATAGCTTGCAGGGTTTGCCCAATGATAGCTGGTGCTCCAGCAGAAAAGAAGGCACTTGAGTACTCTTGCCGCACCCTGTCTCACCACAGACGATGACGACTTGCTCTCGATCGACTGCTTCCACAACCTGCTGTCGGAAGTTCCACATTGGAAGCTGCATGCGGGACTGCAACATTTTCTGGTATCTTGGGGTACTGCTCTTCTTCTGCCAAATGTTTTGATAGTACTCTGGGTCACCACCCGACATCCGCTTCTCAGCAAGGACGTCGGCAGAATCACCACCATTGCGGCCGTTGTTCCGGCCGCGGAAGGCTCCCTGTATTAGTACACCATCCTCCTCCTCCTGATCACGTCGCTTACGGACGAGGTCTCGAAGCTCTTTTATAGCAGCACGGTCCTGCGCATCCGCATGTGTTTTCTTGGCCTCGGCGTACTCATTCCAGAGGTCACGCCACTGAGGCGGCAATTTGAGAGACACCTTCTCATCTTTGGCTGACGAGCCGAAGACAAGGAAGAGAGCAGCAGTAGCAATGAATGCTTCTGATTGCTTTTCGTCAGGGGTCGCGATCTCCGTCATCTTGAACACAAATTTGTGTGGTGATGAGGCAGCTTCGACGCCAGGGACCTCATGCTCGGCTAGTGGTTCCTGGGCTTTGGCCCAAGATATGCTGAGAAGGTGCCTGTGGGCAAAAGCAGTTTCTGATACTTTGATGTAGGAAAGCTTGGAAGATGCGTCTCTGGATCGGCAGGCCTCTTCCAGCACCCTCATCGGGTTCATACCAGACCACTTGCCGAAATCCCGGATCGTAACCTTTGAGCCGTCGCTGTTGTTCATGACTGTGCTAGTCTTGCCCGTCGTAGCATCTACTTCGTTGGTAGGCAGCGCTGCGAAGAGGTCCGAGAGAGCCTGGTCTTCCTCTTCCTCATCCTGAGCGAGCATCTCGGCCGCGATCCTCTTCGCTTCCTGTGTGGTTTCGTCGTCGTCATCATCTTCGTTGCCGTTGCCTTCGCCAGGGGATGGCGTGGAGTCTTGCTCGACTTGCTGGTCCACGGTTGCTTTTGGTGACGTCTCAGCAACGTCTTTGAGTTTCTTGGCCTCGGCGTAGTCCCTCTCTAGCTCTATCCGCTTCGATTCCCATTGAATCTTGGCCAGACCCGCGTCAAAGAGCGGATCCTTCTCTATTCGGTCTATTTTGGCGAGCAGTTTCGCAACCTCTAAGTCGTCGAAGGAGTCTTCATTTGCCGGAGGCGCCTGAAGCTGCTGACCGGACTTTCGCCCCTTCTTGCCGTTGTCTCTTTGCGGTCGTTGAATCGAAAAGAGTTCTTCTTTAGCAGACATGTAAACAGGAACAAGATCGTCGGGCTCTATATCGCTGTCATATGTGATGATTTGTCGCTTCGGTGAGATTGTCCCAGGCGATCGTGAGGTTCTCGACCCGCCCTTCTTCTTCTTTGCCTGCTGCAGGGCCTCGGGCTCAAGGAGGAGAGGAGTGGTCGCTCCAGATGGCAATGGAGAGTCGGCCGGGGTAGCACCTGGTCTGCGCCGGATGTCATAGTCAGGCAATTCGTCGACAGTGCACTCTCGTGCGAACCAGTCCATAGCCTCTTCCAACCCCCATATAGAATCTTTGTTTATTCCGGTGATATTCGCAGAGATGTCCAGGACGTACTGGAGCGCATCTTGTATTCTGCCCTCGGGGAATCCTGAGGCCTTCAGTGTCTGTTGTAGTGCCCACAGCTTTATGGTCAGATCCTCTTCGGAGAGCATCTTTGCCCCACCGGTCCCGTCAGATGTCGAGCTGGAAGCAGAGAAACGACCCTCGGCTTGTATGAGGTCAAGTATGTGATCCATGAGCTCCTGGGGCAGCCATTTCTTCGCGTTGACGGACTCGGCTTGGCCTCGAAGCAGACGACGGTCGGTCTCCAGCCTTTGCTTCTGGCGCTGGGCATCCCGTCTAGTTTTCTGGGCAAACTTTTCCACGAGAATTTGGAGTTCTGACTCTTCCAGCTGCCTCTCGAACTCCTCTGGGGTCAGCTCCGGCTTTTTTTCTGCGGCGCCCGAGGACTTGTCGTTTTCGGCAGCAGCCTGCGGCGGCACACTGCTGGGCTTTTTGCCGGGAGCATCTGTGCCTTTCTTTGGGGCTTCGGAGGCGTTCTCGGTCGGTTCGACTCTTGTCTTGGAGACCACAGACGTGGTGGCATACCCCCTCGCAGGATTGGCTGCGGGCTTGGTTTTCTTCTTCTTCGCTCCAGCCATTGTTGCACTCTTTGTCTAGATTTAGTCGGGCGAGGACATGCAGTGAGTTTTAACGAATGCGAAGAGCACCAGCGAAAGCAGAGGGGGGGAGGAAGAGACAGCAATACAGCCAGAGGGCGGAGGGGGGAGAGAGGTGGAATGGTCGAGAGACCCAGCATAGAAAAGAGGCCTGAGTCAACGATCCATGGTTGGGTTGGAAGTTGAGAGTGGGATGGGATGGGTGGATGGATGACATGCCCCTGGCTCGAGTGCGACTGGGATGCAGCTCCAGAAAAAGATTGTGAACCCCGCCTGCCGCCGGGACAGACAACCTGCAAGTTACACAGTAGAGAGGGTCGGCCGAAAGCCCTGCAGGATTGGAGAAGTGCCCCACCAAGCAGTTCTTAGCGGCTGAGTCTTTCGGCGAGGCGAGCAAGCATCGAACTGGACCGAACCTGAGCTTCATTAGCTGGCAAGGAACCAGCGAGGCACACACGAGTTGAGGTTCATGTTGGATGACCGTATGATAGGCACCCCCCTTACGCATGGGCTGAGCTCTTTTTCAAATCTTCAGGAGCCCTCCTCTTGTTTTCTGCTGTCTGCCGTCCCATTTCCTCCTCTTTCTCTCTGTCTCGGCCGCTGCGCCATGCGCACGCGAACACCAGCCTCCACACAAGATGACTGAAGTCGCTGTGAACGGCGCCGCCCCGGCCCTGGACCTCAAGGCTACCAAGGCCGCCTTGACGTCCTCCTCTACCTCGTCTAGGATCGCTTCACTGCGTGCCGTCGATGACAAGATCTCTCAAAACGGTATATCCCAGCCAACCTTTCTTACCACGCCACCGGTGCTCGAGACGGCCCAAGCTGACGCGCGCCTTGTTCGTAGCTCTTGATAAACAAATACAATTGCAGCTTCTCAAGCTCTTGTTCTGGACACACTCCTTCTACCGCGACCGGGCCTCACGTCTGGCTGTGCAACAATGCCTCGTATCTATTTGCAAGGAAGGGGACGCCCAACTCTTGGAGCCTCTCGTGGCTGCGATCCGACGAGAAAGCCCCAAGGCGGGCATTGCCCCGAGCAACGCGTTCGTTCTCGTGGAATGGTGCAGCATACTGGTGCAGAACCTGGCTGGCACGCCTCTCTGGGAAAAGTTCGGCAAGGAAATCACATTGGCCACGGCTGAGGCTTTGGACAAATGTTGCTCTCCTGCATCCAAGGCTGGCGTCGCCCGCTCCGCCCTTGTGGTGACCAGGCGCGGCTACCGCAAACTGTTCACCGTGGCGGGCAACCGAGAGGAGACAATCACCGAGTCCGTCCAGTCGCTATCCGCCAAGGCTGCCCAACCAGCGCCCAAGAATGCAATCATGCTCGGCGTCATAGCAGGAGTGTGCTCGCGGCAGCCCGAATCAAAGCCAATCCTGGAGAAGCTCAAGTCCGAGTACTTTACCTTCTATACGCGAGAGACCGTCGGATCCAAGTCCCCTGTCCCGAAATATCTCGCCGCCGGACTAGGCGACTTCTTTTCTGATTTCGTGACCCCCGAGGAGCTCGAAAAGGAGGTGGTAGCTTCGCTGAAAAAGGGACTTTTGCGGGCCCCCGAGGTGGTTTTGAACGATCTCATCACACCTTTGATTTCGAGCTTACCGAGCGATTGGGATCTGTCCGATGTTCTCCATGGACATCTTCTCAAGCCCCTGTTGTCCAATCTGCAATCATCCAATGCAGTCATCCGTGCAGGTGCCGTGAACGCCTTCCGCGTGGTTGCGGAGCGTTGCCGTAATACTGGTGTTATGGACAAAGTTGCCGACGACATTCTTACGCCACTCAAGGGAGGAAAGCTTGCCTCGCCTGACCACAGAGTCCTCCATTGCGAGTTGCTGCTTGCATTGCCCGTCTCCGGAGGAATCGCCGGTAAGATTGTCGCCGCTTTGCCAACGCCGATCGGCAAGGAAGGCAACGAAGCCGCCTTAAATGCTGAGACGTCGGCCCTAAGCAGGGCTGTGAAGGCTCTCCTGGCTGAGGAATCAGAGCTCCCCAAAGCTGTGGCCGACGTTTTTTCAAAGGGTCTCGCTGATAAGAAGCTGTCCTCGCGGCGTATCTGGACCATGAACGCCGGTGGCATCTTGGAATCGTTCAAGTCCGATGAGTCCCGAACATCGGCTTCCGTCAAATTCGCCGAATTAACTCTGCCTGCACTTTTGGACAACTTCAATGACGTGGTTGGAAATCCTCTTAAGGCATCGCAAGATGGAACCATCATAGCGGCTTACGTTGTCTGTGCAGTCGCGCCTCTCATTCTCAAGGACGAGAGCAATGAGAAGTTGAAGGCCTTGTCAAAGAAGTTTTCCGTCTCGAAGCAATGCTTGGAGCTTCAGCCCAAGCCTTCGTTCCTCCTAAATCCTCGTGTCTATACTAAAGTCTCTTTGGATGATGATGCGCGGTGGCTCCTTGGAGCGTTGTCAGCCGTCGCTCCGTCACTTCCCACTGGCAATTCCTCGGACGTCGGTTCTGCGTGGGCCCATGCCCTCTTCTATCTCATTTGCTCAACAACAATCAGCCCCAAGCTTCGGAAGGAAGCCGCGGACAAACTTTCCACCTTGTATCTCTCTGCTCCAGCCAAGGTAGCAGGCATTGTTGTTGGTGGAGTTTGGTCTTGGATTCGGGCTGTCGCAACGACCGACAAGGACAGCGCCCCAGTACTGGCAAAGATCGACAATGGCAACCTGCACACAGTTCTCAGGTCAATTTGCCTAGTGCCAGCGGATCTCCAGAGAGCTTCTGAAGCTCTCAGTCAGGAAGAGCTTGAACAGCAAATGTGCTCTGTGCTCGTCTTCACAAGGTCACGCCTCATACCTCGCATCTCATGGATCGAAGTATGCCTGCGGACCGGAGTGGATCCCGGTGAATTGGCGAAGAAGTATGAGAAGACTCTACTGGAAGAGATCGTCAAACACTCTGACTTCTCCCAGCCGGTAAGCAAGACCCGTATGATCATGTCGAGGCAGGATTGCTGACTACCCTTACTCGATTAGCTCTCTGTCAAGGAAGCTTCGTATGATGCTGCCGCCGAACTTGCTTTTGTCGCACCGGACACCATAACGCCGCGCATAGAGGAGTTGATAAGGGAAGATCTGGACGTAGCCAAGCTCGACGATATTGGTCCAATGGAAGCAGCTATCTTTCGCACGCCCGAGGGGACGGCATTCGTTGATGTTCTGGCCAAGAAGGCGAACGAGGTGCCGAACAAGAACCAAAAAGACTACGACACTCTCAAATGGGAAGAAGAGTTGAGGGCCCAATTAGCAGCCAAGAAGGGTTTACAAAAGAAGCTCACCGCGGAAGAGCAAGCAAAGGTCAACGCACAGCTTAAGAAAGAGTCTCAAATCCGAGAGAGGGTCCAAGACGCTGCTGCACAACTGCTGCGAGGTATAGGAGTCGTTCGTGCACTGGCTACCGGTCCACCTACCGATGCGTCTCTCTGGATGGGCACGGCCGTGGAATCGGTCTTAAAAGCGCTTGATGCTGGTGCGGGCTTAATTACAGGGGACGCTGCGCCATTAGCCTATATCGCGTTGGCTGAGAGGATCTCAGAAAGGCTGGGCTCTATGCGACCATTTGTTGGTGTTGCGACTTTGAGAGCTCATGAAGTCAGCACGCTCCCAGAAAATTTGACGCAGGAGGGCTTTGAGGACCTGGTCACTCGCGTATTGTACCGCCTGCGATTTGCAGGGGAGCAACGGCCATTCGACACTGTGTCTCTGATCTACATTCTGCCATTGCTCCTCTCTGTCATTCGGAACGGTGGCTTCGGTGCGACAGTGGATGACCGTGATACGCAACTGGTACTGGCCATTGAGTTCATACAATTCCACACAGACGTCTGCGAAGACGTGACAGTGCCACGAGCGGAACTGTTGTCCGCGCTCATCTTCTCGATGCAGCAATACGCGCAGCACTACAAGATCGCCAAGGACTGTTTCGCGGATCTCGTGCGTTGCATTGCCCCAAACATCAGTCATGACGAGCTTGGTGTTCTCTGCCGTGGCGCCATCGTCCCGCAAACATCAGTGAGGACTACCGTCCTCCAGAGCATAAGCGCCGAGGTAGATATGACCGATCTTGGGTTCTCAGAGGAGATCTGGCTGGCCTGTCACGATGACATCGACGAGAATAAAGAATTCGGAAAAGAAATCTGGCAGGAAAGCGAATATGAAGTGTCAGCCGAAGTCCCATTCAAGACACTCTCATATGTTGAGAGCAAGGACGGCCAGCTTCGCCGGGCCGCTGCGAGGTCTCTAGCTGAAGCGGTCCATATTCACCCATCAACGATGCAGGGAGTGCTTGAGCAGCTTCGGACGTCCTACGTTGAGTTGGCCAAGCCCAGGAAGCAGGAACTAGATGCATTCGGCATGCCCAAGAAAATGGACTTGGCCGATCCCTGGGAGGCCAGACACGGCATCGCAGTCGCCTTCAAAGAGCTCGCGCCCTACCTAGAGAAGTCGAAGCTGGACGAATTCTTCTCATTCCTGATCGAGCAGGGTCCTCTTGGAGATCGGAATGCTGCAGTCAGAAGCGAAATGTTGGAGGCTGCGAACAACGTCATCACCATCCACGGGAAGACGATCTTGGACAAGCTCATGCAGACGTTTGAGCAGACGTTGGAGGTGCCAGACAGAGGCTCAGAAGCAGGCGACCGGGTGAACGAGGCAGTGATCATTATGTATGGTACACTTGCCCGCCATCTGAAGCCAGGCGACAAGAAGATCGGTACTGTCATTGAACGACTTTTGGCTACACTGAACACGCCGTCTGAAACCGTTCAATACGCTATTGCCGAGTGCCTACCGCCGCTTGTCCGCACTTGCGGTGACAAATCGTCCAAGTACTTTGACCAAGTTCTTGAGACTCTCCTCACCTCCAAGAAATACGCCGAACAACGTGGTGCAGCCTACGGTCTTGCTGGTCTGGTCCTTGGGCGAGGAATTACTTCCTTAAAGAATTACCGGATCATGAGCACTCTAAATGGCGCAAGTGAGAACAAGAAAGAAGTCAACCAAAGGGAGGCAGCGCTGCTCGCGTACGAGCTTCTGTCGACCGTTCTTGGACGCTTGTTCGAGCCGTACGTTATCCAAATCGTGCCACAGCTGCTCACTGGCTTTGGTGATGGGAACGCGAATGTTCGTGACGCATCTTTGGCAGCCGCGAAAGCATGCTTCGCTCAATTGAGTTCCTATGGTGTAAAGAAGATCTTGCCCACCCTCCTGGATGGTCTCGAGGAAGATCAGTGGCGGAGCAAGAAGGGCGCTTGTGATCTCCTTGGAGCCATGGCCTATCTAGACCCGGAGCAGCTGGCCAACAGCTTGCCTGAAATCATCCCACCACTCACTGCGGTGCTGAACGACAGTCACAAGGAGGTCCGTTCTGGTGCCAAGCAGAGCTTAAAGAGGTTCGGTGAAGTCATCAACAACCCTGAAGTCAAGAGCCTCGTCGACATCCTCCTCAAGGCCTTGAGCGACCCCACCAAATACACCGACGACGCATTGGATTCGCTTATCAAGGTCCAGTTCGTTCACTATCTGGACGCGCCATCGCTGGCCCTGGTCAGCCGCATATTGCAGCGTGGCCTAGCAGACAGGTCCAACACAAAGCGCAAGGCAGCCCAAGTTATCGGCAGCTTGGCCCATCTCACCGAGAAGAAGGATATCCTCGCCCATCTGCCTGTCCTGGTCGCAGGTCTGAAGCTGGCCATAGTCGACCCCGTACCCACAACTCGGGCTACTGCTTCGAGAGCCTTGGGATCCCTCGTCGAGAAACTAGGAGAGGACTCCTTGCCGGACCTCATTCCTCAACTCATGCAGACCCTCAAATCCGACACAGGTGCTGGCGACCGTCTTGGTTCGGCGCAAGCCTTGTCCGAAGTCTTGGCCGGATTGGGAACATCGAGGCTCGAAGAGACACTGCCCACAATTCTGCAGAACGTCGAGTCTTCCAAGGCTGCTATCCGGGAAGGTTTTATGTCCTTGTTCATCTTCTTGCCCGTGTGCTTTGGAAACAGCTTTGCCAACTATCTTGGCAAGATCATCCCACCTATCCTCTCTGGTCTGGCAGATGAAGTGGAATCGATCCGTGAAACGGCACTGCGTGCTGGCAGGCTGCTCGTCAAGAACTTTGCTGTTCGTGCTGTGGATCTTCTGCTTCCCGAGCTCGAACGCGGTCTTGCCGATGATAGCTACAGAATTCGTCTCAGCTCAGTCGAACTTGTCGGGGATCTTCTCTTCAACCTTACTGGTATCACTGGCAAGGAGGATGTGGATGACATGGAAGAGGAGACCGTCCGCGAGCACGGTGCGAACCTCCGTGAGGTTCTCGGTGAAGAGAAGCGTAACAAGGTCCTATCTGCGCTTTATATCTGCCGCAATGATACAGCTGGCGCAGTCCGCTCTGCTGCCATCAGCGTCTGGAAGGCCCTGGTGTCCAGTCCCAAGACTCTTAAGGAGCTGGTACCGACACTTACTCAGCTCATCATTCGCCGTCTTGGCAGCGCAAACATGGAGCACCGTGTCATCGCCAGTAACGCCCTGGGAGAGCTTATTCGCAGAGCTGGCGACGGCGTGCTCTCAAGCCTGCTGCCAACTCTCGAGGAAGGTCTCCAGATCTCTACCGACACTGATGCCAGACAAGGTATCTGCCTGGCTCTAAAGGAGCTGATCGCATCTGCATCTGAGGAGGCTCTGGAGAACCACGAAAAGGTCCTAATTTCTGTCGTCCGGACTGCACTTACTGACTCGGATGAGGAAGTACGGGAGGCTGCTGCCGAGGCATTCGATTCACTGCAGCAGATTCTTGGCAAGCGTGCTGTCGACCAGGTCTTGCCTTTCTTGCTCAACCTCCTTCGATCCGAGGAGGATGCGGACAATGCGCTGCAAGCCCTTCTGACACTCCTGACGGAGACTACTCGGTCCAACATTATCCTGCCGAACCTCATCCCAACTCTTATTGCGCCTCCAATCTCAGCATTCAATGCGAAGGCATTGGCATCTCTGTCCAAGGTGGCTGGCGCGGCTATGAACCGCCGCCTGCCTGGCATTATCAACTCCCTCATGGATAACATCATCAATGCCACCGACGATGAACTACGTGAGGATCTAGATAAGTCGTTCGATACTGTCATCTTGTCTATTGACGAGTACGATGGCTTGAACACGACCATGAACGTTCTGCTGCAGCTCATGAAGCACGAGGATCATCGCAAGCGAGCGTCCACTGGGCGACATCTTGCCACATTCTTCGCCCAAGCAGATGTAGACTACTCTCGCTACAACCAGGACATCATCCGTTCCCTGCTGATCTCTTTTGATGACCGGGATAAGGAAGTCGTCAAGGCAGCTTGGGGCGCCCTGAGCGAGTTCACCAAGCACCTCAAGAAAGAAGAGATGGAGGCCTTGGTATCATCTACAAGACAGACTCTGCTCCAAGTCGGCGTTTCTGGCTCCAACCTACCAGGTTTCGAGCTGCCAAAGGGTATCAATGCTATTCTGCCGATCTTCCTTCAAGGTCTTATGAATGGCACACCCGACCAGCGCACGACAGCTGCCCTGGCTATCTCCGACATCGTTGACCGGACGAGCGAGGCCTCGCTCAAGCCCTTTGTCACACAGATCACGGGTCCTCTTATTCGTGTCGTCTCGGAGCGATCCACTGATGTCAAGTCTGCGATTCTCTTGGCCCTCAACAACCTCCTAGAGAAGATGCCTACGGCACTGAAGCCTTTCTTGCCTCAACTCCAGCGCACCTTTGCCAAGTCTTTGGCGGATACCTCTAGCGAGCTGCTCCGGACTCGTGCAGCCAAGGCCCTTGGTACTCTGATCAAATTCACGCCACGTGTCGATCCCCTCGTCGCGGAGCTTGTCACTGGCTCCAAGACATCCGACCCTGGTGTCAAGACTGCCATGCTCAAGGCACTTTACGAGGTTGTCAGCAAGGCTGGGGCCAACATGGGCGAATCGTCTCGAACGGCTGTCCTGGGTCTCATTGACACAGAGCCCGATGAGAGGGATGACAACATGACCATGACCAATGCAAAGCTGCTTGGTGCCCTGTTGAAGAATGTCCCAGAGGATGTGGCGCAGAGTCTGCTGAAGAGCCGGGCTATGACGACCAACTTCAGCCACTCCTCGGTGCTAGCGCTCAACGCTGTGCTCTTGGAGTCACCCTCATTGTTGCTGGACAGCCCACTGGCCGACGACTTGCCCGAGCTGCTAACCCAGGGCATGTCTCACAAGGAGGTAAGCACAAACCGGTACCTGAGGGGTTCCTCACAAAGACAAAACATGCTAACTCGCTTCGCAGCCCTTCATCGCCGAGAACTTCATCCTCGCAACCGGAAAGTACCTCTTGTCCGACTCACCGAAGTCATTCGAAGCAACCAAGACCATCTTCGAATCTCTTGCAGCCCTTATCCCCCCCGGCGAAGCGGTCGACTCGCGCCGCCTGTCCCTGGTCGTCATCCGCACCGTCTCGCGCGCACACATGGACATGGTCCGTCCGCACCTACCGCTCCTCGCGCCGCCCGTGTTTGCCTCGGTGAGAGATATGGTCATCCCGGTCAAGCTCGCGGCAGAGGCAGCGTTCGTGGGGCTGTTCAACGTGATGGATGAAGAGAGCAAGGTGTTCGACAAGTTTATCGCGGGCGACGGCGCCGCTAGCCTGCCGCCCAACACGAAGAGGAGCATGGGCGACTACTTTAAGCGCGTGGCGCTGAGGCTGGGCAGCCAGGCGAGGGAGAGGAGGGAGGCGGAAGGCGGTGTCTCTGGCACCCTGGGCCTGACGGGTGATGAAGTGGAGGACGAGAGGGAGATCTGGAGCGTAGGCAAGGTCGATGTCGGTGGGGATGTGTTTGGGAAGGAATAGTCGGTTGGGCGTAAGTGCATTTCCTGCAAAAGTTATTGGGTTGTGGTTTGTTTTTACGCATTGCTAGGAGTGTAGATGATTGAAAAGTATATGTTTATATTGCATTAGCACTGGCCAATTGTCTGTCTACCGTTGGCCTGTCTTCAACGTATCTTAGACCTTGGAAAGGAGATTTGATCCCAGTCACCCATCGGCATGAACTCATGTAAGGCATGCTTGAGCAAGGCATAATTGTCCTATGCAGCCGGGGAAATCCTCATTTCTCACTTTTTTGTTTACGAACATTGTTTCAAAATGGAAGGGATTCTGTAGCACCTGGCCAGGCGGTCTTTGGCTTTCAGCATTTAAACGTTGTCAACTTGGAGCACTCTCCTCCTGTTGCAGTGGTGTTTGGTCCCTGGATAGCTCCTGCCTGGATATGGTCTGACCCTGATGAGTCACACGGGCAGCTGAAGCATCATCACTAGCTCGGGCTTGTAGTCTATGAGGTAGCCTCGCCGGCGTGCCTGGGCAAGAGGCACTGGGAGCAAACAAGAGCTCTCCAAAACTACAGGGCTTCCAGTCGCATCACATTTGACGGAAACGAGTCTTGAGAATGTCTACAGAAAGAACCAACAGACGAGCAGCCATGCCAGAAACAACAAGCTCATCGTCCCCGGACCGAGGGCCGATATACTTTTGGAGGGAGACAGAGGAACCCTACGGGTGGATGTCGCAATGGTACGCATACGCGATGCGAGACGATTCAGAGAGCACCATCTCCTATCCGACGGCGGAACACTACATGATGTACCAAAAGGCAAAGCTATTTGGCGACGACAATATCGCAGGCGAGGTCATCGCCGGGACGGAACTGCATCCGCGCAAGATCAAGGACCTGGGGCGCAAGGTGGTAGGATTTGATGAGAGGACTTGGGTGGCCGAGAGAGAACGGATCGTGCAAGAGGGGACATGGCTGAAGATGATGAGGCCTGCTCAGGACGGGCAGGTGAACCTCGGGGAGTTGCTCCTGGAGACGGGAGACAGAGAGCTAGTCGAGGCGAGCCCGTTCGACAGGGTGTGGGGCGTGGGGTTCCGAGCCAAGGATGCTGAGAAGAACAGGAAGCGCTGGGGGTTGAACCTACTGGGCAAGGCATTGATGGCTGTCCGAGAGAGGCTCAGGGAGGAAAGCAGAGAGACTGAGGCAGACGGGACAGGGAAGGGAGAGGCTCCAGGAAAGGATGCAGATGAGAGAGGATCATAGCCTTGCTTGTATGTGGACTGATTGACTGAGTATCACGGCCATTCTTCTAGCCTTTGATTTTATGGGATTTGGCATTCAACAAGTCTCACTCACGGAGTTTGAGAAACTGTTACATGGTAGTGGTCTAAACACTGGCAGACCAGCAGTTGGGGGTGTAAGCTCGGCGAGCTGGATTTGGAGCTGGACAGGGAGGGGAGAGGAGAGGAGAGGAGAGCCACTAAAGAGGTCACGTGCGAGATCAGGCGCACCCTTAACAATTTTGCACCTTGCAGCCTTTCCACACCAAAGCGGGGGGCCAGCGCTTCGTTCGTCTCGAAATTAGCCAGGCAGGCCAACACCACCTGCTGTTCCCTCCTGGAAACTTTTTTCGAAGCCCAGCAGCCCCATCCTCAAACCGACAAATCACCGACAGCGGCCATCATCAGCAAGTGCAGTCAAGATGTGAGTGCTCGAATGCCACCTGCCGACCGATTTCGAGACCTCAAGGACGACGGAGATGGGTGCATTGGCCGTGTTTTTTGATCGAGGGTGCAATTTGTGACGGGCAGTCGGGAAGCAACTCGCACCTCGCTATCGATGACGCCGTCACAGAACGGCCCTCGACCAACAACGCCATCAACATCACGTCGAACCCATCTCGCTTTTCGAATCGGTCTCTCGTCGAGGTAGAGTGGAAGGCTGACATGTCAATTTTCTGCTGCACAGGGTCAACTTGGTCACCCAGAAGCGCCTCGCGGCCGATGTCCTCGGCTGCGGTGAGCGCAAGATTTGGCTCGACCCCAACGAGGTCAACGAGATCTCCAACGCCAACTCCCGCCAGTCTATCCGCAAGCTCGTTGCCGATGGCCTCATCATCCGAAAGCCCGTCACCATGCACTCGCGTGCCCGTGCGCGTGAGCTGAACCTCGCCCGAAGAATTGGTCGCCACCGTGGTTTCGGAAAGAGGAAGGGTACTGCCGATGCCCGTATGCCTCAGTATGTCTGCCCACCAGAAACCAACCCCGATCGATGAGAGCACGAAACACGGGAGAATCAAGCGGTACCTCGGTTTCAGAAAGAGCACGGGATTTATTCTCTCAAGGGGCACGATATGTGGTGGCCAGGGGCTAACCTCACAAACTACAGGCAAATCCTCTGGATGCGTCGCCAACGTGTCCTCCGCCGCCTCTTGGTCAAGTACCGTGCCAGCGGCAAGATCGACAAGCACCTTTACCACGAGCTGTACCACGCCGCCAAGGGTAACACCTTCAAGCACAAGCGCGCCCTGGTTGAGCACGTACGTTGAACCCACCCCCGAAACCCCGGACCACGCGGGAACGCACAGACTGACATGCTTGCCATTCCAGATCCACCGCGCCAAGGCCGAGAAGGCCCGTGAGAGGCAGCTCAAGGAGGAGATGGACGCCAAGCGTGCGAAGACCAAGGCCGCCCGCGAGCGCAAGGTCGAGCGACAGACGGCGAAGCGGAACGCCCTGATGGAGGGTCTGGAGGAGGAGAAATAAGTGCATCAAGACGGCAACTGACGAAACATTCCTCTACTTCCTTGCTGAAAGAAGCTGTCTTCGGAAAGGGATCCTGCATTCGGAGTAATCGGTTGGGTCGCTGCTCAGTACATATTTCTCTAAATCCTACAAGGTCTTCTAGAGAAGTGCTGTCTCTTGACGGGGGTTTCTGGCAAGTTTTTACGGCATTGAAAACGGGATCAATGAGCTGCGAACAAATTTCACGGATGGTTTCCTTGTTTATGAAACACTCTGCAATTCTCCCAGCCCACAACGTGATCTCGCTAGCCTTACATTGCACGACTACCCTGATAGATAGGCAGACAGTCGGGACATCGTCCTACAATGCAGCGCAGCTTGCAAAGCACTATTTGCCCTTGATCACAACATGGGGGACAACTGTGCGACGTTGCCGCTGTATTCTGCGCGTTACAAAGAATTCTTCGAACAGCCATTATCTGCTCTCTGCCTCAAGACGTCGCCATCGTAATTCGATGGCGTCAATGCGCCAACGGCAACATGCTCTCAACTTTTGTATGCTTAGTCTCGTCGTCCACCCGTCCAAGCACACAATCTCTTGCGGAGCAGCAAGCCACCAGCAGAGGACAAGCGTGTCCGGCCGGGTAGCTCACTGCAGCTTCGACCCAAGACGAGCCCAACAGCCAGAATCCCCAGACACATCATTACATATTCTATTACTTGATCTGGGAGACTATCAATCAGAAAAGCAGGGTATAGTGTCCGAAGATAGACGAGTCATTTGTGAGGGCAAAGATAGGATAAGAAGGCCGCCATCGCAGGGCCGATACAACTAAGACGATGGGTCAGAGGCTTCATATTGTCTCTTGTCAAGGTGGTGAGGTGCCGCCAGAGACATTTCAGCATGCTCCCGCCGAGGCGGAAAACCAGATGTGCAATCTAAGCGACTCATCCTTCCCACTTTAGTTGTTGATTCTCAAACCTCAAGAGGGGCGGGCAAAGCCCGCGACACCTAGAGGAGCTAATTTATACCCAATGGCCGGTGGAGTGGAACTCGGCTGGCGGAGCTGCTGTTAATCCGTCCCGCCTCGACGCTCCACTGCCCCCGACCATTCTCGGCGCAAAAGCGGCCACATCTTCTTGAATAGCCAGTGCCTGTAGTGGATCAATTAGCAAATCGGTAGCGGCGAAGCATCAACTCAACCCCACTCCCGGTTGCTTAATGCACGAGAAGGCGATTCCACGTGGTGGTCTCTGATGATTTTGTCATACACATGCGCGGCCACTTCATGAACGAGGACACTGTCCCAATGAGCGACTCGGCCGGGAGGAGCGACCGGTGCCGGTGGCCATCGGGGGACAGGATGCACATCGGGATCCTGCTTGCGTCCAGTAACCCCCGATATCCGCTTGGACGCCGTCCCAAGAACCAACCCCCGGTGGCTTCGTTCTCGTCGAGGCTGGCGACTAGTGTTGACAGTGCTTCTGCTAGAAATAGTCCCGTCCTGTGTATCGATGTAGTCGGCCTTTCCGTTGCTTTCTCGGTAGGCTCCCGGTCGAGCTCGTCCAGGAGGCGGGCACCCCATCGGCTTGTCTGCCGGCGCGGGAGGTGCATCCGTCGGTGGGGATGTCCACCGTTAGAAGATGTGTTGCTTATTGCGAACTTTTTACGTAGGACCCATGTCAGCATGACCCAGGCAAGCACGCCGCCCTCTTCCCTTTTGTCCTCATATTCGATCTTAAAACTTGGCGGAATTCTCTTCTGGCACGATAGGCCTGTGGGGATCGCATACACGCGCGGAGCAGTCCATGAAGATAGACAAAAAATGTGTGGCGAGCAGAATACCCTGAGTCCTGCGGGCCGTTGATATAAACCTGCAGTCAAATAGGCATTTGACAAGAGAAGCAAGGTAATCATAATCCCAAGTCGATGAGTTACACTGCCACCTGCCCGAGGAGCAGTTTGCTGTGTTGCTTGCATGTGTTCCGATCCCAGGCTCGGCGTTGTCAAAAAGTCAGTCGTTCCGTCCTGTCTCCAAAGTCGCCGGATATATCACACTCCGTGTTGCAACTTTGTGATTGTCTAGGCCTGGGAAATGGGTAATACTAAGCAGATGGAAGAGAGTTCCTGAAGAGGGAATGAATGTTTGGAAACTGTCCGAAGAATGCTTCTTTTCTATTCTAAACTACACGAGTTTTGGAATCTGCCATTTTATAACCAACTCTAATGTTCGGACCAACCTGGGGAGAACAAGGGCAGTGTTATGAGTGATTTATCAGAAGGGAGATTCCATGTTGTAACTTGTAAGTGATGGCCCCTGCCGAGAAGGACTTGTTGATCTGGCCCGTGCGCCGTAGGCCTGGGGTGGGCAGGGATCGGGGGCCTCACTCAGTGTGGAGCTAGGTCCTCTGTGGTGCAGCACAGCGGGTGCCGAGGGGCGGGGTTTGGTGCTGGGTTGACCCGGATGGTTGATGGGTTTCCTGGAGTCACGAATCACGATAACATCCTTTGTCCGTGTCAGCCCATCACCGACTTCGGTGCCCTTCTTGTCATCCACATTAACCTCGCCGGACCGGGTTGATAAGCCCGTCCCCTCGCGCCCTCCGAGAAACCTGCCCTCCCTCCGGGCCTCCCACAATGACCCTATGAGCTTCTGGTGAGGTTCCCGTTCTTCCAGGAGCTTCAATTGGCAGCCTCAGACAAGGAGAAGACAGCACAGCTAACTCGTCAGTGGTGTTCCATATCGCTGTCGTTAGGCTTGCTTGCAAAGTGGTAGAGCGACTTTCCCAATCACAATGTCGACTCCCATCTTCCGCGGCGCATCGCGCCTTCTCCGATCTGTGCCAAGACGGTCATCATACCTTCAACACAGTGGCGCGCCGTTCAGACGATGCGTGTCGTCGCTGAATGTCGAGAGCCAGCAGAAAGTGCGCGAAGGATCAACTCCTGTCGCCCCAGAGTCTGCCCCTGCTGACAAGGTCGCTGAACAACAGTTGCTGGCCTCCCATCTGAAGGAGGCCGACCCGGCCATGTATGAGATCATAGAAAATGCAAGTACTCCCTCACCGGGGATGGGGTGGACCAGGAGGCTAACTGCGTCGGGCGCGAACAGGAGAAGAAGAGACAAAAGCACTTTATCAACCTCATTCCCTCCGAGAACTTCACGTCTCAGGCTGTTCTGGATGCCTTAGGGAGTCCTATGCAGAGTACGGGCGCCCGTTGTGCAGTGAGCGAGGCGAGAAATATAGCTGACAGATGGGTCACAGACAAGTACTCCGAAGGATATCCTGGAGCTAGGTATTATGGCGGCAACGAGTTTATCGACCAGTCCGAGAGATTATGCCAACAGAGAGCACTCGAGACCTTTGGTCTGGACCCAAACCAGTGGGGAGTCAATGTACAATGTTCGTATTCATCCGCCATGCTCGAGGTCCCCTTGAATTGCGTTGGTGCTGACTGTCTCGCGAAGCCCTCTCCGGCGCGCCCGCCAATCTTTATGTCTATTCAGCCCTCATGGACACTCACGACCGCCTCATGGGCCTCGATCTCCCTCACGGCGGTCATCTCTCGCACGGTTACCAAACACCGACCAAGAAAATCTCCATGATCTCAAAATATTTCGAAACACTGCCCTACCGTCTCGATGAGTCAACGGGTTACATTAACTACACACAAATGGAAGAGCTGGCGATGCTCTACCGCCCCAAGATCCTCATTGCGGGCACAAGTGCCTACAGCCGCCTGATCGACTACGCACGCATGAAGGAGATCGCCGAGAAGAGCAACGCTTACCTCCTCGCCGACATGGCCCACATTTCCGGCCTCGTGGCCGCAAAGGTGCTTCCCAGCCCCTTCTCCTTCGCCGATATCGTCACCACCACCACGCACAAGTCCCTCCGAGGACCCCGCGGCGCAATGATCTTCTACCGAAAGGGGGTCCGCCGACAGAACCCCAAGACAAAGGAGGACGAGATGTACAACCTCGAGGGCCCGATCAACTCGTCCGTCTTCCCGGGACACCAGGGCGGGCCCCACAACCACACCATCGCCGCGCTGTCCGTCGCGCTCAAGCAGGCGCAGTCGGCAGAGTTCCGCGGGTACCAGGAGCAGGTCCTCACCAACTCCAAGGCCCTCGCCAAGAGGCTGGGAGGCGACAAGAGCAAGGGCGGGCTGGGCTACACGCTGGTGAGCGGCGGCACGGACAACCACCTGGTGCTGGTGGACCTGAAGCCTCAGGGCATCGACGGCGGGCGCGTGGAGCGCGTGCTCGAGCTCGTGGGCGTCGCGGCCAACAAGAACACCGTCCCCGGCGACAAGTCGGCGCTCTCGCCCGGCGGCCTGCGCATGGGAACCCCGGCCATGACGACACGGGGTTTCAGCGAGGACGACTTCTCGCGCGTCGCGGACATTGTCGACCGGGCCGTCACGATCGCGAGCCGCGTCAACAAGGCGGCGCGAAAGAACGCAGAGGAGAAGAGCATCAAGCTGCCCGGCAGGATGAAGGTCTTCCAGGACTACCTCGGCGACGGCGAGGACGAGCCCGAGATCGTCCAGCTCAAGAGCGAGGTGGCCGCCTGGGTCGGGACGTACCCTCTCCCCTGGGACGTGAGGTCGTGAGGTGTGTGTCCCGCTGGGACGAGGGGATGTATTACTGGATAGTGGACGAGCTCAACAGGGGGCTCGGCGAAAGCTTTGGGAATAGTCGGTGGTGTAGTAGTTCAACCTCTTGACGCTGGGAAGGGAAAAGGGAGGGAATTCTTCAACGGTCACTCTCACATAGAGCGTTTCGGGCGTTTTGAGCGGAGACGGGGAGGTCTTCGTGTAATCATCAGGCATTTGTTCCACCCAGCATCGGCATAAAATATAGCTCCTGGTAACGCATGTATTGGATCAAAGGTAGCAGTAGCAGCTTGTGCCATATGCCAAGTGAGTGTCGCACTGTCTCTCTAACCAGCGCTATGCTCGCGATCATTCCACTCTCTACTCCAAGATCCTTCCGCATCTGTATATTCCTGAATAACTGTGTACAACATCCAACTCGAGATCCCCGCAACAGGGTTTTTTTTTTTTTTTACTTATAGTCATTCCCCTACTTTTTCCTCGGCTCATCATTTTCCACTCCAGTTTTCTCCTCGTCCTCTTCCACGCCTTTGCTACTCTGCTTTTCACCCTGTTGTCCCTTCTCCGAAGTAGGAGTTGAGGCGGGCGCGTAGAGCCACGCGACATCCCGGCCAAAGACCTCCACGACGCTCTTGCGCCCCGCAAAGTCCACCCAGTACTTCTCGAGGGCAGTGTACCGCGCGCGCTGGGCATACGACTGCTCGAATCGGGCGTCCGCCTCCCTCCATGTCTCGGTGATGTCGTACAAGACGGGCCACAGGGCGTAGTCGGCGATAGTGGGCTGCGGCTGCTGCCCGGCGCTGTTGCCCGCGGAGAACAGGTCGCCGTGCTCGTCGCCGCCCCCATCACCCCAGAGCGGAAAGAGGTTCTCAGCCATCCAGTCGTTGAATTGGACGTAGTTCGCGCTCGCAAAATCAGAGATGAGGTTGACCTTCTCCTCGTTGGGGATGTCGCGGGCGAGGGCACCCAGGGTGAGGGCTTTCCACTTCTGGCCCAGGGCGATCGCGGCTTGGAAGCGTGTGAAGACCCTGGCCATATGGGCCTCGCTACCCTTCTTCTTGGGGTATCGCGCGTCTAGGAAGAGCATGATGGCAACGTCGCCAGTGATGGTAGTCCGGTCAGCGTCATCGAGGACAAATTTGACCGGGACGACATCTGTTGCATCGCCGTGATGGGGCTTATTCCCCTTGCCGGTGCCGATGGAGCCGTGCGCGTAGTTGACCCCTAGCTCGGCTAACATGATCTTGACGCGCCCGTCCACCATCGTGTCGCCACAGCCGAAATAACGTGGTGCAGCCTTCATGTGGAGGACATCGAAGCCGCCGCCATATGTCTCCGCCCAGTCGAATTCACTCGAGTGGTTCTCCTTTCCAAAAGCTTTCAGGAGGGTCACGGCCTCTGGCGTCTGCCCATTGATGACAGGTCTGGCTCCGTCTCGGGTTTTCGACACTGCACCTTGGCCCCAGATAACCGGTTCGTCGTCATTTTCCGTAGGAGAGAGAAATGTACCGATGTGGCGGAAGGTCAGACTGATGCGGTATCCGCCAAAGGCAAGTTCTGCGTCAATTTTCTGTGACGTGGGCCGCTTGTCGGGTCGAATACCGTGCAGCCACTTGTTGTTGGTGGCAAGGCCCATTCGGACCAGCGAGTTGTGTGGCATACGGCAGCGTATGGTCTGTCGCTTGGATGGCGATGGCGATGGCTCTTCTCCGACAGCTGGTGGCGGAGAGCCTTCCTTGATATCCTTGGCAGGATTTTCCTTCTCGGCCGAAGCATCCCTCTTCGTCCTAAAAGCCATAGTCCTCTCCGCCCCCAAGCTCACATTCGCTATATAAGAGCCTGCAACGACATCCAGGGTCTTGTCACTATGCTCACTAATATAGTCATTTCCGCTTCGGTAACATTGAATCAACACATGGTTAACCTTGTGGCCAACTTTGGCCTCTACCTGTGTCCTTATAGTTTCAACGGCTGGTGTGAATGGTACGCAAAGAGGCGTCTCGTCGCTGGGGTGTCGGTAGATGGGCTGTGTGCCGTCTTCCAGTAGTTCGCCCTGCACGGCGACGAAGCGTGGCACCTCGCCGCCTTGATGCATCATCTTCTGGAAGTGGACTTCGGAACAGAGTCGCTCGAAGAGACCGGAGATGAGCGAGCCTGCCAGGAAGGAGTGAATGATTGATGTGTCGCCTTCGCAAAGGTTTTCGATCTCGGTTGGTGCATCGTTACTGTGCTCCGGCCCTGTCTTGCGGTCTCCTGGGTCTCTGGCTATTGTAGCATCTGGCGGAGTGTTGGATTTCTCGTCATCGTTCCCAGCAGGATAAGAGCCTGTCTTCTGCTTATCAGGCGTCTCGGCCGTCAGTAGCTTTTCAGAAGGGACGAATTCTGCCTTGTCCATCCTGATGGGTTTCGGTTTTGCCGGTACGGTTTCTGATGTTTTGGGGGCGAAGAATTGTTTCATGGCTTGTTCCGCGCTGGCAATGGGGTTCTTGCTGGTTTTTGAGCTGGCTTCCTCTTGGGCGCCTTGTTCTGGCTTCGCTTCGTCACTGGGTGACTCATTTCGAGGTGCTCCTATTGTCGGCTTTGTCTGGCCAGGTAAAGATCCCTTTTCCCTTCCTTGCGCATTTGCGCGTGGCGTCAAAATCTTGCGCTCAGCCTTAGGATCTGTCCTTTTCACCACGGGCTGTACCGCCTGCTTGGCCTGGGGCTTGGCTGGCTCAGGCTCAGGTGTCTCATTTGCGGCGAGAGGCTCGACGACACCTGCTGTGGTTGTTTTATGGGTAGGGGCATTGGTGGAATCTGTGGTCTTGGCGTTTAGTCTCAGCTTTTCCATCTCAGGAGAAAGATCTGGCGGCAGCGACAATGGCAGGGTAGCAGCGACGGCAGCAGCATCCTCTGATTTTCCCTCTTCTCCTGTGCTTTCAGGGGCATTGGATCGCGATAGGGATTCTGGGCTTTTGGGACGTACGGTAATGCCCTTGCCAGGACCGAGCCTGTTCCCTGCCATCGCCGCCGCAATCAGTTCTGGTGGTATGTTGGCTGGACCGCCTGGCATTGGCGCACTCGGCCGACCCCGCTGATTCGGGTCCGACTTTGACTGCGGTCTTGGTCGTAGAGTGGGCACGATATCGGTGACTGTCGCGAACTCGCAGCCGGTCATCTCGGCCAGTTTCCTCGTCGCGTTCATATGTCTTGCCTCGCTGCGGTACCCACAGCAGTCCTCCACGATGGTTATATCGAATCCGTAGCTACTGGCCGCCAATGCCGTTGCATAGACACTGACATTGGATAAGGCGCCGCAGATGTAGAGCTCGGTTGCGAAGTGCCTCCTGAGCAGTTGCAGGAGCTGTCCGGACTGGAAGGCCGAGTAATACGTTTTGGTCATGGCGTAATCCCTTGGGCCCTTGGCTGCTGCCAACTCAGGGAGAAGCTCCGCGCCTTTGGTGCCTTTCCGGACGCATTGCGGTTTTGCCTTACTGCTCTGCTCGCTCACTTCGCTGAGGAAAGCCTCCGGATCGGCTTCGGGGGGTGTGGCTGGCCCGGGCGATGGGCGGGAGGAACGCGCTCGCGCAGCTGCAGCCGCAGCGGAACCACCCGGTCTGGTTGGTATCTGAGGGGTGTCCACGGCCATCATCTGCTGCTCGCCAACCGCACGACTTGTGTCGAACTGGCTGCGGACCCAGACGACCTCACCGTAGCCGGACTTCCGGACAGCGTCGGCCAGCCTGATGACATTGGCGATCATGCCGTCCGGTTGGCTGACAGGTAGTGCGCCATCACCAGCCAAGAAATCGTTCTGAAAGTCGATTGCTATCAGTGCCTTCTTGGTAGGCACGTCCGGGAAGTCGGCGGGGTTGATGGGAAGTAGAGACATGACGATGCGACAGAAGGCGACATGGGTATTCCTCCACACAAGAACAGAGGCGAGAAGGTATCGGGTGTTTTTAGGAGCTGTATCTAGTCAGCATATGGCCCATTCTTAATTGTGCGACCCGATGGGGCTATTGTGCAGATGAGCGCCTGGACTCTCGTACATACCTTAATTAATTCACGACACGGGCTCATACGGCCTGGCTTGGTCTGTGCCAACGATTCGGAATACCGTGCAAAGAGACGAAGAGGTCGTTCAGGAGGAGTCGTAAAAGTAAGGTCGAAGTCAGAGGTAGGCCAGGAGGTAAAAGACTGGGGGCCGGCCCGCACCAAGCTTGGCCCGGAAAGAGATGCTCAGAAAGGATGGGCCAGATGTGGGCGTGATATCTCGGCGTCGACGCCACCAGCCGGACATGCAGTCCTGTAGGTATGCAGGGTATGCAGGGTACGGTGAGGGTGAGAATATGCCTGGGAGAGGATGAATGAGGGCCCGGGACGAGGCAATAGAAGGCTTGCGAGGGAATTGACCGACGGCAATATGCTGGGGGAGGTGATCGACATCAGCCAGCCAGCAGCAACGCAGGCGTCCTGGATGAGACTCGGGGCGGCAGAGATTGGTGCAGCAAGAAGGTTTGGCGATCACAAAACGGCAGGGGGGACAGGGTCAATGCCGATAGATGGAATATTGAACACTGCCCGAGTCGACCTGCGCTGGGCTGTTGTGGGCGGGACTTCGACTCGACTCGTGCCGTAACCGTACCGTACGCGCAGTAGACGACCGTGGCGGACCCGTGGCGTTACGCACGAGAGTCTTGGGAAGCACAAGTGTCGCACAGGTTTTGTGTGCGCACGTAATTATGAGAGGTAGTTGTGGCACAAAATGCAGAATGGATGGACGATGCCGGGCTGGAACTGGAGGTCGAGAAAAGGGCCGGTCCTGGTCCTCTTTCTTTTGCTGTTGTGTGGTGTGTTCACGAGCAAGGGCAGGGGTGGATTTAGCTCCCTGCCTGCTGCTGCTTCCTTCTGCATCGACCTCACCTGCTGTGGCAGCCCTTGGTGTGGGCATGGGCGAGGGGTAAAAGGGCGGCCAGAAGTGGGAGGAAGGAGACAGACGAGACCCGCACTCGACACCAACATGCATCATGTGTACATGGTACATACATATGCACATTACATTCATACCCAACACCAGCCAACAGCGAGAGCCAACAGCGGCAGCAAGAGCGCACGGGTAGAGCTATGGCCCTCTTGTCTTGTCAAATATGCTGCCGATCCCCTGATCTCCGGCTAGCCGTTGAGTGCGTGGTGGATGTCTGTTCTCGAGGCAACATCAACCATGTCACCATGTCACCTTGTCACCTCCACCCTGCGACCTCTGTCCCATCTGCGCCTTGACCTGGGTGGGGCCTGAGATGAGGGATGAGAGAGATGAGGGATGAGTGCTATGTAAAGAACGGCACGGCACGGCAGCATCGCACAAGCCTGACCCCCACCCCAAGATGCTCGTGTCGTCACTCGTCGGACAAAGACTCGTATACGCCCCCATACACAGTACACAGTCTACACAGCATACCTACACAACATGGACATAGTCGAATGATGGTTGCTGTCCTCACAGGGTCGCAGCCGACAGGTCACAACCGGCCCAACGGTCTAGGCCCTCTTGGACCGTCGACAAAGAGAGAAAGGCCCTGGCCCCGGAGGCAAGAGAAGCATAGCTTCGTCCCGCTCAGGACCTACACTAGTGTAGGACAGAGGACCCTTGAGATCCTTGTGATGCCGTCGCCTTGTCAGAATTAACATGCTCATAAGGTTGGGCGAAGCCGCCACCAAACAAGGTTTTGCCGGGGCAGGGGTTGTTGGGGTTCGTTCATATGAGGCCTACTATCGTTTCGACATCATTCTTCACGGTCCACAGCACACACACTAGTGGTGTAGTGTGAGTCTTCGCGGCGGGAAAAAGAAAGCGTTCGTCTGTGCATCCGGTCTTTTTTTCATGCGTCCAGGGTTGATTGCATTCCTGAGCGGCCGCCCTGTGAGACTCCATCCTGTTCCTCGTTCGCCCTCCTCGACCTCGGCGTTGGACAACGCAAGCCCCAAAGGACCTTGCATAGCCGCCCTATCTTTAAGCTGTTGGCCACCAATTGCGAGCAAAACCTGCGTCGACTGCGTCTTCCTGGCCCCCCGTTCTGCCGTACCACCCCACCACACAACGCTGCAACGCTGCACACCACCGCGCTGCGACATGCTCTCCTGCAAATGAAGCCCTACCGGTTAGAGTACCGCTCGCTGGACATGCATTCCTGGCCCCCCCCCCCAACCCTCCCGATGCTTTCCATTCTGAGCCTGCCACCGTTGCAGCCGACCGCCCTGCGCAGTGGAATCAGTTGATGCCAATTGCCGATGCCACCGTGTTCAGTGGTCACGCCCCTTCCTCTAGCCCGAGCTAGCAGCAGCTCCTCGAACGCTGGGTCTGAGCTCCTCGTCGGGGCTCATCGAGAACTACCACAGTATATCACCGCTGTGGTTGGCGGGCTGCCTCCAGCAGAGCAAAGGGCCAAGCATGCCTGTCCGCGTCGCTGGCCACTGACTCGAGCAGCTTCTCGGAAAGCAGCCGATGCACTCCAGGGAACTAACTCTCCGACAGATTTCCAACCCACAACATCCGCTTCCGCCTCCCGTCACGGGAAACCAAACCCACCATGACCGTGCCGTCCTTCCTGCTTGTTTGATGGCTGCTCGGATTCACGTCCTCACCGCGCCGGGATCAAGTGCCCGGGCTCTGGGTGTGTCCTGCGTGGCGTCCCTGTCATGCGGCCACAATTCTTCCTGCCCCCCTCTCGAAATGCTGTCGTAGCCGAATCCTTCGACTGCAAGCCAGCAGGGACGCCGCCTACCCTGAATCCCGACGGGTGAGATGGCTGCCAGCAATCGAGATCCCGGGTATCGCCACGTGTATCACCCGCAGCGGCACCCGTAGACGCCTGCGTTTGCCCTGCCCCAAACCACCACCAGCTGCACCTACCTGCCCTCCTTCCACAGTCAGGATCGCAACCCCTGACTGCCGTGTAAGTGGGCCCGTAGCGCCCGCCGCAGCCTTACGCCCATCAGGCCATCAAACGACGAGATGTGCGACCCTACTCCTCCGATGCTACCACCCCACTTCGTGACCTCTCGCCTACTGCGTACAGAGCGGGAAAAATGTCCGAGGATCTTGTCTTGATCTCTTGACATATGCCAGATGTCAAATGCTTTGCCAGCTCATCGTCAGGAGTCATGGTTTGTCAGTGTTGGCAAACCAACCGCTGCGTAATAGTTTCCTCTGCCGCCGGTCAGCAACAAGACCCTCCAGACTCTGGTGACATGGTTACTCAGAAACCCCTTGTGCTTAGAAGGCGAGAGGAAAAGAGAGAGATTTTCTCCTCTTTCCCCTGGTCAAGAAATCGTTGGCAGATCTGCTCCCCTATCCGATCGCCACCGTGTTGAAGATTGTTTCATACACGAATCGAGGCCAATGTGACCATACACGAGATGAGAGTCTTGGACTTCTCATGCACCCCAGCCAGAGCTGACATGAACATCCTGCTAGGATTGCTTCCGTAAAAATCGATATCTGGTTCTCGAAACCCAATATGCCGTGTCCTATACATCAAAGCTTCATTGCCAGTGCTAGAAAACTGATTTCTGACAAAGGCCCTCCTAGAAACGCGTCTCGACCATGATTACTATCTAATCCATTTATCCTGAGCAAGCCTCATGGGCCGATCATGGCAAATCACATGTATGGGTCCCTACAACATCAATGCCTCTGCCAGGATTCTTGCTTAATAAGCGATACACCTTGACCGGGTGATTCAACCATGGTAGGGTGGAAGAAGATCATCGACGTCGGGCCAATGTACGAGGACGGCAATCTCGCTCCACGGAGAGTAGCTTTGACGTTCGGGCCCGCTCGGGATGGAGACGTCCCTTGCGCGGCAGCAGAACGAATGGCCCTGCACATGCTACACAGCCGAAAGTAAGGCACCCTGGCCTCACTCCTACACTCCGTGACGACTCCTCATCTTGCGTCCGTCCTTGCGTCCGTCCGTCCCAACATCCCTTTCGGCCTTCTCCGCTGTGTTCAGAGCTCCCAGTGCTTTTCCTCCGGTGGTGACCCCTTGGCTCCGCACAGGGATTAAACCTCGTTCGCCAATCGCCATCTTGGCCGATGGTCCAGCGTCGTGCCCGCCGCGATTATGTGGGAGACGTCTTGGCTTGGCCATCAGTACTCCGCGCCCTTTCAGTCACGCTCTGACTGTTGCAAGGAGCTCGAGCCCGTCCCAGAGCTCTTGTTGATCTGCGTCCTGCCGGATGCTCCTGGTGCTTCCGCAGCGCGTCGACAAAATTCTGGGCCTCGTGTATGCGAAGGCAAGGGAATATTTCATGCTCATCCCTGGATCCCAGTTCGAAGAAGGCCCCACAGGCCTTCACCGGCTCCAGCTGTCCAGGATATACGGGTCGCTAGAGGTTCACTAGTCAATTATTCCTCGGCGACGGGCAAGCAGCGGCCGCCGCTCACTAGATGCCAGCCTGATGGCGTAGACAGCCGTGGTATGGCAGAATTTCCTTCAGATGCCCAACCTGGCAGCGCAGGAGCTGAGTCCTTTTTCAAGGGTTGTCAGCGCTGTTGGGGAGGACCTTCCCAGTAAGGCAAGTTCACCGGCTAGAGGAGCGCTATGAGGTGAAATGAGAGCATCAAAGCACTCGAAGGCCATCACCATGACGTCGTAGTTACAACATTGCACTGACAGTCCGCATATCTTTGTGTAGCTTGCCGTCGTAGTCCTGTTCAGTGCTGTTGATGTGTCCTGTGTGTCCTGTGAACTGGTCTTGTGTGAGACCAGGAGTGAATGCATTCGGGGCTCATCTATGGGAGAGAGTGTGGGTAAGGCCCGTTCTAGTCTCAAGCTATAAGAAGGCGTACGAGCGGTCTACAGCCGTCTGCAGCAGTGGTACAACTGGAAATGAGTGAGGACATTCACACAGCTTGACGACCTCGCAGTCGACCCTAGATGTTCAACCTGGGATTCTGATATTCACTTGCCCGGGCCACGAAAGCTGACCTTAACGCCTCATATGATAATGAATGTGGCACAGGCTCCCGGCCGCGCAGACTCCGAGTCCAGTCTGGTGTTACAGCTTAATCCCGTTGGTCTCTACGCGCTTTACAAACCTGCGGTCTCGGATGCAACACCCAGACTCAAGTGATCTCGCCTCTCGGTCGCATTGCAATCCTACCATCATGTGACAAGTCCCAACGCGGAATTCGATTTGGAGATCCAAATTACCAAGTCCAGCTTGTCTTACTTTTTGTTTGTCAAGATCTCCAGAATGTGGTGGTTTAATGTTTCCGTAATCCGCCTTTCTTACTGTCAACTCAAGCATTCCACCTCAACCAAGCAGGCAACTCTACTCATATTGGAGCCCAATAGTGTATCGATTGCTTCTGTGAAATTTAAAATTGGCATTGAATTGCGTAAACCACGTCAAGAACATTTCAATATTCCTGGCGTATTAAATTTGTTGACATTATCCAGGAATCCCTGCTTTACTTTAGATGCAACGGTGATACACTGAAAATGGATTTCCTCCAAGCTATGTGGTCTTAAAACCAGGTCCCACGTGAAAAGCCTTGTTGGACAAAGCGAGAAGTGTGAAGAGGAATGTTGCAATGTTAAACAGATGTGGGATAAGACCTCTACCCGAATTCTAACATTGAAACCAGGTTATCACCATGGTAATTACAGTGACTCATGGGCGGTGAGGCAAGGCTCCATTCAAAACTTTAGGATGGACGTACGCACGAAGGCATCGGGTTTGAAACATGACCAACCTTATGATGTTTCAAACCTATTCCACCAATCAAGTTTTCAAATTTCGTCGTAAACAGAGCTATCATTATGTCTTCCGTTCCGAATCCGAAAACGATATTTGGAAGCTGAACCCGGAAAGAGAAGTGAGATATGTTGTACTTGTGAAGGTGTTGCCTACTGTCTTGGGGGAACTTGCTCAGCTTAGTCTCCCATACGCTACTTGCACTTCCATGCCAAGAGTCCTGCAGGAAATATGTCGATGCAGTGAAGAATTTCTAATGAGACCATTTGATAGAGAATCTATGTTCTATCTAGCAGCAGTGGTGTGTTTTTGTATGGGCTCAAGCGAAACACGTCCTGCAACAAATCCCTCGACTTTTGCTAAGAATCCCCTGAACTATCCTCGGGAGGAACACCGAGGCCACCGTCAGGGCGATGCCGAAGGCAACATCGGGTAGTTGCCGAGGTCATTTTCGGCAGAACATTTACTCGTAAATTGCGACGCTGGGTAAATGTTGCACCGCCATAGCCTGTTTATCATTTCCCTGATGAACACAATGTGAGCTTCCCGGTAATGATCAGTCAATCCGTCGGCGTTCTAGAAGTCACACTTGGACTGTGGTTGCTTATCCCCTCTCGTATTCCCGTCAACTGGGACCCAAGAGCAGTAGCAGACGCAGGTAACTTTGCTGGGTCAAGACTTTCCCATGTCGGTAGGTGATTGGTGGCGATTCTCCTTTTGTTGGAATGCGTACTCGGAGGGGCTCTTGGGCAACCATAGAGAGGCGGTTTGAGCGAGATTCCCGTTGTTTTACTGCAGCAAATCAATGAGGCAATGATCGGCTCGTATGTAGCATTTTTAGGCACCAGTTGACTCTGCCACGAGGCTGTCGTGACAGGCTCACTTCCTTGAGCAACGTAGTGTCTATTCTCCACATGACCCATCTCTATCTTCTATTGTGTACTCTTGTACTAGTATGTGTTCTACTTTCTAGTCTATAATTCTACTCTTGTTCAGATGGCCGCTTCTAGTCCCGAGCGCACGAGGGGGAAAAAAAGGAAACAAGGAACCCAGTCTTCACCCATCACCGACAACGAAGCGGCTCAGTTTGGGAGCCTAGACGAGGCTTTGCCACCACGAATCCGTGTGATCTCAACCAGCAGTTGCTTAAACGAAGGCCGAGCAGGTACGGTCTTTGTCGAGCACCGTTGGTGCATGTCCTGCAGCCCCCGTACCACGGCACCCTGCTCCTCTGTGGTGGCAGTGACGAGGCCCAGCAGATCCTCGACGAGGTGGGCGAAGGCCAGAACCTCCAACTTCTCCACTAGGGGCGGGGCCTTGCCGCCGTGCACTGTTGCCGCACCAAAGTCACCCAGCAGGGCGTGGCCGTCCTCGCTTGTGAGTATATTGTGCGCGTACAGGTCCCCATGTGTGATCTTCTTGTAGTGCAAATGAGCAGCGGCTGCTGCGATATCCCCCAAGATTCTCAGGGCGTTGTCCACTGATAGCCTCGCGTCCGCAGGGTAGGTGTCCCTCGTGCACGTCAGAAGCGAGGGAGGTCGCCCAAGGGTCTGATAGTGAGGGGGGATAAGCTGCATCACCAGGCCCCCCTTGAAAGCGCCATTTGCCTCGTCCGGGTGACCTTGGATTCGCCCGAGAACGTCGATGATGTTCTGGTGCTGTCCGGCTGCAATGCACGCTGCCATCTCGTCCTCGGGCGTGCCGTCGCTGGTAAGCGCGCCTCTGAAGAGCTTGATGGCGACCTCCTCTGTGGTACTTGGGTCGATACGCCAGAGGCCTTTCGAAATGATACCAGATGCCCCTTCACCCAGTGTGTGCTGAACCTCCAGTTCTGACCAGTTCACATGAGACAGCCCAAGCTGGGTGTCATCGGAGAGGGCGAGATCCTCAGACGCGGCACAAGGGTTTCCAGCAAAGCTGAGAAAAGCCAGCTCAGGCATACTGAAAAGCCAGTCTGGCAGGACCCGCAGGTTGTTGGAACTCAGACGTAGTAAACCCAGCTTCTTGCAATGTTGCATTTCACCGGGCAGTGTTTGCAAGCGATTGCCCGCAAGCATGCACTTTTGCAGCCTCTCACACTTGCCAATGCTTCTCGGAAGTGACAGGAGCTTGTTGTCTGTCAGGATCAACCATCGCAGCTGAGGTGGCAGAGAATCCTCGGGTATCGATGCCATGCCATTGCCCCGGAAGGCAACCATCTCTAGCCTCGGGCAAGAGGCCAGGGCCGAGGGGAGTTGGGAGAAGGCACATTGAGAAAAGAATGCGATTCTTAAATTGGGCAGGTTCCGGCCGAAGTCCGCGGGTAACGAGGAAAGCCCAGTGCCTGAGAGATCGAGCTGCTCAAGAGATGCCCCCAAGTCGAATATCTCGGTGGGAAAGGCTTGCAGGGGACATGTCAGCTTGAGTCTTGTTAGAGCTGCGTCCTTGTAGCCTCCACTCTGGAGAATCTCGAGATCGTGCATCTTGATCGGTGGGGAGTGGAGTTTCTGCAGATAGCGGAGGACAGGAGCAGAGGATAGGTAAATATAGTCAACAGCGAGCGAACTCTGGGGCTCATCAAGGAGAACAGGGTTAACGTGTACTTATCCATGTACGCGTAGGTATACCGCTATTTTCAGCTCGGGGGGCGGACCCCCTATTCCCATAAGCCAGCCAGTGACCCTGACACGTGCAAGACCGTTATCTTAGGCGGCTTCCTTGCAGCAGGCCTGGGCAAGACACTGGTCTTAGCATTGGGAAGGGTCTAGATTCCTGCACAGATCCTCGCATTGGAAAATCCAGGTCCATGTTAAAAACACCTGGGGCGATGCACAGATGGATGGCATCGTGAGTGAAGCCGACTGGGGGGAAAGGTTGATGCATCTTCCTCCACATTCGAATTTGAGCCTCAACACATGCTGCAGCTTGGCCGCTACGGATATGGACAAGCACTAATCCCTGCCAGAGCCCCACGGCGGCTGAGCTCGGGCCACACTGCATCTGCTTAAGCTTCCCCGGTTCGCAGCACTTCACGCGACGTCGAACCCGCCTCGTCCCCCGTCGCATTCGCGAGTCCTCTTTTCGACGCTGCTCAAGGTGCCTCCAACTGGCGCACTTCCTCGGCCACCAAAGAAGCAGTCAAGCCCACGAGGTCAGGGACAGACAGACCCTTGGTAACTGTCAAAATGAGTTCCGATTCGCCAGAGAAACGAGCCTCATCCGCGAGCGACGGCACCCAGGGTCCTGCAAAGCGGCAGCGCACCCAGTCGTCGAGTACGGCCTACTCTGCCGAGTCGCCTGTCGCTTCCGTACTGCCTACTCGAATAGATGGCCCGCCAAACTTCAACGAGCAGCACAGGATGGAGTTGCGCCGTGCCATCACCCTCGCGCTTGGCCACGTCGGCTTCGACTCCGCATCCGAGGAGGCACTCGAGAGCTTCACACACATGACCGAGACATGTCAGTTCGCGCTATTTCGCGCCCGCACATGATCGTCACAGGGCGCTGACGACTACTACATAGATCTTTCTTCTCTCGTTGAGGATGTCAAGTTGATCGCAAACAGCGCTCGGCGATCCCAGGCCATCCCCACCGACTTCGACAAGTCCGTCAAGCGCTTCAATATCGACTTAACCCACTTGAAACCTCATCGCAGGCCGCCGATACCGCAAGAAAGGATCAAGGCTACATATACCACGGAAATGTTCCTGGACGGCGAGACGATGGACCTGCCAACACTAGACGAGAGGCTCAGTGGCAAGGACGACAAGGATGCAAAGCTCTACATACCAAAATCATTCCCCGATTTCCCCAGCATACATACCTATCAGTCCACACCCACCGATGTCGAGTCCGTAACGGTCCGCGGTCACGACGTAGACCCCGAAGGCACCGCGAAGCGCGGAACCCCTGACTGGCGCGGCGACCCCAAGAAGATCCGCGAGGCGGCAGCTCTCCAGGCGAAACAGGCAGAGGAGGCGCTACGGCGGCTCGTGAGGGCTAGCAAACAAGCGAGCCTCAAGGACATGCGAAGCACGGCTGAGAAGAACCCCGTTTCCAGAGAACGCTACAACCAGTGGGAGGACGCTATGAAGGAGCTGCTGCAGGAGTCGGGGCGCGCAAACGGGACGGACGTTACGGCGAGAGGGGAGGTTGCGGATCACAGCATGGTTGTCAATGCACAGAAAAGGTTCCACAGGCGAGAGGTACCCCGATCGGCGAAGCGGATGCAAGTTCCAGATGCTCTCCGGGGTAAGGGCTGAGAAGGCTCTGGCTCGTGAACATTAAGGCGACGATGGCAACCTGTTGTTCCAGAGGCGCCCGAACGGAGAACATAACCGTCGACATTTGAAGTCAGTGGATCTTCAGACGACACATTTAATACTACTCAAAAGTCTGAGTAGAAATATGAGAATCACGACCCGAACTCAGATGTGGCAGGAGACCATGGGTGGAGACCTGAGGATGAGGGTGCTCGGGCATATTCAGGGCGTTGTGATCGCAAAATGATCGCTCCAGATGCGACTTTCAGTTATGAAGTTAGGCAGGTGATCATGCCGCAGAGCTAGGGTGGAGCCATGGCATAAACACCAGGCAGGGCCTTACAACTGACCATGTTCAGGTGATTCTCTAAGAGTGTCAAAGGCGAAAGCTTACCGGGTGGGTGGATGGGGAGCACACTCGCCCTGCGGCCAGGGAAGGCCGGTGGGAGTATTTGAAATTCCTCTTCCTCTCGTGTTGAAGACAGGGATGAGGGGCGAGGGAGCTTGGATTAGCTATGCTAGTCGGACATGTTTTTGTTGGTGAGAGTCGACGGAGCAAAGTAGTTGGGAGCCTACGGACATATCAGAGTATATGTTACCCAGAAATCTTAACACTTGAAACTGAACCCCTCTTGATCTCGTATTTTCACCGCCTGGTATGTGATTCTATTCTGTGAAAGTATTGCTGTATGAAGCCTTTCGCAGGGAATGGCGGCTGATTCTGGGCCCTACTTCGTACGGTTTCGGAGTGTGGAAATGCAGCAGGCATCGTCACAAATTGTACATGCTCCCTGATTCACTGACACCATTCTTATAAAATTAGTGTAGTCTAAGTGTATCCTCACGGTTCCGGGTTACAGTCTCCACCTCCCCCCCCCCTTCTCCTTCTGTTTGACTACGGGGTTCTTGCTGAAATCCAATGCAAGAGGGTCAGAAGTTGGTTCTGCTTTACTGCTCTTGACACTGAGGGTGAAGGGTCCTTGATTCTCAAGGATCACACAACGAGCATGTCAGAACATATTTCTGTTATGGATCTTCAAGTTCTATGCAGTGAAGCCATTGAATTTATCTTGTCAATTCAGTTGGGTAGATACATCTAAGGAGCAAGTCCAGTAGCAAGAAATGGCACTGTAGACTTGGATGAGCCGGCAGACAGCTGTCATGGTGGGGCGACAGCTCAAGGGCTTATCGCCAGCTGGCAGGTCTGCTATCAAAATGAACTTCGTGATTGGCTCGCCATTTTTCATCGCACACTCTCCTCCATCCACCAACATCTTGACTTTGCGACGACTTGGGATCTCGAGTTTGTACCTGCAAGCCAATTGAAGCCCAACCATCACCCTCCTAGACCCCCCAGACCTCCTCTTTGTTGACCCTATTTCGACGAAGAACTCAACATGGCTGAGCAGCTTGTTCTCAAGGGCACCCTCGAGGGCCACGTAAGTTGACCCCGAACCCACCCCCACGATGTTTGCGATCGACCCCGCGGAGCGAGCATGTTCGACGAGCTCGGCGGCAACGACCGTGATGGTCCAAGGTCGAGACTTTTGAGGATGAATACAGCCCCGCTGACATTTGTTTCCTGCAGAATGGCTGGGTCACCTCCCTGGCCACCTCCATCGAGAAGTACGATCAACCGAAAATGTAAACCGTCGAGACTCGTTTAACTCACAATGCGATAGCCCCAACATGCTCCTGTCCGGTTCTCGTGACAAGACCCTGATCATCTGGAACCTCACCCGTGACGAGTCCCAGTACGGTTACCCCAAGCGATCTCTGCACGGTCACTCCCACATCGTCTCCGACTGTGTACGTACCCAAACAACAACCACCGGACGAGCCAAAATATGGGCAGATTGGGGACTTGAATGCTGATGGGATGGGCAGGTTATCTCCTCTGACGGTGCTTACGCTCTGTCTGCCTCGTGGGACAAGACCCTGAGGCTCTGGGAGCTCGCCACCGGCACCACCACCCGCCGCTTCGTCGGCCACACCAACGACGTCCTGTCCGTCTCCTTCTCCGCCGACAACCGTCAGATCGTCTCTGGTTCTCGCGACCGCTCCATCAAGCTGTGGAACACCCTCGGTGACTGCAAGTTCACCATCACCGACAAGGGCCACACCGAGTGGGTCTCTTGCGTCCGCTTCTCTCCCAACCCCCAAAACGCTGTCATTGTCTCCTCCGGCTGGGACAAGCTCGTCAAGGTACGTTTCATTTCCGCTGCGGCGGCGAAACCGCAACCCCCATCTACTTCACGATATGATGCTTTGCACTTTTATCAAAGTATTTGCTACTTCAGAGCCTTACGGCCATGAGACAATCAATCACCTAGCACTGATCCTCCAACCCTGCCATGATCATAAATGAGACCACTTTGGGGAGGAAGCGGCACGCTGACACCCGCTATTAGGTCTGGGAGCTCTCCACCTGCAAGCTGCAGACTGACCACATCGGCCACACCGGCTACATCAACACCGTCACCATCTCCCCCGATGGATCTCTGTGTGCCTCCGGCGGCAAGGACGGTACCACCATGCTGTGGGACCTTAACGAGTCCAAGCACCTCTACTCCCTGAACGCCAACGACGAGATCCACGCCCTTGTCTTCTCCCCCAACCGATACTGGCTCTGCGCCGCTACTTCCTCCTCCATCATCATCTTCGACCTGGAGAAGAAGACCAAGGTCGACGAGCTGAAGCCCGACTTCGCCGCCACCGGCACCTCCAAGAAGTCCCGCGACCCCGAGTGTGTCTCCCTCGCCTGGTCCGCCGACGGCCAGACCCTGTTCGCCGGTTACACCGACAACATCATCCGTGCATGGGGTGTCATGTCCAGGGCATAAGGGATGTGCTCCGGAAGGTCTGCAATAGGTTGAGAGGAGGGGGGGGGGCAATGGTTTTGTGTACCGGCGACTACTGGAGACCTATAGATCTAGGTCGAACTGAAGGACGCCGGCTTGAATGACTGACGGTTCATGGTTGTGGGCGTACGGGGAATGCTTGCCTCATATCTAGCCTTGTAATCGGGCAAACATAAGGGCGCAAAAAACCAGCGTCGTTACGCCGCGGGGCTCCGCATCAAAATCAGGCGTGGTATGCATCGCTGGCAGGGTGACTGGCTAGATAGGTACACTATCGAGCCAAAATTTTCCAAAGGATTACCAAAAGCTTGCGGCACCCTTGTGTCTTAGATCGAATGATAATGTGGAAGTGAATCAAGAAACCATGTATCATCTCAAGGTGAAGCAACGGTATCACCATGGCGGCAGCTATGATGGCAGGACGTCCAGGCCGAACATGAGATGTGTCATTTGACAAGTAGAAACGGACTGGAAGAGTTCACTGCGACGGGCGTCCAGGCCTGTGGTAACAGCAAGGTCCCGGAGTTCGACCGCGTGATCGAACCGAAGGATTCATCCTCGTGATGATAGCAAAGAGATTCTGAAATCATCTGCCGCTTGTGGCTGCTGCAGTTCAACGTTTCGCTCAACTGAGGCATGATTCTCTCGCGAGCTGCTAGGTTGATGGGACGTTCCTTATATAGTACTGATGCTTGCGTGTCTCAGTGCGACCTTTCTTTTTCATATGAATATACGTGCACGAGGGCGTCGTCGACGCCATTGGACTTGAATTTATGTCAGACAGATTCAGTTGTCAAGTCATTTGAGATATTTGGGCGAGGAGTCAAGGTCTGGCATGAGAAGCTGGACGCGCTATCGCACACATCAAATGCTCTTGCTTTTCTTATTCGAAACAACGTCATTGATAGGTGTAATTTCTTAGAAACCCATCTCATCTTCTAACATAATGGATCCCTGGGTTCCGTTGTATAGCCTCTGCACTGGTGTCGGATTCTCAAAGCTCCCGGAGGATCTACCTGGCTGAGACCTGCTTCAGTTGGCTTTGCTGGCCCGCAGTGCTTGGGCCCTGAGGCTGACGGAGCGATTCTGGGATCAATTTGGTCCGCCATCTCACTCTCGGAACCATGAGCTTGCAAGAGTCGGAGAGAGCATGTCTTGTGACTGTGGGACGGAATGTTTTGCAGATCTGCGATTGAGTCAATAACAGGTTGGTCCACACTCCCCCCCCCCGCTTATGGGGAGCAAATCCTCTGATTATCAACGGCAAGTAGACGTGGAAATGGAGAGTCGAGATAACTGCTTCAGACCAGGTTCGAAATCTGTAAGGTGGAGCTGTCACTGATCTAGGGATGCTGTAGGAATTTGTGGAAATCTCGACTACGTGGTTGAGCGCGCTTCTGTGAGGGTAAGCCAAGCATCGTGATATTGCCCTTGGTTCTTCTCATATGCAGAAGCATCCACCGCGGAGACAGAGAGATAGAGTTGCCCAAACCGGGCCGACTGTGGAGATACCCTGGCCCAAGAGATGGACTCCCTCACTTCCAGCATGTCCATGAGACCCACAGGCCATATGTGCCAGCACTGAATATTGGTAGAGCCAATCCATTGGATCGGGGAATTCTCTGGGGGGCATTCCAGTTTTGACCCGAGTCTTCCAATCAAGTGGTGGATGGTACTGAGACGCCTGAAAGAAGTGCTGCAGAATGAGGAGCCATGTCTTGAGCGAACCAGAAGCGAAAGCGTCACGATGACCTGACCGAAGCAAGATTGAGCCAGCCGAAGGTGTCAGGGCTGGCCATTTGGGCTGAATTTGGGCTCAGTGGTAACTGCCGCCGATCAGTCAAGATCGAGATGGCGGAAATCCCGACTTCTCCTTTCCCAACAGAGGCGTCTCCGGGGGATGAACCATACTCGTTATTATTCTCAAACAAACTGACCGCACTAACATGTGCGCTCGACTCGAGCCCCCATCAAGAGTGACCTGCTTGATTGGCTGCTGCTTGGCTCGATATATGAACAACGACAGGCTCGGCAAGACACAAAGGGGAGGGTTCACAATTGAACAATCACTGAGTCGTGCAGGCGCGTGGCCCTGAGTTGTGTTTAGGAATGTAGGAAAAGCTCTCGAAAGCTCGACAGAAACAACAGACGCGCTTGAGCCTCATTCCAGTGCACCACGTTTGACCCGGGCTCGCGGTAAGATTGGGAGCGGCTCTCGATGGCAGCACTAACTGCAACAGAGCCCAGGCTGCCAGACTCAACGCCAGTGGGCATGCCTGCCGAGTTGATTATATCTTCGAGATTTTTGCTAAGAACCCACCTGCCCTACCGGGAAGGAGATCGTTAAGCTGCCGCAGACCCCAGAAGCCGGGTTCAATGCGATGTCTCAAGGACAAGGGTTTGATGGTGTGATCCTTCACTGTACCGAGCATGATGTGCGGTCTCTGGCAATTTCGTTCTGGGCGGAGTCGGCGCGGCGCCAGGCCCGGAGCATGTCCGCCGACGTCGTCCTAACTTCGTCTCAATATCGTGAGACGACATGCCCCAAGACACTCGCAAAGGTGCCATGTGGATGGAAGGCAGGATGCAGTAATGTCGCGGAACGCGAGGACCGCGGCGACGGGAATGCGGCAGCTGTGGTAGCTGCGCGTCGGGAACGCAGGCGAGATTTGTGATGGGGACCCGAAAGTTTGGACGAGATGATCATCATCACATAGGCAGATGCTCATCTCGTCGCAGCTGCTGTGACGCCGTTTCGCACGCTGCTGTGTCCCGTGACGGAGGCCTGGACCCTGACCTCGACAATGCCGTACGACAGTCAAGTCAAACTCGTAGGGCCTGCAAGAAAGAAAAATCTGACCTGCACTGCTTTCACACCGCTGGTTATTGGGAGAAGCAATGTGTGAGACACACAGTCGGGTCCGAGTAGCCATGGACTGACCGGGACGCCAAAGAGAGCAACGGTTACATTCGTGCATATTCCGTCTTGAGAGTTTCAAAATGTCATCTGGGTGAGATGAGATCATCAGGTAGCATGGTGCATTCGAAAGGTAATTGACGGAAAATGAGAGGGTCTGTATGTGAAACATCGCCTTGTATTCCCGATCTTCTGCCTCGGCCCGGGCTCCTGGTGACGGGGTGCCGTGGGGTCTGACAGGTTGGTTCAGGAACCCAAACAGTGATGATTGCCGGCTTGGGTTCTCCGCAGATGTGATGGCAACAGAGGACGGTAATAGTCATGTAACGGGAGCCGGTGCCTGCATACGGTCTTGCACCCCTTTTCCTCCTCGGTGGTGTGGCCGGGTCTGGCAGGAGGGACTGAAGCGACAGGCCTGGGCTCTCTTTTTTTAACGGACGTTGGCTCCACCTGGCCAAGACTGCGGCCGTTGGGCTGGCCAATGCAGGAGGCAGGACCAGATCTTTGTGCCTTGCATTGCGCTAAAAACAGCCGCGTGGACCAATGCCTGCCCAATGCGAGATGCAGCGATGCCCCTTTGGGGCGGCTGTTCGTGGTGGCAGTGGTGGCAGTGGTGGTGATCCCGGAGCAGATCACGGGTGGCCCTGGTCACGGCCCATGCAGACGGCAAGAGAACAGACCTCGTTCTCCCGAACTCGTCGTTGTCTCGCCGGGATTTCCTGTGGTAGACGCACGAGCTAGCGGATGACAAGCTGTTGACAGTTGCGTCGGTATTCCAAACGACCCATTCCAGCGGTACCACTGCGTCCGTGGAGGCCCGCCTGGTCGCCTGAGATGATGATCCAGAGGCAAGAAAGGCAGCAGCGGGGTGCAAGAAATGATATAACCTCCGCGCCGCAAGCCGCCCTACGAAACTCTGAGGGCGTCGTCGTCAGTGGCCCCGCTGACTCGCGGCGCCTAGGGAGGGGACAGCCCTGAGCCCTGAGCCCCTCCTCTGACTGACTTGGCTGCACGGGGACGCTGTGGGTTTGGCTTGCGTCGACTTGGGTTGACTTTTCCTGCATCCTTTGGGACGACGGGCCAAGCCACGCCATGGTACGGAGCACTTGCGTACCTGCTGCTACCATAGGCAGGGGCTCGCTTTAAGCCCGATAGTGTAGATGCACAGAAGGGGCAGCCCATGGCAGCTCACCAGCCTCGGAAACTTAATGGAAGCATCCCCCCCTTCGATCCAGGTTCTTCACTTTGTGACGGATGCTTGGGTGAGTGAAATGCGTCTCTCTCTGGAAAATCGCAAGAATTCCTGGAACCACAACAGTGACACACCTCACCACCTGACTGCTCGTTGAGCATTCCACAATCATCTCGCCGAACGCGCCTTCCCCACACCTTCGAACCCCTGAGATCGGCCGTCCCTGCACTCTGATTGCATCAGCCCGTGCCCCGCCTAGCGCCCTGTTGGAAACCGCACCTCCTCAAGCACAGAGGTACCACCGCCCCCCCCCTGCGCTGGATCGAAATAAGCGTTTGGCTAAATCCAGTAGGCGCGTTAAACACCCTCATTCCCAAACGGTCCTCTCATAGTGGGAGGGAAGGGACCAACCTTGATCATCCACACCTTCTCTTTTACCTCTTTTATCCTCTCTGTCCGCCCATTTGTCCTTGGTCCTGTTTTGTCACCGCAGCGGTTTTTGGACACCAGGCGGCTCCTTACGTTCTTTTCTCCTTCATTCGAACCGTGGTCTGTCTACCGTGGTACGGACCCAATCTTTACACTCTTCCGAGCCTCTCCTTGAAACTCGTTCCCTTGTCACGTCTCTCATTCCCTTTTCTTCACTTCAATTTCATCATATTCACCAATTCCCTTCTTCAATTGTCGCGGATCGCGATTTCTTTGAAAATAAGTCAGCCGACTTTGTTTTCCCGGACCCCCAAAATCGCCAGGCCATTTCACTCCGATCCCATCGGCCACCCGACCAATTCCAAGACAATTTCGAGAACCGGACACGCCTCATTATTGCTTGTCGGGCAGCCTGCAGCAAAGCAATTTGGTCATTGTCTCGGAGCAGCGTCACCGAATTTTCAGAACTTCAGACATCAAAAGGATCGACATGCCCTGCAAGTAACCGGCCCAGGTATTAACAACTGTTGTCCGTCTACACTTCGGGACTGTGGTCGATATTTCTGGGAAGGAGGTTATAGAAGCGTACTTTCAACCATCGATCACGTCGGAACCCGTGCCGAAGACGCCCTCGAACGGTTTCCAAAATGCGAACGACTCGATATCTGGTGCCGGCTTTGCTGGCCATGGTGGGACTGGCCAGTGCTCAGGACTTCGGCGCTCTGTCGAGCTGTGCGGTAGGTGACCCTGCTTCACATATACGCTCCCAATCCTGCAATCTGGATTTCATGGCACCGACCTGTCTCATGACCTCCCACTCTTATTCCTTTTGGCTCTACGGAACCGGGAATGGGTTTGGCGGTTGGGATATCATCAAGCTGGCTTGGCATTTCGGCCCTGGAGCTGCCGAGTTCTTGACGTTGCATGTCTCCAAGTGCCCATGGGCTAACATTACCGTGCAGCAAAACTGCGTCAACAACATGAGAACCAGCATCGGCTGCGTGCCCGTCACTGACCAGTGTCTCTGTGGCAACGCCAACTTTGAAAATGGGATTCGTGATTGCGCAAACCAGTCGTGCTCTGCCGAGGATTCGGCAGCTGTCGTGCAGTATGCAAGTGGTTTTTGCCTGAAAGCGACCGGGACCACAGCCGCCGCACCCGAGACTACACCCGAGACGGCTGCCACCACTCCTCCGGCCCCCACGACTACCGAAGAACCAGAAACCACAACGACACCTACCACTGCAAGTGAGCCGACCTCGGTCTCAGCTGAGACTGCTACCTCAGAGACGGAGACCGCGACTGCGAGCGCGGCCACCACTGAGACCAGCTCCACAGTAAGTAACTGTTGCCACCATGCCGTCTCAATCCACCAGTAGCCGCGGATATCAGGGACGTTTAGCTGACAGAGGGCACTATCAGGCTTCATCAACCGCCTCGGAGGCCACTGAGACATCTTCTACCTCCGCGTCCAAGACCTCTTCTGAAACCACGGGCACAAAGGCGTCTGCCACTGAGTCTGCCTCGTCGACCGCGGATGCCGCTGCGGCGTCACCATCGGACAGTGGCCTTTCTGTTGGCGCAAAGGCTGGCATTGCTGTCGGCGCCGGCGCCGCCGTCGTTGCCGTAATTGCCTTGGCAATCGCCTATTGCCAGACCAGACGCGCCAGGCGCCCTCTGCCTCGAGGTACTATGCAGATATCCCAGCCCCTTCCTGGGTCCGGCCGACTGGACTACGAGGCGGGCACGCAATTCACCACCCGACCACCAAAATCGGCCGGGGCCAACTCCAAGTTCTCTCAAATGACAGAGCTCGACGCGAGTGCTCGGCGATACGAGGACATGCTTCCGCGCGTGTCTCCAAGACGGATGGTCTGAGAAAATGCACTGAATCGTCCGGCATAAGCGAAACGATTTTACTTTGTTTTTGTTTTCACTTTGATACCTATTTGATTTTGACCTTGTACCATTCCAAACTTCTTGGTCTTGTCGCCTTCTTCTATCACCTTACTTTATGTGTATTTAGCACATGACGCTTATGACGAACTTTGCATGAATACTGGAGGGGCAGCCTGAGAGTCTTTCCGGCACTGGTCATCACCACTACTGCCGATCTGTCTGGCCTGTCGATGAGGAGCAGTCGGTCCGCAGCGGGGTGATGGTATACGGCTATGTCCGGAGTTGCGCGTCCATCAGAGGTATGGCGTTATTCGGCGTGGCCCAAGATAGTGAAGCTGGCACAAGCACCCAAAAATTTCATGTAAATCGCCGATGCTGGACATCAAATCTCATCCAAAATGTCCAGGCTGTACCTGTCTCATGCTCCTTGTGATTGCCTAGATGACAGAAATATATAGTGCAGGAGTGTTTATCACGCTGTCTCATCACATACATCATTACAGGATCAACCAAAGTCTTAGACAAAAATCGGAAACATCATCTCAGAGCCCCTGTGGCCTTACCTTCCATCCGTTTGTCCCGCAGGAGGTCATTCCGCAGGCCATTCCATATTAGGTTATCATACAGGGCATTGAGAACTGCCCAGTTGGTTCACTATATGGATGCTGTGTCCGCGTAGCAGATACTCGAGCAAAGCTTGTGTGAGCTGCTGTGTTTAATCGTTGAGTTCGTCTACTAGATACTACATTGGTTCTCCCGGCCGCTGGATCTTCTACCAGGAATAGAAGGGCCGTTGAGCTGTGACTGGCCTGTTGGGCAGATGTACCCATGGACCCTGCCTATACTGTCTCGCCTTCTTCTCCTCATACTCTCGTATCCGGGTTTTCTCCTCCTTCAATCGGATTGTGATGCCTGGAGTGCAGTTGGGTCAGCTGCTGCACCTGATGCGAACTTTGGGTGACAGTAGAACGGGCCAAACTTACTGGCTTGCGGCATCTGAAGGAGGTCCACACGTCCTCGTGCCCGATAGTTTGGCTTCTTGCCTCTCCAGGGACCTCGGTTCACCCACGCCTCGGAGACGTAGATCCTGCTCGGGTCCTCGACCTCAACGAACTTGCCGTGCCTGAAGTCCTTGACCGTCCTCTTCTCGGTGGAGCCCGGGACGAACTCCCCGGTCGACTTGCCGAGGCCCATGCCGCGCTCGACGACGGCCTTGTCGCGGGCCAGCTCCAGCTCGTACAGCACCTCGCGGGCGAACTTCTTCTTGGAGAACTTCATCTGCGTGCGGGCCTCCTCGAGCGTCTTGCCCGAGATCTGGTGGGCCAGGTGGACGAGCTTCTTGGTCGACGTGGCGAGCCAGGCGGACCTGCTGGTGGTCTCGCGCTCTGTGCGGCGGATGCGCTCGTCGCGCGTCTCGCGGCCCCGGGCGTCCAGCCTCCGCGCCACCTGCCTCGCGACCATCCGCCGCTCCCAGCGCATCCGGCTCTGGGGGTCCGGGTCGATGGCGTCCCGCATGTGGTCGCGCAGCAGGGAGGCGCCCATGACCGACTCGCGCGAGCCGGTCGTGTTCCGGCCCCTGCCCCTGGCGTCGACGGGCCCGCTCTGCCTCTCCTCGCCGTCGCCTGCTGCCTTGAGCTCATCGTCGAAGATGGACTTGGACTCGAGCCGGGTCGCGGTCATGCGCTCCCGCATCCTGTCCTCGATGCCGCGCCGCTCGTCGGCTGAGGTCAGGTCGCCGAGCGCGCCGCCTGGTTTGTGCAGGTCCTTCGGCTTCTTATAGCCCCGGAGGAGGTTTCGGCTGTTGGGTTTTGTGGCGGCATTGCGGGTCTGCTGGATCTGGTGTTGCTGCTGCTTCAGGAGGCGACACACGTGGGAGGATGTTGAGGTGGAGGGGGAGAGCGAGAGGGTTGGGCGGAGGGTCTTGAGGACCGTTGGAGCTGGACGGCGCGTGTTAGATCTGTCAATTGAGGCGCGTTGGGGGGATGGAGAGGCTCACCGGTCCCAAGGACCCTCCGCGATGGAAGGTGGAGGCTCATGATGGGCGGTCCCGCGGCATGGGGCGGCCAGATGTCGAGAGATGCAGGTAAAAGGCCGGCTTGAGCTCTACCTTGTTGCTCCAAAAAGTTCGAAGGCAGTCGTCCGGCTCCCGATTCGGCCACGGGCGGATGACATAATCTGGCACGTGATTCGCTGGGCCGGCCGACCGACACCCCCCGGCTAGCGTGAGAGGAATCAGGTCATCGTCCCTCTGCTCTGCTCAGCTCGAACGCTCCATTACCCCAGAAATAGTCAGTCAATTGAATCCACGACCGCGAAACTCTCCGCTCTCCGACCCCTTCTAGATCCTCCGATCAACCAGACATCATGGCCGTCAAACCAATTGTTGGCGTACGTCCCGATTGCGACCCCACGAGAACAACGGCCGCCAGGGCTCACAGGCCGCGGATCCGAGCGGATCGAACGAGCTTGACGCAGTGAGGAGGGTGCTGACCGAGTGAGATGTAGATTCTTCGCCGAAACCTCATCCTCGACCTGGGCATCGCGCTTGGTGAGTCATACATCCACCAAAGCAGAACAAGGGGTCACCTCGGGGTGGCCAGGGCGTGCGTTTTGCGTGGAATATAGCCTCGGGCTGACAGTGATCATAGGTCTCGGATTCGCCATGGGCAACGTCTTCTGGTACGATTGAAACGATTCTCTTGATATACAGCCGCGAGTGTGCAAGCTCGCGGTCGTCGGGTTGTTCTTGTTCTAACATGGAGGCATGGCATCACAGGCACGGGTACCACATGCCTCGCACCAACGCCCGCGACATCTACTACAAGAAGCTCGAGGACGAGCGCGCAACACGCCAGGGCTAAGTCAGCCGCTCGCAGGATGGAGCTGGACTGATGGGCGGATGGGACACGCGAGGTGGTGTACATATCGCGGGTGACGAGGCACCGTCCAGTGCGGGCGCATAGAGCCTGGGCGAGGGACTGCGGCTGTTTCGATACGCATAGACGAGGCAAGCAATGTCAATGGAGCATCCGGAGATGATTTTTTTGGGGGCGGTGCGACGTCTTTGCGCAACCATGGGCTATATCTTGCGTGCCGTGGGTTGGGCCTTGACCAATTACGAACCCGGCCTCCACTTCCGCCATGAAATTCCCGACGACTTGCTCTCCTGGAGATACACCACCCCTATTCCAACTGCGCGGCAAGCGCTTAGATGCTGTGCAAGACTTCTCGAGGGACACGGTTGTATTTCGACGCAGAGAAAAGGGAGTAAAACAAGGTAGGGTGGACCAACAATATCTCCACGACATTGTTGAGATGCAACGAATTCTACCACCCATCACGATGCTTCCAGCTGTCTTCCGGCCACTCACTCCTCGGCCCAGATTCTGGGATAGGCTGAGGGGCACTTGTATGGAGTTTCTTTCCATCATGACCATATGTAGGAGGCAAGATCGAGAAATGCCTTGGTTATTCGATGAGATAGTCCCTTCTATGCACTCATTCATGCCATTACACGAGATTACCTCGTTTCATAAAATGCGGTTGAGCGACGGTGCCCCATGACCATGTCTTCCGGGAGCAGCTAGATGCCGCATAACCTTTCGGGCTCTTGCAAGCCTCATCAAACAGGGGCCGATTGATAGCAAATTGATACTCGACTCGTCTCAACGTTGGGCGTAATCCGTTGTGTTGCCGTCATGCCAATGCGTGGTGGTTGGTTGTACCTGAGTGCTGACTGGGGCGTTTGCCGATGTGGTGCTTGGGCTAGTCACGGCAGAGCTCCCTTCCCAAGCTGTAGTCTCGACACTGAAACTGCCCTTTTTGTCCTGACACCTGAGCACATCGTCAGCCCACGGGAGGGACAGGCAGCGATCAGACCGTCATCTGGACCATCAAGTACAAAACGAGGTGTCATCTCCTCCTTTCATATACACGCCATACCTTCTGAACCATCTTTGCACGGGATAGCACACGACGGAGCTGTCCTGCCGTTGTGGGTGCTCAACCGAGCAGTGATACTGCAGCAGGCCCATCAGCTCGCACGCTTTCAGGTCGATATCCTTGCCCGTCTCCGTCTTCCGTTTTCTTCCGTCGATATTAAACTGGATCTGCTGAGATAGCTGCGAGGGGTGGAAGTTTGGACACGGCGGCGTCATCTTCAGGAACCCTCCGAACACGTTCACCTTGACTGGCCTCCAAGATGGCTGAGGCAGCAATTGGTCGGCGTATGCTTGGCGAAATTGAGGAGACGAGCCTTGATGAGGTATGGCGTTTTCACTTATCCGATCGTTTCGCTGTTTGGGACCCTGAAATCGCGTGGCGTGTGAGATGAGTGTCGCTCGGATCTCACGAGAAGTCAGGCATCAGAATCTTATCGCCGATAAGCGTCGGCCCGTCTGCACCAGATACTCCAACTGCCCAGTTCCCCAAGCCTCATTCAGACACCAGGCCACGAGATCGCTGAGCCCCAGGACACGCAGATCTTATCAATCTTCCGCACAAGTCTTAATTCAACGTCACCCGAGCAAGCTGCCCAAGGTGGCTCCTCCCCGACTGCGGGTATACAATCGGCGAGAGGCACTCATGTTGGACCGCCGGGCCCATCTTGGTCCAAGGTCAAGAGTTACCCTATCCAGGATCTCGACAGGCTGGTCGCACAGCATTTCAGGGCGACCCAGTCCGGCCCTCTATCCTTGTCCGGCAGACACTTCCCCCTGATATATTTACTGGTCGCTACCCTCATCGCCGCGCCTCACAACAAAGCTCTCATTATTATCGACGTCGAAGCCCGGTTCGACATTACGCGGGTTACACAATGTGCCCCTCGCCAGGCGGTTCCGGCCCCAGCGGGTGCGGACACCGCTGAAGACAATGGTCACACCACGGAGCAACAGAAGAATGCGGACCAAGGTCACCGACACGGCACAAACGTTCTACCCATGGTTGCACCAGCCCGGCAAGTCACGCTAGACGATCTCGAGCATGTTTACGTCTACCGCCCGGCCCACGGCTCACCATCTCACATTCGCGAGGTTTTGTCAGCCGCCGAGCACCATATGATATACTCAAAACACGCCTCCATCGCCCGCGAGTGGTGGGGATCCATTGTCATCGGCGGCGGCAGTCCCGTGGTTCTCGGCCCTGAAGCCGCAGTAACCACCGGATGGAGGGGCTGGTTACGTGTCGATCGAGAGGAGGTCCGAGGCTTTGATCTGGGGATGAGTATTGAGGAAGCCTTGTTGGACAGGGACAGGCGGCAGCGAGCGGTCAACGACGCCGGGTGGACGGCAAATTGCGTCTGGGGAGGATACACGTTCGACGGGTGAAAGGTATGCATGCACAAGGAATGGCCGCATGCGCAGAGCGGGGTTTCTTGGAATCATCCACATTAACTTGGACTTCAGCGGGACTGACTTGGCAAATGATACAAAGGACTCTGTCGATGTACATGGAGAAGCTGGTCGCCCGATCCAAGCCGATCCCCCGGGTTTTGGTGGAGACCGCGGGGAAAAACGCGCAGTCTGGCAGGTTTCTTGACAACGGCCGGCCCACAATCTGGTTGAGGTGTCGCAGCTGGCGGAGTGACTGCGACCAAAAGAATGGGGACGTTGATCTCGCGACAAGCCTATCCTCACGTTCTCTGGAGACCTTGAACGTGGCTACGAGGACATCAGACAACCCACGTGCATGCGGCCTAGTCAACACGGAGGGCTCTACGGTGGGACGACAATCCTACGGCGTGGATCTTGCCTCTTTCGAAAACCTCGCGCAGGCCGAATCCCTTGGCCTCAATGAACAGGCTCATGTGTCGAATTTGCTCAGTCGACACGACTCGTCCAACAACTAAGATGCATATAGCTGTCACGGGAAACAAATCCGACAGCGGCTCTGTGCCTCGTGTGTGATGCACGGATGACCACCACCTGACGACCCCATCATTTGATGCGGAAAGCTGAGTTTCTCCTGCGGCAAGTCCCATGGGGAAGTGGAGTTGCAAGGTGCACCGCAGTATCACGAAACGTCGATTCTCGAGAAAATCCCAGAGCCGCGAGGAGAGATCAGGCAACCCCATCAAAGTCTTGAGTCAGGACTTTAGAATTCATACTGCCGGCTTGCGCCATGCGGGCGTGTTGGTGGGTTAATCAAAGTACGTACTTGACATCAACTTTTGACAAGTGGGTCAATTGGAAGGGTAGTCATGGCGGTGCTACGCAATCAAGCCGGCTGACGTCTCTACCCTCTTGTCAGCAGTGAGCAGGAGTCTGTAATCGACAATCAGCAGCAATCCGCAATCCTGCAGGTAGCAGTCGACGGCCAAGATGGCAGGCGGTGCGCAAAGGCGGTATGTGCGATAACGCTGGAAAATGATTCATCGGTTCTCGATATATTCTCAATGTCTCTTGAACAGCATTGTTGCAATGGCCAATAGTGACACAGTGTAGTATTTTCAATCGTTATCACCATGACGGACACCACCAGCAGAACGACGGGCCACCGCACACCCCTTCTCCTATTCGCATGCATGTTCACATGCAACTTATTCCCAAGATGGGAAGATGGGAATTCCGACCCACTTTTGGGGGTTATACCGGAACGCTGGAGGGGTAATTAACAACGAGCGCGAGGATGGTGTCCCTGTGGACTCCAATGAGGTCGCTCGGCACGCTCATGGCAAACGGTTCACGGGCAAGACCTGAGTCAGAACAGGTTGCTCCTGATGCGGCAGAGCAGGCAGGCAGGAAGAGCCTGCCAGGAACTGGGCAAGCTGGGTTATGGTCAGCTGGCAAGCTTGCCGCGAACAGGTTCTGATTGCCAGGGCTCGCGAGGTTCATCGCTGAAAGGACAGGCGAGCACGCGCAGGTGCCGGCAGGTTACCTCGGTGCCTTGCCTGTTCACGTCGAGGTTCGACACCGGACGCCTGCGCTCCCAAGCCCGAAACGGGAAGCGTCAACGGCTTGCGCCCAGCCGATGCGACCGGCTTTTTTCGCGCTGGAACTCTATCCACCACCGGGCCCACCCTGACGTCATGTGCCTACAGGCGGTCCGTCAGACACGTTCCCGCCCCCGTCAGCCCGTGCCGTGCTACACAAACCACGGTCAGACTCGCTGTAGCCGCTGCACAACCCGGCGCATGGCGACGTTTGTGGTGTACAGCCCGGTGAAGCAGCGGCTGTCCCTGTATTTTATTGCATGTGGTAGCAAGGCATCTCTTTGGATGGGGCACAGGTGGGTACCTTGTAGTCGCTCTGCACTCTACATGTGAATAAGCCATCGAGATCTTTGCTTTTTTTCTCGGTCTGCATCAACAAAGTTAATCCGGTTGCGCGGGCATGGGCACGTACAGTCGGGAGTGGTTCACGCCACAGCACGTTGTTGCTGACAGCTGTCGTTAGACACGTTCCTGGATCGCCCAGAGGATCTGTGTGTTCATACCGCCTTCCAGGAGACCAAGAAGATAGCCGCACTAACACCCCCTGTGACGCCATCGTGTCGAAGTCGAATGGCTATTACGGTACCGTTCCCTGGGGCAAATGCAAATGCGATCAACAGGATACTTGCCGATGTCTTCACGGCTTCCTGCTTCTGGCCTAGTCCTCCTTTCCTGTGCCTCACTTGCTGACCTTGGCCGGCTTGGAACCCTTGGATCTGCCGGACCCTTGAGTATTGGCAAAAACTCTTCAGCCGCACTAAACCAGAGAAGGGACAAACGCCTGTGTTTCGACGATACGTACCTGGTGCATGGATAATTTGCACGAAGTCGGGCCTTTCCCTGGCAGCTGTGATTCCTGCTGCAGGGTCTTATCTCCTCTGCCTCACCCTGCATGCTTATCTGATACCTGGGTGGAAGTGTATTTTCTCACATGGGCGAGATCGACGCTCAGGACTCGCCCCAGTATCTGACTGTCTGGTTGCGTTGTTGCTCGGATGGGACCTCGTCCCGTCATGCCCGCGAGTAAGTTGGCTTAGAGGGCCTCTCATTGTGATGGCATCATCCCGCTGCCAGAGTCGTGGTGGGGTGCCCGTGGGTGGGATGGACACGCTGAGACGTGATGGTCTGGATGGATGATGTTGTGCGGACGCCCCTCCCGACCGTCATCTTTGCGAATACATGGACCCAGGCGTGCCAGGGTACATCATGGACTCCTCCGGGTACATCATTGTCCCCTCCATGTTAGCGGTTCCACTTCTTCCCCATGGGTATGCGTGGTACCTGGCTGTTCCTCCGTCCTACCTCTGTGCCTCTTGGGGCAGACGTTGGTCAACTCACCAGAAAGAAGCCAGATTCCTCTGTTTCTCCCGTCCTTTGCACGACTGTGCGAATATTATAAGTATCAGGCGTTGACCCAGCTTTTGCCCACTCGCCATCCTCAATCAGGAAGAGTGCAACATCCATCGACTCGTGCTGCTGCATATTGCCTGACTCCGGGAGACACGTCTCTTTTATATTTCTGCCTCTTCCCCATCAACGGACTCCTGTCACCCCTCCGTGGAGCACACCGTCCGTGAACCTTCCCCATATTCCCCAGATTCCCCAGAAATTACCACGTTTTCCATCATGGCAACCCCCCAGAGGCCGGCTGCCCCCCTGCGCAGCATCTCCGCTTCTTCCTTTGCAGAGACGTTCCGTGCTGCTCGCAGGAAGGTCGACAGGGACTTCGAGGACCTGGACGAGCAGATCTCGCCTGATTCCGACGAGACCTTGTCTCCCGAACTGACATCTTCCGGAGGAGCCACTCCGAAGAGTCTCGCATCACCCATTTCCGGACCGGTTACCCCGGTGCCCGATCAGGATGTTGCAGATGACTTTGCCTTTGCGTTTGACATTGACGGCGTGCTTGTTCGAGGTGGTCGACCCATCCCTGAAGCCATCGAGGCGATGAAGGTTCTCAACGGTGAGAACGAATACAACGTCAGAGTGTGAGTCTAAGCAATCCAATATGACTGTTTCAGACACTAATTAATACCTGCTCTTTAGCCCCTACATTTTCCTCACAAATGGTGGTGGTAAATCAGAAGAGGAGCGCTGTGGTGACCTCTCGAAGCAACTGGAGCTCGAGGTCAGCCCAGGCCAGTTCATCTGTGGCCACACCCCCATGCGGGAACTCGCCGACGTATACAGGACTGTTCTTGTGGTCGGCGGCGAGGGCGAGAAGTGCCGGCAGGTAGCTGAGGCCTACGGCTTTGCCGACGTTGTCACACCAGGCGACATCCTCAAGGCCAACCACCACACTGCACCCTTCCGTAAACTATCACAGACAGACTACAACAACTCAAGAAACCTGCTTGAGCGCGGCGACCTCAAGGATGTCGTCATCGAGGCCATCTTCGTCTTCGCTGACAGCCGAGACTGGGCCGGTGATTTGCAAATTATCCTGGACATTGCCATGTCCCAGGGCGGTCGCCTGGAGACTCGCTCCGAGACCTTTGAGGAGTCGCCGCCAATCTACTTCAGCCACAACGATGTGCTGTGGTCGGCAGGCCATGAGCACCCTCGCCTGGGCATGGGTGCCCTGAGGCAGATTGTTGAGAACACCTTCACTTCTGTCACAGGTGGCAAGAAGCTCGTGACACAAGCCTTCGGCAAGCCCCAGGTCGGCACTTTCGAGTTTGCCACAAGACTGCTGAAGCAATGGCGGGCCAACCAGCATGGCCTCCCGATCAGCCGGGCTCCTCAGACGGTCTACTTCGTCGGTGACACCCCCGAGTCCGACATCCGGGGCACCAACCTCATGGACGCCAAGAGCAAGGAGGAGTGGCACTCCATCCTTGTCAAGACAGGCATCTACCAGGACGGCACAGAGCCGGCTTACAAGCCCAAGGCAACCGTCAACACTGTGCTGGATGCCGTCAACTACGGAATCAAGCGCGAGATGGAGAAGAAGAAGGTCGCCGAGCAACAGCGCGGCGATGCCGCCACCAAGGACATCGTCGCCGAGAAGCTCGACAGCGTCACGATTGTCGACCAGGACAACCTCGGCGTCGTTGACGTGAGCTGAACGACACAACTATTTTGCTCTCATGATTGATGACACGACTGCGCGCGATCATAAATCAAAGACGATAAAAAAAAGATTAAGATACACCGATAAACACAGCATCTTAAACATAGATTCGCAGATAGACTGGCATTTGTCTGGATACTCATGTTTCGATAAATTGGAATGGCTGGTTTCTGGTTATGCCCTTGATGGGACAGGATGGACAGATCGCATGGGATATCATCCCATGCTGGATCGCACCAAGGTCAGCGGACGAAGAAATCCTGCCGCTGCGGCCGGCCCGGGGTTGTGAGAAAGGGGATGATGAGGTCGAGTCTCTGTAACTCGCATGAAGATTGATGATTGTTCTGCTTTTGGATTTTGTTTTTTGGGGGGGGGGGATCGCTCGATACACGCATTGTCGGTTGGTCGACCAAACAGTCCCAACCTTGACTACCTGTTCCTCGGTATCATTAAATGAAACTTAATGTCATCTTACCCACGCATATGTCCTGTGTCTGCCCTGTCCCGTGTCTCATGATTCTTAATAATTCCCCACCAAACCAACTTTGAATGCAGAGAAAAACTTCCCTGGCCACATTTCACATGTTTGCCCTATGCTACACAACCTGCTGTCCGCGATTGGATAGGTAGCTGGGTGTCACGCCAAGCTGTTTGTCAGATCGCTTGATTATAGATCCGACCGCCCATTCTGCAATACTATCCGATTTTTCACACCACCATCAGTGTGAGGGTGTGGTAGCATTCTGCAGCCGGAAAACGCCCGCCGATCTGATGATCGCACCCGGACAGCCGGCTGCAGGCTCACACACCGCCGTTGCCCAGCCGCCCCCGGGATGCTACGTTGAGACGGAACATGGCGCACATGCATGCACTTTTGTTTGGGTGGGTGGTTACGGTGGGACAAAAACCTGTTTGCATGTGATGAGGGCTTGCTTACATGTTCTCAGCAAACGTCGTCTGCAAGTTACAGCTCTTGTCATTTTTGATAACAGCTTTTGACCGCGTTTTTTATATTTGCCATATCGGCCCGCCTTCGCGCTCAGCCGGATTTGGGTCTGAAAAATGAATTCTTGAACAATTGGCCTCTGTTATCTGTGGGAAGCCTGACGAGGTAATGATTTACATGAAAGCAGGCGCGCTGAATATTTGTCTAGACACGGTAGGGTGTGTGCTATTCAGTGCTCGCAATCAATTGCCTTCAGAGAAACGAGTTCTCGGTGGAATGGAAGTCCAGGACGGCATATGACCGTCACAAAAGTGACACTTTACCAAAGTGAAGTCGACGCTGTTTGCAGGACAACGTGTATCGAAATGCATTTCGTAGACATACTGTAGTATAGGCAAACTATTAGGTGCTACCTTTGCATCCATTCATCCATTGAACCGCTCATGCGCCGGCTTTTACTGCATCGAAGACCTCTCCTACCTGGCGCTCCTTGCCGCTGCAGACTACCCATTCGATCACAGCCCTGTATTCACTCAACCACTTCTCCGCCTCGGACCTATACGAGTTAATCACCTGCCTCGGAGCCTAAAGTGTTGCATTCTGGAAAATTCCAAAACAGGACAGCCAGGAAACCGTAAAGATGAGAAAAATGGGGCTTACCGGGTCACATTCGCGTCGTCCCAAAACACCCTCAGGACAAAGTCCTGCCCAGCCTTGCCACCCGTGCCGGCGAAGAACATGACACCGATGTCACCCCGCGGCGTGGAGTTCAGCAGCTCGAGATTTTTAAACGGGTTCCGGTCCATGGCGCCGAGCCCCGGCACCCAGTTGAGCAACTGACGCCGGCACGCACCCAGCAACATCTCGCCGCCTTCGGGCCCCAGCGCCTCGCATATCGCATCCAGCGGCGCGTGGCAGTGCCTCGTCTGCCCGTTCTGGAGCTCCTGAATCCGGAGCAGGAAATCCCCTACCGACTCGGCCCGGTCGACGCGGATCAGGCTCGCCATGCGCTGGAACATGGGGCCTGGCATGTCCGCCGGGTTGACGTCGGCAGCCAGGGCCCCGCCCAGGCTCGCGGGGACGAAAGGCAGGGACCCCCGCCCCGTGTCCAGGCTGGTGAAGAGCGCGTGCGTGTGGCCCGTGTGGAGGACGTTGAGGAGCGCCAGCGCTGCCTTTGCGATTACAGGGTTCGTGAGACCCGCGCCGATGCTGGCGCGGAAGGCGTTGAGGCCGCGCAGCTCGCCCCGCCAGGAAACAGGGCTGCCGCCGTCGCTGCGCCGCGAAGGGTCCTCCTCCAGGGGCAGGCCGGTCGGGTTTGAGTAGACTGCCTGCACTGCTGCTGTTGCGTCTGCGGGTGTTGCGATCCAGCCTCTCCGGGGGCCCATGACCCAGTCTGGGGCTCGTTGGGGCGGCCATGTTGCTGCCTTTTTGTGTGATGTGATGTCCCTGAGGTGCGTGACATGGAAGTTGATGCCCTGCTGCGCTAGGCGGGATGTGCTGAGGGAGTAGTACGTGTCTGCGAAGATCTTGTAAGGGGTGTGGTCCTGTAGGGACGAAGGATCCGAGAGGGCGAGATCGAGATCTGGAAAAAGGAGACCCTGTAAGGACATGGCATCGAGTGTGGCATGGTTGACTATATGCAAAGCTGTGTCAGTGGGCAGGAAAGAGACCTTGAGAATGGCGGACGGACCGTTTAGAACGATGTAGGCAGTATTTGTCTCCTTTATATGCACGATTTCGGCACGTGTCATTAGAGAATCGAACCCGACATCCAGTCTAGGGTCATCTGCGTATTGATCCAGTTCAGCGACGGTACTGAGTGGCTTTGGTGCGTACGATATGACCAAATCGAATATATCCCTGCTCGGCTTAAGGTTAACATTCAGTGCCAGTGATTTCCTGTTGGTCACTGATCCATCCTCGCGGATGAAAAAGGATAAGTGGTTTGGGTTCTTCTCCAGCGCAGCCTCCAGGGCCGCACGGACTACCTAAATATCCAGAGGCGTTAGTTCAAAAGCTTTGTATAATTTCAAGGTTAATCTTGCTACCTTTCTATCCTTGATCTTGGTGGGAATGAAGAAGCGGAAGTCCCAGGAGAGAGCCCGCTTCTGGGTGAATATCGCCTGGCCATTTCCCCATGCGGGAAAAACCTCGGAGACATTGTCCCACTTGAGCCCATGAGGTTCGAGGACCTCCTCCACGACCTTACGCGTTGCAGCCGCTTTTTCCTCGTCGCCGTAGCAGTGAACCATGTCGACGGCACGCGGGCCACCAGGACGATGCTCTGGGGCAGGGCGGGCCGACAACCCGTTTGATGGCGCCGCCTGGTTGTCAATAAGCGTGATTTGCTCAGCGATCGTGGATCCGAGGACTTGTTCGACCGTAAGAATTTTCCCGGTCTCCTGTTTGATCTTCTGACGAAACCTCATCATGTTGATACTGTCTGCGAACGACGCGGTCTGAGCTTCAGGGTCGAGGTCTTCCGGCGTGATACCGAGGAGACTCGCCCAAGTAACCGTGACGACATGGAGAATGCCATTAGAGTTGGAACTCTCCTTGTTTGCAACGCTTGACTGCGACCCCGTGGCTGCAGCCCTGTGCTCTTTGACTATCTGAGCCAGTTGGTCCTTTTGCACCTTCCCGGTGAGATTCTTTGGAAAGTCAGACAGCTTCAAGTCGGAGAGGTGATAAGACGCTGCGGGGACATAGCTCGGCCCCATTCGTCCCAGGCAGAGCTCTTGGAACTTTTTGGTTGGTGTTGATCGGCCTGCGTAGACGATGATGGGAACCTGTCCACGTCAGCTTAGCTCCTGCTATTGGGACCACAAGGCTGAGACAGCACACACCTCGCCTGCAATTTCATCTTCTGCGCCGACGACATGGGCCTGAATATGGAGTGTCAGTACGGTCAGGCACCATTCATGCCGGACTCTGTTTTGCGTACCTCGATTCCATCTATCGTGTTCAGAACTCGTTCCATCGCATTTGGTGAAATATTCTCTCCGCCCCGGATGATCATATCCTTATATCGTCCGACGATGGCGATTCGGTTGTGCTCGTCCATGACGGCTTGGTCTCCTGACTTGAACCATTGCTTCCCATCTTCCACGTAAAAGTCCTCTTTGTTGCGGCCACCGAGATAGCCATTTATAATTGAGGGTCCTGACATGTGTAGCTCACCCGGCGTGTTGATCGGAACCGCTGCTGTGGTCCCAGGGCTGCAAATCTTCACAGTACACCCGGTGGCAACTTCACCACAGCACGGACTGCCATGGATCACTCCTTCTTTCGCGGTCTTAAATCGCAGTGGTCTCATTGGGAGGCCCTCTGACATCCCATAGCCCGCACATATGAGTTTCGACCCTAATCGGGTGGAAGCGTCCTCCAGGTTCTTCTCGCTGACGGATGAACCGCCCATTCCCACAGACCTCAGATGTTCCAATTTGGGAATCTTCTGTTCTGACATGATATTGATAAGTGCATATACCATAGTCGGAACCAGAATGGTCTCGTTACATCCTTCTTTGACCAGTGCATTAAGCATGGCCGCCGGCGTGAATACTCCAGCAGGATAGACAACACTGCCACCTTGAAGGTGGAATGGAATCGTGAATATGAAGCCCATAATATGATTGTTGGGCAAAAAGTTCGCCGCACGATTCCCAGGGCCTGCTTCCCAAAGCGGCCGCCGACTGTCAAAAACGGTTGCGAGAGATCCGTGGGTGTGTTGGCAACCCTTGGGAAGACTTGTTGTTCCCGATGTGAAGAAGATAACAGCGCCGTCAGTATCGCCCAACTTAGCAGCTGGCTTATTCGAGAGAGCTTCATCAGATCCTCCTCCATTCAATTTTATGAGCGACGAGAAGCCCACCCAACCGTCTGGCGCCCCAGACGACTCGACCACAACCTTGAATTTCAGCGCCAGACCTGCCTGACTGGCGAGATCGTCTACCCCCAATGCCGTCTCCGGGTTGGCCACGATCAAAACCCTGACGGCGGAAGCCTGGAACATGTACTTGGTCTCGTCGGCATTTTGGAGGTTCCGTACACTCATAGGCGCAAAGATAGCCCCGATCCTCCAGCATGCCCAGAGGACAATATTCCATTCGATACCGTTGGCGACAAACGTTGTTACCACGTCTCCTTTATTCACACCCTGAGCTTCCAGCGACCAGGCGAAACGGATGGCAGCGCGGTGAATATTGTCATACGTCCAGCGAAGGCCGGGACCCTTGGAAGGCTCTATGTTCAGGGAATCGGCGTAAAGGTGCGGCGGTTGATGCAAAGCAACGATGGCTTCCCTGGATCCATATTTGGAGACCGCCTGCTCGAACACATTATAGAGACGAGGAGATGGAGTGCTTGTATCAGGAATTGAATGCTCGCTGAGGCGGCCTACTGATGAGGACATGTTGGGCATTTGCGGACCAGGAGGGGCATTGAATCGAGTGAAGTCATCGGTCGCCGAACGTAAGAGAAACAGAGTTTAAATAATTGAGCTTATAAGGCCACTTCCATTCCGATGGGACATGCTTTCTCGGGGCGGGCACGATTGCTTCCCCACAACCGACAATTGCACACCACCCTGGCTCAGTCCAACCAACCACGAAGACAGCAAGGTGATGATCTCCGCTCCGAGCGGCCGGTTATGATCCACAGGGACTGCGAACTAGCGCAGCCAGGCATCTGGACCCATTGCCTTGTCACGCTTGCCAGGGAAAGGATGATACGCAGAGAAGCTTATCCCATAGTCACCCATTCCACTGGGCATCGTGCTGAAACTGTGCCTGTTTACCTGTCCTGTTGCTTGGCTGAATCCATCTACGCACCCTGCAATACAGAGGAATATTCGATATTATTTAACTAGTCAGGGGCTAATTGAGACTCATGCGATTCCTGGACGAAATCCGTTGACGATACTCGGCCGAGGGATCTGCCGCGAAGGCCGTCAGCGCGAGTGACTAGGTCTCACGCGCGGTCTGGCTCGATCCGGGAATCCCCAATCCCATGCGCGCCGTCGTCGCCGTTGTCACCCTTGCGCTCCATGATGAGTCGCTGTAGATGCGCAATGACACGAATCCGCTTCACATTGCGTGGCCAAAGGCACTCGATATCGGCCTGTCAGCATTAGCGTCAAACGTATCGGTCCACATATTATGCGTGTTGGTGTGCGTTCTGCATGTTTTCAGATCCTTTGCTGCAACTAGCTTGGCCACAGACCCTGAAAGGATGCACAGACTAGTAATTATGTGTGGTTGGTCAATGGAGTTCCCGGCAAAAAAATGACCAGCTAAGTCGCCATTCAACTTGTATGTAGTAATTCGGAGAAATTGATCTTCTGTGCCAGATCACTGACGTTTCTCATCCAACGTCTTAGTATGGCGCCCAATCTGAACTTTCACACCATCTGTTGACAACAGGGGTGTGCGTACTTCTGGTATAAGCGACCAAGGCGAAGACAAAAAGGTCTGTAAGATTGAATGGCTGAGACAACCGTGACTGGACAAGAGAGACTTGAAAAGTTACTCATACATATTACTGCGAGTTGATGAAGCCCCCGTCCTGTCTCCCAAGTAGTAGTCTGGACCACACTCCCCAATTCACGTGTATGGTCGACTTTATCTTATTGATAGTAAAGTTGCAATGACCCCCAGGCTATGTCCAATTATTATTCAATTCCCAGGTTTAGGAGATGAATTTTCCCATCGCTTGTCCCATTCCTGCAAATATTGTGATGCATTCCATGGTTGCGAGTTCAAGCCAACAGAGCGCCTCTCAAATTGCTGATCTTGTCCGACATAATTGGTCACATTAGATGTGAAAGGCATCTGCGCGACGTATTCGCCTGTGAGGGGAATGGTCTGAGCCCGAGGCGGTGTGCTGTTTTCCTATGTTAGTTATCACTGTGTAACTACTTGTAGAAGAGGACAACCAAGACCGAGCATGGGGGGTTGCAAGTTCATACCGTTTTGCTAGGGCCGACATGCTGAGAACCTGATTCAAAGTACCACAAGGTTCAATTTATGTGGCTGAAATGCTGTAGAGCGGTCAGAAATCTTTTGAGGCTATCGTGAAAAGCTGGCAGATGATGTGTGAAAGGTGAGATGGATTCTACCAGGCTTCGATGGAAGAAGAACAGCTCAACCCGAGATAATATAAAGTCCCGAAATACCTCAGCTTTAGTTGGAGAGGAATTTTGCACCCCTTCTGTATCTGGAGGTTGACTTTAGTGAAGAACCCTTTCCCCCTTGGGTTTCGTGAACCCTTCGAATAGGGTGACAATGACTCCCTCGCCGGTTCTGAAGGGTGCAAAAAGGAACCACGAAGGGCATGTCCATCGTTTTGCGAGGTCTCTCCCTTTGATATGAAACATTATTGCGTATCGCTGTATCTTACTTTTGAAAGTATTTTTTTTTTACTTCCTAACAGATACGTCTGAGTGGCAGACAAACGCGAATCATTTCGAGCGACGTCTGTGTCCACCCTTGGGTCTTCGCATTTGCCTAAATCATGAAAGTCGATTCAAGCAAATGATACGAGTCTTGAAATGTATTATGAAGTTGTCGTCACGCATCTACCTATTTCCATCGATCTTCATTCCTTCAGAGTCTGAACGGATTTCCATCCAAGCCATTCCAGATGGTCCGACAGCCCCAGGATTAACAATAACGCTCTACTTAAACAAGATCTGCGCCCCGTAAAAATTCAAGAAGTCTCTATCTACTAATTATTTTGTGTTCTGAGCATTAAAAATGGATAACTATACTGTCGTAATCTGCAATCACGTGCTCGTAAATGAAGATGCACGTCCTGGCGCAACCACCAGTCAGGTGACGTGAGATTTCAAAGCAATTTCAAGAGAAATGAGAAACTGCTTAGTTTGCAACTGTTGATCACAAGAACACCATAGACGCACACATAAAATGAAAGCCTCACCTACCTATGTCTCCATACATAGGTTACTTGAACATGCTTCTGTTGGCACATCCTGCCTCTATCCGCGGTAACAAAATTGTGGCTGACCTACTGAAACCACATTGCAAAGAGGCAAAGTGTCAACACAGCTGATTTGCCTCTGACTTGATGTTCCGACTACCAGGTCTAACGGTTCTGTGCCTTGAAATTGCCTCTTAGGTCCGATAGTCTCATGTACTGGGTCTAGGTATTTGACCACTTACCTTGCGTGCATGGATTCATATTGTGACATTCATCGGCGCTTCAAAATATGAGGGACCAGGTTGTACCATTGATGGAAGCTTTCCTCCGGGAACCGGCAAGAGGAGAAAAGTGGGCTTAAACTATGGATGAACTCAACTTGCCAAGGTCTTTCCAGCAGGCAAGCACATGCTGCGACATGATTGCAAATGTCAGTGATAAGTCCTCAGTCTTGCTGTCTAAGCATCCACTCATATTCCAGAACCGAAGAATCGCAGGACCTTATCACATCCCACGATCCCCACGCGGACCATGCAGGCTTCATGCGGACAGACACCCCTCTCGCCTACGGATTAAGGCAACCGACCATTGAAGGCATTGCTTACATGCATTAGTGGCAGCCACCAATCTTGAAGCCTGTGGCCCAAGGGTGAAATAGTTGGTTCGCACGCCTCATTTTCCGCCATAGCCGCCCGAGGTCACACCTCCTTCAAACGATGGATGGCTGGGTTCCGTTCCGTAGGAGAAGCTATTACCATCGTGGCAGGTCCTTCACTCTCCGTGCAGGCTTCACAACAGCTCAGCCCCCACGAGCTGAAAAAAACCTGCATAGATTTACTGGGAATGTGATTTACTTTGCAGTGGCAGTGCAAAAGGCAATGCACCGAGAGTGGAAAATATATAGAGGGAGGTGCATCAGCTCAAATTCTTCCTCTGTGTGTTGCGCGTCCTTGCGAATTCTTTCAGTGATGTTTGTCCGGTTGACGAGGCCAAGCGTCAAATCAAGAAGGAAATACGAGTCCCTTTCTCACCCTGACGAATTTCTACATTTGTCATCCTCGCCCTAGGAGACGAATCAAGCCACAAGCCCTGCAGCCTCATCACACCTGGACACTCACCTGAACGGAGGCCTCTCCTGCGCTGTCTCCCTACCACCATGGCACAACACCCTTCGAATACGAACGACTCCCCTACCCCTAGAGCCTTACCCTTGCCAAGCTAGACCGACCAAGATGGCTTGTTTAGGGTGCAAATACTTGAAGTATAAAAAAGGCGGGGTCTACAATGTGCTCAAATCGCAGGCTTGCCGAAGTTACCGGAACAGTCACGGTTGCCTTGTTTAGTTGCCTTACGGGGTGGGCGAATGAAGACTCAGGCCACATCCGAACGGCCGATATTTGCCTGAAATGGGAAAAGAAAAAGCAAAGTTGAGGGATTCAGCGGCAGCCAGTCGATTTGCTCAACACACTTGCGGTCAGGGCAGCCTCGCCAACACATAGGTCGTCGGGTGCCATGATGGGGTGAAATTGGTCCGTCCTCCTGCAGCAGCGCAGGGTGAAATCGCAGCGCTCCCTATTACACGAGGGCATCGTTCGACGCTCATGACGCGCGTTCCCCTGTGTTCCGGAGGAGCAGACACAATTTGAGACTGAGACATACCGCTGGCGGCCATATTCAAAATACGCTCTTGTCGCCCTCGATTCGAGCCTCTCTTTGCTCAGAACGTGGCTCTCCAGGCAAAAATTATCAACATTCTTTTCGAAGCCTTAGATCAAATGAGTAACAGATCGAAGCAACTCTCGCTCAATATGGAGAATCGATACATGCAGGAGCAGGATACTCCTGACACCCAGCGAATTAGTACTGCTGGCAGCAACAGTCACCTCCAAAAGGCTACTTCATGCCCGTGAGTCTATGTTCATTCGTTGGCAGGGCATATCATGTACCTGTTCTAATGCGCTATATCAAAGGCACCACTTTCAAGACTCAACCACTGCACGCACTGTCCTAGCCACGATTCTCGAAATCATTGCGGTCTCTGGAAACGATCTCAACCAGGCATATACAAGCTCGGACCGTCGGAAATGCCCAATGCTGAAATGCTTTCATATCTCTGCAACGCCGATGGACCAGATCTATCACGTCGCCAAGTGTGCAGAAGCATCCAAAGGGGAGATCCAGTGTTGGACATGCCAGAAGTGTCATGAATTCAAGAAATGGCAGACCATGTGCAACACTCTGAAGAGTCCCGTTGAACTGCTGATTCGGAGGCTCTCGAATAGAAAGCGTGGTAGCAACACCAGCGCGGGCGAGCCTTTTGCGACCAAGAGAGGCAAGACTGCAGTGAACGATGACTTCGCGGTTTCGTCGCGGCAAAAGAGCCCTGGGTTCGAGAGCATGTGGCTGTCGGAAATGGAAGACCCTACCAGCTTGCTCTTGCACGAGGTCGCCTCGAACCAAAATCCCGCTGCTCTTGAATTAGACGCAGAAGCCAACAGCGTCCCGTTTGCCATGCAGCCGAGGGAGTTCCACACGGCGCGGCCCCTTCCAACACCGCCGTCGACGAGAAACCACTCCTGGAGTGAGAATTCGCAGGACTTGGTCGCCCACGGGGATACAAAAGTCACAAATACACCTGAACAGCCACCACCCTATGTAGTATCTCCTCAGACCACAGTTGATGACTACCAGCTCCACGTGAACCCCACGGACAGCCTGCGGCTCGGAATACCTCCTGTTCAATACATTCACGAGTCGAGTTTCATGGAGTCACCCGAAGACATGGAGCTTCCAGAGGCTCCATGGGCCGATCATGCGGTCTTCCACGAGGCAGAAGACTCACATATTGACTTGTATTTTCCGTCCACAGTGCCGAATAAGACTTCCTCTGCACAATATTGTAGCCCTTCAGAGAAAACTGCGTCGATATTCTCCAACTCATTCCCAACCCCCCGAATGCTGGATCCGCGCATACAGAAGCAGAACACGTGGCCCGCGCATTTTGAATACTCAAATAACACCCCGATGCCTCCTCCGTTCGAGCACCAACAACGCCAGACATTGGACGGCGTCCCCGGTCCCACCGAACAAACTGTCCCAGCAGCTACCAGAGCCAAGCCCTCAGTCGAAAGGCAGACAAGTTTCGACGCCGGGACGCGAGACAGCATCACAGTGAGCACTGTTCTTGAGCAGCGGATTCAGACCGGCGGCGGGGCGCCCGAGGAGGACAAGCACCAGCCGCCGCGAGCTCGGCGTGGCGCCGGGGAACAGCCGCAGTACGAGGAGTGCGTGCGCTGCGGCCAGCGGTTCCGGGGCATCCCCAAGAACCGCAGGCAGCACCTCAAGCGGCACGTCGAGACCAAGCACGGCGACGTGCGGTACCGGTGCGTCCAACCGGGTTGCAGGCGCAGCTACAACCGCGTGGACAACCTCCACGACCACGAGAGGAAGTGCCACAGGTTCATTCCGCAGTCCGAGGCAGTCGAGCTCTCGGCGGGCGACGTCGATATACGTGGGGGAGGAGCAGCAGCAGCAGCAGCCACGGGTGGGTTGGCGGGAGGCATCGGACACCAGCAGGACTCGAGCGCGATGGAGACACACCTCGACGTCTTTGGGTATCCCATCCCGACCGAGGACGGATACGGCACCTGGGAGCACCGTGCGGGCGTTGACGACGACAACCGGGATCTGGGCGCCAGGAGGAGGAGGAGCGTGGGGCTGTTGATCGCTGGGGAGGAGTGGGGCGTGCTGGACGCACTGGTGGCAGGCGTGTCCGGAGGGCCGCACGACGAGGACGAGGACGCCGGGCGTCCCGACCTCGGGCACGACGAGCTGGCTCCGAGGCCCCTGGACCTACCGTGTACTTCGTGGAGGATGTTGGGAGGCTGACTGTCTGAGCAGCGCTCACCCAAGAGTGCAGGCATTCCATACTGGGGATCGGGGGGAGGGGCAGGTGTTAATTATTGGGGGTTAATGCTCGCTTGATTATTCACAATTCAGGGAGCAAGTCATAATAGGATGTGGATTGAGTTTCCATCCGTGGGTTATTAATAGCGAGGGTAATGCAAACTTGTCATCGAGAAAGTCTACTGTACCCAGTTCACTGTACATACAAGGATCACCACATATGGAGGTCATGCACAAATCCCCCTGGCCGGCTTTTCCTGGCCTCTTTGCCCCACAGAACGTGATTCGCCCAGCATCGATTCTTCTCTGGCTTTCTCCATGAACGACGCCGTTTCTAGGTCAGTAGGCCTGCTGACAGCCCGATGTGGCTTCCATGGTCGTCTCGAACATGTTCACAAGACGGACGGGCAGTCCAACGGCCCGCATCATCTGTACCAACGATAACTCTTGCGGCGAGTTTCAACCGGGCGGGGCCCGCCCGATTCTTGACAGTTTGGTTTGATCGATTTTCAATTCTCTTTCAGCTCGGGGTATAAGCAATAAGAAACACCCTCCCATTCGGCCATGGTGGATTTGGCTGTTTGTCCCCCTTCCTCTCCGTCATCTGATGCGGACACATGCGGTGGCCGCAACACAGCCGTTCAAACCGTAGCTGAGTTATCGTACAAAGGCATAAAAATATGTAGAGCATCATTCGCACCACAACCGCTAGTTGTCTTTCCCATCTCCATCACCTCCTCCATTATCAGCAGCCTTTGTGTCTGCGTTCGACGGGGCCACGGCATCCTTTTTTGGTCCACTGCCGAGTAAAAGCGCCCGGAAATCAGCGTTGCTCTTCATCCCGTCGCTAGATGTGGCAGATGAGACGCCGTTCTCTCCATTGGTCGTAGGAGCTGACGACGATGGCTCTGCTTTCTGTTCCTTGTTGATGACGCCACCAAATCCAAGGCCGCGTTTCTGCCCCTTGGATCCAAGCACCGGTCGACGTATCATGGTCGACGGAGGTGGCATCATCGCACTGGAAGCTTTGCTCTTGCTGTTTTGAGCAGGAGCTGGTGCAGCCGGCTTCTGATCGATACGGTCAATCCTGACCTCACCCTTCTCTTGAAACAGGTCAGAGACGGTTCCCGTCTTGAGCTTTCGGCCCTCGACCTCGATGCCATCCAGAGACAGCTGAGCCTTTCCTGCCGCGGCTGCATCGACGAATTCGAGGATGGCGCCGCCGTGATCGTGGCGAAGAGTGAGCTTGACAAGCTGGCCGTGTGCTTCCACCAGGGCCTGAACACGGGCGTCATTCATTGTGTCCGGTAGGCCCAAGAGCGCGAACGTTCGTCCCGCTGACTTGGCATCCTTAGATTTGGCCTGTTCATCGTCGTAGTCCAACATGGAGTTATCACCTTCGGCGTCCTTGGCACCACTTGGGCCCGGTGAGGGCGACATTGAAGGTCCAGCCCTAGACACAGGTTTGAAGTTTTTCGCAACAGACTTCTCCACCTTTAGGATGCTGTTCTTGAGCTTTGTCTGGTCCAGCTCTGCAACAGCCTCCCGAGCCTGCTCTTTGGTCTCGAATACCACGAATGCGGTACCACGGCTGTGGCCAAACTTGTTGACCAGAATGCGGACGCGCTGGACAGTGCCGTATTTCTCGAAGACGGTCTTCAGTTCTGACTCTGTCACCTGTTCAGGGACGTTGGTGACGTGAACTTCACGGCCCTCTTCTACAGGGCCTTCTCGGCTTTTCTTGTTTTGGGGGTCCGAGTATTTGGCCACGAGCTTGTACTTGCCCTCCAGAAGCTTTCCGTCGAGTCTGGTTGCTTTCGCAGCCCCCTCTGCGTCGCGGAATGCCGCGTAGCAGAAGCGTCGATGGCTATTGGCTTGCAGGCTTGGCCACCTTATCGAGAAGATCTCGCCGCAATCTTTAAATAGGTTCCGGATAAACGAATCATCAGCCTGCGGTGGGTAATTCGTGACATACAGGGTGGTCCCTGTCGCAGGGAGCACCGTGATTTGCTGCTGGCCGAAATACTTTCCGTCCCGAAGAAGCGCAGATTGTAACTCCTCAGGGGTCGCAAACTCGATGAGGGCAACAGCTGATTGGCCGTTGGCCTCGGTCTTGAAGACGATGTTGTTGATATGCCCGTACTCGCGGAAGTATTGTCGTACCTTGGTCTGAGTTGCCTCTGGAGGGAGAGGCAGATTGGTCACGTAGACCGACGTATTCTCGCGGTCGCGTTTCAAGCGCTGCTGTTCAGCTTCCGTGTCCTGCTGTTTGACCCGTTTGCTCGAGCTCTCTGACGTTTCGTCAGCACCGTCATCTCTGGACCTCTTCTTAGAAGACGTCTCATCCGGACCTTGGATTGACTGCTCAGCAACAGCTGATGCCTGTGCCTGCTCCTGATACTGTGCCAGCTGCGCAGAGTATGCTGCTGCCTGTTCCTCCTGTCTCCGCTCGGCGACAGCTTTTAACCCCTTGTGCACGGTGTCGTTGGCGCGCCGGACGGCTTCGGGCGGCTCGTAGTCGTTACAGTGCTGCACGTATATTTCCATGAGCTTCTCTGGCCAGTCCAGCGTGCGCCGCTGCACCGCACGGGCCAGGATGCTAGTTGCCAAGGTCGGAATTCGAGAACCTCGGGATGCCAGCGAGGCAGGCGTTGGGCTCCGGCCATTTATCGCCTTATGGGTCTGGAAGATGGACATCTCCCACATGTAAAAGGTCAACCAGAAGTTGTAGCTGTCGGCATAGATGCTCTTCTTGGCCAGCTGGTTCCAGTAGTTGCGTGCCTCGTCGACCGTGACCTTCTTCTCAGTCAGGTATTGGATAAGGATGCGCTCAAGGCGGAAATTTGGGTCGCCCTTGTATTCGTTGTCGTACAACCGTTTGCCCCACACTTGCACGTCTTCCAGGGCGGCGGTCAACCCAATCTCGGCCACATCTGCGTCCTCGTCTGTCGCATTCGGATTCATGGCGCGGCGCTTCAGGAAGCCACACCAGGCAGCGTACAGGTCGATGACGCTGGCCATGCCGTCCCGGTCGAGCTGAGAGCTGGAAGTAGCAGCGTGCTTGATGCGTTCGACGTTGTCGTAGGAGAGACTGGCCTCCTCAGCACTGAGGATGTAGCGCGCCCACAATGTGCCGGCCCAGGGGCAGTGAGAGACTGCACGCTGAAGAGTGTCCAGGAGGTTGGGGAGGATACGCAGCATGTCGTTTGCCTGGGATCGGCCGGTGCTGAAGACAGTGTACAGAGACGAGACCCAGACGACGTAGTCAGTCCAAACGCTGTCGTCTCTAGAAAAGGTGCCAGTCAGAGCACGCGAGTAAAGGCCCAGGCAGATCTCAACCAGCACCCCCTGGTGAAAGGCATCTTTGCTTCTATTCTGCCTCATCTCCCAGCCCAGGTATTCTCGCATGACGGTCTTTTCCTCGTCGAGTTTCCCCTCGGCCTTTGCCCTGCTCAACTTGATCTCGAACGTCTCTCGGTCGTCCCAGATTTTCCTCGTCTCCTGAGAGCTACTCGAAATGTCCTGCATTGTGATTTCGTATTCTGCCCTGTTGTATTCGGAGAGAAAGGTAGAGAACATCTGCGAGGTCTCGTCCCAGGTCTTGTGGGCTGTCTGCAGGCGGTTCTTGAAGAGATGAGTTATGCGTTGCACGCCCTGGTTAGTCCGAGTACTTGATAGCAGCTCCATCTCTAGGGAGACCCATCGATTCCACAGCTCGTGGCTGTCACTCAGACGATACCTGACGGACTCGTAGCCCTGCTGCCACAGGGACAGCGCGGCGTCGAGGGAGAATATCTCGCGGCCAATGAGCTTCTCCTCGTGCGACAGGCGGTACCCGTTGTTGGCGTAGGAATTGCACTCGACGTAGAGGGACCAAAAATAATCACAGTACGCGATCCATATTCTGAGGCTGCCATACTCGGCATTGGCCGCCTGCTTGTAGCGCTCTAGGACGTCGATGCGATTGGAGATGTCTCTGGCCTTGGCGCGCGACTCCTCCTCGATCAATGCGAGCCAGGCGTCCTCGCCGACTGGCTGTGCATGAGGCCCATTAGCCATGACGGCGGCTCGGGGCGGGTTGACAGGTCGGGCCGGGTGCGAGGAAGGGCCCGCGGGAGCGGGAGTGGGCGTGGTGGTTTGCGACGTGACCTGGCTTTGGGTTGATGACGACGTGCCGTGACGTGACGGGCGAGACAGGGAGGGACGAAGTGCGACCGGGGGCGATGGGTGCTGCAAGGAGTGGGATGAGACTTCTCGTCGTGTACTGTGAAGTCCCACTTGGCCTAGGGCGCTGCTCGGCGCAAACAAGGAGAGGTTGCACGCACTACCTCAGAAAAACTGGAGGCCGGCGGATGCGCTCTGGTGATTGTGATTGTGTGGTGGTCGCGGGCGCAGGAGTCAGTGTCCTGTCGGTGTCGGGCGGCCAGTCTTCCTCCTCGTCCACGTCACGACAGGAAAATAGAGATGGGGGAGGATGAAGAAATCGCACCATCTGATAATGGAGCCTACGGGACAAGGTGAACGTGGATTTTGGGAGCCAAAGGTGGGAAAAGGTGGGACGCAGTCCTAGAAGAGACGAGAAAAATTTGGTGCTTGTGCAGGTGCAGGTGCAGGTGCAGGCACGGGAGAAGGGTAGGAGGAGTAGGAGTAGCAGCAGCAGTAGCAGGAGCTGCCACAGGCGACTGAAATGCAAGGCAGCGGCAGCGGCAATGGCAACTGCGACAAAGTGGGTGGTTGAAGTGGTGAGCGTGCCGCTTGCAGCGTACGTATGAGTGTGTGCGCAGGTGCAGTGCAGGCTGCGCAAGTACTGTTTTGTTTGGTTTGCTGGGTTTGGTCTTTTTTGGCCTTTTGGGCTGTTGACCCGAGACTGCTGTTAGAGGCACCGACAAAGTAGGCCGAATGACTGACTGAGACTGAGAGAGAAGTCGGGGAGCAGAACAAAGTCCCCACCCACTGCTCTCTTGTTCCCCAGTATTAATATCCGCTAATAAGGTAAGCACGCTGCACGCCGCGCCAGGTGCGTCTTGGGTGCAGGTCTCAGGTCGACGGTACGTACTGTGTGCTGCTGCCGCTGCCGCTGCCGCTGCAGGTATGTACTACCTACCTAGGCTGCCGGGTGCCTAGCTAGCGAGTCTACCGTTGCCAGCCCACCCATCTTGCCAAGCTAGACTGACTACCTCCCTGCTTACAACCTGGGAGTACCCTTTGCACCTTTAGGAGGGGCTACGGATTTGTAGGTGTAGACTAGGTACTTCAGTGAAGGGGGAGGAAGAGGAGAGGGGAGGGGATGGGATGGGAGACGAGAGGGAGCACGCCAGCCAGAACACAACGTCCGTTTCCATCCAGCTGCATTCGTCCTGTTTCATCGACTCGTCTTGGGCGAACAACACAGCGCAGCTCAGCACAGGACATGACTGGATACGACAGCTTCAGGAAAGGAGAGGGCAGCACGACGAGACGGGACGGGATGGCAGGGAACAGCCGAGCTCTTCGGCTCGCTCGCTTGGGCCCTTGCACGTCAGAGCAACCTTGTAAGGCTCGCCTGCCAGTGCCAGCAGAGGTTAGTCCGTCAGTCCGTCAGTCCGTCAGTAGGGCCAGCCTGGCAACCTGGCCCCGTCGTCGTGCTGCGGCTCGCGGCAGCAGCAGCTAGTTGCTGTTCACAAGCGGGCGTGGCTTTGGAGCTTGCATGTTTGCTTCTTCCGCGGCCAGACTGTGTGTGCATTGACTCGTGTGAGCATGCGAACAGATGACAGCAACATTAATAGTAATAGTAGACGTCTGTCTGCTGTACCGTATCGCATCGTACCGGCACCGTACTGCACCGTATCCTGTGGCATCGTCATCGTATCAAGTCACTGCAAGTCCGGCCGGGGGCTGATCTGAAAACAGCCTCTAAACTCTATTCCAGCCCTTTGGATAGTAATTTTCTTTTTTTATTAGACGTTCGCCAAACCATACAGGCCATACCTTGATCAGGAATGGACATTGTCCAACAAGGTCTCAACCAGCGTGGACAAAACACGCGCTCGGTATCGTGCTCGTGCTCCCAACGGGCAGGGCACACTCTGACCCGTCTGCGAACACGGTACGTCTACCACAGCAAGGCATGCGCTTAAGCCAATTGACAGTGACCCGTCAGCGTTACGTCATAGATCCCCCCAGGCAAGGACCCTTCCCTCCTAGCGTCCCCCTCCCTCGCGTCGTTCATCGACCTTGATCAGTCTCCGCAACCATAATTAGCCAGCCGGCGATTCCAGGCCCTCTTTGTCGCTTGCCCACCCGGCTTGCCCACTCGACCACTCACCCACTCGGGAGAGCCCACCGAGCAAATAGCGACCGACATCTGGCAGGCACCCATTCGCGAATGCAAAAAAGCCACCGCAAGCCACCGCAGCCACCGCAGCAGCACAAGGGTGCCTCGTTGTCTGACTGTCATGTCTAGTCTACACAGTACCGCCCGCTCTGATCCGTTCTGGCCCAGAGAGCCTGGATGCACTACTGTGTAGGAATGGCACGTTACCTTACCTTGCCTTACCTTACGCTACTCTACGCACGCCTCGTGTGCTCTAACCATCCTCCTTCGAACCCGCTATTCCCGTAAACCGTTCTTGGCACCCACAAGTGCCTCGCGCCCTGGAAACATGCCGTCCTACCCGACCCAGCGAGTCCATTCCACCCTGCCCTTCAACTGGATGGACATTGCATTGTGCATGACAGAAAAGCACCACCCTGTCCCAGGTCTATTGAATCTTAGCACCCGTCGACGTGGGGACGTGGATCGCCCCAAACTTCTTTTGGCCTGCGCAAAGACGAAAACGAAAAGTGCAGACGTACACGTTGGTGGGGGGCCCAGGGGCCTGGATCGCATAATGGCCACCCGCCCACCCGGCCAGAGAGAAAACCGTAGGATAGCAAAAGCCGAGACCGCGCGACATTGCATCAACCCCCTTTTGTGATCCCGAAGCTGTCTGTCGTACGCGAGGTGACCACGACATTCTGGGCCCTTTCGAACCTTTCGGGCGGGACCCGATTTGTTTCCCTACATCAGCTATGGAGCCCACCGCTCGAATCTGCTCGGGATGTCTGCCTGTATCGCGGCACACCATTTTAGCCCACAGAGAAGCTTATTGCTCGGGATGACGTTGTGACGCTGCGTCTGGACCGGCCGGATGCAACACGCCATAATCCAGAAATTCTCCATCGGCTCGCACACCCGTCATTCCATGTTTGACCGTGGTGGACGTAATTAACATCAGCTTTTGCTGTTTCTGGACGCCATCTAATTTGCAGATTTGCATTATCAACCCTCACGAGGCCCCCCCCCCCATCACCCGTGGGCGTCCATCAAGTGATCCATCAAGTGCTAGTAATCCCGGTCACTACTGATCCTCAGTGCGCTTCTACTGCGCGAGTCCCTCGCATGACAGCTACCGCCCGATTTCATCGTCGGGAGATTGCCCATGTCTGCATGGTCAGGCGGAAGTTTCTGCAACCTCCAAGGGCCTGCGTTGTCGATCTCTCCTCCATCCTGACATACAAGCATCCTGTTCATCTCCCGCCTGCACACGCGCCTTGTCGCGGCTGGTTATTCCCGCGGGCCTTGCAGACACTGCAAGCCTGATTTGCTGACGGCCCTTCCATTGTTTGCTGTGGAGCTCATACAGGGGTGGCCGCAGGGAGGATTTATGTGCCTTACACGCATGACTTTTGCTCGGCGCGTCGGGAGGCCGGGTGTCTTGTGCGAAGCTGCCGCGTCAATATCTGACTGAGTACGGTCACCTGGACTTGACAGTATGGATAGTGTACATTCAGCAGTTACCTAAGTTGTGCCCTCAATAAACCACCCACTCGGAAGGGATGTTTACGACTCGTAAAACAACAATTTTCGTGTTGGAGCTCCAGGCCCCTCGTACGCCAATAGGCCAATTGTCTTGACCAGAGCTATTTCGAGCTTGCTGAATACATGCCGCCCCAGTTGGAAACCTGGCGGTGGCTAACAAGTATCTATATGTCTATAGGAAATAGTGATAGGATGCTGAGGAAAGTCACAAATTAGTAGCAGTTGGCATTGCACAACATGAGTATAACGTCGCCCTCCAGATACTCAATAACAAAGAGGATACATGCCAAGATATTGCATTTAGCTCAGAAATACTCTGATTCCTTCATTTCGACAGGATGTCGCTCGTCCCGGACCAACTATGTACTGAGGCAACACTCTCCCCATCTGCTCGGAGATGTGGCCACTAGAGACATTGAGGGGTGACTCCCGTCTGTAACTTCTCCCTGATTTCCGTTGGTAACATTGCTTCAAAATATGAAGGGAAAGAACGAGCATCTTTGGCTCTTTGGTGTCCGTCTGACTGTACCAGATGGCAAAAGACTCCTGTCAGCATCAGAGGCCGCGTCACGAGGACGCGGCCTCTAATGGTAGGACTGTCGGCATGTGTTTCCCAGTATAGCTATTTCGCATGATTCATAACTCGTGCAAGGAACACCTGTCTGAATAGATCAATCACGGGCTTCCTATATCTGGAGTGTGTGCTCTCGAATGCTTCTTCCTCCAACACTTGCGTGATGTTGATGATGTTGGTAGTCCCAGGTAGCATTTTAGATGCTTCAAGATTGGTTGTAAGAGCCATCGAGCTGCGCTTGCTAGTATACAAGCCCCGTTTTGCAGCACCTCGATCGATGAATATACAAACTTCCGTCCGGAGATACTACTGTCCAGCCCATTCAAGGAACTCTGCTTTCACAGTAAAGGACTATAAGCATGGATTCGAGAAATACAGGCACTCGACTATCCAATGTAGATTAGGAAAATAATTCGGCCGATGCATGCAGGTTGACACAGTTGGTCCATGTTGTTACCTAGGTAGTGGGCCTCTATTCTGACCAGCTCGAACTATGGCAGTCAATCAGAGTTACCCGTCCCATATTTATTGTTTGCGCGGACTGATCTCGTCAAAAACGATATAATTCTGTCCCCGCCAGGGCGGTTAGAGATCATGGCCGGGGCATGGGTGTGAAACACACATAAGCGTACTGTGGATTTGGTGACCGTTGAAGGGACCGCACGCCCGGCCCTGCTGTGGCCAATCAGAAGGGCCGGTCTGGCTTAGTCAGCAGAGGGCTGGCCACTACACCAAGTACTTCGGCGCCCACGATGGCGATGACTTCCTTCCTTCCTTCCGTAGCAAGAATCGAACCCGTACCCAGACACGTACGGTGGTTCCTTTTACTCGCCCCTATTTACACGTGCAAAGACCCCCTGACCTAAGGCATCAGGGCCGTACCAACACTAATCAGTGATTAACTACCCCGTCAGTCCCTGACAGCTAGGTCCGAAGAGGTAGATCCATCACCAGACCTTCACCAACCTTGTCAGCCAGCGAGCAGTCAACAGCCGACAAAGCAGACCGCGATATCTACACTACACGATCGAAAGGAAGCAGCCACCACTAACCAGTAACCAGACCAGGTAGTCGTCGTTGCTAGTACCCCAGGAGATCCAGCCACTAAAGACTAGAAGTTTCCTTCCTAGCAAAGACCCCCAGAAGAGCCGGGTATTCACCACGAAGTATTACGAGAAGGAACCAACACCTGTATAAACCCACTATACCAATAACAACCTTCTACGCAAAGAACCGACTGTTTAGTAGTATACACCATCACGCCTTCCCTACAATATACCTATCCCCTAGGCAAAGAATACTCTCACGGCCTCGTTCTTTACCCCTTCCCCTTCTTCTACAAAAGGGCTTCTCACTAGACGGTAGCCTTCTTACCACCTAAACAACGGCTAGCAGGGCAGGTACTAACCTCAAGTACTTACCCTACTATTTACGCACAAACCTCTTGCCTAGGCCCCCTTATGCTCCCTTAGCCGCTTAGCACAGCCGCCCAGAATGCCTAAAACCATGCCCAGAACGCCAAAACCCTTACCTACCCCTCTTTTATTGTATTTAGCAGTATATGACCAAGATAACTACTCGAAAGGGTAACTCTACCCATTAGACTACGTAGTAATAGGTGCCGTTTACTGATAACCACCACCTGCGGGTGAATGGTTCTTGTACTAGTCATAAGCCATAGCAGTAAGTGTCATGATACCCTCTTTTCTATAGATCCGAGGCTACTAGGAAGGCTATGGCTACCTTGTTGCTGCTAACGATGACGCCCTTGCCCTGGTACCATTACTGCTGTTTAGTAGTAGTAGGTAATGGTCTTTCTCTCTCTTTCTCTCTCTCATCTAGATCTCTTCGCTACTTACCATTGCAGCGGTATGCTGGTTCTCGTTACCACCACTACTTGCCTAGTTACCGTGGACGACGGTACCCCTGCCTTCTACTAGTACTACCATCGCTGCTTGCCTGGTTGCCGTGGATGACGGCGTGCTAGCTCTCGTCGCCACCACTCGCGTCAAAGCCGACGTTACCAACTATGGCAGCGGTGGCCCCTCGTCAAAGCCGACGTCGCTAACTATGGTAGTAGCAGCCCCTCTACCTTCTTTGCCTTTGGCTTGTTTACCTTCACCTTCTCCTCCTTCTTCTAGTCTCCTGGAAGTAAATAAATAAACTACCTACTAAAAAAGCATGAATATCATGGCGGCTGATCCTCCTCCTCCTTCTTCTGCTAGTCCTTCTTCTAGTGGTCCTCCTCCTTTAGTAGGCTGAAATAGCCATCCTCAACCATAATAGGAACTACACCCACGGTAGCTAGTCCTCCCCCTTCTCCTTTGCCTGACCCACGGGAAGGACAACCGTGAAGACTCGAGTCAAATTAGTCAGACTCTCCTCTTCCCCTTCCTTTCCTTTAAATTATAAGAAGGGTAACTATAAAGATACAAGTTAGATTAGTTAGTTAGTATCCTGGATTTAGATTTTCATAGCTAGCCCATGAATAATAGGTAATAGCCAAGACTACTTCTTTTTCATCAACCACTATACCCCTGGTAGCAGGCACTACCCTAGCTAGGGAGTGGGACTACATAGACCTCCTTAAGGCCTACCTTAATACCCTTTACTAACGATATATAGTCCTAGTAATAAGCTAGGCTTGTATTAACTACTCCTAATAAGAAGCCCTAAGCAACCCTTTAAGCCAAAACCCTACCTAGATAACAACATACCTGCTTAGGGTACTAGACGAGCTATGGGAAATTCACGCTATTAATAACAAACTTCTTAGTAAATATTAAACCTACTTTAAGGGGTAGACTCTTAATAGCTTTAAAGTTACCAAGAGCTGCTAGTGATCAGAGCTCTAGTGCTTCCTCCAGGCTTATAGTATCTATACTAGCAACGTAAGGAGCACCCGTGTTACTAACCAACTATTTACCCTCCTTGAAGAAGACTATTACCCCAAGTAGCTAGAAGACGAAGCCCATAAGGTTGAATTTACACCTAAGTCAAAAATAGCATAACGATTTCAAAGACCACCCAGAAGGGACATATAAATACCCATTCCTTCTACCCCAGGCAATACCTCTTTCCCTACCACTATCATCAAGTTAATAAAACGACCAACCCAGCTACCCCTAACTACACCAGGCCCAGCAGTCGCCTAGCAAAACATTACTCCAGGCCCGGCAAGCTGATAGGCATCACATACCCCGGGGACCCCATATACCCAGAACAACCTTCTTTAGCCTAAAGCTCTATACAACCCCTAGGAGGAATACCCAGCCTAGACGCCAATACCATACTACCATCAGCCCTAACCATAGAATAACTACTAGGGCCTCCCTCCTCACTATATACCCAATATTCAAATAAAGCTAAAATAAATAGCTTACTTTCTTAAGAGCTAGGACCTAGCATAGAAGTAGAGTAGTAACCTATATAACCTCTTAGATAACAAAATCAAGGTATTTTTAAACATCTACTACTTTAATAAGGTCAACCCTAGCTAATTTCATACCCTACTTCCTTAGATTCTTACTAGCTGTGTTGAAAAGTACTATCTTACATATATTAGTATTAATAATAACTTTACCTAGGCATATGCTAAGCTAAAGACCTATTTTAATACTAATACTAACCATTAGTAGTACTTTAGTAACTAGACTAGCCTAACCTTCTCTAACATACACGAAAACCCTGAAAATACTGAGAAGAACCTACAAGAAGTACTATAATGTCACGACCCTGACAGAAATAGGACCAACGGTTGGTTCTGCGAAGGAACAACCCCACTAGGCCAGCATACCGGCTAAACGAACGGCACAAGGGACTAAGCCAATGGTCACGTGATCGCTGATTAGATAAGACGGATCGATTGGAGCGACAAGTAATCCTAGCGATCTAACACCAAGGAGCAACAGGAGCGACCAGCGCTCCCGACGCTCCCCCATACTAGATCGCCAGGAGCGACCAGTACTCCTGGCAAGCCTCACTGAAGAGATGGACATATAAGGATATACTCGTTACCAGATAGCTAGATAGTATGGATAGCTCTTTAGCAGTTAATCTAAGTATTTACCCTGAATAGCTTTTTATTAGCTTGTAATCATTATCAGAAACCCTATTACTTAATTAACTGCCTTGTTACGTATCTTGGATATAAACCCCGATCCACGGTTTAGAGGACCCAGGAAACCTTGATCATTATATTTTGACTACTCTTATTCATACGTTATAACACGGACTTTGAGCAATATCATACACGATACCTTCACGATGTCTAGGTTTGGAAATAACAACCCCTAGTAAAACCTTCTGTAGGAATTAGACGACGCCATTAATAGCAATACTAATAATAATACTAATAATAACAGCGGGATGATTAACGAATAACTCTAGGAGTTGGTTAGTAAGGTTAATTACCTCTATACCCTTATGAATGGGTAGGCTAAGTAAAACGAGGAAATGGAAAACCTTAAGAAGGAAGTTACTACCCTCTAGGCTGCCGCTGCCATTGTTAATACCCTAATTCCAACTAAGGAAAATGTTAGGCTCAACAGCCCGACCCCTTATAATAGGACTCTAGGCTAGTTGTAACCTTACCTTACCTAAGTCAGGGCCTACTAGTGTTTTAACTACATGGATAGCCAAGCGGATGGAAAATAAATTATATACGCGGCCTTATTCCTTAAGGGAAGAGTGCTTGCCTAGTTTGAACTATACCTTACTAATTTCGTCAATGCTGAAGAATTCGAGAAATGCAAGTAGGAGACTTAGGAGATGTTTAGTAGATACGAGAACTACGAAAATGCTCTCCAAGCTCTATTCTAGGACCCTGATGAGGAGTAATAAGCTGAAAGGGAATTGTTAAAACTATGATAGAAAGGACTAGCCTTAGCCTATATAGCAGAATTCTGACGAATCTACACCTGAGTTAATTCCACCTACGACACCAAGATCTTTATGTTCTACTAGGGACTGAAGGAAGATGTAAAGGACGAGTTAGCTAGGTATGATAGACCTAACGACTTCCTATAGTACGTTGAATTAGCCATTAAACTTAACAACAGGCTCTATAAAAGACGCTAGGAGAAACGTGGTATCAATCCTGGACCGTTCTAGCAAAACAACTAGAGAAGCAAACCCAACACTAGAAAGAGATATAACCGTAATAATCTAACCTAATGGGGGCAACAATCAGGCCCCATGGAGCTTGATGCCACACAATGGAAAGATAAAAAGGATATCAAATACTATAATTGCAACAAGATGGGACACTTCGCGAAAGAATGCCACAGCCCTAAGAAAAATAGGGACTGGAAGCCTATACCTAAAGGCTCTAGATAGGCTAACGTGATTACCCGTACTAGTAGGCTACTATGCTTAAAGATGTAGCAAGCCATTACTAAGCAATACTGCTGGTGTAGGATAGAATGGTATAAACCATGCCTAGTATACCTAGACCAGGCAATAGAAGATGGAAGAATCCTGTTTAGTATCACTCCCTAAAACTTACCTACTAATGATAAACAAGAAGGCGAGTTGAAAATAGGAGAAACGATCTAATAACGACTATCATAACTAGTGTATATAGAACTAGACAAGGCTAAAGAAGCTAAGAAGTACTCCTTACTTAGCTAGATAGCCTGCTATAACGATAACTATACTACATACCTAAGCGATAAAGAAGGAGCCAACTAGTTCCCTAAGGGCGCAGGATGACGACGCACCCTAGCTGTGGGAGGGCGGAAGGAACCTCTATGCAACCCCAGGAAGGAGCTAGTAGGGAAAATTCCCCAAGATCTACTCATACCTCGAGCATAGCAAGAGGACCTGTGGGTATACTTAGGAAGAGCACCCCTACTAGCCCCTAGAACTAACATCATAGAAGTACTAATCATAGGACGACCCCTTGAACAAGTAACGCGAGAACCAAGGAAGGAGACTAAGAAGGATGGAGATGTAGGGAGGACATTCCCTTGTCATGGTCACCATCCCAGCATCTCTTGGGCCTCATACATCTATAACGGATGTAGAATCTATATGTAGGAGAAAGCAAGCCACGACTGGTTCCCTTAGAGGTACTAAGGGTAGGATATCTGATAAACTTATAAAAGAGGCGACTTTAAGGGATGGGAACTCAAGAAATAATATAATAACGTAGGCTACGTAACGTTTTAACTCGACCCACACACCCCCCTAGTATGTCTACGCAGCCCTACCGGATAGTATACCTGTAAGAACGAGGAATGTCGAGTACACATGGATAACAAGGTCGAAGAATGGCACTAACTATAGCAACAAGGATAGATCCTTAGCCCTATGAAACCCACGATACAGGAAGAAAGTATATAATAGCTCATGGAAGACCTGTAATAATCGCAGAGTATTACATGATGAAACATCGAAAGCATTAACAAAGTCCTAGGAAAGGACTACGGATAGCTAAAAAACTAGACGGGCTGTCTACAAAACCTTAGATAGCAGGAGAAATACCCACGAGGTACTTGTGCGTGATAAACACCGATAATGACTATCAACATTTGAAAATCAAGGTAGAGCTCGGAGCCTACTAGTGCTACGTACTCATCAATAGTGGAGTACAGGGGAACTTTGTCTCCTTGAAGATGGTGAACAGATACTACCTTATATGGCACAAGAAGAGGGAACCTTACGGACTTAACGTAGTTAACGGTATGGAAGTTGCTTATGGAAATGGTATTATCGATATAGAGACTAATTACCTCTAGGTCTGGATCCAGGACTATATTAAGTAACTCTCGTTTAACATCACTAAGATAGCGGATTATTAGTTAATCCTAGGAATACCTTGGTTGAGAAAGAACAACCCTTGGATAGATTGGACTACTAGCTAGATTTACTAGGCGAACCCCGTTAGCTTAGCAAAAGGAACAATCATATATCGCAAGGATGAGCAGAGCTTAGTTCCTGAGGATAGTACCCGAACGTGCGCTTAGACAAGCCTAGCGACCACCTCTTAAGATAGAGAGAAGGACTTAGTCCCTGGGCAGGCTTCAGAACAGCCCCTAAACGAGCCAGCATAACGATAGCATGAACTAGGCAGTCTGCCACGGACTAACGAGAAAGACTCACTATTAGGCTAAATATAACACAAACCCGACAAAGAGGGCAGTCTGACGCGGACCGACACAAGGAAACGATAAATCGTGCTTGCAGCACAAGAACATATCAAGGAAATCTAACAAACATTAAAACAGATATAAGAGATCCAGCGCGCGTAGTATAAAATAACACCCACGGTCATAGTTACCTCACCCACAGGAACCTCACGATAAGCGCTGAAGGCCTAAAGGATTAGCCTAGCAAAACGAGTTAAACCTATCCTCTAACGATTCATCGCCTACCTATAGAAGGCCAAGGCAGTGGAGAAGGATCCTCAGGAGTTCATACCTCAGGAATACCGTAAGTATACTAAGCTGTTTTCAGCAATACTTGATACTAGACTACCTGAATACAATAACTAGGATTACAAAATACCCCTAGAACCAGGGAAGATACCTAAATTTACCAAAATCTATGGACTTAACGAAATATAACTCAAGGTACTTAGGGAGTACCTTGACGAGAACCTAGAAAAAGGTTATATTTAACCATCTACTTCACCTGCAGGATATCTGATCCTCTTTATACTAAAGAAGAACGGGAAGCTACGACTTTGTGTGGATTATCGCTAACTGAACGACATTACCATTAAAAACCGCTACCTGCTACCTTTGATTAAGGAACTACGAGACCGACTGCAAGGAGCTTAATAGTTTATGGCCCTAGACCTTAAAGGAGCCTATAACCTTATCAGAATGAAAAAGGGTGAAGAATGGAAAACAGCGTTCTAAACATGCTATGGATACTTCGAATACCTGGTTATGCTGTTCGGATTAACCAACACACTAGCATCGTTCCAAGCTATGATTAATCACGTTCTCAGAGAATATTTGGACATCTTCGTGGTTGTGTACCTCGATGACATCCTCATCTACTCTAGAATACTCGAAGAATACAAGGAACACGTACACAAGGTACTATAAAAGCTCTAGGATGTAAAACTTCTAGTTGAACTAGAGAAAAGCAAGTTCTATACCAAGGAAGTCGACTACCTTGGATATACCATTTGACCTGGATAGATCGCGATACAAGTATCTAAGATTGAGGCCATCAAACACTGGCCTATACCCACGAACGTTAAAGAAGTTCGAGGATTCCTTAGATACGTTAACTTCTATAGGTAATTCATCAAAGGCTATGGAGGACTCGCAAAGCCTCTCACAGACCTTACCAAGAAGGACGAAGAATTCTAATGGATGTAGGAAGTACAAGATGCTTTTAACACGATAACCCAGAAGATTCTGGAAGAACTAATACTAGTTGAAGTAGACCCTAACAAGGTTTACGAAGTTAAGACCGATGCCTTAGACTTCGCGATAGGAGGATAACTAGGTTAACGAGACGACCAAGGTAAACTACACCCTATTATATTCTTTTCGAAAAAGCTTAATGGACTAGAGCTTAATTACCCTATACATGATAAGGAACTTATGGTGATAATTAAAGCATTTAAGGAATGGTAGCATTACCTTATAGGAGCTAAGCACCAGGTTCAAGTCTATACTAACTATAAGAACCTCATATACTTCACGACGACTAAAGAACTTAACAAGTACTAGATCAGATAGGCAGAGTTCTTGTTACAATTCGACCTCAGGATCACCTACTGCAAGGGATCTGAGAACGGACGAGCAGACGTACTCAGCAGACGGCTAGACCACCTATAGGAGGTTCTACTAGAAACATAGAGTATCTTCCAAGTCACCTCTAATAAAGACTTGCTACAAGAACCCTAACAACTAGTAATAATACTCTGAGCTAAGGTCAACCCTAGCTAGGAAAATAAGCTTAAGGTAGCCTACCAAAGCATGTCCCTAGAAGCTAAAGGATAAATGGTAGAAGATAACGGAATGTTGTATTGAGGAAAACAACTCTTCGTACCCATGAACCTATGGAAGGAACTTATTAAACGAATCCACGGAGCCCTAGTGTATGGATACCAAGGAATCACGGTGATAATTAAAAGAATCAGACGATATTACTACTTTCTAAAAATGAAGAAAGAAGTCTAAATAGTTATCTAGGACTACGATACATGTTGTAAAAGCAAGCCTGTAAGATATAAACCTTACGGCCTGCTACAACCTCTGCTAGTACCTGACAAACCATGGTAATCTATTAGCCTAGACTTTATCATCAAGCTACTACTTTTAAAGGAACTAATAACAGGAGCCTAGTATAATAGCATCCTGGTTATTGTTAATAGATTCACGAAATACTCATACTTCCTGCTATATAAGGAGGTAAGCAATGTAGACGATCTCGCATACGCCTTCCTATAGATAATTATCAGCAACCATGGTATACTATAAGAAATAGTGTTAGATAGAGGAATAGTGTTTACCTCTAACTTTTGGTAATTACTTATGAGATAACTCGGTATAAAATTAAAGCTATCTACAGCTTTCTACCCTTAGATAGATGGGTAGACTGAAAGACTAAACTAAATTTTGGAATAGTATCTTCGTAGTTACGTCAACTATGAATAAAACAATTGGGTACAGTTGTTACCCATAACATAGTTTACCTACAACAGTGCAGACACAGGCACCACGAAGGTCTCACCCTTCTATGCGAACTATGGCTACGAACCAGAAGCCTATAGAGAACTAATCTCTAGGCTAGAAGCATAATCGGCTATGGAAAGGGTAACCAAGATTTGGAATCTTTAGAAAGAGCTTTGGTAAGAACTGTTCTTCGTATAAGAACGAATAACAACCTATGTTAATAGAAAAAGGTTGAAGGGACTAACCTTAGAGGAGGAGGATAAAGTCTACCTACTCTGGAAAAACATCAAAACTAAGTGACTAAATGATAAACTAGACTATAAAAAGATTAGATTATTTAAAATCAAGAAGAAACTTTTGGACACCAACTTCAGACTCTCATTACTAATAAAAATGTAGATATACCTAGTCTTCTACATATTACTCTTGGAACTAGTACTAGCTAATACACGGCTCGAAACATAGATTAAACTTGATAATAATGAAAAAGAATGGGAAGTGGAGAAGATTCTTGATTCTAGAATACATAACACCGACACTAAATACCTAGTTAAATGGAAAAACTATGATAATAAAGACAATACTTGGGAACCCCTCAAGAACCTGACGAATTACCAACAGGTACTACGGGACTTTCAAGGTTAACTAGAAAATCGGCAGGTACCCCCAGACCGTCTAGATCCAGACCCAAAGAATGCCAATCAGAAATCCCTACGGCTCTAAAAGAGTATACATCAGCAGTAACCCGAGCCTCTTCCTCCTAACGATGCTCCGACTTAGTGTCCTCCTCATCCAGCGACTAGATACCATGATGGAATAACTCGGAAGACCGCTCCTTGGCTTGGCGTTTTTGGCAACGCAAGTAGGCCAAGCAACCCATGGTGGTCTGTAACTTTGTTTAAAGTAAAAACAACTCCTCCTTAGCATTGATCTCTTCTTTCTCTAAATGCTCCTGCTCGGATAACAAGCGTTTTACTATGACAAATTAGTAAGAAGAGAAACTAAGGAAATGGGAAAAGAAACCCATAAGAAGTAGCTATATTGTTTCCATCACAGGACTTCCCAGCACGAACGTACTCGCTATAATGCGAGGACTCAGGGGCGACACAATACGCGCGATTTGCTTTAAAACAGCGAGAACAAGGCATGGTTTCGGATACGATACCTTTCTAGTCAATAAGGTCAGCAAGGGCGGCTCGTTCCTCCGACTTCTTGATATGAGTCTTTTCGACCCGACCTTGGGTAACGCGCGACGACATAGCAGAGAGGATAGGACAAAACAGAAGAAAAGATACGTAAGGACACGAAGGAAACAGGATAGAAAACTTACTCAAATCTTTAGGGATAAAGAAGTATGAAGGAGGGGAATAATATTACGACCCTGATAGAAATAGGACTAACGGTTAGTTCTGCGAAGGAACAACCCTACTAGGCTAGTACACTAGCCAAACGAACAGCACAAGGGACTAAGCTAATAGTCACGTGATCGCTGATTAGATAAGACGGATCGATTAGAGCGACAAGCAATCCTAGCGATCCAACACCAAGGAGCGACAGGAGCGACCAGCGCTCCCGACGCTCCCCCATACTGGATCGCCAGGAGCAACCAGCGCTCCCGGCAAGCCTTACTGAAGAGATAGACATATAAGGATATACTCGTTACTAGATAGCTAGATAGTATGGATAGCTCTTTAGCAGTTAATCTAAGTATTCACCCCGAATAGCTTTTCATTAGCTTGTAATCATTGTCAGAAACCCTATTGCTCAATCAACCGCCTTGTTACGTATCTTGGACATAAACCCCGATCCACGGTTTAGAGGACCCAGGAAACCTTGATCATTACATACAAGCCCTACTAGACAAGCTTTAGCTATACCAACAAGTACTTAGCCACGGCTACGAGGGTAACAATACTCTTAGAATAACTATTCTTCATACCTACGAGGGTATACCAGACTTCAAATATATACTATTTATACCCTCAGCCCTATATAAGAAGCTATTCCAAGACCTCTACACCTCTCTTAATCTAAGTCTAAAGTATAAGCAGCCTTCCCAGCACTTTCTTACTAGTCCCGGCCTATCTACTACTAAAGGTAACAACAAGACTTACTATCTTGATTACCACTATACTAACAATAAGCAAAGTAGCCATGGTGCCCCTAGAAGAGCCACTACATGCCCACCACCACTATAACAAGGAGCCCCTCAACTATTAAACCTAACTAAGAAATATTACTTTATATATAATAAAAAAGGTTATTAGTTTACTAACCATATAACTAAAGAACACCAGCATGCCTATTATTAGTTCTTAATAGCCTACAAGTATACCTAAAAGGCTACCTATAGTAGCGAAGTTAATACCTTCTTAGCTAGTATAGAGGACGCTAAAGGCACGCCTACTAGCTAAGTAACTACTACCAAAGAAGATAATAATAGTAGCTATATAGCCCACTACTTCCTAATAGATTTGGCCTTCCTCCATTATCTTGACCCCTTACCAGTAGAGGAACCCAAAGAGGTTAACAAGGCTATTACTAACATCTTCCTTCTTAAAGACTAATACTCTCACTACAAATTTCAAGGTATTATACCTAATACAAGCACAACTAAATACTCTATAGTAGGCTACGACTAGTACTTAGCCCTCTAGCAAGAGGACCTGAAAGTTAGCCTAGATTCCTCATATACTAATGAAGCTACTATAAGGTTTAGCAAAGGGCTACATTCCTTATTAAAAGGTATAACTACTATTATAATACTACTCAGGGATATTACATTTCATATAATAGATACCTCAACCCCTTTCCTATTTTTAATTATAAATATAGACACCCTTAGTATGTTCCTCTAAAATACTACTAACGAGCTAGTATAATGCTAGCCTAACAATACCAAGATAGTCATCCTAGTAACAAGAAAGTAGGGCTACCTGTAGTTTTCTCCCTTTAAGTATAATCCCACTTCTATAGCTACTTTCTTTACTAAAATAGAGCTTTAATAACTACATTACTAATTTAGGTATCCTTTAGTTAACTAGCTAAACTATCTCCTAGCTAACACTAGCTACCTAATAAAAATAATAGCTCTAGAAGCCATATCTAAGTTTTACCACTAGTACTAGCTAAATACCAACACCCCTAAACGGTTCAAATTTATATTAAAAGACAACATTAACTTTAACTATAAACTACTTATTAACATCATATATCTAAAGGGTCGCCTAACACTATATATAATAGACTCAGCTACTTCTTTTTAAGCTACTTACTTCCTTAGATCCCTTTCTACTAAAGATATATAAGAGGTACTCCGAATGATGTAGATAGATAGCTATTTAGGACCCCCTAATTAGCTAGTCCACGATACTAGCACCAACTTTACTTTAACAAAGCTTAGAAACAAGGTAAGGCTAATAGGTATTACCTGTAAGCAGGTCCCTACAGAAGCCTACTAGTTGATAAGCAAGGTAGAGAAGCATTACAGCCCATTATACTATACTTTCGATATCCTTTATACTAAGCTATCTAGGTCATTTACTAACAACACTATCCTTTAGATAACCATGAAGGCTATTAATAATACAGCTAGGCTAGACAAGCTAGTACCCACACTACTCGTCTTTAGCACCTTTCCCCAGATAAACACCAATTCACCACCTTCACCATCAACACTAAAGAGAGCCAAAGCTATCACCAAGGCCACAAAAGTACTTCAGAAGGCCTTAATAGAGCAGTAACTAAACACCATACTTCACAGCCATAATAGGCTAGACATCACTAGCTAGTTAACGTTGCTATTATAAAGTAAAATCTAGGTATAGTAAGAAAAGGATAGCTAGTAAGGACTATTCAAGCTACTAGCCACAGAAGGCCACAACATCATGGTTAACTTACCTAATAGCCCTATAAAATTTCAGTCTACAGCCATTCAGCCGTACTATCATAAAGAGCCTAGCCCCAAGCTAGAAACTACAAACAGCACCGCAGACACCACCGCTACACACCCGACAGGTACCCCAGAGAGCCGCCAGGCCAAGGGCAGTACAATTCACGTCCAAGGCAACGCCCCTCCAGCACCCCACCACCATAGCTACCCACGACACCTTACTCCCAGCCCATATGCTATGCTATCACAAAAGGAAGAGGACAACTTCAAGCTAGCAACCTGACTACGCCTAGATAGCATTATCACAACACCCAGTACCCTGTTCGAAGAATCCAACACTTCCAAGATAGACAATCTAGTAGCACGTAACATCTTCAACTTCAAACACTTCAACCCCATTACCCATAGGGCTATTCAGCTATTCAAGTCCCATATAGTACATAAAGTCAAGAATAAGAGCACTAAACCATACAAGAAGTCATGCCTTATAGTTCAGGGGTACAACAACGTAGGCAAGAAGGATATCCTCACCCAATCACTAACAATTCAACAAGTCAGCCAACAGCTAATTACAGCACTTACCCCATCTCTATTACAAAGAAGAATAGTAGTTAAACTTTATAATATTACCCAGGCATACCCTTAGTTAAAATCAAGGCTATTCTAGCCGATTCTAGCCCAATTACCTACAAAGCTAAGGCCACGGTACCCTCCAGGTATGATTATAAGGGTAATAAAACCCCTATATAACATCACCAAGGCAGGCATATACTAGTAGGCAACATACCATCACTACCATCATAAATAATTAAAGATAAGGATATCAACTTTTAACCTATACCTTCTCATCACGGAAGGTCTAGCAGAATCATTTAGGCTAGTAAGAATATAAACCAATAATACCCTCATTCTTAGTACCCTAGCTTTTTTAGCTAAAGAAGAGAAGAAGATCTAGAAAGCTAAGATCATCTATAAGCTAAAAACAACCCTCACACCTACCAGCCCCATCAACTACAATAGTACCCAGCTATCACTTTATAAGGATAAATCCCTTAACATTAACTAGAAGGGCCAGGTAGAGAGGATTACGATAATTAACCAGAAGTTACCTAACTATATACAACACTACTTTAAGTAAAGGGCCTATGGGGTATATATAGCCTCTATCTACTAACCGGAAGCCACGTTTGACCTCTCTATCACTACTCAAGCCTAATTACCCATAGACGAGGACTATACTAAGCTGAATAAGCAACTTAGGTAGCAAATCAACAACCTTACTCATAGGCTCTAATACATACCCCTTAACCTAACTATCACCAAGCTAATCATCTTTATTAACAAGTCGTTTACTAATAACCAGGATCTAAGCTCGTAAATCAGCTTCGTACTCGCGTTAGCTACCAAGGAGCTAAACAATAATGGAACCCAGCAGAGGATACATAGTAACATCTTACACTAGTCCTCAACGAAGTATAAAAGGGTAACCCGGAGCATGCTAACATCAGAGATATACAGCATAGCCAATGGTTTTAATAGCACCACCATGGTATCCACCACGCTTCACCTCATTACCAACTAACTAGAGCTTCCCTAGGTACCCCTCGTTATCTATACCAACTCGTACTCGCTATACAAGTACCTAGTCAAGCTAGGGACCACTAAAGAGAAGAGGCTAATAGTAGACATTCTCGCCCTCCGCCAATCATATGAGAGGAGGGAGATTAGCGAGATCTGGTAGATCCACGGTAACAATAACCTAGCAGACGCCCTAACAAAGTCATCACTAAACAAGGTACTAGAACGCTTTATGTTAACAAACGAGCTAACAGTACGTATAGTAGGGTTTGTGGACCACCCTTACTTGGCTAGCAGGGATAACTAATAGGAGGGTACCTACAGGATCGTTAGGGCACGCCAGAAGGGCCTAATGATCATTTGAGTGTTTGGGGCTTTTGTGGGCTTTTTAGCTGATTACAGCATTCCTTTAGGCATGCTGCTTTTTAAACAATTAAAAGACTACCAGTGTGGATTTGGTGACCATTGAAGGGACCGCACGCCCGGCCCTGCTGTGGCTAATCAGAAGGGCCGGTCTGGCTTAGTCAGTAGAGGGCTGGCCACTACACCAAGTGCTTCGGCGCCCACGATGGCGATGACTTCCTTCCTTCCTTCCGTAGCAAGAATCGAACCCGTACCCAGACACGTACGGTGGTTCCTTTTGCTCGCCCCTATTTGCACGTGCAAAGACCCCCTGACCTAAGGCATCAGGGCCGTACCAACACGTACAAAGACACTGCAAGTTTCGAGGCCACTAACGAAAGCAATGGTGACCTGCAAATGCGGTCAGATAGGCGGCTCCATGTCTCCAAATTAGGCTGCAATGCCTGTCAGCCTGCAGGCTACTATAGATGAGCAATATAGGAAGAAGGTTGGTCGCCGGCTCGGACCGATAAGCACACTTTCCTTCGTCCAGCAGGATAGATCCCACAACTCATCGTCAAGTCAGCCTCGGCTCTGCTGACGACCCCCTCCCTCCCCGCTGTCCCGTACACTCGCCTCTATTCATTCACTGGCGTGATAATTCCAAAGCCGACCTACCCGACGGAGTCGACGCAATTGATGCAGACGAGGAAGTACAATCGACCAGCACAGGGGATTCGGGAGACCGAGGGAACACAGAAGCTGAGAGAGCCAGGCGCGTGAATGGGACCAACAAAATGCTGGTTGAAAGTCAACCATTCTTCAACGCGGTGCTTCTGGCGAGGAACATAGAGGAGCGGGTTTCTGCGTGCCAGCAGGTCATAATGTTGAAGAGTGACTCGGCTCCCAGGCACCTTGGATGTGGAATCCGAATAGATCCTGATTGGATTGATCTTCAGCTGGCAAAAAAGTGGAAACAAAGGTGCTTGGGTGAACACGGCTTTAAATGCAACAACCCACTGAAAGTCTCACCAGTAAGACCATTCTGGGTCGTGGATGTTGTCAGCGAATGCATAACCCCCGGGCGAGACTGTGGCGCCTTTGTTGCATTGAGTTACAGATGGGGCAATCATTCATGGCTGGCGGCCAATCAGGAAACGCTCAACGTATTAAGAAAGCCTGGGGCGCTCTCTACGGCGCATATGGCTCCGATTGTTCGGCATGCAATGTTTTTGACTCTGGCATTGGGTGAGCGGTATCTTTGGGTGGACGCACTGTGCGTCATTTAAGGCGACGACACCGAAACAGTGCACCAGCTCAGCCTCATGGGTGCCTTCTACGCAAGCGCCGTTCTCACCATTGTGGTCGCTGATGGAGATTCCTCGACGGGAATTTAGGGTCTCGAAGGTGTCTCCAGTCCTCGCAAGGCGAAGCAGGCATTGATTCCGTTTGGTGAGGAAATGCTTTTGTGCACGGATTTTCAAATTCATCTCGGGGACTACAAAACAAGAGGCTGGACATGTCAAGAGTACATCATGTCCCAGTGACGACTCATCTTCGCAGGCGACAGGACGCACTGGGTGTGTCAGTGCTGCAACTGGCACGAAGAAACGGTCGTCGGCTACGAGTTTGACCAAAACATGTACCGGAAGCTTGAACCTAGTGTTATCCTCAGAGGCTTGCCGGACATCGTTTTCCTCAGAAATCTCATGTCCGATTACAACTCTCGCAGTTTCAGCTACGAAGAGGATGTGATCCCTGGGATATCGGGCCTTTTTTCCCTTTTCAGTCGCTCCTTCCAAGGCGGCTTCCTTTGTGGCTTACCCGAGATGTTCTTTGACAAAGCTTTCGGTTGGTGCGCCTCGGGAGACTTGCGGCGACGCAAACCATCTGGCCGGACAGGAAAAAGTCAGCTGCCTCACTCTTTGGGAAAATTGCCTTCTTGGTCGTGGGCAGGATGGAATGGGAGAATATCTGATGACAGACTGGAACCTGTGGAAGCCATTGAATATGGGGAATGGTGCAATGGGGGTATTGAAGAAACGACTCCGATCACGGAATGGTTTACTTCGCATTCCGCGGATGGTACAGCTCTCCGAAGAATACGTTCTACCTGGTTTGAAGACCGCGACGCTCGATATAAAGACTTCACAAGGCCACTAGCCGAGGGATGGACTTGTCACGACGTGGTATCACACCCCCGGATCGTTGGTTCTGGCCCTTGCCAGCCACCGGGTTGTTTTGATCGCCTCTTCAAGCACCGCCTCTTCCCAGAGAGACGTTGGTGTGAGCGACCCCAAATACACTGCAGCGCTCATCTTTCGTACCATGAAGGCATATATGCGACAACAGTTGTCTTGCTAACCCTCGATGCTGCAGACTTCCCTTTCCCTATCACGGAGGTTCGAGAAACGACCACTCAGTCCAGGCCTGAACAAACACCATACTTGTTTTGCAAAACACACAAAGCACGACTATGGGCTGTCTGCAGTCTAGACCTGTGGAAAGATATTGCAAACAAGGCATTTTTTCCCTCTTCAAGTGGGGCTATTGAGAAGAATATACGAATCTTGGAGATCCGCACAGAACGTGGTGGACCAAAAGTAGGAGAGCTCTACTTACACAATACTAACCAGCTCGTGCCTTTCCTTCTTGCTTCGGACGATAGCATCAAGATTGGACCCGGCCAGTCGGTTGAACTGGTTGCAATCTACCATTCACATGTTCGCGAAACATGTTATGGATCCGGTGTCATTACAGAAAGATACCGCGTTCTCTGGGTAGAGTGGGAGGATGGGATTGCGTACCGTTTGGGAGTCGGATGGGTTGAGAAGACAGCCTGGGAGGGGGCCAACCTAACTGAGATAGACTTAGTCCTTGGTTAGCCTTCAAAAATAAATGTCGACAATGTGCAAGGCAGTGAACTTTGAATTAATTACATTGCACTATCGGAGAAGCTACAACAACATCAACAAACTATTTGGGGAGGCGCCACTCGAGGAAAAATCATAAGGCTGGAACCTCCTCAACGGACCCACTCCATACGGTCTACAGGTATCGACAAATAGAGACAGCCAGGTTTGGAAGCCGTGTGTGTGAACACCTGGGGGGGGGGGGCTGAAAGTTCTCCCAGAAAATGTACGACTGGCTCCCTGAGGGCTTTGACCACAGGTGATGAGGTATTCTGTCCGCAGATATCGTGAGAAACGCTAGAGAGGCTGTGAGGCAGCGACTGTGGGCAAGCTGTAACAGTTGCTTTCAATGATGAGGAGGTAGAGCCAAAAGGAAAAGCCCTAGATCAAGCAATTAGGACATTCAATTTTCAAGCACAAGAGTGATATTAACTATTATGGCAGTCCTATGTGTGCATTAGAGAATATGTACATGATGTAAAGCTGTCACTTGCAAATAGCCCAGTGCCGTCTATTGATCCACCCAGGCACACACCGCATTCAAACTCTAGGCATTAAAGTAGCAGGTAGCGTCCATAGTTCCGCCGAAGGGCTGGCTGTTTTTGACATGACCGCAGGTGGACTGGCTGCTCCAAGTGTTGTAGTCGTGGCCGTTATAGGCGAAGGAGATCTGCGGAGCGGCGGGCGGGCCCCAGCACGCCTGTACCACGATGTCGGACTTGAACTGGCCGTCGGAGACGGTGCATTGCTGTTCGGCATTGTTAGCAACGGGGGAGAAAACCTTAATCGACCGGAAGAAGAAAAAAACTGTGACTTACGTAGCAGTTCTTGTCGGTCCACGGCTGCGAGCAGGGGAGGTCGGTGTGGTCGATTCCGTCCGGGCCGCGGTACTTGAGCGCCCTCTGGAAGAACGCGATGCTATCTGAGGGCGTATTTGGCAGCGTGTTGGACTGCACGTGCAGGACGACGTAGGAGTTGCCCGACTTGTCGGAGGGGTCACGGGCCTGGAGCTGCTGGCCAGCGAGTGGGGACGCGGCGGCGATGGCGGCGCCGGCGAGAACGAGGATGGACGACAGCTGCATCTTGAATGATTGGGAATTAGAAGATCCGAATTTGGATATGAAAGAGTGAGCTGGAAGTTTGTTGTGTGGTTTGATTTATGAGTAATATGCTGAAGGGCTATTGATCAACTTGATCTGCTTCCAAATGATCTAACGAATCAATGAGAGACAGAAGGCTTCTTTATGAGCTTCATGTCCTCTCAGCTATCATCCATCGACAGCTGGTGTACGGAGTTCAACTCCGTAGGAGTGACTTTCAAAGCCAAAGAATCTTGAAGCCTGCTGATCCGACCCGCTTAGAATCTAACAGCCTGCAATGTTGCTCCGCTCGACGGGACTGAGCCACTTCGAATCTGGCAGTGTCGCGTGGCAGTATGGCAGGCAGCAGGCTTCCAAATTACCTGTCACTCCCGCCTGTTGACGGCGACATCAATGCTAATAAACGCAAAGTATGGCGGTGAAGGATTCCATCGCATCAAGGTGTTAAAGGCTACAGCCCGTAGCGAAAGGGTTAACATTCAATCGAGTCCAGAAGGCTGTGTGTTGTAACATGCATGTGTATTAGTGACTAGGTCAACTTCATGGAATACCAGCGCGACGCATGAGGTCCACCTTGATAGACTTAATAAATTCATGGCAAAAGAAGTCTCTACTACAGTAAAAGAGAAGCCCACCCCGGATTATTTCCATGAGCGTAGTAAACAGGAATTGTTTACACCCCTTTTCGGAGGGTCTGGCGGCTCCAGTGCGGAGCTCAGCCGTCAGGCCAATTTACCGGAGGCAGTCCGAGGAGGCCCTGTTTTCTCCACAATAGTTGGTTGCTACGTGGGGCTTCAAAAGTCTTAACAGGACTTCTCGCATCCTTTGAAGGATTGATCTACTCATCTCCACAGCTTTTAATTCACTTTGGTGCCTAGAACTAAGGATGGAAGCCTCCAACAAGTCAGATCATCAAACAGCTTTGTATCATATGTACTGACGAGTATCGTAAGTCAGTTCCTTCGAGACACGAAAACGGGCCGATAGTTATACAAACTCGCACATACGGTCTCGCCTGCTGGAACCATCCATTACAAGTCCGGCTCTGCGCTGGTGCAGTCAGCATAAACCTAGACATCTATGCGCGGACATCCTAAGGGACGTTGTCATCTTGCTAGAGTCTGCTGAGATGCAACCATTCTGAATCTCAGGGAAATAACCGATCAAGAGGAAATCTGTCAGCACTTGAGATGTCCGGGACCTTCGGCAGTGGCGTCGAGGACACTCCTCTAGTGATGATCTAAAACTTAAGAACTACCAGTAATAAGAAGATTCTGGGGGGTAGTTAGTTGCTAGTTGCATTTAATGCCAACGGCGAGGTCCAGAATTGGCAGCGGGTCAAAACAGACATTCTCACCAATCCTCATTAACCTCGATTGTCAGGTACGAGGAAGAAGGTAGCCTCGTTTGGCTCCAGTATCAGTCACGCGCGGAGCTTGGTACACGGAATACTTGAAGCTTCGGTCAGGCTTTAGAGGTGGTTATTGAGGACACCGCTGTGAGTATGTTGCTAGACTATTAAAAGGACTATTGACACCTTTTCGAGCCTACTGAAAATTGACAAAAGCACCTCCATCGACCAGTAATTGCGCCCCAGTGACATACCCGCTTAGCTCCTCATTGGCAAGGAACACAGCCGGGCCCGCCAGGTCCCTCGTCTCGCCGGTCCTGCCGAGCGGTATCCTGCCCTCCATGTACGTCCTCTTGGCATCATCTGCAAGGTCCTCATCGTTGAGCTGGGTGCGGATAGTCCCAGGTAGCAGGGCATTACACCTAATACCATACTTGCCCAGCGCGACGGCGGTGCTCTGCATGAGCGACAGGATGCCGGCCTTGGTGGGCGTGTAGTGCGTCTGGCCCCCGCCGCCCACGAGCGCCGAGATGGACGAGATGCCGATGATGGACCCTCCCGGTGGTGACTGGCCCGTCGCCATCTGCCGCGCCGCCGCCTGGACCACATAGAAGGCCCCGTCCAGGTTCGTCCGCACCGTCTTGGAGTACAGGTCCGCGGGAAGGTCTAGGAACTCGGCGAACGTGCAGATGCCCGCGTTGGATACACACACGTCTAGCCGCCCCGTCTTGAACGTCTCCAGCGCGAACGCCACCAGCTTGGTCCCCGTCGCGGGGTCCGTCACGTCGCCCGCGAGGTGCGCGAGCGAGCCGACGGTCTGGCCGGCTTCTGCCGTGGATTTGATCTTCTCTGCCTCCGCGATGAGGGAGTCCAGGTGTGGCTTGTCCTTCTCGAGGTCAAGGTGGTTTACTGCGACGTTACACCCTTGTCGCAGGTACTCGAGGCAGATGGCGCGGCCGATGCCAGTGGTGCCGCCTGTGATAATGGCCGTCTTGCCGGCGAGGACATTCTTGAGCGCCATGACTAATACCTTGTAGGTGCTGTACCGTACGTGATGAGAAATCGGGAGGGTAAGGCGCACAACAGCGTCAAGGCCAGGTGATCGTCGTCGTCTTGATACCCAGATTGAGGTCCGTTGCGAAGAGTGTGGAGGCGAAGTTCTGCGTAGGTCCGTGGAGTTGCGGGGAATTGGGGTGCAGAACAAGATTGCTAGGGCTTCAGGTGCTCAGCCCGCTCAAATGCTCTGGGGCTGGATTGACTTGACGAGGGCCTCCAAGGGTAAAAACAATGAACAGAATTCAATTGATTGCTCCTGCGAACCAGAGGCGAATGAGATTGTTTCCACAAAGTGTTCTTGATGGCCAGAAATCTACAATTCGTAGTGTGGAGAATCCCTGCGCTTGTTCACAAGCCAGGGCAGGGGCTCTCCGCAGCCGGCAGTCCTCGGGTCATTTCAGAGCGAGCAACAAGAGCCCCTGCATCTCTTCTCCTTTTGGACTCGATACCTGACTAACATCACATGGATGGATGTACCTGTATGTGCAATCTGAGCCCATCATAGCAACAGGTAATGATCCAGGATAACCTTTTTGGGTTCCCCCCCTCAGTCAACAAATCTCTCGACAACAATTGGACCACCTCCACAATTCACGTGTACTTTATCTGTGCCAGCAAGCAACCTCTTTTCTGAAGTCTCTTTGCCCCAAGTCCCGAATCTTCACTGGAGCTCATCATCGCCCACGGCGATCTTGGAGAGGTTGCCCTTGCGGTCAACCAAGACTTTGCGTTTGGGCCTCGACTTCGTGGTCTCGGGTGGCGGAGAGACAGCCTTGCGGCGCTTCAAGGCTCCCTTCGTCTCGAATGTGCCGAGAAAAGACCGGTTGAAAGTCTTGGTCATGAAATCGTGCTTCACATGAAACATCTCACCGGCGCGAGGCTGACGCTTCACTGTGGGGAACGGAGCCGCGTTGATGATCCAAGAAGCACTGTCGACGTCGGCCAGGATGACAGCGACTGTGTTCTCACGGACTTTGCCCTCAAAGGCCAGAAGGTCCCGAATTCCCGCGTAGTCGTTGCCAGTAGTGGTCGTGTCCGGCGTCGATGTAGGGCTCTGATCATCCACATTGTACAGGACACTTTCGATCCAAGCTCGATCAATGGACTTCATCCAGCGCACCTCGGGGCTGTTCGGCTTGGCCCGGTGATGACCACTTCCGACGTCCACGATGGTGTCAGCGATCATGGAAAGACGCGCCAGACCGCTGGCAGTATTGGGACAGCAAGCACAGCCAAGACGGTGACTGTCAGAAGAAGCGGGTTAGTCTGGAGCAAATTCTGTTGTCACAGAGCAAAGCGAAAAGGTTGGAGGACTGACTCAATGCGGACCGACCACTGAGTGATGGCGTCTTCATTCTCCTGACAGAGGTGGACGGCAGTAGTGATGGCGGAGATGCAGGGAGGACAGTGGACGATGAACCGAGCCAGTGGCATATTGGCGTGCATAACGGCCGCTTGAATGTCCGGGGCCTCGTAATTGATCTGCATGTAGTTCGAAGCATCGAACTCTGACACAACGGCGCCGACACACTTGACGATCTGCTTGGACAGGTTTGAATCGCTGATGCGGTCGTTGGGAACGAAGCCAGGCTTGCCGCTCAAGTTCGTGACGCCGAACTGGTTGTCCTGGCAGGGCACACCGTCCTCAAGACGCATGCACTCCGGGGTAAAGGCAAAGAAGAAGTGTCTGTAACCCTTGTTGGCGGGCACGACCTCTGTGGAGCGTGGGAAACTGGTCAGTGGGGGAGCGCAGCCCATCTTGCGGGTCTGGGATGCATACCATGGGCGGAACCGGCCTTCGAATCGGTCTTCGTCATCGTGGGCAGGCTTCAGGGTGGTAGAATTCTGACTGTGGTGCTGGGTTGAATGTGAGTGACCCTTGCGGCTGGGTTGAGTGTGAGTTCTGGGGAGGTAGTGTGGTGATGGAGGTGGTAGAAGGAAGAGGAGAGAGAGATGCGAAGGGATGGAAACTGAAAGCCGTCTCTTCACGAAAAGACCTGAAGTTCGTTTGCACCGTCAATGTTGGCAGCCTGGCAGGTGTCAGGGGGCAATTGGACTAATTGGCACAGGTCTTGCCTCAGGTAAAGGAAACAAAAAGAGAAGGCGCGGTATGCAGGCAACCGGCAGCTGTCTAGCTTGAGGGTTGTTGCAGCTGCACACGTCTTGTCTACAGACCGCCGTTTGCTTGCCCACGTAGCTGCATAAATGTCAAGCAGATGGCTGCCTCCGTGGCTACATATTACCTAGGCAGGAGACAGATAGCGTAGGTGAGGACAAAGAGGAGGAGCTCACTTTCTTTCTGATGGCAGGATTGCGTGGATGTCTCAAGAAAGTGGATTTGTTTGCTTGCCCCTGTTGAAGCCCAGCGCAAGTAAAGGATCCAGACTGTTTGCAACACGCAACCACAGGCCAGCGTGTTCTGGTTCTGGACATACCAACGCATGTAGGTCCTATGCTGTCTTTGAACTGGTCTGACTTGAGCATTGTTAAGCAGAAGGGAAGGCTGTTTTTTGAGCAAGATGGTGAGGCTGATGCTAGACGAAGGCCTACACCGACGTCAATTTGAACGAGACTGGGGAGTGACTCGCTGGCTGGTCTCTCTACCAAGGTATGAGGACACGCTCCACGCAAGCGGGCTCTCTTCATGTGTTACTTCGCAATGCAATGCAATGAAAGGTGGACGTTCTCGTACCAATCCCCGTAGGGTCCGATGATTATTATTCCCCGGCTCATGATCAGTCATCAGCCCTATGTACCGATTACCATGGCATCATGCCACATCATCAAGCATTTCAAAGCTTTAGTATACATCCTGCGATGCAAATCCATCAATGCCGCGCTTCCGCTGATGGCGCCGGAACAGCAAGGCCAGATTGAGAATTTTGAGACCCATATGTACTTTCCTACACATAACTTTCGTCCACCGTTCAATGCCCCCTTTTGTTTTTGTACACTCCTCAGTTGAGGAACTTTGCCCCCTCCTGCTTGAACAGCCAATCCCGGTTGGCATCAACCATGAATTCCTGGATGTTGAACTCGTTCGCGTTCCCATTGGCACCACCATCCCCAGACAGCGTCGGCTGCCCGCCGTCCCTGCTGCTGCCCTGGCCGTTGCTCTCCATCGTGCCCAGCTCGCCCGGCGCCCCTGCCGGCAGCCTCGGCACGTTGAAGAAGTCGAACACGTCTAGGTACTCGAGATCATGAGGCTGCGGCGTCCTGGCGGGCGTGACGCTCGGGTAGCGGCTGTTCCTCCCTCCCCCGAACCCACCGGCCCCGAGCCCGCCGTTTCCGCCCGGGCCGGGCGTCGTCCCCGTTCCTGATATGCCGAGCCCGTTGGCACCAGGGTTGACGTGCCGCGGCTGCCGGCTGATCAGGAAGTCCAGGTCGAATGCCGTCCTCCTCATGTCGGCCAGGATCTTGACGCTCGACGGCGTCCCGCTCTCCCCGCCCATGGCCAGCTGCCCCTCGACGTCGCGGTACTCGTCGAGCACCCGCTGGAGCAGGCTGCAGTACCGTGCTGCGACGGGCCAGTAGAGGCCCATCTCCCTCAGGCAGTCCACGAAGAAGGGCAGCTGTGGGGACAGCTTGTGTTCCACGGTGCTGCCGTGCACGAGCAGCAGCCGCGCCGCGACCCACAGCGTGAACGCGAACGGAGGCCCTAGTTTCGACAGGAGGCCATTTGTCATGACGAACTCTCCTAGTGCTTGGATGTTCTCGACGGCGCCATGGCATCTCTGGCTAGCACTGTATGATGGATGGAAAATAGGTGACCGTGTCGTTGGGTAGGCGGCAGAGGAATGTAACCGGATTACCGCGGTGTGGTATGTTGCGTGGAGCATGACCCAAGCGCAATTGAGCTGTTTCGACCCTGGTTGGAACAACTTGGCCATGTTGCCGAACTCTCCCGGGAGGCCAAACTTCCACGAGGTCAGGGTGTTGTCGAGCTCTTTGTAGCGCATCTGCCACTGTTCGACATCTGACAGCGCGGAGATGTCGACGGGCTGCTTGAGGAACGTGTGGATCTTGGAGAAGATGCCGAGTATCTCGATGTAATACGAGAAAGCCCCTAGATTCTGTGGGTTGTCCATTTTGTGTTCTGGCGACTCGCCACTGTGTTGATCATGATGTGTGTCATAGTGGTGCTGGTCACTGAACCATCGCGTCTCAACCTTTTGGTTTTTCGTCCACAGGTCATCGCGACATGGTAAGGCGCGGTCGATCTCGCGTTCATCGAGGGCGAATTCAAAAGCGGTGGCTATCGTCGCATAACGATCCAATAGATAAATCATCCAGAACAGCCTCCTTCGGCTCTCCTCCTCGATGAAGTCCTTGGCTTCGGGAAGGATCATGGCACGAAGAGTATAGATAGACGTGAAGTTGGGGCTGACCGAGAAGGAGCTGGACTCGACGGCAAGACCGAGTTGTACGACGGAACGTGTGATGAGTGCCATGATGTTCCAGCCAGGAGGCCCGTTGCTGTCTCCGACGAGGTCGAGGGCGAGGATGACGAGCGCCTGCAAGGATTTGACCGAAGAGTGTTCCATACCGTACAACATGACCCGCTGCTTTGATACTGCATGGTAATGCCGCCTCCTCTCTTCGGATAGTCTGGCATCTGTCGAGTATCGCAGCGTAGTAGCCACAATCGCGTGGAGCAGGATCTTGTCAGTCTCCTCTATCATGGACGGCCCGAATAGTGAGTCGAGTGTGGCTTTGCGATGCAATATTGGGCACCAAGTGTTGATGTGTTTGAAATACAGGTCGACTAAGGCATAGAGGAGATCATAAGGTGGCAGGTCTTGGTCTGACGAAAGGGTCTGATTATGAGAGTGTGCCATGTTGACCGTGGGCGATGGAAGTGGGGCGCCAGGGCCAGGGCCATAGTATTCCTGCGCTGCGGCGCTTGGCATACCAGCTACTGATACTGATGACATGGCCGAGATGTGAGAGTGATTCGTTGGTGATACCCCTGACATGGTGACCGGAGGCTGGAAGCCGTCATGCAGGCCCGGCGTTGGCGGAGGTATGCCAAAGTCCATAGACTGGGTAGCCGGAGGATATGAGGACGGCTTCTGCAGGAATAATGCCGTCTCAGCCTGTGGTGTGCGAATCGCGTCCGGCCTGGTAAAATTGGGTGCCTGAGCGTCGCGAGGAGTGCCGTGATCACTTGGCAAGCTGGCAACGCTTCCTCTGATACTTGAAGACGGATTGTGGTGTTGCAGCATGGACGGCTGGGCCCGCTGATGGACTGTCATTGTGGCCTGAAGAATTTCTGAATGGGTCCGCAATATCTCCTCAAGCTTATCGAGCCGTTGCTCCAGCTCGCGCCCATAACCGGCGCGCAGACCGGGCTTCTTGCGTTCCTTGTACTCGCAGTGGGCGCCATTTCGGCTACACCATCCACAAGACGGCTGACCCCGATCACATTTGACCTGAAAATCACCGTATCAGCTTGGTCCTGTTCAGTTGATCTGATACTAAGGCCGTGACGAGGTGATGATGAAGAATAGTATTGCACAGCCACGCAAGGTTCCGAAGGATATGGGTTTCTCACCTTTCTCTGCTTACATAGTTCGCATCTTGGAATCGAATTGTCGTCAGCGATTTTCCTCCTCTTTGGACTGGGTTTAGGCGAAGGCGAAGTGGGAAGTGGCTTCACTTCTATGCTCTCGCCCACGGAGAGCACAGTGGGCGACTGGGAGCATGGAGACATGGGAACATGGGATGATCTGCAGAGTGAGGAAAAGAGTGACGAGGATCAGGAGAAACGGACAGTGATGTGACATGGCCTCATTATGGGGTTCCGCTTCGATAGAGGAACCATGACCAAAAGAGAGTCAGACAGCTGGGGTAGAGTTTGGAGTCTGGGGAAAGTTGACGTGGAGAGATATGGGGTACAGCAGCCAGAGACCGGGATGGCCACCAGGGGGGCATATGTGAGAGCCGGGGTCTAGTGAAAAAAGGAACTACTCCTAGAACAGGACCATGGACGGACGGAGAGTCGGTCAGAAGACTAAAAGGGGGGACGAAGGAGAAGATGGATAAGAGAGCAGCAGGCGCGTACGTAAATGCATGAAAAAGTAATGCACATACGAGACAGAGATGGGACGCTTCCGCTTGCCATTGCGGTTGATTGTCTCAGCCACATCGTCGTCGTCACTCACGCCCTCATCACCGCTCTGCCGCTGCTCAGCGTCGTCGAGGATCATGGAATCCTCATTCTGCGTCTTCACATTGACGTGAACGGAGTCTGCAGCGGGCGAGGCTGAGGACCCTTGGGTACCAGCGCCGTTGGACTGATGGTACTGCAGACTCAGACTGGCGGGCGAGGGCGTGTTGGCTGCCGGCGGTGGAGACATGGGCGCGCGCGAATGCAACTGTGACAGTGACGATGACGGACGGGAGCGGGGATGGAGATGGAGACTTGAGGATACTGGTTGTTCTAGTGTACCCTATGCTCTCCGCGTGTGGCTCGGCCGGATTAAGCTCGAGATGGCACGAACCGCGTCCCGATTGCTTGGTTATCCGGGGGCGTGAACGTGGGCATTGGGTGCCGGGCAGGAGACGAGCATGTGCGTGTGCCGTGTGCGTGTGTGTAGGCGTGTGCGTAGGCGTGGGCGCGTGTGAGTGGGATTCGTGTCTCGCGGGTCGGATGATGGCGGCCGTTATCAGGAGATAAGCAGGGCTTGGCAGGGACAATGAAGAGCGAAGGCGAGGGCGAGAAGAAACAGAAGAGGTTGCTCGGGGTAATGTTAGGCAGAGGGCAGAGAGGATGGGCTCCTCGGGCATTTATTGTGGAATTGGGAATCGGCTGACCGGACGGAGGCACGGGAAGCACACCACACCAAGCAAGCGGTGGAACGAAACAAAAAACCCACGGGCCACAGGGACGGAGGAGCTGTCGTGAAAGGAGTTTAGTCCAGCCTGGCAGGCGCCAAATGCCAGGCGATGAAGGATGACTCGGGAGACGATGTATCCATCCCGTATTGTGCAATGAACAGACCTACTGCAGACGAACGTATGTACATGGCTTTTACATGGCCTAGTGGACAGGATACTTTGCACTATGGATGGTGTGGTATGTACTTGTGCGGCGTGCTGCTGCAGGATTATCGAGGACAACGGCTTTTTCCTTCTGTGCGACGCAGTACGCTAAGAATCAGTGAGCTTCAGAGAAAAAAGACGAAGAAAAAAACAGGGAACAAGGAGGGCCCAGGCATGAGCAGGGATGGTCGAGTGGCCGCCTCGGCCCCTTGTCGTGCGGGGTAGACGGTCGGTTTGCGGAGAGGTGGAGCCGTTCGGCCGAATTGGGCCAGTGATTGGACACTTGTGATTGTGGGGAAATTGAAAGGGGCAGCATGGGAACGTTGGCACTGGATAAAAAGGCACCTCACGATCCACCCTTCTTGCGTCTACGAGGCTTGGGGTCTGCGGGTCGACTGAACTACTGTATGTGGTGTAATAATAATGCTGCAGTGGCACCTCTTGTGCCTGCACGCCAGCTCGTTCAGACGAGAAAGGAGAGGCATTTGCCGTGCTCACTCACGTCATGATGAGTGCAATTCTGCCCGAGGCACTTGGGGGAGATGGTGTCTGTGTATATTGTGGACTACGACCGCCGTGATATCCCAGAATCCAGAAATACTGCATCGCATACGATTCAAAACCTGGAGATGATCACAAGACGGCGGGTCATTTGGGCCTCAACCCGCCAGCTATGGTCTGGCATGAATTTCGGGGATTACCACTCCAGCCGCTCTCCACTCCCCTGACCCCAATTCCTCGAGGACTGACTTGTGCTTTCGTTGCGCACACACGCTGAAGACACATGGGCCACATGGGCTAGTCCTTGAGGAAGTCAATCTGTTTTCATTTTTACTTTTGATTTCCCCGGATAAGCGTGGCGCAAACTGCGGAGTCAGCTTCCGTGGGACTCACGTGGGCCGGTGTGGCGAGGTGGAATCCGACTTGCCCATGTTGTGCAACGTCCTGCAAGCCACACCGGACGGCGAGACTAATGCAAAGCTTATCATTTAAAGCCTACGTCCCCAACAGGCCCATCACCACCAAGGGATACCAGTGCCGACACGGCATCAGGGTGCCAATCTCAAGTATCTGCCGGGATGGATCGCAGCCGCCCATCTTGTCTGAAAGGGGCACAGGAAGGATTCGAGTATGTGTGTAGACGGAAGTAGACGGAAACATACACTATTTACTGGTATATTGTGCACGTGAGCTGCAGGACTAGAAATCCAATTGAGACGCCTCGACTAGATAAATGCCCGTCGGTACCAGAGTCGAGGCTGCTTGCACAATTGTGATTTAATAACAGCCCACTGCCTCTAGCACAATACTGCGTCGCATCAGACTAGAGCCCGCACAGTTGCAATGCAGGCAGCACGAGAATGTCGTGCGGATATTCCGAATCGGTCGAGGCCAATGACTGCCGCAGTCGACCACCGGCCCAAGATCACATGCTCAAGCATTCAATGCGGTTGCCCATGGCGAGAGGTGGGTTTTTGGCAGCAGGAGCACCCACGGCACGGCAGACTGTTTTTGGGCAACGGCATGCTCGGGGCATCAACAACCCGAGTCGTCCTTGGAATGAACTCCCCGCCAAACCCCCACTAGACTACTAAACTAACAACAACGCCATTGCGGTCGGGAGAGATTCCAATCCAAAACCGAGCAGCTACCTGCCTTTTCTTTCGAGACCGATTTTTAGATTGACTTGACGTCTTCTCCCACTCCCGCTCCAGACTCTAGAGTGAAAACGCCGGTACTCTCGCTCACCTGTACGGTCTAGCTGCGCTGGTTGTAGACATCTATCTCCCAGTCCTCCGCCACGCCCTGTTCTTCGCCATGGCTTCCGTCAGGCAGTTTCCCACCATCAAGGCGGTCCGGTCGTTCGTCATCGGAGGAGTTGGATCAGGTATGCTGGCTCATCCCGGGTGAATTGGCATGAGACCAAGAGCTGACCGAGGCGACATCTCAGGTGGTGACTATCACAACGTGGAAGGAGGCCACTGGTAAGGCAATCCCCTCGCCCACGAGCACCGGAAGACCCGATTCACATCCCGCATCCGGCCGAACGGAAGTCTAACGCACAAGTGGCACAGGCTCATCGACTCGCCCATCTCTACCCCAGCCTCACAATGGGAGCAATACCGCAAATCCCGTACCAGCTGGGGCATCAATGTCCTCGGCTCCTTCCTCGTCGAGATTGAGGCTTCAGATGGCACAATCGGCTTCGCCACCGGCTTTGGAGGCCCGCCCGGCTGCTGGCTCGTCCAACAACACTTCACCCGTTTCTTGGTCGGCGCTGATCCCCGCAACACCAACCTCATATTCGAGCAGATGTACCGTGGCTCCATGTTTTATGGCCGCAAGGGCCTGCCACTCGCCGTCATCTCAGTTATCGACCTGGCTATCTGGGATCTGCTGGGGAAGCTTCGCAACGAGCCTGTCTACAGGCTGATCGGAGGTGCCACCAAGGAGCGCCTGAACTTTTACTGCACCGGCCCCGACCCACCAGCGGCCAAGGCCATGGGTTTCTGGGGAGCCAAGGTGCCACTTCCTTATTGCCCCGAGGAGGGCCACGTGGGCCTGAAAAAGAACGTCGAGTTCCTGCGCAAGCACCGTGAGAGCGTCGGCCCGGACTTCCCGCTCATGGTGGACTGCTACATGTCCCTGAATGTGTCATACACGATCGAGATCGCAAAAGCCTGCCTCGACCTCAACATCAACTGGTGGGAGGAGTGCCTGACACCCGATGACACCGACGGGTTCGCGCAGATCAAACGCGCCCACCCCACGCTCAAATTCACCACTGGAGAGCACGAGTACAGCCGATACGGTTTCAGGAAGCTTGTCGAGGGCCGCAACCTTGACATCATCCAGCCCGACGTCATGTGGCTGGGCGGCTTGACGGAGCTGCTCAAGGTGTCGGCCATGGCTGCCGCGTACGATATTCCCGTTGTGCCGCACGCGAGTGGACCATACAGCTACCACTTTGTCATCAGCCAGCCCAACACGCCCTTTCAGGAGTACCTGGCAAACAGCCCGGATGGCAAGAGCGTGCTGCCTGTTTTCGGAGACCTGTTCCTGGATGAGCCCATCCCAACCAAGGGCTACCTGACGACGGCGGACCTGGACAAGCCCGGTTTTGGCCTGACGCTGAACCCGGCCGTGAGGGCAAAACTGATCCCTGCGGAGGCTCTTTTCAACTCGACCATACCCAAGAGCTTGGACGCGCCGGCCGAGGAGAAGAAGTCAAATGGACCTGTTGCGGACCTCACGGACAAGGTGAAGGAGCTCACCACATCATCATGAACATCTGAATTTGGGATAGAATATTTTTACGGCCGAATGGAACATGTTGTAGAATTGTGACTTTTAACAGATTTATTTGCGGCGTAGCTTAGAAAGTAAGGCACCTTAGTCTTCAGCTATGTCGAAGGTCTTCAAGTCAAGCCGGGGATTGGGTGGCACCGCTTGTCCGTTGTCATCAGCATGGAAGTCATTAGCACTCGGAAGATAATATCACTTGCTCTTAGCTCGCAATGAGAAGCCATGCAGGCTCACACACCTTGTGATTGTGATAGATGTCTAGTTTCGAATTCCTCCGTTCGACATTTTCTATGAAAATTCAAAGCCCATCTTCATGCAATCTGGCCCAGCGCAGAATGGACTCGACTATTGATCTTTTTAACTAAACTGTGAGGCTGCTTGCTTTTCCTTACAACAGGATTTTGAAATCCGTCGCATAAAGGGTCAGGTCGTCTCTATCAAATGAGGGGCTGGAGCTTAATTCGTCTGGAAACACAGCAAATCCTGCTATTGCCTACTGGCCTCGTATTTGGATCAAACAACACAGCTGACCGAAGATGCCAGTGATGCATCCGCTCGAAGCACATCGCTGGCACCTTCAATTATCCAAGCTCACTTTTCAATACGATGATTTGCAACTGAAGTTTGTCAGTGAATCTGCTTTCGGAGTGATGCCATTTAGTCAACAGGCATGGAGTAGACATACACAAATCGCTAGCACCTTGTATCTCCTGAACAGCCGCCTCAAGAACCCTTCCCGGCCGCAGATCAGCGAGCCCCCTGACGACATTGTGCAGCGTCGGCAGCTGCTCAAACGTCCCCGGGCTGATCTTGAACTCGACCTCCGGCCCACCAACACCCGCGGCCACGCCCTGGCCCGGCTGGCTCCGGCCGGGGCTCGGGAAAGGCGCCCAGAACCTCTTCACGGGCGCCTTGCCCGGAGGCGCTGGGTTAAAGGTCGCATAGCTCGCGTCTGCCTTCCCGGGCTCCCCGACGGCGGGGACGTAGCGGTGGTGCAGGAAGCCGTGCTGGCTGGGGTGCGTGAACCCTTCGGTGGGGCGGGTGAGTGCGGGGGCCGTGGTCGGGTCGTGCTCTTTCAGGGAGCGGATCTCGAGGCGCATGAACTCGAATCCGAACCAGCTGGCCGTGTGGACGCGGGTGCTGGCCCCGCCCTGGCCGTCCTCCGACACGGACCCGTCGGGCAGCTCCGCCCAGACCTTGGGGAAGCCGAGCTCCTCGCGGCCCGTGGTGATGGGATCTGTGAAGCTCTCGAAGAGGACGGCTAGGTACGACGCCTTGTAGGGGGAGCCATCCTCCCTCTTCGCGCGGTGGCACACCACGTCGCTGATGTACACGCCCCAGGTGTTGTAACCTCGGCCGGCGAGCCAGGGAAGGTTGCGCAGCTCCATTACCTCGAAGAGGACGTTGGCCTTGTCCGCCGGCGTGGAGGACGGCGGCTCGACTGTGTATCCCTCGGGCAGGATCGCCTGGACTGCTGCGCGGTCACACTCGGCTACTATACCGACTGTAGTCGTGCGTGACTGGGACCAGTCGAATCTCTTGCCTGTAGGATCTTGCCTTGGGCTTGGAGCCGGGCCGAAGCCGACGGGGACGCGATGGAATTGTTTAGTGTGTTCAAACATTGTGAGCAGGTAGGAGTAAGTGAATAAATGACGAGTGCCTTGTGGCGTGAAAGTGCTTTAACTACAAGTCGGGTGCCAGACTTCGAGAGACACTGAGATTAAGCTGATAGACGAGACGCCTGGATGTGATTTTCGGATTCTACGCCACTATTTACTTTGCTACCAAGTAGTTTCGTAAGATAATAGGGTTCTATATATCATGAATCGGCATCTTGTGGTACGGTATTACCGGGCCAGTATACCCCACTTTCCGGCCGACATCGAGTTCCGGAGCGGGAAGTTGGGGCAACATTCCGTGCACACGGCTCACCCGGCGGAGGGCCGCTGCTCATGGTGTGCATATACATGCTGGTGAAAGTTCGGAGTTCATTGAGCAAAGGCTTTTTCCAATCCGACGGATTTTGTGCATACCAGAACTTTAACTGGGTTTGCGGCAGAATAAATCTCAGGTTTGTTCCAAGTCTGCCCGGTGAGGGTTCTCCGGAACGACAGATTGAATTCTTCGGTGAGCCTTCTGAGGTCTAGAGAGGTTGACTACGTGGCTATCAGAAGACGAATTCCATACCTCGTCACTCTACTTTACTTTGGATGAAAACTCATATGGAACTCTCAAGCGTGCTTGATAGACTGCCGTGCTGCGCGGAAGTATGCAATAATGAACTGTCCTTCGCGCCCACTACTTAAGGACATACCTGACTACACAGCTGGTAGAGCATCCTCATCGATCTCGCGCGCAGTAGTAAGACTCCCATAATGCCCGATGCCATTAGCGGTCAGCGTCACACCAAAGTCCCAAAGACGACCAGGGTGTTGATAGTGAGGTGTTTCTCGGCGACGGCGCCCATGTTGTACTGCCGATGCGGGACGCCCACTGGGAGCACGACCAGCTTGTTCCTCGTGACGACGTACTTCTGCAGTGCCACCTCGATAGTCAGCTCGCCCTCGAGCACGAACTAGTACTGGTCGCACTCGTGCATATGAGTACCTGGCCCGCCATCCTGAGGCCCAGCCTCGGCGTATAGCACCACGGCAGTGTCGCACCCCGACGACGGGTCGGCTAGAGACATGGTCTTGAACCCAGGGAGGGGCTCCTTCAGCCAACGCGGGTCAACGCGGCGGACATAGCCTTTGCGGCTGGTCCGCCACTCTGGAGGCACATTTTCTGGCTTGTAGACCATACATGCGATTTGTTTCAAGCGGTCCGTTGCCGGGATGATGATCTCTAGGTGCGTGTCGCTGCCGGGGCCTGGATTGCAGTTACATAGTGCGGGAGCCCGGCCGGTACGAAAACAAGACTACCTGGAGCGGCATCGTGGACCACGCTGCCAAGATGGACCTTCATTGAGCCCTGGACCAGGAAATATGCCTGGTCGCTGTGGTGGTAGTGAAGGCCCGGGCCAGAGCCCCCTTCGCCAATATGGCTGGCCAGCATGATTGCGCTCTCGAGACTGGACAGGATCTGCGCTCGGTACTGTATAAACCCAGTGTCGACTGTAGCTGCTTCGTCGAGTGGCCTGAGGTATTCCATGCGTTGCATTGCTGGCTTCGTGGGATGTATCTGTCTCCATTTCCGGATGAGCTCTTGCCCATAGTCCCCGCCGTTGGGGAATCTGTGGATTGTATGGATTAGGAATTTCATAGGCTCCTTGTTTGTGAGGTAGATGCCACTATAGTGGTCCATATCGATGAGGACCACAGGACTCTGGATGCGAAAATAGAACGGGTGATCGTTGCCAAACTTTCGGGTCCAGGTGAAGGCGGTGCTCGAGCGGCTTCGAGGACAAGAGCTCTTGGAAGACCTCGACGATCGAGACCACCAGGTCCTGATTCTCGGCCGTTAATGCGCTTACAGCCACACCCTCGTAGGGGATTGTGCGATTATCCTGAGATGTGCCAGCCAAGTGTCGCTGGTCAACTACGTTCCAGCCGGGCTTTTCTGGCTCGTGTATGACATCTGTTTTCTGAGCTTCTTTCTGCTGTTCCGGACTGAGTTTTTTTTGGATCAACTGCAGAGCCAAAGCAGTCTCACGATGGAAAAGCTCCAATCCTTTATTTGCGCCCTCAACAATAATCTGCCCATAGATTTAATTAGCGTTTGACGAACCCAGAAAATTGCCTCGTAGGCTCACATTAAGTTTACAACCGAGGAAGGTTGATCCAATGGTCATCTGATTCTCTGTAAAGAATATTTGCAGGGCTAGGTGGTTTCGTTTTTAATCCGTGTACGTACGCTTCTTAAGCAGTATGTAGGCGGTCCCTTCATACAGTGGTAAACGCTTAAACACCCAGCGTTTAAAAAAAATAGCCTATGGATACTCGAGGCCTGATAGTATTGCTAAGCCAGCGCTGGCTAGGTACACTCTACAGGTGTAGATAGCCACGAATCGACTCAGTCGATCTACTTTGTGATGCAGCAATCTAGTCAGGTGATTCAAGTACCTGGTACCAGATTTTACCAATGGCATCGTTCCCACTGAGAATGCCTTAGTCAGCAATTGAGCCCCCATGTACTACACCCACCCCCTTTCGAGTTATGTTGAATTACAATATGTCCTGTGGCCCAAAGTTTAGGCACTGGGATGTCTTTAACCTTGAAAATGTGAAGGACCTAAGTATGACTCCATCAGGGCCTGCTAAATCTACAGACGGTCACAGGTTGGTCTCAGAGAGCCATAGGCAGCAGTACAGCTTCAGAGCGAGGCTTAGAGGTGGTGGGCCAATCTTGCAAGCCTGCAGGAACGGCACTGTGCCGCTCGGGCGAATTGTACGGTGTACCTCCAATGTCTTGACGACTGGCAGTGTGTATATAAGTATGAGCGGCCCAAGGTTGGTTGGTGCTGAGAAACCACAGAGTTCAACTCGGCCTGTTGCCCCCTCAGGATCTTCAGCCTGGATCCGATCCTAATTCAATTTTCCACACCTGCCCACCCAAACTGCTCTGCATCTTACCCATCAGCTGCGTCAACACAACCCAAGCAACATGTCTGACGCGTATGCCTTGAATATGGGCCGCAACGCAACCGAGGCACAAAGGTAGGCCACACGTCACCATCTTGAAACTCGGTGGTAAGAACATTGGATTGAGGTGACCATCTTGACAGACTCGACGAGCAGTTCGAGCTGGTGACAAAGTGAGTCGACTTATCTTACCTTATCCCGGGTCCCTTACTTTTGTTGATCATCACTGCCCAGGAATGTTGGCTATCTTCTGCATCCCGAAGTCGCCGCCACTCTCCCACCAAATTCTCAAGTCGCGGATGTGGGCGCGGGGACTGGCATTTTCCTGCAATACATTCAAGAGTCCTACCCAGGCGCCATACTCCACGGATTCGATATATCAGCGGCCCTCTTTCCCAACCCTGCCCGGCCGGGCATAACGATGCAGACACTGGATGTCAAGCAGCCCATCCCAGAGGAGCTCTGGGGCAAGTACGACCTCGTACACGTCAGACTACTGGCCGCCGCGATGCTGGCAGACGAGTGGGCACCGGCTGTGCGCAATGTGGCGAAGATGCTAAGGCCGGGTGGCTGGATGCAGTGGGAGGAGTGCGACTTCGCCGGTGTGAAGCATCTACGGGGCGCCCAAGGATCGCGAGTCGCCACGGCGCGTCGCCTGGGCCGCGCGTTCCGGGACGGACTGTTGGAGCGCTTCGAGCACGGATGGAACACGCTGCCCGGGGACATGAGTGCCGCGGGCCTGGCCTCTGTCACCCACGACTTCGTCAGCTCCGACAGGCTCCCCGAGACGAGAGAGCTCGTCACCGCCAACGGCATGAGGGCTATCCTGTCCTGGGCACGCCTCATGACCTTACGCGGGGCTCCAGGGGCTTTGTCTGTCGAGGAGCTGAGCAAGGCGGAGGAGGATGCTTACGAGGATATCAGATCAGGTTGTTATGTCAGATTCGATATACACATAGCTTGCGGTCGAATGCCCGAGTCGTGAGATCTTGCCCCACCCCCCACCTTCTCTGCAAAGAAATACATATAGGAGGCTGGGAAGAGAAGACTGCACAGTACATCAATTTTTGAATTCAAAGAGTTTCTCCCAAAATCTCCACTGTAGGCGGGACGTAAAACAGTTTGAAAACGAGCTATCTAGGACCCGCGCTTCTCGAACACCAGCCTCAGTTTTCCAGGATTCGCAGTGAGCTGATCTTTCAAATCTCGTTCCACTGCCTTGCCGTTCTCTTCTCCGGGAGCGAAATCGATGTCATGTTTGGTAAGGATAGAGGCTGCAACTAGCCTCATCTGGGCCATCGCCAGGTTTTTACCGACACACAGCGTGCGACCTAGAGTTGGAAAAATGGTCATCATGGTGTTCCAAATGTAGTTCGTGGATACGCAGTTCTTGATGCCAGACGACTTACCCATTCCAAAGGGAGCAAAAGCTCGTGGTGCCTTCACCAGCTCGGGCTTGTTGTGCCATCTCTCTGGAATAAAATCATGAGGGTTTTGAAATGCTTCCTCCACTTCACGTACCATCAGTAAACCTGCTCAAGATGGGCATCGGATGGTGCTAGATCGTATGAGGGCAAGGGGACTTACAGCGTCCGATAGAATAGCGCGGAGCACAGATCTTGACACCCCCAGGTATGAATACCGAGTCAAACATGAGGCCTTCTGGAGGGGTATTCCTTGAAACCGCGGTCGGAATCGCAGGGAGCAGACGAAGCGCTTCATTGATTGTGCCTGTGAGATGGGGCAAAGCCGACAAAGCCCGTGTGTCTTCGTGATCAATCCCCTTCAGTTCTTCCCGGATCTTGGCGACATGCTCGGGATACTTCGCCAGGAAGTAAAGAAGAAATATGATACTGGGGGCTGTGCTATCACTGTAGTCTGTTAGCGACACGAGGCTCTCCGGCCGAGCAAGTCTGATCTCAAACGAACCTAGCTGCTACCAACAAGTTTGCGCCGTCTCCGCTGAGCAATCGATCACTGACTTTCCCAGCTCCGCTTCTCTTGTACTCCTCGACAAATGCAGACGCAATGTATGCTTGAATGTCTTCTGATTTGGTAGGTGAGGACTACATCCTGTCAGCCACAAGTGCGCTGTGTCAATTCTTACAGCGACGTTTTTGATCAGCTTGCCTTCATACATGTGTTCATACAATTGTCAGAGAATTTGAGCATCTTGAACCAATGCTTGACCTTCCAAAGGCCAGGAATGAACGCAAATCCAAGCCTCGCAATCCAAATGGCAGGTGTAAATGGGCCCAGCAGGCCTAGGGCGGAGCGCATGTAACGGAATCCGTCTATCGGTTTCCGATCTCTCATCAGACCAAAGTCCATTCCGAAACCAAATGCTCCCATGGAGTCAAAGGCGAAGTAGTAGATCAAATCGTTGACTAGTAACGGTTCTCTATTACTCTGGCTGATGATTTCCTCAAGTACTCGAACCTTGACGAGGATGCTCTCGTAGTACTGAGCCACAGCTACGCCACACTAATTGTGAGTGATGGAGCAACCATGTGTGCAAACCATGAATCTACCAGTAAAGGGTTTGATACTCACAGCTGGCAATCATAATTTTCTCCCAGAGCTTGCGGCGATCTTTGTGCATGCCTTGGTCCCTTGTGAAGATGGAGGATATTCTTGGGTGGAGGAGATCGTACCAGTCGGATCTAGTATTCCGGCTTCTTGGGCCATCTAACGCCTCAAAGGCGGCAGGGTGAAAGAGCGTGAGCTCGTTTGGACCTTCAATAGGTTAGTCCTTGCCACCTGAGCTTGTTATTTACTTTCCAAAGGACGCTGATTATCACACCTGTTCTAACAATGCTGCCATATTTTCTGTGCCAGTCTTCCAGGACATGGTGACCTTTGGAGCCACGGCATTTCCAAACATGCCAGAGCTTGGTGAGGGCTGCCAATCGAGGGCCGGGGAAGGCTCGTAGGCTGTGAAAGAACAGCCTGTAGATGGACATGCTTCCAAGGAGGCAACTCAGATAGGCTGCAGTGTCTATTCCCATGTCAGGTAGGCTTTGCCTGATCCCACTTGGTTCATGCTGGCATTTGAAGGTAAACAAGACTAAGAAGACGACCAAGTCGCTGACCGCAATGGTTGGTGCTTGAAGATGCCACTCTCCACGGATGAAAAGACCGACGTGCACAATGATGCCCAAAAGCCCTAAGGCAATGGGTTCAATCAGATGCTGGGGAATGGGAGCTGGCATATTTGACAGAGTGTTGTTGGTTGGAAGCTGCATTGTCAGCCCGTGGAAGAGGGAGTGGGATGGAACAATAATTTGGAAAGGCGAGGTTAGTCAATCACTGCGTAGATTCTCAAAGGTTTATAGAATATACAAAGGAGCCCACTGGCAGGAAGTCAGCTGGATGAAAACTTGAATGACACCCTCACATGTAGTTTCCTTGTTCACGGGCATACTCTGATTGCAAGTCCGTGAACTCACATATCGCAACCCCCCCCTCCTTCCTCGCCAAGTGAGGAATTACCTCGTCTAGGGCAAGGACTAGAAAATATTTCAAGACATGTACATACTTGGCTGCAGCAATGGCCGGCCCACAGGTACTTTGACTGGCCAACCAGGAGCCACATGCTATTGAATCTCATTTGGGGCCCAGAACAGGAGTGAGATGTAAATATCTAGGCACCAACATTGATGCATCATTTGCAAGGAAACCACCTCAGATCTTGACACTGTGTTCATTAGTTGTGGGGTCTTGGCACAGACAGGCAGCGGAATGCAACCATGTAAATGCAGTTGGTAGTCAAACCCTGCGCCACATACGACACTGGCAGAATAAAGGGTGTCGTTGAATTCAGAATGCATGGTCTCGGGTTGAACAGTGCACATCTTGTGCTTGGCAACAGTGCATAAGCAGGGAGTACTATAGGCGCGGGACGGGCGGGCTGAGGATCGTCGATTAGATCATTGATTGCAACGTTCTTGGTAGGACAGACTGATGCACATAAGTGGAGCAGGTAAGGGATTGCCACCTTTGCTGTAGTGTCACATTTGGGGGCCAGTAACACATATCAACCTACGTACATATGTATGCAACTAAAGGGGCACTCTGAACCACACTCAGCTCGGCGCGTGGTATAAAAATATCACCATTACGCTTCACCACAATCCTTCTGTCCGTCAGATATCTCATTATCCTCTCGTTTTCGGACTACACAGATTCTCAATACTTCTCATTTCCCAGTGTCCACAATCATGGCCACTTCCACCCCCAATCTGGCCATTGTACTGTGCCATGGCTCGTACCACACACCAGCACCTTATACCCCACTTCTTGATGCCTTCAAATCCCGAGGTATTGATGCTTATTGCCCCCAACTGCCCACGGCTGATCTTGCCAAGTTGGATGTTGGCGATGTCAGCAACCCGGATTTTGACCGAGCGCCTCCTGAAGGAGGCTACCCACAAGGAGAAGAGGATGCTCAGGTCGTCTTGAAGGTTTTGAAGCCGCTAGTAGAGGAAGGTAAAAACGTGCTCCTCCTTGCCCATTCGGCTGGCGGTTGGGTTGCCACTGAGGTTGCTCGACCTGAGCTGCAAGCCAAGCGTCGAGCAGAGAAGGGATTGTCAGGTGGTATCATGGGCATCTTTTACATGGGTGCTTTTGTCATCCCTGTGGGCGAATCCGTCAACACCTTTTTCCAGCCCAAGGATGGCAACTTCGTTACACCTCCATTCATGACGTTTCACGTAAGTCAATCATACTCAGGACGATGAATTACTCATGACATAGATACATTGCTGACCCTGAGGCGTATCCCGCAGAAACACGGTGCTGCAGGGCTTGGCACGATGGTCGAGCCTGAGAAGTACCTGTTCAATGATGTGGACACTGCTATCGCGAAGAAGTATGCTGCAGGTCTGACAGCATCCCCGATTCTGACCACCAAGCTATCCAACGATGCATATTCAGCCCTTCCATGTGCATACCTTATCCTTGAAGGCGACTTAACTCTGCCGAAGGAGTATCAAGAGGGCATGGCTGCCCTACAGGGATCGAAATCGGGAGAATTCTCCATATATCGGTGTCCCGCTGGGCACTCTGCTCATCTGAGCTGGACTGAGGGGGTTGTTGACACCGCCATTGAGTTCATGAAGAAGATCCGGGCTTAGTCTAGCATCTTGACACTAGAAACAAAACGTCATATGTGCGACATGAAATATGAGAATGCAGAATCGTAGTCTGTCTTGGTAATTCCACCTGTGATGCGTTCTCATCAGTGATCTGTTGCCAATGATCAATGCTATGTGAACATGTGATGGTGAGAATCCAAGCGGCATGTGGACATGTGTTTTCTGTATTCAAAGGGACAGTTTTGCACGCATCAGCCAGTCTTCACCTGTCGATCCACGGCGTTATAATCACGCAAACGATCGAACGTTTGAATTCAATCTGCGTTGTTGTTCTAGGCTATTTCTTTTATGCAAGTAAACAATACCAAGTGATTCCCTCATAGTCGCCGATTAACAGCGACTATCGTTCCTTCCGACAGCGTTTAACTCTTGCACCGGTACAAAGTGCGGAAAGGATTGCAAACATTGACCCGTTTCACACAGATCATGTAGGGAAAAGCGATGACTCCAATCAAAGCAGAGGGAGGATATACAGCGTTGAAACCCAGATATTCCAAATCACGAAGGTTCTCTTGTCGCTAGAAACGCTCCGACGCGCCAGGGTCCTAGCTCCAACCAGTATCGACAAACCGACCGTCAATACCCAAGAGAGGGCTGATCCACGCCACATAGCGGGGCAAAGAAGTCCCCAAACCATCATCGAAGTAGCTATTGTCCACCTGGCAGGACCGTCGCCGATTACGAGAGGAATAGTCCGGCGACCCCTTAATGCATCTCCTTCTTGGTCCGACATATCTTGCGCGTGAACGGTCGTTAGGATCATCCCGCCGAGAACTCCGAACCACCAGAGCAGCCGGGACTGGGGACCTGAAGCCGACAGGGGGATCGGACCGCCCAGCGCAACCTCCATCGCGCCCGAGATGAAGCAGAGATATCCCAGCGCATTGATCATGTTGCGGATGATGGGGTGGGAGTCGGCACCGCCGAAATTGTTATACCACGTTCCGAGAAGAACCAAGACGATGCCCTGCCTCAGTCCGCCCTCAACCTTGAGACTGACCAGTTGCGCGACTACGTAGAGACAGAGCATGGCGGCCTTAGCCTGGACGGGCGACAGCCGACGCTGGGGTATGGGCCGCCATGGTTTGTTGATGGAGTCCTCGGAAATGGCTGGCGGGGTCCGCTGGTTGTTGATGTCGAACGGTAGAAGGTTCATCCACACCCACAGAAACACCAACGGGGCTCTCCAGATGACGTGCAAAGGGTGGTGTGCGGTCGCGATGCCATACAGCGGTGCTGCAACGGCATTCGAGATGCCAGCGACAGTGCTTGGGATAGCAATTGTCTTTAAATCGCTGAAGGTAAACAGCCACAGAGTCTGAGCGTGGTATGCAGCATTATACGCAATAGATGGGACCGCCGTCCAATAAGCCTGCTCTAACACGAACATCCCCTTTGGAGACTGAAGAGACATTAGTTTTTTGGTGACGACTCGACCGTATCTGATCGTAAATAATCGTGGAATCTGACCTGCATTGATCCGAAATTCCCGCGCGGCTTATCAACATGATCTTGCAGATCCTGGACAAAGTGACTTGGAGTCATGATGATCTGGATGGTTGATTTTCCTTGAATTGGTACGATTATCATGCTACAGGTTCACGAAGCAAAGGCTGGGCCAACTATTTTATTAATTATCGCGCTGTGGATCCAATGTACTGATGAGACTCGGCGAGCTCTTCACACCCGCACAATCTCGCATCTAGTGCACCTTACACAGTACAGTACGCTTTCACCTTGTAAATCGTTCCGAGAGCTTTCCGTGACTTGCATGTCATCGAAGTGACAAGCAGACACTTGGTTTTACATTCTTCTAACGGGGCTTGACAGGTCGTAAGCCAGCAAACGGTCGCCCGAGGCTTGGGCGCAGGTCGTGCCAGCATGCAAGGGAGGATCCACGGTGCGACGTGTCATTCTACCAACCGCAAATTGTTTTACATGATGCCGTGACTTATCGTCTGCACAAAATCCTTCCGTGTAAGCGCTGAGGGCATCAAAAGCGGTCCTATGTCCGACTGCTACGGCGAGAAATTATTTATAGAACCCACGCCGCGTTGAGGTTAGTCGTGAGGCTCGGTTGCGGTTGCAACAGTAGTCGCGGCACAGCACTCATCTGAACACACAATTGTGGATCGCACCGTCGCAGTTGTGACACAGCATTTGCGGCGCAGCAGTCGTCAGGTAAAACCTCGGGACCGTTGGCACATTCTACTTCCATCAGAGACGGGCGCCCAGGCTCCCCATTTTCCATTTTCGAACAGAGCGGCTGGGCGATATGCTGGGTCGGTATGCAATGTAACCTACTGCAGCCTCATTGCCTCGGCCAGGCCAGCAGGTCTACTCGGGCTCCACTGTGACTTCTTGGACGGTGGTTAGCTTACAACGCCGATGAGGACCTTGGGAGAGCTGGAGATTTACTTGCGGAACTCAGGACTGAAACGAGCAATACGCCTCAAGGGACCCAAAAGTTTTTTACGGGTTCCCGCTTCACAGCATCGGCGGAATTGACACAGAATTGTAGAATGTTTCTGGGCCTCCTTCTCTCATGTTCAACAATTCCATACGTGGTTCTATCGCAGGTCATCTTATCAATCGCGTTCCAAACTAAATTTCCCAATGACACCATGTGTTCGAAGACTGTGCCCCAAGCAGCGAACAGCATACTCCTGCGGGAAGGAGGCAGGAGTGCAGTCCCTGTCACATATCAGCACGGAGAAAGAGTTGGTAAACCAGATTTAGGCCCTGCAGCCTGATATCTGTTTGGCCTAGACTGATCGCTGCTCCCGTTCGCTCGCCGAGCGGGTATCAGGATCGCAACTTGGCACTTGGCCATGGCTGCTGATTCCGCGGCTCGGAGGCAGTCTCGAGACCACCATCGCTGCAATTCCAAGACAAGACTCGCACTGTGTCGAGAGCTGCCCAGTCTTTGAGACCATTGAGCCAATGATACCTCGGTGGATACATGGATACAGCGAAGGACGTGTTCGGTGATCCGAACATCCGATGCAGCCCCCAAATTGCTACGGAAGAGGCACAACCTGTTCCATCTTGAAGCCAATGTAGGCAGTTGGTACGCAGCCCTTGTCAGGCGCTTGATGAATCTCTGTATACTCCGAATGACCCCGCCACTTGAGCCTCTTACCCATATCTCGCCTGCTGTCTCGTCTCATTTTGCACTGTCTTGAAGATTTCTCTTCCATATTCACACGAAAGTTGGGCAAGCTACGAGTCTCATGCAATGTCTGCCACACCAGTGGTTGTCTGGGCTGTTGCCTGTGTGGTTTTGTTGACGCTCAGTACCGCTGCCCTTGCCTTGAGGGGTGTCGCAATCCGCTTTCGTGGTGGTACGCCCAAGGTCCCCGATTACCTGGTGCTCCTTGCGTATCTATGCCACGTCGCTTACGTGGTAGATGCCTCGGCCCTTGGTCAGTGTCTAGAACTCCTTTTGTTCCAAAGCTTTTGCGCGCTAATCACTGGGGAACAGGCCTGGGAACGGGAGGTTATGGACAGTACATGACAGAGTTGCTCATCGACGAGATCGAGTCGTCTTTGAAGGTGAGTTGAGGAACACTTGAGTCTTCCAAAGCCCAATTGAAAAACTTGGGATAATCTCTGACCGCGTTTACTCAGGGCTTTTTCATCTCGCAATACTTCTGGGCAACGGGCACGGCCGCTTTCCGGCTTGCCATCTTGCTCTTTTACATGGAACTCTTCACTGTACGCAGCTTCCGATGGCCGGCCGTTGGTACAGCGCTTGTCGTGTTTCTGTACTGGGTGGCTTGTCTTTTCACGACTTCATTACTATGTCAGCCTGTTCAGTCTAATTGGGACCTCTCAGTCCCGGGTACATGCGGCAACGTTGTCGCCATCGAGGTCTTCTCTGGCGCTTTTAATATGGTTATTGATGTCTGGGTTGTGTTCCTCCCGTTGCCAACCGTCTGGAAATTGCAGCTCTCGTCACAGAGGAAGTGGACATTGACGGCAGCCTTCTCCCTTGGTCTATGGTAGGTGCAAAATAGCTCCCCGGCGAGTTGCGTTTGTCAACGATACATCGCTAACGCTAGTCTCTTGTAGCACTGCTGCAGTGAACCTCGGCCGCTTGATCCAGACCATTCAATGCCGTGCTGAGGGAGACTCGACATACTGCTTCTTGAATAGTTCTATCCTGGTGCAGGGGGAGATGTGTGGCGGAGTCTTGGTGGCTACTTTACCACTCCTCGGTCCAATCTGGAAGAGCAGACGTAGGGCTGCAGCAAAACCGTCCGTCCCAGACGGCACGCCTGGAGCCAGGCCGCATGGACCATTCCAGACCATTGGATCTACTCCTTTGAAGGGCAAGAGGAGCCACGATGTCTATACTGAGGACTCGCTCCTTCGCTCCCACAATAACGACACTGGCTCAGACTGGCCACCACAGAGTGTCCCCATGGCTTTGACTACGCCTCAGCCAACTGTTCACGGAACGGGCAACCGTTGGACTGTGGAGGTTGACGGCAGACCGGTCCATGAACCACACTCGCAATGGCAACCTCGATAATTGGTAAGCCAAGGCTTACAAAGTGTCAAAGTTTCATACTACTATTAGGTGGTTTACGTGGTTTGTATCTTAAAACCATGTTGGATTGCTGTCACGGCTTCAGAAGATTGCGGAAGGATTTTGGACTTGGAAGAATGGGGTATCTAATCATCTAGATTAGATAACATGAAGAGAAAACTCTGCGTGTACGCTGAGACGAACTCATGGTTTCTAGCTGTAGTATCTTGGTTAAAAATCCATCATTTATCTCCTCAATGCCTCATTTGAAGGTGCACACGGGAATATCGATACAAAAGTCCTTTTTGGATTTCAACTTGGCTTCACCTTAGCACACATGTATGTTTCATGCTCTTGAGCCGGGGTTTTGTCACTTACTGTACCTTCAGCGCTAATGGATTGCCGGTTCATGCTAATGTTCAGAGGTTAATGGCGAGTGTGATCGGCCCGCAGGCTGCCAGGGAACAGCAACAAACTTGCAAGACAGGTGCTTCAGCTACAGAGCCAAGAAGCTTTTAGTTAACATAAACTCAACTTTTATTTTCTCAAGAAACAGAACGTCTCTTTCTCTAAAATTCGCCCAGAATCAATGTGAAGCAGAGAGCAGAATGTGCTGCCCTGGGGTGAAACCGTCATCTTGGAAGAAATTGATATCCATGATGTAGATAATATTTGAGGGTTTTCTCTCATTGAACTCAAAGGAGCCTTATACCTGACAAAGTCTCCCTTCTACCTGTTGAGTCCAACGCTCACTACCCACGGCGCCCAGGGCGTAGAACACATCAGAAGGGTCATACTTGGATTTGATCTGGCTTAGCCGGTCCCAATTTGAACCGTAGAAAGTCACTTCCCAATCAGGTTGCTGGAAGTCGGCCTCGTTCAAATACGCCGCCCCATCCGGTGTGAGCTCCTCGAACTGGGGAAGCAATTCCTCCGTCATCAAGCCTGCATCCTCATAGTTCCGTTCCCAGTGGGTGTAGTTGAACGGTAGGCCTAGGACGGCATCAAAAACACTCTCGCGCCAGTATGGATTGGCACTAACGCAATCTCCAGGGGGCCCCGAAACGTTGAACGAGACTCCTGAGAACAACGCACCGCTGTCCGTCACCCGACGAATTGCAGCCGTAAGAGCCGTGGAATTCTTGTCGATGGCACTAGCGGGGATCAGACGCCCACCAATTCCTAAAATGCCCACAGACACTGGCGCTTGGCTCGTGAAACCCTTGAGGAAAGACGCGTGTTGCTCCGATGAGTAAGTGTATGCAAGCTTGAGTGCGTCAAGATTGTTTAAGAAAGGTTGTACAAGGTTATCCAGGTCTTGCTTGCTGAATCCTGGACCCCAAAGAGTGGCCAAACTGAAAGCCAAGCCCTGCAGGTACCAGATGGCCGTAGCATTCGCGTTGTTGATTGTGGGCACGTGATTTGTGAAGATTTCGACGGCTTCCCAGAAGGCTTCGGTGGAGTTCTCCGGGGCTGCAAATGTCAAATTGGCAGTGGACATACTCATTGCTGGATGTGCCTTCACTGTGGCCGAAAGAACGGCCCCGAACGTCCCACCACCACCACCTGAGAGCGCCCAGAAAAGATCTGAGTATTCTGGCTCGTCTGGCGAAGCAGTGACGATGTCCCCTGAGGCAAGCACCAGCTCCCACGCCAGCACCTGATCGGCAGCCAAGCCAAATCGAGATGCCAGAGGCCCATGGCCGCCACCTTGGGAGTAGCCCCCTATGAGCCCGACAGAAGGCAAGTTGGGCCCAACAACGGTATGCCCATTAAGGTCCGCGAACTCATAGGCCTCAATAGCGAGCACACCAGCGCCAAATTTGAAGGCTTTTCCGGAGTATGATGAGCTATTGAATGCCACCATCTCCATTGCTTTCAGATGGTTTGTCCATAACGACAGACTGCCTGCTCCGGTGGACTTGCCGTTGTAGTCATGCCCAGTGTTGCGGATGACCAGACGAATGTTGTGCTCCCTTACAAATTCCAGAGTCTTTTGGTAGTCCCCTGCTCCCGTAGCGTTGACTGCGTATCTGGCGTAGTTCCCTCGAGAACACGATGTGTTGGACGGTAGGAATGGATTGCAGGAGTTGTTTGTGAACAGCGGAGCCATCACAGAGGACGAGCTTTGTATATGTGTCTCCGGTAGGTACCACTCGCTTTGGAGTGTGGCACACGCGCTGGAGTCGTAGACTGCAAATTCAGTGGTGTGGCAGACGGCGGCTATAGGAATCGTTGAGATCAGTCTGCCCTCGATGGTCGCGTTGAATGCGTCCCATACATCGTCGGAGGGCCAGCATGTGTCGCCTGGGAAACAACGACAGGAACTTTGATGCCCCTGGCTTACCCCGGTGGGATTAGCCTGGCTTTGAGCATAAAATGTTCCTGTCAGGAACAGAGAAAGAGTGAACATTCCCCCAATGGTATACATTGCAGACTGAATTCTGTGGGTTGATTTTGTGATGGAGATACAATATCATGAGTGGGAGGATGAATTTGAGATTTAGAACGGAGCTGCGGCAATGATCTTACTTATTTAGACTTCGTCTGCTGTCGTTCAGAGCGAGGCCATTCCCTTTATTTTTTTCTTATTTTTTTTTTTTTTTTTTTTTTAAAAAAAAGAGGAGTTGATCACACCTACTGGTAGCTGAAATTATTGGTAATCTTAAGAGACTGTTGGTGTCTGACATTGACAAAGCTTGTCCCTTCAATGTGATGTCCAACAAGCAGGCAACGAAACCACGGCGGGAAATGCTTCCGTGTACACCGGGTTCTCTTGGCTTGGGGCCGAGTACTTTGGCTGTACGGGAACGACGTCTCATTTACACAGTGTGGATATTTCTGGGTCAGACTAGTGGGGGACAAACTGTTGGTCCTTGGTCACCTTGGCTGTTCAGGGTTTCTGAAGGATTTGCAGCAGGCATTCTTAAGATTGCCCCGCATTCGGATCGCAATGTTTCGTTCGGAGTCTCGGCTCGCGATTTGGCTGCCAAGGCTCTCGAGGTCACACTGAGGGATATAGGAGATTAGCGGGGCCTCGCTATAACAATGTACGCGCCTTGCTGTCGCATCAGATCTAAGATGCAACCGTCTAGAACGTAATAGTGTCGACCAGTATCTGATCCTTCGGGTGCCGATCTAGGAAAATCTGCGGGAACCTGCGTCAAGTGCAACATGAAGCAGGAAAAATCCGACGTCTTGCCGCAACATCGAACCACTACCAGTATTCAACGTTGTCCTCGCCGCATCTTCGCATCGTAAAGCGCCGTGCCAATGTTGTGCCTCGGTCATGCAGCCCCTGTCTTGGACTGTTGGTTCTGACCAGAGCGGGCTGTGCATGCAATGCAATGCATCGCCTAGTACACTTCACCGGTGGACGAGCTTTGCGTAAATGTAGGACTCGAGCCGTCGCATGCGTTGGCCCCCACTCAATATGCAGCATGCTCGGCGAAGCTGGACTCAATCGTTATCGGGCGACAAACACCGTTCGACCGAACACAGGGTCAAGCGAGGCCCCCAGGCGGCGTTGAGTTGAGTGTGCCTCCTGTGTTGCGTTGATACGCCCCTCCAGATTTCCCGTTGAGACTTCAACCCCACCGCAAGTACACACTATAAGGGCTCGAGGAGTGCCACCTGGGCAGATTTTCTTACCCTCGACAATAAGCCATTCGCAGAACCACTTCGACACTTGGCCCCTGTTGTCAGTCAAGTCCGACAATGTCTCCCGATTCCACTACTTTTCTTGTAACTGGTGCAAACCGAGGTAATCGACCCAGCCTGACTCTGAAGCTCCCAACATGCCATATACTAACCGCTTCGATTCAGGCATTGGACGTGGTATAGCTGAGGCACTGCTGTCTCGCCCTAACCATGTTGTTGTTGCGGCCGTACGCAACCTGGACACCTCGTTGAGAGAGTATGAGCCCGCAAAAGGCAGTAAGCTCGTGGTAGTCAAGATCGACAACACTTTGAGCAGTGATCCGGCAGAGGCCGTCGAAACGATCAAGGCCGCAGGCATCACCAGGCTCGATGTTGTCATTGCCAATGCAGGCCTTGCTGCAAAGGCGCCGTACCTCAGAGTCGAGGATATCGAATTGGAGCAGTGGCGGAATCTGTTCGAGGTCAACACCTTTTCATTCGTTCCGCTCTTCCGAGCCGTTCGCCCATTGCTTAAGGCCACGGCCGATGAGAAAGGCGAGGGGACAGCGAAGCTGTTGGTCATCTCCTCCAACGCCGGACAGATAGCGACAGGGATGGAACCGCTAGCCAACGTCCTAGTGGCCAACTACGGGTCGTCAAAGGCTGCCCTTAACTACCTGGTGAGGCGCACACACTTCGAGAACCCATGGTTGACTTCATGGGCTGTAAACCCTGGCTTTGTGCAGACAGACAGTGGCAACGCTCTGGCCAAGGACTTTGGAATGGCTGAGGCTCCCCACACCGTTGAGCAGTCAGCGGCTGGTATCTTGCAAACAGCCGACAATGCTACAAGACTGGGGACATCTGGAAAGTTCCTCATGTTTGACGGCACGGAGTTGACATTTTGATTGGAGGAAAAACACAATCAGAGACCGCTTTTGGGAAAGCTAATCCATGGTCAGCTGGAATGCATAGGTTCATAGGAAAAGGAATATAGTTTGGAATACCTTAAAGATATTCGTATCGGGTAGAGTGCAAGACAGGCCGAAATAATCGTGCATATTGACCATAGATCGCATCCTTGGGCGGCGATGAACAGAAAGCAAATACTCTGCATTCGGCAAGGTACTCGACAAGCCTCACATCTTTGAATCTTACGACCCCTATAGACTATAAGCTCGTCGCTCGGATCCTGAAGTTGTTTAATACCACTACCGCACATGAAGTTATCCTCTTCCATAGCGACCAGCCAGATTAATTGCCTTGCCGCAGGTGTGCGCATTGACTGATCAGTCATCCTGGTGAGTCTTTCGATTAATAATGAATTTTCAAGCCTGAATGAGCAGTATTGGAGCAGGTCAACCCAGCGCTTTGAGGTTGCGTTTTGGTTGTGCGGAGTCCTTCGGTCTTTCTCGAGCTCTGGGAGCCATGCTCGGTAACCGCTAAGGCAGGAAGAAGGAGCAAAGACAGCTGGGTCAAATCCCATCGATCGAAGAATGGCTTCTCTACAACGCCATTGTCTTCGCAACAACCGATGTTCCATCCTAATTCCCCTGATCGAAATCTTGTTGGAAAAGGGAGCACGTCCAGAATTTTCTGTTCAGATCTGTCCCACTGGCGTTGAACGCAACTGTAATACTTGGCAGCTTGTTTTAGCAGTCTCATTGAATGCTTTCGCGAGCAATCATAGAGGTCCAGCACCTTATAGAGTCTGGAAAGAGGTAACTAGTCCCATGCTTGTGAGGAATTTATTGCTGAATAGGACGACTGTGGCCGGATCATTGGAAACTGGTAACGAGAGCCCAGGGAGTTGGACAAGAAGCAAACGGTTGATCAAGTCTTCAAAGCTCTTCGAACAATGGGCAAAGGACATGGTTCTTCCGATCCAATAGGTTACACGCTCCGGCGAGGACAAGCACGGGGAGGCAACGATCAGGCGTGGTAACCTGTCAGCTGGTGTCACTGCTCAAAAGCAAAGAGACTAGGCAATGCTTTCCAAGGCGTGTCTACAGTTTTATGTACATCAGAGCAAATGGCGTCTAGCTTGAGCGTGATCCCACTCTCCCTCTATACATACGATCCTATAATTACAAATCGGAAAGAAAGCTTGGCTGACTACAAATACATCCTAAAACAACAACCTAGGTTTGATTCATTTGATTAATTATGATACCGTAGGTGCGCTGAATCCTTGCCCACTTCAAGAAGCACTGCTTCTTTCAGTGCCAGCCAGTCCTCTTCTTGTCCAAAGCCACCACCATTCCCCCTGACTATTGCTGCCGCTACCCCGATCACGCCCACGCTGCACAATGTTATCGTCCTCTGATGCATGAACAGGTAGCATTCTTTGGGTCGGTCTGAAAAAGAGCCTCCTCATAGTAGGCACACAAGCAGATATTATGCCCAAGGTCAATTCCGATATTGAAAGACACGTCAAGCTGACATTAGACCAGCTGACATCGTCTTCATTCAGCCTGAGGTATTTGATCCTGACCACACTCAGCGCAATGGTTAGAAACCCCAGGCTGAAAACACCTATCAACATAGCCTTTTGCACGCCGGGCAGATTCAGCTTGCTCAACATCGGTATGGGCAAAGCAAAAACCACAAGGTCGGTCAAAATATTGCCAACGGCGCCGCCCAGCCAGGTGGATAAATCAGGCAGGCATTTGACTTCCGGTAAAGTTTTGTCCCAGAAGCCGGCCAGCGGTTGGCAGAGGAAAAAGCACTGCAGGACCATCGCTGTGGACCAGGCACCGACGGCGACCACAATGGACGTGTAGACATAGCGGGGCAGGAGTAGGCCGAGAATTCTATAGTATTGGAAAAGGAATATCATCTTGATTGTGAGGATGGCTGAGGTGTATGCAAGTATTGTCAACCAGAAAAACTAGCAATCAAAGTCAGAAACGTTGTGTTTGAGTGTATGAGAGAGATTGTAGATGAACGGTGAACAACGGAACAGCTAACCTTGAGATATTTTACAAAGTCAGGTGGGTTGATTGTCCAGATGTGCTTTCCGAGTCCATATCTGACCACTGGTTGCTAGTCAGCCTTGGTTCTGGTTGTCAAATGCTGAAGATACAAGGGACAGACTGAGTAGATCTCCGATGCCCAATAGATACACTAAAGCCTACAGAAGCCGAAGAGTCAACAGGGCACCCGGACCCACTGCCGTAGATGAACAGGAAAAGGCTAACCAATGAGGCAGCAGCAAAATAGTCGTCTGCGCCGATTTGATTTAAAAGCACCTTTCTCGTGTAGACACGAAGGGCGACGGCAATAGTAGCTAGTACCCAGCATACGGCGACAATGCCAATAATGATACCACTTCTGTTGTCTCCAGAGGTCTCAGGGGAGTATGCCTGCCGTATTAGACCTCCATCCATCCCGAGCATTCCATAGATATCTACTCTGGGTGCAATATAATCCGCGGAAGGCCTTTTACGCCAAGAACCTGCACGAGGCCGAGGTAAGGCACAGAGTGGTTCAGGGAATAGTAGAAGTACGTCGAGCGCAAAGGAAGGACAAAGAAAAAGTATGTTTTGCGTGGGGGAGGGGAAGCCGAATTGAGGTGTGGGGTCCTCTCCAGAATACCTCGTTCAATTATCGCCTGCGCGAATGACTGCGCGCCCACCCTGCAGCACTCAAATGATTGGATCACTCTCTCGTGTTCGCTATCTTCAAGCTTTTCCGACTCCTGTAGCTGCAGCCTGGGTGCGGCGACTGACTTTCGGATATCTCATCCACCCGGCAATTGTTATCCAAGGGCGCCATACAAATTGGCCAGTCAGGATCTAATGCAGCAAATATGATGCGCGGTACAGGGATTCATGCAGTACTTGGCGTCACTCAAAGTTAAAATTTCGTGCAGGTCGTGACAAGAGACAAGTCGTCCATACTAAGCCCTAGCATTCTGTCTGCATTTTCTAATACTTCGTCACTTACGCACGAGATGGGCCGGGAAATGTCTCACAATACGCTGTAAGTGGAGATCAATAAAGAGGACTTTTCCACGTGTGGGACATTGCTCGAAAAAAGTCATCTTGACCAGTCACGACTTCAGGCCTTCTGCTGCTACTGGCAACGAGTACTGGTTCTAGAATAATCACGAAGAGGCATCTTCAAGGACGAATACAGACTTGTTGCGCTGCAGGCTGTCGCGGGAGACATACTCTCGAATCCATGACCAACAGTGCGCTGGTTTATGTAGAAACGACCTGATACAGCAACTCTGCTTGGAATCAAAAAGTGACAAAAACATGCCGGCAGCAAACCAGAGTCCATCGTCGTCATGGTCGTCGATACGATGGCGGATAGCCCCCTGCTTGGGATGAATGAACCGAGGACACGAGACTGTGTACCACCAAGAACCCGGGCAATGTGGGAATTGCAGAAGTACACTTCAACACGACAAGCTCAAAGCCATGTGGCCAAATCGTTGGAGGACGTATGAAGTTTCATGCTTTGGCTCTCTGGACGTGCGAGCTGTGCGAAATCGAAGCTCGGGGCTCATTTCCCAGGTGGATTCCGGATGCGGGAAAAAGAATGAAAGCGGATATTCGCACCCAAAAAATCGGATGCCGCACCCAATTTTCTGACTAAGCAGCGCTGCAGCCAATCAGAACGCTCCATTTAACATCGCCCACCACCCCAACATCGTGCATTTTGTAGCCTCAACCATATACCCTGCGAAACCTCCTTTGCCCACCAACTTCAACCACCCACCCACCATCAACGCATCGTGAAATCTATTAAATACTTGTTAGAATCGATCAATTCAGCATCAAAAACATACCCTAGCCATTCAAATATTTACCATACACCGTTGTAGCGATGGCAGAGGTGCCTGATTACTCAGGCCTCGAGGCGCAGTAGCAAGTCGACTATCATAACTAGAACACCAACATCACCACCACAAACCATCACCACCCAGCCCTTTCTAACCCTCCTACCTTCCTGAAACTTTTCAACGATGGATATGATACTTATACGGATCTGAAGGCTGATTTAGACAAAGCCACAAGCTCTACTAGTTAGCTGACAGTCAAGCAAAACTCTAAGCCAAATCACGCGATATTAGCATATAGTCACGGTACCCAGCACCTATTAACAGCTACAATAACCAATGCCTCAATGATTAAAGTCAGCTACAAATGGTCAGCAGTTGCCTATACGGCGAAGAAAACGTCAAATAAATGGAAGCTTGTTATCCACGAGCACCAACATACCCATCACAGTCCTCAGGAAGTCCCTAAAGCTCAGCATAGCTAGGCAAAGCTATCCAAAGTATATCTCAAATTCCTTACCCGGGCAGCACGTGACCCAATAAACACTACGCCAAAGCGGCTCGAAACACTGCTTCGCCAGCAGTACCCTATAGTTAAGCTGGGCCAGAATACCCTCAAGAACTAGCTACAGGGCTTCAGAAAAGACAAACAAGGCATCTACACACCATCTCAAGCAGCATTAGACTAGCTGGAGAAGGAAGGCTACTAGTATTACTTTACTCAAGACAAGAAGAACAACATTACAGGCATCTTTTGGTATAGCCAGCAGCAGATAGCGTGGCTTTAAGAGCAACGTTTCTTGCACAGCATGTTACTCAATTACACATACTCGACTAACAATAAGAAGATACCATACTTCCAAGGCACAGCGTTAACCCACACAAAGAAGATCCTCCTGTTATTTCAAAGCGTCGTCGATAACGAGAGAGAAAGCAGCTTCCAGTAGCTTCTCAAGCAAGTCTACCTCCTGCTTTGCTACTGCGAAGCCGACGACCCAACCCTCTTCGTCACCAACTACAATAACACCCTAATAAACACCCTTGAGTCCGAATTCCCTCACACACAGTACTAGCTATATGTCTTCTATATAAACATAAACGTTGTACTATATATTAAGAAGAAGTAGTAGAAGCTGGTAGGTTTGACAGCAGTAGAAGTAGACGACGATAAAGCTAAAGATACTAAAGAAGAGGAGGAAACCGCGGAAGCCAAGCTTAATACACCGGCGAGAAACACAGCCACGATACCCAAGAAGGTCCCAGACGATGTCCCCTACACTCGACAGGCCCTATTTAACCTCCTTAAGTTTATAGAGTACTCTACAGATCGTAAGGTCTACAAGACAGCGTGGTAGCGCCTTCAAGAGAAGTTTTCAGACTAGACAGCCATTATAAACTACCTAAAGACCTACTATGTCGATAACGACGAGAAGATCATTACTAAATAGGCCGGCCACCAGACCTGTAAAACCCTTAACTTCAGCTTACAGACCACCTCCTCTACAGAGCATATACACTGGAAAATCAAGGTTTACTTAGGCCATAGGCTAGGGTATCTTCTCTACTTGGTTGAGGCTATGCACGAGACTATTAAGGATACTGCTAAGAAGCTTTGTCTCAAGGAAGCCCGCCAGAAGACACTTTTGCTTTAGAAGTTCAATGGGTAGAAGTAGCTAGGAAGGGTCTCTCACTAGGTATCGTGGCCAGCACTGGAGCTTCTCGCGAGTGCTAGGCAGCACGCTTTAAAGATGCTTCAAGAAAAAGCCCTACGAGGCTACTGTACGGCTTCAAGCTGTACCTACCCTATCTACACTTAGTATGGCTTAATTTGTACTAATCAAATGGCTGATAGAGAGGAAGCAGACCTTCCTCTCAAGAAGACAAACGTTTACAAAGTTTACTAGCTTGACCATAACCTCTTACTTAAAAACCCACTCCTTATAGTCCTCTCGCCAAATAAGGTCACAGCAACAAAGGGGAGACCTCGTGAGACAGCTACGTTTGCAGCCGACGAAGAAGGCGTCTTTTAGAGTAGTAGCAGCCATGGGAAGGCCATGATGGGTAAGAAGATGATATTGACGACGACTTCTCTAGGCAGTAAGGCAGGCAATAAAACAAGGGCAACAACAGCTTCAGTATAGCGTGTAAACTCGGCTTTCGAGCACAATGACTCAACACTTCAGTCTCTAGATAAAGAGGACACCCATAGCAGCAGTGCCCAGCGAGAAGCCGTCTAGCAAGACTAACGGCTAGTAGTCGGGCTCACGAAGCAAGGAAACCACCAGCCTTAGAAGCAAAGAGCTGAAGGCACGGCATCGCCAGCAGCTATACCCTTAAGCTCACAGCCAGCAGCTAAGAGGTAGCAGACAGGGGCACGGAGGACTGTTAACTAGCTACCATGCATAGACCTTACGGCTAACGACGTCGATGACGACAGCAAGGGCAGCGAGGGCGGCGAGGGCAGCGAGGGTGCTAAGGAAACGCAGGACGAGATTATCACCGTGATGCCCAGCTTTATTAACTTACTATTCGACTAGATGGGTTACGTAGGCGACCACGTGGGCATCGTGGGCAACGTTTAGCAATACTTGGGTCTAATAGTGCTTAATTTGCTTAATTTGGGTAACGTTTGCCAACACTTGGGTCAAATGGTGCTTATTTAGTGCCCTTGAGTGTGTGGGAATAGTGGTATGTAGCGGCATGTTAGTTGGTGTAGTCATATTTATTTTTTGTATGGTGAACCCATAGTGTTTCTCAATTCGGGCACAGGGGGCAGCATGATTAGTCAGAAAATTGGGTGCGGCATCCGATTTTTTGGGTGCGAATATCCTCTTTCAAAAGAATACGCAGTAGCAAACCCGTATCGATCAACCCACAATTACAATTCTTTCCGGACACTCCCCTGAAATGTGAAGTCGGGCAGCCGCTCTTGAGGTGCCAGGGAGCTGACCACGTCAACCGGACGGACCATAATGAATTGCCTGAGCCTGCCAGTGGAGCACAGGCTGTTATCCTCTCAGTCTAGAAGGATTTAATGTGCGTTCTTCTGTGTAGTCTCACCTCCGGAACCAAGGTCATCCGCCGTGTGGGCATCGGACTGTGTCGATTGGAAGACAGCAATGCTGTGTACCTAAAGAGCAGACATGACCCTGCCCCATTTCGAGCTCTTATAGTCCTGAAGGACCAAAGGTGACAAAGCTGTTGAAGATTTCCAATGCTCCAAAAAGGAATACAAAATAGATCCCCATGGGTTGGACTTTAAATGCGCGCAAATAGGCACTGCCTGCACTGCGGTGAAACTTTGAATAATGTGTAACTATATTTTAGAGCCTGCCGAGCTCATTTGACACAATTCTATTTTCTTCAAGATTCTATTTCCCCACAATCCTGTACACACAAGCCACACAAAGCGACACGCGGCTCTCAGGTAATAGTTTCATAGATCAACGATCTTATGGTCTTCTCCGATGTCTACTACTCAAGGCTGATCAGAGTTTCGAGAAGTCCAGCTGTAATGACCTTTTCATGCAATGCTATTATTATTGACCATTTGTACAAACAATACAATAATAGCCCGATATGTGGGCCAAGGGCCGAGAGCTTGATGGCTTGTTCTGAAAATCCTTTTCGGGTAGTGGGAGAGCATGCTTAACCAGTTCCAAGCCACATGGGTGGCAGGATATGATGTGTCTAGTGTGTATTGTGGGACCCGGAAGACAAGGGCATTCGACCAGTCCAAGATGCTGTCTTTGTCATCAATGTAGTAGAGCGGCAGGAGAGTCATGTGGGTCCTCGCGGGCGGTTCCAGGTGGGGGTCCCGTAGTCCCGGGTCGATGGGTACGCTTTTTGACTTGGCCTTGCTGTGCCGAGTCGTGTTGGGCAAGTAATTCCGGACAGACGTACGACGAAGACGGATCAAGGGGGCGGCACACAACGTACGCATAAGCTGCCCGCAGCAAGACGGCAACGCCGCGCTCATGTTTACGTGTCAAGGCCACACTTCGTAATTACGGGAAAGGGGTGGTCCACTCCAAAGCCTCGCTAGAACTTTTCCAGCCTGTCACGATGCCGCCCACGCTACACAGGTGACTAGACTTGTTTACCCAACGTAAGGACTCCAGGCAGGGCATTCACCGAGGCGCCCCAAAGCGTGGGGCCCGAAAACACGTCAAGATGCAACGGGTTCCGCAATTCGTACCAAAATCCCCCTTAGTGGCCGGCAAGAATCGCGGCTGAAGGTATGTAGACACGCATTAGAATTCTACCTCGTGTGATTGGTCCTTTTCTGCTGGCTCGGGCCCAAAAGCAAAGCCAAGATCAGGGGAGTAGTTTGGACGAAACATGGGCTTTGAACAAGGACATCCTTGTCCCATTCATGAGGCTGAGGCCATTGCTATTCTGGCTGTTCCTGGGCTGGGGGTTGTTGAGATGTGGGGGACATGGCCTAAGCCTCGCGGCGACGACAATCTGAACACCCACAATAGATTGCATACCGGCGAGAGCTGACGATCTGCTTCTATAAAGTGATCGACATCTCGTCAATGACAGACAATCTCTTTACTCACCATTATCATCTTCATTCTCTCCATTCTTGTACATCGCATATTCAAGTCATTCTTTCTGAGCCAAATCACCATCTCACTCACTGTTCACCTTTCATCAACGTCAAGATGAAGTTTGCATCCGCCGCACTAGCTATCCTTCCTCTGTCCGGAGTGTTGGCCCACCCCGAGAGGATGACAGAGGAGGTTCGGAGGCAGGAGGCCCAGATGATTGGACGCTCTACTGACAAGTGCGCATCTGCTATTGCAAAGCGCAAGGAAGCCATCATGGAGAAGCGTGCCCAGTCTCTCTACCGCCGTCGTGTCGAGTCCGGAAACATTTCTCCCAACGACATGTCCAAGCGCAACACTCTTCAATATCAGGAAATCCAAAACACTACCTGCGCTCTCGCGCCTGATACGATCTGGGGTCCTTATGGGTAAGCCATCTTACCATTCTCTTGAAGAATGACAAAGTCCCGAATCTGACAAATCTCTAGTGTCGACGGTGAGATGGTTCGTCACGATCTCCGAGAGAGCCAGGGCGGCATCGACTTCTACTTCGATATCGGCGTGATTGATATCGAGACCTGCGAGCCACTCTCCGGCGTCGCACTCACCATCTGGAACTGCAACGCAACCGGCTCCTACTCCTCCTTCACCGGCGTCGACCCGGACACAGTTGAGCTCCTGGACGGCTGGACCAAGCGCGAGGACGGGTCAACCGACGACGAGACCTTCCTGCGTGGTGTGCAAGTCACCAACGACGACGGTATGGCTGAGTTCCTGACCATCTTCCCTGGCTACTACGTGACACGGACTACGCACATCCACATCACCGCCCAGGCCGACGTCAAGAACGGCACCAGCTACTCCAAGTCTGCAATCCAGCACATCGGCCAGCTCTTCTTCGAGGAGGACCTCCTGGAGGAGGTGTACAACCTCAGCCCCTATGCCGCGCACAAGGAGACGCTGAACCGCACGACCAACGCGGAGGACTCGCTGTTCAGCTCTGCCAACGGAGATGGTTACAGCGCAATCATCGATATCTCTCAGCTTGGCGACAGTCTCGAGGACGGTCTTGTTGGATACATCACGGTCGGTATTAACTCCTCTGCTGAGGCGATTCCTTCCGTGGGTGAGGACGTCAACCCGCAGGGTTACCTCCCCACCGTCAGCGTCTCGCCCGAGAAGGCTGCCCAGGCTACTGCTATCGATCGGGCTGATGGTTACACCGAGTAGTGATTGAGTAGTTAGTAGAGAGGTGTCATGGCTATCGCGGCTTGATTAGCATTTTCTGGAGTTACAATATAGAGAGATCATGGAACAGCGAACTCGCGTGCTTCGCGGGACGGTTTTTAACAACTTTGGATAGCCATTGCATAGCTTTCGAATACACAACTGATATCGATGAGTTTAAAGTCAATTCGTCATGTCATCTAGGACTTTTCCCGTGTGGAACAAAATCTGCCCGGTTAAGAGTGAGTCAGCTTCTGGTAAATTGATCTAAACAATCCGCGGACAAGTCTTTCAGGACTACGATATTAGTAAAATATATTGTAGTAAAGGTACTAGGCTCGACTATCTTGTGTTGCTGACTCCCAGCCAGACAGACCGCAGCTATGTATCAGGCCATTGGTCGACGAGGTTTCGTCCGCCATTCATTATGTCCTCTGCATTCAAGCGAACACTCCACCTTACCATGTCGGTCAACGGCTTGTCCTGCCATCCCTCGCCGTGATCCGAGATGTCGCTCTCGGCGCTCTTGGGCCCCATCGGCCTGTGGTGTTGGAATAAAGCTGGCTGCGTCTGTGTCAGCAAAGCAGGGTGCATAGAAATAATGCGGAAAAGAAACGTGTCCTTGTCAATACGACTTACCTGCATTGTCAGGCACCGATGATAGCCCCGCCCCTCGAGACCCTCACAGAATCTTCGTAGATTGATGTCGTATGCGGTATCCACGTCTTTGAGGCCAATTTCGAAAAGTATCTGACGGGCTGCTTTCTGCGTGACAGCGTACCCAAGGCTGCACACTGCTTCCTGGGCGTGGTGGACTACACGTATGTGATCGGGGTATTGTTCTTTGATGTCATCAGGCTGATCAATATTCCAGAGATACTGCTTCTGTGGTACGGTTTGATCTGTCCAGACGACCCGGCCCTTGGGCAGGTTCTTGTCATCTGCGAATGGGAAGTGCATTCCGCAATGGCCGACCCAGAGAAGATCCCAGCTGTCCCCATATGGTGAATGTCGTGGGGAAACAGTATTGGGGAGGTTATGGAATTGGAACTCGGGGACCGCGGCCTGCCCCTTTGAGGTCGGATAGGTTGGATCAGCATAGGAATTTGTGGTGCCCTCCAGAGGCTGAGTGAGAGCTTGAGTTGCAGTCGCGAAGTCCCGCAGCTGGTCTTTGATCTGCACATCCCAGTCTGCGTCATCTTCCAGAATCAAAGCGGATGACAAATTCCGTTTCACGATCCTATTTCAGCAATTTCAGCAGCTTGTCAAAGGGTACACATTAAACCACTTACTCTTGGACTGCGTTGATGTGTGCTCGCCAGCTACCAATCGAGGGATTTTGCAATCGCCCGTGGTTCGGGCTCGACGGAACAGCTTTGTCCGGCACATCCTCGCCAAGAACGCCATCGATGAATTCGATGTCGATGTCACTGAGCGCTGCTCCAAGAACCATCCCATCTCGGCGATCGGTTCGCGATGGCAGGCCCACAACGAAGATCTTCTCGAACTGGAGATATTCAAGAGTGTCAGTGATGAATCAGAGCATCCGAATTTGTTGCGACAATGGACTCACACCCAAGGTGTGGTTCTTGGTGTCGTCAATTGTACATGGCGCTGAATTCCCTGCAAAGAATGTAGAGGGGTTGGGCAGAGGAGCGAGGCGAAAGCTTGACTGAAGAACGAAGAACGCAACGACAAGGCAGGCGCTTATCAAGATAATTATTGGCCGCCTTGCCAACAAATTAGCTGCCATCTTGCTGTGGCTGGGTATCGGCGGAAGATAATTCTGTTGAAGCAGCATTTTGCATTGTCTGGGTTGTCTCTGCTGGTAACAGCGTTTGGGGGCATTTCAAGTGCAGCCGAATTTATTTCAGCCGCTCTTGCCTTTGCCCATGGCATCTCGGTGGCGCTTGTCATTGTCGCTGGGCCACAGAGGGATCAGCAGTCTATTTGAAGCTCTGCTGGAGCATATTTCGCCAGACTTAAATCGCTGTACATGCCTTTGACCGTAGATGGATTTGAGTTTTAGTATCGAAGCTACTTAAGTAAGGTACAATCCGTGATCCTTGAAAACTCGATGCGAACAGTAACAACACTCTACTTCCGACTCCATCCATATCCAGTTCCCAAAATCCTGGCAACATGTTCTGACCTCAAATTTCATCAAATTCCTGATGACCACACACGGGCCCAGAGAATACCAAGACACGTACTATGACAGATGGCAGCGCTACTTTGTCCCTGGTAAACCGTTGAACGAGACAAGGCCAAAGTTCCATGCAAAACGAGAGCATAATGACGAAAAGCCTTCAAGCGAGTTCTCATTGGACAAGACCACTAGAAGTAGTGGCTAGTGAAATTGGTCTGTTCGAAGAGAACATATGGCCATGCAGCCGACAACACTCCTATTTCTACCGAGCTGTCTAGGCTGTCCATAATCGATACTTCCTAAGGTACCGGACTCAGCGACTTTTGCGCAGTACCAGAAGGTGGATTATGGTCAAAATTGACATCTTCCTAGCACCTCCAAGACGTAATTTGGTTTTCGTAGTCGACGGTACGGGGGTCGTCCTCGGCGGGCACACCGAGATTGTACTACACGTAAACCATGTGAGCAAGCATGCATCTGGATTTTTTGACCACAGCGGATTGCTCACTGAGCATGGGTATAAGAAAGTTCTGTGACTTACGTTGTACGAGCTGGTGAGCCCACGGTCGTCGCCTTTGTCGTTACATCCCTCGTACCTATAAGGTCACTCATCAGTCTCGCGGCCACGAGAGCTTCAGATCGGGAGTTTTGAGAAGTGTTGTGCATACAGGTACCACTGGCAGTTTCCACCAGTGTTCACGGAAAGGGAAGTGACTTTGTTGTTGAAGCGGTCGCTGACTTCTGTGGAGTTGGCGGGCTGGAAGTCGAAGTAGGAAACGCAGGCTCCAGGTTTGGCACCGAAGACTAGACAGTCGCCGCGGAAACCCTGAAGTTCACATGTCAGTAAGGTTGATTTAGGTTTGACCGGAAACGAAGGAACGTACATCATCAGTGCATTGCAATGTGTAAATAGCATCTGGAATTGTGGAGTTGCGATCTGGGTCAGCGTCCTGGCGCTTGTCTGTGCCTTCCAGAAGGACGACCTCGGTGCTCACGAAGGCGTTGTAAGCGTCGGAGTCGACCACCTTGGAGTCGAATGGAATTCCAGCATCCACATCGGCCGCGATATGCAGAACGCTCCTCTTCTCGACAGTCCGGGGCGCAATGGCGGCGGACAGGACCGGAGTCACCGCGCTGGCAAGGAGAACGAGGTTGGTAAGGCTCTACATTTTGATTCTGGGTCTGTGTCGGAAAGAATGAGTGACTTCTAAAGGAGTGTAAGCTCAATGCTTTCGGAAGAAGACGAGAAAAATGAATGGACGGCTTGAAGCTCTGCCTTGAGAAGAAGAACTTGTGAATGGCATGAAGATGCCTTCCTCTTATACGTATGTTATGATGGAGTCATGTCAGAAAGCACATCGGATACCCCGGATCGAGATAAGCACAGGACAACTTGGCATCGGGTCTCATCGTGAATACGGCAGTCTATTTCAGTCAGAGTTCATCCGAACTGATTCAGGGTACCCAGACCTGCCGGGTATCGACAATTAAATAAACACAAAAACCCCTGATTCTGGAGGCTTGTTCCATGGAGTCTATCCACATCCATCCAAAGAGGCTTTTGTGAAAGTTTAAATCAGCATGACTTGACACCTTCGGAATTCGGTCGATCACAACGACCACCCATTTAATAGGCACATGATTCGCACTGCCAATGCACGCCGTGATGTGGTTGGAAACTTTGATTAACGCTGACATCAAACAGCGTCAGAAACAAAACATTTCGTAGAATGTCTCGCGAAGATAAATTGACGATATGAACAAAGGGGCATCGGAAATGTTATAATGCCTCAAATCTCAATATACTGGTCTTGGCCGGTTGTTACAATGCTGTAGCTGATACACAGGGTCAGATGCACACACGCCTACCACACGCCTACCACACTCCTAACACACAATGTAACTCGTACCATCGTATATGAAATGCCAGTGCTATCTGCAGCAGTGGGAATACTTTCTCTTTTGGAATAGAAATTGTCCAGAAGAGTAACATTTACATTGAAACAAATTTCGTAAGGATGATAGGTGCCAAAGTTCAATTGCTCAGGTGATACTTTTGAACGTTGATGTTGTACCTGAGAAGAAATGCCGGCGGCGATGGTGTCCGGGTGATTCCACCTCATCAACTCTATTAAACTTTATTCAAGATCTGCGTTCTTCATGGGACCCACTACATCTCCACCGAGAACAACTATGTGCACGGTTTCAGCTTAATCGTCGCTTGGAGCCAAGCAAGCAGTGCGGCTATGGCCAATGGCAATCACACATATGAAGCCAATTCAGGCGTCGAACCCAATGCTTGGTCCCGATTCTCCGCTGATGCCGGGGGCTCAAGTATACTAGTATGGAAAAGAAATTCAATATCTTCATATGGCGGAAGCTATCGCGGCGTGCGAGATCTCTCAAAGACAGCGGCATTTCGTTGGCAGTGGACTCGTCTATTGCCACGTTGAAAAGATAGGACTATTGTAGCATTGCTGCGGCCGCTGCTTATTTCCTCTCCAACGAATAGCTAATGTAACGCCAGCTATGGATACAGCTATCATAGCGCGTGATATTTGAAGCAGGCGTTCTGAGTTGCCACAATGTAAAATCAAGGCAGAATATCAAACGTCCTCGAGCGGCTGCACTCAACGAGCCTTCCGGCATGTGAAACTTCAATGATCGACCGAGAGATATAATTTCACATATATGAAGGACGCAGTTCCCATGCATTGGTGAAGTTGTTAGCAAGGCAATATACAGCAGTGCTTGAAGCTCTGGACTGTGGCTGGTTCGATCTATCAACTCGCGTCTCATGAGAATGCAACGAACACTGGTGATGAAATTACAGTGAGAGGTCACCGGATGAACTTCGGCAGGATATGTAGAGAGACTGCCATTCAAAAAGGCTATAAAGTGGAAATGACAAGGATATTGAAATCGGCCGCAGGCACAAACTTCTGTTCCTTGTCTGTCTTTCCTCCATGGCTTCATAGCTGTCCAACTCGATATCCTATCAAGTGTGCCTGATGCTTCTGCTATCCACCGGCTTATGCTATTGACTTCCCACGTGAGTCGCACAAGAGCCCAGGGATGGCTCGTGGTTCCGCCACCCACAGCCGAAAATAATCCTACACTGTTTTGAGATTATAGAGGTTAGAATGGTTCTTTTCTCCTCGAATTGCTTAGAACAATACACCCTTGGTTTGCTCTTTATCGCTCAGGCGCTCATTCTTCAGAATGGAGACCCAGACCAAGGACCCTGCTGACGAAGCAAGCGAGGCGATTAGCATATACTTCTGCGTCTCCCCATAAGCCCTCACAATGGCCTCCCTTGCTGGGCTACCCCAGTCATAACCGAGCTGCGTCTCAATATCCCCGTAAATCGTAGCCCAGTTCGCTTTCAAATCCTCAGGCAAATAGCTCCTGAGCAACCCCGGAAGGGTGTTGGTCCAGATCGCTCCACTGATACTCTGGCCAATGGCGCCGCCGACGGCGGTGACGAGAGCTAAAACTGCCAGCGCGACGGCAATGTCACGATGGGGAACACTCGCCATGACTGCGATTTGCTGGACCTGGGCAAGTGTGCCGCCTGCGAGAGATGTGAATACTTCACACATGACCACGTACGCGACATTTGTGCCTGGCATCCGGAACTTGAGCATGAGGCCGGTGAAGAGGATCCAGAGAGGGACGGAGATGAGTGCAAGCCACTTGAATCGATCCGAGTAGCGGATGAGAAGACCCACAGGCACAGCCCAGGCACAGGATACAATATTGAAGATATTGACGATGTATCCAGCTTCTGAGACACTGAGGTCGTAGACGACCTGAAGATAAGAAGAGAAGTAGAGCTTGTAGCAGCTGTGTAGCAAGTCAAGATTAGCGGATGTCCACAGCGCATATGCAGTTGGTATATGTAAAATGCGAACTTACTAGAATGAAATCCATGTGTTCCCACCAAGTAGAGAGGCCGCGAGGACATTCCTGTTTTTGAACAATGCGAACGGGATAAATGTCTTCGGGGCGATGTACTTTTCGTACAGGGGAAATGCAATCAAGCAGAGCACCCCAATGACCAGCATGGAAATCACCGTCCCCGATCTCCACTTGTCTGCCTGGTAACTAGCCAAGCTGAAAGGCAGCAGCAGTAGAGAAAATCCGGCCACGCAGAGCAGGACACCGAGCACGTCGAGCTCGATCACCCAGTACTTGATCGACTGCCACCATGTTCTGCTTCTGTCCGCGTCCGTCTTCTCCTTGATCAAACCTAGCTTCTTTGCTTTTCTGAGGTGGATTGCGAAGACGAAGATAACCGGCGCACAAATGGCAGGGATGATGATGCAGAACGCCCCGAAGCCCCAGCGCCACGTGCTTCCCTTCAGAATGGACTGGGCCGCAGCAGGGCCAGCGAAGGTATTGGATATGTAAGGGGTCGTCGTGAAGCCGAGAAGGATCATGCGGTTCTTGAGTTTGCTAGTGTCCGCAATGAACACCTGCAACACATAGCCGATTCCATTCATGCCCGTCCAGAAGAAAACTTGTCCAGCGGCATAGGTTTGGATGTTGCCGCAAGCGGCCATCAGGATCAGAGCTAAGGTATACTCTGTCAGATTTCTAGATCTGTCGTTGGTTGACTGACCATGGCCACTTACATATAACCGTGATAGTCAACATGATGATCAGACCTTCATTTCGGCCGATCACGTCCAAGATGCGGGCCAGCGGTAATTTGGCGACTCCAGCCACGATGACTGAAATGATGCTCGTGGTTGCAAGCAGGCCATGCATACCGAAGCTACTTGTTACAAATGGAAGCAAAGACGCAGATATCTGCTGCTGCAGCGAGTCGGTGAAAAATACAAGCCAGATGCTATGCGAACAATCAATGTTTTGATGCTTGGTATTGCGGGATCTGACTCACAAGATGTAGGCCGCGATGAGCCATGGCTTCGTCCAAGCCCTTGTCGTGGCTTCGATCCTCTCGACGCCGGAAAGACCTCCAGTATTGCGCTCCTCATCAGAAGCATGTCCCGAATCTGAGGTGCTGTCGACAGCGACATGGCCCTTTTCGTCCGCATGACTAGCTGGCCGATCGTCGACTCCGGTCACCGGATCGCTCGCATTCGCCTTTTCGGTTGCCATAACTCAGGGTGCACCGCTCGGGTTTGCCCGGGTGTAGCCAATGGGAGGGGTAGTGGACAATTTGTCGCAGGGAGAGGAAGGTTCCTGCAGCCTCTTAAAAATAACAGCTGGGCAGTTGCTGCTGAGAATCCCGAGGTTCTGGGTCGTTGCTACCATGTGCAAATCAGCCCGCTTTAATTACCGTCCCGCCGGAGTTTGGGCGTGGCAAAACAGGGGAACTCGATGACTTGGTGAGGCAAGCAAATCGCAACTTGACAGAATTTTCTCTTCTCCTCCCCCCCATATCGCAGCAGGCCGGCAGGTGACAACAGCTGTGCTCCTCGTATGACCGGGCTGCGCCGCGCACTGTTAGGTCCAGACGGGGCCGGTTCTAGCTCTTGGTATCTTGGCTACGGGCTACCCGCCAATGAGCCCTGGGCGCCCAGAGATGCAGCTGATCTGATAAGATTTCGACAGGATCATAACGTAAAGCCAAGCAGAAAGGAAGCGGTTTCTGGAGCGGTGGTTGGATGCCACAGTGGTACGAGTCTCAGTTCACAGTTCAGCCAGTCGATGCTCATTGTATGGCGCCTCCCATTTGCCCACTCAGTTGTGCGATGCTCGGAGATTTGCAATGGCTTGAGGATAGGCTGCGTAAGCCAACATTGTTTTCAATTTTTCACACCGCATCTGTTGGTCGTGTCGTCCGTCAACTTTTAAGTTACACAAATTTGAATGCACGTCTCTCGTGGGTTACATAACAGTCATTTTGAGCGAGTTGTCGGATCCCACAGTTGTTTCTCCCTGGCGCAGTGGAGGCAGACTGTACGCCGGTCACCGTGGAATGCCGGTACTGTTTTGAAGTAACACCATCCCCACAAGGTAGAGAGACAGAAGAATGCAGCACGAATTATTCTACGCCGCTTTTGTGGGTCATATTTCTGTGAGCTGGAGGAGATTGTCTCCGTCTTGCTCTAGTTGATGAATGGGTCGACTGCTGCTCGGCTGGCGAGATAATTTGCGGGCAACTTCACGGGCAACAGTAGGAGAAGGACTTGGTTTGAATCCTGTGCATCATCTGTATATGCATTCATATTATACCAGCCGCCATACTCGAACTTATTCATGTTCATCAATCGATCTAGTTACCAGCCATGTGCAGTGGCGATGGTGAGACTGCACAACTGAACCATCGCATGTATCTGAACATGCAATTAATAGCACTTAACCTGAGAACCGTAGAGAATACATTTCAAAGTAGGGATAACGAGTATTGTGGATCAGTATTGAGAAAGCCCGCACTTGCTTCTCTTGTGTGTCTGTATGGTGCACAAACTGAAAGCGTTGCGACTCCAAAGATCCGTCACCTAACCCGGGTGTCTGTGTTGAGCCACTTACTTTACGAGTACCGCTGGGAAATAGCCCCATGCCATTTGACAGTCGAAGAAGTATGACAGTAATATTCTTCAAATCACTTCAGATTGACACTGCACATGTCCCGATCAATATACACCGCAATTGCCCGCCGTTGCAACTGGGAAAACCATACGCACCTTCAGAGTTGACCCCATACTCATGCTCATCCTGAGAGGTAATTGAGCAATGCACTAGTATGTCTTATCTGGGGAAAGGATTATTGTGTTGCTATGTACCTAACTAAGCCAACATTTGTGGGGACCGAAACTCGAAGGGGGTATCGTGGTTACCAAGGACACCGCGCAGAATTGAACCAAACTCTTCCATTCAACAACACCCTCATCCTGCCTTTATCATTGTTCAGAGTTGCAGGGAAAAAACTTCGTTCACAACCAAATTCAGCCCTCGACTCATTTCAACAGTTCTAGTTGGTCTTTTTTGCAGGGACCACGGGCTTTCCCTGCTGCTGGCGGGTGTAGATGTAGACACCCGCTGCGATCACTCCAAGAACCACAACATTGCCTGGAGCACACGGTCAATATCCTGGCACTTTCCTGCTTAAACGATTATCGTACTCGACTTACCGGTGATGAACTTTCCGATGCCTCCCACCAGATCAACGGCTCCCTTGCCGACGTCGAGGAACAGGTTGACGACGCCACTGAAGAAGTTGACGACAGTCGTGATCAAGGTATTGATGAGCGAGGCGAATGTGCCGATGATGCTGGCGAAAAGCTCGTAGATCGACTTGAAGAAGTCCTCGAAGGCGGCAATGAATTTGGTCATCTTGAATGCGGATCGGGTGAAAGTTGTGGTGAAATGGGTGCTTGTCTTTGATGGGACGGTGTTTAGATTTCGTTTTCCCTCGATGAGTAAACTCTGGCCAGAAGCTTGAGGGCATGCTGCCGTGCAGCTAAAGGCTGTACTTCAGCATATTATATCCTCATTCCTCGTGTCCCACCAGATCGACCGTCAAGCCACGGTAAGGGTGACGTCAGTTGTCAAACGGGACTGACGCCACACAAAGAAGGCCCGGCCCAGCCCAGAGCACGTCGTCATCGCGGGAGTACCTGGGTACCTTGCTCTCTATTCTTTGAATGCGGCCCACCAAACCTGTTTGCGGGAGGTTAGATCAGCAATGATGGCCAATGGCATAGGCTGGCTAAGATCAAAGCTGCCTAATAGGGCAGTTTGTGGCTGGTGAGCTGTCAACCGCCGCTAGAGCACGCCGGAGACTCTCTTCCGGCTAGTTGGGACAAGCGAGCAGACTGTTCATGCCGATGACGAGAGACACGATCAATCAGGCGTCTTGGCGATGTACTGCTGCGTACGTAGGTCTGCACTAGGTTTCCTCCTGCGTAACACCGTTTGTCCTAGACGGCCTAAAGCATTACACGCATGTAAAAGATTGGCCCAAGCGGCATTGGAGCGCAAGACTACTACTCTATGAAAGGAGATGCGATGTTTCAAGACTGGCAGGATTTATATTTACAGCCAAGCACCTGCAATAGCAAGCGACATGAGTTGCAGTATCAAACGTATACTGTTACCAATGGAAGTGTGATTTTACTTGTGATCAAGATAATGTATCATAAGCTATAAATCTGGCGCTGCGGTGACAGTCAAGATAACTTCATGTAAACATCCATGCGCCTGAAATCCAGGTATTGTAGCGCTTCAGAAATTCGTATCTATTGCACCATTCACTAACGGGGAGTCGAGACCCTTAAGAGGCGGAGAAGGTATGAAGCGTTTCATGAAGGGTTCAAACATAACATCACTCAGTAGACACATCCACCCTGAAAGTAATTGTTCTTTCATACCTCTCAAAGAGACCTCCGTGGGTGATGCAATGATAGCTTTTTAAAGTATGAAGATTTTCGAAGCATCCCCGCTCAGAAACTTCAGACACTGCCAACAATAATTTCTGCTGGACTCCGGACAGACCGCCGTGTTCCTCCTGCGGGACTCGAGGATGCCAATTACTGCCAGCCTGGCTACCCAGTTTCCGCGGGCCCTCACAAAGCTGACCCCGCTAGTGGGTGGGTCGAGAACCTCGTCCCAGCTGTCGAGGGACACCACGCAGGAGGACGACGCCGGCGAGCCCGATCGAGGCTTTTCGTTGTCGTCCGCAGGCAGCTGGTGGCCTCTAGAGCATTCGGCCCGGACGCGCGTCACGCTGGCGAGCGAGGCGAGAAGGTCGATGTCGCCGACCCAGGCGCCGCTGTCGTGGACTGAGACGACGGCCTCGGCCAGGTGGACCTCAGTCGTCAGTTGCCCATACGACTTGTCATCGGACACGGGCAGGGACCAGTCCAGCACCGTCAGGTGCAGCGAGGTGCGGTTGAAGCAGTCGATGAACTCGCCGTCGAAGGGCGCGTAATTGGCCATCTTCCATGTTCCAGGGTCCCTGTCGGCAACTAGGAGATCGGATGGTGTGGTCAACAGCGTCAGGCCCGGCTTGCCTATGTTGCCGAGGAGCCTGGTGAACCCACGATGGTCAGAGTCCTGGGACTCATGGCAGCCCGTCCACGGGTCTTGGACAAGCTGCGAGCATATCTGATTAGCAAGCCGTTCATGATTTCGGTGCCTGTCTTCACTAAGTCAAATGATAGCTCGTGCCCAAGGGGCTCACCTCAGATCTGACGAAGATAGAGTCTCCGACACTAAAGGCAATTATGGCCTTAAGTGTGCTATCGGGCAGGGTCTGAACCCCGTGGCTGCCCGTCTCGAGATAACAAAGTGTCGCAAGTTCCTGTAACTTAACGATGTCGGAATCCTCATCTTGTCTCTCCGGTTCGTCCGGTACCCATGGATGAAGCGCACGACGTTGTTCCCACGGCCTGAGCAGCGGTCTATCGAAGACCCTACAGGAGATTGTGGAGCCCTTCATAGACTCGTCACTATATATTTTGGATAGTTTGTGTAGGAATTTAAGCTGTCGCGACCAAGGCGTCTCTTGAGAGAGGAACTGGGTGAGCAACTCGGAGGAGATAAGCTTCGAATCGAAACACCATTTGAGGTCCTGGACCAACAAATCCCGGCAGGCCGAGGTCTGAAGTTCCGGGTTCTTGCCCAGGGTATCAATGCGCACGAAGATAGCAGCTGTAGCAGGATCTCCGACCAGGAGGACATAGTCCACCCCATTGTCATGTCGAAAACTCCTAGGGAGCTCTACCGCATCCTGGCGCATCGAACGCGGAACGTTCAATGCACCCTCCTGTATCTGAACGCCTGCTGTGTTCTCTGGTGACTGGCCTCGACGGAGCTGCGTCGACCAGAAGCGAATTGTCTGCTGTGAGGTTCCTGTGGTGAGTGCTTGTGGGCCGAGTATCACGGCGCCGCGGATATTCGGAAGCCGCTGGCTGAAAATATATAGGAGGAACCTAATCCTTTCTGCCTTTCCGATCAAGAGAGACTGGATCACCAGGATGTTGCGAAGCCCGAAATGGATAGGCCAGCCGTGACTCTCATAAGATTCATTCAATCCGATATCGATACGTATGAATTCTGGGCGACGCGATCCCAAATCGAGCAGGGCGTCACCTTTAATCGTATCCTGAAGGTACTCCAAGGACGGTTCCAGTATCGTGTCTGCCCACGTGATATATGGGGTGGACTTGGCGGCCGCTGAAAAGGTGATGATTTTGATGATGCCATCAATATACTCCAATCGTAATCTCTGAGGAACCTGCCACTTAGCCAGCACAGCGCCGAGGTTCACCTGCAGAAGATCTGTGAAGGACATGCGGCGTGCATCGTCTAGAAGGTTCCGTGTCCTCCTAACTGACTTTCCGTAGTATCTCAGGCGGTCGAGGGGCATGGACCAATAAACTCCACTCCCATTGAGGAACTCTGTCTTCAAGTCGCCTCGCTCGATCCGTGACAAGCCCACAGAGATAGTGCCGCCCTCAGCAACCAGCTCGTCTTGCATGAGAACCTCGGTGCTGGCAGCTGACTTCTCCACACCAAAAACCATCATGTTGGGATATATATGCCATGCTGATATGGCGAGGAGGACCGACCCATCCCGGATGGTATGAGGAGCCCCGTTGATGAGCCTCTCCAGGGTCTGGAGTCCACAGATCCAAGCCGACATGATGCTGTCGTAGAGCCTCCCGTTTTCGTTAACTGGCATGGTGAGGTTCTTGCAGATCAGGAAGAACTGCGTCTGCTCCTTGACCTTGGCTGCATCGGCTGTCTTCAGCCACGCCCGGGCACTGGCATCCCAGGCAGCGAGGCTGGAAAGGGAGATGTTCTGCTGAGTGGCGGCCGAAAGGGTGGAGAAGGGGAGGTTGCCGCTGTCCATGAACTTGTGCGTAATCTCCTCGCGACGACAGCTGACGATCTGGTCCCATATGGATACCGCCTCAGAGTGGCTCCAGATTCGGGCCAGGAGGCACGCGAGCAGGTGGACGTGGACTGCACTGCCGGATCGGCTGGAGGTCGCTGCCGCCCAGATCGACGTCGCGTCCACCCCAAGGTACTGGCCGAACAGGCTGGCTTTGGACTTGGCCGAGATCCCGTCCTCAGTCCTGCAGATCTGCGACGCCCGGGTCCCGTAGGCCTTCAGCAGCTTGGGCGTGCTGGGGCAGACACCTTCAAACAAGGTCGCCAGGCGGCGGGCGGTGACGTGAATATCACCAAACTCCGCATTTTCCCTGCGCTGCAAGGTGAGGGCGTTGCTCAGGGGCTGATATTCGGCCGGGGCGTCGTATTTGAAGACAGCGAAGTCGAAGTTTATATTGGCAGCAGCGATCGTCACCTCGCTCGTTGCTGAGGCTAGGGCAGCCTGAATTTTTCCCAACGACAGGTCACCCATAGTACATGTGAGGAGAAAACCTGCAGCCTGCGATCCCAAATTGCCAGAGCTTGATTAGGGTAGGAAGGTTTCACAACACAACTAGTGACTGCTCGCATATAGGTTTAGGAACTTCGGTCTTCCGTTATAAATCGGTTGAATTACAGTTGGGAGAAGTCAGCTACTCCAGCTACCACAGGCCGGCGGCTGTATGAACAACTGAACTAGAATATGTAATTACCGGTGAGTCCTCAGCTGCTCAAAATCGAAGTGGAAAAAGATCGCTCTTGTGACGACGACTCCGCCCCCTGTGGTGCGACACACCATCTTCCCCAATACCATTGGTTGTTACGTTCCCCGCCGCCGTCATCGAGCGTTCTCCCCACCTCTAGCTAGCACACCTCGCTGAAACCTCCTGTTGGTCTATTGATGAGCTGAACGGCAGCTTCCGTTAGTGCTTTGATTCTCGACGCAGACTTGATTCACCTCATACGTTATTAGTCAGAACCTAACTATTGTTGTTTATAAAGCATGTATTGTAATCTCGCGCTCGAATCATAGAGGCGGGAATAGTATCTTGCTAAAGGGCATTATTGGGTGGCTTTTACAACGTTACAGTGGTACGGGACTAACGACGTCGCAGCACACCTGCACGGGATAGCTGTAGAAATATGTTGACTTGCAATACGCATTGGTTGAAGGAGACGGACCTCGTGAGGCTCACACCAGCTGTGCTGCCCTCCTCGGGACCTCGACTTATGTGGATATAGGCCCATAAGTTAATATAACCTTACAGATAAGAATGTGGCTCTCCAAACCTGCTCGCGGGATGTTAGATCAAAAGTGGCGGCTGACTGTTCACCGTCTTGGCAGGGGATTACTATCCAGTTTATTCCACACGCACATTTCCACGCGTAGATTGATAATCATAGTTCACCTTGAAGACACGCCCTTTTTTGCGCGCAGATATGAAACTGTACTGTTTCCAATTCGTGGTAAGTAATACGTGAAGCTAGACGAGAATTATCTTAGCCCTGTTGCATTTGTTGCCCGCCCGGCAGTCTCCATATGAACTCGCCTTCTGGTGACTCGCATCTAAAATCAAACAAGGAGACGAAAGACATCTTCAAATTGTTAGAAATCACAGTTCTCTATTGTTGTTGTTATAAAGAGAAAAGGAATACCCGAGGAGATGCGCCGCTCAGACGCAAGATCAGAAGCTGTCGAGTTTTCAAAACAAGTCCATATAATTGTGACTTTACCATGAGTTTTTGCTGATAAATAAACCAATGTATTTCATTCAGCCAGGGGCAAGTTGCTGGGTAACGAGTACTGTGGCACAATAACACATCAAAGAAGGAATTGGGAACGGGTTTGTTGGTTCGACAACCTTTACCAGGAGACAAAGGCCTCGGAGCAAGACAATGCGCATATAGGTGGGATACCAGGCATGAGTCTCTTCTCATTTACCTCGGATTCCACTCATCTGGGAAGTAAGGTTTAGGACAGCAATATGAGGCCTTTGACGTTGGCTACTCTCAGTGCTGTCATGCCTCACTAGATGCACATAGGGCCATATGACCTCGCATTCTTTGTTTAATTAACACATAGCCCTGGGTACAACACAGATATGAACATCCTTTGACCAGAATAAACAAAATTTCTTTAAAGTAAAAGTAAAAGAAGCAGGCAGCCTGCAATCCTGCGCCGTTCATTTCTAGCCAGGAGACTCTACAAACAGTCCTCGATAAATCAGCTCTCGCGAAGCGCAAGCAAGTCTGGAAAGCAAAATCCTACCAGTTCTCAGACAACACTTTGCTAAGTCCTTATAGCCGACAGAAAGTTTCCAGTGTGCCACATCAGTAAACGTCGAAGGTTCTATCAGGAAGTTAGCGTACGCAACATCAAGACTTCATGAAGCAGATATATAAATCCGTACCCTCTTTTCCCCTTAAATAAAATGTCAGCGTCTAATTGGATGGTACGTTTTCCCACCCTATGAATGTCATTCAAGGGAACAAGTGCTATACATAGATGTTGACACTAAGGGCGAACAGTCAGAGTTTTGGAAAGCCTTCAACAGGGCTTTCAATTTCATCAAGGAGAACTGGAAGCACTCCATTGCTGTAACTTTAGCGTTCATAGCATTGGTGGGAGAAGCGTACATAATTATCCAGGCATACGAAGAAGGCAAAGCTGTTTGCTCTGAGACCAACGACGAAGGTCTACGTCGCAACAGGCGCTCATACTTCTTCTGGTTAGCACTTGGGACCGTCGTGGCCTGTGGCAACAACCTCATCATTGCCGTTTTGGCCACTTTCAAGAACGCATACCTCAAAACCAATCGGGAGAAGAACACCAAGTGGTTGTGGCCACTCTTGGCAGCATATGTCTGCATGATGGGGCTCATGGCCGGGGTCTTATCAGCTGCATTGAAGCGCCGCGATGGGTCCATTTGCGTTTGCCGTTGCTTCAATTCTATCGGTATACTTCCAGTCCATTCTCTGGGCGATAATTCTGGGCTGGCGGGATGTTGAGAAGCCTTACAAGCCCGGAGGCTCAAATCCCATTCCTTCGGCACCACCACCACAACCACCTCCCGCCAATGCCACAGCCCAAGCACCTACCATAACTCCTCAACAACCACGTGGGCAGTTTATACCTGTGAACTAGACGCAGGGATAGAGAAACAAGTCTGTTTCCGAAAATAGGACGATTAAGCATTGGAATTTCTCTTCATGACAAGGCTCTGTTTTGATATCAACAGCATGCAATGCTGTCAATCAATGTTTCATCATTTCGAATGGCTCAATTGATACTAGAACTCATAGTACACTAAGATACAGATACTTTCTAATGAATTCAATCGGGCTCGGCAATTAGTAGCGTGTCAGCTCAGGTGATCCGGCAGCCTTTGGGAGTGAGTGCTTAGTCTCTACGAAGATCTTTTGGATGCCATCCTCGTGAGCTGCGAACTTGTAGTAAACCTTGTCCAGATCCTCCAGGCTGATGCGGTGGGAGACCATTTGAAGGGGGTCTAGTTTACCGGACCGGATGTCCTCCATCAGCTTCTCCCAGTACAGGTGAACTGGAGCTTGACCGTTGCCGATCAGTCGAATACCACGCTCCATCAGGGATCCGACGTTAAAGTGATTTGTCTGGAAGACGTCAGTGATCCATTTGCAATGCCGTAGGAAATTGTGCAACTTACGTATCCAACATAGACACCTGTGATACCGCATCGGCCAAAGTTCCTCACGCTCTCAATCATCTCGTTGACGAGCTCGCTAGTATCTGTCTCAGCACCAACAGCCATCTCCACAGTGTGCATCCACCCCTTAGGATACTCGCCAGCAGCACACTCTAGTGCTACATCGGGGCCGCGACCACCACACAGCTTCTTGAGCTCGCTGACAACGGTAGGCTTGTTGGTGACGCCGAAGCTCAGCTTCTTGAAGTCGATGAGGTGCAACTTGTCCTGGTGCTCGGCGGGCCACTTGCTCTTGATGAGGTCCAACCTCACCGCCTCGTCGACAAAGATGATCTTGGACGCGCCCTCGTTGATGGCAAAGATGCCACACATTTGACCGATGGGGCCCGCGCCCCAGATGGCCACCTCGTCGCCCTTGTACACGGCCGTGTCTTTGACGCAGTTGTACGACGTGGCGAGGACGTCGGACAGGTACAGCGCCTTCTCGTCGGGAACGTCGTCCGGGATGTGCAATAAGTTCACGTCACCCAGCGGAACGCGCACGTACTCGGCCTGCCCGCCCGCAAAGCCGCCTGTGAAGTGCGAGTAGCCGAACATGCCTGCCGTGTGGCCGCCATACATGGCGTGCTCGGTCGTGTTGGAGTTGGTGCGCTCGCACTGTGACGAAAGCTTCTGCTTGCAGAAGAAGCAGTCGCCGCAGGCGATCTGGAAGGATGCGACGTATCGGCCGCCCTTCTTGATGCCCGTGACCTCAGTCCCAACCTCGTCGACGACACCGCAGAACTCGTGGCCAAGGATATCTCCCTTTTGCATCTGAATAACAGTGCCTAATTGACGCATTAGTATTCATGTATATTGGAGGCCGGTGGGACAACCCGAGTCTAGGGAATACTCACCGTGAAGTAAATGCAGGTCACTTCCGCAAAGCGTGCTTCCGGTGACCTTCAGAATGACATCCCGGGGCTCAATAACCTTGGGCCGGGGAGTATCGATGATCTCAACCTTATTCTTGCCTTGCCAGACGAGCGCCTTCATGGTCTCGCTCTTGCCGCTTTGTGAGTAGTTGGTGACATCTTGTGCTGTGATGGTGCTCCCATCGTGACCTACGGCCTTCTCGGCCTGGAATGCTGCTTGTGTAACTGACATGATGACTGGTTGGGGCGGGTATCACATAAAAATATGACTATGGGACACAGATGGTAGGAGAATTGAGTAGCTTGGTGTACGGAGGGATGGCGACTTTGTTGTAGACAGGCCCGATAGTCGACTTCTGGGCCGAGCTCTTGTACTTATAAGTAGGCCTCCGATCTACTCTGATCTACTTTGTGGGGACGACAAGACAGATATCGCCTGCGTGTGTGGGGATCCGGAAAACAAATTCAGCTACACGCCTGCATCTCTTACCTTGGCTTCCTTCAATTACCCATCAGCATGCCCAATAATGGCAAGCAGGAGATGTGGTTGGTATGCGCAAGCTACCGTTGCTCGCTTTACCAAGTCATGTGTCATCTCATTCTAGACTGATTCTGGAACTCGGCACTTCATTTTTGGTGGCAGAGTCGACATCTCTGATGGTATTTTGAGACTTGCATTACGGTGGAAGACATGGTGGCGTATGACGGACATTAGGCGTCATTGTGTTGACAGAGCTCAGGAGCGGTACGCCTAGGTCGGATCTACCTCTGATAGGCAGAGCCGACGTCATGGACTCTTAGGCGAACCACTCGCAGAAGCAATGAGCCTCACCACATCAGGATCCCAAACAGCCGCCGCAAAAGAAATCCCATGTTGCAGGATGTAACGGTCGACTTAGTCCACACTAAATTTAAGCTTGAAAAGCACTTTGTCAGGTGCCAACGCGTGATTTAGGTGTCTTCCGGATCACTTGTTCCGGCCATTGCAAGCAGACCTGAGGCAGGTTTGCTGACTCCAGTCTGTCACGGGCTAAATCTGTCTTAACGCCGACGGGGAAAACCATTTCCCAAAAGCCACCAGGTCTACATCTGCTGAGAAATCCTGCAATGTAGAGTCGCATTGAGGATGAGTCGTCGACGACATTGTGTGTTCCAAACAACCGGACTGTTCCTCATGCAGTTTGAGTAAAGTTCATTACGTATCTGAGTACGACACCATCAAATACGATGCATGAAAGTGGATTTTTGACGCCGAACAGACCCATACGCCTTGTCCAAGCTCTGACCGAAAGAAAAGCGACAAAAACAATCCCCAAAAAGTCCAAGGGCTATAACATATTTCTCATGATATCCTCTCTTTGCCATGCAAAACCCTTGAATATACCCAATCCTCCTCAATTCCTCCCCGTTACTTACCAGGTAGGTATCATTGATGCGTTTTCAATTTTGGCGTAACTCTGTTTAGTCACACCAATTTTGAAATAAGTTCAAGCCCTGCCATGTTGTGATGGCCAGGCATAACGTAACTCGGCGGTTCACTGTTCCCACATGAACGCCAAAGAATCACCAACAGCCCTCAACCACGGCCTCTCCTTCCGAGGCTCAAGGCGTATGCACTCATCCAACTGCTTCCGGGACAACATGAACGCGATGTAAGCATCGATGAGGACCCTGCCGAGGCGGTCACGCCGATCCAGGCACTCCTCCTTGGACCGCCGCTCCCAATCTACCGCAGCCCGGCCACGGTCCGTTCGGAACAATTCCGCGAACCTCCTAGACTCCTCCCGGTCCTGCTTCTCCACGCTGTGGCAGTGGGTCTCCGCCCGGTCCGTCAGCTTGAAGTTGAAGCACAGCAGGAGGAGCGAGATGGCCATGGACAGGGAGTGTGAGGCGAGCGATGAGCCCGGACAGATCCTTCTCCCGAAGCCGAAGGCGAAGTTTGCGTGCGTGTGGTCGAGGGAGTACGAGCCTGATACCGAACACTTCTGGACGCCCGGTGGAGGAGACTCCTGGTCTGAGCCTGGAGCCATCCATCGGCCTGGGTCGAATCGCCAGGGGTCTGAGTACCGGTTGTGATCGTGATGCAGACCGTAAGTATTGGCCAACACAGTAGCTCCATGTGGTATGGTGATCTTGGTTTTGTCCTCGAGACCATCGTCCTCTAGGTACAGATCATGTGAATCGAGCTTCGTGGGCGTGTGTCCTACTCCCGAGCTCCCAGTCGGGGTCAACCTCAAGGACTCCTTCACCATTGCGCCAAGGTATGGCAATTGCTGTAAATCTGTAAATGTTGGGACTGATTCCTCATCGCTTTCCTTGCGGCACATGTACTCGTCGATTTCTGCTTGTGCTCGCCGTGTCATTTCCGGGTAACATGCTGCGGCAAGCAAGAATGTGTTGATAGTCATAGCTGTTGTCTCCGTGCCGGCCTCGAATATCCCAGCCGCGAGATACGCGATGTCATCTTGATCCAGCCGTAACTGTTCCCGGTTCCGAAGGAGCTCGGCAGCAGCACACTCTTCGGGGTCTATCACACTGCCTGCAGACTGATAGGGCAACTTGCAGCTGTTTGAATCACGCGCAGTTTGGCTCCCATCCAGTCTGATCTCCACCCCATGAAGCAAACCTTTGAATAATGCCATCTCAAATCGGTGGTCTGAGGTCAGCTTTCTTTTCCATGGCGAAATCGAAGCAGGGAAAAAGTCTAGTAGCGGGAAGTCCTCGACCCAGTATTTGCCGGGCGTGAAAGCGCTCGCAATATTCTGGGAAACTGTCCTTAGGTCTCTCAAGATGGGATCATCCGGAGTTTCAGCCCTGCGGGCGTAGGTGACCTGCAAGACGCTCGACGCGGTGAAGCGTGATATTTCGTCTAATATCGTCGTCCCGGCTGAACCTTGTGAAGTTTCCAGCTCGGCAATGCGGCAAACCATGACCATCGCCTCATGGCGCAGCGCCCTGGTCCACTTATGACTGATCTTCTCTTTTGTCAAAAGCGACGTGAATGCTCGGCGATGGCGTGTCCAATCTGAGCCGTATGGCTGTAGGACGATCCGTCGCCCACGGCTGAGATACTTTCCGGCGGGGATTGAAGGCCGCCGAGAGGCGCATGCGCCAAGCAGACTTTTGAGCGGACGTTCATTTTCTGAGAACGAGTTGATGAGAAGCGTGGTCTCTGCAGAATCCCTGGTCCTGTACACCCATTGAAGCAGCCACCGCCGGAGTCGGGCCAGCAGAGTGGTAGACGGGTGGTTGATTAGAACGACTGGTCCGTACACGTAGGAGAGCTTGAGATTGAACCTGGCCACATACTGCGGCCATGGCTTCCCGCCGTAATATAGCTTGGTTCCATCGGCTCCGGAAGCCAGGTCCCCTTGCGGCCTGGAACCTTGGCTGCACCGAGATCTTCGGAGCCAGGATGTGTACCGACTTGCAAGTAGGAGACATGCGAGTGCCAGCAGCATAGGGAGCCCATTATGGATGTCGTTTGCTTGAAGCATTTTCAGCGTAGGCGATGATGACCATGATATGAAAGAAACTCAGGCCATGATCGTCTGCTTTCTTTGCAGTACATTTAAAGTTTAGACTTTGAGCCATCTGAAGTCTAATTCCAATTGACATGACTCTGATTGGTTGCTACGTAGGACCACGCTTGTCTGTGGGCTTGCTTCTACTTCTTCGTCTAAACATTTTCTGGCGAGTGGAAGGAGCTTATGAGGAGGGGCTGGAATGCCATGTCTCGTCACGGAGTCACCTATCCATTTTCTTGTGAAAAGTTGACTCAGATGGCTCAGATGGCAATCTGTAGTTTATACCGATCGCCATGTCTTGTAGGGAGGAGGGACTCTCGGGCAATGCAACCAAGCTTTTGAAAGGTGCAATTCCTCGACACTCAAATCGACCTGGTCGCGGGAAAACCGAGTTTATCGCGGAGATAGCTTCGCCTGCTTTCATTTACTCGGCGACTCCTGTTGCCATAGGTTGGGCACAGGAGATGAGCCAGCCACTCGTGCTTAGGGCGACGCAAAAAAATGTGATTGGACCATTGACCTGTCCTGCTAAATAGCATGCTTCACAGTATCAATCCAGCAAGCGACCATTTAGCATGCTGAGGGTGGTGGATGAAGAGAAGAATTCATATTACTTGAAACAGTACTACTCTAGTGGAAGCATGCAAGCGCCTGTGTGTCATCATCGTCGGCCTTCAAAGATTGAGGACATTGTCATCATCACAGTTCACGATGCTACGAGCATTATCAGGAAGGCCGGTGGCGCACCCAGCATCACTGTGACGAACGTCATTGTGCACCATAACAATCCGCCGCTGTGTAGCGTGCTCTACTCTGGTGGTCCCAGGCTGACCGGGTCGAGGCCGCCCTCCAGCTTAGATTTGCTGGGCATCTTGCCGAGAGCCATCAGCTCCGCACTCTGTACCATCACAGGGTCCTTGCCCATGCTGGCAACCGCTACTACCGTCTCGCCCTTGGTGTAGAAGGCGGCCCACTTGCCCTCATCCAGACTGCCCTGGATCACGACGTCGTCGTAGCCACCGACTGTGTTTCCGCAGTATCGCAGCTGTGCGGTCAGAGCGCTCCAGAAGACCGGCGTGAAGGGTGCGGGCTTTCTCGTGGGCGCGACGATGTGACTAGCTGCAGTCCGCCCGGCGTTTTGCGCCACGTTCCAATGCTCAATGCGGGTATACTTGCCCTCGCCTCCTGGGCCGTGGTAGGGATAGGTGGCGATGTCACCAATCGCGTACACGTCTTTTAGTCCGACAACGCTGAAGTTCTCGTCGGTCTTGAGACTGCCGTCGTCCTCGAGCTTGACAATTGTGTTTTCCTTGAGGAATTGCGTGCTGGGAGCCACGCCGACGCCAAGCACGACGAGGTCTGCGTCCAGACGGGTGCCGTCTTTCAGCAGTATGGCGCCAACCTTGGACGGGTCGGATGTCGAGGGCTCCGCCTTGTCAACAACGGCGTTCATGTGGAACTTGATGCCTTTGCCTTCGAAAGCCTTTTGAAGAGTAGTGCCGACCTGAGTTCCCAGTATACGCTCCAGGGGCGCGCCCTCCATACCGATGACATGGACCTCGTTGTCTGCACCGGTTGCGTTGGCGAATTCCATTCCAATGAAGGAGCTGCCGACCACAACAATCTTCTTGCCCTTGTCACCGATGGCGTCCACGATCTGCTTGGTGTCATGGACGTTCCTTAATGTGAAGATGTTGCCCAGCACCTTGAAGCCTTGCAGAGGCAGCGACTTGGCTGTACCGCCGGTTGCCAGAATGAGCTTGTTGTAGGCGTAGTTACCACCAGCCTTGGTGGCAACTGTCTTGTTGGCGAAACTGACACCCGTGACTTCATCGTCAACGATCTCAATGCTGCCGCTCTCGAAGAATTCCTTGTCACGCCACTCGACTTTGCTAGCATCGGTGATGAGGGCCTTGGACAGCTTCGTGCGGTCGATGGGGAGGTTGCCTTCGTTGGAGATCAGAGTGATGGGGCCTTGGAAGCCATTTGTACGCAGGCCCTCGATCGCACCGATAGCGCCGGAGCCACCTCCCACCACAAGGACCTTGTCCTCGACTGAGGCAGACTGAGCCTTACACCTGATGTTGGGCTTGCGACGGCCAGCCTTGACGGCGGCCTCCTCGCCGGAGATGTAGACGGAACCATCGTCTTTCTGGGTGACCTTGAAGACAGTGAGGGCATCGAGGGCAGGGGCATCTTCGACGTCGCCGGTCTTGGCGTTGAAGCAAGCTGGTGGAAGGACATAGTGTAAGCCTCTGATTCCGAGGTTCCTCCCCCTCGAGATACGTAGGGGTTGGAAAAGGACTAACCTCCATGCCAGGGGCAGGTAAGACGGCCGTTCGTGGTCAGGACTCCGTTGACAAGTGGGGCTCCGTAATGGGTGCACTTTGCACCGACAGCCTGGACCTTGGTGCCATCATTGAGGAGGAGAACCTTGGTGCTGAGGCCTTCAACCTCGACCTCCTGCTTGGAGCCTGGCTTGAGGTCCAGCGAGGTGACGCCCTTGAGCTTATATTCCTGGGCCATGGCTTTTGGCGCGGAGCTGCTGAAATATGCACTGGGCGGTGGTCTTCTGATGATGGTAGCTGCAGCGTGATTATTCAAAAATGGCTTGACGAATCTGTAGAGGGAGATTGGCCTGGCCCTGAAGCAAATGGGATTCATGAAGCTTCATTCCACTGGAGGAGAAGGAGGGGGAGCAGCGGGCAGACGAACGGTGAGGGAGGGGGCCCGAGTCAACGAGGTATCAGCATCTCCTGGCGGCGATAAGACGTCAAGCACAAGCACGCAACCAAACGCTACAACTGCCTGGCGTCTCTCATGTCTGCCCACTGTGTACCAACCCCCAACCTGAGACGCCCGGGATGCTGCATTGAAGGAGGAGCACTTGTAATATGCGAGCTGTGAGTGGTCGAAGCTCTCCCTGAGGTGTCCATGACGGCATGACCCTCCCCTGCAAAGTCCCCGCTGGCCCCGCATCGTAGTGGGGTGTCCCGGCTAACACGTAGGTGCTCCGTCACCGTCAGCAGCTGGCCATTGGTCCATTTCACTCATGCTCCAAAGCTTCGAGAAGCTCCAAACTATAGTCCCCAGGTACCTTGGAAAGGTACGGCTCGGTGCAGCAGGAACATGTACCGCGGGGAGTCATTCACACAAGGGCCTAGCTGGACCCACAACGGTACACCTCTTTGTTATACCTTGATGGGATGAACTGGTTGCATGATTTTCAACAGAAGATGATGACAGGGCTGGTAGTCCAGCCTTGCACATACAAATTCCCCAACCTGTCGACAATATAACTCACCAGCCGTGAAGAGTGCCAATTCTCTGAGAGGTCAACAACTATCACCAACCACCAGAACACTTAAACTCTCGAAGACAGGATGCCTTTCCAGGACCTTTTGAGATGAAAGACATCTATGGTGCTTGAGACTCGAGCGCTTGGCAAGACGCTGACACCCCATTAGTTAGTCAAAGTGCGAAATGTTGATGTTGTAGTCGTTGTCCACTAGAGTGGTTCCCCTAATGAGTACTGGCATTGGCTTTTTCTTTTACACAACTCCGGCCAGCACGATTCCATACCACGTTAATATCTTCTGAAGGCATTTAATCATTCCAAAGGATGTCAACATATGGTGGAAATTGTGTCGCTCAGCTCCTCCTTCCGCGCATCTCTTCCAAGTTGGTGAGCTTGAACATCATCTTCCGCCATGGCCGAGACCTCGGGTTTTGCTGCAGGTTTGGGTATCACAGAGTATCCTAAGATCATGCATGGATAAGGAGCTAGCGTGGTGCTCCAAGCTGTGCTCACAATGTCTTGAACACTGTTCACTAGATCCAGGTCTTCGGGCATAGTTAGTGCTCAACACATGCTCGGTGTAAGTTCCTCCCTTCATCATCTATGGCTAAAGCCCCCAACAGGATCAATTTCAGGGAAGCTTTAATGACAATGCAGAAGCTTGATCCAGAAGACTGCACCTCTTTGACCCCCCTTGAGCGGACCTACGCCCCCTTAGCCGCGCATGATCTCGATGTGGCTGTGGCCAACGGGTCCCTGGAAAAGGCTGCTGCCGGATTGCAGGTCCGCCATACCGTACTGCATTGCAATCACATCATGTCACGGATGAATCTTGCAAAGTATATCCTGTGGAAAGACTCAGTTGGCCGTTGACAATATGTCACCTCTCCAACTCTCTCTGGTTTTGGCTGGATTTACAGGACAAGGTGCGGCGCTCCGAGCATGATTATTGGGGATATCACAGCTCCATCCCGTGTCTCACCACTTCAGATCGTACACAAAACCAATGTCAATAGGTTATACTTCGCCGTCTAAGCATACTGGGTAGGCTATTCAAATTAGCTTCGTTTTGTGGAGACTGGTCCCAGACGTGCATGAGTGGTCATTTCACTAAGCCTATGGAATCAGGCATTTCTGGCGGATGCGTGTCCACATACTTATGGTACTCATGTATTGTATATCACCTGTGGAATCCGTCCTATGGTGACACACAAGTGCTTAGATTCGTGAGTAGGGGGTGTAGGCATTGTATCTGTCTGATTGAGAACCCCTAGTAGGCCATGACAACGGCACTGTAAGCAGCGAGAGTGAGGATCAGCCCCATAACTCCTCTGTAACTAGGTAGTCATTTCTAAGAAACTTCTCACATTACGTTATAGAAAATCTATATTGGGTGATTTTAAGTTCTCTTAAAGTTGGCTACAAAAATAGATTCCACCATGTGGCCATTGTGACCAGCATACTACTACGGTACATTGGTAAGTTGGCAACATCCTGTAGACTTATGCTTTCTTGTGAATAAGTATATTTTTAGCAAACCAAACAACCAGAATCAAAATCTCGGGGAGTTCCGAGGGGTTGGCAGCGGCAGGTAATGACAACCTTGGGACTCTAGACTAAATAATATTGCGAAAGCGATGAAGGTTGTTGGGCAAATTCAATCTTACGAAGATCACCGGAGCGCAATTTATCGCGAGAAGTAAAGACAACATGAGCGAGTCACGCGAGAAACTATCCTTGCCGGCGCATGAACAGCGATTGTATTTCCCAGTATTTCCCACGAGCATATAAACATAGTCCCAAAATGGACACCATGCTGATCAAATACTCCGATCTTGGAAAAGCCAAGGAAAGCCAAAAGTTGCATGTGCCTGGCACGACTCAGGGGATTCTTCATTAAACTTTGCTTGTTCCCAGAGCTTCGGTGGAAGTTCGGATGAACCGGCGTTTGATGCGAACCATGAAAGTGCCCAGTGAAAATGTGAAAGCGCGTCTCGTAGCGAGTTGAATGGCAAAATGCGTGGAAGTCAATCGTACGCAAAATCCTTAAATGCTTTGATGAGCAAATTGTCTTCGCGAGAAGGTTTTGCTATGGCTTGGATATTGGATAACCTTCACGAAGGCTTAAACTATCACGGAAATCTGGGGTGCTGCGGATACCGGGACCGCTACCTAGTTCAGCAGGTGGCATCAACAAACTGCCCATTTTGCTGGGAGAAGGGATAGTTCGTAGGTTGAGGTGTTTGGAGATTTCTCTGTGGGCTGATTCTCATGTTCTGCCTATAAATCCGCCCATTCCGTCGCTGTCACAAGAAGGGAAGACGAACTGCGCTCTCCCTACGCTGCTGTACATACAACTTTGAGAACAAATCATCGCAACAACCAGCCATGCAGACCACCACTCTCGTTTCAGCCATTCTGGCCTCGCTGATAATTCCTATTTCTCATGCCCTGCCTACAATTCAGGTGAACTCTCTTTTCTCCATTGGAGACTCAGTCAAGACGAGCCACCCGGAAGCCTACAACGCCTTCATGACCTCCCCGCTGATCACCCTTGAAGGCACAGTGAGCAGGCGCCAGGAGGTCCCTGATGACGCGACGCCGGACCCCAACCGTCCCATTGTCACCCCTCCGTACATCTTCGTCCTCCAATGTGATGTTGCTGGTTTCCGCGGCAACTGTTTGTCTTTTGGGGCAGCACCGGGGCAGTGCGGTAAGTGTTGAGATGAAAATTCTACGCGGTCTGACACGAACTGAGCTGACGACGATGGAAACAAAGTCAACTACAGTAGCTTCAATAGCAGTCAGGCATTCCTTGACGAGTATGAGAACAAGACCTCATCGCTAAGCACAAACACTGGAGGAAACTGCCAGTTCTACAAGTCAGTCTTACACCCCGCTTGCGAGTGACCAATTAGTATTTGTGCTCGATTGAAGGAGTCCTTTCCGGAGACATAGCTGACTGACATGTTTGCCTACCTAGGTTCGTCGACTGCGACAACAAGGGTGATGACCGCGGTGTTACCCTGTCATACAACTACAATCTCGGCGAGGCCACTGATGATTATGGCGGCGATTACGACAACCAGATCAGTTCCTGTAAGATAAATCTGAATTTGACTTTGCACGCAATTTTTATGGCTAACAAAACGCCCCAGGGAGATGTTGAGGACGCGAGTCGCCTCTGCTGCGACTCGTCAAGCAGAGCGCGGGTCTCTAAGGCGACCATTGTGTGATTTACACATCTAGCAAATTATGATTCTCCATTAACAAATGCCACCTCGCTTGCCCTTACTGAGCCGGTCAAGCCTGAGCAGCCATATTCTTCGTGAGCATAGGCTTGATCGAGGAGGGGTGTCTTCATTTCTTGGTTGGATTATTCTTTCGCGCACAGCACATGGTTTCAAACTTGTATGCTGGGTATTCGTCAAAAAAGCAATTCCATGGACTCCATTTTCTACTTGATCTATATGATCCGACCCTTAAATCATGACGCGCCCGGCTGAGACAGTAACCAAATCTATGACCCAATCTTTACAAAAAAAAACGCAGGAAATTCCTTGGCCATCCAGTTTGATCTAGACATACTCAGCACAAATCGTCTCGCCGCCCAGGTCCATGACATCCTCGATCGTGACGTTCGGCACAATGCCCGCGATCCACAGCACATGCTGCAGCGTCGTGATGTTGCCGTTGTCCCCAGAGTAATCAATGAGGGACGAAGAGGGGTAGTCGAGATACTGCTGCGACAGGTACGAGTACGGCGGGATGTTTGACCAGTTCCCGATGTCGTATGTCCTCGTATCCGGGTCAACCTGCTGCCAGTTCCACCAGAGGCGGTCCAGGTTGGTGTGGTGCAGGAAGAACAGAGGCTCTGCGGGAGAACCGGCGACGCTGAGGATGGTACCTCCGACACCGCCGTGACCTGCCACGTGAGGCATGGTCATGTAGCACTCCAATGCCGTTGTGTCTGTTTGAGAAGAGGTGTCAGTACTCAGTAAGATACATAGATCATAGCAAAGCTCAGAGGGAGGGCTTTTATGAGGCCGTTCGCCAGCTAACTCAAATGGTGGTAAGAAGGCCATCTTTCGCCACAGCAATCAACTTACAGTTCTCTGACGCAAGGCATGCCTCGATATACGTAGTGTTTCCGTAGTCGAAAGTGTTATCAGAGAACGAGCGAGCCAGGCAGTAATCCTCCTCCCAGATCTGAGAGCCATTGCTGCTCAGGCCGAGGGTGAGGTTCGCAAACGGCCCGTCGTCCACGCAGTCGCCCCCCTCGCCTCCGAAGCCAGTGACGGGGTCAAAGACAACACTAGCCGAGATGTTGCCAGAGTCGAGGGACTCCTCCCAGTAGGGCTGGTACCCGGTATAGTTGCACTCGTCACGGAGGAGCTTCTCGTGCGCCCACATAAAGTAACGGTGCCACGGGAGGAAGCTGCCGACGTCGTGGACCCAGTTGGTCTGTATTGCGTGGGAGTAAGTGAGCTCATCCCAGCGCGTCTTGGAGTAGGGAAGGCCGTCCTTCGCGGATGAGTTGATGAGGCAGAGCTCCGCGTCGATGTAGGCTGCCTTCTCGTCGTCGCTGAGGTTGTGCCATGCCTTGCGCTGGTGAACTTCAGTGCAAGTGGTAGAGGTCGTGTTGGAATCTCTCGGAGCGACGGGGGTCGCAGCCGCCAATGTTGAGAGAAGGGCCGCGCCGGCCAAAAACGATATACGCGCCATTCCTGCTGATCAAAGAGTGTCCAAGCAACGGTAGAGACTAGAGCTGGGTGAAAACACACTTAGAAATCGCACCAGAGAATGACAGATGATTCGCAATGCACAGAGCAGAGACGACAGGATGTCAAAAGAATGAGACAACCCTGAAGAGTGTAATGAATGAAAGGAAGATGGGATGGATAGCTCATATCAAACTTCCCATCTAGTGGGCATTTGATTCTGATATATAGTATTTCAATGGGCGTCTAGGTTGATGTTGCCGGCCATGGATTACAAGGGTAGTACTGTACAATTGTTTCGTTTCTCCTACCCACATGATAAAAACAGAAAGACTCAGCCACGGCCTTCATGACCCAGAACTAATGGACTCCCACAATGGCATTCGTCATCTTCTTCCAATATGCATGAGGCTCAAATGCCTTCGTATGTGTGTCGTGCCCCCTGCGCTATGGGTGTTACCTCGAGACCCGCTTTGACGCGCATGCAGTGGTGGTAAGTACGTAACGGGGTCGGCCATCCCCTGGACGGCTGTTTACGGCCTGTTGATCTCAATGCCTAGACCCTGCTCCTCCTAGCATTTAAGTATCTTTCGGTCGAGCAGCCAGTGGTTACACTTGCAAAAGCTTGATTTGTTTCTTCGATGTTCCAGGGCCTTGTTGCCTTAGCACCTTTGTTGTTTAATTTTGGAGCTATTGCTGATCAAGACCAGCCCAGGCGATGAACATTGTTGATTTTCATGCAGCATCTTAGAAGCTTGCCACGACCAGCCGCACGGGCATATAGACTTGTACCGGTGTCGGTCTCGATCCGTCTACTCCGTACATGATGGAGCGTGTGATAGATTGAGGTGAGGGCCCCACATATGCAGGTCACGGCACTGCCGCTGAGACTCGGGATGCGGAGTGCCCCTATCTTATTACACGTGCTGCGCCGTCAACGAAGTCATGGTCGGACATTATTCACAACTGTCAAAACCTTATCTCAGACATAAAGCCTTTTGGTAGAACATCGTCACTTGCAAGTAAACGCTATATGGTGTCGGCATGCCACAAAGTGTAAATATTGTGGCTTCCGTGTTAGTTTCTTTACTTCCTATTCCAAGTCTGAAAATGCAATCTTCCGCCAAGCAAGTATTCGCCAAGGGAGTCGCAAAGCCAAGGCTGAGGCTGAGCGTCAGGTTCCAGCAGGTGGATAAGGAAATATCCTTCTTCGGACTTGGAAAGGGGCGGGCTTACGAACAGGCCGCTTGGCGCTTTTGCAACTTTTGTTATGCGCATCCTCGTAGTCTCAGCGATTGGTTTCCCCTGTAAACTCTCCTATCTCGAATCCGCGATGGGGCCCACGGGCCTCCCGTCCCGTCCCGCCACATCACGAAAGCACAGCACCGCAGGCGACGATTAGGGAAACCTTTTCCGTTCGCTTAATGTTATTTACAAAAAAGAAAAGTCTCCCCAAACAGTGCCCCGCCCCCGCATCGCTTTATTTAGATAAACGGCCACCACGATCTCATGCAGTGCTGCAGGGAGCTGCCGTTGAGCCGTTTAACACGCGTCTTGGCCCCGTCCAGAATGCACGTGCAGTCCGGGGTGCTCTCCCGCTGCCACTAAACAGAGTTTCCGCACTCTCTCATAGTGGTATTGCTAGCGTCAGTTTTGGCTCCCAGCACAGAGAGGCCCTGAGAGACCCAGCATTTCTTTTGTCGATGCCATTTTTCAGCCCTCACGGATCTCTAGATAAAATTAGTACTGCCAAAGAATCCTACTTGGGGTCCATTTGTGCAATGTCGATTCTCATTTTGTCTTGTGCGACATCTTGAGACAGCGATGTATTCCTTTCGATGTTACTGTGGCGTGGAGCTGCGGTCCGGGGGGGGGGGCGCAGTGAGAATGCTGAGTTTCACCTGAGCACATTGCTTTTCTTTCCGCCATTAACGCCCTTAACCGTTGCTAGACAATCATCAAAGGGCGGTCCAAGATTGCTCATCAGTGCATACAATATCCTGCCCACGGATGAATTTCACGTGTATCCTCGTCCTGACAGCTGCCCACAGGGGCCCTGAGCCTACTGCCCCTATTTTTGCTAGCTTCATGCTAGCTTCTTCCTTCAGTGCTTTCTTGGCCGACGCCCGGCGTCCCCGGAATGTCATCAGTCAAGAAAGGGTGTGAATTGCCAACTCCCGGCTCAGGCAACAGTATGATCGATAGTCGAATCAGTCAAGGAAATCCCAAGTCAAAATCCCGGACAAGAACCGGCTGTATCACTTGCAGGTGTGTGCTTACCTAGAGGCTCGGTATAAGCAAGGAGGCGTGAGCTGTGCTGACCACAAAGATAGGATTCGTCGGGTGAAGTGTGACGAGGCCAGACCCAATTGCAATAGGTTCGTCCGTGGTCATCGGAAGATTTTCTCGTCGATTGACGTGGCTCCAGGTGTACACAGTCTAAGCGCCAGTGCGATGGCTACCTTACTCCGGCCGCTCAACAAAGCAGCTCTTCGGACAATGGGAAGGAGAAGTCAAACTCGCCATATCCCAAGAACACGGTTTCCCGTCGTGCATTGGCACTCGCTGTCCGTCAACTCAATGTTGTTGGACCGGCGGCACGCGTCCTAGCAGCCAGTCCCCAGGTACCAGGAGACGCCGTGTCCTGCTTCGACTTCTTCCGCTTCCGGGTGAGGGCTGTGACCCCGACAGCGGGTCGCGATCCTATGGGTGACACACACGGGTTTTGGGACCGCACTTTGTTGCAGACTGCTCATATAGAGCCCGCAGTGTGGCACGCCGTAGCAGCCCTCGGTGCCCTGCAACGGAAATGGGAGGTTGTGTCTCGACTGTCACAAGTCATTCCGTCCACTTCTGAATCAGTATACAACGGCAAGGAGTATTTCAGTGGCAGAGATTCTGAAAGCTCCCAGGGCACCCAAGAAACAACAAAGGAACTGGAGTCTAGCTCGGTGCAACTGGCTGGTCAAGCGAGCACGAACTACGTCGAAGCTCTGAAGATGGCCAGCTCTATGACCGACGTCAAGGCCATACTGGTCCTGAGCATTGCCCTTGCCGCAGCTTCTAATCTCACGGGCAAGTGGTCCGATAGTCAGGTTCACATTCGTGCAGCTACCAAGCTCATCGGTCAGCTCGCAGACGAGGCCAGGGGAAGACCCGTCTCAGAGCTGGACATCAACGACGCGGCCGATAGTCTGGCGAGGCTAGATCTACAATGGCTCACATTCCAGGACGCGCAAGCGCCTTATCCCTACAGGGAAAGTCAGCTGATAGCTCACGCCCTGAGGAGGGCCCCGGAGATCAAGAGTCTCGCCCACGCCCAAGACCTCCTGATGGGCATCATGAGGAAGCTGTGGGTAGGAGCAGGCCTGACCAACACCGAGAAATCAGGCGCAGAAGGCGCTGGACAGAGTGACATCGAGATCCTGACAGACCTGGCTCAGTGGGAGCAAAAGACGCTCCGACTCCTGAATAGTAACCCGGCGCTCGCAAGATCGTCGAACCCAAGTCTCCTGTTCCTAAAGATTTGCCATGCTACTGTCCGCCTCATTATTCTCGCCGGAATCACGCAATCGAATTACAACGAATTATCATGGGACAGCCACCTCGCTCATTTCGAGCGTATAGTCGCATTGAGTGCGCTTTTTATCCAGGCGGAAGTCTACAAGAACCCACTACTCCCCTCAGTAGTGTCCCTGGACGGCCCAGGGATCATCATGTCACTATGGCTAGTTGCTTTCCGCTGCCGTCATCCTCTGCTGCGTCGACGGGCTCTTGGGCTTCTGCGGGTCTCGAGAAGGCAGGAAGGTATGTGGATGAGCACCAGCGCTGCAGTGGTGGCCCAGAAGCTCATCGAGATCGAGGAGGCTCGGTCGCCAAGGGCAATGAGGCTTTCCAGCCCGGCGTTGGTGCCTGCCTTCTGCACGTTGGAACCCATCACAGCCTTTGAACAAGAGTTGATAAAGCAATTTGAAGCTGAGGATCTAGACCCACGATTGTGGATTTCATGTGAAGGGCTTTGGGCCGCCAGGACGACGTGGGACTTGCCAGGAGAGGAACTTATTCCTTTGAAGCGACGTATCGCAGAGGTCTCTACTTTTGCTCAGCCTTATGACCCAAGGAGGGGAAAATCCAAGGCCGATGTCACTTTGTTCTTCGCAGACTGTGACTTCAGACGAGACATAAGGAGGGAAGTCATCTCGGTTAACTTTTGACGAATCAAATCACAATGCACAATGTTGTTGCTGTTTTCTTCCAAGGATCAAATTCTAGGGGTGAGATTGTGCAACGAGGTGTGGGGTGTGGGAGCCGTTGGAACAAAGCATTGATCGTGACAAAGACGAAGGAGGTGATAGACAAGGCTTATTGTCTGCAGTTGTTCGAAATAATACTTCTGAAACAGGCTTCTCACTTTCAGCCCACAAGATTGTGATGGTACCTGATTCTGCAAGAATTATAATTAGATCCTCCGAATATTACGAATTGAACTTGACCATTTTCATTTTCGTCCCCCAAAATTGTTTCCGCTTAACTATCGAGAGAAGTGCTCATCAGCTTGAAAGATCCCGAAAAGTGAGTGTCACTGATTAGAACCATTACGCCTTCTTTTGAATACTCTCTCCAAAATACAAAGTCCCTCTGATATCTGATCTCGACCTCGGGAGGGGCAAACACTGTGCAAAATGAGCATTGCCCCACGATACTACTACCTAGACGACTCAATGGGCAAGGATTTCGACAAAATTTTCAAGACAGCGCAGTTTTGGGCGTCCTGCGCTTTAAAACGTCTCGATGACGCAAGCGACTCAGAGTTTCGCGAGATCTTCAGAAAAATCTTCAAAACATCCGTCTCGGACATGCAACCCATGCCCCGGAGTCCAAGATTCCAGCCGTGGTTTTCCCGTGTCCTTTTGGAAGGAGACCAGCTCCAGCCGCTCCCGGTGCTCGCCCACGTCCGCCGGGAACTGCTCTCCTTCGCCTACGGCTGGACCAGGACCAGTCACCGGGCACGAGCAGAGGTGCGGATTCACTGGGACGGCAAGGGCCGGTGGGTGCAGGAAGGGCCGGAGTTGTTTTGTGACCCAATAAATGATATGGTCCTTCGCGACAGCGAAGAGGAGATGAACCAGAGCTGGAGCCAATCTCATGCTTCCGTGGTAAATACGCGACAGGTGTACACCACAAATGATCAGCATACTCGGCGCAATGTGATCGAATTTTCTGAGAGGGCGCGGAAGGAACAGATCTCTTGGGAGGCTTGTGCAGGAGCTGAACTCAACGGCATTCCAGTCGACTGGGTTGCGAGTAAGCTGCTTGAAACCACGTTGATCCATGAGATGATGCACTGTGAAGCATACGACCTACAGGATTTCTATAATGATCGTGGGGAGACTGCTGGTTGGCATTTGATCATGGGCCTCACCAAGGAGGAATCCTACATTTGTGCCGAGTCCATTGCTATGCTGTGCCTTGCCGCTGCTCTCGCAGACTTGGAGCCAGTAGGTCTGCCCAGCCGCCACAGTTACACCATCTCCAGTGACGGGATAATCACAGTCTACCAGAGGAACATATTCAGGGATTGTGCTTCCGGGTGAATTCACAAAATGAAGTGGATTGAAGGAGAGCAAGAGGAGGGCACATTTTCATGCAACGTCAGCAGCGAAGATGCTGTTAAATTTTAAGGATTTCTTTTAGGGTCAGATTTGAACAGTATTTATTTACCTACCTCGATTGAAATGATCTCAGCAAGATTATTGTACGTACTAATTGTGTTGTGATTAAAAATTATGCGTTATGGATTGAGGTAATGCTCTTCCAAAGTATCAAGATCCAGAGACTTAACGTAGCGAGAAATCCAAGTTCCCCAAGGTGTTTAGGCAAAGATTGACAAGCACTTAAACGTTCTTCTATACAGACACAGCACAGGAGCCTCTTCCCTCCCGCTGCCGCAGTGGGGGTATCATGACAATCTAGATATACATGTAGCAACACCAACACAATCCGAGGCCCTCCAAAGCCCCACTATCATATATCTCCTTCCCTAGCAACACTCTTCACTCATACAAGAAGGAAACAGTACAATTGTCATCAAACAAACAAGCGAAACCAGCCGCTGCCACCGGCTCCCTGAATCAATCGATTGGGAACAAGCAGTACGGGGTTTGCGTATGTAGGTACAAAGATTTACTCGTCGAGGATTAATGCAGTTGTCGAACATGGAGACAATTCAAGCAAACTCCGGTACAATGCACACCTTTCTGTTTCGCTGACGAGACCGGATATGAAATACACCCATATTTTTATGCACGCTCAAAAGGGAAACGAGACAAAGGAAAATGACAAGCCTGGCACGGCTTTGAATCACGAGGCACCCACAGATCCCATCAATTGAGGGACCTGGGCGCTATGGGCTACACGTCGATACGCACCGGCATAGGAGAGCATAGCGACAGCTAAAGGCCTTCCTCTTCCAGGATCTCCCTCAGCGCCTCGTGATCAACAACGTCGGGGACGACCTTGGCTTGTGGCCCCCGTCGTTGATGATAAGCGAGGTACTCTTGGAAGCCCGGGATGGCTCCGGGCTGGTTGATACCGAATGTACGTGGGGAGAAGGCCGACTCTTTGGGGGCCGACTTCTTAGAGCTCTCATTACTGGCAGCTTGAGGCACATCAATGACCGACGTGGCGGGCGACGATGCCGACGCGGGGTTCGGCGAAATGCTTCTGCTTCTGTCAGATGTCGGCGTGTTCGTGGCGCTATCTTGGCCTTTGTTGTTCGTGTTTCCCCACGGTCGCCAGCCTACCAGCTTTCCGAAGCCGACGCTCGACGCTGATCGTTGGGGAAGTTCCGGTGTGCTCGCAAGTGAGGACAGCGCAAGTGAAGCTGATGCAGAGCGGTCGCCCACGCGGAAGTTTGGATTGCTAAGCTTGTCCCGCAAGGTCGTGCTGCCCCTCCTGCCCTCGGTGCTGCCCCTGGCGATTGTTGGCCGGGCAGTGACGGTGCTCAGTTCGATGTCAGCCGCTGCGGCGCCCAGTGGTCGAAACGAGAGTTGACTTGGGCGAGATTTGAGCGTGTGTATGTCAAGCCCCCCAGTGAGGGACATGATAGATTCGGATGATGCAGCGCGGTGCAAGCGAGGGCGTGTGTTCGTACTGTAGCAGTCTTCGTAGCAAGGCGTGCGTGGCATGTAAGATGCACCCTCACCATAGCCTGAGGAATCTGTCATCGGCTCCTCAGGTGATACGCCCGTCGTCGCAGCACCATCTTCAGAGGTGGTCATTATAGTAGGCAAATTCTCTCTCAGTTTCGAACCATTGCCGTTTCCATGGCTTCCGGCAGTAAGTTGGTGGTCTTCCGGAAGGCCGTCCAGGAACAAAGGCCTTGGAGTTGAGAACTTGCGCCTGGATGCATCTGATGGCTGCTTTTTGTGTCTGGTCCACGCAGGTGATGTGGGATCTATACTAGTGACCGGCGAAGTGGGATAAGACGTGTCATGGCCTGTTCTGTCGAATATGGAGCCCCGACGGTTCGACACCGGGGAGCTAGGAACGGAAGAAGGTGCGAAGTCAGATGGCTGCTCGGAGAAAACGGACCATCTTGTTGATGGGGCCGTGGATATCGAATCTCTGACTGAGTGTGATGTGTGCGGCAGTCGCCAGTGAGGCAGGCCAGGGCTCGGCGGGGAGGAAGGCCCAAAGTTCCTTGCTGGATTGAAAACATTGTGGACCAAATTTTGCCGCTTCTTCTTGGGCTTCTTGGGCTCGGCCGGCTTCGCGACGTGGTAATGGTGGTGAATGTGCAATTCTTGCGATACCGATGCAGCTGGCCTTGGTCTCTGCTGGGGCGATTTTGGCGACGTGGGCGATGAAGGTTCCACCTCGTCGGAGTCCAGCTCGGCTCTGAGTGTGCTTGCCGCACTGTTCGCTTTGCCCTCCACGGGCTGGTGGAAGATGAGCTGCTCGCGCAGGTGTTGTATCTCATCGTTCGAATTTAGCAGCAGCTCGCGCAATTCTGCCATGCCCACTTGCAAATTCGCGTTGTCCTGCAAAAGATCACGCACAAAGTGCGAGACCACCGTGCCCCCGTCGCCCACCGTCTTCGCGGCCGCCGCGCCTTTGAGCCTTCCAGCGGCCGTGTTTAGATCCTTCTCCATGGAACGTTGCTTCTCCATTCGAGCCAGTACCTGGGCGTGGCGTTCCTGTTCCTCGTAGGCTTCCCTCTCAATCCTCTCCAGTTTTTCCTGAAGGTCTGAGATGCCTTTTTCCGCCCTGCGCCACCTCTGCATGGCCGATTTGGCCTCGCCCTCGGTCGTCACCAGGGTGTTGCGCAGGGCCGCCTGCTCTGCTTCCAAATCGGCGATTTGGTCTTCCATCTCAGTCGCTCGTGCCTCGGCGCCTTGCAGCTTTCGGATCGCCTGTTCTGAGCTCTGCAGAGTTGCCTCCAGGCTCCTTATCTGTGTCTCGGAGTCGATGACGGAGTTATTGAAAGATTCGAGCTGGTCAAGCAGTGCGCGATTCTCCTGGATTGTCCTCGCGTTTTCTTCCTCCAGTGTCCTCTTCTCGGTCTCGAGCTGCTCGATGCGCAACTGCATTTCGAACCGGTCGCGCTCTGCCGAGGCCATGTACGCCTCGTGACGCGCGAGAAGGGCCTGCAGAGCGAATGTCAGCGCTGGGAAGCCACAGTTTTCCGAACGAGGCTGCGCATCTTGGAGTACAGAAACACAGGTGTGGGAAGCAGGTGACGTCCCCGCGACGCCAGGGGCAAGTTGATATGACCGCGCGGACATTGGAAAGGGGTGAACCGAGTCAGGAATGCTCATGTCTCGCAGGGAGGTAGCAGGAAGAGCGCGCTTGACAGGAGGAATGTGAAAGTTGTCTGGCACGGCGCGCTTGGGCTATTTACAGGTCCCAGGAACATGACTGTGCTCTCCATGTGCTTCACTAAAAACAAGACATGTACAACGTTCCTCAGAAGCATGACAATAATAGTACAACGGACGGGAACGTGGTGGCTGGCTCGGTTCGGGGGCTGAGAGACTGCAGGCGACGTACCTGGCCCAGCTTTGCAGCTGTGTGAACATCCTTTTCGACGCTGTCAAGGACAGAGCAGTTGTGCTTCAAGTAGACGCAGTCTATATTTCCGCAGCAGCACTGCAGTGTCTCAGGCTGGCTGTCAGCCACCGCCAGGGTGTCCAGATCCAGCCTCTCGGGATGGGGATCGGCCATGACTGGACTGCTATAGGATGGGTCGTGATAGGAGTAGATTGGGCAGAATGGCGGGCGCCAAGTGATCGAGCGGGCAATAGAGCGGTAGTGGCTGCGAGTGGGCGAAAGACATGTCTGTTAGGAGGTCGTGAGGCTGCGTTTATTCTCGAAAAATGAACGTTCGTGGGGATGGTTGCAGGAGTCTGTTGGTGATGGTTGCGCTGCGTGTCAAAGCAAGGAGTCGGTTGTGTCTCGGATGGTCGCGAGGTGAGAGAGTAGTTCGAAATGGGAAATAGAGTCACAAGAACAAAAACAGGTCCTTTGTGACTGCCGTGACTGACGCTGGTCGCCCACTCACATGCCGTGAGCGGCGCTGGCGCTGGCGCTGAAGATCGGTCGTCCCGCCCTCCAGACCGAGTCCAGTCCAGTCAAGTCGAGGGCGTGCAGCGCGATGCGGTCACACGGGACAGGAACAGGAAATCAGGCCCAACAAGGAGGTTGTTAGTCTGCCCGCCTGCAGAAACGGCAAACCTTGAACGCAAGGGACCAAGGGGAGGGGACCTGGGCTCGTGGGTTCTTTTGTATCTCCGCTAACAGCCGCTCCGCAAATTCGGGTGGGGTTTCCGATAGCCCCAGATAACGCACGACAAACCCAACTTGACGGGAGATGCCAGCCAATTTCCACGTTGTTCCTGCGGTGAAGCGCTCGGTCTGCTGCACATGTGAGCTGTCATTGCAGGCAAGCGTTTCCTGAGCACTGGTCAACTGTTCGCGACTGTTGCAGCTCGTCACTTCCAGCTGCTTGCCTGCATGATAATGAATGAATGAAAAGTCTTCTCCAGGAGAAAATGAGACGGCAAAACTCAGTTGACGCGTGAAGGCTTTTGTTCCAAGGAAAAACACGTGGGATTAATTGAATATTGATTTCCTTATCCTTAGCCCTCATCTCGTCATTTGAATCCAACGACGCGACAACCAAGGAGCCCCCAGCGACAGTTGCTATTGTAAACAATCCTACCAGCTGATCCCAGTCAATTGTCAGATGACGGCATATCCTGGTGGGGACACAGGGAGGAGCACCCTTGCTGGCGCTGCAGCTTGTTGGGAGCCCTCTACAAACTACTGGGCGAGAGTGAGGCCTCGACACCGAACCGAATATGCCTATCCCGCGGTGGACGTCTTCACGTCGTTAGACTCTAGTGTACTGTGTAGATGGCCTCTCGAGGGCTAGAACACCTCACCCGGCCCAGTTTGCTGCAGGCTCAGCTGTTGTTTACAGCTTCAAATTCAAACTCAGGTTCCACTTTGGGCCTTGACGCCCCGTCAAAACAGAGTTGTCTCGTGGAACCCACATGCAACTCCAAACCACAACAGCCTGCCACGACATGGACCTTGGTGACCGAGGTGGATGAAAACGCTGCACCTATTGACCAGGCATCACCACTTGCATGTATCATTGAGCCATCTCCAGCATTGACCGAGGAGAGAGAGACAGAATTAGCTGAAGAAACAAGGCGAAACTTCACTGCAGCATTTCAACTTTGTCTGGAAAACCTCCTTCGCAATCCATGATCATGGTCAGACAACATCAACCCCACCATGTTGAGAAAGGATTTCATCCCGAGACTCATCGAGGACCCAGCTGCAGAAGCTCGGCCCCGGTCATGCTGTCTACCCTGTCCGGCTGCCAGCACCCGGCTCGCTACCAGTTGCCATGTCGTGTTGTACGTGTGCCGTGGCGCCCGGATAGGCACAAGCAATCGCGCCAGCCGCGTTGCCACGTGCTTCGTGACCGCCGCTTCGAATCATCGTGGAGATTCTGTCTTGCTCTTGATATCCACCATGGTTCTTGGTGCCCGCTTGCTCCTACAGTACAGTGCGGCCTGCACCTGGTTGAAACCCGGGATCCTCCACCTAGGCGGGGCTTGGCATCACTGCCCCGAGCGGATCCCCCTCAGCGCCTTGGTTCGACCTCGGTCAGGCTTTGGCATTTCATTTTGCGGTAGCATGATCGCCTCGGAGTCATCGAGTACCTCTCGCTCGACCATATACCCATCGGTAGCCGGTTCGGGGCTATCAAGTGGCCGTGACGCTCTTGAGTCCTGCGTTCGCTTGCTTTGCTATGCGCTCCACTGAGACAGCCAAGAGACAGGCACACAAGTGTAGGCGCACAGCTTGTGGACCAGCAGAGTTTCGCGGCGTTGAAAATTGCTCATCAGATGCACATGTCTGCGCTACCATGGAAAATTGTCGAGTCAATGTGTTTTGAGAAAGGTTCCGACGTCAGTGGCCGTTGAACAACCCAAGAGCCACTGGTGGCAGCAATTTCGGCAGGTCGGAGCTCAGGTAGCACGACTTGATCGGAGACGCTCCTGGCCTTGTCCACGGATGACAGACCCAATATCGCTAATAGTGCTGTGCATTCGAGCTTACCTGTCGCAAATTAATTCTCTCACCGGAGCCTGCACTGAGCATCACTATAAGCGAAATACACGTCTTCGTTGGAACCAGAAGTAGCTGGATGCGGTGTTCGGCCCATTCGGCCGACCGGCGGACGAACTGACGAATCGCTCGTCGTCCCAGACACCTCCCTCGGCTGAGCTGACCAACGTCCATCAGCAACTCCGACTTGCCACAATCTTTTTCTCAAAGGCTGATATCAGCTCACCGAGTCCTTTACTGCGAGGGCGACTTTAAGAGTTGATCAATAATTTCGTCCTCCATGACATTTGCTCATCTCGCACTCGGCCGAACTGTGGGCCAACAAGTGAGCCGTCTCAGAAAGTCTGAGCTGCAAGATGGCGGAGCGTCAACGCATCGAGGGATCAGAACCATCTGTGAAGCGAAGAAAGATCCGTAAGGGCACAAAGTCGTGCTGGGAATGTAAGCCTTTTCCATCCCCTTGCTGGCAGATGATGCCCGTTCCGGGTCGCCTATAATTTGCAGTACACAAGTATGTAGGTGCCGGTGTCTATCAATATATATTGTAGAAACCTTGGCATGAGTCTCAAATCAGGGTTAGAAATTCTGACAGATAGCAGGCAGGAAGAGGAAAATCAAGTGCCAATTTGACAGCCCTGATGACGCAGTATGCGTCGGCTGCAAGCAGCGGGAGACAGCCTGTCGCAGCCAGGAGTTTGACGACAGCAGTGGCCCAGAGCCGGGACAGAAGCCTGAAACGCCACTGGCAAAGAGGCTTGACCACCTTGAGCAAATGATGGAACGGCTTGTGGACAAGATCGTGCCCGATGATGTGGACGATCAAGGGCGCTCAAGCCATCGGCCGCAAAGCAGGCTCAGTCGCTCTGCGTCGGCCGGCGAAGGACATGTTCGAGAACGCCGCACCCCGTCGCCAGACGGCCTCGAGGCTTCCCACACCCGCGATGGGCCTATCGCTACGCTACTGGCAATGCAGCATGAAACTGTTGGGCCGTCGGAGTCCACAGCGCTTGCGACGCCGGTCCTGACGTCCGCCGAGTCTGCCACTTCGTCCTTTCCTGTCGTTGCCACCCCGAAAGAGGACAACTCAGGATCAGCAGCGCGCTCAGGCCGAGAGTTGCCGTCGTCAAAGCACTTTTGGGTGTGTACCACGCTGAGTGCCGCTATCCCAAAGCCAGCTATTCTGCATGCGATTGTTTCAGCCAGCCCGGGTGCTCCATATATCGCGGCTCTCTGTTATAGCGAGACTGAGCGGCAGGAGGGGAGAGTCGAGCCTGTGTCTTCGTGGGCTGTGGTACCGCCCATCTCTTCACACCCACTCATTCTCGCCAAGAAGGCACTGCAAATTCTCATCTGCGTTCAGCAGCTACCGCCAGTCTTTGACTGGGACTCCTTGGGAATAGGATATACGCAGGCCGAGGCGATACACCGGTTGGACATAACCTGCCTGCTTGTCACCTCGAACGATGAGCTGGTTGGGTATGCCGAGGGAGTCGAGTGCCTCATACTTCATGGGTACTTCCAGGTCAACGCCGGCAGCCTGCGTAAGGCTTGGATGACCTTTCGCAGAGCCATTAACATGGCACAAATCATGGGTATTGACCGTGGTCACTCAGCAGCCTTCCGGTCGTGCGATCCTAAAAGCAATCCTGCAAGGAGACCTTCAGCCGCTTCGCTGTGGCACCGCCTTCTGTTCTCCGATAGATACTTGTCTCTGCTGCTGGGCCTTCCTGTCTGCAGTCAAGATGACCAAAGTGTCTACGAGGAGGACGGCCCCCGCGGAACTGCCATCGAGCGTCTGGAGAGAGCACATACGATCTTTGCGGCCAAGATCCTCGATCGCAATCACATCCAACAACGCAACAAACGCTTCGCCACACAAAATACCACGCCACGGGAATACGCACTTACCCAAGAGATTGACCTCGACCTCGAAGCGGCCGCCACGAACATGCTTTATGGCTGGTGGGAGGAGCCCAAGCTTGACCCCTTCGCTTCTCGGGAAGTTCTCTGGGAGGCCACAGCGAGAACAATCTGTCAGATGCACCATTTTACTCTTCTCATCCTGCTTCACGTCCCATACGTAAGCCGCTTCTGGATAAAGTTTTACCCCCTTCAAGAAGCAAGTTCTACCAAATGTGGCCAGTTGCCTCAAAGAATTTATCACACTGCTGGTTTTGAGACAGGCTATGGCCACATTGTGACCCTTTCCTCCCCCAATTTGCATGAAACTACTCCCTTCGTCCTTTGATAGCTGACTCTGAATGCTGCAGATGCTCCACGAGCCATCCTCCTCCCGATATGACTACTCCAAGAGTCAATGTCTCACCGCTGCGCGAGAGCTCCTCAGCCGGTTCATCTCCTTTCGGAACCACAACGTTTCGGCCTACAGTTGTCGAAGGGTCGACTACGCAGCGCTCATAGCGGCCATGACACTGTGTCTATCGTACCTGGGGAGGAGAAAGGGGGAAATCTGGGACCGGACAAGAAGCGACAGAGAGTTGGTAGAGTCGACAAGAAGGAGGATGAAGCACGTAGCAGGCCTAACCGAGGACAGCCTAAGCAAGGAGGCCGTGGGCATCATCGAGCAGCTAGCGCCCATCATCGAAAAGGCGGCCGGCAAACTGCAAACACCAGACCGGAAAGAGATGCACTTCAACGTGCCGTATCTTGGTTCGGTTTATATCAAGATGGCCAACAACAACAACCCCCCTTCAGCCACCTGGCAAAATCATCAGCAATCACCAGCGGCAGAGCTCGGTCCCACACATGCGCAGGGCCAACCCAAGACGCCAGCTTTTGGCTCACTTGACCCGGCGTTCCTCTTCGACGACGAGTTTCTCTCGCTTGCGCCGTACGATGACCAGGCGCCGTTCGGCACTGGGACAAACCTGAGCGCAGAACCCGACCTTACTGCTGACGGAGGAGACTGGGCTCTTCAAGGTGTGGATGCGGCATACTGGTCGCTTTTTGAAGGCGTTATGTGAACTTGAAGTAGATATGCGCTTGGTCATCACGTCACCGTTTATTGGGGGGGGGGTACATAGCGTATAAAAAATAAATGGCTACAATTTCACGATGAAAGATCTTACTGGCCTCTTCACGTCGGCAGCTCGCTTGAGTAATGGACTGCATCATTTGAATCCAGGCGATCCCACTAATTTTGAATAGCCTGTCTGGTGAACCAGCTCCTGGTCACTCCATGTCAGCTCATTACATCCGTGGATGCGACTATTCTCGGTCGTGAATAGTATGTATGACTACGGAGCATGCATAGGCAATTTTTGTCTCCTCGCTTCTTCTAGATCGGCTCGCAACCAAAATATCTAGGTACCTTCCATCTGGGAACCAAACTGAGAGATAATTAGTGAAAACTGTACGGCCCAAAGAGGAGCTAGACCACGGTGTCCCTTGTTGCTTGTCCCGCCCAGTCCATCGAAAAGCTAAGCCATGCAGGTCAGCTGATAGCTCTTCAGCTGAGTTTACTATCGAGCGCCATAGATTTCTTCATCCATCGAGCGAAATAAAACGTGTTCTACGCCACAAATATCCCGCAGCGATTCCCATATCTTGGTGAGCGTCCAGCACCCTCTTTCCGTAAAATAAGATGTCTTTCGGCTTCGGGATCGGCGATATAATCGCATGTACAGAGGTCGCATGGAAGACCATCAATGCCCTCAAGTCCGCAGGCTCAGACTTCGAGGGCCTGCGCCTCGACCTCGCCAGCCTGACATCCGTCCTGCAGGCCCTCGAGGCTGAGGCCAAGGGGCCGATGCCGCTGATCAAGACAGCAAGCATAGAGCGGCAGAACCAGATGCGTCTCCTGCTGCGCAACTGCACCGAGAGCATGAAGGACCTGCAGGGTGTCGTTGGCAAGTACAGCGGCTGGAACGCTGACAAGAAGAGGGACTTCGTGACTTGGATGAAGTTCGCAGCTAAGGACAAGCGGGGCCCGCGGGAAAAGCTTGCTGTCCACACTGCGAGCATCAATATATTCCTGACCACACTCAGCCATGGATCTCTGGCGAGATTGGAATTTTTGATCAAGAATGGAGCACAAGCGACTCACCAGACGCCTGTCTCAGATGGCACAAAGGGCTTGGACTTCTCTGCTGCTGAAGCGCCATGGAGTGGGTCACATGCGTATTCCAGGAGAAAAGAAGGTGTCGTTTGGCAGGACATTGGCAGGTCACTACAGGGCGAGGGCATCACGGATAAGGATATCGAGGCCTTCCAGCAGGAGATCAAGGCTTATGCGCGGTATTTGGTCCGTGGGGAGACGCCCTTTTGGAAAGAGCCAATCTCGGCTTCTCGCAGCAGCGAGGTGCACAAGGTAGTCCAATTAGGACCTTCGGCACCAAGGACCTCGAATAGGCTTAGAGAAGAAGAGGAGGTTAAAAGGCTAGTGCTTAGGGAGGAGCTGAAACAGGCACGTCAGTCGGAACGCCTCAGTACAGTCGTGGTGACGGAGCTGGAGCCTGAGATGAGGAGGGCGAGGATGCGTGAGGAGGAAGCAAAGTTGTGTGAAGAGGAGTCGATACTTCGCTTGGATGATGACAGACGCCGCATGAAGGAGGAGAAGGAGGAAAGAATGTACAAAACCAGCCGGGAAGATGATGTGGTATCCGTGGCCTACGCGTTTCAGAGTCTCTTCGACTTCGATGCGGAACTCGCGCAAGCAGAACCGCAACCTTCCCATTACCGGCATGAGATAGGTACTGATTCGACGACGGCCTCTCCCGATGATGATACGAAGGCATATGAGCGCGAAAGACGCAATGCACGGATATACGAGATCCAGAGAAGGATTGGGAAACTCTTGGAGAGGCGTGTCCGCTACATTGAAGAGGGGAGGACAGACAGAATTGCAGACCTCGAGCTCAACGATATACCAGATCAGGTCGAGCTGTTGAGAAAAGAGGGCGTGGCCGTCTCCCACGAGAGGGCCTGGAGATGGACTCACTGGTGTGACGCCTGCCATTTCCGCATCCCGAGCGACCACTACCACTGCACACAGTGCCGAGACGGGAATTGGGACGTGTGCCAGGAGTGCTGGGACAAGGGGGCAAGGTGCAGTGGTCGTGGGCAACACAGGATTACTTTCAACGGGAGAAGCATTGCCTGAAATATTTTATCAGACCTTTTCGGTTACGAAGATTTGACACATGTCCCCATCGTCATCCTCAACTATCTTCACGGTAACATCGACCAGAGGCATATGGAACTCTGCAGTCACAGTCCTTGAAGTCCTGGAAACGTTAAAACTAGTTGTAAATGACTGTTTTTGACAAGGGAGTTTTCTTGAAACGGCCATATGCCCGACTTTGGCGAAAAAAGATGAAGGAAAGTAACACGTCTGAAAACAGGGCGAGGCAAGAAGGGGCAAGTCTTTGAGATCAGTGGTGTCAAGGACAGTGAGGACAGTGGGAGTGGCTTGAAATATTGTGCCAGTAAGTTGCAATTACCTTCAACTGATCGTTAACATTTCGGAGTCATTCAATTATAGCCTCGTCGTCTCTATCTCATTGGCAGGGTTTTAGCGATGTCTGCGGGCATGAAGCCCGGCTCCAAGATGTCGCCTTAAATCCACACCGCCCCCTGCAACCCCACGTTTTCCAGCAGCCTGCTGGCACGGCAACCGCCAGCCGAACAAAACAATCCGACTCCCAGTTCCCAAAGCTACCGCCCATGTCCGCAGGGTCCTCGCATTGCACCCTGAACAAAGTGCCGACACGTCACGCGTGAACTTGCGACACCAGGATTTACCTCGCGCCCCACAGTACCACCACCATGGCGACCTCGGAGAAGCCCAGCAAGAAGGAGAGGGACCCCTCCAAGGTCCACAAGCTGTCCCTCAAGGGCAGCGCCCGGCTCGTCGCCGAGTTTGTACGTTCCGCCCTCAGCCCACCATGCACGCCCGTTGAAGCGCCTCCCAGCCGATGGCGGCGCATTATGTGCCCAGGCGAGCCAGGCTCCAAGTACACGCGTGGGATCAAGATTGACTGACAGCCACGCCTCCGCACAGTTCCAATACTCGATCCATTCCATCCTCTACCAACGCGGCGTCTACCCGGCCGAGGACTTCACCGTCGTCAAGAAGTACGGTCTCAACATGCTGGTCTCGGCCGACGACCAGGTCAAGGCCTACATCAAGAAGATCATGTCGCAGCTCGACAAGTGGATGGTGGGCGGCAAGATCTCCAAGCTGGTCATCGTCATCACGAACAAGGACACGGGCGAGCACCTGGAGCGGTGGCAGTTCGACGTGCAGATCTTCGCCCCGGCCAAGTCATCCAAGTCCTCAAAATCCTCGAGGTCAAAAGACGCACAGACAAACGGCAAGGCGGCGGCGACGACAACAACAACAACAACAACAGAAACAACAGCAGCAGGAAACCAAGAAAACGCAGACGGCCCGGGGGCGACGGCGGCGGCGGCAGCAGCGGCAGAGAACAAGACGGAGCAGGAGATCCAGCAGGAGATCGCCGCCATCTTCCGGCAGATCACGGCATCTGTGACGTTCCTCCCGCAGCTGGACGCGGGTGAGTGCACCTTCAACGTGCTCGTGTACGCCGACGCCGACAGCGAGGTCCCCGTCGAGTGGGGCGACAGCGACGCCAAGGAGATCGAGGGCGGCGAGAGGGTCCAGCTGCGCGGATTCAGCACCGCCAGCCACAGGATCGAGACGCTCGTCAGCTATAAGCAAAAGGACTGGTAGCCCGGGCGATAAACCCCCTCCCCGAAGCTGGTGAGCGTGGGTGCAGTCTGGGCTGGAGAGTTTGTGAGCGGGACAGTTGCATTATTTGGTCTCTGCGCTCGCCATTCGCCCCTATGCCGGTCCCTGGACAACGGGGAACATGCGATAATTGATTGGATGATTTTACAATAGGCTCCCACTGACACTGAGGAGCGAGGAGCATGAGGTCACGCAGTTGATGATCATGCAGGGCTATTCTGTTTTGATGGCATATATTCATGAAAAAGGGCGATATGGAGTTTAGATGCTGGGTGTCAGGGGTGGGCAAGACTCTTTTATGTAATACCAAATGCCTTTTCCGATTCTCTTGATCACGACCAGGCTGCTTTGCTTTTGATAGTGCCTCTCAGATGCATCGTTCTTCACATGCTCTCTCATGAAACATCGTCTTCTTCTACCTCTAATGGCCCCTCGGCAACATGCACCGGTATCCGCCTAACGCCGTTTGGCTTCCTTTCCTCCGCGGGAGGCAGCCCATGCTTCCGGTAACAAACGCTCAATTCTGCACACGCTTGAAGAAGTACGCGTACCCAAACTTGCGCATCTCGTCGATGTCGACCGCCTGGACAACCTTCTCATCGTTGAACAGGACCCAGGATGGTTTGTCGAGCTGCTTGCGAATGAAGGCCACATAGTGTCTGCAACCCAGTGTCAGCCGGAGTCGGTGAATAATCACAAGTTTCGGCGTAAGTGAACTTGAGCATAGGAGGCCACTTACCCAGCATGAATGCTCGTGCCCTTGTGGCACACAATGCTCTGCAACTGGTATACCGCGGGCAGGGCAGCGCTACCAGCAGGGTCACCAGAGCCAGCGCTTGCGCCAGCCGCCGCACCCTCGTCCTCATCAAACGAGCCAGTATCCTCTGGGTGGCTGAACAACCACTCGACGGCCCGCTCCATGTCACCACCGGTTTCCTTGAGCGCCTTCTTCGCCTTGGGCACATCGAAACCCATCGAGGTAAGCATCTCGATCTGCTCTGGGCTTGGTCCTGCGCCGGCGCCTCCACTGCTGGTGGCACCCAGGTCCAATGGTGTATCGATATCTGGGTCCTCCATGTGTGCGAACAGCCATTCCATGGCGGCGTTCGCATCACTGTTGCCTGTTGCGTGCAATGCTTTCTCACAGCGCACACGGGGAAATCCCATCGCCTCCAATTGAGCTAGACCTGTCTCATTGGGCACAAACGCAGAAGCGCCAGCCGGCGCTTCTTCCTCAGGAAGAGAATCTTCATCTGGTTGTTGGCCATGAGAGAGATATTTGTCCAGGGTGAAGGGTTCATCAGGGATGGTGACAGGAACATCAACTTTCACCTCCACCCAGTTGACGATGGCCATCCTTCGTGCATTCACAGCAAGAATTTCTGGGAAAGTCTTGAAAAGCGTCCGCTTGGTATAGCCTTCCTTCGAGCCACAGGAAGAGCAGGTGAGCTCCACGACCTCGTCGACGGTGAAATCATCCAAACACTGGGTAAGTGTAACAGGCTTCCATGGTGCAGGGCCCTCCTCGCCTTCTTTCTGCGGCTCTCTCTCCACGGGAAGGATGATGGTGATATTTTCCTGCTCTGTCGTCGAGTACCGAACCTTCTTGCAACTGAGACATTGCAGACGCTGTTCCAGGGCGAAGCGGAAGGGTCGGGTGGGGTCGGCGGTAGGAGAAGGATGTTTGGCTCGCGTGATTAACTTGAAGAGGTGTTGGAAGAGCTCAAATGCATCTTGCTGGCGCATGGTGGAGAATTCCTCGTGCCCACGACCGATGAGGTGCTTGAACATTGCAGGTGACAGACCCCTTTGGTGAACCTCTGTCGGGTTTTCTCCAGGTGCAGCAGCTGCATCAGGATCAGGCTTCGAATAGCGGCCGGAAAGGAGACCGTCTGCCAGCTTCCGCATTTGTGTCTCGAGGTCCTGAGCAGGATCCTCGACGACGGGTAGATCACCGTTGGGTTCGAAATACCGCTTCTGGAAGGGAGCCAAATCAAAGAGACATTGGAGTACGCTGGCGAGGTAGCAGCTGTTTCCCAGGTTCTTTAGACCAGTCAGACCAGGACCGAACAGAGGTTTCAGCTCCTGGCCGTCTTGTGTCGTCGTGAAGTCCCACTTCATGTTCTGCTCGATTTGCATTTCCGTCAGGCTCTTCTCCGTCTTTTGCCTCTCGGCAATGTTGATGCCCCAATTCGCCAGGTGTGTGGCCAAGCTCTCATCGACGCGCTCGTCATCGCAAGCGTAGCAGTATACATCGGCGGTGCCTTCGGCACTAATGGAACCAAGTTTGACGGCAACACCATGTCCCGACTCTTTGGAGTGCGCCAGGGCGTGAGATTGGCCACCAACACCACCAAACTGGGCACGACCGCAGCCGAGAGCTCCACACTGCAGGCACAACCATAGATTTTCCTTGAGGTCACAACTCGCGCAGCCACCCAGGTCCTGAGAGGCGATCTTGCGGGGCTCGTCCTGCTGCATCAGCAGGATGTGTTCGCAGCTGGTAAGCTCTTGCTCCCACGCCTTGATCTCCTCTTTCCGCGAGAAAGTGTTGGAAGTCATTATCCCGTCGACGACCGGGGCGATCTTGGGGTTGGTTGTGTCGATGAGCGCATTGCATTCCAGGCACTGGACGCTCACGGCAGTGTCGTACTTGTCCTCCTCCTTCTCAGCAGATATGGCGAGCTTTGTGATCTTCTGAGGCGGCTCATCCCTAGTGACCGCCCTGCGTGTCCGCTTTATGTTGAGCACGAGGGGGTGGGACCGGAGGGCGCTGTGCAGGGCGGAGTGCTGGCGGCCACCGGTGCAGCCGCCGTTGAAGCACTGGAGGCAGACATCGAGGCCGTCGGTGTCGTCCTGTCCGAAACGGATTTAGGTTTGGGTCAAACGACAAGTTGTATGGTCTTGAGAGGATGATATTACTCACAATAGAGTCGAAGCACTGGGTGCAGTCCTCGCGATAGACTGACTGGGCAGGTGTCGGGGGCGAGATGTCTGCTCACGAGAGTCAGTCAAAACGAGAACAGAGGGCGATCCTCTCCCATTCCCCCGAACATTGCCTCACTGAGAGAGTCGACGTGTGGACACGCCATTTTGAATGTCTTCGCTAAAAAGGAACGGCTGACCAGAATGGTAGAGTCCAAAGTCAGGGTCGCGACTGGGCGTGAAGAACAAGTCAAGTGCAGACGGATGTCTGAGACGGATGTCTGGGAGGTGAGAAGACGATTCCAGGATTACGTCGAGCTGCGCGCGCCACACTGTGAGAGCTGCAGCTCCAGGCTGCCGAGGGGCAAAATGGGACGCGCCTTCACCCCGCGTTTAGTGAGCGACCCGCCCCGCTCAAGCCTTGCAGCTCTGCTCAGCAAACTGCTGACTGGCAAGAGGCCGGCAGGCCTGGCAGGCCCGCAACCATGCCTGCCTGAGCTGCAGCCTCAGGGAAGATCGGCTGGGATTACTGTGGGGTGCAGGTGCCAGCGAAACGGCAGAAACGCTCGTGTCAGATCCATTTGTCGATTGCCGGTTCGGTCGGTCGGTCGGTCGGTCAGTCAGTCAGTCAGTCAGTTAGTCACGGAAAGCTATTGTACACAGTAGGCTTGCCGGCGTATGTATACTCTCTCTGCCCAGGCACAGTGTATTTAATATGGGAATGCTCATTCTTTCATCAGCTTTCCACATATCTGCCCAGTAGGGGTTTATCCGCTGCACATGAATATTTGTACCTGTCTGCATCGTATGTGCTGGCCGATAACCACTCGGGGCACTTTGCTAGCAGAGTTCGGCGTTACTGCTGACGCACCTCGGTCTCGGAAACCCATAAAAAAAGAAGGTCGGAGATTCGACGGGCTTGACTGTTTTGGGCTCTGGCGGGCTTCAATTCCAAATTAGAAGGAAGCGATTGATAAGATCCAGGCAGATAAGTCCTGCAACTGCCCTTGCTGCCCAGGCTGCCCCGGCTGGCCCCACACCCAAAAACCGATTCTCCGAGATCGCCGTGAAATCATTGTTACCTAAGCTGGTTCTTGCCCGTCTGATTGGCTGTTCAGCCGATACCCCGACATCATTTTGCTGGGAACGGGGGGCGACTGCACGTCAAATATTCAGCGTCACAGACCGTGCTCCTGCACTTGACTTTCTTTCGAAGCTCCCGTCCCTTCTCACTCACACACACCCTTTACGAGCCGACAACCACCCCGCCCACAGACGCACCAACACCTACCTCGCACACCTAAGGCATCACAAGAACACTGCGAACTCCCTGCCGATTGATTCATCCACCATCAATCAGTAACCGTCGATTTAAACAAGCCAGTATCACCATGTTCTCGCGTGGACTCAGAGTCGCCTCCAGGCGGGCACTTGCCACACCCATCCGACCAGCCGTCGCCAGCGTTTCCAGGCAACTCGCACCGGCAGTTTCTGTCGGCGCAACACGCTCTTACCACGAGAAGGTCATCGACCACTACTCCCGGCCGCGCAACGTCGGCTCATTGAGCAAGAATGATGTCGATGTCGGCACCGGCCTCGTCGGAGCACCAGCTTGCGGCGATGTCATGAAGATTCAGATGTAAGCCTATCCACGCCACTCCTACATCATCCCCAGCTCATCTCTAGAGCTGTCCCCTCGCTTCCACGGGAATTGTGGCAATTTTAGCGTTCAATATAGCAAATGACTGACCAATACACCAGCCGTGTCGACCCCAACTCAAACACAATCTCCGACGTCAAGTTCAAGACATTCGGCTGCGGAAGCGCCATCGCCTCATCCTCCTACCTCACCGAGCTCGTCCGGGGAATGTCGCTCGACAAGGCCTCGCAGATCAAGAACACGGACATTGCCAAGGAACTCTGCCTGCCCCCTGTCAAGCTGCACTGCAGTATGCTTGCCGAGGACGGCATCAAGGCTGCCATCTCCGACTACTACACCAAGAACCCCAACGTTAAGCAGACGAACCTCGGCGGCACTGGCATGAAGATCCCCGAGGTCGACGGCGCGGCTGCTCCGGCAGCAGCCACTGCCTAGAATGAGAGCAGTTGGTGACAGTAGTAGGAAGAGAATGGTTACTCAAAATCTTTATGCATTCGAGTGCAGCAATGACTTCCGACGGCGTTTTGGGGGTTTAGGGTTGGAGTTTTCTCGACAAACATACCAAATCATGGGAAGATGGAAGAACGTTTGCTCAGGGCATGTGTCGGTATTGGTTGATCATAAGAAGTTGCTGCGGGTTTGAATATTCCACTTGGCAGTTTGACAGACCTGGGGCTTTGTGAAGACGCATGCGTGGTCGATTTCGACGAACCAAGCCTGTGTCAACGATCTTTTCACACGTGCAATCAAGTCCACTCGCTTGATGTCGCGAAATTGTAAAATAGTGTCCCAAGCAGACAGCTGAACGATCGCTGATTACTACCACGACGCGTTGCTCGTCGCTCGCCTCCAAGCCTTGTTGACCACCCGGAAGCCGGTATCTTTTCACCATGCGCTACCTGCCGACTGCCATGGATTACCCAGCAATGACGCAAAATTCAAGCTCAATCGTGCATGCTCACTGCGGCTATGCTGACTCGGATCATCCACGGGCGTTGAGAAGGTGTCAGAGCCTTTCGTTCCAGTGACCGAGATGCTGCTGACCGGGCCGACGACCTCTGATTACCCTCCCCCCTGTACACCCCACACCCTCAGAGCTCCCCCTGACTCGGATGCTGCAGCAAAAAGCAACTTGGCGTACCCTGCAGGAGTGATTTAAGAATATAGTAGCGTGGAAGCTGTTATATAGCATTTAGGCTCCTGTGTGCCCGTTTATTTATGTGCTGTATATGTCCATCTCTACATACGACATACTGGTATGTTCAACCACGTGGGTATATACGACAATCCCTATCCAAAATTGCCATGTTATGACCTCCCGTCGCTCGACTGCAGAGCCTTGTTAGGCAACAAGGCAGTAGTGACCACGCAGCCCAGCGTCACACCCCCGGCAAGGTACAAGACGGCATTCACATCGCCGGTCCCGCCGCCGCCCGTGCTGCTCCCGTAGAGGTGCTGCGCGATGAGCGGGCTGACGATGCCGAACAGGCGGCCCCAGAAGCTGGCGAGGCCGCAGGCGGTGCCGCGGACCGGGGCCGGGAACGCCTCGGGCGTCCAGCCGTACAGCACGGCGTTGAACATGGATTGAAAGATATACTCCATGGTGAACATGCCCAGGTTCTTGGGGACCGTGTCGACGATGCTGAAGAGCAGGATCGAGGCGCCCATCAGCCCGGACGAAATGGTCATGGTCCACTTGCGTCCGAAGGAGGGGACCCTGTACATCAGGGACCCGAGCACCACCCCGAGCGCGCCCGGGGCGTAGGTGTAGATGTACGAGGCGTAGGTGAAGGACAGGGAGTTCCCCTCCGACGCGGCGCCGTTCTTGATGGCTAGGATACGGGGAAGGTAGAAACCTTTACGCACCCGGTCAGAATCAGCCGCCAAGAAAAAAAGGTAAGAGAAAAGTTGGGTATGCTTACCGGCTACAGTGAAGCCCCAGAAGTCAAAGATATAAGTCAGCCAGACCAATATCGTGAGCCTCGCCATGGTGAAGTTCGAGAACAGCATCATGTAGCGGCTCTTCTGGTCCGCGACCTTCTTCCGGCTCGGCTTCATCCGCTTGATGGTCGTGACCGTCCCGCTGACCGTCCGCCCGAGCGTGCTACTCATGCGCGTCCTGAGCCCGGGGCGGCCGCCGCTGCCGCTGTTGGCCTGCGTCCGCCGGGGATTGGCTTCACCGCTGAGAGCCTCGAAGTGTTCCAGGCTCAGGCGGCAGACGGTGCCGTTCGTGTTGGCGATGTGGTGCACCACCTTGATGGCCTCCCCGTCCTGGCCCTTGTACACGAGGAACTTGGGGCTCTCGCGGAAGCGGAAGACGAAGCAGCGCAGGAAGAAGACGGCCAGGGTAATGGCGCCCAGCGTGAAGAGCAGGTACCGCCAGCCCATGTTGTTGTCCCGCCCGCAGCACGGCGCGCCGGCCTCCAGGTCCGGGGCGTTACAGCTCTTTAGGGGGTTCTTTCTCGGAGAAGTTTGGTGAGCACGACATGGTGGGGATGAAGCCGAAGGCGATGGCGCTGCAGAGGACGACGCCAATGGGCTGGAAGATGGAGAGGGTGGTTAGGAGGAAGCGCTTGTTCTGCGGGATGAACTCGAGCGTGATGGTCGTGTCGATGGGGATGTTGCCGCCCACGCCGAAGCCCACGAAGGCCGTCAGGACCAGGAACGTCGTGTAGTTGCCCGAGGCGCCGAGGCACAGGCCGAACACGGACGAGAAGAGGCATGTCAGGTTGAAGGCCCACTTGCGACCTATAACCTCACATAGTCATCAGCACCGCTTCGGGAGTTTCTGGATCAGACACAGGCATGTTGCTGTTGCGCCGCACAAGACTGGGCTTGGAAATGTGGAGAGGCCGGGACGGCGAAGCCAAAACATACCGACCACATCGCTCAGCGCGCCCCAGAAGAAAGCCCCCGCCGTGAGCCCCGCGCTGAAGGCCGTCGAGATGTTGCCCGACTGGTCGTTCCCGAAGCCCAGCTCCTGCTGCAAGGGGCTGAGGGTGAGCCCGAATGCCTGGGCCCACAGGAGGTCCAGCAGGTACCCGAAGCCGCAGAGGCCCCAGATCATCCACTGGTACTTTCCCATGCCCATGGCGTCTATCTCGCGGTTGATCAGCACGCACTTCTTGTCGTACAGGCTCAGGCCCTCGAGGTCCGGGTTGGAGGAGAGGACGTGCGACGGCGCGCTGGGCGTCCACCGCCGGCGGTTCGCGGGCCTCCTGTTGCCCTCGACGTCGAGGGCATCCCCGTACTCCTCGTCCTCCTCCGGGTCGTACTGGTCGTGGCCGGACTTGCGGTCAAAGGTGCCGCTTGTGCGTGGGGGGTCGTTCGCCATGTCGAGTAGGGGGGCGGCGGCCTCGTCGCCAGGAGACCAGGGGAAGGAAGCCACTTTGGCGGTGTTATAGGAGACAAGGCGGGAAAGAGAAAGGAGAGGAAGCCTGAGGTGAGGGAAGAAAAACTATAAATGTTTTCTTTCCTTTTGCAAGACCTCGCACGGATGTGTGCCGACCAACTTCCTATACCGGCGAGTAACTCGGGGCCGGAAACCTCGAGGAGGGGGCGGAAAGCATGGAGACTGGACGGTGAGACGAAGTAGGAGGTAACGCTCCTCGGCTACCGCATCCGTGGTCGATGATCCGCCCACAAGACTGGCGAGAATTGGGTGTGGCGACGCCCGCGGTTGTGTAGTCGAACTGGACAAGGTATTGTGTGTGTGTGATCATATGCTGTAGGCTCGACCAGCGCAGTGTCAACCGGTATCTGCCCGTCCATATAGATTACCTGTTGGAACTGCTATGTGCCAATGAAATCTCTTTGTCAATGACGTGGACGGTTACACAACATAATTGTTCTGCACGATGGTCTGTATGTGCTTCCACTTGGTGGTGTGCACATGGCCGGGCCGTCAGGTGGGCGGTAGGAAACCGGTGCCGCTCGATAGGGTCGATTTCACACGTCATGGGACTTTGGGCAAGCGGCTTGCCATTGAGAACAAGCGGTGCACGGCCGGCCGTTTCTCTCGGCTTGTCCTCTTATTGTTTACAGCTGCATGCATGTATGCTCAGGGGCAGGGGCTCGAGTTTGGTTCTTTGTGGAAGTTGGGGCCGCAGTGCTGAGGCTCAGAGAACATCCCGGCCGATCATCACGGAAGGGCTACCCGGTCATTGGGGGTTACCTCGAGCATATTCATTACATGTAAATGACCCGGTGACTTTGATACTGCAGATGTATACTATACGTACGTCTGCAAGTCGAATGTTGCAAAGGGATGTGCTCCTTTCGTAAGGCAGGCGATGCTTGCTTGTAGGAGCCTCGCAGCTTAGGCCGTGGAGGAAGAACAGTCTTTCCATAGAAGCATCCCAAGAATCACAGGCCCAGTCCTGCCTTCAAGGGCGTAATACCCAGCGTCTGCCACAACTCCCTCGAATCGTAGCAACGGCCCAGAGCCTCCATCGGCCGCGGCAGAGCCCTCACGCCGTCCTCGCGCATCAGCTCGTAGACCCATTCCGCCTGCTTGATAGGCTTCGAGTCATCCTCACCAATGTTCGCCCATGAAGCGAACAGACTCCACCAGTCGTAGACAAACCCATCTGTCACCATCCACCTCTGCCCCCGTCCCACGCTGTCCCACCCACTGTCCTCGCCTCCTTCTGTCGTGCCTGGGCCCCCTACCTGCATCACCCCGGCGATGACCCGTGCGACATCCCACCCATGCACCATATGCAGGCTGGTCTTGCCCCTCACGGCCTCCTTGGTCGTAGCCACCCGGTCGACCCAATGCCTCACGTCCCGCTCGCCACCCCACAAGCCGGCAAGGTTGAGCACGCAGCCCCCGAGCCCAAGCAGCTCGTCCTCGGCCACGGCGCGCTGGTCGTCGGCCTTGTAGGGGCTCCGCCTGTCCAGCCACGGCGCCTGCTCCGGGTCGGGCTGCCATATCCCGGTGCTGCCGAGCTGGATGAACCGGAACGCCCCGGCCCCGTGCGTCTCCGTGTACGTGCTCGTGAGGAGCGCGCTCTGCCCCTTGCCCGTGAGGGGAAACGTGATGAGGACGTGTCGCGCGCGCGGGAGCACGCCGAAGGCCTTGTTCTGTTCCGGGCCCGATGCGGCAGGGTCAAAGCGCCATTTCAGAGTCGGGCTGCCTGCGACGTAGCGCCCGTTGCTGGTGGTTGCCGCGAAGGTGATGTTGCGTTCGCGGAGGAGGGGGATCAGGAAGTTTGCGGTCCAGCCTGCGCCGAGAATGAGAATGTCTAACGCCTTTTCCATCGTCCCTGATGTTTGAGGTTGTTGAAATACCTTGAGGACCATAGTGGAACAATCGGGGCGGGTCCAAAACGGAGAGTGTTGGATTGGACTTGCTCGGAACACATGGAAATCTTGAGGGTCAAACTTTACCGTGTAACCCCCACCCCACCGAGGCCCGCGCCTTCCAGTGTGCACACGAGGCAAAGTAATTTCACCTTCACCTCCTGCTCCAATTGTATGGACTCTTGCATCCCTAGCCAAACTATTGTTCATTCAAATTTCTTCATTACTAGGATTTTGCAAGAGTTCGCTGAGACAGAATACGTGTTCAGTCCTATTTGGGGACGCCCGAGCAAAACCTGATAACTAGTGGTGATTCTCTCGACCGTGGAATGATGACTGCGAACACTGCGATTCTCTGTTAAGACAACTTGGCCTAAAATGGTGCTGCCCTTCGAGTCGATACAGTCAGCCAGTGCCGTTCTGCTCCATAGTCCACCCTGCCAAGGTGTAAGCCATTTCTCAGCCATTTCTCAGCCAAGTCATCCTTGAGTAGCCCCGACACCGTCTCAATGCATCTATTGCGGAAGAGATATAAACCTGTTGGTCTCTTCTGTCAACGTGCTAATCAATCTAGGATTTAACAGTCACGATTCGACGTCAGAAGGCTGAGTGGGCACGCTGCGATTGGGCACAGAAAGATCTTATCCATACGTAACGTCGCTATTCCGAAGTACCCCGTGTTATATACATGGCATAGATGCTATATTGCTTCAAAAACTCAAACTGGGTCACATTTTATCAATCCTCATGGAGCTCGATTCCGTCGACACTGACCTCGAAATCTAGTGGATCGGGGTTAGACAAGTTGAAAATACCCAGTCAGCGGCTCACAACTTACTTTGGTCTCCATGGGCTCCGAATCGGATCGTGTTCGTGTCACCCGCACGTAATTTGAGCTGGACGGGGACGGCACCATGCTTCCCAGCGCGAGAGTTAAGGTCTGACAGGTTCGTCGGGTGCAAATCATCATTGATGAAGATTTGGGCCTCGCCTGCTGCAGGGTCGCTGACGTCGTAGTGGAACGTGTACCATTCCAAAGAGTCCGTGCCGGTGACATTGTTGAAGACAATCTCACTTCCAGGCGAGACTGACGTACGGTCATTTCGGTTAGTTGCGTTTGCTAACACACAAGAATCATAGAGTGATAGAACAACTCCTACCATTATGGACTTTCCGCTTGGTGATGCAATGCTCGCAAGAGACGATGGCTAATACACGTGCACATTAGCTATTAGCTCAAGTGCCTTAATATCTGAGAGGAAAGCTGTCGAAATATCCAGCTAGGATATTCGTCCTCTAACTTACTAGCCCTGCCAGACAAGTCTGCCTCCTCGGCCTCATATCGCTTCTTCGTGCTGGGGTAAGAAACGACGCCGGTGTTGACGTCCACCTTCCACATGCTGTGGTACTGCAGCGTCACGGTGTGCGCGCCAGAGTCCACACCCATCGGGAGCCAGATGTAGTTGGAGCTCGTGCCCCCCTTCGAGTCCCAGGCATCGCCCATGTAGACGTAAGTCGTGGCCTGGGACCCCTTGACCGTCAGCTCGAACGTGTTCTGCGAGCCGTACGTGTTCTCGGCCGCGGGGGCCACGTCGGTGCCGCCGCTCCATGTTCCACCGAGCGATGTCGCCCAGAAGACCTTGTTCGGGTTCGCCCGCCAACCTGTCTTGCCCGAGACGATGAGATAGTACACGCCGTTGACTTTGAATACTCCCGGGGCCTCGTATGCGCCTTTCGCGAATGAGGTCACCCGGTCGCCGACCGCTCCGTCCGAGTTGATCCGGTTGATCTGAACGATGTTGTGGTCCGCGCTCGTGAGAAGGTACCACGTCCCGTCGTCATCAAGGAACATGCCAGTGTCGGAGTAGCTGTAGTCACTGGGCGGCAGGTGTACCTTGGCAACCTGCGTGTAGCCACCGACCATTTGCGTGGACCGAAGCGACAGTGCATAACGGTCCTGCTGCCCGTACAGCCAGAAAGATCCGTTCGGTTTGGCAATCTTGGGCCGCCACATGCCCGTGATGGACGAAGCCTGCTTGCCCAGGTTGTCCCAGTTTAGCAGGTCTTTAGACGAATACATCAATGGTGTTTCCGAGTTGGCTGCGCTCTGGCCGACCCAGTAGAACGTATCACCCCTCTTCACGATGTTTCCGCCATGGGCGTCAATCTTGTTCCCTGCGGTGTCGTACCAGACGGCTCCTGGTGCAATCCATGAGTTTGCGGCGACAACAACATGCGCTGCAGCGGCACAGAGGACCGCGAATACCTTTCCCGAGTGCATCCTGACGTTTGACTCCGGCCTTTTAAAATGACAACAATGAATCCCATTGAGTAGAGAGAAAAAGATCGATCCAACCTTGGCCTGCTAGACGCATCTCCAATGTGTCTATTTATACTATCGTATTCAACATGACCGGAGGATGAATATACTTCCCATGTCTCCATACAAGCTCGAAAGCAAGTTCTGGTTGGCTGTGAGCAACTCGCTACCTAACTAGATGGTTCAGCGCGACGTTGCGGTACAATATCACCCGACCCGAGCCCCCCGAGTCGAGTTCCGCACTTCCCGTTTTGGAAGTGATCACGGAATGGTCAGCTTGCGATACAACCATAATGTCGGGGACGTCCCTTCCTTGGCCTCTAGAGAGAAGGTAGTGCCAAGTCAAAACCAATTACCGTACACATGACAGAAGCTTATTTATTTGAAACCCTGTCCTGCTAGCTTGGTTGAGCTTAGGGAGACAAGAGGGGAAGAAATCCCGACTGAAGCAAATACAGCACTGGTTATCCATTCTCAAAGGCCTGTCTGCATTGAGTCAGGCGGCGTAATCCACAATACGAGAACACCTGCTTCGTCCGCCTTCCCAACCCCTCTTTTAACTTTAGAACCAAGCATCTGAAACTAAACGCACCGACCAGGACAGAACCTGATGCCACACTTATCAACTGGCCACAGCATATAGTATAGAAACCACATTAGTGTGTTGTTACCAAACTCATGTTGCATATTGCGTTAGGCTATCTGATTGAACAAACGCCCCCCCCCCTTTACAAGACGGCTCGGTGATTCTTACCCCACCAACCATTATAACTCGCGGCTAGCCTGTGGACCGAAATCAACCGTGCTACTGTCAAATAATCTGTGTCTATAGAAATACCGGAAAAGACAAATCTAGAAAGGAAGTCCAAAAAAAAGCTAACAAGATTAACACCACCCCTCCTTAGGTTATAAGGTTAAAGACCTATCATTATGTTTTCCAACTATTCATATTTAACTTTAATAAAAAGGCTATATACACAATAGTAATATCTAATAATATACTATAGGAATAATAATATAAGTAATTTTATAGTATGACTGTATAATAACCCGTCTTTCTAGAACAGTTGATGCTTAAAAAGATAAGCCCATTCTGCCTGCTATTCTAAGCGACTAGGTGGACATCAGACGCATGGCTTTTAAACTGGGCAGGTTGGTACAAAGATATAAATGTCTCAGAGATATGCTCCTTGAAATACCGATAATGGGTTGCCGGGAGAGGCAGATAGACAAGGGGAAAAGAGCGTCGAGCGGTAGGAAATAGGGAGCAAACAATCCCATAGGCGCCTGTAAACTTAATTTGGGTCAAATTATCGGTGCTTGAGACACTTTAGCAGCTAGGCAATTGATCCTCAGAAGTCGTCGAGAGTTTAGGTATCAAGGCCCTACAACAACCAAGCGTCCCTTTTGCTAGCAGGAGCAACGATAAGCCAGTTTCATGGAAACAGTCGGGTAGGGCTGATGGGTTCCGAAGCAAAATGAGGCGGAGGGTGTAGTTGAAGTGGATTTAGTCGTGACCATTACTGAGCACGAGTGAGACAGCGTCCCTATAGAGGTGGTAGACGACTACTTAAGTTCTTATTACTTCTTATAATGACGCCAGTAACAAATGAGGCAGAATTTTGAGAGCTAGACCAAATACTATATGAAGCTCATTACTACTATGTCCCTGAAGATTAGTAGCTTCTCAAACAGCACTGAATGCTGTATACTTACATAGGTACCAAGGTATATACGAGCTTTGCTCGGGTATCCGCTACGCATCCACAGCATGGACCGCCTGAGCAATGCTTACTACATAATATCATGTGTAATCCCTCTTGTAGAAAATCTCTAATAGAGTACTCTCCTGTAGAATAACTTCCTGTAGAGTAACCTCCTATGGAATAACCTCCATGGGAAAGCCCTCTATGGGAAGACTTCCTGTGCAATAATATCCTATAGGATAACTGGGTAGAAGTAAGCAAGGTATAGGAGATCCGCAATGACGTGTTGCGATTTCTGAAAAGATGTGGTGTTATTGTAGTAATGTATGTGATCGTTGTCTTGCTACTTGGACGGTAACGTCTCTCTATTTGGCGCCGCTTTGCTATTCTTCCTTGGGAATCAGAGTCATTTTCGACAGCAGCCTCATCAACCTGTCAGTAGCATCCAGTTGCCTGTGTAATCTCGGAAACCTCCACATAGGTACTGTCCAGAAGAAGAAGCCGAACACCCAAGAGTAACCGATTAGATAGCCCAACCAACTTGTCTCCAGCAGCTTCATTTCCCGCGCCAATCCCAGCCTTCTCGCAACGTCTCTCACCGTTGACACAACCACCAGCTCCATCGAGCACGCCGCAAAATTGAGCATGAACCATTGCAGATCAACATCCCAATCCACATGACCCAGCCGCCAGCTCACAGCACTGTGCGAAAGGCCAGATAACAGGAAGACAACAAAGGCCACCACAGACTTCCGGGTATACTTGCTCCCCATAGGGATATATCTAGCCACAATGCGCCCAAAGTTGCCGTATGACCTGACCGCTAGGCGATGCCAAAATTGTGACCAGAAGTTCCGCAGGCCGCAGGCCGCAATGGGGCTGCCAAAAAGATTCGGCCAGTCCCCGGGCTTGTCCATGCCGGAGAGCACGGCGAGGATGGCCAGGACGGCATTGGCCCCGTCCAGCATCACCAGGCTCTCCCAGATCCAGACGACTGCTGTGTATGAACGCACAATAACCTCCCGGGTTGTAACGTCGCCGAGGCGCCTCAGAAGTGTTGTCTCGGTGACGTCTGGGACATCGAGGCGAAAGAGCGTCTCGTAGAAGATAGAGGGCAGGAGGGAGATGTAGAGGTAGTGGTAGAGCGGGATCTTCAGTAGACGCAGCAGGAGAAATAAAGGGGCCGAATCTTCTTCTACCCTGGTTTCGGTGTTTTTGTCGTCTTTTCTTTTGGTCGTTTTGGTGGTGGCGGTGGTTGGGAGAAGCTGAGGGCTGCTCCAGACACGCCAGGTTGCACGGAGTGACTTCCACGTGGCCAGGGAATCGGCCTGTAGCGCTGGGTATCTCTCGATGCATACTAGGGAGACGATATGTACAATATTCAAGGCGACTGATTGTGCCCATAGACTAGATAGATAAGGAGAAACGACTGAGAAGCGGTTGCATGTTGTGAAGGAAAGCACCGCGAAAAACAGAAACAGCGGCAGAAAAAGAAAACGCCTATCATGGTCTGAGCTGTGGATGATGAAGTGGAATACCAATATGCATAGCAGTAGATGGCATATTGGTATAGAGCACGAGGCCAGCAAGCGGAAATAGAGCTGCATCTTGTCAGACTGGTGTCTGGTTGGACGCTGATGCTGGTTCCTTGCTATGGGTTTTGGTGGACTAGTCGCAGTTAACATTCGAAAGCTGTCGCTTAATTTATGTGTTACCCGGATATACGTCCCAAAGATGTGGATTAACCCCATATAACGGCTCTGTATCAATCGAATTGTCATGTTTCTGCTTGCACGGACTCGGTCCACAATGTACTCACTCCACTCCCTGAAGGCAACGACAAGATTAACATTTGGATCATCACTCAGCCATTCCCTACCATACGAACGCCCGCACAGATGCCGTGGCTCATTTCTTCCACACATGACACATCTCCGCCCGACACAGCACCATGACCATGACCAAGCTCATGTCCACCCCCTCTGTAACGGTTGCCTTCCAGACGCTTGAAGGGCTCTTGACGCTCTCCCCGACTATCTTACCCACCAGCCCAACCGGTGGGGTGTAAGCAATCTTCTGAATGTGCGCAAATGTCGTGTCCCCGACACTCAGGGACATATCCTCAAACTCGACGCTGGCAGACCCCGAACGGCGCATGCTTACCAGAACATCCTCGCCCGCGGTGGTCCGCACCGTGGCGTCGATGTCCGAGTGGCCCACACTGGTGACCTGCTTCTTGTGCACCAGCTCGGCCAGCTGCCGCTTGTCGTCGACGGATTCGACAAGCCAGCGGTTCTTGGGATCTATGCTGGCGTGCCGGAAGTCGAAAATGTGCTTCTGCGCGGCAGCACCGCCCTCGCCCTCGTCAGCGCTGGATGACTGATCATACACCTTGCGCCGCCAGCTCCAGGATGTGCCGAGCTTGGACTCGGCGCGGAAGAGCGGCTCGTTGGGCGGTGTATCTAGCGCAGTCGTCACCAGGTTGAAGACGCGATCGTGGCACTCCACCGTGAAGGATGTCTCCCTTGTGCTGGTGTAGCCCTCCAGCATGATTACTGGGGGCTTGGGAGTGGTGAGTGGGGTGACTTGCTCCATGGGAAAGGCCCTGCGAGTGGCTCAAAAGGATTTGCTGAAGGATTGAGTACAGTATCGAAGCGAGTAGAAGGAATGCCTTGGTGATGATACCCCCAAAGGTAGATTGCTATCAATCAGTGGATTTATACTCGTGTGGGCTTAGAGCATCTACCGCTATGTGCGCAGATCTGCCCGAATAGGTACAAATAAGGTTCTGGCATCCTACAAAAGCTGCGCCCCGGATTGCAGCCCTGTCAGGACGATCACACAGTGTTCATCAAGCACAGGTGGGTCGCCGGCTCTGGTTCGGACATTTGCCGGTTCCCATACACCCACTATATCCCCAGGCAGGCAGCAACAAGCACAAAAGCGCAGACCAGGTATTTCACCCAGACGATCTCCTGAACTGCTATCACCAGCCACCCAAGCAGCGGCAGGAAACCCCTAACAAATCCTCGGATCTCCTGCCGGGACACCGAAGTGCGGTCTCCGGGATAGAGGACTTCATCCGTGACTTCGTTGTTGTCACCTTTTGTTACGAACATTTGTCTTGTGCCATCGCGAGGTTAGAATTAAAAAACGAAAATAAGAGATACAGACTACTGAAGATTCTTGGCTTACTGCTTGGTCTCGTTATCCCAGAATGACTGCACGACCCGGTGGACCATGGGCAAAGGAGCGTTGTCAAACCAGACAACTGGAATGTCTCCTACTTCGATTGAAGACGTGCGATTCCATAGGAACAGTATATCACCCCTGTGGAAAGCCGGGGCCATGGACTCGGATACGACGCATACTATGGGACTTGACGAGTCGGTCGCGAAGCTAAGGCCCTTCCACATCATAAACAGTGTGCTGAGGTGTAGAAGCAGAGGCAGAAACTCGACCAGCGACTGGCGCCGGCCGGCCGTATTCGGGGGTGGCATCGTAGATGGTACTTTGGGTGGCGATATTCTCGGCCGCCTGGCAGTATGGTGAAACAGTGCCGGAATTTATAGGTCCATATTCCCATGACCAAGGCCATACCACCCTAACTCAACCTGCGAGGTGACCGTTGGGTGACCACACATTACGGAGTAAGATCCACGAACGCAGCTAGCTGTGCGTTGGAGACCCATTACGATCTTTCACTCAGGAACGGTATTGATTTTCTGCTAATACATTGTGTGGAAATTAATAAAGCAATTATCGGGCGATGAAATAGCCGCGGGAGGCAATACAGTTAGAAAATTCTTGCTCGGCGGCACTTGCAAACAAGCGTCTCAAGTGCCGCCTGACTACCGGCACACTGTATGGAGAGAATGTGGGGATCCAGTTCGTAGGATCGGGTGCGAATCCACAAAATATCGCGACCGGCTTCAGGATAGCTGCAGCCTGATCCTTCGCCCAGGGGACGTGGAGATGGAACACAGGACTGCCAGCCCCTGACCCCGTCGGAGCATGGTGACGTAGAGATGCAAAATAGATCACCATCCAACAATCCTTTGAAATCCTCCGGAACTCCCGTGCTTACTGTGGACTTGCGTCATTCAGTCTATGGAGATACTTTAGTAGTTGAATCAAGTGCAATATGTCTATGGTAATTACGTGGTCCTCCGGTTGGGATTATGTTGAAACTAGTGATGGCAGTACCTATAGTCAGAGCCCTTGAGATAATGTCAATGATGGGCTTTTTATATTTTTTTGAGCCAAAGAGAGTTAGATACAAGAGGCCATCACGCAAGAACTCAAATACTCAAATGCCATTCCAGAGCAATGTGATTGGTCAATCAGGATAACTCAATTCCGTATGCCACCAAAAGTGCTGGCTTGTCAGCATCTATGTCACAGGTCGCCGTCATGAAAAGTACTGGGAGACCATGCATCCGTGACATCGGGATCGAACCCATTTCGTTTCTCCCCCAGAAACGCACAGACGGTCTACGGCATTGTCGAGCCGTTCAATCGACGGTGACAGGCGAATGGAAAAGGTGATGCCTACGACGAATGGGGCACTCTGTTTGTGTAACGTGGGACTTTGCGGAGTGTACTGATCCATCTGAATTGTGGACTGCCTCAGGGTTGTCTAGTATGAGCGAATATCGTCAGCCACGGTGCCCTGACCAATTCCCATTGCCCCTCAGACCATGTCCTGACCCGAACACTCGGTTCTATGGTCGATCACACACATAGCCTCAGGTGCGTTGAAGGGGCATCTCCATCTAAGGAGATAATGTCCGATTACTAGGCATCAGAATTACACTCGATTCTTGTCCCAAAGCATCATGAGCCCTGACGATCAATGGCCATGGAGTCGTGATTTGGCAAGGTCACTGAGGCCGACCACAATGACCCACAACACTTGATACAGGCAGAATACTGTCAACTTGGACAATGATAGTGGAATGGACTAAATCCTTCGAAGTTCAGGAGGCCGTTTGCTGCCAGCGCAATGAAACTAATGTGTGGATCGTAAACATTCAGAGTCAAAGGCTCTCATCATAGCTCAGAACTGTCTGATTTCTCTCGTGTATAAAGAAGAGCAGCTCTTCCGGCCATTCGACAGGAAAATCATCACCATCAGCATCAAAACCACTCTCCAACCAATCAACACTCTCTCATAACGACTCTACAAAAACGCTCTTTTGTGACATTGTCCACTCGCTCGATACAACTCATCTTCCTCTCTACCACACACCTCCAAACCAAACATCGCCAAAATGCAATTCTTCACTAAGACCGCCATCACCGCCGCTGCAATGACCGCCCTTGTCCAGCTCTCACCTGCCCCCATCGTCATCGCCATCCCCATCGCCCTGGACGTCGGCCTGGGCACCGCGGCCGCCTGTGTCAGCGCCGCCGGCAGTGTGGCGGGCGCAGTCGCCAGCGCGGTCAAGCGCGACAACGTCAACGGCATCCCCCAGCACCCTCATCAGGTCCGCTCGGCCATTGAGTCCCGCCAGGAGATGAACGAGGCCGCCTGGCAGAGCTGCAAGGACCAGCTCGGCAGCGCCCACCTCGATTTCAGCGCTGACTCCCCTGGCAGTGAGTTTCCCCCCTGACACCTTTCCTTCCCCCTGGTCTCAAGTTTTAGCTAACCACCCTGGCAGATGTTCTCGTCAAGGGTATCCCCTCCTCTTGCATGACGCTGCTCAACGTGCTTACTGGCGACTACAACGCCGGCAACCCCCTGCCCATGGGCAGCGACTCTGCCCTCTTCCGCGACCTCTCCAACGACGACATCAACAACCTCCAGAACGCTCTCAGCGCCTAATGTCAGGGATTTCTCTATCGTCATGGCGCACTATGCTATGGACAAAGGGGGAATGAGTAATGGTCAATGCACGGCTTATTGAAAGGCATGTGACATATGTACAACTTGTGTAAATATGGGTGTGGAAGATTCTTAGACGGTACTTTTATTTTAGAACTCGTACATAATTAATCAATCTCCCCGGCCGGGACTTCTACCTCTTGCTGCACTTAGGTGCGCTTCACGGTCTTTAAGCTTTCTAATGGGCCTTTTCTTCCTTTTGCGGCTTGTTGAGGTTGTCTTCAATTATTACATAGTATGAAATTGTGAGCATCTGTGAGTCCCAGGGGCACATATAATGATCTCTTCTAGAATCCATCCAGCGCATCGCACGGCTCTGGGGAGACCCTAATTGTGGCGTTAATATGGACTATTTGTATTCTTTGAGTTCCTCTACTAAGCTGGAACGGTAATAAGTATCCTATAACGACAAAGAACAATATTATATCTTATCACTAATAATATTGTGATTCATATATTAATATTATATAAGGCTTTAAACAGTAACTTTCTAATTTACTTATATAGCCAATAAAATAAGGCTGTAATGTGTGAAAAGGATGTCCACAGGTAGGGGTTGTTCACATCTATCATTCTATCCACCTGGGTAGGTAGGTAGTTACGCCGGCTTGAAGCATACACAGGGCATCTAGGAGGCGTCTTATTTCTCATGCGCCCAAGTAATGTGGCACAAGTCATCTGCGCTCCAGTAGCCGCTTCCACCGTCTTCAAAAATTGCGGCCCTCTCCCGCCACGAGCTTTCCATCTGGCTTCTGCCTTTCTCGACCTCATCGTGATCGGCAACGGCTTGGTGGCGTGCGGCATGAACACGGCTGCGCACCTCATCCCTTTCAAACATCCTAGAAACATCCCACATCACGTATCCGTAGCGTCTTAGAAGGAAGCTCTCTTCTTCAAAGACGGTATTTTGGACTAAAGACTTTTTGTGAACATACCACCATATGTCGAACGGACCAGAGTCGAGGTCGTCAGGGCCGTCAGTATCTCTGGCCCTGAGATGGGACTCGACCGCCTCCCTGCTCCATCTACGTAGAGGGTACATGCCCGGGGGACAACACCCGCAGACGTCTTGAGAAGGAGCCCTAGGGAGGTGGGCAGCTAGGAAATTAGAAGTGTAGGAAAGACCTTTAGACTTCAGGAGTTGCAATCGCTGTTCGTAGCCCTCAGCACGGTCGATCCGGAAGAGGAAGTGCAATCCGTACGAGAGCTGACTCAGTCCATGAGGCGTCAGTGATAAGGAGTTGGCCACACCGAAGCTTGTGACTTACATATGCTTGCTTATGGGTGTTTCCCTTTCCTCGCGAGAGCCAGTCCACCGACTTGGCGCCCCATTCCACGTCATGAGCTGCGACCTCGTCAAATGCTCATGGAGCGTCAGCATGGTGGCATGTCTGGGCCGCGGGGCGTGGAGGAAAAACCTATAGACAGTTCTCGTTCGAGATAGTCGTGCACACAGGCAAGCTGCTCATTCACCCAGGGCGAGAAGGCCCGGAAGTGGGTGTGTTCTTGGCATTCCTCAAGAACGGAGGACCACCCCTGGCTGAGGTCTCCGCCCAGGTCGCCGTTGTGATCGTCACGGAACCCTAGGTTGCAGTAGATCTGGAAGCGGTAGAGGGCCCTGCATGCGCGGAACGTCTCGTCCGCTGAGGCCTCGGCGGACCCGGAACGAGCAGGACCGAACACCTCCGGCGCAAGCGGCAGGGTGTCGGCGAGAAATCGGCGGGAGAAGTGCTGGATGACACAGTGCGTGCTGCTCAGCGCAGCGGCGAGCGCAGGAGCGCCAGCTTTATTCTCGATTCTGGACCTGATAAACCGCTCATGGAAAGTGACACCGCGTCTGTCGCGGCGGGCAAACGTCTGGACCAGAAGTTCGTCCAGGGCTTTCTCGTCGTCGCGATCAATGTAGCACGCGTCGTAGGCGGCGACTGCATATCGCATGAGACTGGGTGGAATCTGATTTCGGAGGATGGACTTGAGCACAGTTTTTGTGTCGTCCTGGTACGCTGCGTACAGCAGTCGATGGCTCCTGATAGCCGATCCCAGCGAGTGCAAGTGATCGAGCTCCGAAAGGATTAGAGTCAGGAGGTGCAAGGGCATTCGGAGGAACGGGTGCTCCATGGCGTCGGGCGATGGCGAGAATGACAGATGGCTTGTGCAGAGCTGGGTTGAGATTGCAATTAGTGTTAAGAGGGAGTAAAAGGGTGTGAGGCAGGCGGTTGGACGAGGAAGTGAAGTGTAGACGACGTCATGACTTGGCAGGTAAAATAGGCAATACCTAGCATAGGCAGCGGCCGCCAACAGTTGGAGTTCCGCCAAGGGCGGGAGTTCGCCAACGATTTGCCGACCGATAAAAGTATTTTTCTGATCCAACGGTCTTCCTATCTGTTGGTAGTCCGCTACGGTAATTGGGTTATACAAATGGCTGATTACACCCTGTTCCCCTTCTTTAGCCCCCCTTTACTCAGCGAAATAGCCTTTTGAATTACGTCTCCTTTGCTAAAATTCTCCCTATACAAATCACGGACCTATGCGTTGAGGTCTTGCTCTTGCTAAATGCGCGAATAGTGTGAGTGGTCTACAATATGCCCAACAATAAATATTCAGTAACTGTTGATGACAAGAGTGGCTCCTGCCTGGGAAGTTTCCGTGTCGTCGGGCAGAGCACAATCATTGTCATGTGCGGCCCTTGCTCTCGCCTCACAAAGAGAACACATATCATGAGGTCCATCTACACATGGTCGCGTGGAAAGGAAAAGTAACATCTGCCAGTGTGAGCTGTTCCCCTGTCGCTGCCGAGTTATCTCTCATCGACTCGCACATGACGGCTCGAGTTTCGGGCATTTTGATACCACCAATTTACACGCTCGGGCTGATGCAGTGTTGTCTTGGGCTATTCATGTGGGCAACATCTTGATTCTTTGATGAACAAAAACAATAACCATCCATTTTGTTAACTCAAAAAAGAAACACTTGCACACACTCCGATACGGGGAATCGAACCCCGGGCGCCGCGGGTTTCTCATGTTGAAAACGCGGAATGTTGGCCACTACACCATACCGGAAAAGACGAGGCCAGGCTGTACGTGTTTCAAGATCATATTGAGAAAAGAATCGACAGAAACAAGTGAGCGTTTCACAAAATGAAAGTAAAATAGCTTTAAATGATAATCTTTGTTCTTGTTCTTCATAACCAGCTCAATAATCAAGCCCCTCACGTATTCTTTCCTGCAACTTGTGAATTGTAATAGGTCTTATTTACATCTACAGGTTATTAGGTGCACGTGTGTGATTTCAAGAAGTCATGCAACCGTATCGTGGGGGCAAACGTGATGCACATCGACACAACGTCGCAGAACGTTGGAAAGCAGATTGGAGGGTCAATGGTTGCGTTTGAATTAAATAATTAAGCAGTCAACTCTTAGATTACAGTCGTGAAGAACTTGATGCCCTTGCCCGTCCTCTCCTGTACCGGGCTTATTGTGCCGCCGAGACCACGGAATGAGTTTTGCCCGCCAGCTTGCTGGAAGACAAGCTGCTCAGCGGGTGTTTCCGAGGTATTGGGTGCACCGATATTATACTCCAAGTGGCAATAGGGTATGAGGTTCAAAGACCCCTCTGCACTTGCTGAGGCAGGATCAGCAATGTAAAAGCCCAACTGGTCCCCCTGCGAAACGGTGACGTTGACAGCAACGCTCATGGCCTTGAACGACGTTCCTATCTGACTTGCGTTGAATGTTGCAGAGCCGAGCTCTTCGAATTTGTAACTGCGCGTGGGAGTGGTGTCAATCTGTGCTCACGGTGTGTAGGAAGACCTATCGCGTTCGGATGACATCACGAGGATTTAGTACTTACGATGGTGCCTGAAGGTCGGTCACGTTGCTGAATCGGAATACTTTGACCATGACCCCGGTAGCTTGTCCGCCTGCAGCGAGGTTGACTGACACCGAGTTCAATATCCCAGCCTTGGAATTTGTCCAGGTCTGAATCACACTCTGGAAGGTGTCTGTGTCGCACACGGGACTATAATCGGCAAACCGAGGCGACAGATCCGCAGCAGTCGTAAATGCTCCGCTATCAGGGTCACCAGCTCCAAGGGTCAGAGGGACTGTGAATTGTGCGCCCTCAGTACAGTCCAAATCCTGCACACTTCCGTCGTCGTTGAATCGGAGTGGCTGGAAGAAGTGGCCAGAGAAGCTGACTCGAGGACCGCCTGGGACCGCAGTCGCGTGCCAGACGAAGGTTGTCTCGTTCGTGACAGGGTCTGTCAACGGTAGCACTCCTTCGACCTGAGACCCGCAAGTGTACGCCGAGACGATATCGCGTTCCCAGGGACCGTCGAGAGACTCCGAGCGGTAGACCACGCCTATGCTCCCGGCGCAGAAGCCGCATGTGTTGCTTGCCACGATGTAGTAAACACCGTTGCGAACAAACAGGTCGGGCGACTCGGCTTCCTGGTCGACAAGGTCGAACTCCACAGATGTCACGTTCGTGCTCGTCTGCGTTGTGTTGAGGAAATCGTCCGTCAGTGGCGACACGTGCAGCTTCTGGGAAAGTGGCGGCCAAAGACTTCCTGCTCGAGGGTCCCTGAAGTTGAGCGCCGACCATACGAGGTAGCCTTTGTCACCAATGGTGGTGACCGTGAAGTCGGCGGGCTGCAAACCAGTGAATTGGGGATCCAGTGCCGCGAGGCCAATCTCCGTAGAAAACGGTGAATTTGGCGCAGGCGAGGTGGCGATCTCGTAGCCTGCCGATGGATTGGACCACAACACATACTCCTGGCTGGTAGGGTTGAATAATATATGGGGCCGCCCTCCCGTGATCTCTGAAAGGACTCCCTCAGACTTCCAATTCACGAGGTCAACAGAGGACCAACAGACTAGAGGTCTGTCGAGCCCAGTCCCTGTGGTGAAGTCGAGACCGTAGGCATAGTACCTGTCCTCGAAATTATAAATCTTAAGGGCATAAGCACTCATGTGGTTTCCGTCGACGTCGAACAAGAATCGATTGGAGTTGTTGAATGTGATGTTGCCTGGAGAGGCTGCCCCCACAACTCGACCAACCGAGGCGAGTAGGAGAGCACTTAGGAGTTGTTTCAACATCCCTTTGGCCATTGTGACAGCAGTGCGTTATGCTTCAATAACAGCTCGCCTTCATCATCACCGTCTATTTCGTTCATGATCTGTATATTTGAGCATCTCAATTCGTGAGAGACCCGGCTCTTCCACTGGCACGCTCGGCTTTTCCGGCGCGGCGGCACCAGGTGATCATGAGTTTCTTCCCCGTGGGGCGCCATTTGCCATGATCCCTGGAATGTAGTGCGAATCCAACTGTGATAGCGGGTAATAGCGATGGATGGCACGGGGATCATGCGGGGATTTTAAGCTAGACTTTTATCAATCTGGGGAACCATCAATCTCGGTTCCCGGAGCCCACGCTCGAAGAGGTCATCGTCCACGTTTGGATCCATTCCGGCGGGACTACCAAGCACGCATATGCCTAAAATCCATGACATAATACACGCATCCTGCGCAAGTGAACCAAGATATCGGTGTCAAGTCGGCCTTTCCGTCTGATCTACGCGTCGCTTTGCTTAACCTACCTCATATGCCTGAGCGGCTATTCTGATTGTCATCCTCAAGTTTTAAGCAATCGGAATGAGGCATTCGGAAGAATGGAAATGTACAATAGAAAGGACATCTTTCCCTGCCTACCTATTTCACTCAAGTGCATTAGCTCATTGTCTTCGCGCCACACATTAAGCAACAGACACTCAAGTGCACCCGGCCTGATATGTACTGTTTGAAATTGTGGCATGTCCTTCATATTCCTGCTCACCCACTCGTCATCCCAGTGAGGTATCCAGGTAGATCGGGCGGGAGTGGTGTGGTGTATAGATGTCCAGAATGCATTTAAGTCATTCCGCTCCTGAAGTCCATCCTGGGATCGCTTGCACTGATTGACACAGCAGCCAGTTTTTCTGGCACCCTTGCATATTATGCTCGAGGAAGGTCACGCAGAAGCACGCTTCTTTGAAAGAATTAAGTTGCTTAGTAGCCCTTGCTCGACCCATGTAATCGGTTGAAATATTCGAACAAGATTGAATCGAATCCGCGCGTCATCACCAGCATCAGCCAATACCACGCGTTCCTCACCGAAAGGGCCAAAGAGTCCGGACTGGACCGTGTCTCCGTGACTTGCGTGGATACTGACCAACTTGAAGAAGCAGAGCATATGAGACTGTCCCGCTTGCTTCAGTAAATCCAAAGTATTGTCAGAAGGAACAACGCTGTCCCATGCCCAGTGTCAGTAAACCGCCACGAGGTGCCTTCGCACCGCTACAGGCTGGAGCCACCCAGTGGCTTCCAAGTGTGCTTTCGCATAATTCATCGCCATATCTCTACTCACTAGTAGCGTGGAATCACAGCTGCGATTCCTCCTGTAGATATGTGGCGTCTATAGGTGGCTAGTGTAGTACCTAAGCCTTGACAGCAACCTGAACAGTCTGCAAAGTCGGCCCAATCTTAACATGGGCGGTAGATTACCAATCCTGGTTCTAGACAAGTCATTCATTCTTGGGGTAGTTGACGTGTATGATAGAATCTGTCCAGAATGCCAAGAACATCGTACATGTAGCTCAAATCTCGGAAATCCCAGCGAGTCGTATTGCATGTGGAAAACACCGATGGCCAAGTCAGGAGAACACTGGCCATACGAGACACTGATACCTGACTTCTGGCGGTAAATTTTGCTGGAAAAGAGCCCGATTTCTACGTGCGCGTGCCTCACTGGCTCGCTTCTCTCGCCCTGTCAAGCGTGCCCAAAGGTCGAGCCTAAAAGTTCACAGCGAATCAACCAAGGCCCTCGGCAAAGCGGGAAATTGTTTGAGGCTGTCAGCTGAACCGTTGTGGGACTCTTCAATTCAATACCTACCAGTGCTGAGCTCGCAAGCCTTACAAACAACATATCTCGAGTTTCGCTTATCTCGCGCACATGGGTACGACAGCTCGTGGATATGCTCGTGAATGTGCTGGCTCGCTGCAGACGCGGGATCTAGAAGCTATTTATGACTGCCACCGCGCAAGTCATTCCGGAAGCGATGCCCTGCAGCTTGAAGAAATTTTTTTCCAGGGGCAAAGTATCAAGTCGGACACATCAATAAACAGCAAGACCAATCGGATCACCTCGGTTGCGACTTGAGTACATGGTAGGCACCGTGGATAAATGTACCTAGAGCAAAGCTGACTGAGAGCCACGTTACACGTCATGAGGTGAAATCCAGGGCGAGAATTGTTCCCTCGCCTCCCGGGGCGCGGACTAATAGTCAATTGACACCTTCCATCGCCTCGCTGTCGATGTCAGTCACAGACTGCTTTTTCATTTTGATCAGCTGATATTGGGCATGTGTCGTGGGCCAACATTGGGCACTGGCAACCAAATAAAACGGTCATATCTGACCACGTCCTGGGACTAACAGTCAAAACAATGCAATAAAGACGGTAGATGAAGCATGTAACAGTGTTCCATGAATTCAAGATTCAAATTTAATTTCTCTGTTGGCATTCCATCATACTTGGTCTTGTGAATCCGTGCAAGCCGAACTCATCAGCGCACTCGCCGCGTCACTCTTTCTTAAGAGACGTGCAATTGTCAAATATCGTTTCTCGTTCGGACGGTCAAAATCCCACAAGTATTTGTTGAGCATGTCGCTACTACACAACACGCAGCAAACTCCTCCCCAGTCACCCCGGCCCTCCTCTCGGTCCGCAATGCCTGCAGAGGATGATCCAAACCGAGCAGTAGATGCTTTTGTCGGCGCAATCCGCAATCTGGCTTCCGATGATAACTACAAGATGATCGCGGACATGTTCGGGGATGCCCAAAAATTGAAGCAAGAAAATGCACGTCTGGCGTCCTCATCTCGCGATGTTCTAGAAGAGTACCGCAAATTTCGGAATGAACTGGAGGCCAAAGAGACGAAATTGATGGAACAACAATCGAAATTGCAACAAGAAATAGTCACAAAGGACGCACGTATTCAGGAGCTCGCGACCAGCAACACCAAACTTGACGCCAAGTTCCAGAAAAGCCGACGCAAGTTGGATGAGGAGAGCCAGAAATGTCTCGAGTTCGCCGACAAACGAAAGGAGCTGGAAAGGACCTCCAGCGCTCTCGAGGCATCGCTTGATGAGAAAATTGAACAGGCAAGTGCCTTCGAAGGTCTCAGGTCAACGATGGACGCTGAGCTTGCCGAAGCCAGAGGAAGCCTTCAGCTGAAGAATTCGGAACTCACCAATCTCGAAGCGGCCAAGATAGCAGTGGAAGGCCAGCTCGCAGAAGTGACGACCACTTTGGACGCCAAGACGGAGCAGCTGGCGGCTGTTGAAGCAGCAAAAGCCACGATCGATGCTCAGCTCACTGCAGCTAAGCTCGAGCTGGAGAAGGTAACAAAGGAGACCGAGGAGCTCGCCGCAAGCAAGGACACTCTGGCAGCGGAGCTTGCGGATGCCAAGAGAGAACTTCTCGACAAGTCCAAAGAGCTTGAAGACCTCTCCGCGTTGGAATCATCCTTGGACGTCAAGGTTTCCGAGCTTGTCACCAAGATGGAAGGCCAGGCGCTGGAGCTGAATGAGCTCTCCCAGGCCAAGGAAAGACTCAACTCTGCTATGGCGGACGTCAACGCAGCGCTTGAGGACAAGACGATGGAGACAGAGGAGCTCGCATTACAACTGGCAGAGTCGAAAGTCAACTACGATAACAAAGCTGTACAAGTTCAGAGCCTGGCGTCACAGCTCGCTGATGTCAACGGAAAGCTGGAGGCAGGATCTCAAGAGCTAAAGGAGCTCCTAGAGGTGAAAGCAGCAGTTGACTCCCAGTTGGCCGAGGCCAAAGCCCAACTGGAAGCCGAGCGAGACTTCAAGACGACGGCTCAGAATGACTTGAAGACGAGCACAGAAAGTCTCCAGAAAGAGGCCGAGAGGACAGCCATTCTGTTGGACGAAGTTGCCCATCTTCGACAGAACATATCGGCCCGGAATCAAGAGGTCGAGAAGTTCAAGGGCGAGGTTGTCCAAAGCAACGACGATCTCTCCCAAACGCAGTCAAGCCTGAAGAAACTTGAGAGTATCATCCAAGATCTCGAGCAAGACCTGCAGAACAAGACGGACAGGCTCGACAAGATCGACACTTACCAGGTGCAGCTGAAGCACGAGCCGGAAGAGACAAGGTGAGTGGCCCTTTCCGATGTATCCGCGATGCAAGTCTTCCCCATCCGACCATAGAAAGCAGCTAACACGCGATCCCTTCGCCAACACAGCGTCGAAATCCTCGACACAATCTGGGTCTCCATCCTCAACCTATGCGAGCACCACTTTGGCCAGGACCTCGACCCCCAAGTCCTGCGCGACCCTTCCTGCTGGGCCAACCTCCGGTCCGCAGATCACCTCAGGAACCACGCGGTGCGCCTTCCGCTCCCGCGGTCCAACACGGCCGCCGCGAAGCAGATGCGCATAGCCGCGGTGCTGGCGGCGCTGACGCGCTCGATGGCCCGGCACATCTTCCGCCCCGTCTGGTGGACAGCAACGGCCGACGCCAATGCCGACGCCGCGGACGCCGCGCTAGGGGGCCTTCTGCGTGGGCTCGAGGCCGCCAGCCCGGAACACGAGAGGCACCTCCGCGGGACCCTGCTTGCGGCGTCGGCCGTGGTGCATAAACATCCCGTCCGCGGTGGGGAAGGCAAGAAGGAGGAGGGCGAGGACAAGGAGCAACCACAAAACCACGGCGCGCAGCCCGCTGTCTCGAGACGCCGCGCCGCGGCCGTCGTCCGTGAGCTCACCTTCCTCGTGCAGCACCTGCTGTCGGCGCTGCAGTACGGGGCGTTCCGCGAGGGGCTCGAGGCGTGCGTGGCGCTGGCGTGCGAACAGTGGGCGAGGGTGCAGACCGCGTCCATGAAGATCGAGCCGTACTTTGGTCCACCCTACGACGACTTCGACTGGCAGGTCCTGATGCTGCCTGAGGAGGGGTTCGAGGACAACGGACGTCTCGGCGGCGGCGGTGGGGGTTCGACGCTCGGCCTTGATGCCGGGAGCGGGACGATTGGGGGCAGTCCTCGTGGTGTTTCCTCGACTGCTGCTCAGGGTGCGGTGGCTCCTTCATCTCCCTCTTCTACTTCTCCTCGATCGTCTTCTACCGTTCGAGACCCTGACGACGATGAGTCTACTATCGCCGAGTCAGTCCGGTCTGTCGTCGACCCGGCTGACATCATGATGGTCCTCTGGCCGACCATGTGTGCGGTAGAGGGCGGGGAGCTCGTCTCCATCACCCAGGGCCTGGTCATGGCCAAGGAGCAGGCTGCTTCCGCCTTCGAGGAGGAGGGTCGCCGGCGGCCCCCCAAGCACAACGGCAAGAGGGCGAGGTCGATGTCGCAGTCGAGGAATGGTGCGACTGGGAGACCTCACTCCGGCAAGGCTGTCTTGGCCCAGGCGAAGAGGGAGCGCGATGATGGCAGCGCAGGCAGAAACTCCCGCAACGGCTCTCGAAACGGTTCTCTGAATGCCGTTGATTGACGGTCTCGGTTTTCCTTCGGCTTCCTGAGGACGGCCAAGGCTTTCCACTCCTCGAACTTTGAGGATCTCACAATGCTTCCTCTCTGTCACTTGTCCCTTTTCGTCGCTGCATGTTTCAAGGTTCTATTCTTGTTGGTAGTCCGTGTCAGCGATTGGCTGGCTCATGGTCCACGATCAAGAGAGTAATTAGAAAGATAATGTGGGTCCGGCTGAATGCTCATCACCTACAGATCACTTCGGACGAGGCTAGCAGGATGTGCCCCTGGCGAATCACAGGTTTATATATAACATCTCGGCATTGCCTGTCATATGAGGGCACATGAATATAGAGTTGGTTTGTAACTTGAAACGATGCACATGTGATAGTTAAGTATTTACCGATGTCTAAAAATTCCACAGAGTCCAAATTCAAGGTTTTACGTGCAGCCATGATTGCATACCGGCTGGAAACCCGGTCTCGCCCCGGCTGCGCCGCAGCTGCACGTGTCGGTCATCTCCTGAGCCAAAACGCCGGGAGGCGGGATCCATGCCCTACTAGCCGCGCTCTGGAGGGTTAGAGTGTAAATCTACTGGCAGAGGGCGGCCAAGTGGAGTTGCATTCGCAGGGTGACATCCGGGCCCTGTGCGGAAGGATTTCATGTGTTTCGCCGTGTGGGCGATTTTGCAGCCTGATTGCTCGAGTGCCACCGAGTCCTCTCCGGTAGTAGAATGTGGGGAGGGCCAATGCCGTTGGCCCCCAAGGTAATCCTGCCGGCACTGGGCCCGGATTATCAACTGCTGCCAAGTCGACAAGCTCATGTCAGTCCTTGGCCAAGTCGACATCGATTGGGACCAGTGAGGTTTGTGGCAGATAGATAGGGCATGAATCACAGCGAGCTAGAACCGTGACAAACTGTCACGAGGGCATTCTGGAGGCGGCCAGAGTTGTATCGCACACACGACAGGCCACATGTCCTGCGGTCGCCTACAGCTCTTATCCCTGCCACGACGTACGTATCTTTGTACGACCAGAGCGTTGGTATGCATAGTGCGTATGGCATATGTGAGCTTGTGTTATATCTTTCTACCCCAGGTGCTTGCTGCCCAGGTGTCTCGGTGACGCCTTTGGGTTCGGCCACTAGGTTTAGTCCTGTCACCTTTTTAAGCACCAATGGGCATCTCAACGGCAACCTGTAGACCATTGTATCTATATCTAGGTTCCCAATGAGACGGCGTACCGCACCTAGAGCCAAAATCGAGTGAAACGATCCCATTGCCCCGGCCAGGCACTGGACTGAGACCTTCCCATGCTGGTTCAGATCGTCCAGATCGTCCAGATCGGCCCGGCGCCCGCCCTTACACTGCTGAGGTCATTCCCGTGACGAGACACAAACAACATGCCACGATTCCCTATTGACTGGTGCGCACGAAGATCGGTGCTACGTGCCCTCCGAAGGAGTCCTCTCGGGTTATACTGCCTGTCTTATTAAGTCGCAAGTCGTCGTGTGCGGGTGTCGCACTACAAGCCCGCCCGGCCAATTGCGACATCTTATGCCTAATAAGTTTCCGGAAGCTGAGAGTCTGAGACCCTATGGAAAAAATATGCTTGCCTCGGGGTTCGGGAGGGACCTGCTGAGCTACCCTGGGTTGTACACTAGGTCAAGGGTCTGTGGTACACTAGATTGGGAAGAAGCCCAAACAAGCTGACACCAGGCCTAAAGCGTCTTTTCTTTCTTAAGTTTATCTCACCTTGGGGTGCCATGTAGCAGTAGGAGCCAGGGCGGGCTAGTGGGTGGCTACCCGGTACTACCTAAGCTAGCTCGCTTCACGTTGACGACGACTGGGAACGCGTCATCAATCTGCGGCGCCAGCAGTTAGCCAACGGAGATTTGGCCGGGATTCAGAAGATTGTTTGATCTTCGTTCCTTTAGAGTTTCTCTCTCTGTGCCTCTATCTGCGGGACGAATTCTGAGTCGCACACCCAAGACGACGGGACCACCTGCCTGGGATCTCTCTCCCGGAAACGTGGGGCAGAGGCGAGACTCAAATGTGTAGACAGGGGCACCTGTAGTATGGGAATTGGACATGAACTCGGTGTCCGGTGCCATAACGGACTTTCACGTGTCCCAAGGGCCCCTCTGACTGGGCGCGTGTCTCCTTGGGAGGAGAGGATATGCAGTCCTGACATTTCACACAAGGTTTAACGACCTGGGGTATCTCGCCCATCATTTGCCCCTCTAGGCCTCCGTCCGGTCTGCCGACTCAGAAGCCCAAAAGTGTCACATGGCGGGCATGATAACGAGCGAGGGTTGGGTGGGGGGTGGTTTGGAGGTACTTCAAGCGCGCGGCGCGGGCACAACGAATCAGTCGCCCGCGAGTGCTTGGTTCTTGGCGTCTGTGCCTTGGTTTTCGAATTGACTCTTATTTTCGGAGGGGCATTGAGGAGCCTCGACAGGCCCTTGAATCAGACCATAGAGTTTTTCCCATTCGACAATATACTCCGGCCGAGAGATCAGCTCCAGAAGCCGACCCTTTCGGAGAAGACCTGTGTTTGATACGCGTAAATTCTGGTCTTCTTGACTTTGCCTCTGGGTGTCGACCGCCACAGCTTCCCCATGCCCGGAAGTCCGAGCCCTTGGGTCTCAGCTACTACAATCTGAAAGAAAAGCCCAGGCACGCTAAGTTGACATTTTCCGAAGCAGGCCGAGTCCATTTGGCGCGATGGGACTGTGTGCTGGGAGGCACTACTGGGCCATACTTGGTTCAATGAAGCCAGGCCCTGTCCGGTATCTGAACTTTCCATCGAAGAATCTTGACAATGCATCCACCGTTGTGCGGCTTGCGGCTTGTATTTTTGGATCATCTCAAGTTATATTTGTGGCACCGGTGCTGTCTAGGACAAACGCCTTCGTGCATAGTTAACAAGTGAGACGGGGAAGGAAAGGGCGATGAGCTTGTCATCTCAACATGTGGGTGGCTGAACCATGCTGAACCATGCATACAATGCATGCATGGCTATTGTCAATGAATCTCTGTCTCCCTTTCGGTCGGTCAGCCCACAGACGTGACCGAGGAGCAACCAGCCTGTTCTTCGAGCAGACTGGACGACGCAAAGATAAGTCAGGGATACACAGGGTGACAGGACACAGGTGATTTCATCGGGCGGGTTATGCCAAGGAGATCGTCGGTCCATAATCCACGTTACTGTGGATCACGGCATCTGGGAGGCTAGCTCCAGATTGCACACTGCGAGGTTCTCCTTTCTCGCGTCCCAACGTCGCCCGGTGCCGATGATTACGGTGCCCACACACACACACAGGTTCTCCGATCGTATCCCTCCTGCCCTGCCCTTCCTGCCCCGATGGAGGTCATGATGCGATGTTACCCGAGATGACCAATGTCAACGGGGACATGTTCGGTTGGATGGCCGTTCGGCCGCGTAGGCTTTGGCCCTGTGGCGAACCCTGGGCTAGGTCACCCCAGGGTCGCCAGCAGAGCGGGCCTGAGTGGCTGCAACACTGCCGTCCTTCCCGACCAACCGGCCCTTGGCGTGTGATTTGCCCGTCGATCGAGGCTCTGCGCGCTTCAGCCCGTAGATCCTGCCCTGTTGCTGTGTCTTTTGCCTGTGCTGAGAGGCGACTGTGCCGGCGCAGGTGATTCTGTGCCTGTGTGTTGCTCGCCCGAGGCCTCTTGTTGACGATGGAATCTCTTGGCTCCCACTGCCGGCAGGACGGCAGGATCGGTCAATGCCGGCGTAGTGGGCAACCCTTCAGCTGGGTAAGAGAAAAGCCGGTGCCCAGGCAAGCGTGTATGGCAGTAAGAATGTAATCTAATCTTTTTGCGGGCACCGCAGGGTCCGGCATACACAAGGAGGAGGCGTACTGAAGGTTTGCCTCCTGGCTCCTGCAGCACTGCACAATGACAGCAAAGAGCCTGCGTGCGTGCGTGCCTGCAGGCGCATTTCGGCACAGTCAGAGTTGTCAAACAACGGAGGGTGGTCCCCAGGAGATGCCAAGAAGGCCACAGTAAAATCAGCTGCCCCATTCGGGGAGAAGGTTGGGCTTGGCGCCCAGTTGCGTCAGTTTGCGTGACCGCCAGAGACGGGTCTGCCGGCGGCCAACTGCCAATGGGCGCCCGAGGATGGCCGACCTGGACGGGATGTTTCAAGAGGCCACAAGCGGGTTGACTGGGTTGACAGGAGACCAGAACAGGCGGGCGGGCGGGCAGGCGGCGCTGTCCATTTATTCCCATCAATCGCGTCAGAGGCTCACTGTATGCGAGACTGGCGCCGAGCGAAGAGTGCTAGAAACCCCAGGCGTAGGGCTTCTGGAAGAAAAACTGCTGCCCACACCCAGCAAGACGTAGCGGGGGTCTGGATGCTTCTGCTGCTTTTTGAGATGCTGCCTCTGCGAGACATTTACGGGGCACCCGTCAGCTTGGCAAGCGCTCAGAAACATAAAGCATGATGGGTAACCTTGAAATGCAAAAGGTTAACCTTAAGAATGGCACAGCAGCGCAGAGCCAACCACAACACACTGTCCGGCAGTCGGCACATCCACAGAAGCAGGCGGGCAGGCGTGCAGGAGAGATGGCTGGGGCCACAGTGGGCAGCAACAGGTCCACGTATGAATGGATGCCCGGCCAAGTCCTGTGACTTGGGTCCCATCCCTATGCGGTGATCAAGCCCCAGTTCCGGTTTTCTGTCTGTCTGTCTGTCTGTCTGTCGTGTGGTTTTTGTGGTCCCCGAGGCCTGCAGGAATCATGATGAGACTGCCCTGGGATGACGGAACTGACAATCTGACAGACTGACAGCTGCTGAGCGACGGGCTTGCGTGCGAGTGAAGTTGACAATTAATCAATGGAGTCGCACACGGTGATGATCGGCGTCTAGGTGCGCAGCCGCGTGCCGCAAAGCAGGTGTGGAGATTGTTTCCTTTTCCCCTGTCCTGTTACTGCCCAGATGTAGACTGTGACTGAAGCCGTTGCCGTCGTGCAGGGCATGCCGCGCATGTTTGTTGTGTGTGGTTCGCGCATGGCCGATCATGATACATGCTGCACCGGTTGTATGTATGATGTGCTGTGAGGTTCGGTGGGACTGGTCGTGGCAGTGAAGCCTGTTAGGCCCGGGCAGTTGATTAAAACGGGCCAGGGGCTGAAAAGGGCCTCGGGGCCATAGAGGCCCGGAGAGGACGGAGAGGGCAGAGGGGTCCTGATGCCCTGAGCAAGTGAAGGAAGGCCTAGTAACCACAGTAAAAGGCCTGGAGGACCCGTTGCCGATCCACATCTTTTGTCTTGGCCCAGGCGGGTCGTCGTTCCCAGCAGTACCTAGGTACCTGGAAAAGTGGCCAGGGGACCCCCTCCTCTGTTCCATCCCTCCTTCCCCCCAAATCCCCAGGCCCCATTCCCTGTAGCGTGCACCTTCCCTGCGCACGCCCCTGCGCACCCTGAATCACAGTACGTACGCGTTTCTTCTCCCACTCCTCGGTCGTCTGTGAGGGAGACTGTGCGTCGTCTGCCGGCACATGGAAAAATGGCGGTACACAGGCTCACAGGCACACAGGCTAGACCACTGCCATGTCCAGCAGATCGCAGATCCATGCATGGTCTGCGGTACGTACCTCCATTACCGCATAGAGGTACCTGGGTACAGTCCCACACGGTCGAGTGTCCATCCCGGAAAGGGGAGACCAGATAGAGAGAGAGACACACACCCTGCTTCCTGATTCTATTCAAGAATAGCTCACATCCCCGACCACACCTCAACCGACTCCTCCACCTCGCGTGTGTACTCGTGTGTGTACTACTAAAACAATCTCGTCCTCGTCTTCGTCCTGGTCGAGTTTTCGTTCTATCCTGTCCTGTCCTGTCCTGTCCTGTCATTGTCTGTCGGCCTGCGTTCTGGAGTCCCTCATTGCGATTTGGTCTCGGTCTCCTTTCTCTTCACACCCATTTTATTGACTGGTTGATCGTACCCGAACAGCAAAGGCCATATCAATCTTCAATTCTCACGGCTCGTTATTTCCGGTTGTTTGCATCTTCCACACGCATCGGCCCCCTCATACAGCATACCATACCGGCGTCGCTCTTTCCACACACACCTCAACCAACCGTAACCATCTCGTCATCGACTACCGCATAGCGCGAACCAACCCATGCCAACAGGATTTTCTGAACCCTTCTTTCACACATCTTGAGAGCTCAGTCTCGAGCTGGTCACAGCAGTCAGCTTTTGAAGGCGTGGCCAAAAACTGCCAACCACCAAAATGGCGGTAGGAAAAGAAGGAAATGTCAAATGGGTTGATGTGAGAAATCTTGATTGCCCACTCGCCCGCACTTCCCCACCATCCATACTGACTTTCTAACCACAGGGCCTTCGTGGCATGGCCTCAACGCTGGTCGTTATCAAGCACATCACCTGTGCTTTTTTCCCATACCTACTATGGCCCGCCCCAAGCGAGGAGGAGGACCCCGTCTTGTTCGAACGGCCCTACCTCCGCGTCCTAATCCAGGGTCGTATCGGTGTAGCAATCTTCTCTTTTGTGACGGGTTATGTGTGTTGTCTCAAGCCTGTCAGGAACTTCAGGGCCGGAAACCAGAACTCCTCCTTCAACTCCATCAGCAGATCAGCCCTCCGTCGTGTGCCTCGCCTGGTATTGCCCGTCCTCATCATCCTCACCGCGAGCTGCTTCGCCACCCAACTCGGCGCCTTCGAGACAGCAAAGCACTGTGACGGAGCAGGCCTTCCCGAGACTAGCCCTACAAGGCGCGACAGCTGGCTTGAGGCCATCGTTGCCCTCCTCACCGACATGGTCAGGGTTTGGTCTCACGGCCAGAGCGAGTACGGAGCTGAGTTGTGGACCATGATGCCCATCCTCAAGGGTGCTTTCTGGGTCTTCATCTACCTTATCGCCACCGCACATGTTCAGGCCAGATACCGGATGATGATCGCCCTGGGCCTGACTTGGTTCCGCGCCGCCTCCAACGACCCCTTCTTCGGCATGCAGTTCTTCTTCGGCGCCTTCATGGCCGACTTGCAGCAGCTGCCCGAGGGCTCTGGCCCCGCCTGGACCTCTTTCCTCTCGCAGAAGTCTGGTCTGGCTGGCGTGCGCATGCTCCTCTCCGCCTTCTTCCTCGTCACCGGACTCTTCATCGCCTCCCTGCCCGACGCCAACTTCGAGTGGCAGCCCTGGTCGCAGTCCCTCGTGGACTTCATGCTGTCCATCCTCCCACGCGACCCGGATCTCCCGCGATTCTCTTCCGGCCTCGGTCTCGACCTTATCGTCCTGTCCATCCACTTCTCCCCGACCGTCCGAACTCTCCTTGCGACCAAGCCGTTCCTGTTCTTCGGCAAGATCTCCTTCGCCGTCTATCTCCTGCACAACCAGTTCCTCCGATCTGTGCTCTGCTGGATGGTCTACGGTTTCTCTATTCCCGAGCCCGTGCAGGATCCTGCCACGGGTGAGTGGATGCCCGGTCCGCTACTCGAGTTCCCTGGTGCTGCAAGGCTGTTCGCCGTCTTGCCAATTTACTTTGCCCTCATCTATGGTGCGGGCTACCTCTGGATCGAGTATGTGGACTCTTGGTGCGCGCGGGTCACAGAGCGCATCTGTGGTTCGATCAAGGAGGAGACGGACGAGAAGTCCGGACCATCACTGTTGCCGGTTGCCAACAACGAGCACCAGCGTCAGTGAAGGGTAAATCAATGAGGGGAAGGATGCATAAACAAAGCTATCAAACAGCTTCGGGGCAGACGGAGGACTGTCTGCAGACCTGAATAATTCAGAACTCGAGCCCGGTGTCTTGCCGTGTTGAGCGCTCAGATGACGCGTTCTGGACAAGCCGGGCCAAGTTTCAGCCTGAATGGGCTGGGCTCAGGGAGAGGAAGGCATCCTCTAAAAGGAGCCGCTCCGGCCGCATAGGCCGAGTCAATTGGAGTTTGGGGGTCTGAGGGGTTTACTGGGCCAGAAATGGCAAGGCACAGGTTGCTGTTTAAATGGCCATGATGCCAGCCAGCTAGCTAAGCTGAGTCTCCGAGCTCAAGCTGTACTCCATATTACAACACATCAAATTCAACAAGCAAATAAGCAACCTGTCCGCGCAAATTTTGATCTACGCTGTGACTGCTCCTGGCTTCTGGAGGCGGTATCGAAAGCAGGTCTCCCTAGCTTAGGGTAGTTCACTGCTGCTGTATTACTGGATGTTTAGGCATGTTTTCAGGTTACCTACTGCCTAAACAATTGCCTATATCATATTGCATCCACACATCTGCTGGCCCAAGAGCCTACCTTGGAAATATGATAACAAAACCTTCTTGCAGGGAGAGATCTCTGCTTTGTCGAGACGGCACTACTGGGCCCTTCAGGCCAGGCGGACAAAAGCTGTCACCGGGCACAGCACTGACATAACTTGGCCAACCAGCCAGCCTGGGTACCAACGGGTTGGGTGCATTCCAAATTTTGCGCGACGGTGAAGCCCGGTGCAACCTTGAAATCCTGCGCAGCGGCGGCTCAAGAAAAGACCACCAACCGCCGAGCTGTCCGGAAAGAGATATTCGCCCCCTAGCCCGCCCGGGCGGATGCAACGCGATGACGAGCACGCGTGGCGGCTAAGAACGACGACGGTGAGCTAACGAGGGCGACATGGCTCGCCCTGGAACTGCCAGAGTGTTCTGAATGCCTGGGTTGCACTGTATTGCAGGACGGCTCATCTTATCAAAGCTCACCCCTGCCCATACTAATCTTTTCCCGTGTCGTCTCTGGCTCTCGGGCTTCCTACCGTGGGATATTAAATCCGAGGAGCTCGGCGTTGGGCGCGAGATCCAGGGTCGTCGGTGCGGTCGGAAGGGCAAGAAAATAACGTGATGGGAAATGGCCACCAAAATTAAGATAAAAAACGGGAATGCCAGTCACGCTGGTCCCCTGACGCCGGGGTGGGCAGCAAAAAGGAAGGAAACGAAATCACCTTTCCATCTAACCCCAGATTGCAACGGGCAAGCCACCACCGTAGGGCCACGACAGCAGAGCCCACCACAATCTGATCACACAATCAAGACAACGGCAAAACGGCACATCCGCCCAGACCGGCCTGGGAATGAGGCGCAGTGCCAAGACGATATCCAATAAGGAGGAAAATCGGATGCCCTGCGTGCCCGCTTGCGTCCGCCCAGGAATTTCTTATTTCAAATTCCCTTCTTGTGTTCATCTGATTTCCTTGGTCGTATCAAATACATGCCGGTACTGGGTCTTCCAAGAAAATGAAAAACCAAAGAAGCAATCCGGCACTCGCACTGCCTCCCCGTGTTCGCGCCTGCCAAGCCGGCTCGCGGCAAAGCACAGTCGTCGAACTCCTGACGATGGCGCAGCTTGTGCGGCGAAGGGGGGAGGGAGCCACCAACCCCCTGCATCGGCTAGCCGAGCGCCTGGGCGATAAGTATTGCCTGAGAGCTGGGGAGCGGCGCGATCGCTGTCCAGTGTGGGGAGGGATCAGCCGCGGGAAAAGGAGGTGGTGGCCCTTTCACGTTGGTTGATGCGGATGGGCTTCGATGTGGTCGGCGGCGGAGAGCCAACATGTACGTAGCCTAATATCTGAGCGGGCGGGCGAAGGATCGCTCACGGGGGATGCGGCGCGGGAGGCGATTGATATCCCACGGCCGGAGCACACGGGACCGTCTTCCCTTACAGATAAGGACCGACCCGGAGGAGGGATCTTGCCTGTCGGGGCCCTTGCAAGCGTCGACATCGGCCGTACCTTCCCACCTTCCCAACGAGGCTTGGGATAATTCTTACTTGGCTGCTTAGGGGGATCTGGGCGGGAGGGCCGCTCCGACTTGTCTGGACTTGTCCCTCGTTAGTGTCCACTGCCCCTCGGGTATCGGACGAGGCCCCTGAAAGTCCCTCCGGCACTCGCTTACTGAACGTCCCGGGCTGGTGATAAAACAAACCACGTGTATGTGGTCCGGTTTGCCCCGTTGGCCGTCGGCCCAGGCCGAGTCTCGTCTGATGGTACCAGGACGCCCTTACGGGCGAAGCAAGGTGTTGACATTCGCCGCGGCGGGCGGTGAGAGATTTGCAACACTTGAGGGCTTGTCACTGTGTCACATATCGTGCTTGGGGGGTTTCCTGATGACACCATCTTGAAAGGCGTCCGAGCTACCGAGGCGGATGGCTGTCGATGGAGGACGCGGTTTTTGATGCCGTGGATTCGATCCGTAGATCTGGGCCGTAGATCAACGGTACGTCGAGCACGTGGTAGACTTGTCTCGCCCCCGGGCACGGCACGAGGACGAGCCGTCGTGAGTTTCTCCCTGTGTCCCTTGCAGTCTTTAAATCGGTGTCAAAATTTGGCCGTTTGCGAAAAAGGATGTGAAGTGTGTACTGTCCTAGGTCTTCTCCCTGCTTGACTTGGCTCCTTTCGAGGCTGTCTCAAGCCAAATAACTATTGCTGAGCCTTGATAGTCGCATTAAGGCCCGGTCATTTCGAGGCCACCGAGGTAGCCCGCAATTCACACTGCAAACGCGGTATGTCTCGATGGAACTGTACCGCTGCAAGGGTACGAGTGAGCCGCCAGGAACAAGTCTGTCTCGTGACATCGATAGTTTGATGTCGCGTTCTAGGACTGAATCACTTAAACGTACCTGATCCAGAAAGTGAAATTCGAAGGGAGCCTCAAACATAAAGACGTGTCTATACATCAAATTCCGGTACAATGTCTGAGGATGCTTGCCATCTTGACCACCTCTGTGAGTGATAGCTCATACCGACCAAATCGCACCGCATCTCAACGGAGCCCACGGTAATCTATGTGTGAATTGGAAAAAGAGATTATTGCTTTTCTGATATTGACAGAATCGAGACATGAGACATGGAACATAGATGAGTGGGTTCAGAAAGCTCACTGGGCATGAGTATGATACCTCTTGGAGCTTCCTGTGATACTTTGAATGGCGTCTCTATCAATGCTCTGCGCCAATTCATCCGGGGTCCAGGTCAGCTGTTTTTGCTTCACTGAACGTTTTCTACACGTGTTTGTCGTTTGAAATACCCAATCGTGACTTCTAGTCTTCAATGAGTTTCAGGTTCGTAAATTGAAACCTCCCAGCTGCATACTCGGTGGACGTTCCGTAATCTTTGCCACTTTGTCTTGCGTTAAAGTGACGGTGAGCATTTTGGATCATTGTCATGCTTCAACTGATCTTTCTGTTCATGAAGGCCTGAGCACTCCAATATACGGACAAGCAGTTTGTTACGCCCTATTGTCCATAGTCAAGCTGGGTGAAGTTGGTCTCCGCCCTTCTGGCCGGGTCCTCATTCTTGCCTCAAACCCTTACTAGGCAGAGGTTATGATTTCAGCTTGCATTCAAGACTACGAGCCTTGGATGTACAAGGCTTCTGCCATCCAGAACCACATGAAGTCTACACCCGTTCTAAAAGAGGAAGCGTCCCCAAGGTGTCTGTTGGGGCTGCGATATCAGCTGCCCTAGGCACCTCCCCTGTCAAATTTTCTTCGCCCTTGATACCTGCATAGTACGTGACATTTTCTATTAGCAATATTGGGTGAGCTTGGATCAGTATCTGTTGTTTGTTCAGAATGGTTTGGATGAGGTATTTATCCTCTTCCTCGTTGTGCTAGACGTTTATATTTCATACAGTGGACCGTCGTGCTCAGTTGCTTTTCTTATGAGTCAGGTTATAAAATTCTATTTTAACAATTCAACTCTGTTTATAACCCCCTCCTCCAGCCCCAATGCTGTGGCATTAGGCAACATGGAGTCACTGAATACAGTGGAGCCTTGAGTGCAATGCTACATTACCCTTTGCTCGAAGGTCAGCACAGACATGAGAACTCTACTTGAGCTTGGAACCTGATCATTAGCTCAATATTTCTCCGGTATCGGTACCTTTGTTCTCGGGTGAAAGGTTTGCAATTGTCTAGTCCCTGATGGAAATGTTTTAACATTTTCGAGGCTCGTCAAGGTGAACTAGGGGTTTCAAGGGAACAGATTGATAGAAATTGATCGACTGTCACGACGCTAATAAATCACGCGAAAGCAACATTGATAGAGTGTGTGATTGATCACCTTAGAACTAGCTCAGTGATCAATGCAAAGGATCTTTGTTTTTTTTATATTCCAAATTTAGAATGGAGACCCCTGTATTGATGTCTCCCAATCGGAAGAAGTTGCGAATACTGTAACTCTAACATTCCACCCCCACTACTTCGTTTAGCGTTGTCAAGTTTAGTAAACTTCGCCCTACCCCATCAAGCTTCGCCATGGACTTGTTTCGTTTTGAACTCTTTTAGACTTCAAGCGTTAGCAGCTTGTGCTACAACGGGCAAGTATGTTTAATTGGTACGGAGGAGAAGCTTCACACCTGGGCACGGATGATAGCCGTTGAAGGGATGACCCAGTCCTCTTTGAGGCTGCTATTAACTAATGACGATGAGTGGGAAAATATCAGATATGGTTGCCAAAATCGGTTGTGTCTGAGTTAACATCAAGGACCCTTTGTGGGAGGTTTAGTAATCGACTAGTCTTACTTGGAAGAATGCCAGCCTGGGAAAGTTTATTGATTCTTTCTGCACAAGCCTCATGCGCCGCATCTGGGCCCATGATAGCTCCTGACAGACTGCCGCAATAAACTGTGAGTTTGCATGAAGAAGACTGGATCTTGCCGCATAAGCTCAAGGATTTTCCACATGACGGGTGCATACGTACCTCGATGATCAGAGAAACCATGTCCGCAAGGTTTCAATTCACCTGAATTTTACTTCAGCTAATATAGAAACATGGAAGAAGTGATAGAAATCAAAGTTTATATTCACTCCTATCCGGCCCACTGTGCACTTTTCACAAAAAGCTTATGTACTTTTCGTTTCAAGGAAAAAGTAGGTTGTGGCACGATCTGGGAGGGACGCTTTACTCCTTGCAGAAATTGAGAACACAACTTTCTCACAGTATCATCCGCGAGTACAAATTACGGCGGTCGGTAAGCTTCCAATCGCTGGAGAAATGTAGACCAGCGCGTCGAATTTCTTCCAAATCTGCATTGCACTCCGAGTGGTTCGTCTCACGCTTCAACCTGGTTCCGCAGTTCACGAAGCATACTCCCATTTTTGCGTTACAAGAAAATTTTGATCTTTGATCATTTCCAAATTTGGGGCTTTCGAGGTACGATGAAACGTCTCGTATTCGCAATCCTCGTTGTCACTACGATGACATACACGGTTGCTGCCACCGGCGAACTTGGCTTCCGTGTCACGAAACCCCTCGCTAGGCGTACCAGCAGCGGCCATTCCGTGAGCTCCAATGTCCTCAAACTGAAGAGAGGAGGGAAGGCGGCCAAGTCTTCGTCCTATCTCAAGACTTTGAGGGCGGCTTCTGCTCCAGACCAAGAAAGACATGCCTATGGTGGAGTAATACCTGTGGACAACCTTCTGTCCGTGGAATATGTCACTGAGGTTGCATGGAACGGTATTCCGGTAAACGTCATAATCGACACTGGCTCGAGTGATTCGTGGTTGGTCCAGGATGGCTTCACGTGCGTGGACCAACAAAACAGAACACAGCCCGTAGGTGCACGACTGACAAAACGTTGGGAGGCTCAACTGACAGTGAAACTGCCTAGCAAGCCAATTGCATGTTCGGTCCACCTTTTCAGGGCACATTCGATGGTGAAGCTATCCCGAATCAGCATTTCAACCTGATGTACGCGGATCTCGAGTTCATGACCGGTGTCATGGGTTACGAAACAGTGACTGTTGCCGGAATCACTGTTGAGCACCAAGAGGTAGCCCTTGTCAACTACACATATTGGTTCGGCGACTCGGTGACCAGTGGTCTAATGGGACTTGCATATCCTCGTCTGACGAGCGCATTTGTTGGAACGAATTCATCGATAAATGACGAAGATAAGCAAGTCCCTTACGACCCGATAATGACTTCGATGATAAAACGAGGATTGATAGAGCCAGTCTTTAGTATTGCGTTGGAGAGGGACTCGGACAACGGTTTCCTAGCCCTCGGCGGTCTGCCGCCGGTCAACCACACCCGCCCGTTTGCTACAACTCCAATTTTGATGGTGAGCCGCCAGACTCGTCTTCTTAGGTCTTCACGGGGCATGTCTGACACGGATACAGATCGACGTCCTGGATGATCCCAAAATGAAAATCGAATATAGCTTCTACACCATCATTGCTGACGCGTACATTTATATGGGATCACACAAGACGACGGCAAATACTGGGACTTGGGGGCAGCTCCTACACAATATAACTGTCAACACTACTCAATTCCCCGTCATTGTCGATTCAGGTACAACTTTAATGTACCTCCCAACCGGTGAGTCAATTCCTGACGACAGAGATTTTCACAAGAGGACACGCACCGACAATCTAGGATAAAAGAAATATATCAGGATATCATAGCATTATATGACCCACCCGCGGTCTTCTCCGAGGCCTTGTTCTCAGCAGTCACCTCCTGCAATGCTAGTGTGCCAGATTTCGGGATCAGCATCGGGGGTCAGGTGTTCAAGATCAGTCAGGCCGATATGTTGATGCAGTCTTCGGTCGACCCCGCCACGGGCCTATGTGCTGTCGGAGTCATAGATGGAGGCACGGGTCCTTATGTCCTGGGAGATACCTTCATGAACAACGTCATTTCGGTTTTTGATATCGGAGCAGCGGAAATGCGCTTCGCTGCAAACAAATACTAACTGAATGTCTGAGTCGACCGTGATTGCCCCACGCTTCTATCCAATGTCGTCGCAGTGCCTTGTTAACTAAACATGTGGCGAAATTATGAGCAAGCGCGTGCCTCGTCTATTATGTGGATGCTGCTTGCCTCAATCGCAATTTCCATTTTTGAACATCTAAATTCATCAGAACGTTTACCTCGTCGTCGAAGCTCCAGAAACTTCGCAACCATTCTTCAGCTGTCTACGTCGAGATGCGGTACATTCCATGAGCGTTGAGCATGGACATCAACTCTGTCCTGTATCTAAAAAGTAGCTCGGGCAAATTTCCTCCCACCAAAAATGACCCGGTCAGAGATTGGGTAATAATACAGGGGAATTTTCCACCTAATGTGGCAGTTCACATAAGTCTGCATATAATTAGTTGTATCACGACGGCGCAAATTCCAAAACTGTACTGTCACATATCTAGACTCTAAGAAACGCTCTCCACTAGGCTTAAGTTTAGGGGAAGATTGGTCCTTTGCAGTAGAATAAACTTATTCCCAACTTGAAAGAAAGCAGGGATGTATGAATGAGATGCTTTGACAAGTTAGTAGTTAAGGTATGATGACGGCACACGAGCAGCCTCGAGACGAATTTGATAGAGCAATAGGACTGATGTGAAAGGCTGTACTTCTAGAAATAGATCTTTGTCATCAAATTTGTCTTTTGGGGTGGCTATTCGTTGCATTGTGGTCCATGCCGCCCAGGCCATTGAATACTATTATAATATTGACTTTTAGACACAAAGGCCCTAGAGGCTCGAATAACAAGGACGAGACGCACCATTATGATGCATTCCTATCGATTAATGACATTCAAATACGGCCAGACTTTGCATCGATGCCATGCAGTGTTTATTTGGCTACCAACAGTCAATCACTGAACCGAAATACAGAAGCTCCAGCAACAGCAGTATCTCATCATGGCGACCCCTTTCGACTACCGAGTTGTATTTGATCAAACAATCAATAATGTGGAAAGGTCCACAGCTGAAATAAAGACAGCTTTGGATAAAGTTGAAAGCTACAATTTGAACATCAAGATATGCGATGTTAAACGGAGGCAGGTCTCGCAGATCGCAGCCAACATGACTGATGCAATCGACTTTACCTCAACTGAAGCACTAAATGACATAGGTAATGCTACCAAGCTCAGCTTCAAGATAGAGGAGATAGTTAGCGAGCGATGCAAGTTGGAAAGAGAGCGGCAAGCTGTGCTCGACAGTGTGATCCAAGCCATTCGATCCTTGGAGCATCACAGAGATATTGCGGACAACCTTGCAACACAAGTATCAGGCGAGGACCACTGGTATGACTTATACCAGGATGCGCTCATCGCAGTCGCAAGATGGAATGCAGATATCGCTTCTCTGCAGGCCAGACGGGATCTAGTTGGGCAGAGTATATAACCATTCAGCAGTAAACAAGATTCAGGTATCCAGCAGTTAATTACAATCTAAATCGGTCATGTCATCTTCTTTGCACCCAAACTTCTCGACAGCCTAGGCATTGTTGATAGCCTCTCAGACAAGCTTTGAATTAATTGCAACCGTATAGTCACGTCTCGAGTCTCCATGCCCGTTTCAATTGCCAACATGAATATCGAAATCAGCTGTTTCCCGTAATAAACGGGCGACACTTGTTCGCAGCACAGAATCCATTGCAACAACTACCGATGTACTGTCCGTTCGTTGAATTGTAGCAGTCCCCTTTAAAGTGAGAGCTCTGTCAGCGAGGCGTCCCTATAGTGATATGGCTACGGAATTTATAGTGACTAACCATAGATACCGATGCATGTTCCGCTGCAGGTGACAGATACGATCTTCTGGGGAGGCCCGACTGCAATCTGGTTGATGGGCCAGGGGTCTCCGGGCTGTTGTGTCAGCGACGGTGCGAAGGTGACCTCATCGCTTGCTGTCTTAAAGGTGCAGAGACGGTAGGCATCGAAGTCCGGAGCAGTGATCAGGTTGACGTTGAGGTCATTATCTGTGAGCCAAGTCAGACTTTTGTCAGATTACGAGGGGCTCAAGTCAAATGGGGAGGAGATGTGATAAACTCGAGCGTGAGCTCTTTCAACGTACTGGTGAAATATTCCTGCCCATCTGCGACAAACTCCATCCTATAAGAAACAGGTCCAGCTTGGAAGTTCAAGGACACGCGCTGAAAGTCTCTGCTATGAAGAACCTGGGACTCGGCTAGAGAGATAGCGTGTGCCGATGCAACAGCCGCGAGAGCGAGAGCAATGATGGCCTTCATGATTTGAGCGAGTCAATGACAATTGTCCTTGTCGGAATGATGAATTCTAGTGTAAAATTTCAGTTCAATGGGAATCCCATCGGCTTTATGAGCTCAATGATCATCTACTTGCTGAAGAGTACGAATTGCTGTCTTACTTTATGAGCCAGATATCGAACCACGATGGAAGAATCGGTTCTCGTATCTGCTGTCCTGCTGATCGACAAACACTTCGTAATGATCTCGGCCTTGGTGATACGAAGCATCACATGATTTCACACAGGTACAAAAGTGAGCTAAACAAGCAGCGGTGTGCTTGAATAGGCATTTGTGGCGTCCTGCGTTCTTTCAGCCTCAACCTCCCCCGCCTTGGCAAGCTCATATCGCTAAGCTACAAGCTGGTCATGACAGGCCATGCTGACAAGGAAGCTAGACAGACTTGGATCAAAAGCTCCCACTTCCAAGGCTATCACATAATCGCCCTCCTTGTGACACCAACAGAGCAGCATGCCATGTCCCCAGTTGAGATCTAAGCTACCGGTGCATCAATTCTCAGCCCTCTCGCCATGGCCTCAATCGGATTGACCGTTGGCACCCTCTGACTAGTAATTCCATGATCCACGGCAGAGGGTCGTAGCTCAAGATCGCCACGGTCACCTGAGCTAGAGATCGATGTGCCGATCGCAGCCCTGTCCCCGAGACGGACAAAGGATCTAAGCCTTGACGTAAGACTCCCAAGAGCAGGATGGTGGAAGGCTTGCTGGATGTCTTCTAGTGAGCGGCCCCGAGTCTCAGGCATGCAAGCTCCGAGCACTGCCACTGTGAACAGCGAGAGACCGCCGAAGAGGAAGTATGCGCTGAAAGCCGACCCGTCGAGTAGAATGGGAGTGATCATAGCCACTAACCAGTTGGTGAACTGGAAATGGAAGTCAGCAAGAACTCCGATAACACATGCGTAAAAGAGAAAACCTACAAACCCGAGCCCCTGGGCCACACAGTTTGCAGCAGCCCTGACATGCGTCGGCTGTATCTCGGTTGCATAGATTTTGCCCACAACCCCCCAGGTTGCACAATACGTGAGGCCGAATAGGAATACGGAAATAATGACTACCCATCTAGCAATTCCGAACGGATGCACTGCACCCGCGGCATAAAGGGAACCGATCAGAAACATGATTCCTGAAAGACCGATGCCACCTGTGATGGCTGACGTGCGTCGTCCCCACTTGTCGGCCAGTAAGAAGGCAGGGACAGATATCGCCAGCATAAGTATTGCAGATACACCTGATGCGAGGAATGATGAGGTGGCTGAAGAAAGTCCAGCTTGTGAGAATAATAGAGGTGCATACTGTTATGGTGTCAGCGACTTCTGTGCATACGAGGACTATGTATATCGAAGGTCGAGCACTCACGTAAAGCACACCGTCGATTCCGGAGAGCTGGACCATGCCCAACACGAAGAGTGCCAATATCGTCCTCGCCCGGTAACCTCTCCTGAACAAAATTGCAAAGCTCTGCCAAGGCGTCAAGCTGACTCTCTGCTCGGCGACGGTGCCGCCGCTCATGAAGGTCCTCTCGGCCTCCACCATCGAGAAGTCAAGTCTGCGCAGTGAATCCAAGGCAGCAGGCTGATCACCACGACTCATGGACCATCTTGGGGACTCAGGGAGCCTGGTGCAGCATCCAATCAGGACAACAGACATGACAACCATGATGATGAACGGTAGCCTCCACGCCATGCTGGACTCGCGCAGGTAGACACTCCCGTAGCATGTGAAGTAACCGATGCAAATACCAGCCGTGGACATGAACTGCGGTAAGCCCGCCAGGATGCCACGGCTCTTTGTGGGCGATATTTCTGAAATGTACACGGCCATGTTGCTCAAGTAGACGCCTTCCCCCAGCCCAGCGACCGTCCTTCCCATCAGGAACTGCGGGAGGCCGTACGCGGTCCCCTGGAGCAGCGCTCCGATGCAGAAGGTCACGGTGCCCAGCAAGATAGTCTTGAGCCGCCCGTGGTGGTCTGCCAGCCAGCCGGCGAACGCGGAAGGGACTGTGCCGGCCAGCATTATCACTGATACCGTGAAGCCGACAAGCGTCGGGGAGAGGGTCCCGATGGTGGCTTCAAACTGCGGCATTGATATCACTGCGCCTACCGACCCGGTGTCGTAGCCATTGATGAGGCCGCCGAGGGATATGGCCAGGGAGGCGAGGACGTAGCCCGGTGGTGATTTGGGGGCCATTGCTGCTGTTGATGATTTCAATATCGTCGGCGGTTCGCGTGGCGGATCAAAAGGCGGTACCTCCGGAGGAAAGGAGCGGGACGGACGGAATGGACGGGAACAAAAATCACAAATTGGGCCAGCCTACTCCTGTCGTCGCGGAAGGGCGTGAGAGAGGTCGACAGTCAGCCTCTCCTTCTCTCAGGTGCGTCATCACCACCCGCGTTGCTTGTTGGTGCTAGCGAGCATTCGACGTTGTCTGCAAGCGGGCGGATCGGCATACTACTAACTCTTTGGGGTGAAATCGTCGATCAATGCGTGGGGAAGGTATCAGATATGCCTGGGAACTGGTGTTTATTTGACTGGTCAGGCCTATCTATCTCGATACGGTTTGCACTGATCCAAGAGCCTCTTCAGTGACCCTTGAATGTGACTTCATAATGCACCATGAGCTTCCACTCAGATGCTTAGTGGCTCCCTGAGCTGCACCATTCGCGAGATCACCATTGTTCGTGGTTATCTGGGCCTTCCGAGGCCGTGGGGACTTTTTCTTCCCTTTGTCATTGCACTTGGCCCAATGGTCGTGAAAGAAAGGTCCCTGAGTCTCTAATCTTGGACGCAGTCCCCCCCAGTCAGGCTCGACTCGCTTTATTGCGGTCAGGAACATGATCCGGGTTGATGCTCAAATGTCGTCAGCGACTAGAATAACGACATGCGATGGTCAGCAAGGATCTACTCCAATTCTGATATTGCTACGGATGGTCGGGTAGAATAGTGCTTACCATGTGTGCCATCTCTGGCCACCTATTATTCGGGGCAACGGGCCATTAATGCCTTGTGGGTGTCATGAAACATCTTGTTACCAGCCATTCTGTGCCGCAAACGGACATTCTCTGCAACAATTGGGGCTGGGAGAAAGCAAGCTACGCTCTAATCAGATGCATGATTCGCGACAAAGTTGAGGGGGCTGGATGGCTGTGCTTACCTGCCCGCACCTGCGAGGCCCAAGGTGGCTTGGCGCATGGTCAAGTGCTGAGGGGCCGTTTTCTGAGAGCGTGCTGCTTTCCCCTCACGCGAGTCTCCGTAAGCTCGGTTGATTGAAGCCCAGCCGCCGAGGCCATCACATCATCATTCTGGCCCAGGTGTCTTCGTCCTCTTCGGTTAATTCCTCCCTTCGATCGTAAGCGGTGCCGTTCGGCTTGCCCTTCCAGGTGCTTGTGGCATGCTGGCGGGGTCCGGGGAAGTGCATGTCCTTCTTTTCGGTCGTGTGCAACGTGGTGTTACTGTCGTGTCCGTAGGAAGTCATTGTGGTCGCGTCAACTGAAGCGTACGAAGGCCGTGTCCAGCCTGATGAGGATGCACCCGAAGTCTGTGTAGACTCGTACGAGGGCAAGTATGATGACCCGCCTCTAGTGCGCCTCATGCCTCCAACCTGGAGCTGGGCTATGTGCCTTGCCTGCTGTTGGAACGTTGTAGGAGCAGGCGCCGGGTTGGTTGTAAGGTCCTCCTGCAGCTGAGGCGGACACCGGTAAGCTGGTGGTTGCACTGCTGCGGCGTGATGGTATGACGGTGTTGCAGTCGAAGGTCGACGGCCGGCGTCGGATGAAGCATCGATTGAGGAAGCGTTGCTTGAAGCTGGCTCGAGCTTCTTGGGCCGGGAGAAGACCTTCTTGACTCTGGCGAGTATTCTGGCCATTTTTGCGGTAAGAACGGTGACGAATGTGGTCTGTGTGTCTTGTTTCTTGAACTTGACGTGCATGTATCTCCGACTCGTTGATGAGCTGTAATTTCGATGAAACGAAAATCTGGGAATGCTGGACTGTTGGCTGATATGTATAGGACAGTTGAAAGCGGTAGACACCCGGCTGGTATGGCCTATTTCGTGGCAGTGGCTATGCAATGATGGCAAGACAAAATGATGGGTTGGCAAGAGGCTGGGCTACACAGTATGAGGGGAACGATGGCTTGTCCCAGTGTTGGCGTGTTGGCGTCCTTGGCTCGGATATTCTTTGATGGAGACTAGAACGGTGAACAAGAGACAAAGACCAAGAATGATGGCGAGCGGACGACGAGGTTTTAATGTACGGGAATGATGTAAGACATGAGGTCGATGATTGGCATTCAATGTCTCCAACAATATTCGTGCAGTGTACTTGGATGAGGATTGCATTCAAATTCCAGTGTAACCTTCCCGGCGGCTTAGCGCTGCTGCGGGAAGGATTGTGGGGTCCAAGAGTAGAATGCTCATAGGCCAGACCGCAAAAATAGGTCGAACGTTGGGTGCCTGGTAGGTGCCGAGTAGGCCTCATGTACGTGCATCCTCTTGACCGGATGGGATGTGGCTGATGGTCAGGAGGATGCCAGGGGGGCGTCTTTCCGGAACAGAGACTCAGCATCCACGTGGGCAATGGGGCCTTTTCAGATTCTCTGCTGGTGGTTTTGGCTCACACTGCCCAACACTCGTGCCGCGACGCCTGATTCCGCGATGACGTGAGAGACTGCCCTGAACATGAACCATCGACTCCCTTGGCTCGGATGAACTCGTCTCTCAGCTTCTGCACTCCAATCCCATTCAAATTACCCCGCTGGATTACACTATATCTGTTTCCGCACAGCATGCGAACTCCCGTGGCGCTGCCGGATTTAAAACTAACTCTGACTTACTGGGTACTACAAATGACCAGGGTATTGGCTCTTTTGTGGCACTGACAGTGGGTGCATCCAGGCTCCAGGGCTCGGGTGGGCGCTGCGCAATGCCTTCAAAACCATTTTAGAATCCCCCCCCCCCACAATTCCTTCCTGCCACCCGGAAGAGGCTAGGTCACGGCATCTTCGCTACGATGTTGGTTTTGCAGAAATTCGACTCGTCATAACTGTTGTGAGATATGTGGAGACCAAATAAGGCCTAAGAGGTGGACGCGTAACTGAGAGTGTCTTGCAAACTCCTGTCATATTGTTTACGCAAAATCCGAGCATTCTCGACGGGATTCGAGCGCTATTGCTCGCCAACCGTCGAACGATCTTGTAGATCCTTACATGTGGGATGACTCGATCCACCGATCTCTATTTGACATCAACGAGGCAAAGCACTCAAGCTGTCCCTGGAGACATTGCGAAGCCGTTACACGATTTGAAGCACACACTCACTCCGAACAGCCGCATGGGTTCTTTGATAGAAGCCTCTAGATATTAGTCCCTCCGTTTTGACGACACCACGTCGAGGTCAGAGGCTCAACTCAGGCCGTATTGAACAAATGATGTGGCAGGAAAAGTCTGCACGTCAACATCGTTCGACAAACACGACAAGGCGACGCACAAAAAGGGCAAAATGACGGGATTTTAATATCAATGCAGATGGCAACATAGGTCATTCATTTGCAATCTGGTGTTGTTCTGTTCATTCTCACCTCAGACTCGGGCCTAGAATAGGAATATTGATTTTCCTTCGACATGTGGGCTTAGCTTGGTGCCTGAGATCCCCTCACAGGTATGCTTCCTCCTGAGGGAGGGATCGATCATCTGAACGAATGCTGACTGTTCCCACGTTTCGACTAGAGAGATGCCCTGGCCAAGGGCTCGATGCCCATGTTTTTTATCCGACAGCCTCTTCCTTCCGCCGGCATCCTAAAGCGGAGAGCAAGTCCGTAACTTACTCAGCAGGAGCGATAAGACCACGCTTGTTCAACTGCTTCAGGATATCATATCCCAAGTCGAGGCCTCGGATGACCCCTTCTATCCCCTCCTTATTGAGAAGTTCAAGATGCTTGCAGAGGACATCAAGGATAGCCTCCCTGATCTTGCCATCATCACTGTCATCCTTAGAAAGGATGGACGCCACCTCGTTTGCTGCCCCAATGAACCCGTCCGATGACCACTGCTCTTCCACATCAGCCTCGAACTTGAGCAGTGCAAGTGCCTGCAACGAGTCGATACCGAGCTGTTTGGAGAGGCCGTACACCGTAGCGTGGAAGACTATGCCGCGCTCTGTGCTATCAGGCGTGGGCGACCGAGGCGGAGTATGTGCCGAGCCGTTGACGATGACCGACGGCTGGACGAGTGACGCGCCCTCCTCCCGGTCGCCGCCAACTGAATCCGGCAGCACGATCACCTCCGTAATCGTGCCAGGCGGGTCGGCCGGGCCTCGTGTCATGGACCTTCTGCGAGCCCGTTTCTTGCGCTGCTTTGTCGCATTCTTGGACACGGAGATGGGGAGGAAATCGTCGAGTGACGCTGCGGGCTCCTCAGTCTTGACAGAGACCGGGCTGTCGTCGTGGTTCTGGTTTCCATTGAGGCCATCGATTGTGAACGCTGTCTGGGTATCGTCTTCAGGCGGCAGAAGGGTTGGGTCAGAAGGGTAATCGAGATGATAGAAGAAATGGATAACGGCGTCTAGAGCCTTTGGGTCAGCTTCGAAGAGCTTGATGACGCCGTTATTGGTCGATTGCTGCGTTGCCAAACTATGTTAGACAAAGCTTATGGACTAGGAAAGGGTAGGCGTACCTCTTGTGGAGGCTTGAGACATTCGTCCCTGAGGGTCCGAGATCGAGGGCACACGATCGCTTTGTGCACATGATGAGTCCTCTCGCGGCTTAGGATGGTGAGATCAGAGAACTCATGGGTAGAATAGAGCCTTGTAACGGTCAGCGATAGTGGAGTACGTCACTAAGTTCCGTCATACTTCTCAATAGACTTCAACAATTCAGTCACGGCCGGAGTATCCATATTTGAGTGCGGCTCGGGAGAAGTACACCAGCCTCAACTGGCTTGGGCAAACTAGAGGGGCAGTGATAGAACAGCGACATGGTGATGCTCATAGCGAAGCGGGCATTTTTGATTTATGCTTGTCCAGGCGCAGTCGTCTCATGAGCCATGGATGTCGAAATCCGAGGCTCTCGAACAATGAGGCATCATTACAGCCCAACGGGGTGTCATGCAACCACCAGGTACGGCAGCGATATATTGGGGCTGTAGCTAAAATCGAACACTCGGCCAACAATCTGGGGCGTGGATGAGGCTCTGCCCGGCCTTTGCACCCAACTCCAGAGGTTGAAAGGAAGAAAGTGCAACAAATGCACCCTAGACCTTCCCAATGGCTGGACAACCCCACGGCACGCCTGGCATCTCAGGCACCATTCAAACAGTCGACAGCCGGGCCCATTGGTTGAGGTGAAGCCCGTGTTCGCCCTGAAAGTCTGGCTGGGCCAATCGCTTCAGGCGTGCTAAATCTGCAATAAGCTGCAATGCATGCCAGAGTTGGCAATGCATAGCACCAGTCAAATGAGAAGCCTCAGATGCTCTGTGCCCGCATCGGCACATCATGTGGTCACCCGCGCTCATTTTCATCGTCTTCGCGCACAACCGCGACAAAAAGAGCACCCCGAGTATCTCAACATGGGACGATGGATGATTCTGCCCAGATGCTCCTGTATTTGATTGGTGGGAGGTTGTACACTTTAAGGTTTGTCGATGGGGTGCTAGATGGCTGGGCCAAATACGCACAAGAAAGCCCCAAATCCCGGGCTAGTCTTGAAATGGAGTTATGTAACCTGGGATCAGGTATGTGGCGTTGTGAATTGGCTGCCCGCATGACGCTACTATGTCCCTAGAGGCATAGCTTTATCCCGCGCAGACATGCGAGGGAAGCTCGGTAGTTGGCGTTCTCGGGACTCTGAAGCAATGATAATTAAGCGGACGGGGTTCAGATGACACCGTCAACGGTTACTGCGACATGGTCCGGTTTGGGAAGAAGGTCCGACGAGCAAGATTGCCTTCACCTAATGTTTCAGCCTCTACACCAGGAGCTTGTCGAGGGTTACGGTTGGTACCCCTGACTTCCGCGGGAGAGGTTTGACTAGTAGAGCAGATGAAACCCCCTGCGGCCAATCGAGAGGCAAGCCCAGTCTGGCGAGCCATTCAGGTGGGACATGACAGCGGAAACATGTGCCGGGTGACAGCGGGGCTCGCAGTGGTTAAATATCCCGGCGGGTGTTAGCAGTGGCTTAGTGAGGGTCCAGACCAGGGTAAATGATCTGGGCCTGCCCAGGAAGGAGCTTGATGCTTCCCAAGCGGTTGAGTACTACCGTGACGTAGCAGTAGGAGGTCGCAAGGAGGTGATGTGAAAGAGCTGTTTAGCGGCAGAGTTAGGCGCACGCTTCAGGGCATGCTCTGGAAATCTCTTCAATTTTCGCCCAGTAGTGGCAAGGCAGCTTCATTCATACTGGATATACCAGATGGCTATGTGTCATTAAATCTTTGCTTGAATCGGCGATCTCGCAGAAACGACACGGACTATAGATGGAGGCAAATCCACGGGGCTGTGAAATCCCAGGCCTTTCTTTGAGTTCATCAAAAGTCCGACGAGATGCACTGAGCCCAGAAAACACATCTGGTCACTGAGCCCAGAAAACACATCTGGTCTTGTAAAACGTTTTGCGGGCCGCCCACTTTCCTTGCTCGGCTGCAACTTACATTCTGGCTTCGGAGTGTCGAAGATTGAGATCAGAGTTTGCGATCAAGATGAGGCCTCAGGCTTGTGTATAGAATTTTCCATCCTTCCATACTGTGTATCATGATGCACTAGTACGAGGCCGGGGTCGTACCCGTTGAGCCACACCCCCAGCACTTTCGGCGTGGAAGAGTGCCTGGCTAAGACAAAGTAGTACTTTCATCCGTTGTAGAATGGCTGCCCAGGCTGCCCAGGCTTCCCCTTGAGCACATCCGATCACATCATCGCACGGGCATTTTATCCTAGCGTGAACGCCACGGGAAACTCTAAATCTTCCTCGTTCCCTCAGGCCAAACCCGGCCCAGGAGGAGCCGAAGAAAATCCATGCCATGGATTGCATGTACTACAACCTTTGCCTGGCAGTTTGATTCGAGTATCAACGACGCCACCCTTACCTGAACGGGACGACTACTCCGTGGATGCAGGGCCCGTGTCCGGCTACGCGGGTAAACTGTCCCTTAGAGATGGAATACCCGTATATGAGTCCCCAATGGCCCCACAACGGGCCCGGGGTTCGTCTCGATCAGCACAAACTACCTACGCAAACAACACCTACGACATAATATCCACAACGCGATGACCGATAAGACGGCCTAGGCAGCTTCTGCCATGGGATTGCTTGCGCCCTGAGGATAATCGTATCATGAGGTCCACAATGTTCTGGCGATTCCTCCTCCCCTTTATCGTCGTCCTCGGCCAGCTGGGCTTGGTCTTCGGACAATCGTCACCCGCCCAGCTCATAGCAGCCTTGCCGAGTTGTGCTGTGAGTTCTCGTGAACAAGGAGTATAACTCACGAGTTTGCCCAACAAGCTGACGTTCTCAAGTCGTCTTGTTTTATAAGCTCCCTCCCTGTGACCCAGTGCGCCCTCACGAATGCAACATGTCTCTGTACCGATACGAACTACTCGAATACCGTGGAGACGTGTATACTCGGCAACTGTACTATTAGGGAGGCCCTATGTAAGCCCTAATGAGACCAACCTTCGCCTCAAGACGAGGTATCTGACAGATTCTCACAGTCACGAAGAACCAGACCCAGGCTTCGTGTGGAGTTCCGCCTCGGGACAGAAGCCATGAGCTATACATCTTGGCAACCACGCTGGGGGTGATCTCAGCCTCCGTAGTATTGTTAAGGCTCGCCTTCAGAGTCTTCATCTCCCGGATGGGCATGTATGCCGACGACTGGGCAATACTTCTGACACTTTGTCTCGGTGTGCCGGGGACTATTGTTCTGTGCGAGCGCAGCGTTCCCAACGGCTCAGGCAAAGATGTGTGGACAGTACCCTTTTATCAAATCGATGAGTTCGGCAAATGGTTCCTGTTCATGGCAGTTCAGTACTTCTTGGATCTCGCGGCGCTAAAATTGAGCCTGCTGCTCTTCTACCTTCGCATATTCACCTCTCCGATGATGAAACGCCTTCTCTGGGCCACCGTGGTGTTTGATATCATATATGGAATCGTCTTTGGTCTTGTGGCCCTGCTACAGTGCCGCCCTATCAACTACTTCTGGCTCCAATGGGATCGCGAACATCAAGGTACATGCATTAACGTCAACGCCGTGGGATGGGCGAACGCCGGAATCAGTATTGCTTTGGACTTCTGGATGTTGGCATTACCTCTGTCGCAGCTCCAAGGGTTGCAACTTCATTGGAAGAAGAAAATCGGAGTTGCATTGATGTTTTTCGTGGGCACGTTGTGAGTTGCACTTTGCAGGAGGGCAGGCGATGTCAACACTTTTGTTACTGACATATCCTGCAGTGTTACCATCGTCAGTATCCTGCGTTTGCACGCCTTGGTTACATTCGCGACTTCTGACAACCAGACATTCGACAATTTCGACATAATGATCTGGTCCACGACGGAAATTAACATAGGAATCATCTGTGCTTGCATGCCAGCGCTGCGACAGATTCTGGCCCGAATATGGCCGAACGTCTTTGGCGGGGAGCAATCCCGACAGAGATACTATCGCTATGGTAATGGAAAGGACGCTGGCCACGTGCCCACCATCGGGTCAAAAGACGTCGTGCCTGTCCAAAAGGGAATGACTGAGTGGTGGCAAGGACTGAGTCTCAGCAGAGCCAGCATGTTCGTCTCTCAGCGGATGAACCCCAGCGTGGCTAGAGCTTTCCGAGAGAGCTCGCCTATCCAGGAGTCCCCAACCAAGGGCATCCAGGTCCACCGCTCTTTCCAGGTGGAAGGCGAATCACCTACCTCTGTGCAGATGCAAAACCTGAAGCCATACGTTCCATCAAGGCCTCCAAGGCGTGAGATAAGAAGCACCTTCGACGCATAGCTTTGTCAGCACCATTCCTCGAAGCACGAACTGCACGATTATAATGTAAGCGGACCATGAAGTAGGGGACGGGTCACAATATGAGGTGAAAATTGAATCACAAGCTGTCAGACTGTTCAGAACTTTGAGGGAGAATACGGACTACAATATTATCTAAAAAGAACAATAATAAACGATAAGATTTAATTCAAACCGAATGGAGTTTTCGAATGACTGCGTGGGATCCAGCTTTTTTGCATGAGAGATTTAGCACAGACGCATTCCTTCGGCTTCAGGTACTGTGATTACACGCCGAATGTTGAACCGTCGGGTCCTGCAGTCGAATATGTCGGAGCGTGGGGGCAATGTTACAATGAGAACATCTTGAGTCAACATTTCAAGATGCTCAGACCTGAGCGTGACATTATAGGTGTGTTGATTGAGATAATCCCAAGCCGGGTGTACATGCCTCATAATGCATTCTGCCCCGGATGTGACTCGGTACCCTGAGTCGGATCCCGCTGCCTGCGCAACTTTATCAGATCCGAACTGCCGACTGGTCTGGCCCCCATCAAGCACGTGGGCGTCCAATTGATGGTGGGTCGCGGACTCCATAAAATTTCGAGACTAGCAAACGTTGCCAACTTTACTGACGGAATGGGTAAGCTTTTAAGCCCTGAAATTGCGCGAAGAAGCGACAATTCCGAGATCGGTGCGTCTGCTCAGAGAAAGAATTTATTGACCATGGGATTATGCCGACGACTAGCCGTTTTGATCCGCGAGGGTTGAAAGACGGACCGATTCCGCTACGTTGTGGTCATGGCTGCGATGATGCGATCAATCTATTCGCAACACCTCTCGACCACAGCCATTTGTGAGCCTGGCAATTGACGTCTATCACACCAAAAAGTCTGCGGTTGACCTTTTCCCGAGGCTGTCGAGATTTCGGAGCCTTTATGCAGCAAGGGTACACCTGTCGATACCACCTAGGCAATGCCGATCTTCAACAACAATGTGGATCCGCCTACTTGTTCAAAGCAAAACGAGTCGGTTCCAACTTGACGGACGAAATGCTAACTGAACGCAGTCCGGACCTGATCACTGTTCTATGCTTGCTAAAAGACATGCAGTGACGCGAATACAGTTGCCCATTTCCGTATGATAAAAGGGACACAAGTCGCAGTCAGAAATGCCAGGTGTGTTTGTTTGAGGACGTCACCGTCTCCAACTGCTTCGTTTTCCCGCTCCGCTTCGACACTGTCCATCCAGGAGTCGGCCAGTCCGTGTGTCAAACCTGGCTATCCTGGCCAAGAATTCAACTCGTGAAGTACCCGGCGAGATGGTTAGAATCCACAAAGCCCCACTCCAGATCAAGTTACAAGTCATTATGGTATTTCCGCAAGTTTGGTCGCGTCTGTGCCATATCGGATCGATTTTACGGATATGAATGAGAGATAAAAGGATACATGTTTTACTTGCGAGTGTTCACGGTATCTTTTCTCTACAAATATGATAGAAGAAAGATACATTAGCGTACTCCATCCACGTAGGGCTTCGTAGCGAGCCGTGTCCTAAGCGCCCTCGAAAAAACACATTTTCTTGGGCCGATATCCCCACTGCCACCCACACGAAGCTGGGATCTCTGGACAACTTGGAAAAGGGTTGGCGGAGTGGAAACCCTCCCGGGATTTGTCAGGATAATGGATCCATCACAAATCTAGTGACCTTTTCGAATCGGACATCGATCTACGTATGCTCTCATCTATCCCCAAGTGACCTTTGTTTCTATTATAAGACTTAGGACCTTTCCTTCACCATAGTTCTCATGTATCGCTCTACCTTAGTAACACCTACCAGGTCAAGGGCACAGCCAACATGCGGGCTTCATTCGCCAGAACACTGGCAGCTTCTGCCGCCTTCTGCGGTGCAACAGCAACTTGCACTAAGTCTCGGGCCACCGGCTCCTCTGTTGGCAATGTCACGTATGACTGTACGTAAAAGCTCGTTGTTTTCTTTTCCCATTTCCTCATGATCGTCTATAAGCCACCCCCAACATACAGCTAATAGACTAAAGATATTGTCGTCGGTGGCGGACCATCCGGCATCATCGCTGCGACCCGTCTCGCTCAGTCCTCCAGCAAGAGCGTGCTTCTCCTCTCCCGCGGTCAAGGGCCTACTGTCGGGACTGGGGCCGTAGGGACAGTGGACTTCAACAACACACTGACACCTATTGACGTTCCCGGCCTCTCGACTGCTGTCACCTCGTACAACGTAGGGGACCAGCCCCTCTTCAATGCCTACCTTTGCTCAGATGTGGACGCCTTCGCATCCTGCGTGTTCGGGGGTGGTGCTTCCATCAACTACATGGTCTTCCCCCACCCTCCTGAGCGCGACTTCGACGACAAGTGGCCTGCGGGATGGAAGTGGGATGACATATCGACCGCCGCTGACCGTGTGTGGGACCTCAACCCAGGCACCATGCTCCCGAGCATGGATGGCAAGCGGTATGACCAGGGCATGTTCGAGACGGTGTCAAAGTTCCTTGATGCCCAGGGCTGGTCGGAGGTTGACCAGGTCGCGGAGCCCAACAGCAAGACTAAGGTCTATAGCTATCCCAACTGGGATATCGGCGTCTCTGATGGGTTGCCTAAGCGAGTCGGTCCTGTGAGAACCTACCTGCCCTTGGCTGAGGAGCTTGACAACTTCTCCTACCGGCTGAACTCCACTGTCCGTCGTGTTGTCCGCAATGGTGGACAGGTCACCGGTGTCGAGGTGGAGACGGAATCCGGTGTCGAGACTGTCAATCTTGCTGTCGGCGGTAAAGTTGTCCTAGCAGCTGGTCCTTGGGGGACTCCTCGCATCCTTTTCAACTCCGGAATTGGCCCAGTTGACCAGATTCAGACCGTTGCCGACGGCACTACGGGCATCATCGTCCCACCGAAGGAGGACTGGATCGACCTTCCTGTTGGCCAGGCAATCAAGGACCATCCGATCTTCAGCATCTATGTTCAGACGCCTGATAACTGGACCTCATTCAACACGAGCACGGTTGTTGAAGGGACGAACGTCGACGATGTTGAACTGTATACAGAGCAAGGCTCAGGTGTTCTGGCTCAAGGCTATCACCGCATGATCTTCTGGACTTCGAACGTGGCGTCCGACAACGTCACTCGGTACTACCAGGGTAGTGTCAGCCCTCAGGGTCAGGGCCTTTTCCTGATCAAGGCCTATTTGACCCACGGCGCCACCTCTACCGGAAAGATGAGTATCCAGGCCAACGGCACAGTCGGCTTCACGCAGATGCCCTACCTCCAGGCCCAGGGTGACCAAGAAGGCGCGGGGATGTTCGTGGAGGAGCTGCTTGAGAGCGTCTCTTCCTATGGCTGGGAGCTCACCCGAGGCACCACTAACGCCTCTTCCATCCTGTCGTCTTACAGCCAGGGCGACCACTATATCGGCACCGCGAACATCGGAACTGACCGCAAGACCTCTGTGGTTGACACAGACGTCAAGGTCTGGGGTACTGAAAACCTGTACATTGTCGATTCGAGCATCCACGCTGATCTCCCGACCGGAAACACCCAGGCCATTACTATGGTCGTGGCTGAGGCTGCAGTGGAGAAGATTATCGCTGCCGACTCGGCCCCTCAGCTCAAGAAGCGTCAGCATTGAGCAGGAAATTCGATGGAATTTAGTGGAGAACGTAAGGTGGTTTTGATGGAAGTTGTGGCAAGCATATTTTGTTCGTGTAAATAAATCCGTACCGTAACTAGATATATCCGATGAAATGTGTACCATATGTCTCTTAGATAATTGGGTATCAATATTTAACTCTTGTATTCTTCTTGTTATTCGTGATATTATTCAGCGTGCTATCTTGTCATATTGGGGACGGCCTGAAATCCTCTATCGTTGGCGCTGTTGTTGTCGACGACGTTGATGTGGACGAGCGTGATATTGGCCTTAGTTGAGACTGGCTCCGTGCCACAGACCGCTTTTTCCAGTGGCCCATATGCCCCAATGGCCCTGATTCTCTTTGTGACGTCTCTGCGGTCGGTAGTGGTGATCTGGGGACATCCGTCTCTGGTCTTTGCTCGCTGGCATTCTTGCCATCATGCCCCGCCGGCATGCTTCCAGGTAGCTCTGCCACGAAGTGCGGCACTTCCATCTCTGTCGCAGCTATGTGCAACGGTGGCATCTCTACAGCATCTCTCTCTACGGGCGCTTCACTCAGGGCGAGCGTGCTAGCCCTCGCCCTCGAGTCCAGTTCGGCCTTATTGTCCGGCGCAAACCCACCACCACTTGTTTTGGGCGAAGACTTGGAGTCACCAACGCCAGATATCATGGACTCAGTGCGTGCACCATTGGTCTCGCGCCTCTTTCTGCGGTGCCGCCATACGAAGAAACCCACAGCGCCCACGGCTAAAGCGACAATCATTCCTCCTACACCAATAACTATTCCGATTATAGTGCCAGACGGTATTCCACTATCCGTCCCCGAGTTGGGATCATCGTTCTGGGCGACGGTGGTGCTGGAAGTCGATGACGGGGTTGGGGTGTCGGTATTGCTGCCCGTCCCGGGCGCTGCCGTGGTTGTTGATGGCGCGGAATATGTCGATCCGGGAACGGTCGGGTCTGTCGCGAGAATGCTGAGATCGGATTCCTGCCAGCGGACCTGGAGGGCAAAGGCTAGCTCTGAAGCGTCGGTCGTGTGTACACATTTGCTGTACGAATAAGGGTCGTTCAAGAGGCACGTATATCCCGTCGGACAGCAGACCCTGACGGTCTCACTCTGAAGCACCTGCCCTCCGTAATATACCATTCCTCCATCGTCTGTTCGCGCAAGCTCGTATGGAAAGTCGCAGCCCTTGGTGAAACCCTTCGGACATATTCCTGGACTGTAGAAACCTGGCCGGAGTCAGCTTGAAGGGGTTAAGACTGTATCCAATAGCTGCTTACCGAAGCTATAGGCGTTTAATGCGTGAAACCTTGGTGGCATGCACACCAGGCTCGACAGCGGCGGTGTGACGGTGTCTGTCCAGTAGAGACTCTAGAGGGTGACGTCAGTGGATGCGGTTCCATTCCATGAACTCCTATTCAGGGGGCTAATCACCGCGCAAAAGTCCGGCGTCGTAAAGACCGTGGTGAGAGGGCCCGCGCCGTGATACCCGACGGCGTACGTCGCGGGCTGGCCCAGGTAGTCCAGCGTTGTGATTGTGGTCATGCCGCCGTATTGCAGTCGCGGCTTAGCGAGCCATTGCTCCGGGGAAAAGTTGTCATGGAGGAAGAACAAGTTCCTTGGAGGTGCAGAACCAGGAACACCTTGATAGCGTGAAGTCGAACTTCGTTCGGGGTCGGTACCAAAGCCCCAACACAGCTGACACGGACAGTGGCAGAGTGGGTTCTTGGGTAAGCGAACACGAGTCAGATATCCAAGCTGGCATTTGATTGCTTTTGGCTGTAGTCGCGTCGATCAAACGTACACTAGCTAAAATCATTCTCCCAAGGTCGTCAATAATCTCTAGAATGAAGTAGCTTGTATTTCTTCCGACGTTGACATATATTCTCAAGATTGAAACCGGATTTTTTTTTAGTTGGTCCTTGTCTTACATGTCTCGTGAAGCGTGCGCGCTGACCCGATGAAGTCACAATCATCACGAGGGGAGAGAAGCAAACGTCCCGGGCCGCCCATCGAAGCCGACAATTCCGGGTAAATGAGCGGGTCCAGGCGCAGATCTTCAACTGTGCGCCGACACCGAGGCCTCCGCGTCTGTTTGGTGTCTCTATCCGATTTCCCGTGCGAACTGCTCCGGCTGCATGAGGAGCCTTGCTCTGTCTTCCGTCGCGACGTCGAACCGTTGTCGATGAAAGACGACGCTGGCATCAGGAGAGCTGGGACTTGAGTCAGGACGCAAGGGCGATTAACAGGCACCCTGGAAACTCACTGCCCCTGAAACCTTTGGCTTCCCAAAGAGTCACAACAGTGTTTCCTCGTGGCCGGAATGAAACTGGGGACTTGTCTGGTCTTCGAGGATAGTTGAATTTTGACCCTCATTGTGAGAATAACGTGAGTCGCATGACACAATTGGCTTACTGATGGACCCAGTCAATTGCCCGCGATCATATATCCACACAGCGTGTGGTTAAAACCTTCCGAGATCGCCAATAGTGCACCCGGCCTTCTTCCCCACACAGCTCATGGTCAGCAAGTATCTGCGGGCGTTGGATTCCGCTGCGACGATACTGGTATTGACGACACATTCGTGTGTTCTGAACACACATACACACGTGTTTCCACAGGCATTTATTGCGGAACTAATGCTCGACTTTTCCTCCCCTAGGCTGTCCCGACCACACTCTACAACGTCGGCGCCCAGCCTTAGAGGTTGATTCTCAGGCTGAGATGGTTGTCGAAGGTCGCTGTACCCCAGTATGGTTCCATACCTGTTGGGACCAGGAAGTCAGTATATAAGGGCCAAACCACACTGCGGGTGGATCAACACATACCACCATTTCCAACGTTGACGTAAGTGTCGGTGCCAAAAATGCCCTGCTCAGACATCGCCAAGAGCCAGTCCTTGATATCGCCAGTGAAATTACCCTGATACATATTGTTCTCTGGGACAAGCAAGGACGACACAGTGATTCCAGTGTCTGTGTTCTTGCCTTGGTACAACTTCCAGCCATCCTTGCCAAAGAGGCTGATCGTGGCAACGGGGCCTTCTGCCCAGCCAATTGGGACCTGGCCGCCTTCGTACTGCAGCCACAGCATGAGTTCTTGAGCGTTGCTTGATGTAGAGTCTCCCTTCGTGTCGGACGTCATGAAGTCATAGACCACATTTCCTGAGAGTCAGTGTCAGCAACGGGTGCGAAGATGCATCTCAAGGTGCAGTCGAGAACCAACCTTTGTACGCAGTCGTGTTGCTAATAGTCCACTCATAGGTGCTAGGAATAGAAGAAATAGCATTGAGCTGTGTCTCCAGGTTTTGCGTCAATCCAATGAACGAATAGCCTTTGACAACATTGGTCGAAACAGCCTCGTCGATGTCCCAGACGCTGGACCAGTGGATCGTCTGGTCGTCACCTGACCCGGTGAAATCAAAGTACTCCGTGCAGCAGGACCCCGAGATATCCTGGTAGTTGTAGTTCATAGAATACACGATCCAAGGAGTGCCTGAGATGACCTGGTAATCGTTCGGGGCCCCGCAGAATTTGGCAGTGGCAGCCGAGGAGGCCCGCTCGACAGCGGCAGCGGCTGTGCCCGTCACAGCTGTGGCCGCGATGAAGAGCGCTGGGAGAGAACAAAATGCCATCTTGTATTTGAAAGAAAGTGGGTTGGCCAAATGAGCGAAAGAATGGGCTGCTGCTGCGGCGGTATGACTTCAACTACAGCTGATGTCAAATGCAGAACATTAGCGATGCTCACAGATACGTGAACGCGTGCAGCCGCAATTTTTATTATCAGTCTGCACTCAGTCTTCATCTTGATCACATACTATTCGGCGTTGTCATTGGTGGGTCATGTTTCCACCTCCAAGAAAGGAGTTTGTTGCAATTAGAATTGCCCTACCGAATGTTTCATTTCAGTGAAACAGTAGCGGGAGACTCCTATTCAACATCACCCAACCCTAATCAAACCCCGAAGTTCTGGACTTACGCAAAGGTCTTTTTGATTTATTAACCCCGGGATCCTTGTGGCTCATCATTTCATCGCATCAACTTTAATCAACTCCACTCAAAACCCCAACCCAGGCACTTCCGGGATGCCTGGACGCCCGGCCCTTGGGTCCCACAGGACTGACCTCCGGGTCTAGGATTTCTCGAAGAACTGATTCTTTGGCCGTGGAAGTCCAAGATGTTCACGCAGCGTCGTCCCTTCATAATCTTGGCGGAAAATACCCCGGCGTTGGAGTTCTGGAACCAATCGCTCGACGACGTCATCAAGGCCCTGTGGAAGGAAAGGAAAAGTTACGGTGAATCCATCAGATCCGTCCTCAGCAAGCCACCGGCCCATCTCGTCGGCAATGCTCTCCGGTGTCCCTACGAACGACAGCCCAGAGTACCCGCCAAATCGCTGCGCGAGCTGCTTGACAGTCAGTCCCTCATCCTTCGCAAGCTTGACCGCGCCCTCCCGTGCCGTCTTGCTGGCATTGGTCTCGGGCAAATCGTCTGGTAGCGGGCCGTCTGGGTCGAACCCGGATGCATCGGTCCCCAACATGATGGATAGGGATGCTATGGCGCTGTCATAGTGTACCAAGCTGTCCAGCTTGAGCCGTTTCGCCCTGGCCTCCTCTACCGTGTCGCCGACGATTATCATGGCCGCAGGGAGGATCTTGATGTGCTCGCGGTTCCTGTTAGCTGCGGCCGCCCGGTCCTTGATGTCTGCATACAGTGCCTTTCCGGACTCCAGGTCTTTCGGGGAGCAGAACACAAGTTCCGCGGTTTCTCCCGCCAGCTGTCTCCCGGGGTCGCTCTGACCCGCTTGGACAATCACAGGCCAGCCTTGGACTGGCCGAGCAATGTTCAACGGCCCGCGGACGCTCAGCTCATCTCCCTTGTGGTTCAGTGTGTGTATCTTGTCCGGGTCGACATAAATGCCGCTCTCCTGGTCGCGGACGAAGGCGTCGTCGGCAAAGCTGTCCCAAAGTCCCGTAACGACGTCGTAGAACTCTCTGGCTCGCTTGTAACGATCGCCGTGCTGCATGTGCTCATCCTGGCCAAAGTTCTTAGATGATTCCGGGTTGCCGGTCGTGACGATGTTCCAGGCTGCTCGACCATTGCTGAGGTGGTCCAGTGAAGCGAAACGACGAGCAATGTGGTATGGCTCATCATATGTTGTGGATGCAGTCGCTGCGAGTCCAATCTTCTCTGTCACTACCGACAGAGCGGAGAGAAGCGTGAAGGGCTCGAAAGATGTGACCGTGTGGCTTCGCTTGAGAGCCTCAACCGGCATATTCAATACAGCCAGATGGTCAGCCATGAAGAATGCGTCGAACTTTGCAGCCTCGAGCTTTGTGATGAAAGACTTTAAATGCGCCAGGTTGAAGTTGGCATCAGGAAAAGAGCCAGGATAGCGCCCTAAGTATTATGTTAGTCCTGCTACGGATCCTAATGTGGTGCGTCGTGGCTCAATCCAAAACATGAAAGACGGGGATCCGTAGGAGAAGAGTGGTACTGACATGCTCCGGTATGGAGACTCACAGGTCGCATGAATGCGGTGAGGTGTAATTTCTTTGAGTCGGGCATGTTCAAAGCTCTTCTTTTGTGAGTTTCGCGGTGCCTGGTTCCTCTCGAATAGAGATAGACAAATTATCAGTCTTCATCCTTCCTGACGTGGACTTTTGAAGCTTCCAACGTTCGGTGCGGGTGTAGTAGTTATCCGGGTGATGACAAATGGATTGCACCATCGCGATGGCGACATCGATGCATGTGGGAGGGGTACGTAAACCTCGACTAATCACAGAGACGGCGAGGCATATTTCTATCGAGACACGACTTCCGGACAATACACGAAATTGGTAAGCTCTATCTGACTCCGGTATTTCCGGATTCTCATGTGTGGCTGTGGTCGAGAATAAGAATCAGCAAGACTGCACCGCCTTTTTCTGCTAGGAAATACTGCATGTCATAGACACAACCGGCAAGATTTGCAAATTCATAAGTGTCCCTGCAGACTGTATGAGAAAATCTAGGTCAACCAAATTTGGCGTGGACGCTTTGATTCAACCCACATATTGGCTATCCAAACTCAAGTCCCAGAGAGTAGCGCGACGACGCCGTTGTCACAACCTGTATATTGGTGATCACGCCAGGCATGCCCAGGTGCTAGTAAGACTATTACAGCCGGCGGGCGAGTCCCATTTTGAGGATCAATCATTAAATGGCCCAATATCTCTATGAGTATTTGATTACCGAGTGCTTTTGTCTTCAGACAAAGCCACCTCCCGAATCCAAGCACCTAGAAAAGATTAAAGCTCAAGACCTCCCATTATGGCGAGTTAAATTTGAATGTTGTCCTTTCAGTCATCTCTCACGTGTGATCTTGTAGCAATTTATCATTAATGTTGTTACTGCGGATTGTTTCACGGCGACGAGGTCTCCCGAGGTCAGGAACAATTTTATATGCTAGCATTTTTCACTGTAGCTTTGCACAAGGGTGGGCGATCCCACAAGAGAGCACACGTATCACAGTACCAAGTCGCTGAAAATCGAATGATGCCGATGCAGGAGAGTAGTGTCCCTTTCTGACGCCGTTGCAAAGCGTTGAACTACATGACCTGCATTAGAGAGAATGCGGCCTAGCCGTCTTATGTCTTCAACTAATTTAGTATTGAACTGGGGCTGGTCACACTTGATGCAGATGGCCGGTCAAGTCGAGCTATCCATATCCCATCGTCCAAAATGAGGCTGTGCTGTGCTTTCGTTGGTCGTCATCCGAGCCACCAAGGCCGTCATTGGTGCAATCCATCTGCAGCAGTACGCGATGCATGCCTAACGCAGCCCAAGAGGAGTTTCTGACCTGTGGTTGCTTGACGCGAATTCTTGTCACTCACCAATTGGCGGACCATGGAGTACAAGATCTTCACCGGTATATACTTGAGGAAGACCAGCGCTCATTTCCCAGTTTGACATCATCGGGCCAGAGACATGATAAATTATTGTGGAACATGTTCCCCAAAACTTCTCCGCTGGCTTTCACACTCTTCCTTGTGCGGTTGTTCTTCTGCATCCACCACGACGATTCAGAGCGGCACTGAGCATATGGCAACACTGACGCTCAACGGGCTTGAGGCCACACTTAGCCGCTTGCATCTGGATGCTCTTCCAGTGATCGAGCCCACAAGCCCTCTTGATAAGCCGCTCGATATCGCACGGTCTTATCTAGCCAAGATTCTCGGAGAAGTGGCAAGTGTCGGACCCGATGTCGCGTACAACGCAATCCAGTGGCCTAACAATGTATACAACGGCGACTTGGTCGTGATCTTACCCAAGCTCAGCCGAGGAGCTGATCCTCAAGAATATGCTTCACAGATCATTCCCAAGGTAAGCCTGGGACTCGAAGGAGTTCTTATATAGGTAAAGACCACTAACTAACTGGTCAGTTACGCTGCCCTCTTTTCATTCTCCCATTTGCAGACGGGGTCCACTTACGGATGCAATTCGATATCCGTCCTTTGGCGCGTTTACTGCTCCCGTACATCCGTGATCGGAGTGCGTCGTACGGGTTTGACTCAAACTCAAGCTTGAAGGATCTTGAAAACATCAAGTCCGGGAAGAAGAGTGTCGTGATCGAATTCTCTTCTCCCAATATTGGCGACAAGTTCCACGGGAAGCACCTTCGAAGCACCATCCTCGGTTGGCACCTTGCACAGCTTCACCGTTCCATGGGCTGGGACGTCCACGCAATCAACTACCTCGGGGACTGGAGCAAGAAGACCGCTCTAGTTGGCATGGGATGGGAGGAGCTGGGTCTTGGGAGTGAAGAGCGGTTTGCTCAAGATCCCATTGGACACCTGCTCGAGGTGTACAACGAAGTTGAGAGACAATTTGCGCCTGAACAGAAGCATGCGAAGGAAGTTAGGGACAAGAACTTGAAAGGGGCTGATGAGGTCAAGGGCGAGGACACAGCCGCGATTGAGTCTCAGGGGCTCTTCGCCAAGAGAAACGAGTTCTTCAAACGCATGGAAAGTGGTGACCCGAAAGCTGTCGAACTTTGTAAGAGGTTCAGGGAGGTCAGCATCGAGCATTACAAGGCGCTATACACGCGCCTCAATGTCGTCTTCGACGAGTACTCGGGAGAGTCACAGATACCCGTCGATGCAATGAACGCGGTCGAAGATGCCCTGAGAACCAAGGATTTGCTTGAGGAGCAGGAGGGTAGCTGGATGATCAACATGAAGAAGCATGGTGAAAAAGGCGGTGCAGCCATCATTCGCGACCGGACTGGCAGCCACACCTACCTCTTGCGGGACATTGCCGCTGTGGTTGAGAGACACAAAAAGTACCGCTTCGACAAGATGCTCTATGTGGTTGCTTCTGATCACGACCTGCACTTCCAAAGGGTGCTTAAAATTTTGGAGATGATGGATATGGGCGATCTTGCGACCAAGATACAGCACGTGCACTTCAGCAAGAACTCACAGGTCCTAGACGATATTGATCGAGGCGATCTCCTGGAGGGAATCCTACTCCACAGCAGAAAGGAAACTGAGAAGTCACTTGCGGATGAACCTGAAAAGTTGTCTCTCCTCGAAGAAGCAGGTCATACCACGGAGTCTTTATGTGCAGCTAGCCTCCAGATTGACGGTCTCGGCGTGAAGAGAGCCACCGACCACACGTTCCATCTTGGACAGAACCCAACGGGGCCTGAGATCCAGTTTACCCTGGCCAAGATCAAGGGATTGATTGAGGGGAAAAGTGTCCCGGACGTGTCGGCTCTCTCGGATGGCGACCTGGCTTCTATTGAAGACGAGACATTCGCAGACCTACTCCGGCTTCTGGCTCAGTTACCGGATGTCATTGCAGCAGCCCATAAATCCTTTGAGCCTTCACTCATCGTGTCTTTCCTCGCGTCGGTGTCCAGCCAGGTTTCAGAGGCTTTGGAAGAACTTGGGGATGGAAACGACGTCTTGGTTTCGCGAATGATTGTGTTCGATGCGACGCGCCAGGTTCTCGAGAATGGTCTGAGGTTACTCGGGATTGAGGCTTGAGAATGAGTAGGACTGAGGGGTCGGCTAGTAGCGTACTAAAGACCAAGCTCGGAGATATTAGTTCATCTGACTAGCGGTTCTGGTGGAACGTAATTTTGGAGACTTTCTGCCGGAAAAACAAACTACATGCTTGCAAACCTTCGACGCCAGGCCGGCTCTTGATGGCCTGCGAGTGCCCCCGGGGCAGTCCACATTCCGCAGTGGTTTTGACAGACGTGTTGACCCCGGTATTTGGCCAGATGACGATACCAAATCCATACTAGGTGCTACGTCAAGTTGCAGTCTCGACAAGTTTAGAAAGCCTAACCAAGCCTGTTTGGCCAAGGCAAACTTCCCCGCGCCCGGTACAGTAGACTGACTGCAGTGTGAATGATGCTTTGCATCGTCAGTGAAATTAGCAATGACCCCGCAACAAGCCAAATATCCGAAGAGTGTAACGTTGGAGTGCAGCATTGGCCTGCAGTCACTATCTGCGGCGATCTTCAAATGGGATGAACTGCTGCATTTCAAGGTTTGACTCTCAAGTCAAATAAATACGTAGATGCCTCCCACTCTTTCTTCAATAATATGAGGGCATCTCAAATTTTGGAAGCGTCCCAAAACAAGATGTCACGTTATCCTTGGTTCTTATTGCTGACCCGGCTTCTTGTCGAGGGCACTACTCCAGCATTCGGCCAGAACACGAGCACAGACTTCTTCCAGTACATCGACCCCCTCATTGGGACCACCAACGGGGGCCATGTCTTCCCCGGGGCTACTTTGCCCTTTGGCATGGCGAAAGCGGTGCCGGACGTGAACAGTGACGAGCGGCAAGGTGGATATGCGTCTGATGATGGCGAGAGTAAGAATTCAACATGCTTCGCGTTTCTAGATCTAAGAGCCGAGGAGCTAAGTCTTCTTCAGTTTCTGGGTTCTCACACATGCACGATAGCGGCACAGGCGGAGTAAGTAGCCTTGAGAGCACTTTGCGTGTTCAGGAATCACTGAGGACACTCGACTAAGAAATCTGATTACACCATTAGGGACAAGGCAAAGGCAATTTCCCAATATTTCCCCAGACGGGCTGCCCTGACGACGACATATACCAATGCGAGTTTCCAAAGGCACTGCGAGCAGTCAAACGAGTCAACGATTCCGTTCAGGCCAGCCCTGGCTACTTTGCTCTTTCACTCAACACCTCCATTCACACGGAGATGACAGTGGCGAACCGCACTGCCCTCTACCGCATTACCTTTCCAGGGCCATCATCCAATACTTCAGCTCCGGCTCTGCCGTACAGTCCTCTCATCTTAATCGATCTCACAGACCTGTCCGACAGCCGCAGCAACGGCAGCATAAGCGTTAACCCTGACACTGGCCGTATAGTGGGCAGCGGGACCTTCGGCCCATCCTTCGGCGACGGGAGTTACGACCTGCACTTCTGCGCTGACTTTCAGGGCGCGTCCATCCGTGATACGGGCATCTTTCAGAACAACCGCCCCGGCCGCGAGCCAAAGTCCCTGAGCACGTATGGCACAGGCTCCACGAGCCCGATCCCGGGCGGCGCGTGGGTGCAATTCCACCCGCCGGACGAGGCCGATCAAATCCGCGTGAGGGTCGGGCTGAGCTACCTCAGCGTTGACCGGGCGTGCCAAAACGCTGAGGCCGAGATACCTGGGGACTTCGACTTTGACGGCACGAGAGCCGCTGCTGAGGCTGCGTGGAGGACGAAGTTGGGCGTTATCTCTGTGGACCCGACCGGTGTCAACAGCACTTTCTTGACAACTTTCTGGTCCGGCCTGTATCGGACCTTTATTTCGCCGCAGGATGTGACAGGCGAGAATCCGCTATGGGAGAGTTCTGAGCCATGTGAGTACCTCACCCTACCAATGCAGCACATTCTGATCGTGACACTGCAGACTACGACTCCTTTTATTGCATCTGGGATTCATACCGCAGTATTCATCCTCTAATCACTCTGCTTGACCCCCTCAGCCAGACGCTAATGGTGCGGAGTCTGATCGATATCTACCGCTTTGAAGGCTGGCTGCCTGACTGCCGAATGGACTTGTGCAAGGGTTTCACACAGGGTGGTTCCAATGCAGATGTTGTACTTGCAGATACCTTTGTGAAAGGTTTCACGAATGGGATAGACTGGGAAACAGGATATGAAGCTGTTGTCAAGGATGCTGAAGGTGAGTGAGTGGTGACCCTGGTATGATCTAATAACTCTAATAAAGTATTCCAGTTGAGCCACCTAAATGGTCAGTTGAAGGTCGCGGAGGCCTCGCCAGTTGGAAGAGTCTAAACTACATTCCCGCGGATGACTTCGATCCCTACGGCATAGGGCCGTTCACGAGATCCATTTCACGAACTGTGGAATACGCTTACAACGACTTTGTCATCGCTTTGATGGCGAAGGGACTCAACAAGACAGCTGACGTCGAGAAGTATATTGAAAGCTCGGGATATTGGGCAAACCTCTACAAAGAGGGTCAGACATCGTTTCTCAACATATCACAGGATCAAAGTCCCTGGGTGGACAGCGGATACACTGGGTTTCTGATGCCAAAGTATTTGAATGGCACCTTTGGCTTCCAGGATCCGTCCCTTTGCTCTCTGCTGTACAATTTCACTTCTTGCTACCTAAAGTGGGTTTTCTTCGCTCGCGTTGGGCTAGCTGTTGAATGGATGCAAGCCAATACTGATCATTTTCACCAGTGCCAATGGCCACGAAACTTACGAGGGCAGCTCATGGCTATACACATTCTACGTCCCCCAGGACATGGCTACCTTAGTCACCACCCTGGGAGGCCCTGAAACGTTCGTTTCTCGGCTACAGTACTTCCTCGAGACCCCGGGCCTGAACTACATCGGTGACGAACAGTCCTTCCTGCCCACATACCTGTTTCACTACGCAGGCCGGCCCGGTTTGTCTTCATTCTATCGGCATTTTTACATCCCCAGTCAATTCAACGAGTCCATCAACGGCATTCCCGGAAACGATGATAGTGGCGCCATGGGCAGTTTCATAGGCCTTACCATGATGGGCCTGTGGCCAGTCAGCGGGCAGGACGTGTATCTCATCACGCCGCCGTTCTTCAGGGAGGTTAAAATCACGAACCCGCTGACGGGCAACACCGCCACGGTCCGCAATGTCAACTTTGATGGGGACAGCTACCAAAACATCTATGTGCAGAGCGCCACGTTGGATGGGCAGCCATACACCAGGAACTGGATCTCGCACTCTTTCTATACGGACGGTGGCGTCTTGGAGCTGACGCTGGGTGCGAACGAGAGCAGCTGGGGAGTGAGAGACGAAGACCTGCCTCCGAGCATCTCCACCGGGTATTTTACTTAATGCAGAGCTCGCTTCGAGTGACAGCCAAAAGTTTGAAATATATACGTGCAAGCTCTACCCGAATAGAAAGTGGTCTTCGGGTGCTGCGAATAATGTAAAAAGGTGGTCTAATATCTACAGCTCGTCCTTGCTGTCAGGCTTCACAGCGTCCTGTCCCTCTTTATCTATTGACGCGCCCGCCTTAGCGCTCAAGACTTGCGCCTTGATGGTGAATTCCATTGTCCTCTCCTTTGTCTTCCTATCAGGAGTAGTGTAGTCTGTGGGCCATGCAACAACGCCGCCATCGACAACCTTGGGGCCGTACTTGGAGAGGTCCGTCAGGGTGCCTGACAGGTACCAAACGTCAGTAAGTGTACAAATTGAGTGGAATAAGAGTCTGGAAGGATTGTCTCACCTTCACATTTGCTGCCCTCAGCAATCCATAGTGGTAAGTTTTCGTAGAGCGCCCCAGGGGCGAAGATGACAGTCTTCTTCTCGTCCAATGGCCTCAACTTCTCCGCCTTGTCCGCATCTGGCAGCTTCGCGGTCTTCTTGACCGTCTCGCCCTCCTCGGGCTTTTGGTAGATAGCAAATAGGCCCTTTCCTGGGCCCTCACTCCGCTCCTCTTCCTCGATCCACTCCCTCACCTTGACGGGGACATCTGCGTACTCCATCTTGAGCAGGTTGCGCTCATACCGGTGCGCATCGATGCCGTCCCACCCGCCGGGGTATGGGCGCCCGCCAAAGAAGGTCTTCAGGGCCTCGCTGTATGGCCCGAGGCCATTGGGCTCCGGCAGTTGGAGATCATGGAGCTGGTACTCGAATGCTTTGAAGGTGCGCTGGCTCTCGCAGGTGGTGTCGAAGTTTGCGAGCTTGGGGGAGGAGAAGGGGTCTGTCCAGGTGAAGTTCTCGAGCTTGGATGGCTCGATCTTGGGCGGTACGTTGTCTTCTGGTCCTGGCACGCCCCCTCCCAGGACGGGAGACAGCAGCAGTGCGATGGAGAAAAGAGATGGAGTCTGCATTGTGGAGTTGTTCTGCTGGGACAGGGCGATGGCGACTCCGGGATTGGTCTTGTAAATGAACAACAATATACAGATCTGATAATCTGCGAAGGTCCTCGCAGGCACAGGCCATGGTTATATGGGCTGAGGAGTGGGAAACTGGTTCGCTGTCCTCATCGGAGGCGTCTTCCGCATTACCCTTTTCGTCTGCCGAGCCTGGGAGAGCTCGAGGGGATGCATGACAAGAAGGCGCCACATTCAAGACGAGAAATTCAGCCTCATTGCATGCAGCATGTGATGCGGAGAGATCATGCGCCTTTTGAACGCTCAACTCACGCACCTTGCACCATCAGAAATGCGCAAGTATCCACACGTGCCCAGCCCAGCTTCCTCCACCCGTGGCTGATGTTCCGAGTTCCAAGGCAGCCCCGTAGTTAATGAGTTGGAATGCACCGCAACCCACACTGTAGCCAATTGAGCCGCCCCCAATTTTCCAAGCTCGCGTACCCCAATTTACCCCGAGATCAACCCCAACGGCCCTACCCCAAGCCTCCGATGGCTCGCTGTGTGTACGACCTTTTGGTGGCAGAAGGCGTTGAATCTCTGAGCAAGTTTTATGAAGAGCTTCCGCTGGAGGGCCGCTTCGGCCGCTATGGCAGTCCTCTGCTCGCACATACGATACTATGTACAATTGAGCAAGTCACCTGGCCTTCACGACTTTTGCGGTTTCTTGAAAGCTTGTTCGACCTCGTGAAAGTCGATCGGTTGGGTCTGCTCTGTCCTTAGAGCTGTGCATGCCCACTGATGATAAGTACTAAGTTACCAAGTGGAAGAGGATGTAGAGAATTTGGAAGGATACTGCCTCGGTGGTTATTATCCAACTTGGATCGGCGACACTTTCAGTGACGCACTGACGGCCTATATAGCATCGTTCATAAGCTTGGCTTTGGCGACGATTCTGCCCTTTGTCTCGCCCGCAACTACCACCACCATTCCTATGTATCGTTGGAGGTAGGATTTAGGGGGGCATCTTCGCTCTCGGGGCAGTTTAAGGTAATGTGATCGTCTCAGATCACGACGAGAAGCCAGAAGGTGGGCGATTTGTGCCCAAGCTGCTCCATGAGTTGTCGGTTGCTGGTCCCGACCTGGCTACTGTGAGGGGGACGTTGAGGGCGGCGAGATGAAGGCACTCGAAGAGTTCATCGTGGGTATGCTTGTGCTTGAAGCGACGCAAAGATTTACTGTTGGACATTTCATTGTTTATGATGAAATCACGGAATAGACGCTGCCAGCATGGAAGAGGCGGATGAAGAGAACATCGGAGGATTCACAGAGAAAGGTCCAGACTGGCGGAATGCAATGATACGCAGTGGAACCCGAGCAAGCAAGCCGTATCATGTATATGAATTGTGATTGCAGGTAAGCAGAACTCTCGCCTGTGGCCTAACAAGCAAGCCTAGAGAACCCCCACAAAAGCTCTGGGTGAAGCTATGACGAGCTTTTCCCATGGGATGATCATCATTCGCAGAATTTTGCTAGGGCCATTAGCCTCAAGTCTCACCTTCCATTTGCATGATAATATTGAGGAACAATGGATTGCAGTTTATAATTCAATAATGATGGTGGTCATTCGGCAAAGGTTGAGAAAATTCCTGGGAGACATCAGTGTATTTCTTATTTCTGGGTCATCTTGGCAGCATTCTGAGATCTTTTCTGTGATATATACCCCTTTCTTCCGGATTCCATCAACTCTGCATCGACTGATCGGAAGCGGCCACCCTGCTCATTAAGCACAGCCCCTCACTAATATTGACGATTTCTTTGACAGGATGGGGAGTCAATGATCTCGGCCATTCAGTGCTCATTGTCAGAGTTACATTCACCCTGAGTGTGTTAGCCAAGTAAGTACTCTCAACGGATCAGTATCATGTTTCCGCTGCCTGACCGGGACCCCTTTGCGGACCATCTCAGATATCAATTCTGCAAGTATGACAAGCACTTTGCTGGGAAGACCCCGCCAATTCTAGATTGATGCATAATGACCGAGTGCAGCGAGACTACAAGCCTGGACGATAACAGGTGATATTCGCAGACGCGTTAATTGCCAACGCTATAATCACCGCCGGCTCAGTCCCCAGCTCATACTAGCTCTCACACTTTCGCGGTACATTTGATCGCAGATGGCCCCATATTATCCAGTTGTTTTCATACTAAAGGCGCTTCGCGTCGCTAGAGTGAAGTCTCGTCCCACCCAGCCTCGTGCCTCAGTCGTCCGTCAAAGTTGGATTGAACCCCACCCCCCGGGTTACTGTCCCTTTCCCCTCAAAATCATCGAAGCAAAACCATCTCCATGATCTGCTTAGGCTACATCAACCAGCTCTCCAGGGATCAACATAGCAAGTGCTGCACCTCCAGTCCTTCTTCTGTTTGGCACCAAGAACTTTTCTGCTCTGTTGGCTTTTTCTCATGAGCTGTCTAGCCCACTCTCGCAGGCAGAAAGCATGTTGGTTCGGCACGAAGGCGCATTGCTCGTAACGCACGGGAGTGTGGACCTGCTGCTCGCGCGTCAGAGCCGCTGGGAAGGTACCAACGGCAGGTGTTTGCGGCTCCTGTACCTGAGTGGAAAACGGCAGCTTGCACACGATGCACTTCGCCGGCGGGTTCTCCAGGTTGCGCTCGAGCTCCTCGGTCGTGACGTGTTTTACCACAGGGAGCAGGTCCTTCGCGATGAGGTAGAACTCGTTGCGCTCCTCGACGCGAAGGTCATGGAGCGTGATGTGGAGGTCCTCCATCCGGTTGGCGATTGCGGCTGATATCGCGTTCAGGTCTGTTTTGTACTTGTCTTTACGGTCCCCAAGTTGACCGAATTGCTGTATCATGGTCTGATAGGATGCCCAGAATTTGATATCAGCGAGCCTGGTTGACTTAACATCTGATATTATCACCTGGTTCGTCGACCTGATTCTGAACACGAAACTATACTTGTCGTCCCGAATTGCCTTTTCCGGGTACATCATAGGAAATATGACTCTCCCTATGTATTCAGCCATCTCATCTGGGACTCCCTGAAATACGAAATACACATATTAGCTGGCGTGTAATGAAGTGGGGGGGTACCTAATCCTGCCCGAAACATGATTGCGGCCACTCATTGTCGTGCAAAGACTCAGGAATCGCAGTACAAGTGGGTTGTGACGCCTTGAGAGGATGAATCTACTTACTGAATCAAATTTCACATACGACCCAATGATATTGACGGCACTCCATTGCACACGACCGAGCTGGTCGCCTTGGTCCAAGAGGTGTTGGCGACGTATCTGGAATCTCTGGATACAGTCACGCAGCTTCCTTTCCGATTCAACAGTCGTTCCATGCAAGGGCGGGTCAAAATCATAAAGCAACCTCTTCTGTTCCCCTTGTTTGTTCTCGGCGGCCTTGTAGCCGGCAGCCTGTTGAACAGCTTGCCGAACGGCATCTTCGCCGAACCGCCGCCTAAGGATGGGGAGCAGCCTTTGGGCCTCGGCCGTCCGGAAGGCACGCGATATATTGAACATTGCTCGATTTTTGCCTGGTGGACAGCGGCAGATGGTCACGTCGTCCTCACATCTCGGACACCTAAGTTCTCCTGTTGCCTCCTGCGTCAGCTTCGCGAACTTTGTCGTAGCACACCACCCGACTTTGACTTTACCCCTCCGCACCCTCTTTCGTGTCTACAATTACTCGAGATGTGAATATGTAAAAGAGACTCACTAGCAATTGTTTCGACAGCTCTTTGAAGGGTGACATAATCCGTTCCGTTTTCCTTTGGGAGATAGTCGTTCATGAGGAGGATCCAAAAGTCGAGAAGACTGTCTACGTAACGAGAGATATTGCTAGCGAGATTTTCTGCTTCCCCTGAAACTTGGAAAGAATCCTCCAGAGGGACCAAATTGCTGAACGCCGCCCAGTTCTTAGAGTCAGTGTGCTGCTCGCAACTGCCGGCAAATGAGACAAGCCGGGTCCCAAATCCATCGCCCGCGCAGGCAATAGGGTTGGAACATGGTATTGTGGACTCTAGTACGTGTACTTCGCCTGCACGAGTGGGAGTTTGACGGCACTGTTTTCTCAAGTTTTAGTCCCACGACTCCAGCCTGCTTGTGCCTCCAGCTCTGCAGGTTTACGTCCAGATTTCTGGCACCTCATGTTGAGCATACTCACATTATTATAGCGTCTGATGTATTTTATACACATTTTGCAGTCGGGATCGTGTCTCTTGTCTGTGGTGGCAACACAATAGGCCGAAGTCAGACAAAATGCCAATTCACCTTCCGCGGCCAGGGCCGAGACTTATAGATATGATTGAGAAAATTGTTGCACACGTCAATTGATCCATAGATCCAAAGTTTTGCAGCTAGTAACAATGAGATAGACCAACCCTAAATTACAACAAACTTGAATGTCCGGAAGCATCCACGGTCCGACGAGTATAACAAAGACCACCACATTCGCTTTCAGCATACACATCGACAGTCTCATGGGGAAGAGAACAAAATCCTCACGCAATGTTGGAATTTATTGGTAAGGACAAAGAAGTGTTCTGCAACTGGCTATTACTGGATTAGGTATTGGTGGATAACAAGACCGTGATGCACAACTACTCATGCGTCTTTTACAGAAAACACGGAGAAGGGATAACGGGCCCGCAACTGGGGCATAATTTGTATTATTTCAGGTTTCAGAAACATTGAAAATGGTGCAATTATTTCGCAGCTCTCCATTTCTGCATTGCCTATGGTGCAGCGGGAGTTTCATTGGTTCATACAAAGGAGTCGTCTAAAGTCCTCATTTCATACAAGTAATTAGTTCCTTCGAACCTAGTTTCGAGGTATCTTGATACACAGTGAAATGTTAAACGCCTTGCTCTCGGAGGCTATTTATGGTGAGGAGGACAGGGGATGGCCTACCAAGAAATCATCCGCTGGCACAGCGAAGCGAAGGAAGCGCACAAGCTGTATTAGACCATGCCACCTGGAATATGGCGCGGAAATGTTGCTGTCATTGTTAATACCACAACAAAGCAACGTACTACCTAGATAGTCCTCTGCGAAGAATGCTCGGACCGCGACTGATGATTGCGCCATGTCCTATCCTTAACTGAAACAAACATTTCTCATCACCACCACATCCACGCCACCCCGTGCTCATGCCCGGGCAATTTGATGAGATGCATAAACGAGGCCTCAGCTATCCTGACCCGGCAGTAGCAATCGCGAAAATTGGTCCATTCCATTGCTGATCATAACAATTACTGGGTCACGGGATGTTCTTCCCACCCGGTGGAAGGATGGGTCCGGGGCATTCCTTCGGTTGTCGACTGCCACTCCGTTTCTTCGTATCAATCAAGGTTTACGAGCCTCATGTAAAGAGACAATACGAACAGAAACAAGACGCGTATCTATGTACGATGGTACTCCATGGGTGGAGTCTTGGGTCTCTGCCGTGCCCGCTAGCTTCACAAGGAATCCAAATGACATTCTAAGTTGAGCCGAGTGGCCATTAGAACCGCTGCAGAGAGTCTGCTAGTCAGAAATGAATAATAATGTAACAATGCGTACCCAGTATAATGATGGAGCAAAGAAGTGTGAACTGTCTCGGAAATTATGTCTAGTCAGTGAGTCAACGGTATTGTTGTAAGCATTGGGAGGAATCGGAAACTGGCAGCTCTGAAGAAGCACGTGGAGATTACCTAGAATCAAGGTCTCTGGGAGGTGGAACATTTCTCGGCCAAGTGCCGCGTGTCACACAGTCTTGGCTCTTACACAGCCGTGTCTTCTCAAACCTCAAGCATGGGTGTTCCCCTGGACTCATCATCAACCGGCTCAGGTCAAAGCACTACAGCTTTGCAGTCATCAGGTGGTACCGGATATTCTGTCTCGGGTACAGCATACAGTGCCACATCCTCAGTCCCATCCGAATCGACTTCCCAGACAACTATCACTTTCGTGTCCACGTCAACCCTTGGCTCTTCAACCACCACTACGACTTCTGCAACCGCGAGCCCAGTCTGTATTGAAGGTACCGGAATAACAGACAACTACGACGAACTCTGCGCATTCACTTGTCAATACGGTTATTGTCCTGACCAGGTTTGCCAGTGCACGTCTACCGGAACTCAGGTTGACCCGCCGCCGTAGACAGGCGAGCCGGGAAGGCCGAAGCAAGGGTTGGACCAAAGCTATCTGGGATTATGCGACTATGCGTGTAATCATGGTAATTGTCCAGAAGCGACTTGTGACACTTGTGTTGCAGGTACCGGAGCAACAGGCGGCTACGACGATCTTTGCGGGTTCACCTGTCAGTTCGGGTACTGCCCGCCAGGGCCATGTACTTGTTCAACTTACGGGGCCCGGGTTGAGCCACCAGCAGCGACAGGCCCAGAGGGAATATCGCAGGAAGGATTAGACGAAAGCTATCGGGGATTATGCAGCTATGCATGCAATCATAATTGTTGCCCGCCCGCGGATTGTCGGGTGGTCTCAGGTAAGTCAAATATCTCAAGTGATTCATCTAGCGTGCCCTTAACCTGTCCAAGCGTCAATTACTGTTGTGAGCTCGCCCGGCGAGTGCGTCGTCATGGATATTCGGAACGAATTCGTCTCTTAGCACAAAGACTGCCTCTTGAAGTGCCTCGACCAGCGCTCCGTTAGTTGTCTCTTCGAGCGAGCTTTTGAGTGCGTTTGCGAGTGCTTCTTCGAGCTTGGCTTCGAGCCTTTCATCATCTATAGCCGAGGCTACTATATCTCCAAGCTTGTCTAGTCCTTTATCCACTACACTCGATTCCACTACCTCTTCCAGCATATTAAGCATATTCAGCACTAGCCCTTCACCATCTATAGCCGAGACCACTACCTCTTCCAGCTCATCCAGCTCTTCGTCTTCTACTACATCTACCTCTTCTCCCTCTTCAAGCTCTACATCATCCACAAGCTCCGAGTCTTCCACATCGTCTTCGTCTTCAGCATCAAGCACATCGTCATCAAGCTCTTCCTCTTCTTCAGCATCAAGTACATCGTCTTCTAGCTCTTCAAGGCCCTCTAGCTCGTCATCAAGCTCATCTTCATCGAGGTAAGCTGTAGACTTTCCATGAAACAGGGGCTTAATCTTACTGACTGTGTCGCTACTAGTACCAAGAGTGTGACTATCCAAACAGCTGCGGCTCGGGGCACTGTTGTCGCTCTTGCCAACCCGACTGGATACTATGGCCGACCGGCACCATTCGTCGCTCAAGGTGGAGCAACAGGAGTCATGGTGGCATATACGAGCATAGAGACTCCTGCAGCAGGCAAGTCAAAGGTGCTAAGATTCAAATCGTCTTTCGACAATGGCGCCACATGGACGGATAACATTGGGCCCCCGGGGATCACTGACACGTTCGGGGTGGTACAACCACGCACAGTTGCCGTGGACGACAACGACGACATGAGTTGCTTACAAGTCCCTGGCACCGGGACGGTTCTCTGCGTATTTCGGAACCACAGCGTCACCGGGGAGAGCGGACCTGCTACAAGATATCGTATCACTCTCCACCGATCCACGGACTATGGGAAAACTTTCGCTTGGACTGCGACGATATTTGAGTGGGACGCGGCGCCTGACCCCAATGCGAACCCGCCACAAGCGGCGAATGCCAGAAGTGGCTTATATCAGCCGTTCATTAAACAATTTGACTCTGTCACCCTACAGGTCTACTGGGCCGAGGAGACTAGCACAACCGACATGAATATTGTCGTACATCAATCGACGACCAACGAAGGCGCACAGGGTTCGTGGTCCTATTTCGCGACGGTAGTGGGCTTTACGGACCAAAATATTAAGGACGGCTTCCCAGGTGTGGCCACCATTAGTGGCACCAACCTCATGTGAGTAGCGACTTTTCACAACATTGCTCTCCGGAATCAAGTCACGAAAACTTGATCAGAAGTCACTGATCTTCTATTTCACAGTGCGGTATTCGAGAGTAAGACAGGCGACGTCAGCCCCTCTTATCTTGGTATTCAATGTGTCACCTCCGACAATAATGGGGTGCAAGACTCTTGGAGCAACCGACGTACCATCTTCCAACCTAGTACCGCAGGGAAGGACGCTTCACAGCCTCAGGTTCTCAATGTTGGCGGCATTCTTGTGAGCCGCACCCCCTCCGGGAGTGTTCATCTTGACACATTTGGAAGGACAAAATCACTAACTAGGCGTTAAAGATTGCTTCCTACATGACCAATCAAGACACCGCTATAACCACTGCGAATGGGGCCAACTTCGTCGTACCGACCAGCTCCGACGGTGGCCTCAACTGGAGCGGACCAACAGTAATAGCCCCCGGTGAAAGCCTCCCTGGCCTCCTGAGACTTACCGATACAACCTTCTTGGCTGTATGGGATTCGACCGAGGGTGCCAGTGGTGGTTCGTTGGTGTCTCAGCGCTTCACGGTCTCTTAGTTTCGTGTGGCCAGCGCCTGGAAGTGATCATGTGTGGATGTGCGATCAGTTGGTTCATTATTCGCTGCAGCAATTTTGGTTGATTGATGAATTGTTTATTTGTTTTGATTGAAGTGTTTACCGCCATGGGCGGCAAGTGGGCTCTCCACCTTAATGCGTAACTACATTCTTACCCGCCGCCGCACCAGGGGCACAGGGCGTTATTGCGATAATAGCAACGATTCTTTGGGCTTTTCTAGCCGGTGTAAATCGAGCTCCCGGTCCTTGTCAGTTCAGGCTTCTCTGACGCACCCCGTCTCCATTTGGAACCTTGGACAATGCTTGACTCGGTCTGGGCAATTCGATGTCTGAGACCAGCCCATATTATTGTTCTGACGGTGGGGAGAACTTTTTAACCTGAACTACCAGCTGAATTACTCCTTGAAAACAGGCCGACCTAACCTAATTACTTCTCCCCAGCGGCACCATATTGGCGAGCTGAGACTTTGCAGCAACAGAGAAAATTAATACCACATCAGGAAAATGTTCTGTTCAATCTGCGATGTCACCAGTATCCTCGCGAGCCTCGGCGCCAATCCTGGTATTTACCACCTATTTAAACTCCAGGTAGTTGAGTAGCACGAGCCTTGCTCAGGTGTCTGCTACACAGCCACAACATCTATCAGTAGTAGACCATGTAAGCAGTGCTCACTGCCAAACTTCCTGTAGGATAAACGTCTTACTGATAACCCCTATGAAATAACCCCTTATAGGATATCCGATCATGTGGGGGACCTCCCTGTAAGATACCCTCCTATAGGAGGTTGTCCTATAGGAGTACCTCCTGTGGGATAGCCTCTAATAGGTAACCGGTGAGAAGACAAGTACATAAGTAAGCTAAAGGAGCTTGCTAGTTACATTTAGAATTCTCTTGGGTATGTAGCTGTGTAATAATATTTGTGAAATCCGTTTGTGGGCACTCGACAAGCATAAGACCGACTATGTTTGCCACGAGCATACGTAAAACTTCTCTGCCAGATCAGATGAAAGAGTGCTACGCATGCTGCAGAGTACTCGATAGGTACTGAAACCACACTTGTAAATTCTCTTAGCGAGGCATCCCGCGTACGATATTGGGGAGGAACTGTAGGGAGATACAGGCGTTCGCACGCCAAGCTCTTAGAGCCTGCTGCAAAGTACTAGTCTGCGTCCCGAAACGCGCTGACAGGCTGACAGGCCGTACAACGTAGCACTGTGCGGCACATTTGCTCCACAGATATTATCAACGACCGGGCCCTCGATTCGTTGTTAAAAGGAAGCCTAGCCTTGAGAACCATTGGACACCTGCAGTTACTGCAACAACGTGGGTAACATCCGAGCCTAGCTTCTTGAGTGGAGCGTTCTCCCACCCTCGACCTGCCGCGAGGAGGGGAACATAAATCCTTTGGTTCGAAGGAGAACTGAATTTCGGAAACCTCAACTCTACATTATCGTCAATTGCACTTTGTTCGAGCGGTCTGTCCTGGAGATGAATTCAACCAGTTCCTCGTTCCCATGGCGCGGGGATGCCATGACCCTGGCCACCAATCCAGTCGTGTTGATGGTGCTTGTCCCGGTTGTGACGTTGCTCTTATCCTATCTTGTGTCTTGGATTGCATCACCCCTTCGAGGGTTCCCAGGACCAGCTCTAGCATGTCAGTTAAAACATTCTTCGGCAACAGTGGGACCTAAACTAAACGCATGAATCAGCATGGTCAAATCTGTGGCGGATGTACTACGCCTACGATGGCTCAATTCACACCACCACTCATAAGATGCACAAAAAATATGGACCAGTAGTCCGCATGGCTCCGAATTATCTCGATCTCGACTATGATACATCTGCCTCTTTGATCAAGACGTGCTTTGATACGAAAGGTGTCTGGAGGAAGGTAAGATCATCCTCGATAACTATGCGCGTGTGCTCAGGACTGACACGCAGAATGAACCGATCGTAGACCGAATGGCATGCTGTCAGTGGTTTCAAGGTCGGTAACGAGACCAGGTACAACATCTTCAGCGAAGTGCGCCCGGCAGAGCACAATCGCATGAAGAAGCCGGTGGCCAAATACTGGACGACCAGTGCAGTGGTAAGCTTCTTTTGGATACAATCTTTACCCCTTCAAGAACAAACATACCCCATCTCTAGCCGACACAACAAAGACTTTACGGACTGCAGGTTTTGGCCACCTTGTTGCTCACTCCTCACCGCATTGGCATAAAGCTACTTCTTTGGTTCTTTGACAGCTGACTCTGAATGCTGCAGGCGCGGATGGAACCCCACATCGACAGCGTTGTCGCATGCTTTGCGAAGCAGCTCCAGGATCGTTACGCGGATGGGGGCGAAAAGACAATGGGGAAAACGTTCAATTTTGGCGAGTGGGCCATGTTTTGTAAGCCATGACACCGCTTCGATACATCCCTCATTTCACCCACATCCTGACTCAAATGTCTCTCCAATAGTTAGCTGGGACGCGGTAGCCAAAACGACAATGAACAAGCGCATCGGCTACCTAGACCATGGATCTGACTTTGATGGGACGCTGGCCACAGCTGAGAAAGCCTCGAAGTACTTGGTCACGGTCGGGATGTATCCTGTGCTTGATAAATTTCTTGACAAGAACCCTATATACCAAATTGGACCGCCGTCCTACACGAACATGGCCTCGCTGGCAGTCAAGCTGTTGACCGACCGGGTGACTGGCCAGGATGGGCATGACGCCGTCCAAGATCTTGATTTCATGGATCACTATATCGCGGCTAAGATGGAGTATCCTGAGATTGTGGATGCCATGATGTTAACATCTTGTGAGTTGAAGACCCCAGTTCCAAACAATGCCACGTTCTAAAAACCATTGGTTCTCCACGAACTGGGCTAACTAGATTCATTATCACAGACGTGCTCGTCAACCTTGCCGCTGGAGCCGACACCACCGCCGCAGCTCTTCGAACCGTCTTCTACCTCTGCCTGAAAACCCCGGCTGTCTGGAAGAGATTATCTGAGGCAGTTCTCGCAGCTCCATTTGCCCAGCCAGGAAGCGTTCACCTACCGGCCCCGTACTCTCAAACACGTGGGATTCCCTATCTCGAGGCCATCATCCGCGAGGCACTCCGCCTGTACCCTGGTAATCTCTTCCCCCAGGAGCGAGTTGTGCCAGCCGGGGGGATCAAGCTTCCAGATGGGCGCTTCGTTCCAGAGGGCACAGCGCTTGGGTTCAATGCCTACGCAATGCACCGGAACAAGGCGATCTGGGGCCCCGATGCGGAAGATTTCCGCCCGGAGCGGTTTTTGCGTGCCGGGGACGAATCAGAAGCTGTATTCAACGACAGGATGAGGCTGTACAATGATAGCGACTTGTCCTTCGGAGCGGGCAGCCGAAAATGCATTGGGATGAACCTTGCGATGATGGAGGTTTACAAGACAGTGGCAACTCTCGTTGCTATGTTTGATTTCGAACTAGCCACCCAGCAGGAGTGGACCGTTACGGCTGAGCTGTTCCCCAGAGCCAGGGGAATTGTTTGCAGGATTCGCCGGAGGAAAGGCATGTTCTTGAGGAAAGATATCGATTACAGTAATTAGTGCTCATCCAGGTCGGCACGGTATCAAGGAAGCCGCCATACTTGGTCTGGGTCCTTGATTCAACTTAGTGTTGATATAATAGCAACTCGGTTGGTGTAAGCTTCGAGGTCCAGGATGAGCCAACTCAAGACAATGTGGATCCGTAGATATAGCTTACATAAGCCGCTGGGCAACTGCCCAGCAGGCTTCAAAACACCAAGCATTTTCTCGCCACCTATTAGATAGACCCCTAATCAATGACCTACATACCTATACCCTTTAGCAGCATCTATATACTCGTGATAGGTACCGTGCTAATACATAGGTTGGCTGTGATACACAACAATAGATACAAAGGCATCGAAGTTCATACTCATTTACTAAGTATAGCTATATGTATGTCCGCTGGCACTGTATGATGCAATCAAGCAGCATTGCCCTCAGAATGCTCCAAGTTGGCATCCTTCTCGCCTCCAACGACCCCGCCTTGGTGAGCGATCGACTCCCTCTGCTTGAAGGTGGTGGTAGGTGTCCAATGCTTGCTCTTCCTCGCGGCGCTAATACCCTTCACTTCCGCGTACAGCTCATCTACTTCCTCAAGGGACAAGCCCTTGGTTTCGTAGATGAAGAAGTAAACGAAAGCAATGCAAATAAAACAACAGCCGAACCAAATAAAGAACACCTTTGACTGGAGATTGGCGTATCCCTCTCCATAGTTGACGAGATACGGTGTCATAAACGCAATCGCCCAATTTAGGAGCCACTATCATTAAGAGTCAGCCACTGAGTTCGAGTGATAGGGTTCCCGGATGCGGTGCGACTTACGTTGGTAGCGGTGGTTATTGACAGGGACCTAGCCCGATGCTTCAATGGGAAGATCTCTCCGGTGACGACCCAAGCAAGAGGGCCCCACGTCGAGGCAAAGAAGAAAATGTAGATGCAGACAAAGGCAATGCCAGCCTTCTGTGCAGCGACATTGTGTACGATGATGGCACCGGCAGAGTCCTGACTCGTGGTCAAAGTTCCCAGCATCGCTACGAGGAACTGGGAGGTGGCCATTCCTATGGCGCCCCAGAACAGCAAAGGTCGACGGCCGAATTTATCGACGGCGTACAAGCCGGGGAGAGTCGAGAACACGTTGATCACAGACGTGATGATCTGGATAACAAAGGCGTCTTTCAATCCCGAGTTTTTGAAATATTGTGTTCCTGATTTCAACCGTCAATTAACCAGCCTATTTGATGGGAGAAGACCTGATGACAAAACAGGGTGGGCTCACCGTAGTAGAAAATGAAGTTGATGCCAGTCAGTTGCTGCAATCCCTGTAGGGCCATGCCGGTGAATTGGCGCTTGATCATGTCCCCACGGAAGCAGTCGATATAGCTCGCCTTGCCGAGGCTCATCTCGTACTCGTGGTTTGCCCGGACCTCAGCCAGCTCGGAAGTGATGGCCGGGTGGTCCGCAGGGAGACGTCTAAGGTATCCCAGTGCGTGGGCGGCTTTCTCCCCCTTGCCCTGCTTGATAAGGTATCGAGGAGACTCTGGTAGTACGAGCATTCCACCAATGAGAATAATCGCCCAGGCAAATTGTACAGCGACGGGGATACGATATGACCCGGTGTCGTTTCGGTTCGCAGTGGCATTGTCGACGACGGCAGCCAAGAGAAGACCAATGGTGATTGCCCACTGGTATGCTCCTACGATTGCACCTCGAATCCACCTGGCGTATGTTAGTCATCTACTAAGGAGTCTATGATGATACATTCTGCAGGATTCTAGTACACAATCAGGGAGCTGTGGATGAGGATGACCTGTGCTTACCGAGGAGCGGTCTCGCTTTGGTAGAGGGGAATGAGAGCCGAGATAAGACCCACACCAAACCCAGCGAAGAATCGGCCGGCGAGGAACAGGGGGAGGGCCGTGGCCGCAGTCTGCAAGATAACACCCAGAACGAAGACGACAGTGGAGGCAACGAGGGCCAGTCGGCGACCAATGTTGTCGGCCAGGAAGGGAGACGAAAGAGCACCGAAGAAGGTGCCTGCTGACAAAATACTGACGATGGCGGACTGCTGGGATGGGGAGATGTCGAGCTCGTTGGTTGTTGGGTTGCGGTAGCCGGTGGAGAAGAGATGTTGAAAATAAGGCATTGCGAGAATACCTGAAATGGTACCGGTGTCGTAGCCGAACAAAACACCGCCGAAGGCAACGAAGGCACCGACGCAGATGGCGGGCCAGGCCTTGCCGGCCTCCTCTTTGGGCTTGGCGATGGAAAGCCTCGCCATGTTGGATGGTTGGTGTAGTTGAGCGATGCAAATACACGATGGTGACGAGCAATACAAGGACGAGAAAACCCCAGTCGCAGAATATCAGGTCGAACCAGTGATCCTGCAACGAGGAGAGGCGAGAGTAGTCTTGGACGAGAGGAGGGACAGACTTCGGGCTTATTATATGCAGAGGGGTAAGATCAACGATGTTCAACTAGTGACTGTCCCATCAAGGTGAATCGGAGTAGAGTAAGGATGTACCATCGAACCATTCACATTCAACCAATCTGACGGGCTCCCATTCTGGGGGAACCCCAAGCAAGGCCGGGGTCGCCAATGGGTAGGGCCGAAAGGCTTATGGCACTTCCCTGGCACATGGACACGAGGATGGGGCTCCACGTTTCGAATCTGGGGATGTTTGGCCCTCTTTGGAGAAGGTACCCAGTCACGAGCCCTGCATAGAACTTGCCACCGCCCAGTAGCACGGTTCGCTGCTGTCGATGCTCCCCACGGGGACGGGGCACCCGAGTCAAGGCTAACGAATCCAACTTAGCCTGGGCCCGTCCCTGGCTCGCCAACGGACTGTCCGAGCACCACGAGCTCAGCTCGACACAATGTGATTGATTGCGTAGTCTGATGCTTCCGAGGTGCTTAAAGTTGCCCTCGCCTCTTCGACCTTCTGGCCCAACTAGCCTACAACCCAATTCAGTCTGGGCTGTTGTTGATTCTCAGTCTGAGGCTCACCGGGATGTGGGTACCACCTTTCAAAAGGGCTCCGCACATCGATGACGGAGTGGCGTCGCTGCAGGTATTTGCAAGGTGGAGATCAGCTGGCAACCCCAGTGACAGTGACAGTAGCAGACCTTGTTTTGCAGGTGGATGAGTCTTCACCCAGTCTCAATTCATAGTCTTGCGGTATTCATTCCTTCGAAAAAGGTGTGAATACCTGCGCGTGTCGATTCCTCGACAGGCATCGAGGCCAACACTGTAAGCTGCCCACAGCTATCTGACGCTGAAACCCCCAACTGTTTCCCCAATTTCCCCGGATTTTTCTCCTCTTGGTTGCAGAGCTTGTTGGAGGCTGCAGCCACAACCGGACTGGCCTGGCCTTGGCTCTGTCCTGCCGGGGGGTTAAGCTCTGCCTAGACGCCCCCCTACCGGTAGCTTATTTTGACGCGCCAATATTTTCGCAGCAAATCTCGGCCGCTCACCGGGCCGCAGTCACAGGTCCTGCCCGCGGGTTGTCACTGAACAACGGCAAAGAGGATCTGGCGAGCCGTGTGGATATCCAGCCAGGGCCGTGGTCATATTGTATGAATATAAGGACTACTACAAACGACTGCAGTAAGAGGGTAGTGGCCCGAGACAGCTGCGCAAACCTCCACGCGAGAGAGAATTTCAACGGAATGAGGAATGACGTATGAAGTTCCCCACTCTACCTCAATACACTTGGAAGCGTTCTCATGCAGACACCTGACAGATGTCCCTGGTTGGCACGATGTGGTTCGAACGCCTTTCACCTGGGTAAATCTAAACCTACGCTGCATGGGCTAAGACAGAGAATAACGGGTCGAATGTTAGGACCATTGATCTAGAACGGTCTTCCAGCCTGATGGGATTCATTCTAGACGAGAGGTCATCAACACAGGTGGCGCTCACGAGCCCCAATCGTGTTCCGTCCGCCCAGGGATCCTGCCGCACGGGCATACCCTGGAACAATCTCGGCGTAAATGCTTAGCATGCGGCCTACTAGCTCATGCTGGTCTTATCCACCTGCATTGCCCATCAAAGTAAGCAGTCAGGGCACGACGAGTCGAACAACGCTCTCAATCGGTCCGTTCGAAAAGGCCCCAAGTTCCGAGTCCCCGCTTAAGGGCCGATCAAAGAGAAAAATTGGGCCCACTTGCATCCACATCCCCAAGGAGCTTAAAATCTGGAAACCGGGGCCTAAACCCACATCATGTTCAGACTCAGTCCGGAGGCTCCTCCTATCATGATCTGCTCACCTCTTTATACTGCCCGTCATGGTGTGCCATTGTGTACAGCACTACAATATTTATCCTTTCAGCATGATATCCGGATTCCCAGAGTATGCTGCATAACAACACATGGTTCGGCATAATCACATGCCACCGACCGGTGAACGACCTTCTCAATTCAAAATAGGCGCCTGCATGCTAGGATCCTACATGTGGCCAAGTCCGTTCCTCTACATTGCATTGCATCGCACCGAAACGGACGGTTACTTGTGCCTGTCCTCCATCATGGAAAGAAAATGCCGCATCAGGGCTATCACGGCCATCCTTCATGTACAAGGGGCGCTCGAAAGCAAGGGCCCCGTCCTTACACAAAGAGCAAGTTTTGATAAATGTCCGGCTTGTTTAGAGCACATTTAGGTACCAAAAGATTCAGATTAGTGGCGTCGGCCGTCGAGACTCATCGATCCGGGGCAATTTTCGTTGCGAGCAGTCCAGGCGCTGCTCCAGTCCATGCATGTTGGCCGTCGTTGGTTCTCGTCGCGGCGCCTGTGTACATGTAAGATCGATACCGCGGAGCCTTGGAGGAAGACTGGGATCTTTCAACGCCGAACTCGATGCGATAGTTCTGGGTATACGATCTTGTAGCCAGAATGCCAGGCAAATCTAATAGCCATGACCTAAGCCCAGCATCTATCGCATTCTTAGATGTGCCAACTCCATGTGAGCTCGGCGCCATGAGGCTTCGGCATCTTCTCGCTCAATTTATCGGCCTTTTGGATGGATGCGAAGCTAAGCATGGATTTTGAAACAGCCCAACATGTGCTCTCGGGTTCCGGTCATCTCTGGGACATCATCTCTTTGATTTACAACTATGGTTAATTGCTCGGAGGGCTTCGGCTTCCGGAATCCAACGGTCGCGATGGTCGATCAGGGCTTTATAGCTGCGAGAACGGTGCCACTGACAACCGCCTTGATGATGATCGTTTCCGGACATGGTTTTTGTGTTTGTGAGTGGCCAGTCGACGTGACTTCGATGCAGGAGAATTTCATAGAATTTGAGTGATGGAGGGCGACTTGACGGACGCGGTGGCAGAGGGAGAAATGGCCCGGTGTAAAGGCGAGCGGCGTACGCTGGCCGGAGCTCTCGTCGGCCTGGAGTGAATGGGGAGAGGTCGTGGAGTGAGAGCAAAGGTCTGTCGGGATGCAGGCTCTCCGGAGTTGAGCGACAGGAAGCACATTGTCGACCAACTTGAGAGAGGCTTTAGATAGCAGCTTCCCTCGTTAAGCCTCGCTGGTGTCGTGGCGTCATTGGGGAAAGCAGGACCTTGCAAGATGCTGACGGGATTGCACTCGGCGCCGGACAGAGCAATGGGTTATTGTGACCCGGACGCTCCTGCCTCGTTCCCGGTCGACATGGTGATACGCAAGCGTGTGAAGATTGGGTGATCAATCAAGGGGATCCGACAGCTGGAAAAGTCGGGGCTGCTCGGCTGAGGGACAACTCGTATGCCTATTCATCGATAGTCGTTCAGGGGCGCGTGCGAAATTCGCAACGTCCCATGGCCTCCAGCTTGACTACGGCCAGGTTGACGATTGGAGTTGGGGTGGCTTCTGATCAGCTTGGTGTTTGCCTAGGCGTCAAAGTGAGTCAGTGATCATTTCTCGTCGAAAGACAACAAAGAGCGACGAGGAGGCTTGTATTTACCAAACGGGGGCACAAGGAGATTCGAAGAACAATCGTTATTCAACCAATTTAAGGGGGTATACAGGTGTTGAATGAAGAAAGGCTGGGGTCCAGGGCGAGGCGGTCCGAGCTTGGATGCCGCGCTCGTCTTGACATTGGGACACCTCGACGTAAGTGACCGTGCTCAACAAATATAAAGTGGGTATAGATATGATTGATGCCAATGCTGATGAGATCAGAGATCGAGAGTAATATGATGTAAAGGTCATCCCTCATCTTTTCGTACTTGGGAAGTTTCTGACGGTCTCTGAAATTACTCTCGCTATTGCACGAGGTCACCTTCGAATGAGCAATCCATTGACCCAAGGCAACAGATTCGAATCAAGCAGGAACGGGATGTACAATGCGTGTTTCAAGAAACTTCGTTCTCGTGACATCCTAAACAGAGTGACGACGAGTACCTAGCTACTTTATGGTCAGAATGTGGCAAAGCTCTTTCGTAGGGGTAGGAAGCACAGGCTAGATTAGCATATAACAAACAGAGTGAGAAAAGTTCTAGATTTATACGTGTCTACCAAACACTCGCTATCTAGCTGCTTAAAAACTTTGCGATTTCTGGGGCTAAGATTTCATGTACACGACTTGTCCTGAAATAGTGTGTCAGCTCAATATGCAGGATAGCCTAATTGCCATTAAATGCCGTGTAGACTTACGTGTGTCCGCTGTTGAACCAAAAATAAGTGTCAAGCGGTCCGGAGCAGCCGTACCTCTCCCAGTCTGTCAGAACGTCCTCGTACAGATATCCAGCACAAAAGTCGGTCGTGTTTGTGATCCCATAGTCGCTCGCATTATCCAGAACGTCATTCAAGAAGGTGTTGGCGTCGAACAGTAACGTTGTGACCCCATCATTCTGGCTGGCAAAGTCATCGCTGTATTGTTGAAGGGTTTCGTCCCACCAGCCTATCATTGTCTTGTTAGGCGATGGACTGGGCTTCTTCACGTTCCCAGGTGTTCGATCCAGTGGAGGTAGGTTGACGAAGAGGAAGTTTTGGTATCCTGCCTCATGCAGAGGCGTCACGGATAGAGAGAATATGCTGGAGATGATAGAGTCGAAGACGCTTGGGAAGTCGTAAGGGCCGGAAGCCTTCGCCAGGTCATTGATATCATTGATCCCAATCCAGATTGTGACGAGGGTTTCAGAAGCTGAGACTTGCAGCTCGTTTTCAAACACAGGCTGCCCGTAGGTTAGGAACTGCTGGGTCTGATTGACCAGCGGGACGGTGTAGTTATGGTGAAGAGGCGTGCTGGATTGGTTAGTCGGATCGAAGGGAATAGAGGGATATCCAGTTTTGGATCTCACAATTCAGTCGAGACATCTGCACCCGCGAACGCGAAATCCCAAAGTTGCAAGTCACAATCCAGCGGCGATGTCAGTCCAGGCTCCAGTCCACACCCAGTGAGGTACTGAACCCAGTTCGGCCCGCCTTCCGCCGTTCCGGTAAAGTTTTGCACGATCTGGTTTGTCAGAAGATCCTCTGAATCGTAAGCAAAGTTCCCCGGCAGGTAATCGCCAATGAAGCTATAGTTCTGACGTCCGTGGACACCTTGGACATAGGTATACGAGTCGCCGAAGGCAACACTAATATCCAGTGTCAGCTTGCTGATTTATCGCCTTCATGTCTTGAGCGGTGACAGCTGAACGACTCACAGGTGCTTTATGTTTTGCCATTCGAATGGCGCAGACGGAACCGGGGATGCAGTCACCACAGACATGACGGACACCAAGCCGATGGCACCAAGATGAAGGGGTGACCGTGGGAACATCTCAGATCTGGGATCTGACAACGTACTTGGTGATTGGATTTTCAACGCATCGAACCAGACGCATGGCCTTGGTGGCCATTTCTCGCAATTATAGGTCAAAACCACGCGTGCTTCCTCTCCGCCAAATTTAAGCATTTCATCTAGGCGGTGGACAGCTGCAGCCAAGTGTTGCAATTGGTGGAATTTATTCCCGAAGTTGGAGTCGTGGAGGAACCTAGCGAAGCTGGGCACCAAAGGACCCCACTGCGCATCTCTACATCGTGATAATTCTTGCCGACGGGGCTTGTGGGTGACTGGCCGCAAAATTGTTACCTCGAGCCTTCCGAGAATATTATTGTTGGATAGCTCGGGGGGTAAAGTAAGAGCAGTCAGCAAGTTAATTCTCTTAAAGAAACGAACACTTTCCAGACGTTTCTCTCGTTGGCTGAAGTAATTATCCTGTTTGAAGCTTTGGATGATCCAGATCTTTACTCTCGTACTCTTCTCATCCGACCAGAAGCTGCAACGATTAAATCCCGAGTTTGCACAGAAGACTTTAAAATTATGAGCTGGTCACAACCTGGCAAACTTCCAATCCAGCGGTTGAACTCGTTTGATGATTTTCTAAGCTCTCTATGCGGAATATCTATGGCGACAGAAACATCGCAAACACATCAAATAGACGTGGTGATTAGAAGGATTTCAATCTGAATCCGCTTGTATCATCTATGGGGACTCCGCTTCTTTCCTCTTGCCAGTTCTTACGGGACCCGTGATTTTGCATCCCCTTGCGGCCCAGAATCACTCGCTCCGCTTAAACTCTCACCCCAACTACTAACTCTACCCCTAACTACAGGGGCTTTGCCCCCAAACCCCTAATGGGGGCATGCCTCTAGGCCCCCAGGTTCTTATGTGCTACAAGTACTGAAATATTGGCACCACAGAGATGGGGCTATAAGTGGGGGCGGCTATTTCGAAAGGGGTGGAGCAAGTTGTATGTTGCCGCAAGGGGATGCAAAATCACGGGTCCCGCAGTTCTTGAGCCGCTATACCCCTGGGCGGCCGACCATGTTGACATGCAATTCGCTGACCATCTCGCATCGGCTCTGCTTTCATGGGTATGGTCCGAGGAACCTTGGAAAGTTGTGTACACAGTACTCAGGAGTGTTGGCGTCACAGGGCAAATGAGATAGCTGCTCTCAGCGGCTGACATGCAGCAGCAGTCCTTGGCACAGCTGGCCCTGGTGGGGGCCATTGTGTGAGAAGGGCCCCAATGCCAGGCTCACGCAGGGTCTCAATCCCTGCTCAGCCTCCGACAAGCTGGGAAATAAGGACAATCAATCCCAGAGTTTCAATTCTCGTTCTCCAGTCTCTCTTCGCGTCACGCCGTCGACTCGTCCGGATCATCACCGAAGAAATCTCCACTGCGCCATGTCTCTCAACTTTGACGACAACATGTGGTACCAGGTCAACGTGGCAAAATTCTCAGGATCCTCCCTACTTGGCACCTCGCTTGTGGACAGCCTTACTGGCGCAGTATTCTATCAAGAAACCAACACCGGTACTCAGGGGCAGAGTTGGCAGTTATACCCTCACAACTCTTCCGTGTACCTACTGCGGTGTAAAGATGGAGGCCCAAACCGCTACCTGGCTGCTGCAGCCGGGAAGGGCGACGGTGAACAGTCTTCTATAACCGGTTACACGGTGCCCATAATCGCTAATTACAACGTCACTGATGACTCTATGTTTTGGAAAATCGAGCCATGGGGGGATGGGACGTATTACTTTTTCAACCTTGCCAACGGGTCGAATTGGCGGTTGAACGTGCTGGACTCCGGCTTGATGGCTATGGACTCGAACATTACACCGGCGCAGTCAGGCGAGCATTTCACATTCACCAGCTTAAGTACCATAGGAGATGACGGATACTCGACCAGCAATGTGAGATTCTTTCGGACTATTAGATTATAATACGTCCCTTCACTGACCGTCACACAGACTTACCCAACCACAAGCCGAACGGAAAATGCAGTGGCACCGAACACCACCACCACCACTGACGCGGCTACCGTGACAGAGGATCTTTCCTCATCCTCTTTGACAAGGCCATCCCCTTCAGAATCATCAACCCCTTCAGAATCATCATCCCGGGGAGGGCTGTCAACTGGTGCAGCTGCAGGGATAGGGGTTGGGGTGGCACTTGTTGTCGCTATTCTAGTGGCTCTGTTGGCCATATTCTTTATTCGTGGGAGGAAGAATGCCAGAGCAGCGTCCGAACCAGCGCGGGCAAATCCCACGGAAGAAGCGATGTATCAACCGGTCGACTATGGGCGCCCTCACGCGATGGGCACACCTCATACTTGCGCGGAAATGTCGACTTCGGCAACATCACGGCCATATGAGTTGTGGGCTCAGCCTATGGAACTCCAAGGAGACAGCAGACGGTAGAATCCGATGTTGGCCTCGCGGTTGTTATGAAGCATTATGTTGACATAGTGCCGTGCAATTCTTGGGGGTTGCACGCAACGAAACGAGCACTGGCAATGTACGTGGTTCGATTCAAAGGAACAATATCTGGTTATTAAAAGAGTATAATGATTAATTACCACGACCAGTGGTCTGTGCAAACCTCCTAAAAGTTCGCCAGCACAGCCACCCCTCCGAAAAGGGCCCCCATGGCCACCCCGACCGTCTGCAATGGAGCCGCCGCCCCCGTCCGGAAGATCGAAGTGCGCGCCTGGCTGCTGATGGAACTGGCCCTCGATGCGGCGGAGCTGGTCAACCGGCCGATCTCTGATGTGATGCTCGAGCGATCGGCCCCCGTCGCGGTCGCGAGTTCCGAGGTGAGTCGGCTAAGCTCGGAGCTGGCCTCGGAGTAGACCGACGAGATTCGTGAGCTGGCTTGGGACTCGATAGAAGACACGCTCGAGGATACCGAGGAGATCACAGATGAGAAGAAGCTGCTTGTCTGGGTAGGGAATCCAGGCTGCCCGGGTGTCGTTGTTGGGTTGCCGAACGTCTGCGTCGGCTGGGTGAATCCCGGTTGTGTTTGTGTCGGGAAGGTCTGCGTCGGGAAGGGCTGGCCTGGCTGCTCTGTCGTCGTGACAGGGACGCCTGGAGTGCCGCCGTTGCTCACTGTTTGCGTGACGGTCACGGTGCAGTGGCCATTCTCATCGCATCCGGGAGTGACGGGGTTTGGTATCCCGGGAATGGTCCCGGGAACTCCAACGGTCTGCGTGACAACCATAGTGCAGGTTTCTTTCCCGAACCAGTCCCACCATGGCTTGCCATCGCGGGTGCAATCGCAGTCATGCAGGCCGTCGCCTAGGTCTAGGCCGTCTTTGTCTGGACAACGGTGCCAGAACTTGGCCTCCTGAAGACCGGCAGCGGCATTCACGTCGTCTTGCGCCTGGGTAGACGCCTGAAATAATGACTGTGGTCAGCTATGATGCAGTACAAGGGAAGGTTCGGTGAGAACTTCCACATACTGAAAATACCAGAACAGATAAGGAGGTAATCGTCGTGGGCCTCATGCTCGCGTCAGGTTGACCGAAGGTCGCGCTCACCGCGTGTGTCGGTGTAGCACTGCCGAATGCGTTTCAAGTCCCTCTTGGTACGGTTCCAGATTCCTGAATCTCGTGCCCAGGCATTCGTGTACAATATAGACTGAAGGAATACCTTGGCTGATTTATACTGGGAATGATATAACTTCAACGGGAACAACGTAGGTTGTCAGAAGTCTGATAGATCGCCACGATAAGCTGTCAAGGACCCCACGTGAGGGTCACCTAGAAGGCCGGCGGGCGTCCGATACTACATCAGAATGCTGAGGGAAGACGGCTAGTCCCGGTAGTGGCCCAGCCGACAACGAATTCTTTGGGAGCATTGTGGCTAATAGACTGCATTGTGTGTTGGCGACCCTAGTCTGATAGGGAGCACCTTGCAGGCCTCGTCAAGAATTATGCTGGTTTAAGGTAAGGTTTTGCGAGGCTGGGCGACCATTGGCCCTCGCAAGCCGTAATAAGACCATCACTTAATGCCAGCGTGCAAGCGGGAGAATGTTTAAAAGGGAACAGAATAGAGCGATGTTGCCCTGGGATGTCATAAAATTCCCGACCGTTGACGGAAATGACGATAGCCCCGACTGCCAACAGAGCGGTATGCTGCTTTTTCATCCCACGAAAGGAAGCTACCACGATTGGCGCAGCTTGGCATCTGAAGTCTCATTTGGGGCCTTGCTACTCACCCCTAAATCTTCAGACGTGAAACGTTCAGAAAAGACTTTGGACGCGCCGAGACAGCACTTGGAAAAGAAGCCGTTCTCATCTTTGGGGCCATGCTTTGCGGTCCTGATACTTGAGTTGCGAGATTGGGCTACTGTGTCTTGGGCTGATGGTATCTACCGTCAGGGAATTGCCGCGGCATTTCGAAACCTTCATCTGGTTCGATCTTTTTCGTCCCATGGGAGATTTTTATGCGTCCCAACCGGGCTGACCTTGGCATTCGGCATAATTCAATGACTTGGAAGCCCCTGCAAGCGCAGAAAGCAGCCGCCTCTCAGAGATGCCACCTCGAAGCTAGCTTGGTGGTATAACGTGTAATTCCCTCGTCGACGTGGCTGGAATAGGCTCAAACGCTTCTGCTTCTTGTAAGCTTAATCTCGGTTTCGGCCGAGTGAAGGGCCACTCCTTTCCCGTCGTTGATCGAAGCATACGCAGCAACCGAACGAGAAATGTGATAAAAAACGCGATGCGACCGTGATCATGTGCCCTCTTTTTTTCTGTCTCTTCTGGAAAATCATTGATTGGTGGAATATCCCATTGTGCCCCCTCCCAGGCCCTCTACCACTGCTGCTAGTCGGATGCTATTCAGAGGTCGGCAAGTGTCTACTGCACGATGACCGTATTGCCAAATAAGGCTCACCGAACAACTCGAGACTGCAAGCACGAGCAGGGACAGCAGTCGCTGTATGATCGAGGGATGTGACGCTCACTCATTCTACGCTGCTTCATCACCTGAAGGCTACGTCCAAATTTGCCGTCCCTGCCTAGGTACGTAAGCGTACAGGGAAGGAGATAGCAGCGCCTGGTTTGGCGCACCTCGCGCCTCGGAGGCGCGACGGTTTAGCGACGATATTCGGAATGCACTAGCATTTGTCAGAGCACGTGCAGCCAGGTCGAAGTCATCTAATCGGCAAATTTTGAATTTCTTTAGGTCAAGGGATGGGGCTTTGACTGCTGTCATAGAGTATCACATTACCATCCGCTTGGCCTTCCCGGATCGAACTAGATATGGGTGCCGCCAAGCAGCCAGATTACGCACGGCTCCCTGAAGACGACCGGCAAAGTTGCGACGAATATGTACCCCGCGAATTCTTGCGGACGCGCCGAGACAGACATAGGTGGACATTCTACGGGGGATGCTTTTTGTTTGGGGTTGTTATCGGAGCTCTGCTCTTGAAAATGGCTCAGGGCCTGCCATGGCTCGCGGATTGGCACAGTCCAAAAGCCAGACTTCACAGGCTTCTTCAAAGTACATTTCGCTTTTCGATTCTGAGTCTAGTTTCTATTGGAAGTAAGAATCTTCGTGCTAATTTGACGAAATCAAGTGCCAACCGAAATCTCTGTGTTCAAGCCCAACGATCTTTTCGGCAAGTTGCATCACGATTAAATGGCGTTATCATAGAGTAACAATCTGCCGTGTACAGCATCTACCCCGTCCCCAACATCGGATAAAGCTTGGGATGAGCTCCTTGGACGTGAGTTGAGCAACCCTCAAGATATAGTTGCTAAAGTAACCACGGAAACAGCGACGAGAGGCTTTGTGAATTTTCAAAACCCTCAGGAAGAGTTTGGCCTCCCCCCGGGGCGCCCCGTGCCTGATGATCCCAACAGCGCGGTCTATGGAATTTCTATGTTTCACCAACTTCATTGCCTTGTTTGTCTCCGTCTCCCTGAGTTTGCGTTGAAAGCCTCTGAGAAAAAGAAGAACTGAAAGTCGACGTGCAGATCATGATTCGCGAGATCTATTACGGCGTGCTCTTGGGCGACTACAACCTGACAGACCATCAAGCTGAGTTAGAAGAAGAGGTTGGCCATGGTAACCATGAGCATGCACATGAAAAGGGGGGGAAATGGTTCAAAATGAAACACACGAAACACTGTTTCGACTATTTGCAGCAGTCTATTCGATGTGCGGGCCTGATGGAGGTCGAAATGCCTCAGGGGCCCGATCGAAATATTTTCGACGGTTACGGGAGTCCGCACACATGCAAGCGATGGGTCGGTATCACGCACATTCCGAGGGTGCTTTGGTACATGTTCAGCAGCTGACTTGGTCACAGGATTCCATAACGAAATTCATGGAGGAATATAGAGCTATGGACGAGTGATTTTCTATTTCATTTTGGAAGAGACTCCGCCAGCTTCTTTTGGTTCCGGATAGATACCTCAGCCGACGCAGCTGGAATGAATGAATGTTCTTTGCCGATCTACCCACTCAAGAGTTGTCCATCAAGAGCTTAGCCCACAACGCATATTCAGTAATCCCATGACAAGTTATGCTGCACGTAATGACACGAATATTGCATGCTATATTATCCAGCACAAGGTTATTCAGATGCATCCTACTAATTTATTTCGATAGGATGTTTTCCTAGAGGAGGTTCGCCCTAAGCAGATTAAGCTAGTGTTATATAATAAATCATTCTATAGGAAGTTCTTGTAACAGCAAGAGTCTTATATACTGCTAGGAATGTCTAATATTAACTGGAAATTCTAGTCTTTTAGCCGAGCGGTCTAATGTACTAGCAGTAATTAGATTTAATAACAGTTCCATAGAGGAGATGAAGAACGAAGAAATTAAGAAGTAGGAAGATATAAAGTAGAAGGATCACTGGTTTGTAGAAGTAGATTGGAAAGTCATTGTTTGAAACCTTGCATAGCGAATCTCTCTGTTATCGTCGATAAGACACATTGTTCCTTGTCCTATAGGACACTTGTTGCCGTTCCAGCTTAGTAGAGGAACTCAAAGAATACAAATAGTCCATAATGGATTATTCTACAGGATAGTGACCCCCAAGTAACCGTGCGGAAATTCACCCATAGCTTGTGACTTTCTGTGTATGTTTCTGTACACGGCATATTTGAGATGGACTCATCATTGAGTACTGATATCGTAAGGTCATTTATTACGCACTTCCATCACCGACACATGTTCCGGGGCCGACCCCCCTCTCACCAAACATTGCCCGTGCAGCAGAGACCCATCGACTGCCTGGTTCCTCCACATTTTCCAGCGTCAAGAACAATCGACAATCAGCCGCCTCATAGATGAATTGCCAGGGCGTCGTCTCATTGACGGGTACATAAGCGTTGCGGAAGTTGACTGAACTCTGGCCGTAAGTATCAAAGCGCAACGCAAACTCCCATTCCAGGTAGTCATCCTCCTTTCGCGGGAATGCAGGGAGAGAAGGGGGCTCTATATCCTTCAGTCGCTGGAAAAGGCGTCCAAGAATCAGTCGACGGATTGAGTTGTCTTTCAGTGCTGCAGAATCGTACTCCTTGACGAGTAGCTCTTTGGCCGTTCGAATATGGCGACTTATGGTCCGCAGAGACCAGCGTTGGCCACCCTTTACTCCACCTACAGCCTGCATTGGAGCGTGGCGTGGGCGCCCTCCAAAGGCTAGGGTGCGTACACCTTGAGCCTGTAGAAGCCCCACAACGATGGCGCAGGTAGAGGCACAGCGGCCGTCAGTCACTACCACTATATCTTGTGGGTTGAACAACCTGGTCTTCGGTGCAAGGCTGACAGAGCCGTACCCGCTAATAGGATTGTCCATTCTGGATGCGGTGTTGAGGTTGAAGACCGCATACGCGTTAGACATATTGTCGCCTTCAGTGTTCGACTCTGGCCCAAAAAGGTCCTTCCAAGAAGCAAATATATTCTCGTTTTGGTCTGGGCCAACGGCGTTTTGAAAAGACAGCGGCGGGTCCAGGCCCGTCTCGGCATCTGCATTCTGGTATGCTTCGGAAAATGCTTGGCCAAGTACATCCATGAGCTCCGTCGATCGGAACCTCGTTGCAGACTGGATAGGCTGATCGGGGAAAAGCATCCGAAAGAGGTCGAAACCCGGGATTACATCTCCCCCCTCGTTGCCGGTCAGATCGAGTAGCAATTTGGTCTTCCCCCCGCTCGAGGCACATTCAAGGGATTTTCGGATAGTTGCAGAGAACTCCCGGCTGCCTCCTCCGCCGATACGAAAACTGGTAATCTGAAGGACGGCGACATCGTGCTGTGCGGCGTTTTCGAGGGAATAAAGTCTGACAACCCCGCTGGAGTCCTCTATGTCGGGCGCGGGAAAAGCACTAGGCCCGCTTACAGGGAGTTCAAAGGCTGGCGGGCCAAGATACATGCCAGGGAAGGATCCAAATACGTACTTTGAGCTGGCATTTGGGACACATGCGGCTTCAAACAAAGCTTGACCACTGGTATAATCCATGGGCCCGTTGACCGCAGGCCAGGTTGCTGTTGGCTTTACCTCCAATTTTGTTCCATTGGCAAACTTGATTGTCAAGATAGCGCTCCCGGGCCATTCTCCTGACTTTGAGGCCCAAGCGCCTCCTGAGTACGTGCCCGTGAAACCTGCTACGGGCGAGGGGAATAGGGAGTTGTATCTGGCGTCTGGGTCTTGGTACCCAAGAGTCACTGCGATCCTGGACTGGAGATAATAGTCGGCATCTAAGCCGTTGATCTCCACGATAGGGGATAAATCATCCGCCTGACCCTCGTGCATGAGAACAGCGTCGGAGTAGACGTAAAGCTGCGGCAGCTCTAACCCGTCCCGTGATATTGATGTCAGCGGAACCCCATGCTGGAAACGAAATATCTCCCGTGAGCAGAGGCCAACCTGAAGATGGCCGTCATTTGCTTGGGATATGAGTCGATTCAAAGAGTTATCAAAAAAGTATTGGCTGGAGAAGGCGCCACTGATGAGCTCCTTTCGAATTCGGTCCAATCCATCCCAGAGATCTACCGTAGGGGAAATGTAAGAATTTGGAGCATCTAGACAAAGATTTTGAGCTTCAGTTCAATGCCGGGCCATACGATAGAAAGGAGACCTACTCTTGAGGGTTACAATTGTAGATTGAAATTGTAAGTAGACCGTATACTGTTCCAGAAATGCCAGGGCCAAGTTCTGGTCTATTGGCATTGAACGCAGGCAATCATAAGCTAGACCTCCTCCAATGCCATTGAAGTCACCGTGACCTGGGCATGCCATCGACAATTGATCAGATTCAAATTCCGCTGAAACTTGCTGGACTCCTTACCTCCTTCAGATTTCCAGGTACCAAATTTCGTGGCTATTTCGGCACAAGGCGAGGACAACACAGAAGGGAACCCGATAACAACGCCTAGCAGGAATAACTTCTTGGACAGATAAGAAGACATAACAAACGGTTCTTACAATCACTTCGGAGAGAATTGAGAACTCGAGTTTTCATTACCTAGGATGAGATCTATAGAGCAGAATGCAGTCCGCCTAGGACTTCAGTACCCCCTTGCGCTACCTGTCACCAGCTGTGCGGTAGGAGGAGACCTCGCTAGAACGCCTGATCAACCGTAATACCCAAAGCTAAACCGAATTGGCTATGCCAAGAAACAGAACTTTTCCTACCATAACGCGAACAGAAGCTGCCTCCTTGGCTATTGGTAGCACAAGGGAAGCGTTTGGGTACGTAATGCGCGCCTACTGCAGCGCCTCACCTCGGCGCTGGTCGCCCGACTCAGGCGCCAAACAAAGGTCGCCCCCACGTAGCCGACATGCCACTTCCCATACAGACTTGACTGATGTACTCGGGTATCGATGGCACACGAGCTTTCCGAAGTTGCGAGCCTGAACATTCAAAGGCTCCAGAGTAGGACTCGACTGATTCTTGCTACCTCAACCCCTGCCAAAATCTGACAGACGTGTCACCACAGCAACAATGAATGAGTTCTCAAGCAAGAAGTCTAGGAGCACTTCTCCTTCCCGGTCTTCCCTGACTGAGGTTGAGGATGAAGAGAGAGACTCGTTGCTTGAGACTATGCACTTGGGCGAGAAGAAGAGAAGCGGTGAAAATGGGGCCCGCAAAGTCCGCCGCACCCGTTCCTTTTACGCGATTTGCATACTCTCGCTGAGCAACCTCGCTTTCATTGTTGCAATTTTCACCATTCTCTGTCAGAAGAAGACCCTCGAGCCGAATTGGTTGCCGTCATGGGCGCCGCCTGAGCGTTACGAGTCGAGAGTGTTCCAGTATGTGGATATATACGGTGGAGAGCCCGGGCCAAAGTCAGAAGCTGCTTGGACAAATCTTATCCCCAGTGAGTTGATTCAAACCTTGCTTATATTCAATTCGATTACACTGACTGTGTATCTATCTGTCTCAGTGGGTAAAGGCTGGATCGAAATCCACAATGAGACAGCCATACTAGATACGCCTGGCCTCGACCAGTCTCTGCCAAAGCAAAGCGCTCTGGTGTCAGTTTTCCATCAACTGCATTGTCTCGTAAGCACAGGAGCCATCCATTACCCCTCGATACGTGAAGCGGTCGTGAGACAACATAGCAACTGACATTCGCGCCTCAGTACATGACACGGGCGGGTTATTTCTCTGCCAAGTCTGGCAATTTGGATGAGGTGAACGTGGTGCATTTGTCACATTGCTGGGATTATCTGCGCCAGGCTATCATGTGCCATTCAGATACAACACTGGAGTGGCTTCAAGCACCGCCGGACAATTTTGGGAGCACGGGATGGGGCTACGAGCATAAGTGCAGGGATCATGAGGCCATATTCAAGTTCGCAACTGACCACAGGGCGGGTGACAGACAGGTCATTCATGGGTAATAATTTGTTGAATGCGCTCCAATAGTTCGCAAGAAAATATTACATTCACGTTCACCATCCAAAACTTCATATCAACTCCCGGTGCATTTATTGGTGATGCAATTTAGGAAAGTCATGGTAAAGCCACTTACCCTGACTCGATTTTGTCTTAGTATAATTGCCGAGCAGTACATACACTTTTTAGTAGTACATGCAAACTGCTGTAAGATGGAAACATCTTCTGCGGGCTTTTCGGCTTCTATGAATTAGACTCTGGCAGTTCGAACTTTAGCCTGAGGAACTGGGCATCTTGATTTCTATGTTCTATTATTCGAAGTTATGTCAAATGGAGCCCCGACCCGTTACATAACTGCGCAACAAGACTTGAGCAGAAGAATATTCGATATCAGCTGACCACTGTGCACCAATTATTACTCTCCATTTATTATGATGGCAAATCAGGGAGTCAATGTTGCATGAGAAAATAAAGACCTTGGAAGGAATGACGGGGTCCTATTGACCAGAATATGTAGGGAGCGTGGACCCAAGTAACAATCCATGTTCTCGCGCGAAGACAGCTCGAGATTTGTTCCAACCCAGAAGGCCAACCAAGATAGGAGGAAAACAGAGTTTCCCCGCTAGGCAGTACATAGTTTCCCCGATCGCTTATTTGTCAATAGGGATAACGTAGTCCTCGACAGCCTCGCCCCGCTTCTTGTCAATGGGGATAACGTAGTCCTCCACGGCCTCGCCACGCTTCTTGTCAATAGGAATGACATAGTCCTCAACTGCCTCGCTGCGCTTGTCGATAGGAATCACGTAGTCTTCCACAGCCTCGCCACGCTTCTTGTCAATGGGGATAACGTAGTCCTCGACAGCTTCACCCCTCTTGTCAATAGGAATGACATAGTCCTCAACTGCCTCGCTGCGCTTGTCGATAGGAATCACGTAGTCCTCAACAGCTTCGCCACGCTTCTTGTCAATGGGGATAACGTAGTCCTCCACGGCCTCGCCACGCTTCTTGTCGATGGGGATCACATAGTCCTCAACGGCCTCGCTGCGCTTGTCGATGGGAATCACGTAGTCTTCCACAGCCTCGCCACGCTTCTTGTCAATTGGAATCACGTAGTCCTCGACAGCCTCGCTGCGCTTGTCGATGGGGATCACATAGTCCTCAACGGCCTCCGAGGCAGCACGGGCAACGGCCTAAGATATCAACAGGTGTTAGAAAGAAAATCTGTAACATGGTTCTGATGGAGAAACCTTCACAAATTCGTGAGGTCCATATTGCATACTCTTACCTTTGCCGCCGGAGCAGCTGTGGCAAGGCTGCAGAAAGCAGCGACGATGATGGCAGGTGTGAATCTCATTTTTGTTGGACTGCGTTTCCGTGATTTCAGCGTATAGGGACGTTCAAAGCTGGACTCTGGACTATTGTCAAAGTGCGAAGATACTATTAAGAGTTGGTACGATTCCTAATACGTTGAGGCAGTTTTCAATGAGTTATATATTTGGAAAATGAGACCTCAAGCGCGGCTGTAATCACCGTATAGGCGTGATGGCTCCATCAGACAGGATGGCTTCGCAAGGGCGAAATCCCCATAGTCCACCAAGCGTCTTCTACTTCGCCTGACTCTGTCCCATCGAACCGCACCTAGGCCGGTGGACGGTGAAGCGCCTAGTACGGAGCAAACACCCGGCGGTCGAAACTTGCACTCTGGGACGGTGGCGCCGGCGCCAAAGTATTTCCCATCCAACAGCAATGACTCTAGCTGATTCTGGTGAGATGTCACAATAGCGTCATGAAAATCATTTTTGTTCCATTGGTGGCCATTGCATAAAGCCTCGTGGGGGCTGAAACACATGTATTACGTCCACGGGTACTATATTTGCGATCACTGGAAGTAACCATGGGAGGCAAGCAATGTGCGTCCTCGATACAAGTACAGCCTTGTATCTGACTACTAGACACAATAAGTGGTTTCAAAGTAGTGCTGAGGCGCGCACTTTGAGACTATGCGGGAACACGCTTGAGTAACCAAGGACAACTCACCCTTCATTACTCGTATACTTGGGTCAGCGGGCAATAGGCGCGCAGGCGCGCAGTCGCGGTGGACTTACTGGAACGTCCAGCGCCTTGTTATGAGCTAATGCAAATGTCGGACACTGCGAAAAAGGGCATGAGCTGGCAGCACAGCATGTCGACACTGGCTAGCGGAATTTACTGTAGGCTCCGGAAGGTGTGAGGGTAATACCAACAATCGGCATTGTGTAATTAGAGGGGGGTGGGGGTAAAGTGATGATTCCATTACTCAACATCTTGCATTATCCCGGGAGCGGACGGCAGTCAGAAAGAATGCTGACCACCACAGATTCTAATGCGACCCCGATATTACAGGACTCCTGACACCTGACACCTGACACATTCCAACACGGAATGCGGTGTAGGTGAATGTCGGTGAATGTGTAGAGACGATCAATCATGTAGTGTAGTCATAACTACGGACATATTTGTTATTTGTTTAATTATCTATCATAATATTGCACTGAATCGGAAGCTGCCGATGGTCTTCCTCTGCTATTAGTATGCTCCTGGACCCAGTGACCATCGAGCCAGTGAACAGTCATATGCTTGGTGTCTATTAGTACCCGTGGCTATATCAAAAACACACCAAACTGGTTGGACCGTTGCACAACATCCTTCCAGTCCCTGCAATTGGACGACGAGGACGCCCAGCATTGTTCTATAATGGACTTCAGCTGCTGTACGTCACCACCGGATGTCGATCCGTCCCCATTCTCCGATCTGGCGATGATCTCTCGAAACACATCACGCTGATCTCCCTTGGCGAGGCTGGCGGCCACGCAGAACGGCCACGCCAGGATCCTCTTCAGCCCGGCGCCACCACCACCGCCGCCCTGATGGTGCTGCCCAGGCTCCTCCTGCCGCAGGCTCCAAGCCGACGAGATGGCGCGACTGATGCTGTCGCCGATTTCGGGCACGCTGGCTCGCGGGCCGGATACTATCTGGTGAAGGTCCGTCAGAATGGCATGCGCGAAGATCAGAGAGTGGATGACGGTGTCGAAATCGTCCGGAACTGTCTGTTTGCTCTTTGCGGGTGCTGAGTCTGATGAGGAGGAGGAAGAATTGCTCTCCGTCGGCGGCAGCAGCCTCGACAGTCGCTCGATCTCTCCCTCTACTGCGGCCTCGATCTTGTCCGCGCGGCCCACCAGTGCCCGGATGCTAAGAGACCCGGCGACCTCCTCGCCGAGGCGCCACGCACCCAAGACGCTGGCGTCCAGCATGGCGAGCAGGACGGCGCCTTCGCAGCCGGTGAGGTCCCAGAAAGAGGAGCCGGCGGCCAGGAGAGGGGTGGTGTTGCTGGTAATTGCAGTGCCATGTCCCCTGTTGTTGGCGGCGTCTGTGAGCAGCAGTCTGCGGTAGACCTTCTCCGCCTTAGGGATAGTTCGCCTAGTAGAGTTGAGGAGGATGTCGTTCCAGACCAGCCGCGTGGTAAAGAAGGCAAGGGCCTTGCGCTCCATATCGGTGAGGCGGTGAGCCTCGGTGATTAGGGCCGTCTCGTGCTCCAGCAGCAGGCGGGCAGCGGCGTCGATGTGATTCTGGCAGTCCTGTATGTTGCCGCTAGTTGCCTGTGTGGAAGGTTGATCGAGCCGTAAGTAAGCCTGGATTCAAGGCGGGGTGACGGTCGAACGGGCAGCATACCTCCAAATGAGCCAGCTGGACGCTGCACACTAGTCTCTCGCAGAGAGCAGAATGTGAGGACTTTGATATTTGTCCTCCCACCAATGAGGTCTTGGTGCTAGGCAGTATCTGGCTCAAGTACTTCAGGGCTTGTGATCGATAGTTCTGGTAGTCTGTGAACGACTCAGCGCGGGAGGCGCTGTCCGCAGATCGAGTGAGATACCGTTGATATGATGTCAAGCTCAGGGTGGTGTAGCAGAATGTCGGCGACCGAGTCAACAGCAGAAGCAGCCAGCCCATCTCGGAGATCCGCCTGCCTTTTGAGTTGCCCCCAGAGCATAGGTCAGCGAGGTAACGCATCATGAGATCTATTCCCTTCTCGCCCTCGGCCATGCCCTGCCCATGTCTCTGCCCAGCAGCCTGATCCGCCTCAGCTAGTACTAGCCCCTGACCCGTAATGAAGTCTGAAAAAGCTGCTGCTGGGACAGCTTCCTTGGCCAGACTACCGCCAGGTGGGATTGGTGGCACTGGCAAGGGCGGTAACAAGGCCACCGGCGTAGTCACTGGCAGTTCGGGGCTGAAAATGGGGAATTGTGACCAGTCCAGATGGCTTGCACTATCTGTTGAGTCAGACGAGGCCCTGTCAACGGCGCAGTCTGAAGGCGTGCTGACAAAATCAAAGTCGAGGGGGTTCATGGCGTGCGTGTCAAGCGTGAGGTCAATGTCCGGCATCAGGGGCGACATGTCAGCCGCAGTATTCGTCAGGTAGCCGAAGCCAGGACTGCCAGCAGGGAAAGCTGAGGTGTCATTACCGTGGTGGTGCTCTTCCTGGACCCCGTTGAGGTACCCACCACCACCATGGATACTGCTGCTGCCGCCGCCGCCGCCGCCGCCGCCGTCGCTGGCCACCATTACCCCTTCAGAAGGCTTTGGCGTCGCCGGAGCCTGTGGCTGTGGGGGAGCCGCGGTGATGCTGCCTCTGGAAAAGCTGCGGGCCCTGCCCGACTGATACTGGAGCTTACGGGCCTCCTCCCTCTCCATGGCGCCGCGGTCCTTCCACTGGGGCTTTGGCCCGTAGCCGTGACAGTGAACGCCGCGGGCCTCACAGTTGTCGCAAGGGGGCCCGCCCTCGTTGCACTTCTTGCGGCGCAAGCGGCACGTCCAACATCCGGACTTGGTGCGCTTGCTTGCAGTGCCCGTCGTCATGGATGACAGGGAACGGGTGTGACCCAGGTTCCGTCCAGGACCGTCTGGCTGATGTACAGAATGGTATCAAATGGTTCTTGGATGTGTTTAGTGGTGCTTGCCCCGTGTCACATGGGAGCCTTGTGCTGATTCAGGCATGTGCGAAATAAATATAGTGAAGCAAGTTCCAGCAACCGAACTGAGAAGCTGTACAAAATGGACGGGACGGGCGTTAGGAGAACATTTGGTTAGTGATTACTGATGTGAAGAAGTAAATAATGCTTGGTGACTGAGAACGCGAGATGTCACCATCCGGTCTCAGTCATAAGGATCTCATCTGCTTGATCCTTCTCTTCGGATCCTCCAGCTACAGCTGCGGTCCTCCTCAAGGCAAGCCGAGACTACTGGGTGAATGAGCACCAAGCAGGTGAGTGGATCTGTTCTCGTCAGTTTTCGTCTTGCCTAACTCGGTAACTTTTCTCTCAGCTCTCTGTACTTCACCTGCATGTAATCGCCCACAGTGGGCCGTGTCCGTAATCCCGAGCTGACCTGCATGAAAATCGAGATGGGGCAAGGCCTGAGGTGATGGATTAAGCATCTGATGACAAACGGGCGTCCTACAAGACAAGAAGACAATCGGGTGGTAGAGGTGCAGATCGGTAGCCTCTTGCGGAAATGGCTGCTTGTGATTCCTGTATGCTCGACCTGATTGGTGATACGGACCCCGATCTGGATGTAACCCACCCACACACTTACACACCCGCATCCACAACAGGAGAAACCGCAGACCTCGGATGGGACTGCCGAGTCCGCCAGACTGCTTAAACATGCCTAGGCCAACCAGAACTCACCTGCACCAGCTCTGAGGCTCAGTCAGCACTCATGTCTAACCCCTTTGACACTACTAGATTCCACATACGCCAAACACTAGTACGTGCAATTTGAACGTTGCAAAGATAAGGAAGATGATCAAATAAAATTTCAAATGTCTGATCGTTTGTATGATAATTATTGATGCTTATGAAGACCGTTCGGACAGAATGGTGTTCAGAGACAACGTGCTTGGGTCAACTGTCTCAGCTGACGAGTGCCGGTAGCACGACATAGTCCCCACGCAGCTGCCATCTCTTCTTTTTCTCTGTTGATCAAGGCTTATCTTGGTCTATGTTTCTGACCTGCATAAGCACCTACGCAGTTGAGTAACCATGGCTTGCTGCCCTGATGTCTCAGGCGCCGGGACTGGCGCCGGCGCCAAATAATTACGAACCAGAGCTTGAGACGTGTCGATGCTCCTTGCCCCCCGCCCCCTGGCAAATTCCGCACATCTTTCCCAAGGTTACACAAGGCTTGGCGCAAGAGGCTGCAAGTAAAATAGCCGAGGGAAGATGGCGACTTCCAACATTGTTTTGGCGCGAGCAAACAGAGAGGTGCACCTGTGCACCTGACTGTGGTTTCCTGTGCTCGCCCTCGGCCAGATCCGACCACCTGCACCTGCGCGCCAGCTTTTGTGAAGCACAGCACCGCACCGCACCGCGACCCCCACTGCGCCACCAACGTTTTCATCGTCCTAAGATTTCTCACCACGTCCTCGCGTAACCTCACGTGTCCCCAAGTCCAAGTGTGTTTTCTGTCGCTGTCAACCGGGCAGCCTCACCTCAGGCCTGCACTTGGTACGACATTGTTTGTAACTCAGACCTCCATCCACCTCGACGACCATGTCGTCGTCGTCGTCGTCGTCCCCGTGCTCCTTCGACGCAGAGTCCTCCTTCTCCTTCGGACCTGCCGTGTCGCCATGTCGACGCGCATTTGACTTCACACTCTACTTCGAAGAGGTTGTCTTCCTGCTGGTGCCCTCCTGCGTCTTCATCCTCCTCGCCGCCCTCCGCCTGCTATTCGTCCTCCGTCGACCCCGTCAGCTCAGCACCAGCAGCACCAGCAACACCAGCACCACGGCTGCCTCTACTTCTACTGGTCACGCAAACGGCAACGAAACCTTAAACCAGCCGCCGTCACCTAAATCTGGCCCCACCCACCACCAAGTCCTTAGGCAGGTTAGTAAGCACCCCTAGCGTCTTAGTAGTATTGTGGTCTAGCGCTGACGGCACCTGTCCGAACCTGCAGTGCACTGCTGGCCTGGTGGTAGCCCTGCATATCGCCGTCCTGATCCTGCTCTGCACCACCGTGCCGAGCCGCCAGAGGACCAACGCCTCCGTGCCGGCCGCCGTTGTCGTCGCGCTTGCCTTCGCCGCGATCCCCGTGCTAGCACACTTCGAGCACACGCGCCGCCGCGTCGCACCATCCGGGCCTTGCTCCCCTTCGCTGCTCGTGGGCCTGTTCCTTTGCATCGCCGTACTGCTGCGCGCCCCTGTTGTCCGGACCCATGCCGCTTTGTACGGGAGGGGGAGCGCGCTGGTCGTCGTGGAGATCGTCTCGATCGTCTTCCAGCTTGTGTTCATTGCACTTGGTGAGATTTCTTCATGGTCAGCCAGGAATGGTGTTGTTATTGCTCCAGAGGAGCATGCCGGCTTCCTTGGCCGGACCTTTGGGTCCTGGCTCTGGGGGCTTTTTGCTACTGGGTACCGGAACAAATTAAGCCTGGACGACTTGGGTCCCATTGATGCCTCGCTGGCATCTCGGGTTATCTCGACCTCCTTCGGTCACATTCTACCGGTCTCGCCTTTGGGCAGCCCAGGTACGTACAAAGGGATTGAAGTATTGGATCGTAGACGTTGCCTAAGGCTAAGCTGACTCCCTTCAGGAAAATATGGACAATACCGGCTTCTGCTGGCTCTATACCGAGGCTTGGGGCTCTACGCTGTAGCACCTGCCATCCCACGACTGTGTCTTACCGGATTCACATTTGCTCAACCCTTTCTTGCCTCGGAAATCATCAACTACATTGGCGACGACGCAGGTCCTGATCGTAATGGGTATGGACTCATAGGCGCCACGCTCCTCATTTATACCGGCATTGCGGTGAGTGCATCCTTGATCATGTTTTCCAACGTGGACTTCACTACCCTGAAAAGTCATGCACACGTAAATATGTAATCCTACTAACGACGATGGCCAACTTCTTAGGTGTCCACCGGGTGGTACTGGAGCCTGTCCTACAAGAACGTGACCAAGATCCGCGGTGGCCTCGTCGATGGCGTCTCCCAGAAAATGCTGCGGCTGAGCCAGCAGCACGGAACCGAGTCCAAGATCCTGACCGTGATGATCAACGATGTGTACCGAATCACCTCCACTCTGGCTTTCTCCCACGAGTTATGGGTGGCTCCCATTGAAACCGCCATTGGCACCTGGCTACTTTGCCGTCAGGTCGGCCCACCGGGTCTCGTCGTATTAGGCATCATTGGCGGTAAATTGTGCCCCCTCCTCCTCTTCATGGGCTCCCCGCCTCTATCTCTACCTCACTATCTGTCTCTGCACCTTCCGAAGTGGAACTGACAAACTTGGATCTCATCAGTCTGCCTCGGCGTCTCCACGTATGTGGGCAAGCACATGGCCACCCAGCAAGGCGTGTGGCTCGGTGCCGTCGAGAAGCGCATCGGGGCTACCAAGAAGATGCTGGCATCGATCAAAGCCATCAAGATGATGGGTGCCGGACAGATCGTCGCGGAGGCACTGGAGAGACTTCGTCGCCTGGAGTTCGCTGCCTCTAGGATGTTTCGAGCCCTGATTGTAGGGACCTTGATATCTTGTATGTTTATTCACACCACCTGATGATCTGCTGCGTATTAAATCTGGCTCTCGAGTGCCCGGGCTGACATTTCACAAGCGTACTCGACCTTGACACTTGCCCCGGTGCTGGTCTTTGGGACTTACATCGGCGCCACGACAGCAGCAGGTAATTTCGGTGCATCGACCATGTTCACATCCCTGATCTGGATCTCCTTGCTGGCGTCCCCCCTCATCCAGCTCCTACAGATCATCCCATCTTTCGGCGCCGCCATGGGATCCCTAGAGCGCGTCGACGCATTCTTCCAAAAGGAAGAATTTGCAGACAAACGCAAAGCTCCTACTTCGGACGATGACTCCGGCTCTGAAGACGGCGAGAAGAACCGGAAAGAGATGTTCCAGAGCAATGTGTCCATTTCCATCCGCAATGGCAGCTTCAGTTATACTGGTGATAAAGAGGATTCGACCTTGAAAGACGTGAACCTCGAAGTCAAGCGCGGCCAGCACGTGGTGGTGACCGGGCCGGCCGGGTGCGGCAAGTCGCTCCTCCTACAGGCGATCCTGGGCGAGTCGACGTCGCGGAACAGTGGCCGCGTGTGCGTCAACGGGACGATCGCGTTCTGCAGCCAGACGCCGTGGCTCGAGAATATGAGCGCCGAGCGGGTGGTGTCGCGGTTCTCGAGAGATGAGGATGCGTGGCACAGCAAGCAGGTTATCGATGCTTGCGAGCTGCGGGAGTTCCTCGAAACCCAAGATCCGGATGCTACTATCGGAAGCCAGGGGGCGAGGCTGAGCGGTGGGGAGAGGCAGAGGCTGGTGAGTTCTCCCTTCGAACACTGTTTGCAATGTCCAATCGTGCCCGAGACTGATGATTACGCACGGCAAACAGGCTCTGGCACGTGCGATCCAGTCTCGACCTGACATCCTTCTCCTGGATGATGTTTTGAGTCCCATCGACCACGTGACCAAAAAGCGCATTTTGAGACAATTGTTTGGAGAAACTGGCATCCTTCACGAGACGTCCACGACGGTGGTCCAAGTTACGCAAGACCGTAAGTATTCTCAAGCTAGAGTTCCGTGTTACGACTTCCCTGTCTGATGATGACAACACAGGTGTCGTTGCGCAGCTGGCGGATGTCGTACTCCGCCTGGATGAGACGGGAGTGTTGCAACCTTACCAGTTCCCTTCATCCGAGACCGATGTCGAGAACGAAAAGGACGATGCAAATGGCGAGGAAGCAGAGAAACCGAGGCTCGAGATCTCCGCTGGTTCTTCGAAACCCAAGTCGGGGCATCAAGAGCCAAAGTCAAACCGGCCCGAGATAACAGACCGAAGGGTGTACGCCACTTACTTTGAATCCATCGGTATTTTGAACCTTGTGCTTTTCATTGGAGGGGGAATTATATTCGCCTTTTGCCTCAAATTTCCAGGTAAGAACGCACTCTCCACCCTTGTTTGAGACAATTATTGACTGCCTTCTTGTGAAGACGTCTGGGTAGGATGGTGGACTGCAGATAGCAGTAAGCCGGGTGGATCAGCCCACAGCATTGGATACTGGTTCGGAATCTATGCCATGCTGAATGTTCTTCCACTGGTTGCCGTTGCTGGATGGGTTGCGTAAGTCTTCGAGACTGTCCCATAAAGGCTCTGCCTCTGCAGACCAATGGCTGACTAGAACAACAGCCAGCTCATGCTGCGTATTGTGCCGGCCTCGGGCTCCAATCTTCACCGGAAGCTCGTTGAAACGGTCTCCAAGGCAACTTTCTCCTTCATCAGCCGCGTCGACACTGGAAGCCTCATCAACCGATTCAATCAGGACCTCATGTTCGTGGACAGTCGGCTTCCGCTAGACCTTCTCAACACCGGCGCGGCACTGCTAACGGGGATAGCCCAAGTCGTACTGATCGGCATCTCTGCCGTTTACGTGCTCGCCACCATTCCCGCACTGGGCGCGGTTCTCTTTGCCCTCCAGCACTTCTACCTACGCACCTCAAAGCAGCTGCGCCACCTCGACTTGGAGTCTAAGGCCGACTTGCAAACCCGGCTTTCCGAGTCCTATCAAGGCCTCGCGACGATTCGTGCGGCTCGGTGGCAGCGCCACGTGCACGCCGAGTTCCAGGCCAAGCTCGACCGCTCGCAAGCGCCCGTCTATCTGCTGTGGATGGTGCAGACGTGGCTGAAGCTCGTGCTCAACCTTGTGGTGGCCGGGTTGGCAGTTGTGGTCATGGGCGTCGCAGTGGGGCTGCGACGGAATGGAGAGACCAGCAGCAGCGCCAGCGGCATCGGCATTGCATTCCTCAACCTGACGACCCTCGGAGAAACGTTGACGAACCTGATTACGGCATGGACGTCCCTCGAAACGTCACTGGGCGCGATCGCGCGTATCAAAACATTCGAGCGGGACACGCCCACGGAGCGCGACGTGCTTCTTCGTCGTCCCGACAAGTCGGATGATAATGATTATGGTGGTGGTGATGGTGGTTGTGAACCACCAGAATCATGGCCTGAGAGCGGCTGTATCAAGCTCGAGGGTGTATGGGCGACCTACGAAGATGACGACGACGACGGTAGCGGGGAAAGACTAAGATCTGATGCCAGCGTCGACAGCGAGAAGCACAGCGACACAACTACTACATATGCCCTGCAGGACATCAGTCTCGACGTGCGGCCCGGCGAGCGCGTAGCAGTGTGCGGGCGCACGGGATCCGGCAAATCCACGCTGCTGCTGGCGCTCCTGGGGCTGGTGCCCCTACCGCGCGGGCGGATCAGCATCGACGGACACGACACTGCATTGGTGTCGCGGGGCCGGCTGCGGAGTGCGGTGCATGTGATCCCACAAGACGCGTTCATTTCTATCGCATCGTCAGCCGATGGGGATGAGACGATCCGTGCGGCTCTGGACCCGGCGGGAAGTCTGAATGACAAGAAGCTGCTGGACGTCCTTCGGGACTGTGACGTGCTGGAGAAGGTTCTTGGAGCGGGCGGGTTGGCGGCGTCCGTTGGGGATGAGACCCTTTCCCTGTCGGCTGGGGAGCGGCAGCTTTTCATCCTGGCCAGGCTGATCTGCCGGGCTGAGGCGAGGGGGCACGGTGAAGGGATTCTGTTGCTTGATGAGGCTACTAGCAGGTGAGTACGGCTTTCAGACTAAAGTCTCGCTCCTTTTCTCCTTCTTTTTCTTTCCTTCGTGAGAGCTAGATGAAACTAACCAACCGATCCCATCTTTCATAGTCTTGATGTCAGCACAGATCGCAAGATCGCCGAGGTGCTCCGCAAGTGGCTGCCGAACATGACGGTACTGTCAGTGCTGCACCGCCTTGAGGCAGCACTGAAATATGACCGCATCTTTGTCCTTGAAGGCGGCAAGTTGGCGCATGTGGTGACCCCTTCGGAGAGCACGGTTTCGTCTGATGTCTTTTCTTTTCTTCGGTGAAGGTGTTGACACTTCTTGAGGGTGCTATGTCGTGCTGGACAGTGGAATGTTAGTTTGATAATCCATGCCAACGTAGGTATCTAATGCTGCTGCCACCAACTCTAAAGGGAATATAAAATGTTACTCATCCTTTGGGTAATACTTTATCTTGATTATTGTGTTCATGTTGGGCATATCTCCTTAGTGAACAGGCACAATGCTGTTTTCACAATTCTGACAGCACATTCCATATCGTAGAGTCCATTCATTATCACTTCATTCTATCTTGTTTCATTGAGCTCAAGCTCCGCCCACCAAACATCCATCGCCCGCCCCTTCTCGACCCCGGCCTCCGCAAGCCTCTCAAACGCCGCCTTCACCCGTGGCACATAGTCCAGCACCTCCTGTTCCTTTTCCGGCGCCAGCCCCGCCGCGCGCACCGCGTCGGAAAACGGCTCCTTGACCACCAGCCGCGCCTCCAGATGGCCCTCGATCATTTCCGCGGCGGGAACGAGCGTACCTTGCCTCCTGACCGCAAATCCGGCGACCCGTGCGGCGGCAACGATGGTGTCTACGTCTGGCGCGGCGCGCACGTTGTAGGCGCGTGGGCCTGGCTCAACTTCTGTTTGTTCGTTTAAGTAGGCGTGCAGGAGCGCCTGGGCGCGCGCGGCCAGGATGTGTGCGTCCTGGACCCCGCCGGGTAGGGAGCCTTGGAAGGAGTACTCTGCCACGTAGACGCGAGTCACGCGCGCAGTGGCGAGGGTGGCGAATAGTTCTGTTACGGATTTGGGGGTGGGAAAGTACCAGAGGCTGTGGCAAAGTGTGACGACGTCAGTGGTGTTGTTGTTTCCGGGCGATGAGAAGAAGGACGCTGTGTCTTGGCGCCGGAAGGAGATGTGCTTGCCCAGAGGCGAGGCGACGAGGTGGGCTTGCGTCTCGGTGACTGTGTAGGGGGTGCCGTAGTCCGGTCGCGCAGTGTCGATGCCGGTGATATGCAAGTTGGCACCGTTCATGTGGGTTTGGAGGAGGGCTGCAAGGGTTGCGGCTGACTCGCCCTGGCCGCAGCCTATATCGAGGATGTGGAGGGGCGTGTGGTTATAGGGGGATCCATTGGTCGCGTTGGGGGCAGTGGAAAGGAACAGGATGTCCCAGGCCTTGACTATGGTGATTCGTTGTTGGAAACGAGGCACAAAGACGTTGTGCTTGAGCTCTTGTGGGTAGAGGAAGTTGGCCAGGAGGGTGTCGACAGCGTTGGCGTTGGTCGTGGTGAGCTGCTCCTCGTCGTCCGTGGTTGGTGCCACGGGACGGGTGGGATCTGACATGCTGGTTATTGTGACGGTAGCCATTTTGTGTGGTAGAAGCGGAATTATTCAAGGCGAGACCTGAACGTGGTGTGTCAGACACTAGTTCGGGATCACTAATAGTTGCTTTGGTGAGGCCAAAGCAACCTTTCTTCGTGTTGTGATATAATGTATATGACGATATATTCTAGATAGCGGCTATTTCAAATTCCGTTTCTTGGGGCAGTGAATATTTCTCTAGGTACGTAGTTCCATCCAGCGTAAGCTTGCACCGAAGTTCAGGCGCCGGTGTCAGGCCCTCATCAAGGAGGCGCTTACGAGGCGCCAATTTCAGCAGAGGGGATGTGGATCCGTCTGCCGGCAGAAAGGCGCAGGAAATGTCGCTGGAGTGCTGGCATAATAGAATCTCAGGCTTGTGAGTACAGTAAGTAGCCATAATTCCGCTGGACATGTGTTACGACCTTTTTGCCCCGTGATAGATGGCAGAATCATCTCAGTTCTGAAAAAGTTTAACCCATCACGAAGGTCAAGTGGCCATGTTCACCACACCTATTATGGAATCCATCACTAGAGCAAAGTCACTCCCAGATAAGGAGCGCACATACGGCTCCCAGCGGCTGTGGAACAACAATAGTAACCGGCGTACTGGCGGTTCCTTTCCCTTTGCAGCTTGGTGGTCGAGTCCATCAACACAATATCTCAAAGTCGATCAAGCCTCGGAACGAGATGAACAAGACAGCGTCGACCTGGAGGATGAAGACGTCAAGAATTACCTGGAATCTCACCGAAAAAGGCAGACAAGGCGTGCAAAATGCGCAACAAGAGCCAAATTTCTCACCATAGGGTTCGCCGCTGTTGCCCTCCTTGCCATTGCGGGGGCTCTGGGTTTCTCCATGGGCAAGCGAGCCATTGCTTCTCCCCATAATACAGGGTCCCATCCACATGAACACCCTCGTCCTGATACCGTCGGCGGGAAATGGCGTGATTCCGGCCATGATGGCCACATGCCCAGTATCACCACCACAACCACCAATCACCATCACCACAGCCACGACGACTCACCACCTCCACCTCACCCCAACCAGAACGAACCCAAAAAGTGCGGCAAGTCCCCAGACGAGGCCCGTCAGCGTGGCTGTATTTTCGAGCCCCAGCTGACCGCGTGGGTGGCGCCCGAGTGCGCGTTCCCGGAAGTGGTAGCCGAGTACCAAGACGCCGTGGGCGACATGATGGCCGAGTGGCCCTGGTTCTGGGATGCGGGACTTTCGCAGCCCGTCATGAGCCCGGAGGTCCCTGCGCTGCAGGCGGGCAACTACAGCGTCGTCTACACGCCGTACCAGGCATCCCACGCGCTGCACTGCCTCTACTGCTGGCGCAAGGTGGCCTACGCGCTGGAGCATGGGGTGGACTGGGTGGACGCGCGGTGCCACCAGTTCTACCACCAGCGGCACTGTGCCTTCTTCATTGCGGACAAGCTGCTTGATGCCGAGGAGTGGCGGGCGGCTGGGGAGGTGCTCGAGGACGAGGGGGATTTGACGACGTGGACGTACCCGCTGTTGTATCACAATTGTGTTCCGCTGTCATCGACGATGGAATCTTGAAGTTGAGGTGGTGTGGCATTCATGAATAAGGATCTGGTTTCGTCCACTGGTGGCGCACGACACTATTACTGAGAAAATATTGATTTAATGCACATATGACCGCGTCTAATTGAAAATGGCCTGGGACTGCGTCTCCGGTGAATGTTCCGGCTTGTTCGCCCATTGCATATTGCATCAAGATTATGGCGTGTCTACCCGTGTCATTAAGCTAAGTTGAATTCAGAGAGACAAAGAGTCTTGGCACGGGTCCGAGCGGGAATGGAAGTCAAGCTCTTGATGCAGTATTGTTTGAGAAGTTGCGGCATTTCTGCCATCGTGGCGTAGATGTAATTAGAAGTTAGCAAGGTGATAATAGACCTGGGTATGTGCTCCCTCATCATATACGATTTTGAGAATTAGAACCCTCGATACTCCAAAGCATATGTATTATGGTTGGTAATAATAAGAATAGATCAAGATCGCTCCCACGGCCTTTATATTCGACAATCAACTCTATTCCATAGAGATATGCGTAGCACGACTTTACATGTGGCCCATGACAGCAGACGGGAGGTCAGGAGGAGGAAAACACTGATCAACAGCAACAGCATCATTGCCCCACCAATGCGGCATACTAACCACCTTCTGCCCTTGGCGATTAAAGATCAGAAACGCTACCCCCAACACCATCTGCACAAGCTGAGCGCCACAGTCCAAGCCGGCACCCAACAGATAGTTCCAGCGCGCGAACCAGCGCGGATGCCACCGCCGCATGACGCCCATCGACAGGACCGCAGCGCCCATCGACGACGTTAGGTTCGCGGTAGGGAACACAGGGAACAGCGACGCCCCGTGGAAGATGATGGCCGGGTGCAGCGGCCACCGCTGGACACCCCACGCGGGACGCACCAGATGGACGAGCCACAGAAGCAGTACGGCCGCCGCGCCGACCGCGAAGCCTGAGGGAAGCAGCCAGTGGTAGGGGGAGGAGCTCGAGGAGGAGCTGCCGAGTACGCGTGCTGGGCCCAAGACGCCCCAGATGACAGATACGGAGAAGAAATTCTTGGTCTTGACGGCGTTCCACTCCTCGCCCTGCCCTTCTCCTCTCCCCAGCAGGGCCGCCGCACCCTGGGTATCGATGATGAGGCGCATGCACGCCCAGTTCACAAAGGGCCCGAGCAGGGTTCCATACACTTGGGCGATGAGGAGCTCCGTCTCGGGTATCTTCATGTAGAACCCGAGCTTGAGGTCGCTGGCGAGGTTGAGGCACTGCTCGAGCACCTGGCGCCCGTACACGGTGGCGGTGAGCACGGCGACGGGCCTGCCCGGGAACAGCGCACCGGCCAGTACCTCGGACACGTAGTCCATGCCGATCTGGACGTTGGCGGTGGCGAATAGCATTCCGCAGGGGAGGGTGAAGAGCGCCGAGGCCGCCGTGACCAGGAGTAGCCCCCACCAAGGGAGCTGCATGTTGCTGGCGTAGAGCTGGATCGTGCCCAGGCATAGGCACCCCGCGAGGAGGGCTGCGTACCAGTTTTGCGGCACGCGGGGGTGATGTGAGGTCAGCTTGATGTAGGGGTCCTTCTCAGCTTCTGCGTCGTAGGTCGGATTCTTGTCCGGGTTCCAGACGTTTCTAAGGGACTGTATGATCGTACGACCGTGGAAGAGGGCTGCGTATGTGACCATTGCGGACGCCGATGCGAAGCCCCAGAAGAAGTGCATGGCGTATGAGAATGACCACCGCGGGGTGGAGTACAATTCCAGCGCGGTCTGGTTCAGCTCGAGGGACGGCGTGAGAATGCGAGAGACGTTGTACAGCCTTCCAGACGTGTCGAACGTCTCCGATGACATGGGTGGGAACCGCAGGCTACCGAGCGCGTCCGAGAAATATGCCACGGGGTAAGTAATCCAGATCGCCAGGGCGGCGCCGATGAAGCGATTGGCATTCGCCCACAGCGGGGTGAAGAGCGGTGACAGGAACGCTATGTAGTTCCAGTCGAGCGACAAGTCCATCAGGCCGAAACCAAGAGACCCGCTACCGAGGACAAATGCCTTCCAGGAGCCGTGCCCGACCCAGCAGAGCAAGGGCAGCGAGCTCAGAAGTGGGAACACAAAAGACGGGAGCCACTGGTACAGGAACGCGGCCGACGCGATGATGATAAATACCCGGAGCGAAGCAGCCGTCCTCCGCGGATCACCGTGCATGGCGTTGAACAGGGAGACAGTCGGCAGGACCCCCGGGTAGTACATGCTCTGCGGACGGACAAGAACGTGCCGATAGAGTCCAACCAACCCGTAGCCTGTGAGCTGCGTGGTGACGAGGAACGCGATGGCCCACGGCGCGCCGAGGCGCTTACCGTAGAAGAGCTCCATCGCCGACAGCGGGCCCAGGCCGTATGCTGTGTAGGAGCTGCCCCAGTAGGCGATCACCACGAGGGCGTGCTCCTTTGCGTTCCACTTGCCCGGGTTGAGGGTCCAGCGGCGGCCGAGGATCGTGACAGGCCGCCGCGGCAGGGTCGAGGCCAGGACCTGGCCCATCTTCCAAGTGCATAGCTGCACCACGTAACCGCTGAGGCGCACCGAGAAGGGCTTGAAGTAGTAGATTGTTGAGATGGAGCATCCGGCTAAGACCCAGAATGTTGAAAGTAGCCACACGCGGAAGGTGAGTATAGGTTCACTAGACTTTGCTCTACGGTTAGTGACGAGGTTCGTGTTGGTCGTTGGCGTATTACCTAGGTAGCCAAGGGCGATGGTTAATATCGCTTTCAAAATACTGACGTATCATCGTTGCGCAGATGCACCGTCTGGGCAACAAGAGGAATTGGGTAGTCCTTGAGCTGCGGATCAATAATGCCTTGCTGATCCAGGGCTTCATTTCCCCCCTCGCCGTGTCGAAACAGCGTCTCTGAACCCTTCAAGCCCTCGTCTTCACGCTCAACTGATGACCCATGGAAAAGAAGGGTGGCACTTGAATCGTGGCTTCGTCGGGATGATGACGAAGATTCCAACTCCCAGTTCCGTTCATCTTGAGTTTCCATCTCACCCGTGAGTGGAACCTCCCTGTCCCTCTCCATGGTGGTCTAAAATACCGCTTATGATGTATTTAATGTTATGATTTCCTCGTAGTGAAAGATTTCGCATTCTCCGTCTTGCTGTTTTCCCAAAGACCCATAAATGTATACGATAACAAATTCTGACAGTATCGGAATATTTATCCCGCAGATGTCCTCGATGTGTAGATTTCGTCGGGACGTATTCTGTGTAACCGCCAAACATGGTTTGGCGCTGAGCGCCAGCCGGACATTGCTTCCACGGCTACATTTCCGCCCACCACCGTCGCACCATCACCCCAAACTCTTCCCAGTTTCTCATGGTGAACCGATTATCCTCGTCATTGAAATTGACTTGACCATATACAGAATGCTACCAGCGTGGCTTAACATGGGTCGAAACGACTATTTTCCCATCCAAGATGAGGATCTTCCACCAAAGAGTGAGCTTCGATTACCACTAGAGCCAAAAGCCCCTCCTCACAATAGGTGGTGGGCCAATGTTATGCTGGTCCTGCAGACCGGCCTGATTATTGCTCTTCTTGTATGTCTACATATTTTGGCCAATCGTCACCCAAGCAATATTACTTGCGCCAAGCAACTCTCGCCATACTGTGAGTTCATTAATGAAAAAATACAAGTCGTAAAGATCTTGTTCCTTGACAGTGAATTCAGCACCTTATCTTGAAGATGGAGATCTTGAATTCGAGGATTTCACCGAGTTGAATCATCTCATGCAACCTTCGCCGTATCGAGGTCACCCCACGCCAGAGGTTGAGGAGGCCTGGATAAAGCTTTGGCGCGGTAAGTTATGGGCCTTCTCAAAGTAGTCTCACAAAACTTTCCCCCACCCATAACTGATGTACGCTCAGTGCCCATGATCGGATTTCCTGAGACGAAAATGATGGAACTGAACAAGACGAATCCCGAAGACTACGCTCACGTTTCTGAACGCTACGGGGACGACGTGCTGGGTTTCCTTAATGTCTTCCACCAGCTCCACTGTCTGGTAAGAATAACGTCCTCTCTTCTTTCCATTATTTCCAGGGGACAGTAAAGACCTAAATTTCTTATCAACCACCGCAGAATTTGGTCCGGCAGTACACCTACAGAGACGACTACGACTACAGCGATGTCACCGCTTTTCGAGCACCACCCGAACTTGTCCGCGGCCACATCGACCACTGTATTGAGACGATCCGCAAGTCCATCATGTGTGTCTCGGACGTGACACCGGTGGTCTTTGCGCTGGATCAGTCTAGGAAGAGCGGGTTTAAGAGCGACTTCAACATGCGTAGGAAGTGTCGGAACTTTGACAAGATCCAGGACTGGGCGGTGGCGAATGCGGTGCAAGGGGACTTTGATTAATTAACATAGAAAGTTACAAATCGCTATACTCTCTGTTTACAAGTACGGCTTGACATGACCATGTATGTATAGGCTCTGATGGGTTATTCAAGGCTACCCAAATTTTCAAAAGCCTTCTGCCTGGGACTTTTGCACACTGGCAATATATTTCAAGCATCACACTCTCAACCTTTACTAGCACTGCTGCCCGTCATTCAGCCACTCGGAACCCACACAAGGACTACTATCAACACTAAGAAACTCCCAACTGCTGTGATTCCACATCTGTATCTCCCTCACTTGTTTCTGTCGAACTCGTGGAAATCGTCCATGTTACTTATTGCTTGTCAGCACTGCAAATTACTGGCAATGTTCATGAGTAGGACATACTCTTCCATTATCAAGATTTTAGTACCGAATAGTCTACATCAAGTAATTTTGAAGATCTTTGCCTGGCAACTAGACTTACACTGCAACTTAACTTAGCATCAGTCCTTATTAAACGTCGGGAACAAGTTCAACCAGACTTACCTCGCTATCTCTAAGTTTCTCCGGCAGGAGACCCTGATGTCGTTGAACGCATCTACGGTCAGCCATAATGTGCATGGCGGACATTTTAGGGAAAGAAGGAGTGATTATCATACTTCGCCACGCTTGCTCAGCGGTTGTGCAATCGAAGATGCTGCGATTGCCAAGTACAGCCAGGCGAGAGAGGCCACGGGTATTCTCATCTTCAGTTTGGTGGTTGCCAATATCCAGATGCGACTTTTTGCTGATAACCGTATGTAGAAAAAACTTCCTACCGAGTGGGGCTCCCCATACTTTGCATCACAGCTCGTTCTAAGTCGAATGTTGAATGAGTTGAAACCGGGGCTATTACGGCCCCCAACCTCCACAGAGGCCAAGCCCAATGCTGACTTGACCCAAAATGTTTGGCGCGGCGCCTCGTGTTACGAGTCAGCTAGGCGCCATGACGTTGATCAGAGCGCCTGGCAGCGGTCTACTCTTGCGTTTTGGCGCCGGAAGAGAGATATTCAGACCATACGCATTGATGAGGGAAAAGGAGAAAATGGAGGAAATAAGGGGAAAAAAGTCAAAGAGAGTTACTTCTCTTTTTTTTGGGGGGGGGGGACCGAAAAGGTGAGACAACAGGAAAGAACGAAGATGATAGAAAAGAAAATACTAGTAGTAGTGAGTTTGGATTATATTCTGTGACCCATATTCTAGCCGTGAAAATGTGACCGAGCGAGCGGAAATGTTTTGTTCAGTCCAGATATTTTGTCAATGGTTCATTATGCTTAAAACTCAAGATGCGCACAGTAAGCACGAGGTAGACCTAGGCTTAGTGAATCATGCTGTGTAAACTGCAACAGCTATTCATATTCATAGCAAAGAAAGCCCGCTCTCGTGTCCATCACCAAATTCATCTGCGTATCCTCCGCCAGCCCACCCATCGGCATCAAGTTATCAAGCGAGACTTCCGAGTCCTCGTGACCCTCATGATAGCGGAAGTCCGTGGTCGGACCCCGGACCTGGTACAACCGCTCCTCCAGCTCCCGCTGTTGCCATATCCACCACAGCCGGTCGACGTTGGCGTGGTGGAGATAGAACACAGGATCGTTGGGCGCCGTGAATGTGAGGAAGTCCCCACGGATGAACTGTGGGATTGCGTTGTGCGAGCCGCTCTCAAAGTCCTCGAAGAAGGCGGCATAGTCGGGCTGCTCCAACGTCTGGGCCACACGCGCCGGCGAGACGAGCCCGTGCAGCATGTCTAGCGTGGTGCGGTCTTCGTTGTTGATGATGAACCCGCGGCTGAGGCAGTGGGGGCCGTACTCGACGTCGTGGGAGTGGCCCTCGCTGAGCGCCCTCCAGGCCCGTGTCGTGTTTGCGAAGGGCCCATCGATCACGCAACGGCCGCCGTGGAGGGTTTCCGTGCCGGACTGGTCGCCATCGCCACCGAAGCCTGTCACTGGGTCCCATATTGGGGAGGCTGAGAGGTGGCGAGAGTCGAGTGTCCAATCCCAGTATCTAGTGGTGCAAAGTTAGCATGAGCCCGAAAGGCTGCTTGCAAATACAGATCGAGAGCTTGAGAAAGCAATTCCGAAGAGAAAAGTTAAAAAGAATTGGCACGTACGGTAAAGACTCTGAATATCCACAATGGTAGCGGAGAGCCCGCTCGTACACGTGGATATACATCCGGTGCCACGGCAAAAATGATGCCGCGTAGTGAGAGTAACTCCCGGTCTTGGAATGGCCGTAAACGAAGTCATCATAGAGGGTTGTTCCCTCTTTGAATACGGACGGGAGATCCATCAAACACTGCACAGCCGAGATATACTCGGCCTGAACACCCCGGCTCAGCGAGCGCCATTCTTTCCGGACAGCCGGCGTACTGCACTGCCGATGTTGTCGTGTGCTGATGTTTCCGTGAGATAGGAATAGCCAGCAGCCAACTACAGCAGCGAGGGCAATCCCGGTAACGAGAATGACACTTCTGAGCAACAGTGGTAGTAATTGATTGGGCTGGGTTTTGTGCCTGAAGAGAGAGTATCTGTGAGGTGTCAGGCTCGGTTGAACACAAACTATGTGCGCAGGTCTTGAATAAATTTGTTCACGAACCGCAGTGGATTTATTAGCACAGACTTCTTGTCTGCTCCATCCAGCTCATCTTCATCACCGGCAAGGGCAGTGTAACGCCAAGAACGTAGAGAGAACATGTGGCAGTCTACTTGGGGGTTGCAGCGGGTTTCCTGCCGCTACAAGGATGTGTACGGATGGATATGCTAGTTTTCGAGGAAGAAATGGGGCGACTGAAGCGTTGAGTCGTCTCAACTTTACTTTGGCTCTGGGCCCAAAGACGCGGTCTTGCATAATATTTCGTTGATAGTGAAATTATTATTGGGGTGCCCAATTAGGACTTGTCTCAGTGTGTTCTGGACTTTTGGCGCCGTGGTCATGCACCACGCGCCACATGCGCCTCCGGCAAGGTACAACGGAGTCTCTGGCCGAGTGCGGGCCGCGATTTTGTTTCTCTCACACCCGCTGGCAGGTCACGGTACGGCGCCGCTTATTCTTGGTTTCCACGGGTAATGCACGTTTTGTTGATAGTTAGCCAAAAGGTGCAACATGGAGTGTGAGGCTTCCTCATCAAGAGACCCAAAAGGCAAGAAAGCAGTGAGATTTTCCCCTGCGCTGGAGGTAGACCAAGGCTTTGGGAAATGGGAAGATCAATACGTTGAGGAACAGACAATTTCAGGACAGTAAGTAAGATCCGATGGTGCTTGAAAATGGAATTGATCTTTCTTCCTCTCAGGGCAAACGTTACTAACATTCTCGGCTATCGACTCGCATGGAGGCGTCAACACCAGACAAGCAGTATTCGAGGTTTCATTTGTGCCACGATCATTTTTGTTGTCTTTGTGGGCGCATTGAGTTATATCTACCAGCCGGCCGTCAATAAACGAAGGCTTGACACAATCCAAACGAACCAGACACCCACTCTCCAATGCAGCAATCCTCCAATACGGAGAGAATGGCGTGGGCTGACGGTGGATGAAAAGGAAGACTTCACTCGCTCTGTAAATTGCCTAAGCAGAGTGCCATCAACATGGGGTCTCAACGGCACGCTTTATGACGACTTCTCGGCTTTACATGGAGGGATCGGCTCATGGTGTACGTTCTATCGAACAATACTCGCGGGGCCAGTGCAACTGGCAGCCTCAGAAGTCCCAATTGAACAATCGCACAGTGTCTGACTTTGATATTCGGTCACAGCGCATCGATCGTCGTCATTTCTGCCTTGGCATAGAAACGCACTTCACGTTTGGGAGACAGCACTTCGAGAGCATTGTGGTTTCAGCGGCCAAATTCCGTGAGACTCACTCCCCTAGCCCAACCGGTCAATCGTGTTTTGACTCAAACGCTGACTATATTTGTTCCTGTTCTGCATAAAGATATTGGGACTGGACGATGGACTGGATGAATCTAGCCAACTCATCTATGTGGGACAATACAGAGGGATTCGGGGGCGATGGCCAGGTCGGGGGTCCCACAACCGTGGGAGAAGGCCGATGCGTCGTTGACGGTCCGTTCGCCGACCTGAGGCCGATCAAGTACAATCACACCTACGTCCAACACTGTCTCTCTCGAGGGTTCCGCGACAACGGCACCCTTGGCCACATATCCGGCTTGCCCTTCAGACCCGAGATCATAGGCGAGGTGAGAAGGAAGAAGACGTATGTGGAATTCGAGGAAGCAATCGAGATGCATCTGCACAACGCGATGCACCTCGGTATTTCAGGGGACTTCCTTTCGCTGACAGCCGCAAATGGTGAGTGGAACCCTCCGGTGGAATTTGGAATGACTACAATTTCACCGTCTCTGCGGATGGAAAGACTGATCCGTCCTCAAGATCCTATCTTCTACGTACATCACGCTCAGATGGACCATCTCTGGTGGCAGTGGCAGCAAGAAGACCTCCAAAAAAGGTTGATTGAGTATAATGGCAAGCATATGCACAATTCTACCGGGCAGGACGCTGGTCTTGACAGCATGCTGGTGTACGGAGGCTTTACAGATGATATACCTGTTTCTCATGTGATGAATACAGAGGGAGGTAAATTGTGCTATCGGTACTAGGTGTTTAGGAAATGCAACCTGAGAACCGCTTCTAGCATCTGCATTGGGCATAATCACATACATTACTACAGTAACACAGCCACACTTCAAGAAGAAAGAAAAATAATTGTGGAGCCCTAGTAATATACTTGTCTTCCTTCTAGTTATCCTAGCAGGTAAATATCCTATAGGTGGACATAATATAGAAGGAAGTCTCATGAGATTCTATTATATGAGAGGGAGAAGGTTGGGACATTAAGAGGTCGGAGGTGGGAGGCTAGGAGGTAGCAAATTAAAGGCTAGGAGGTAAGAGTTTGAAATTTCACCATGGGAGATTATTTGATAGGAGGTTGGGGTGGGGGTACGTAGATGCTGTGGCGCCGTACAGACACGCGAGAGAAGCTTGTTACGTACCAAGGTTGAACATCGGACTGTCACAAAAGTTACAGTGGGAACGTATGCAATCTAGGTTCAGTTTATCAACCCTGAAAAAGTCCAGGAGGGTAAATGGAAGTCCAAACCCTTCAGTAAAACATCTGAGGTAAAGATTACCATCTAGGTAAAGATTACCAGCTCATTTGTTGTAGCGCGGCCGCTGAGTGGCGCGTTTCAAGGTTCTGGCGCAACCAAGCGAATAGGCGCCCGCCCAAATGTAGAAGCCCACAGCAGTGAACTCCCTCCCGTACCACACGTTGCGAATCGTCCAAATTTGAGGCAATTTGAGAAAGGGGGAAATCCGAAGCAGCAGAAAGGCACACACTGATCAAGAAAACAACTTCTACTTTCTCCATACGATTGGATATACGCAGTCAAGCTGTCATTGTGAGCAAGCGACACGATGGAGAAACTCTCTTTCCTTTCCTGGCATAATTATTCAAACTTGTCGTCAAATGAGGCACCCGCAAGCGAACAGTCAGATCATGCGTTAGAAGAGCAGCAACATGAGTTGTTCCGGCACCGACAACATCGGCGTCTGGTCCTCGTCAACAGGATTCTTGCCGCTTCTACTGTCGCGCTGGTAATTATATGTCTATGGCTCGGCTGGAAGTTACAAGCAGCCAAGTTTGCATCTATGGGCTCATTAGAATACGGATTCAAATACGAACTTGGTAAGAGAGATATGTCCAAGCATCCAATATTTACCGCTGGCCGAGCCGCCCAACTACCTACCCCTGTTGCGATGCAAACATCGCGCACCCCAAAACTTGTTGAAAGCTTGCAGCAATGCCCGATGTTACTGACAGATCACTTGCAGAGGCTGCGACAAAGGTCATCAAGCTCGAAGAATACAAGTTTCTTGGCAGTCCCGCGTTCCTCGACGATGGCACGGAATTCGTTCCTGAGCCAACGCCGGGGGCCCTAAAAACCCTGGGGGTGACCGACATGTATGTTGGAGAGCCAAGCAAAGAGCTTGACTGGAATTGGAACCAGCTTCACTGGGGTAGGTATCAGACATCACGCAACCATCTTCGCCGCAGTTTTACATTTCTCAATTTCCAAAATGGGACGTGCTAACTCTTCGTCGCTATCACTGACAGGTCGTTTCTTTCTGCTCACCGAGGACGAGGCGCGGCAAGCATGGGGTCCTGGGTACAAGGAATATTGGGCTGAGAATGAGGGCGGCTACATTGCCGGGTGAGTTACTCTGTTTTCAGAGAGCCAACATTTGTCTGTATTCGGAATCTGACAGCATCTGTCTCCCAGGCTTGAGGTGACGCATTCTGTTCACTGTGTGGTAAGACATGGGATTTTTGTTGCGCTCCTTCAACCTCGGGGATACGGCTAATTGTAACTCACCTATGCAGGATATGTTACGGAAGGCTCTCCGCCGCGATGTTTATCCCCTTGATAGTCCACTCCATGGGCCGATTCACACAGGTGAGATTTCACCATGATCCTTACTAAGCGACCAGGATCAGCTCTTCCCATCTAATTTAATGTGAAACACGATGTTCCATGGTCTAATGTCTCTGATTGTGCTACAGATCACTGTTTGAACCACCTCCGGCAAATGATATTGTGCCAGGGAGATCTCACACCCATACCATCAAAGTATTACCGCGGGATTACTGACAACTACATATTTGGGGACATGCCTCATACTTGTAGGAATTGGGACAGTATCAGAGATTTCATCACGGACAGGTTTAATGGTAGTTCTGCGGTGCCCTTGGCACCAGGTACGGTTTTGAGCGACCCATACAAGAAGTTGTTAGGTATACTTGACGAGTAGGCGGGCAGTGGCTTGGCATTTCGCTCGTTTTCGATATTGTAAATTCATCTTGATCACAAAATAGTCTCAAACTTGCCAGATTTGCGTGGGGTACACGTAATCGCAGAAGAGTAGATGGTCCCAAGGCTACAGTGTTGTTTTGGCGCCTAGGCGCCTCGCCCCGAAAGCATGCCGACGCCCGCGCCTATACCAACGGGGTGTGCTTAGAAACCTTGTAGATTGATTTGGATGTTACTTGCGCTTTGCAACCCGCAAATATCTGTCGTCCATATTTTGATGTGGTGAACAGTGAGCAATCTGATACAAGTCGACGGTTGGTTGAATCGTTACAGTCTTCTTGCAAGCACTGACGCATCACTACCAGCATTCGACATATTAGTTTACATCAACAACCATGGGTTACCGCAAATCGGTCGACTACACGTCGATCCCACCCAGCGAGCTCGACGAGAATGAGCGGCCCCCTCAGCGCAAGTCGAGATTTTCCCTTTTTTACGGCTGGAAGGGCCTGGCGTTCCTCAGCACCCTTACGAACATATTATTCATTTCTGCCTTCTTCTATCTTGGAACCAACATCTTCTCATCGCCCTCATCATCTCGCCACGAAGAGTGCCACCTGGGTGTAGAGCGGCTCTGGGAGCGTCCTGTGCCGTGGAAGAAAGTCGTGTTGGAAAACCATCAGGAGTTCGTCGACGGCGACCCCTGGGACAGCAAGTTCGCAGGGGACGGTACGACGTCTGAAGGTGGACGCCCGAACCCGTGGGATTCCGTGTGGCTCCCCAACTGGGTCGCCCTTGAGAACGACCCGGCGGCACAGGGGTATGGGTTCGGCACGCCCCTAACCGGGCCCGGATCCGAGGGCAACGAGCACGACCCCATCCCCTGGAAGCCCGGCTCACAGGCTTTTGGGCTGGCCGTCATGCACCAGCTGCACTGCGTTGCAAGTATCAAGAAAGCCATTATTGACTACCGGTATACTGGCGGGACCCGGGGATCAAATAGCAGTATGAACATCGGCCATGTGGACCATTGTGTCGAGGTCTTGAGGCAGGCGACGATGTGCCATGGGGACATGAGCTTGATACGGCCCAACGTGAAGGGGCATAGCTATACCGGCTACGATGGTTGGGGCAACGAGCATCTTTGCAGGGACTGGGGAGCAATCGAGGACATCGTGCGGGAACATGGGATCTCGTACGTCAAGGGGGCCGGTATGGAAGGCTGGACACATCTGAAGCATTCCGGTGGCTCTTCTTAGCTAAATGTCTCTGGTTTATTGTAACCGCTTAACAGAAAACGACCTAGATATTAAGTTGAACAATAGTGCAGGTTTAATCGAAGCATATAAATCTCCGTACGGCGCATACCTAGGTATTGTCTTCAGCCCCCCTGATTTTGCCGTGGTCACAATCTGAACTTATAAGTCCTCCAGATCCAGGGTCGAGCACGGCTTAGGCCTAAAAAAAAGGGGTCTTTGAAAGGGTTAGGGTCGAGTTCACGATGAACCTCCAGCTCACTCACTACGCGTGAGCTCCAGTCCTAATCTGTCCTCTCGTTGGATGACAGACGACCACGAAACATCGCTGCACCTTTCATTATTACATATTGAAGTGTCGGTGAGGAAGAAAGGCAGGGAGTGTTCTTGATACAACGAAGGAAAGGTTGCCCACCATGGCAGGGGATGACGGTGACGCACAGGTGGTCCGCGGCGCCTCACTCCTGATCCTGCTGCAGGTCTTCTCCCGCGCGGTCACCTTCGTCGCCAACCAGCTCCTCCTGCGCTTCATGACGGCGTCCCTCCTTGGCGTGTCCACCCAGCTCGAGGTCTACTACCTGTCCGTCCTCTTCTTCGCGCGCGAGAGCCTGCGCGTGGCCATCCAGCGGCAGGGAGCCCTGTCGTCTGGCTCGTCCCAACCCGCCAAGGACGCGAAACCCAAGCAAGCTGGTGATGATGGCAAGCAGAGCACTCGGGCGCAGGAGACCCAGGCGGTGATCAACCTGGGCTACGTTGCCATCACCCTCGGCCTTGCCGCCGCGGCGCTGTTGGGGTGGATGTACCTCGGCTCCATCCCCGCCAACACGCTCCTCACCACTCCTTACCTGGTCCCCTCGGTCTACATCTTCGCCCTCGCCTCGGTCCTGGAGCTGCTGTCCGAGCCGGCCTTTGTGGTTATGCAGGTCCGCCTGCAGTTCGGCGCGCGCGCCTCGGCCGAGGGCGTCGCCACGTTTGGGAAATGCGCCGTCACTCTTGTTGCAGCGGTATGGGCCGCCCGGAACGGCGTCGAGCTGGGCGTGTTGCCCTTTGCGCTGGGCCAAGTCGCCTACGGATCTGGTCTCTTGGTCACATACACTTGGTATGGGACAGGGCTTGCAACCAGGGAGGGATTCTCTCTCCTACCGAGACAACTGGGCCAGGGCAAGGAGTACATACTGTCGTACTTCTACCAGCCGACCCTCAAGCTCGCGTCGTCCATGATGGTGCAGAGCTTCGTCAAGCACATCCTGACACAAGGTGACACATTCCTCGTCAGCGCCCTGTCCACGCCTACCGCGCAAGGAGTCTACGCGCTGGCGAATAACTACGGCGGCCTCGCCGCGCGACTGGTCTTCCAGCCCGTCGAGGAGAGCAGCCGAAACTATTACAGCCGACTCCTATCCGACGACGGCGAACCCGCACCACCCTCACCACCTACGGAGAAACAGACAGCAGAAAAGGGTGACATCGCCAGCGGTCAGGGTGTTTCACGCCCATCCAAGGCAGCACTCGCCCAGGCCTCCGAAAACCTCACCACCCTACTGCGATTCTACACCTTCGTTTCGGTGCCCCTATTGGCCCTCGGCCCCACCGCCGCACCTCTCGTCCTATCGCTAATAGCCGGGCCGCAGTGGACGGCCTCGGGCGCTGGAGAGGCCCTCGCCGCCTACATCTACTACATCCCGCTGCTGGCCATCAACGGGCTCACGGAGGCCTTCGTGGCCTCCGTCGCCACCGAGGCGCAGGTGCACCTGCAGTCAGCGTGGATGGCGGCCTTCACGGTGCTCTTCGGGGTAAGCGGCTATGTATTCTTGAGCGTGCTTGACTGGGGCGCCATCGGGCTCGTCTGGGCCAACGGGATCAACATGGCAGGACGCATCGTCTGGGCTGTGTGGTTCATCAGGCGCTATTTCGCGGAGAGGGGCGCGCGCTGGGAGGTCACGGCACTCCTGCCTAGCTCATTGGCTGTGCTTGCTGCTGCGGTTGCGAGCCAGGCCGTGAGGCGGGTTGTGGACTCTGAAGCCGCTGGCACGGGTGTGAAGGCTGTCCTAGGGGAGCTGGTCAAGGTTGCGGGCACTGCGGTGCCTTTCATTGGTGTCTTGTAAGTTCTGCCTTTGATCCCTTGTCTTGATTATACGCTGTCTAAATGTCTTGTTTCTTCTACGTTGCTGACACTCGTTGCGCAGGGCATTCGCCGAGCGTCGGTTTCTCATCCAGTGCTACCAAGCTGTCTTGGGTAGCAGACCCCAAGCTTCAAAACCGCAATGAGAAACACATGATATCACCCCTTCGTGTTCAAATAGCTTGCAATGCCAACGCGAGCATTGCCCTGTCCAAGGTCTACGCATCTAGAACGGCTTGGCTCTAGCTCTTCTAGTCGAAAGTGATCTTAGTCGCCTTCTTGCTCATATCAACATCCTTGAAGAAGGCACCGTATGCATCGTGCTGCTTCTTCTTGACGGTCGTGCCGAACTTCAAGAGCTCTTCGGGGACAGGCTGACCGGCGGCCTTGAGCACGTTGATCAAGGAGCCGGAGTGAGACTTGTCGTGTTCTGTGAAAAGCGTAATAGCCTTGCCGGCCTTGCCCGCACGTCCAGTACGGCCGATACGGTGAACGTAGTCCTCGATTGTCAGAGGGAACTGTAAAAATCATCAGCCGCGAGAAGTTTCGAATTGTGTACAACATTGGGACTTACCGTCAGGTTCACCACAAGCTTCACCTCAGGGATATCAAGACCTCTCGCGGCCACATCCGTAGCCAACATGATCGTCGTCGTGCCCGCCTTGAACGCCTCGAGACTCCTTGTGCGCTGCTCCTGCCTCAGGTCGCCGTGGATAGCACACACGTTGAGGCCGCGACTCGTCAAGAACTGCTCCACACGGGTTGTTTCCTTCTTGTAGAGACAGAACACCAGGACGCGGTCGTTGTGTGCCTTGCCCCTCTGGGCGTCCTTGAGGATCTCTAGCAGCCGCCTCTCCTTGCCCCTTGGGTCCACGACCTCCACTGTCTGTGCGATCCGGCTGTTGGCCTGCAGCTCGATGGTCCCGTTGCCGTTGCCATCGCCTGTCTCGCCGCCGGGCTTGTTCTTGTTGATGATCACCTTGACGGGGTCGACCATGAAAGTCTCCGCCAGTCCTCTGACCTCAGAGGGCCACGTCGCCGTGAACATGAGCGTTTGCCTCTTCTCCTTGGCGGGGCACGACCCAATGATCAGCTTGATGTCCTCCTCGAAACCCTTGTCCAACATACGGTCCGCCTCGTCCAGAACCACGAAGACCGTCTCCGAAAGCGATATGGAGCCTTCTGACAGGAAATCCTTCAACCGACCCGGCGTGGCGACGATGATGTCTGCGCCCTTGCGGAGGAGGTTTCGCTGATCATCCTTGCTTGCACCACCGTAGATACACACCGCCTTCAGACCGACAAGCGATGCCAACGTGCTGGTAGACTCGTGCGTCTGCATCGCCAGTTCGCGCGTCGGGGATACTATCACGGCGCGGGTAGGGGCTGTCCTGCCGTTGGTGGGCTTGGGTAGAGATAATAGCGCTTCCACGCAGGGCAGCGAGAAGGCGTATGTCTTGCCCGAGCCGGTCTCGGCAATGCCGACCACGTCACGGCCAGAGAGGGAGAAGGGCCAGGAGGCGGCCTGGATGGGCGTCGGAGTGGTGAAGGTTCCGAAGGGGTTCTTGGACAGGAGGCGCGAGTCAGGGAGCTGGGAGAATTTGAGGATCGGGCGGAGGGTAGTTGAAGGATTCGTCTGGTCGTGGATGGTGATGTAGTTTTCCTCGAGGAACGTCTTGACCTCGGACTCGGGGACAGCAGTCAGGGCGGCGGTTTGTTGGTGCTTGGAGGACGCGCCGTTGGTGGCGGGCGGTTCTGTGACGGCCTCATCATCTGATTTCCTGTCCGCCTTCTTATCCTTCTTGTCCTTGGACTTCTTGTCCTTCTTGTCTTTCTTGTCCTTCTTCTCCTTCTTAGCAGTGGGCTGGTCATCGACAGAGGCAGGCGCATCGGCTGGGACATCGACGTCCATAGCATCGGCTGTCGCAGTGCCATCGCCATTCTGCTGCTCTGACTGCTCCTTGTCCTTGTTCTTCTTGTCCTTCTTCTCTTTCTTGTCCTTCTTCTCTTTCTTTTCCTTTTTGTCCTTCTTCTTCTCAGACTTTTCCTTCTTCTCCTTCTTTTCTTTCTTGTCTTTCTTCTCCTTCACCGGCGCATCGTCGACGGGAGTGGAATCGTCAGTCTTGACTTTCTTGACTTTCTGAACAGCATCGGCCTCGCCTTCGAGACGATGTTTCTTGTCGCTTGACATGATCGGTATGAATTGCGTGTAACAGAGTTACACTTGTGTAGGGTGGTCGACGAATTCTTGGAATGCCTCCACGCAGATACAGGGACACTTATTACTGGGCTACTCAAGGGATCACGAAATTTTCCTGGTCCCCAACTTTTCTGCCGCACGCTGCTCTGGCTCCGTCTCGGCTGGCGTGGGCAAATATAGAAGGCGGTGAGCCACAACGCTCTTGCCTGCAGGAGACCCTTGACTTTCGCCGTGGGGTCATAGAGCTACTGTGTACTCCGTAGCGATCCTGGACTCCACCAGAATACGCCACCGTTAAGCCGCTTTCTTCCAGACCATGCACAGCACTACCCGGAACTTCAGTCCCGTTTTCATACTGTAAATCTCCCCGGTGATTGATGCTGAACATTTTGGAGGTCAATCGGGACACAGATGAAGAGCCAAACCTCAAAAACTCAGAGAGTTCAGAGAGGACAATTGTTGAGTTGGTGATTCGCGGCGAGTCTCTGCAAGACCTGCCCTGCTTCATGTGGCGAACAACCTGAATGCATCAGGCGTTGTCACCCGTCATCGCCACAAGGAAGGTGTCTTGTGTTATAAACGTGCGACCTCATTGACGCAGGCATTCCGTCTTTCATTCGCTGAGCCTGCCCATGGGTTTGCTATCCGTCACGGATGGCGGGTTGACCATCTCTCTCTCTCGAAGCAGGCTTGTCAGCTGAACATGATAAAAGTTGACGGCGGCCTAGCCCTTGCGGTTCTGGATGGCTCATGTCAGAGAGGCATCATTCACCACATTCCTTCAGTGCACGACGAGTGGACCAAGTTATTCTCTAAGACAAGACGGCAAGCGAGCCAGCCAGTCACGAAACATTTGCTTTCTAATAAAGAGCCTCAGAAGAAGCTTTGGCACTGGAGGCGGCGAGAAGCTTGGTTAGTTTCGCCGGGACTGACTCGGTGGGCTTCGCCCCATGTGGAATGGTCAAATGGCGTCAGTCAGAGTTTGCGACCCATTACGAAATCCTCAGTGCACCCCTGAGTCCGGATCGCAGGATTTGCAGCAATTGCCCGGGGCCGTTACTGTGGTAGAAGGTACTCGGCCGGGGAGGACGGTGGATGGGGGCCCTCGAATCCATATAAATCATATTCTTATATAGTGTCAGCCCACATGCATGCGAAGTCGGGGCCGTTCAGCCTGTCTTTAATGGGCCATTATGAGAAGGTGTAGCACTTTGGACTCACCAGATCCATCATCGACAGTATTTTGCAGCCCCTTCAGTAACTGGCACCATGGCTATCAACAATTCCAAAGCAACGTCAGGCTCCTCAGGGAATAATGACATCGAGAAAGATGCCGTCCATACAGATCCCGGCTTCATGTCTGACACGAAGCCCGATTTAACCGAGCCGCAGCTCAACGTCGGCGGCCATGCGAACGTCCAGCGTCAGCTCAAGAGCGTCCACATCACCATGATCGGTTTCTGCTCGGGAATCGGGACGGGACTCTTCGTCGGCACGGGTTCCGCTTACGCCAAAGCCGGACCCGCGGGACTCCTGATCGCATACTGTATCGTCGGGTTTGTGCTCTACTGCGTGATGCAGAGCATCGCCGAGCTGGCGACCCTGATCCCAACCGCAGGCAGCTTCCCGCACTGGGCGACCCGCTTCGTGGACCCCAGTGTTGGCTTTAGCTTGGCAATCAGCTACGGGTACTGTTATACCATTGCCATCGCGAGCGAGGTCTCTGCGGCGGCGGTCATTGTCAGCTATTGGACAGACATCACTCCGGCGGTGGTGATCACGGTCGGTTTAGTGTTGATCCTAGTCATCAACCTGCTCAGCGTGAAGTTCTATGGCCATTCCGAAATATTCAGTGGCATTGTCAAAGTAACGTCAACAAGTCATGAAAGAGAAAGCAGGATGAATGCTAACAGCCTCCCAGGTGTCCTGTTTTCTCGGACTCGTACTTGTCGGTATTGTCATCACTGCGGGTGGCGGTCCCACTGGCGAGCCCATCGGGTTCAAATACTGGCATGATCCAGGTGCCTTCACGGAGTACAATGGCATCACTGGGTCAACAGGAAACTTCCTCGGCGTGTTGTCCGCACTCGTCAATGCCTCATTCAGCTTCATCGGTGTTGAGACTGTCGTCATCGCCGCAGCCGAGTCCCGGCACCCTCACAGGGACATTCCCAAGGCTGCTAAAAGGGTCACCTTCCGTATCGGACTGTTCTACATCCTCGGCGCACTTTTGATCGGAATCATCGTCGACCCGAGGAACCCAGGCTTGACCAGCGGCGAAGGCAATGCCAAGTCCAGCCCGTGGGTGATCGCCATCGAGCAGGCGGGAATCAAGGCTCTGCCGAGCATCGTCAACGCGTGTATCTTGGTGTCAGCCTGGTCGGCTGGAAACTCTTACTGCTGGGTCGGCAGCCGCATGGTCTTGGCGATGACTACCGACTATCAACTCCCACAAGTTTTCGGCAAGACGTGGAAGAACGGCGTGCCATGGCTGGCCGTCATAACTGCTTGGCTCTTTGGACCCCTGGCCTACCTCAGTCTGGGCAGCGGGGGTCCAGCCCAGGCGTTCACCTGGCTGCTCAACCTTTCTACTGTTGCCGGACTTATCGCATGGTCCACTCTTTCTTTCTGCTACATCCGATTCCACGCTGCCATGAAGGCTCAGGGGGTCTCAAGAGACTCGCTGCCATGGGCTGCCCCTTTCCAACCTTACGCGGCTTGGGTTGGATTTATTGGTTCTGCAATCATTACACTTATTTCTGGGTTCCCGGTCTTCCTCAAGGGGAACTGGTCAACGTCTGATTTTATAGCGAGTTATGTCGGCATTCCTATTTTTATTGTCCCAATTATTGGCTGGAAGTTCTGGCACAAGACCAAGGTATGTGAAAACTCGGCTGAAAAGATTCGGACCTTGTGTTTCTGACTATGATCCCACAGTTTATTCGTGCCAGCGAGATTGATCTCTGGTCTGGTCGGCTTTACGACGAGAAGCACGTCGGAGTTGCGCAGGAGAAGCCACGTGGAATTGCAAGGCGCTTCTGGAACTGGCTCGTGTAATCATGCCGAACTGCTGACAACTTCAAGTTAGCATCTGAGATTCAACATCTCATCTTATATGATACCCACAATGCAAATATGAAGTAATTAATAGTCGTTGAAGAGTAGGCCATCTTGTTGATTCTTTGCGATAAGAGTGGACAACCACAGCCCAAAATAATTCCTCACAAAGCAGGTCGGTATGGCGCGACGAGAAGATGAACGTTAACAGGGTTATAATAAGAGCAAAGACATTCGCGCGGTAGAGGACGCTGGCAAGGATCCCATTGCATTGGTTCCGAGTTTATCATTCCGAGATGTACGTGTGCATGGACTGGGAACGATAGCAACATTTTCCGTAGTTTCTGCGCAGAACACGTAATCACTAAGGTTTCAATGGTCTAGCTGGACTTGGCGTCATGAGCTATACAGCCAAGAGAGGACGGAAAATGATATGACCTTGGGGAAGGGCTAGTGCTTATCCCGAACCACATCCTAAGTAAAGCAGGGGATTTGTTCTACACATATATATATATCACTTACAATCGACCTCGGTTGCTCCTCGTTCCAAGCAACATAGCGTGGCCCATCAAAGACTGGCAATCATGTCGATCTCACAGATCATACTATTTTCCCAGCCGCGTACAGGATGCCATCTCTTAGAGCGCATTCTCATGTCAAAGCAGACCGGCGCACAGCTCCTCTCGCACCCTATGACAGCCGCAGCGGGAACAATTGTCCAATGGCAGCAGTCAAAGTCCTTCTTAGATGGGATACCTGGGGATGTGCGAGTACTCCATGAGAGACAGATGCACGAGGGTTCGGCAGTTTGGGAGCAAGAACTGCAGAACACACAGAAGGAGGTACACACAGCTCCGTCAAGTGCCAAAGGTATTCCATGAAAACTCATCAATCTTCTTCAGGGCAAGATTCTCTTCGTACATGATCATCTGTTTTATACCACCTCTCCGGATCAAGTGCACGCTTCTGTCGTTTCCCCAGAGTCCAGTGCAAAAGAGGGCGCCAAGTTCAGCCTTATTCCCGAGAAATTACTCCTCAATCCAGGCACCATCCCGCTGTTCACCATTCGCCACCCAGTACTTTGCGTGCCGTCTACTATCAAGTCCATACGCGACACCAAAACCGGGGGTGCGAGTCTGCCCGCATACAAGATCGGCACCACCCTCAGATATGCCCGCGAACTGTACGACTGGTACGTGAGCAAGGACATCGAACCAGTCGTGGTGGATGCAGATGACTACATGACAAGCGAGGACTTCAGCAAGGGCCTAGCCAAGAGGCTCGGCCTGGATCCGGAGCGGGTGGCTGTGACATGGGCACCCACTCCGGAGGAACAGCAGACTCAGATGCACCCGACCCTCCGCGCCATTCAGAAGACACTCATTGACTCCCAAGGCCTGGTTCCGGGCCGCGCGGCTAAGAATGTCGACCTGAGGGAGGTAGAGGCGCGCTGGAAGGACGAGTTTACCCAAGAGGAAGTCGAGTTGATCCACAAACTCATTCAGCGCATCAGTCCAGACTACAAATATCTCCAAGCACGCAGATTTGTGTTTCAGTGAAAGTATGATCGCTGAAAAATATCAAACCCGTATCCCCGTTGTGCACCCTGACCAGTAGTAGCCTTCAATAATTACCTTGTTTGTCCTTTATTGTGAAATTGACGATGGACTTTTGGTCACGATTGCTTCTCCTTAATTTACATCCAACATACGCTTGAAAATATCATGTCAGTTGTACATTCAATCGTTGTTATGGCTTTTGCAATAATGTGCTAAAACCTTCGGCTGTCAGGAGGGTCTCAAAATATTGCATCTGTTACTTGCACGTGGGTACAGTGCTTACTCGCTGTCCTGACTACCACGTGTATGCATCGACCTCTAAGTCGAACACTGTGGTGGACTGTTTCCTCCCGGCAGCAACGACAGCGGCTCTGACATCGTCGCAAAGTCCGCCGGGCCCAGATACAACAACACCAACTTTCCGCCATCCGCACTCGATCTCGTGTGCCAACAAGCCAACGAAATCCAGCCTGCCCCCAACGGCCACTTGCTTATCGACAACCCCGTTAACCACTCCATCGAGTTCGTCAACTAGGCACCGAGCCGAGTCCTTGACGCTCCAGCAGAGTTTAACGTTGCTGTGACTTGCTGTCCACGGGATGAGGCTCGTGATCCCAATGCCTCCTCCTATCAGCAGCAAACGATCACATTTCAATATACTTGCAGCTGCTTTGATGAAATACGGCCCATCGAGGAGTGTGAGCAGACCATCTTTTGCCTTCAGGTACTTCGTCATGCCGGTCGACTTCTTGACGTACAGCGTGACCCCCGCCGTCTGGCCGCTCCCCGGCTGCGTGGCAGCACGCACCCGCGCCGCGATACCCTGTCCCTTCTCCGCGTCAGGATTCCCAGGGCCCGTCTTCGAGTCATCCTCAGAAGCAGAGCCACGCGCAAGACCCGCCGACAGCAACAGCGCGGTGGGCACCACCGAGAACGGATGGTTCTCCCAGGGGCGCAGCGGCTGGAGCGTCGGGAAGAACGCGTACACGTGCATGCCGGGGTACGCCCCCCAGCGCACGCCGGCCACATCCACGCGGACGTAGCCGCCGCCTAGGTCGGTCACCGTGGAGCGGCGGGTTCCGTTCTTGAGGACGCGCGCGAGCCGGGCCAGCCGGTCGAACGCCCAGACCGCGAATGCGCCGTACAGCCACGTCTCGTACCCCCAGGCGAGGTCGGGCATCCAGAGCTTGATGTGATACCAGCCGCCCACGAGCACAAACATGGCTAGAATAATGTGCGTGATCAGGAAGAACTCGTCTGCTCGGACATCAGCTTCAGTGACGGGTAAGTTCCATGCAGCGGGGTGTTATACCCTTTATGGGTAAGGAATGGAAAGCAAGAGATGAACAAGATCAAAACGTACAGTAGAATCGGCGCACATATAACCCACTACCAACCGCCAAGATCATCAGCGCCACTGTCGCAACGGCACCCCAAATCCAGTACTCCTGCGTCGCCTCGGCAGGATAATAAAGCGGGAGGGCCAAGAGCGTGTGCAACAGCGCGAGCAGGGCGAACAGGCGCGCGACCCAGCGGTGGAGCAGCATGAATGTCGAGTGCGACCAGTGCGTGGCCCAGAGCAGGACGTTGTTTCGCGATGAGAAGAGGAACGTCAGCGGGGCCATGACGAAGGCGAAGACGCCGGTGCGGTAGAAGACGTAGGCGAAAATCTCATCGCGTGGGTCCGAGTACCAGGCGTGCGGCTGCATGGACTTGTAGTCGACCGCGCTCAGGACCAGCACGAGCAGGGTGAACATGGCAATGTACAGGCTCTGGCCGACTGTCGGGGCGTTGCCGAGGAGGTATGGGAGGGAGCGGACTTGGTAGGTGCCTATCAGGCTTGGGTAGACTATGTAGGGTCGGAGCTTGTCTCGCAGGCTCGAGACGTAGGGCACGTAGCCTAGCCACGTGAGTATCAAAGGGGTCCCGAATCCAGTTACGAGGATGGCGACGCTGTTCGTGTCTCACATGTTAGTGGTTGCCAGTTTAATAACGCGGAAATATAGCTGCAGCTGTAAGTATCTTACCCATAGCTGGATTCCACAACGGTCTCACGCTGTACTGCAAACATAGCGTTGTACTGCGACGTGTACGCCTCCGCGTTCACAAGCGCAGTGAAATTAAGCATCTCAGACTCGGCATCCGCACCTAGCTCCGGCTGCGGAGGCTCAGAAACGTTGGTAACCGCCTGCGAGAAGCTCCATTTCGGCGGGACGGTCGGGTCCTCCGTGCTCTGTGCCTCCCAGAAGCCCTCCAGCTCCGAGATGGGCACGCCGCCGGACTCGGCGGCGCACTTGGTCTGGGCGCAATAGGCGAGGGTGGTCAGCCAGGAGGTGTCATCGGCGCGGCACTGGGGGCTCGTCATAGCGTTTCCGTGAGAGTGTATGCCGCCGTGCATGTCCATCTCGGAGGAGCATGTCAGCGTGTAACCGGAGAGGGCGCGCAGGCAGGCGAACGCGCAGACTGGTTTGTAGGGCCATATTCCGTAGCCGACGAGTTTTCCGATGGCACTGCCCACCAGAATGGTGAACATCAAGACTGTGTTCAGAGCTCTCATGTTGGAAATCAGGGACGAAAGCGATATCACGGTCCGCTATGTTCAACATGCCCTGTGTCGCAATCGAGGCGGATCCATTCCATACTTATCATGCGAACGACGAGCCCGTAGAAGTATCTCTCAGACCAGAATAGGTCTTTAGCCGCGATGCAGCTCACATGTGCAGCTGTAGCGGCAAGCCCAATCGTCCACGGACACAGGCTGATGCAAAGCCCCGTGAGCAAGTTAACGGTGATGTGAGCAAGTTTCTACCGCTATGGTGGTGCAACATGCAGGCACGTTTGCGTTTGGGCCAATCGTCTTACATGAGACCTCATCCAACTGCAGTTTAGGGAAAGTCTGGGCACGAATTGCTTCCACAGGCTCGTGAGCAGATAAAGAGCCCGAGCGACTTGGTGTTCTTGGCGGAGGCGTATCTCGGGTTGTGTTTCCCGCATAGCTTCCATGGCGACGGGCGAATGTGATACACCAAGCTCCTCAACTCCACGCTAGCCACCAGCCACAGCAGGACGAGATTATTCCATGCCTCTCCTACAGGTGAGATGTTTCATATCGGTAGCCTTAGAATATCAAATCAGGAGCCCGGATCTCACTTCAGACCGTGTATGTTCCCGTTCTGGTCGATCTTTAGCTCCGGGTAGTCTGGCTTCTGCATGCAGCCGCTCATTCGCCTTGGCCATTCAATCTCTCCGTCGAAACCCCATCTGGCCTCCTTCCTCTCGGGGCCCGTCCAACCCACCCTGGCGGCCTGTATCCGGCGTAGCAGGTCCTTCGTACGGGAATGGCTGACGTTGTTGAATATTGACATTTTCATACCAGCACCTTCGGCCTTCGACGTCAGTTCCATCATGACCTCCTTATTAAAGCGCGAGTCGTCCGCGTGTGGTGGGTTACCATGCCGGATAAGCCACGGCACCGACACATCGACGCTGAGTTCTTTCAGGTCCGTGAACCGGCCCTGCTGTCTAGCCTCGAGCACCTTGCGCAGGCCAACTGTCAATTCTTCATCCTCGTCTCCGTGCGTCAGGTGCAACATTTCGAGTCGCTCGGGCAGCGAGTCCCTCAGCCGATCGGGGTCCGTGTCAGCAACGAATCCGAACAGATACGTGCTGGCAATGCGAAGGCGTCTCAGCTTCGTGAATGGTGCGAGGCTGCCCATCGGGCGTGTGTAATTGCCAGCGCCCCACTCGTCGAACTCATCTGGTTGAGTTAGTCTTAGTCACCTGCTACGGAGCCTAGAGTGTTGCGTTCTGGAACGTTCCAAAACATGAAGACTGGTATCCGTAAAGAGGGAAGAATAGTGCTTACAGTCGTGTGGATAGTCGATCCAAATCTGCTCCAAGCTATCCTTCTGTTGTTCCAGAGCTTCCCGCACTGATCTGTAGCTAATGAGGAAAATAGGTTCCGATTCGGATATGATCTCGCCGATGTCATATATGAAAGTCTTGAGTGCCTTTGGAGCCGCAAGAATACGTCGCAGTTCGAAGGGCGATATCCTGCATTGGCGCAATTCGAGATGCGTGATGTTCAAGCTGAGGGCTTGTAACTCGGTCGCCGGCCTCAGGGTCTCCCTATTCCGCATCGCAATTACGCGGTGCAAGTAGAGCGATTCAATCCCAGGCAGTGTGAAGAGGTTACGCCAGAGCTCGAGGTGCCTTTCTGGCCTCGAGGAGCCGAAGCATGCTGTGGTGAGTTTGCCCAACATGCTCGAGCCGACTGAAGATCGGATGAAGTAGTGCACGAATCGCAAGCATGAAGTGTCCAGTAGCTCAAGGTCAATGCTCGCCAGTCTCGGGAGGCTGCGGATGAGTATGGCCAGCGTCAGCGCCTCGCGGAATGATCTCGACGAGCGAGCGATCCTCAGAGCAGCGTCGACACTAGTCGGCATGTCGGTCTCAGGAATGTCGTCCTCATCCTCGCTGCCATCAGTCGTGCTCCAGTCGCTGTAGTCGGCGTCCGACCCCACCTCGAGAAACTCATCCCCGAATTCCGACTCGATCTCAAACAACTGCTCATCCGCGTTGGCGGGGCCAGCCTCACCATCGTGGTCCGCAGCACTGGGGTCATCGACGCAAATGAGGCCAACCTCCTGGGAGAGCAGTCTTGCAACGTCTTCAATTTCGGGAGACAGTTGAGCACCGGGCGCATGGAGGGAGCTCCTGCTGTTCTCGTGGATCCCCAGGTGCCGCACGCTCCTGCCAAGCTCGGGCTGCCGCACGAGAAGTGCTGTGATGATTTCGAGGTGGCACAACTCGTCCTTCCAGGGCGTGCGCGAGAGCTCGATCGAGCGGTACAGGTGGGGGAGTGCGACGCTGCACAGCTGGCGCGAGCATCGGACGAGCTTCGCGAGGGTCGATTGGCTGGAGACGAACTCGCAGATGCGAGACAGCAGCTCCGGCGGCAGGTCAGAGATGGACGTCATCATGTCTTGCAGGTCTTCCTCTGCCGGCCTGGTTGCTTGAGCAGAGGAGGATTGGCCCGCTTCTTGGATTGAGAGAGCTTGAAGCGAGGTCAAGTCTTCAACCCCGCGTGATTGGGTTTGCTGGCTGGCCGTTCGACGATATGGCAGAAGCCGTGAAAACTCTGGGCCGCTGAATGCTCTCGTCTTCTCCAGAGCAGCACATTGCATTGACGTAAATTGCGCTAAGCCACTCGCTGTTCTGCAGTTGGTCAGTGAGAGGGTTAAACCCTTGCCGCGCTCAGCACATCTCCGCCCCTGCGCGCCTGAATAAAGATCCTATACTGTACTCACTTGTCCATATTGTAATAACGAGGAGCCTGGGAAGAGATGTTCGTTAAAGACAGGCAACAACGGACAAGGAGGCGAGCTTTTTTGAGCCAGGATTCCTGCCGGGCCGGGCCCTTTCCTACTTAAGTATCTAAGCACGTGTCAACTCATCCTCCCCAATGATAGACTAGGAACTTAAGACGGACCGGACCCTTCGACTAAAAAGCCGATGGATTAAAGCTAGAATGAGCTACAGCCTGCCAAGTCACCACTCTCACTACGGACATGGATGGTTGAACGCCATACCAGCTTTCTTTACATTGCTACATATCTGCAGAAAAAGACTGTTTCGATTTAGATCGGAGAACGGTAAGGCGTGGCTATTGATCTCATGGTAATTCATCTTTGTCCGGCGCGTGAAAGAATTCATCCGGAGGTGAAGGGTCTGCCCTTTGGGCATAAATGGCCCCAAACTCCCAAACGTTAGAGCCAGAATCCAGAACAACTCGCGCCAAGAATCCTTTTGGGCCTCGGTGCAGCTTCCACCGTCTGCTGCAAGGTTTCTGAAGCTGAAGGTTGTAAATGGTCAGTCATATGTGCACCGAAATCGTGACGTCAAAAGGCAAGGACGTCAACTGGTTCAGTTCCTTCGGAATTCCTTACGTACTATTAGACACGTCAGAGTTTAATTCTTCAAAGGCAAAAAATTCACTAATTCGTATGAGGCACTGTTGTAGCCACCGCCGTTGAGGCAGACGGAATCTCCGCTGCTGATCTGGGTCGTGCTGGGAAAGCCCGTACAGCCAACGGACCTCATGCCCTGGCACCGGATGCGCTCCCAGCTGCTGGCCGAGATGCCCGTGAAGCCGATGCTGGAGAAGGTGAAGGCGCCGTTGCCGCTGCAGCACGTGTTGGGTCTGGAGTCGGCGCAGACGACGCCTCCGCCGCTGCAACCTTCTCCATAGTAGAGCGTGATGTTGATCGCGGAAGCAGTGGCGATGAGGCCGAGGAGGACACCGGGGAAGTGCATGTTGACTGAGAGTGGTGACTAGCAATACCAAAAGTCAAGTTCACGATGAATTTGAACGAGCGTGCAGGCGGTCTTTTATAGCTGTCTTCAAATCCACCTTTCCATTTGTCTCTACAAGGCAAGAAATTCTGACATTGAATTATACATGCATAACACTGGTCCTTCAGCCTAGTTGGGGCAGCAGCTAATTCGCAGCCGCGTGCCCAGGTGCTTTGGTTGGCTTGTACTGTTCAAACCGCACGACAAAGGGCGGTTGACCGACAGCCGTAAAACTCTTGGAAGGCTGCAAATGGTAAGAACAGCCACCAATCTCATGAAGGGCTCATGCTACCTTCACTGCATGTCAGCCTCGGACTGATAGTGTCAGCCTCGGACCGATAGTGTAAGCCTCGGACTGATCGTGTAAGCCTCGGACTCATTGATGATAACCAATGGGCCTCAGACCCGTGGACTGGCCCCGCTTCTGCCGAGGCACAGTCTTTTCAGACCTATATCATGTGTGGAAAGGAGCTTCTTGGCGTCTTATGCGAAGGTCGAGCTTGAGACCCTGATGAGGAAGATAGTAACGTCTTCAGCGGTAAGTACGTTCGATACCCAAGATTGTACAGCGGCAGCAGCTTTGGTGTCACCAGACCGCAGCCATTCGGCCTTATGCTGCTGATGACAACACCATCACGCGCGATCCAGGACGCCGACAGCGCCATCTTGGCGCATGTCAACAGGTCTAATGGCAACCAAACCGCTCTACAAGATCACATGCACATATCTCAAAGGCGAACAAGTCAACGTTAGAAGAACAATGTAGTACATTGAGGTTCCAAATTCTATCTACACATTGAGAAAACGGTTCAATCTGAGAGTAAATAAATGTATGTCCTAAAGCCTTGGCTAGTGCTGGCACATGGAATTGGAACCAGCACTCTCGCAACAGCAGACACGGCACAGAAGGCCATCTTTTATCTGATCTAGGGCGCAGGGCCTTCCGACAATTAACAACGGGGGATCAGGTCCGCTGTCTTCGGTTGCCTCACTTGACTCACCCAATTCTCCTTGCTCCAAGGCCTGGAGGTAGACAAATGAATGACAAAGGAAATCTTTTTTTTTTTTTTTGTGTTTTTTGGTTTTTATAGAAGGGAGTGGGCTCGCTGAGGGACCGAGCGGGTGTCAGCGTGCTGAGGAAATGCATCCCAGCAGTGGGAAAGGGAAGCGGAAAATTAGCAGAAAACAAAAGGGGCAAGGAATGGGAATAACGAATGCTCACAGACCACCATGCAAGTGTGCAATCCACCTGCTGTGTTCCTCGAGCCAAGTCCTGTTTCCCATAGTCAGATCCAAGATTTAGATGAACGAGATTGGGGTTGGATGGTCTGCTCACCTTGTGATTCAGAAGTGTCCTACTTCCTCTTCAGAGGCGCAATCTTGCGACCCTTGCCCTTGTACGTGGGCACCGACTTCACCTCATTCTCCATCGCCAACTCCTCGATAGCCAACTGCGACTCCAGATCCTCGAAGGTCAGCTCGTCGAGGGAGCTGTCTTCGGGCTCAGGCTTTGGCGTGGGCTTTGGCGTGGGCTTCAGCGTGGGCGTCGGCTTGGGCGTCGGCTTGGGCTTGGGCTTGGGCTTGGGCATCCAGGGCTTGGGCTTCGGCTTCTCGGTCTTGGCTTCGTTCTCTTCGTCCTCAAGCTGGTCGAAAAGGGCTGCGAGCTTGGGGTCGATCGCGCCCATAGTGGCCAGCTTTGTCGTCTTCGTCTTAGGCGCACTGGCTTGCGCTGGTGCGGAGGATTGATTAGAGGAAGACGAGGTGGCAGACTGCTTGGGAGCCGCAGACTGCGGGAGAGGCTTGGAGCTCGAGGCCGTAGGAGTCGGCTGCTTCGTCTCTGCTGTTGGCGGGAAGGCGGTTGCCTTCGTCGAAGAGGGTTGTCGAGAGGATGAAGAGGCAGCCGACTGGGAGGCGGTCCCCTGAGAAAGAGCCTTGCGAGCAGACGCGAACAAAGGCAAGGGTCGGCGCACTGCTGGGGCAGCTGGGAGAGAAACCTGACCAGCAGGACGCTGTGGCGTCGTGGGAGTCGCGCTCTTGGGAAGAGGCTCAGGGGTTCCCGAGGACGAGGGCCGAGAGGCGGCACTGGCGATCTGCTTCTTCTCTGTCTTGACGGTGGTAGCTGTCGCCAGCACCGAGGATGGCTGACCAGAGGAGGAGGAAGAAGTCGCCTGAGGAGATGGAGCCGATAACGAGATTGGCTGTGGCTTGACTGGTTGCTGAATTTGTCGAGACCGCGCAGAGGTAGGCTGAGTGATCAGAGCCTTCCGTGCCTGCTGCTTGTCATTCATGCTCAGCCGTGCCATCATTCCCACCATAGGTGAGATGTCGACAGGCTCATGAATTTTGAGGTTGACAAATTGCGTCGTTATCTGACTGACCTTGCGCAGAATGCCGGGGGAAGTACTTGTCATCGATGGCGAGGTGGGCGAAGCAGCACGAGAGCGCTGATCCACCTCCATGGGATCGACTGGGGAAGGAGGCAGCGCGGGCTTGAAAGGCTGAAAGCTTCGGGAAAAGGCGGCGAGTGGTGCACGACCGCAGCGGAAGCCATCAAACTTCAACTTGGCAGCCAGCGAGGTAGGAGCAGCGAGAGCGAGGGGAGCAGACTCAGGCTGGGAGAAGGCTGTCTCAGCAGGAGTCTCAAAGAGAGAACCTGTGTTGACTTCCATCTACTCAAGTTGTTAGCTTGTTCCGCTGTGCACCACAATCATTGGCATGGGAAAGGAAGGGATGAGAGAAGGTTTAGACGATACTAAGAATTGTGGGACTGGAGAAGATGAGTATTGTGACGGATGGGTGATTCTTACCTCGGCCACAACAGGCTTGTCTTCCTCAACTGGAGAGGACACTTCCAACTTCTTGATCTTCTTCTCGGGGCTGAACGGGGACAAGGACTTGGAGCCGAGACCGAGCGAGGCGTAAGCATCGTGGTTGACTAGAGGGCTAACACGAGAGCCACCGTTGAGTTGACCGGGCACAGGATACTATCCTCCACTCCGAATCACCGTTGGGCGGATCTTGTGGCCTGGGGATACCAGGGCTCCTGCCAACCGATCGATAGCACGAGGACGAGACCATCTTCCAGAGACAGACGAACCCTTTCTCAGTGCCTTTCTTACTGCCTCTGCCTCGTCGCTAGAGGAGGTGGACCTATTCTGCGAGCTTGTCAAGTGTGAGTAGATCTGGGGGGGTGTGCTCGTCTGGGATACACCAGTTGACGAAGCACGAGCGCTGGGCCGCTCTTTGTTAGGGGGTGCGACGGGGCAAGGAGATGAGCACGAAACAATCGACGATGTGGACGAGAAGGAACGACGCTGAGCCAAGGGAATCAGGGCAGTGAGTGCAGAAGAAACAGTGCCAGTGACAGATGGGCTGTGACGGTGACGAGGAGGAGAAACAAAAACGAGATGCTCATCATCATGGCTGTCCCAACCACCAGGCACCGTTCGCTTTCGCGGCGAGTACGAGGAGTCGGTGTCCAGCGCGGTCGCGGTCGCCCAGAGGAGACCGGCGAGAAGTAGGACGGGCACCGAGGCGCCGACGCAGGAGATAACGGAGGAGAGAAGAGAAGACATTGTGACTGATGCGCTTCGTGATAATGACCAAGAAAGTCAAGTGCGAGATAGAGAGAATAAGCTCGAAAGCAAGTGATACGATGCAGTGATGATAGAAAGTCTCGGCGAAGAGCGTGATGCAGATCAAGTTGACTTCTGTTGACAGTGCAGCGTGGTGGAGGAAGGAAGGAAGGTTTGGATTTGGGATGAGGCTGCAGGTGGGTTGATAAACAACTGCGCAAGGGGGGCCGGTCACGTTGACACCCTTGAGCTCCACAGCAACGGAAGCTCCCCTGTAGTTACAGTGGCCGTCAAGTTACAGGTGCCCTGGAGCTCCAAGTAAAGTGTCGTTGCGTTGACTTGGGCACATTCACAGCTGGTGGTTCACCCAGCAACCAGGGTGCCCACCTAGGGCAGCTGTAGCAACGACTGCTGAGCAGGTAGGCAAACAGAGATTGGTAGCTAGCAACTGGGAGAGGATACGTCTGCGACTGTGAGATACGTAGTGGACGAGGTGGCCACTCGAGTTGAGGAGGGCGAGCGATTAGAGAGGGCACAGAGGAGCACTCCTGACTTCCGCTTCTATCTGGCGAGCGACTGAAGAGCAAGTCTAACCTCAGAGCATGGTCCAAGTAGATTACGGACAGAAGCAATCAATTTTTCATTCCTATGAGGCCTCGGTCATGCCTGAGGCAAGATGACGAGATATGCTGATACCCAGAGTTCCCTTTTATGAGGCATCGATGGCATCTCACACCTTAAGCTTGGTGTCCTGATTGCAAGATGACATCACCTAGAGCAGTATACTTTAAAATAGCCACCAGCATACATAGTAATTCTCCTGGTGCTGGTTTTCCCTACCTGGCAAGCTTGAGGTCTTTGCAACTTGAGATGAAGAGTTGTGGCCTGTATACCGGTACGAGCTTGTGAACAACCAAGGATAAGTTGGAGCGTTTCTCAACTTGATGAATTATCCAACCTCCAAACGGAACGTGGGATCAGCTGTCTGGTATTCCAGGCTCAACACCCAACGAAGGACAATCACAGTAGGCTCCATCTCACCACAAAGTCAGCAACTGTTCACAGTGGCAAATGAAAGTGTAAAGACAGTAATTGATTATGATCGAGACATTGAGATTAAATCTATGATCTACCAAATTCAATCCCAACATCCAAAGGAATGTACAATGCACAAGACGTTTGTGCCATCCATCCACCAGACTGGGCGTTCACCTCGTTGCCATCAGCTAGATACAGTCATCTTTTTCTCCCCACTTTCCAGTCATCATCTGCATTCAAATCAATGTCTCACGAAGGAGACCCATCATCATCGCATTTGACCCTGTCCAAATTTCTAAGCAGCAAAGCTGCGAGCCATGCGGCGGGCGGTGGCAGCGCCAGCCGCGGGGGCGGCGGCGGCACCAGCGGCACCAGGCTGGACCATCTGGACGGGGATGCAGCCACCGAAGGGGCCGGCGTTGCTGGGGTTGACGAGCTTGACAAGGCAGGTATTGGCCTGGCCGGCCATGGTGCCCGTGCAGGTGGCGCCAGCGGGCATGTTGACCTTGAAGGGGTAGTCCTCGTTGATGTTGGTGGCACGCTTCATGATGCCGACGGCCTGCAGGGCGCGGGCCCAGGCGCGCTTCTCGGACTTCTGGATCTTGCCCTTGGTGCCGGGGACCTGTGTCTCGACTTCCATCTGCGTCCAGCTCTGGCCCGTGCCGTCGGTGTTGAGCATGGCCTTGTAGGGGCCGGCGCCGTCGGAGGTGACGATGTGCAGGGTGCCGGAGACGGAGCCGCCGGGGGTGACCTGGGCCAGGGTGTTGCCTGAGAGAGCCATCGCTGCCTGGGTGCCGGACTCGATGTCGTTGTCTCCTTGCTGTGGATGGTGTTAGAAATGCCATTTATTTGTTGTTGGTGGGGTTTGAAGAAGGCAGGAAGTGAAAGTACTCACGCCGTTGGTTCGTCCACAAGCATCAGCCGCATCGCCCTTGAAGACGGTGGTATCGGGCTCGGTGACCTTGTTCTTGCCAGCGCCGGGGATCACAGCACCCTGAATACCCAGGGCGGTGGAGTTGCCACCGGCATCACCAGTCGCGACTGCGATCTTGCCATGGGCGGCAACAAGAGGGGAGGCGGCGAGGGCGATGAGGAGGATCTTGGAGAACATTTTGGCTGTTTTGGGGGGTGATGATTGAGGTGATAGACGAGGATGAGATATTACTGTGAAATTATTGAATAGAGTTACGAATCAATCGTAAGCTGCTCTGCAAACCTGGCAGGAAAGTAAAGGAAGAGAAAAAGAGCTGAAGACTGATGCTGATGCTGCTGATGATGGAGAGAAAGGAAAGGTGGTGATGGATAGCGGAGGAGTAGCGCCATCTTTATAGTTTTCTAACCTGATGAGGTCTTCTATGACTTCTCCATGTCCGTAGACTGGGCCGACTGCGTATGAAACCTCGTTCGCTCTCGCCACATCGCATCGGCCATCCTCCTGACGGCTGAGTGCCGTGTCGACACATCCCAGCATCAGTTTCCCCGCTTCAGGACCTTGTGCACCTTCTAGTCCAAACGATTTTGACGACAATGGAACGTGTCATTGACTCGGAAAATGTGCAAAAGAATCAGATGAAGCCGGCAGGTAGTCGAACTGGCCAGTCGTACGAGCCGTCGTCCCGAAGGTTACGCGCCTAGCAGCCAGCCATCCGAGGAGAAAATGTCTGTCAGTCAGTAGTGGACCCAGGTCGTGATACATGGCACAGCCGTGTGGGGCGTACATGGGGAGGTCATCACTGCAGATCCGGATGCGGCTCAGGTGGTGGAGTTTGAAACGTCTGCCGATCATCTGGGAGGAGGTAAAGTGCAGCCGATGCTGCGTTCTTGTCGTCCCTGGGCATCCCAATCCGAACTTGGAGACAGCTCTGGGCAATTTCTGGGCAAAGCGACGTTGGGATGAGGCTGAAGTAGGAAAGAAAGGGCGGTTCAAGGCGTCTCATGAGAGGTTCAAACATCCAGGGGTGGATGGCGGACCCCGTCTGTGCGTCTGAGGGATATGAGATCTCCCGCACCACCGTCATGCAGAACCCAGAAAGCGCCCAGCCCGATTGGTCCAACACTTGGGTTGTGGCCCACGGTCGATGCTACTCTACTATAAGCTTGATCTGTGCCGCATGTTTCGTTTATCGGGCGAAACCTAAGATTCTCCTACCCAGTGTTTGGCCTGGTCCTTCCACCATTCCTCTCTGAGTCGGAAGGTAATCGATGCGCAAAAGCGCCAACGAATAGTTCGATTCACAGCAGGGGGCCGCCAGAAAGACGAAAGTGGCAAGTCTAACATCCATTACTTCCTGACCCGCGGGCGAATGTCCGCTGGACTCCGTTCTTCAAGCCAGCTCGTCTCTCTAGACTATTCACACGGCTTGACCAGCTTCAAAAACAGTGAAGTGCTCGGGGATAGACGAGCAATGGATTATCGCCATGTTGAACCTGATTGTTTGCCGATCTTAAGCTCAAGTTGCGCAAACCTTTTTCCTGTCGACGTCAAGTGTCAACGAACCACGCTCTCGGTCCCCTGCCTGGGCTGAGCTGCAGCCAAGACCAAGCCCTCCCGGCTGGGCAGGGCTCGCCAAGCTCTGTCATCAGCGGTGATAGCCCTTGGCAAGAGCTTGGTATTTCTGGTGTTTCCCACGGCCCTAAAACTTCGGCTACACTTGACCGTTCCAACCCCACCAGAACCTGCTGAGTCAGTGCAGCTAGGTGAACGAACTTAGCACTGAGTTTCGGCAAGGAACCGAACTTGGGCGGCCACCTGGCGCGCTTGGGCAGTCTTTTGCGAGAAGAGCGGACACCTCCGTTCCCCAGCATAACCGCACTGACACAGAAACACGCACTCACTTCTTGTCACTCTCGGCCGATTCCTCCTCGGAGGTGGTGACGACCGGCAAGTTTGGGGCGTGCACTCCGTGAAACCCAAATCCGACGGCAAAGTCCATCTCGGCCCTGCCCGTCTCACGCATTGTCCGGGCATCCAGGCACAACAAATAACTCCTCCTGCAAAAACCATCCAGCACCACGCTCAGCAAGACCCCATCATCCTCCTTCACCCCGCCTGGCCGCCGCACGAAGATCGCCTCTCCAGGGGTGTGGCCTTGAGGGTTATTCCACTGCAGCACAGCTCGTGAGACCAGATTAGTCTTCACTATCGTGTCCATGAGCGTGGACCTCCCGCTCATCGCCAAGGAGTACACGTAGCGGTATGGCCTCGCGTGGTAGGCTGGGTTGATGATCGGAAGCTCTCCAACATGCGGGCTGGGGATGTCGATGGTGGACGTCGACTCGGGGGTGATCATTGCGTTCCCATCCGTTCGTTTGCTGCCCGTGACCCCGCAGATATGCTCACCATCCCTCCTCTCCTGCAGTACCTCTTCCATTGGGACCTTCTGGAAGACCAGTCGGGGCCTGATTACAGAGAGCGCCACGGCGGGTAAGCCAATGAGTACCGCGGCGACTATGTGTGCCTTGTGGCGGACTTTTTGGCTTAATGCCTCCCCCCTCCTGCGGAAGGCCCCGGTCATTTTCTTGAACCAATCGTGAAGCATCGACAGGTGAGATCGCTGTCTTTGAGGTGGGATGCGATGATACATCGGGAGAGTGAACTTCCATCTCTTGAGCCGCGGTAACATTTCTCTGGCCTGCTCCTCCGTTCCCCAGATAGTCCTTGCTTTTCCATTCTGGTTCAGCATGACGTCGTAATAGAGTCCCCTCAGGATGTTCATGTTGGGGTACTCGATGGTATCGCAGCTGATGCTCCACTTCTCGATGTTGTCCGTTGTGTCGAGGTACATCTTGTCAAAGCAGTTGACTGTGTGGAAGAAGAAGGCCGCCTCGGTTTCGAACTCAGCCACCACTCCTCGTCCCCACAGTCTGTCGATGACGAACCACTTATTCTTCTGGCTCTGGTCAAAAGGTTTGATTGCATCCAAAATACTCCTCTTCCACAGTATGCCAAGTCCGTCCAGAGAAATGTGGGAACTCGGCACGCGTAACACAACAAAATGCTGGCTCAAGAAGAAGCTATGAATGTAGGCCATCGGCAGGTCCAGCCGACTAATCGTGGCAAGAGTCTCGGTTTCTCCGGTGGCTGCGGACACTCGAAATATCTTGTAAGTGGCTGGAAGGCCAGCTTTGATGTTAACATTAATGTAGTCGCCTGTTGTAGGGCAGCGTTGGACGTGGGCACATGAAAGCTCTCCATCAAGGTCTGGGTGTAGATCATCTTGTCTGACAAACCCGATGGGCTCGAGGGACCGCGCGTCCAGTTGGCGCAAGAGATGGCAATCCGTGCCAATGTAGACCGTGTTCGGCGGGACAGCACCACCCTGGGCCGCCGATACAAGGCCAGGCACGTCTAGCTGCACCGTGACCCCGATATTTTCTGCCTTCTTCGTCTCCCTCCTCGAGTGGGCTACCACCCAGGTGCTCATGATCTTACCAAACAGGCCAATGCAAGGATCAGCTCGCTGTCCGAAAGTGATGATGTCCCGTACTCCATTCTTCTGCACATGGTCGACGAAGGCATCAGCGTGCCGCCGGGAGGAGTACCAGACCTTGGTTTCCACGCCGTCATTACCAGCGATTATGTCGAAGCGGTGGGTGTGTGCCAAGCCATCAAACCAGTGGGAGATGTGAAGCGTCCCGGTTGGGGTGTTGTCGACTTTGTTGGCCCCAGGCCCGGTGCGAAATATGGTGCCCGCAGCCCAAGCTGGGATGCGGCCTCTGACAGGGAGCTCGATCGGTCCGCGATGCTCGTCGATGTTGGCAAACTGTCGTCACATCCGTGATGTCAGCAACGGGCCGTCATGTAACCCGAGCAAACAATCCCACCCGGGAGGAAAAGGCAATGCCTGATGCTGAGCTAGAATGTCCCCTTGCTAAATTCTGGGTGATCGGGATCTATGCATCGATATAGAGGGAATCGCACTCACTCCGGCTTCGTTTGGCCAATCGAGGTAGGCTCCATTCACGGCGTTGCGCACGGCGTGCTCTAGGTCTCCACGTTCGTGGTCAGCCGTCCTCGCAACGGCTTTTTGAGGTCGAGGTTCCGATTCAGCCGCCATGACTGAAATGTGAGAATCTGTGAGATATTTTTTGGCACAGCTGAGAGATTCCAAGTCAGAATGAGGCGGTAAGCAGGTCGTGCTCGATGTTCTGGTGGGTGGCTCTTTGTTTGCTGTGGTTGTGCAAAAGGCAGCAGCACTAAAAAAAGCACACCAATCCTGGCCAAGGTTGGAAAGCCCGATTTGCCGAGTCACCTTCGGACGCCTATTGCGCTTTCCTTCTGCCCGTTCTTTTCAAGCAACATGAAAAGCACGTTCTTCCCAATTTAAAAGTGAATGAATCCACGGTGACAAATGGAAAGCGCAGTAGACGGTCCATAGGCATCCCGTATCACACAAGGGTCAGACACAGTGGAACCAAAGTTCAAGACAAACACTCCTACGGATTCTGACGGCCGTTGCCTCCGCATACGAGCCTCGAGAAAAAAAGGGGGCAAGTAAGCTGTCATTCTTTGCACTGCTGGCTGCACGCACACTTCAGGGATACCAGAACCAGCCAACCCTCGCGTTGGGATTGTAATGGTGCACATCCGCTCTAAGCACCGTAGGAGAAAGGGGCGACCGTCCTGCAAGACTGAGAACACTGCAAAGCCTAACAACCTGGTAGACCGACTTGTGTGTTACATGAAAGTCTCAAGCTGGCCATTGAATTCCACGATTGGTATTTCAACCAGGCAAGCCATCCTACTTTGGCCCATACTGGAGCAGGGGGTATAGCTTACACAATCTTCAAACCGAACCCACGAACTTGATTGGCTAGCACATGGCGTCGAAGATATCATTCCGAAATTACCTACGTACTCATGGAGTCACTCCACCCTTGCCATCAAGTAGGCGTGGCGTGTCTTGAAAAATGGACGCTTGCGATGTGAAGACGATGTTGGCGGGTTCGTTTGCATGCGAATAGTGGCCTGTAGCTGCCTGGGTCATATTGTGTACTGGCGCACAGTTTCAGCGCCAATCACAGGATCTATTAATGCTCCTCACCGTCGAAGAACGGACATTAAGGCGTATTATTGATGGGCACCATGTAGCAGAGCTTAACAATCTAGTAGAACCACCAGATTCCGCGGCCAAAATCAGGATGTCAGCATGTCACGAAGGATCAATGTGTACCGACACCCAAGCAGCAGCACGTTAAATTTACTACTCAGAGACGAAGCGAGACATAAATCTTGAATTGGTTGGACCATACGGGCATATAATCTCCATTGATTCTATATCTGGCATGGTCTCCCAAATTTGATCTCTTTCATGATAAATTGGTGGACATGAGGTCCCCCAGTCGAAGGCAGGTATCTCCTGACCTCGTTCGCTTTCCAGTTGTTGTTCGACAAACTCTACACTTTCTTCCCCGTCAAGACCGTCCTCCTTCTCAGCATCCTGCTCCTTGAGGCCTCGTCCGCCCTCTGCGGAGCCGCCCTGAACTCGACGGCTTTCATCATTGGGAGGGCATTCTGCGGAATTGGCGCCGCTGGGATTTTCGCAGGGTCGGTAGGCCGCCTTTCTCATCGCACCAACTTCCGGCATTTTACTCGGGACACTCGCACCCTCTGACAGGCATCTTTTCCAGAACGTGAGCATCATCTACGTCGTCCCGTTGCATATACGGCCCAAGATTCAAGGTTGTTTCGGCGTCTTCTTTGGCGTTGCCTCCGTCTCCGGACACCTGATTGGCGGTGCTCTTACTGCGAATGTGACTTGGAGATGGTGCTTCTATCTTAATTTGCCAATCGGTGGCGCCGCCATGGTGGTCATTGCCCTCTTTTTAAAAATCCCTGACCTAGATGCCACTAAGCTGCCCTTATCCGAGAAGCTGAAGAAGCTTGACTTCCCAGGCACCGTGCTGTTCATCCCTGGTGTGGTCTGTCTCCTCCTCGCCCTCGAGTGGGGCGGTCAAATGTATCCAGTGAGTTGGACTCCGCGCAGCGCCATGGCATGGCCTGCATGGCCCTGATCACGGGGCCGTTCTTCCACTGACAGTGTCTAGTGGAGCGAATGGCGCATCATTCTTCTCTTAAGCCTTTCCGGTGTCTTACTGCCGGCATTTTCTGCAGTTCAAATCTGGATGGCCATGACCACAATCCTTCCTTCATGCCTCTTCAAGCAGCGGAGTGTCCTTTCTGCATCGCTGGGAACTTTTGGCATGACTGAAGGAAATTACATCTTTGTTGTGAGGATTATCTAATGCTGTTCGACAAAGCACGAATTCCGAACTGATATGGGTAACGGTATACTACCTTCCGACATGGTTCCAGTCTGTCCAAGGCGTCGACTCGGCACAGTCGGGCATCCGGCTCTTACTTATGATGATAACAATAATTCTTGGGTCCGTTATTGGTGGCTTCACAAATGCAAAGATCGGCTATTACACACCACTCGCTATCACAGGGTCCTGCGTCATGACGGTTGAGGCCGGGCTGATCACGACCTTCTGGATTGACACGCCTGGAGGGGAGTGGATAGGCTACCAGGTTATCTATGGCATTGGCATGGGTCTTTGCTTCCAGGTGCCGAACCTCGCGGTGCAGGCCGTCCTGCCCAAGGCGGACCAGCCGATCGGCCTGTCGCTGATGCTGTTCTGCAACCTGCTCAGCTCCACCGTCTTTGTCTCCGTCGGCTCGAACGTCCTGAACAGTCAGCTCCTGTCCAGGCTCGCCGGGGTCCCTGGCTTCGAGCCGGGCCTCGTCACGTCCGGCGGCGCGACGTCCCTGTTCGATGTGCAGCCGGCGGCCTCCCGGGGTGTCGTCCTCGCGGCCTATAACAAGTCGCTGCAGAAGGTGTTTCAGATTGCTCTGATTCTCTGCTGCATCTCGGTCATTGGATGTGCTAGGCTCGAGTGGAAGAACGTCAAGAAGGGCAAGGACAACATGGCCACCGCTGAGGCTGCTGCCGAAGCAGAACAAGGGAACACTGGTGCGCCATTTGAGGGCGAGAAGGTCAATGGCTGAGTTATCTCGCCCTCCTTTCTCTTTTTTTCCATTCCCATGATGCGGCTGTCCTAGCGTCAGTGAAAGAGCAGTGTGTATCTGGGCACAAAAGAAAAAGCTTGCCCGGGCCGCTACGGAGACATGTAGACAGATGGGCGAGCAAAGATGGTTGCTTGGCCTGGGAGTACATCCTCCATCACCAAAGCAGTTTCAATGTTGACCTGTGATGCTACGAGAGTCAGTCTCGGCGACGATGACACCAAGGTCAAACGAGCAGGTCCTACAAGTGTGATGTAAAGCGATTAATTTATTCCCTCATTAAAATACAAGCTATGCAGTACAATGACTTTTGTTCAAGACCAAGGATTGTTGTGAAAATACCAAACATGTTTAGACGATGTCTGTGGTAGGTCCTGGACGTAGCATATATTCGAGATGGAATCATCCCGGCAGATCTTTTCGAAATCAGCGGGCGCAGGCCACCTTTCAATGCGGAGTCTCGCCTCAGAATGAGCAATCCCGCCATGGTCAAGGAGAAGATAGCACTGTGAGCACTAAATCTCTGAACGCAGAGCAGGAAGCTGGTGTCCCGACGTCGAAGGAGACAAGGAAAGCTCGACCTGCTTCACGACCCTGCGGCCTGCAGGGCCGAAGGAAATAGGTATCAAATTTACAAACACGCGAGCCGCTATGCGCTATGACCGTTCCCGTGCTCTGAAAAGGATGACACAAGGTGTCTATCTGCCCAAATCTCCTTGGTATCGTGACGATGCAAACCAGGGCATCATCGCCCAGCCCACCGGTTACTGGGCTGCTTCGCCTTTTGCCTGTGCTTCCGTCGGCAGCCTCCATCCACTCCGTTGTTTGTTTGTTTGTTTGTTCGTGTTGGGAGCCGTGACCACGGCTATGTCCCGCCCTGTTCGCCGGACTAGCGACTCGTCACCGCAAGGTAGCTATCACGCAGGCCCCCGGAACTTCTGCCCTCTATTCCATCTCCTACTCCCCAACCTTGACTCCGGCAGCCTGCTTTGCCCTAGCCAGCTTGTCCAGCTTTTCCGTGGCGGCCTTCAGGCTGTTCACATCCGCGCCGCGTATCAACGATTGCCCGTTGACGGCCACCTGCTTCCCGTTCTTGAAGAACATAAAGGTGGGCATGGCGCTGACGCCGTACTGCACCGCAACCTGCTGGACGTTGTCCACGTTGACTTTGGCGAAGGCGAGGTAGCCGGGGACTGTCGAGGCCTTTGCGAACTGCTCGTACATGGGCGCTATGGCTTTGCATGGGCCGCACCAGTCTGCGTAGAAGTCGGTCACGACGTACATGGTCTTGTCCAGCAGCGACTGGAACTCGGCCGGGCTCGATATGTGGTTGACTGCCATGTTTACGGCTGAGGCTTTGCGCTTTGGAGAAATCTCGGCGAGCGTTTCGTTCGACGCGGTTTCGGTATGCTGTCGGTGGGAGGTATTCTGTTGATTCAAAGAAATCGCTACACGGATATGTGCAAGGTTTAGCAACTTTTGATCTGGATGATGTGCTTGCGATCTTGAATCATTGCGCCGGGGTTGAAGTGGGATGCTCTTATCTTATCAAGGACCCTTGGACAGGCCCATGGACAATTAGTCAGCGCAAAAAGGTCCCTGGAATTGGGGCGTTGATGACTGACGCAATGGGGCTAAGAACGTCCAGGGGCTTCTAGAAACGGCGTTTCTCCAGCAGAGGCTGCTGCAAGGTACTGATTTCCAACCTGATTTGAGCAGGGTACGTACCACCAACGCGTTTAGCTTTGGAACTTGGAATGGGATTCTCGCTATTACCGCGACGCCGCAGAGTCTTCAATTCATCGAAGCATTAATGTATTGATTATGTTCTGATTTGGGTCCCGAGACTCTCAATCTACGCCCTGCTCTTGATAATGTCGCTAGCCTTCTCAGCAACAGCATACATGGTGGCCTGCAAGTGCGCAGCCGGGATGACAGGCAATATGCTCGCATCAATAATGCTCAACCGCTCCGTCCCGTAGACCCTCAGCTCCGGATCCACCACACCGCCCTTCTCGCGCGGCATCATGGGACAGCTGCAGCTGGGGTGTGCAAAGGTAGGGTTGAGCAGACCCGCCCCCAGCAGCGCCTCGATCACTGAGTCCGCCGTGGTCGCCCCGGCGCCGGGAACCGCCTCCACGGGCGTCAACTCGGCGACGGCGTCGGTGCCAAATACCCGCCGTGTGTATTCCACGGCTGCGAGCAGCACGGAGCGATCGAATGGGTTCGTCAGCGCGTTGTGGAAGACGAGGGGCACCCCGTATGGGTCCGACGAATCCAGGTGCACAGTCCCGCGGGACATCGGCTTCATGATCGCGTTGGCCATCACGCCGCCACCTGCGGCGGGGAGCTCTGCTGCCGCAACGGTGCCTGCACGGAGGTCGGCGGCCAGGGTGGCGCGCTGCTGCTCGAAACCGGCAACGAGGCCGGGGTTGTCGGTGTAGATCTGGGGCAGGTAGGCGTTAAGGTCCTGGGCCTCAAGCGCGTCCACGAGAGACTCCGAGCTGCTGGTGAGCATCCCTAGGGAGGGAAAGGCGATGTAGGTGGCTTGTGCCTTGGTCAGAGGCCCCGTGTTGTTCTGGTGGTAGAGGTCGTAGGCCTCGTTGAAGAAGGTCACGTTTGTGGACGGCTCCGAGGGCGTGGGGAAGCTGTTGTTTACTGGTTCCTAGATGTCAGCCTCCTTGTTCCGCCACTTACGAGCTCGGCTCGGCATCGATGAGGGCTTACCTGTCCAGCTGATGTATGCCACCGGGTGGTCTTGGAAGTTGCTCCCAACGGCCGGGAAGTCGATCTTGGTCTCAACGCCGGCTGCCTCGAGAACCTCCTTGGGGCCGATACCGCTCCACTGGAGGAGCTGAGGAGTGAAGACGCCGCCAGCCGCGAGGACCACCTCCTTCTTCGCCGAGAATACCAAGGTATCGTTGTTGGAGCGGTTCAGGACCTTGACTCCCGTCGCGACAAGCGACGAGTCGGTGCTGGTGCTGTCTTTGAAGAGAATTTCCCTGACCTGATGCAGCGGCAGGAGCTTGAGATTGCTGCGAAATGACACCGTGTCGTAATACGCGTACAAGGAGGAAGAGCGTGTCTTGTTCGCGGGATTTATGGACGATGGAGCCCAGTAGTGCCCGACAGCCTTTCCAGTCGCATGCTCTTCGACAAATGGCAGGCCGAGCTCGTCAAACGCTTCGATAATCTTGTCTGTGGCAGGTCAGTCTCCGGAGCCGTACCCTCAGAGCTCGATGTGCTTACACAGATCAGGCGCTTGCCAGTCAGGATAGCTGGCTTGCGCAGGCCCATCTCGGCCCCATGCGGATACGTCGTACGAGTAGTTGTACTTCGCTTCAACCACGGGCTCCGGCGGCGTAAATGTCACGGACTAGGGACGGGCGACATTAATAAGATGCATTTGGATCAGCCACCGGGACAACGCACCTTTCTCATGTACGGGTTCAAGCCTTCCCAACCCCACCCTGGGTTCCCCAACGCCTCCCATGCGTCGATGTCGCCGACCGAGGGGTAGTCCCAGGTCATACCATTGACTTGGGACCCGCCCCCAATGACCTGCGAGACCCTTACGCCGAAGGTCTGGTTTCCCAGTCCCGGTTCCGGGACAGACGGGATAGCGCGCAGATTGCTTGGCCCGGATGTGCTGATCACCGTGGCGTAGTATGGTATGTATGTTTTGTTACTCCGGTCGAAAGTGCCGTAATCCAAAACCAGAACCGACACTATTACCGGTCAGAATGTTTCAATGGAAGTGTATCTTGTTCCAGTATGGCTCAGTCTAGGATCTTCTTACCATCAGGATCCTCTGACAAACGTGCAGCTGCGACGAGGCCAGTGAGACCTCCTCCCACAATCACATAGTCATACTCGGCAGCCGCATTCTCGATTGGCGCGCCGGCTACCAAAGCGGCAGAGACGGACACAGCGCCCCAGGACAGTAACCTTACCATCTCGTGCAATGGCGATGGGGTGAGGTGAAGGCTTCACGAGGACGCAAGGAGACTAAAAGTACACCGAGAAGGGGCAACGGGCCGAGATCAGAGAAGTCCTAGCCAGCGGTCTAGTCAATCAAGACGTGGGAATTCACATCGCGTGCTTCATGTTATATATATGTCCCTCACCCCACCGCTTCAACGGTGAGAGCGGGCCAAGTCCGAGACCTCGGTCTATAGGCGGAACTTCACCAGTACGGATGTACGACTTGCATAGCGTATAATCGGGCCATGTCCTCAATTCGCCATGCAAGGTGTCTCCGTGTTCTAGGCTGGTCCCCTGGGCCGCTAGCTCCGATATTCCCAGCATATGCAGCTAGGTATGCCATGCCCTCTAGTGTACGATAACACAATATCTGGAAAGGCTCGCGGTACTTGGAACGAGGCAAAAGTATAGCTGTGTACGACGTACTCTCATCATTTTTTCATCGCAGGATGAATTTCGCTATGCGCTCTCTCCCTTCACCCCGGAATAGCGACGGCAACTCGACTCAGGATATTATTCGAGGGCCGTCTTTCGCAGCGGTGAACGCATTCTATTGGGCCAGTATAAACTCCCATGCGCCAACTAAGCAAGCGAGAATCCTTCAGGCGGGCCGAGTGCTCGGATACGGAATAGGCTCGGCAGCCCTCCCGGACGCACACCCGACACGCTGGCATCGTTATCACTGTCTTTTGGCTGCAGCCTGGAGGCCCGAAGCGAAATTTGCCAAGGCGCTCATGCACGTCTTACACCATGTCTGCCATGTTCAATGTCTTTAAAAGTCCTTCTAGATTTCTACCTCTTCTAGACCATGAGGAAACAGAGATGCGCCCCACGATGGCTGGAGCGGACAAATATTTTCCTACCTTGGCCCGAACGGTGGGGTTCTCTCTGGGTTTTGAAGCACGAAGCTTGGCGCTGGTGTTGTCAGTCTTTCCACTGGCCACTTGGCAGCTGCTGACCCGCACGAGTGGCGATATGGGCGCTGACTAGCAGGAATTCGCGATCGTTTTCTGATTTGTCCATGAACTGTTACCACTTCAGACACAGACATCCCACAGGGCTGTTCAATTGGTGCCGGAGGATTGGCATAAATATGATAACATGGCCTTTTGTCAGAATTTCCAGCGTGGCATATCGAATCCCTTTTATGATACAATAGAGCATCACAATAGTGGACCCCCTGCTTCGTGACAACTTCGAGATGCAACTCACACAAGCACACACATAAGCGCACACACACAGGCACACTTCTCTATTGCTCTCTGATCTATACATGTCCATCTGGTGCCAGATACACTGTGTTGGAGGAGGCGATACATCAAAGCCAGGAATCTGTTTCGACATGTAAACCTTGAGTTAATTTCGAAGCTTGCAATTGTGAAACCCTCTCTATTATGTGTCGCCCTTGGGCAATTTAAACTTGTCTCAGTGCTGCACTCCACACTTCTAGAGTCGACGGCAGTTACAGATCAACGTGGCACAGCTTGGTCGGTTGGTCGACTGCCTTGAGAGACATGGAACGAGGAATAACTCAAATCTGCTTCGTCGCGGTGTAGACAAGGCATGTTGTCGGTAAAAGTCGTTCTGAAGATGTTCACATTTCGAAATATGACCAATGCCGTTATCTCGATCTTTCCCGCTAGTAATACAACAATACTGGACAAGTATGCTTCGTCTAAGTGACTTTAGCGCCTGCGGAGTAACAGGTGGATCCGTTCACGGGCCGAATATTTTAGGTCTAATGAAGTACTGGATACTCTGGACGCTTCTTTGTAGTTCCAATGAATGTTCCATAGACAGAGTGTTATGAGTTACTGTATCCCCCTAGCTCTGCGCCAAATCCTACTCGAGGTCCACCCCGGGATCTCCTACACAGTTCCCCAATCCTGCTCCACCTCACGAATGCCATGCACATGCGTTTGACATGAGAGAGCTCTGCTTTCTCACCTTCCCCATCGTTCCCACTCTATAGAAACCTATGGACATTCCTCCTCCTCCGGACAGGTCGTGTTGCAAGCTACGCCACACAACACGTCAGCATTTACTCACACGGTCCTGCTCGCTTTCTCAAGGCCCCGAACCCAGGTGAACTTACCAGCAATGCATCCAAGGTCGCCGCCGACATCACCTGTCGAACACTCCAGCAGGCAGGTGCTCGCGGAGCGGCAGCCCGTGTCGAAGTCACAGCATAGGTCAAAATCGCCATTGCCGCAGTTCGCGCGCTTCTGGAGGGGCGCTGCATGGCACGTCAGTGTTTTTGCAGACCCAGTTTGATTGATGAGTAGGAGTTGTGAGGGCAATATGGAAGACCTGTAGTAAAAGAGAAAGGATAAAGGGTGGAGGGGATGAACGCACTGCTTGGAAGAGCTGAGACGGCCACGACGGCGATGAAGAGCGTAGCGAGCGAGAGTCTCATTGTGGAAGATATTAGGACGAGGTTTGGTTTATCCTTTTAAGCGAAGAGTGCGTGTGTTGAATGATTGCCAGTGGAAAAGAATGCTGGAGAACTGGAGGACACCTGGGAACAAAATTCCTGTCCGGCGACGTACGCAGAGGGTTTTATACCACGACAGCTCCTCGTTCCCAGTGCTGAGCGATCTTGAATTTTACAATTGAGATTCAGAATCACCGGGGCCACATCCTCGCCTCATCATACTGCATTGCCGTCATTGCCGCCCAAGACACAGTCAGACGTTAAGCATCCGCCCCATTCCTCAAGACGTGGAGGTGTGAGGCGTGCCCATGGACATCGTGAGCGTGTATGTGATCTGCGGAGGATGGGCATGTGGACAGTTTGATTTGTGAAGGAGTGGGCATGTGTCACCGCCAAGCCGAAGCTGAAGACTTCATACCTTTGTTGGATCCTCTGAGCCGCACTTCTTCCCCTGAGTGTCAGGATAAGGATCCTGCCCTTTGCCTCCACAGCTGCAGCTGAAATGCATTCCAAATTTCCCTCTGTGCCCGCTTGACACGCGGTGGCAACACGCTGAATGTTTTGATAAACAGTGATGGTAAGGAAGGTCCACAATTCCTCATCGTTTCCGAATTGCTCTAAATATGCTCACATCTTTTAAGATATCGAGGACTGCCCACAACTTAAAGGGGACACCGAAAATGGCTCTTCATTACATTTGCTACGTGATCCATTCGCGCTTCATTAGACGCCCTGTTTCTGTCATGACACATAATACAAGTAGTCAGAGACAGGAAATCAAGTAATATGATCGACTATACAGCCACAAAGCCCTTGACCGACTTGATGATTTGTGCAGCCAGTTGTTGAGGCTGACTCTCAAACGGCATATGCCCAGTCTGGAAGTCAACGACATCCCACTGAACGCTTGACTTTTGCAACCACATATCCTGCAGCACAGAAGGATTGCAGCAGTCCAACAGAGTACGCACATACACTCTCTTCCCGTCAAAGCCATGATCAGCCCAGGCCGGTGCTGAGGCCTTAGTCTCAAACGCTAGATTGGCATGAGGAAGCATAAGGCCTTCCAGCTCTGAAGTTCTTGCCGAGTCGCAGTCATTATAGAGGATGTCCATAGCCGGCTCGATCAGAGCCAGATCTTTCGAAGGCTGCGGGCTGCAAATCAGTAGGATGCTCTTATTTATGACACAGACGATTATATTTGTGCATACCTTGTCCAGTTTGATGAAAGGAGGATAAGTGTTGTTCTGTGAGACCCAAGGCACCAGTGTCTATCCTTTCTTTCATGAGATTGGATCTTTGTATGCATAGAGTTACTTAAGGATGGGAGATCCACTCTCATGCCTTTCTGGATTTGATAGAGAGATAAGCGAAATGCATGCTCTATCCAGAAAGCTTTAATAAGCACCTCCAACAGCTTCAAGTAGAGACTCGTTTTCGAGCGTGATATTCCCAGCCACGTAGATCAAACCAAGAACACCGGTGGCATGGCCTTGGCTCTGACGCGTCGTTTTGTCAAGACCTTTGGCTGCGCCTCCTGCAACGACACCTCCATATGAGTGAGCAAGGATGACAACGTCCTTTCCTTGTTCAATGAGAGGGAGCAAGACGTTCTGGCGAAGGGATCTGATGTCTTCCGAGGCGGTCGCCGACGCGGGATCGGCAGGATTACAGCTTGGGTAGGGCCCAGGGACAGCGATCAATCCGGCCTCCTCAAAATGCGGCAAGAGCTTGTCGTACCCAGCGGGGGTACCGAACGCGCCGGGCACAAGGACAAGTGTAGGGAGCGTTGAGGAAGACATGCTCACGAGTAGCTGGTGGATATGGTCAAGAAGACAGGGTCGGACGAACAAGAAGTCAGACTGCGACAAGATTATAAGTGAATATTCCCGGGGGAAAACAGGCGATATATGGATTCCTGGTGAAAGCAATCTCTTGCGGGCTGCGCCGCCACAATGCAATGAAACCCTCAAGGTCACAGCGTTTTACAGGGCATTCTAATGGATGCTGAACCACGTCAAAATCTACGAGCCAATAAGCACACAAACAAATTCTTGTTGGTCGTTGGTGGCAACAGTTCCGGCGTGATGATTAGTTGATTGTATTAAGAGCATATGCATTAATGCAGGTGTTGGGTCTAGAGGGCCTGCAGCCATGAGACTCTGGAGCTATATTGGACTAGTTAATGAGCGCTTACTCGGTAATTGTCACTTACTGTTGGGGAAGGCGGACATGAGGCTAAATAAGTGCCGTAGAAATAGAAGGCATCAACTGGACTCCCACCAAGAGCTATTTAGGAAGCGTTCTCAAATTTCATGTAACCGAGGGGTTTCATGGCTAGCAATCGCAACTGGCGGTGGCTCGTAGGCACAGGGTAATTAACTCAATCGGTAAATCAAAATACAGTGTGGCCCGAAATAGTCTGTGGCGTACCACTGATCGGCGAAGCAAAGTCATGCATTTGACAACCAAGCCCGCTCATCCTGGCTCAGGTTACCCAATGAACGAAGACAGAACTGCAAGCGAACTCTAGATGCAATCAGAATGCCGATGCTGTGCCGCCGAATGACACCCTAGAGATGTCAATGTCAATTTGGCGGATTCGAGCATGTCATTCTGTTCAGAACTACCACCAAAGTTATTTACGGACCTCCGGAGCCTGCAGAGTTGGGAGTTGCTGGGGTTTATGTATGTTTTAAGTAAATTGCGCCCATTGCGCCGCATTCCAACATGCTGGACGTAATTGTCTGCTTCTATTCCCAATGTCCAAAAGATTTCTCAATTTTGTCAAGAGCAATGTCTACATCAGTGCAGAAATTTGAAGACGTCCTAATCATGACAACTTCCAGGTATCGCAGAAGAGATGTGAACTTCTCAGACAACCGCCAGCCTGATCTCTATGCTTCTTCAATCATTCACTTTCGTTTCGCAATGATCAGTGTTTTCCTCCGTTTTCGGTGCCGCCGAATCAATCGAGCTGGGTTTAGGCTTGACGACTGGCTGATCCTCTCTGCACTTGACTCTAACTCTTGAGTCTTGCCAGAAGTTCTTTTCACCTTTGTCTCAGGTTTCTGCTACAGGGCTGCTGGCTACCATGCTATGGTTTGATAAATTGATCGCAAACTCGATTCATCCTCATCTCGTCAAACTGACAATTCTAGGGATTCCCCGCGGATTCGGGAAACATGTTGAATTGTTCGGGCCCAATGCCGTCGTAGAATTACCTGTTGGCCATTTCGCGGGTGAACTAACCTACACTGTCTGTGCGGCTGTCACAAGGCTGTCTATGTTTCCTGGGCCACGTGCCACAATCGTATTCTAAACCTACTGTTATCAGCATTGTTTTCTTTTCTTTTCTTTTGTTTAAAAAAAAAAAAGAAAAACCCTGGGTGTTCAAGCGTTTACCACTGTATGAAGGGCCTGCCTACATACTGCTTAAGAAGCGTACGTACACGGATTAAAAACGAAACCACCTAAAAACTGAACGACTTTATGGCGGCATTCGGCTGCGAGGACGAGAACGAGGCTGTCGTAGGTGCGATGTGTTGGTCCTACTCTGGAAAATTTGGGTTGACATGGACTGATATCAGCGAGATTTTAAGGGCTAGTAATCAGTAAGCCAGCCCCAGGGTCATCTGCTACCAAAAGGTGGTTGTGAATTGGACCGCAGACACATTTTCGGCATAGGACAACCGATCTCGACAACGCCTCGATACTGCAGCTACTCGGCGGCAGAATTTTATATGCCTACCGTCACCACGACAGGGTCGGAAATGACCCGCATATCCCGCTCGTGGATGCCAATGGAGAAGCGTCTTTTGGGTGAGGGGGGGCATTCCATCAGAGTAACGGACATTCGACATACTTAGGCGGTGCATGTTAGCGTATATGGGACTATTTACCATATATACTCACTACTTAAGCATATGAAACTCAGTTTGTTTGTAATCAGATGTTTGCTCCTCCGACGATCGACTCTGGAGTTATGTTGGATAGGAAGACGGGGAAAGATGTAGCAGGTAGTGAAGAGACAAATGGGTGCAGTCTCTTGTTGTCATACTGAAGAACATTGCCGGGCTTAGCGCCATAACTACCCAAGGAACGATTCTGCTTCTCCAAGCCTCCCCAGATCTGACGTTGAACGTGAATGCAGTGAACACAGAAGAAAACGCGATTCTAGAGGTGGTTCGTATTGATTCATGCCGGATTCCAAAGACGGATATAAAGCTGCGGTATGGACTGGAGTTTAGGTCTTGGCTCAACAAAGGGTGCATTAACTCCGACGGGTGAGTGCGGATATGCGGCCGCACGCGTCCGTAGCGGCCGCATGGTCCACCTGGGCGCTCTAGTAACTTCCCGGTCCGCCCGGTGTACTGAAATTCACCTACGCACCGTGAGCCGTCGTGCAGCTGAAAATAAAGTTTGAGATCTGTCGGTCTGGCAAATCTGCCCTAAAATCCGGCCGAAAGCCCGTATGACATGCAGATATCGTGAGCCCAAGAGACGTAGCTGCCTTTGTGTCTGAACGCTGGGCTGGTGATGGCTTGCCTCGCTCTGCCTATAAGCTTGCAAGTCCCATACTTCATAATTGTAATCATCCCAAACACAGTATCCTCACTGCATCAACTGGACTAGAAGACACGAAAGAAGACTGATTTCGATATAATTGAAGCAATCGCTTAGGACGAATTTCAACCAAGATGACGGGACCACCATTCACTCTACCCAGCAAGTATGAAGAGGTTCATAAACGAGAGAACCTAGCCGGCCCAGGCGATTCTCGACCAACTGGTGTGCAGATCCTCAAAGACGAGAGCCGATTCGACGGATCTCTCAACAACAAGGTGGCAGTCGTGACCGGTTGCTCATCAGGCATTGGTGTTCCGACAGTCGAAGCTCTGGCCGCGGCGGGATGTATCGTTTACGGCGGCGTCCGGGGAGCCAGCATTGAACGCGCACGAGAAGCACTGTCATCAGTACTCAACGACCCCAAGACCAAAGACAAGGTTCGCCTACTTGACCTTGATTTGACAAGCCTCGCGAGCGTCAAAGGGTTCGCCGACGAGATCAAAAAGAGGGAGTCACAAGTCAACCTTCTAATCAACAACGCCGGAATCATGGCCGTTCCTACGCGCGAGCTCACCAAAGACGGGTTCGAGTCTCAGTTCGGAACCAACCATCTTGCGCATTTCCACCTCTTCCAGAATCTCAAGGATCTCTTGATCGCAGGGTCCAAAGCCTCGCCGGAATTCGCGTCCCGTGTGGTCGACGTCAGCAGCTCTGCCCACCGAAATAGTGCCGTGGTCCTCGACGACATCAACCTCGCTAAGCCGGGGAACTACGAGCCCTGGAAAGCCTATGGCAATTCCAAGACTGCTAACATCTGGATGGCGAACCACATCGACCGTATCTACTCGTCCCAGGGCATTCATGCGTACTCGCTCATGCCGGGCGGCATCGCGACGCCGCTGCAGAAGTACGTGCCAGAGATGATGGAGGCGGTCAAGGGGTTGGACACGGTTCAGAACTACATGAAGAGCCCGGAGCAGGGATGTGCGACGACCATCTGGGCAGCCACGGCACGCGATCTAGAGGGTAGAGGCGGAGTGTTTTGTGAGGACTGCTGTGTCATTGGCAAGGTAGAGTCCAAGGATAACAGTGGGGTTGATAATCTTGCTGCTGGGTATGCTGAGTGGGCTTATGACCCCGAGGGGGAGGAGAAGTTGTGGAGCGTGAGCAACGAGTTGGTTGGACTTGAGGTAAATGCTTAAGAGGGTCTCCCCAGATGTCGCCTGTTTTGATAGGTTGGCAGACTGGTTGGACGTATTCTGTCAAGGTGGACCAGCATGAATAGATTTGACAATGATTTCGCAAGACTGGTGTCTCAGACAAAAGATCTTCACGTCCATGCTTCATCCGCGATCGATGCTTACGTGCTTAAGCCGCATTGACTTCTCAAGATCTATAGTGTCCCGCTACCAGTCTTGGAAAAAAAAGGAAAGTCAAGAGATTGATGGCGTGATTGGTGGTCGATATCAATGCCAATGCTTGTCGTAGAGAGGCGGTATCAAATAGGACCGATATGTTCTGGGGTGATTTACAAATTCGTCACGGCCGCCCCTAGAAAAGGGCGACCCATGCCGCAGTGGGCTGTTGCCATGTGGAAGCATTTTCTCGAACAATGACCTGTTCGAAGTGCATATGCATGCAGGCTTGCTTGCGGAGAGCTGGGGATTGGGGAAATGGGGGGACGCGAGATCGAACAAAGGGGGCAAGTGTGGGAGAAGGGGAAGTCTGGGAAACATCTGGAGATACGGAGAGCCAGAGAACGACGTTGGGAAGGCGTGGACCCAGTTCAGAAACGGCGAGCTGGCGAGGCCAGGGGACTCATACGGTGGTCGACAGCAAGTAGCATTCGGCACAAGACAAAGGCGCGAGAAATTCAGCAGCCTGGGCATCAACACTCCTAATTGGGCGTAGTTATGCACCGCCTCCGTTTTGAGCTGAAAATATCTCAATCTTGTTGGCTCCTTCAAGCCAGGGACGGATCTACCGACCTTTCGCGACCACTCGCTAAAGCCTTTCTGCGGAGCGGCTGAGCGTACCTTGATCAACCATGTGTTTTCTTGTTGTTGTACGGAGGGTGGTGAGCGTGCGTCGTGTTCTAGACAGCCTTGCGGCTCTCTACTACTACTTAGGTATGGTGCATCTGATTTGCCAAGAGATACTCAGATCCGGAGGCTCCGTGCCCGGGCTTGTCACTATTCCCGGCTCGTCCAAACGCAACGAACTATACCACCCACGGCCGCATCTTGCAGGAGTTCATTAGGCGGGTTAGACAGTCTTGAAACACGTTTTCTTCGACGATTTTTCGCAAGTGACGTCGTGCTCTCAGACGGAAACGTGGGTGGACCCTGAACATCACCGAGTAATTCAGCGGCATCAACGTCACGTCAAAACTATTTGGTGGATTCGGTGGAATGCCGAGCAACCCGCCGCGGGCCGTGGGCCGGACTCCTTTGCGGGACCCACACCAGAGCCGCATTTCCCACGACCGTAATTCTGATATTCCAAGGAAATCTCATCATTTTTGAGCTTTCTGGGATGTTTTTCGCGCTCCGCCTGCTTCACCGTTTCATGCATGCTTATCTCGGATAGATGCAGTCAACCAAGTACCCAAGTAGCTGGCAGGTACCTCGGTGCCGAGGGTTATTCAAGGAGACTGAGAGCGACCAAGGCAGGCCTACCGTTTAGGAATATGTCAACACGCTTGACGATAATGCGATAACTACCATAGTGCGGCTGACTGTTGCCTGTCCTTTTTGGTTGCTGAGAACACGTGGTCGATGAGCGGTCTATGACGGTGGCGTTCAGATTTTGAAGCAAAGAACAAGTAGAAGCACCGAACTGACTCAAACGGCTCGGGTATATTGTGGCAAGCCGACTGCACCGCGGACAGCCAAGTCCGCCTTTAAGGACATGACGTTGGCTGCAGAAATCGTGCTATTCTCTTCTGATGCCACCCAGCAACGTGAGGAGCCACCTCGCGGCCCCGAGGTGGGCCACCAACAAAGTGAGGCTACTGGAGACCACGATCCCACATCATCCCACAGCGGCGGATCCAGACCAAGACTCTCGACCCGGAAGCTCCTTGCAGGTCACTCCAAGTAAACTGGGACTTCACGTAATCTGGAGATTTCCTGGAGTCAATAAAGATGGTTGTTTTCCCCAGCTCATGGCACTTGTCCCCAGTAACATCTCCGCAACTTACCCCTTCTCTTGCAACGTTAGAGTTTTACTCACGTTGAAGGTCCTATCCCAAAGATGTCTTATATCCCCTCTTTCTCCCAACCGCCTTCAAGGCCGGGGTCTTTGGCCGCATCCAGGGCAAATTCCTACGCCGGATCGAGGTTTGGCCAATCTCGTCCCGGCTCCCCATCGCCAGGCAGTCCGTACGCGTCGCACCCCGGATCACCCGGCCCTGGAAGTCCCCTGCCATCAAGACCTGGCACATCCAAAGGCGCATCTCGCTCAGCGACTCTCAATGGAAAATCCAGGCCCAGCAGTCCTCCTCCAGAGGTGGAGACTGAGCAGACCACGCCCGATGTTATGTCGGTGCTGGAGCACGCGAACGAGATGATTCGGGACGAGAAGGGAAACCCCAAGATCGGACGTATCGTGGGAGGGAAATATGTCGATCCATCCAACGAGCAGATCGACACCGATTGTGGGGCGATAAAAACTGTCGACATTGATATGCCTCTTACGTTGACCGAGCTTGTCAACCATAACGACAAGGAGTATATCGTCCTTGAGTATGCTACTGGCGACAAACAGAACCCCTACAACTGGAGCCCAACATACAAGAGCTTTATCACGGCTATGCTTTGTCTCATGACCCTGTTCATCGGTCTCGCCACGACGGCATACAGCTCTGGTATCGGCAGCATGGTCAAGGAATTGAACTCGTCTCAGGAGGTTGGCCAGGTCGGTCTGTTCACTTTCAACTTCGCTTGCGCCCTCGCTCCCATGGTCCTGGCACCATTCTGTGAGCTCGTGGGCAGGAAGATCGTCTACGCCGGCGCATTCCTCTGCTTCACCCTCCTCTTCATCGGCCTGGCTCTCGCCCAGGATATTGGGACCATCATCGGGCTCCGACTCCTGCTCGGTCTGTTCGGCTGTGTTGGCACTATTCTCGTCGGAGGTACTTTCGACGACATGTACCTCCCCCACGAGCGCTCCCGCCCCATGGCACTTTTCTCGTGGATCGCCATCTTCGGTACTGTGGCGGCCCCGATCTACGCCGGCTTCATCGACCAGGCGATCGGCTGGCGCTGGATCGAGGGTATCCAGGGTCTGGCCAACGTGCCTCTCCTGATCTGCATCTTCGTCTTCTTTCCCGAGACCCGGGGCGGCGTCGAGCTACACAAGCGAGCTGTCGCCCTGCGCAAGGCGACCGGGGACGAGCGCTATGTTGCCGAGGGCGACATTTACACGCCCGACATCAAGTCCATGCTGAAGGCCTCATCCGTCAAGGCCATCCACATGCTTGTCACCGAGCCTGTGGTCTTCTCCTTCGGCCTCTGGATCGCCTTCTGCTGGGGCGTGACCTTCATGTTTCTGTCCGTCATCCCCATCACCTTCACCGAGAAGCGCGGCTGGTCCGAGGGCGTTAGCGGCCTTCCCTACATCAGTCTGTGCATCGGCACCACCCTGGCCTGGATGGCCCACCACCTCCAGATGCGCAAGTACGACCGGCTCACCGCCGACCCCAACGTCACAGTCACCCCGGAGGCCCGGCTATACGGTTCCATGTACGGCGCCATCTGGCTGCCGATCGGCCTGTTCATCTACAGCTTCACCCAGTACGCCTTCCTCTCGTGGGTCGGCCCGGCCATCGGCCTCGCGCCCATCGCCTTCGGCATCTACTTCGTCTTCGAGTCGACCTACAGCTACACGGCCGACTGCTACGGCCCCAGCGCCTCCTCAGCCATCGCCGGCCAGGGTCTCATGCGGAATACCCTCGGCGCCGTGACCCCGCTCTTCTCGACGCAGTTCTTCCACAACGTTGGCTCGCAGTATGCTGGCCTAATCCTGGCCCTAGTCGCCACTGGACTGAGTCTGATCCCCTTCGTCATGTTCAAGTTTGGGCCCACGCTGAGGGCTAGGAGTAAACTGGCACTTGTCTAATGACAAGAGAAGGAACAATGGTGCAAGACATAATCGTTACATTGGGTAGATACCCTTGGAATGTGCATTTTCGGAGTATTGTGGTTCAAACACGTGCATAGCATCATAGCGACGACCTAATAGTTCAGAATATTCGAAACGGAAAGTGTTCCAAACATTTTGTATACCTTGCCCGTAACTTTGTGACAGAATCATGTCAGTGATCACTCCCGTGAAAGCGCACCAATATAATACTTTGTCCAAATTGCTTCGCCATACTCATGCCCTGCAAGGACGACGAAACGGATCAAAATTTCCTCACGGGCTAAAATTGGGTACCCCGCGCCTTCGGGCAACTGGCTCGGGAGGTGGGATAGTTACTTTGTGGTGACGAGAGGCTTCGGAAGAGCCGGATTCAACGTGTACGTGTCTCCCGTATAGACCCGGTATTTCGCACCCCCTTTACAAGGTACAGACGGGAAGGCCAAGGCCAAAGACTTTTCTCGGAGATGATCCGTCCGGAGTCGCCCCTTTTACTAGACAGCGGCTCGACCCCGGAAACTCTGGGTACGCTGAGGTCACTGTACGCCATGGAATTATCGGACCCTGGGAGTAAAAGTAAGATGTCTCTTTCTCTCTTCCGAATATATACACAGATTCTACAATTCGTCACCGGAAAATTGGGTGAATCTTGCCACTTTGCCGATCCCTGAGTCGCTCTGGAAGTTTCACATCGTACCTGAAGACGTGTCAGCTCCTAAATCAATGCACATCGCGAGATGTTCAATGCCGCATGAGTGATTCGTAAACGAAGACAGTGGGACGTCTGAAACTTACATATGAGTTGTCCATGCACAGAGTAGGCGCCTTGTATCTGCTGGGTCTATAATCTCTGGGACACTAAACGCGGCAGCAGTGCGCACAGGATTCTGCAATCTGGTATACTCATCCATCAAGTTGTCATAGACCTCAGCTCTCTTTTCCCCTGCTTCCTTCAACTCTCTAGAATGACTAGCCTCAATGCCACCTTCCAACGGAAGGCTTCCTGATTCCAGGCTGGGCCAAGCGACGCGGTTGTGAGGATCCCGACAGTCGGCCATCAGGCCGCCAGCAACGCCGTAGCACTTTCTGACGAGAACATTGAAAATCGGCATTGTGGTTGAATAGTATGTCTTTCCGAGTTCGACTCCGTACTTCATCGTTGCCTGGCGTTCTGCTGCAGTGCCGACGGCGTATCCAGGGCAGTCGACGAACTGGATCAGGGGAAGATTGAAGACATCACACAAGTTCAAATGTCTCGTCATCTTCTGTGCGCCCAGCGCATCGGTGGCACCGCTGAGTACTTCGGGGTTGTTCGCGATGATGCCGACTGGCCGACCACCCAGGCGGCCGAGTCCCACAATTGCTGTGTTCCCCCAGCCAGCGCCTATTTCGAACCACGAGTCTTGGTCCAGGGTTGTATGTATCATCCGAAGCATGGCATAAGCCCGTTGCCGGCGCCGAGGTATGATTGTACGCAGCGATTTCACGTCCCTGTCGGGAGGATCTGTGGCCTCTGCGATCGGTGGCAAAGCATTGGCAGCACAGTCAGGGACGTACGAGATGAACTTTCTGATCTGTTCGAAACAAGCAGCCTCGTCAGGGGCGGCATTGTCGATTGTGCCATTGGCACAATGTATTTCTGGCCCGCCCAGCTCACTCGCAGTCAATCCCTCCTCAAAAGTGGCCTTCGCGACCACGTGCGGCCCGGCGTTGAACAGGGAACCGACATCACTCGCCATGACGGAGAAATGGCATGCAGTCACCCGCGCCGCACCAAGGCCAATTGCCGGACCCAAAACGGCACCGACGTTGGGAATCCCAAGGCTGAGCTGCTCAGCGACCTCCCTGAAACCAGGCGTCGGGGGCACGTAGCTGAATCCGTCCTTCTTGATGGTCGTCACCGAGCCCCCGCCGGAGCTGCCGTCGACGAGCTTGACGATGGGCAGCCGCAGGTCGAGGCACAGCCTCTCCATGTACACAGTCTTGGCCCAAATCGCCCCGTCGGCGTGGCCAGCCCGCAGCGAGAAGTCGTCTGCAGTGAACAGAACACGGCGCCCGCCCACGGTGCCGAAGCCCTGGACGTTGTTACTCGGCGTGAAACCTTGGATCTCGTCTTTGGCCTTCCCGTCCCTGCCGGCAGTCGTCGTCCTCCAATCGATGGTCCCTGCTATGGACCCCACCTCGAAGAAGCTCCCCGGGTCGAGGAAGGCGTCGATGCGCTCTCGCACCCATAGCTTGCCTGCTTGCTTCTGGCGCACATAGCCCCTGCGGCTTGTCGGTGGTGTTTCTGCAATTTTCTTGACATCCGCAACCTGCCCTAGTATGTCGGACCAGTCGGCAGGGGGTGCGTTTTTGTCCTTCCTTTTGGCCCGTTTCGCCGCCTTTCTTTCTGGCGGGGTCGTTGTTGTGCTGTCATTGGTGTGGTCGGGGCTTTGTATTTGAGCCGCGATCTGCTTCAGGCGCAACCTCGCCTTGGGGCTGTCATCTTCCCCAGCCATTGAGATCTTGGGTACCGGATCAGATTGAAAGCGTTGGATTGGATGAGTCCGGTGAAATCAGGACATCCAGGGCCGTAAAGAGACGGCGCCGTTTCAGTGTCTCCAACCCGGGCACCCCAGCAGCAGCCGAGGTCCACGGGTTCGTTCGAGGCGGGGATTGGAGACGGCATCGAGTCTCCACCAAATGCTTGAACACTCCTCTTGAAATCCAAAGCCACGGGCATGACTTCCACAGATATTATAGAAACTAATTCGCTCATTTTTGCACTCCCGCAACGAGCCCAGGACTTGTGTCGCGGCCATGCCTCCTGCGCGTATTCTTGTGGCGAACAGGTGAGTATGCGTGCCATGTTGAAGACCGGTAACCAACGAGTCCATCATATACTGATCATGCGTCTGAAGAGGCGAGATCGCTGTGAGAATCCTCTCATCCGCCCGCGAACTTGGCCTCCACACCATTGCCGTCTGGACGCAGGGCGATGACACCCACGTTGCACACGCCCACGAGGCAGTGCAGCTCCCCTCGGCCTCCTCATACATGGACCCGTCGCACCTGGTGTCCTTGTGCAAAGAACACCGCGTGGACCTTGTGCACCCCGGATACGGGTTTCTGTCCGAGTCCCCTGACTTCTGTCGACAGCTGGAGGATGCTGGCGTCGCTTTCGTGGGCCCCAGTGCCGACCTCCTCACCAGGACAGGCGACAAGCTGAGTGCGAGGAAGCTGGCTGAGGAGTGTGGTGTGCCGGTCCTCCCGGCTTTGACCGAGCCGGTTGGGGATGTTGACGCATTGGGCGCATTTGCGAATGATGTCGGCTTCCCGATTATGATTAAGGCGGTCGACGGCGGTGGCGGCAGAGGAATCCGCCTTGTTCGCCGGGTAGAGGATCTCGATTCAAGCTTCCGCAGAGCTGTGAATGAGAGCCCGAGTGGCAAAGTGTTCGCCGAAAAGGCCGCTGTTGATGGCTTTCGTCATATCGAGGTCCAGGTCGTTGGCGACAGTAAGGGCAATGTCCGTCACTTTTGGGAGCGAGAGTGCTCAATACAGCGCCGTTTTCAGAAAGTTGTTGAGATCGCCCCTTCGACTGTGGCGAACCGTACGCTGATCGCCTCCGTCATTGAGGCCGCTGTGCGCATGGCAAAAGCTATCAAATATCAGTCACTTGGTACTTGGGAATTCCTCGTTTCGCCCAACAACTCACGATTCTATTTCATGGAAATCAATCCTCGACTTCAAGTCGAGCACACCATCACGGAAGCTATATGTGGCGTCGACCTGGTCCGATGGCAGCTCCTTATTGCCCTTAAGAGAAGCTTTCCGGATATCGACCTCGAGACACCACTAAAGCAAATCGATGCCAGAACCCCACCCGGTTCTACATCAATCCAACTCAGGATCACGGCAGAGGACATCAAGCAAGATTTCTCACTCTCAATCGGCAGGGTTCGCAGCGTTCTTTTCCCCGGCGGCAATGGAATCAGACTAGATACTCACCTCCGCCCTGGTGTGATTGTCTCGGCGGACTTTGACTCCCTCCTCGCCAAGCTGATTGTCACAAGTACCGACTGGGATTCCACAGTCGCCAAAGCCGAGAGAGCGTTGCAAGATGTCTTGATCGACGGTGTGACGACAAACCTTAGCTTGCTCCTGGGCATTGTGCGGTCTGCAGACTTCCGGAAAGCTCAATTCGATACACGATGGTTGGAGAACAACCTGAAGATGCTCGATACACCGAACCGAGAGCTCTTAAACCCCGTTGGTAAAGTCACGTCTGCCTCCAGCGACCGCATAGAAGATCCAGCCCAGTCCTCAAAATTATCAGGCCAGCTTGTCAGGAAAGGAGACCAATTCCAGATCAAGATCGAAGGCAGTGACGGTATGGGAGCCTTCGGAGACCTTGTCTCAATTACAAGTGTGATTCGAAATGACTTTCCTGAATCACTGGCTGTCATGTTGTCAACCCTCAGCACCGATGATCTCAACTCTTCCTCGGACACCAAGAAACAAAAAAGCTACACTGTCCGAGTTCTGAAGCAATCAGAAACACAGAAATCCCTCAAAGCCTCTTCGGGTCACTCCAAAGCTACACGTGAAGATCCTTCGCAGCTTATTTGCCCTATAGCAGGTCAAATCGTCGAATTCTTGATAGAAGAGGGAGACATGGTTGCCGAAGGGGATGCAGTTATCATCATCAAACAAGCCAAGATGGAATTAGAAATCAGATCACATCGATCTGGAATCGTCCGTTCGCTTGTTGATCTCGACGATGGAGACAGCATTGCCGTTGGCACTACTATTTGCAGTATTGTTCCAGCAGACCGGGAGAAATTATAAGACAAATGGCGCATTCGGCACGTATTCGGGCGCATGAGTGCCTTGCGGGCCAAGAAACGCACATGAGACTAGACTAACAGATGCTGTGTCCCGGGATTTTCGCTTCGGCACAGCAATACTCCAACGATACGAGATCTCTCTGGGTGTGACAAGGCATTCTCGCAGCGTCTAGCCTCACTAGTGTCCCTCCGGAGGCGAGATATCACAGACCGGTGCGGCTCATGTTGAGCCTTCAATACTGTGAGAATATCACACGCAATGGTTAATTGCATCCTTTCTTCGTACACAGAGAATGAGATGTCCGTACACAAACATAATGACGAGTGACACAGCTGCGGTAAAGGCAAGAAGACTTGATTCGACATGTCACCAACTGGCGGCAAATGGAATTCTGGGTCTCCTTAACCTGGGTTGTATCCAATCTTCGCAGAATATTCTCTTACTAATAGTAAACAACTCTCTCGATCCCACTGGCTTAACATATATACCACTTCCAAGGCTCCGCTTGATTTGCATGGCTCTTGAACAGTCAGCACATCATCCTCTGCCAAGATGGCCAGCAGATTCTTCCCCGGCTGTATTCTTATCGTCCTCACGGTGGCCATCCTCAACTGTGGGCTGGCGCAACAGCATGCGATCCCACGATCCCGTCGAGATGTTGACCCCAATAACAATCCCCTTCCGAGCTACTCGCCCGCCAAGCCTCCTGCTGTCCCTCTGGCAGTGAGAAGCCCCTATTTAAGCGCATGGTCCAAGACAGCCGGGGGTGCCACCTTGAACAGCGCCGAAGCAATCTTCTGGGAAGGGTCTCTGATTGGATGGGAAGGCATAGTGACAGTGGATGGAATATCGTACGAGTACCTGGGATCTGGATCGAAATTCCCACCCACTCCGGCCAAATTGCATTCCGCCATACCCAAAACTGTCATTTACGATTCTCAGTACTCCAATTTCACCTTCCTCGCTGGCCCTGTCACCATTGAGGCAAGCTTCTTCTCCCCGGTCACGCCGAAGGACATCTGCCGGAGCGCTATTCCACTTAGCTACCTCGCGACAAGCGTCAGGTCGAACGACTGTGAGCAGCACAGCGTGCAGTTCTACTCAGACATCAACGCTGCGTGGATCACACCAGACCGCAATATACCAGTTGTCTGGGACCTTAAGGTGGACGGCCAGGATTATCTCCCTCCCGCCCCCGGCGTCGACACCCAAGATGCGACAGACTCCGGTATTTTCTCTTGGATATACTGGCTTGAGAGCGCGTACACATTCGGAGAGAATGCAGAGTTCCCATATTGGGGCAACATCACCTACAGCACGAGTTCCGAGAGCTTGGGATCTTTCAGCTTCGAGAGTGGCTTTGCCACGGAAGTGCGTGCCCAGTTCGTCAATCAGCATTTGCTCAACAATACGGTCGACCGTGACTATCGAGGCTGGGGTTCTCGTGAGCCCGTCTTCGCATTTGCCCATGATGCCGGCAACGTCACTTCGGCCCAGGTGCGGTACACAATCGGCTCGATCCAGTCGCCAGTCGTCCGCTACCTGAACGTCAAAGGCTCCAGTGCCTTGTCGCCGTGGTGGGAGAGGTGCTACGGCGACATGTACTCAATGATCGATTTTCATTGGAAGGATTTTGAAGCCGTGTCTCAGTTGGGCGCCACGTTTGAGGCTCAGTTGAGGGCAGACGTCAGCGCTTATTACGAGGACAGCGAAAGCTCCACGAGCCATACTTGGATGAATGACAGCTTTACTCCGGCAAACACACATTCGAACAGTTCTGGTAATTATTCTTACGGTGTTAATCGGTATGGCCAACAATACAAATTCGATCCGAACAACACCTATGGGTTCTTGACCATGGACAACTCTAGTGGTGTTGCGATCCCAGACATCGACGAGGCGGACGCATACTACTCGATTGTTGCGCTTTCGGCCCGGCAAGTAATGGGCGCCTATGTCTACTCCATCTCTCCGCCAGGCACTTCCAACGCCGAGGTACCGCTCATGTTCCAGAAGGAAATATCTTCTGATGGAAACATAAACACAGTGGATGTGCTCTTCCCAGCCACGCCATTCTTCCTCTGGGCAAACCCGGAGATGCTAAAATATACGCTCGAGCCCATGTACCAAAACACAGAATCCGGCTTCTACCCGAATGAATACTCAATGCATGACCTCGGAAAATACTATCCCAATGCCACGGGCCACACAGATGGCATCGATGAATTCATGCCGGTCGAGGAGAGTGGGGATATGCTGCTAATGTCGTACTCCTACTACAAGTTCTCAGGCGACGCGGCCTGGCTCAGCGCCCACTACCCAACCCTGAAGCAGTGGGCCGAGTTCCTCGCCAGCTTCAGCCTGATACCCGCCTTTCAGTTCAGCACGGACGACTTCGCGGGTCAGCTAGCGAACCAGACGAACTTGGCGCTCAAGGGGATCCTCGCCCTGCAGGCGATGGGCGCGATCGCGCAGGTCGCAGGTCATCCCGATGACGCGGCCAACTTCTTGGCCGCGGCAGGCGACTACTATGCTCAGTGGGAGGCCCTCGCCATTGACCCGACCGAGAAGCACACGCTGCTCTCGTACCAGTGGCGCTCGAGCTGGGGCCTCCTGTACAATACGTACTTGGACAGGCTCCTGGGCCTGGGGGTCGTGAGGGACGAGGTGTACGCGATGCAGTCGGACTGGTACGCCTCGCAGAGCCAGGTCTACGGCGTGCCCCTAGACAGCCGCCACCTGTACACCAAGAGCGACTGGGAGCTGTGGGCGGCGGCGACGTGCAGCCCGGAGACGCGGAGGTTGTTCGTCAACGCCATCGCGTACTGGATCAACGAGACGTCCACTGAGTTCCCCCTCACCGACCTGTACGAGACTGTCGGTGAAGGGGGCTACCCTACCAATCTGTTTTTCAAGGCCAGGCCAGTGGTTGGCGGCCACTTCTCGCTCCTGGCGCTGTACCGCGCTGGTTTGCTGGATGGGGGCCGCGGTTCTAACAGCTCAGCGTTTGACCCCGAGTAGAATGAAGAGAACTCACCGATACTCGCCGAGTCATGGAGGCTCACCAAGGACCAAATGTCGCCCTTCGCGTGGGAGCCATCATCTAGATTTTGTTTTCCGTGGTGTATGAGTTCGCGTGGGATTTTAATATCTGAGAACTTTGGTGATATATGAGACATATTTATCGCGTAATAATTCAGAACGCACTTTCAAGACCATTGGAGCGTGTTTCCAAGGCCGAGTGATGTCACATGCATTTTATGCATTCACTTTGTGAGCTGGTTCCCGCTCCATTAGGGAGGAATGGGACCAGGTGTTGCACGTTGAAAACTGAACCTCTTTGATTGGCCCTGCCATGCTGTACCTGCCTACCTGGAAATCCCTGGAAATCTAAAGGATATAGCACCGACTCCCGCCCCCGAGCCAACTAGAACGGTGAAAGCCCCAGCTAACAGGGGTCCATCTGTCATGGTGGGTGTGTGCGACAGCAGGGCGAGAGGCCTGATTTGAAGACAGCCCGTAATGAGCCCCAGCGGGAAGTGGGCTGCTCGCCCAGGTGCCGCTGTCCCGCGCCAGAGCACCAGCGAATAATGGGCCCCCCTTCGGCCGTGAGCTGCCCGATGGGGAAGGTCACAGCTGATCGACCCGGTCATCATCGTGGGAAAGATCCGAGCCACAATGCTTGATTGCACGACAGGTGTGGACGGGTTTGCTCCTTCTGGATAAGTACAAGTGAATACCCTCTATCTCAGATAGCTTGAAGAGGCCTTGTCCACCCTGTCTCTCGCCCGTCGCTCTCACACCCGACCCGGTTCCTAACCCACACCATCACGTCGTCGAAACAGACTGTAGTGGTTTTTGACTACAGCAGACGAAAATGGCCGTCTTTGCCCTCACTGTCTTGGCGTCTCTTGTTTCCTTGTCTCTCGTCAGTGCCGATACTGGAGCCTCCATCTTCAACACGAGGGCAACATGCTCAGGATCGGTTGAGAGCTGCTCGTCGGGAGCTGCCTCGGCGTCGACGTGCTGCGTGAACAGGCCAGGCGGTCAATTCCTGCAGACCCAGTTCTGGGACACCAATCCAGGTGAGTGCTGCTTCATAACCAAACGACTTCTACTCGCATTGCTGACTGAGGCGGGGCTGTAGTCACTGGACCGTCCAACTCATGGACCATTCACGGGCTGTGGCCAGACAACTGCGATGGCACCTATGACTCGAGCTGTGATTCCAGCCGAGCGTATACAAACCTGACGGCGCTCATCAAGACGTATGGCAGTGACTCACTCCTCCAGTTCATGAACACCTACTGGCTCAGTGATTCTGAGAGCCCCGAGGAATTTTGGGAGCACGAGTGGTCCAAGCACGGCACTTGTATCTCCACCATTGAGCCGAGCTGCTACTCGGATTACCAGACCGGAGAGGAAGCCGTTGCCTTCTTCCAGGTGGTCGTCAACCTTTTCAAGTCATTGGACACTTATACTGTGCGTAATGAATGCAATCTGCCGCGTCAAACAAGGCTCTCTCTCCTCCCAAATCCATCATGCTGACATTGACTCTCAGGTCCTTTCGAAAGCCGGCATCGTGCCATCGAACACTGCAACCTACACTTCCAGCCAGATCACAAAGGCCATCTCCGCGTCCTTCGGACAAGACCCCGTGATCCTCTGCAGCGGAAGCACCCTCTACCAGATCTACTACGGCTTTGTCACCAACGGGGCCCTGGCCGACGGCGCCTTCGTCCCAACCGCCATCAACGGCCAGTCCTCAAACTGCCCCAGCACCGGCGTCAAGTACCCGATCAAGTCCGGCGCCGCGGCCACTTCCTCGACCAAGACCAGCACTGCGACGGCCACGAGCACCTCCACTGCTGCAACTGCCACCGGAACTTCCGTGTCGGGGTCCGGGTACTGGAATGCCCAGTATAATGGGCAGGCCGATGGGTGCCTGATCAGCGCAGGGACCTGGTATGTCGGCGGGACTTGTGCCACATACAAGACTACTACGACCAGTAAGCCAGCCGTGTTATCGATACTGTATGAACCATTTGAGCAGAATACTGACAAATCACGCCCAGGCAACGGCTTCACGATGACCTCCTCCAAGGGCAACTGCGGAGTCGTCAGCGGGGTCATCAGCTGCGGGAGCGGCGTCACGTTGAGCACCTTCTCCGTGGCTGGCGGTTTGCTGGCGTACAACGGGCAGACAGAGTTCTACGCCAGCGCGGTCCCCTCGGGCTCTACGCAGGCCAGCGTTTATGTCGCCTCGAAGACGTACTCGGTCACGTTTCAGTGGCAGTCTGTCTGAGATTCAAGACTCGAAAATTTTGGTTTTGAGGTTCATGACTGGAAAGGGCTCATATGGCTTCACCTTGCTTGCGGAGTCTACTAGTAGTTAGATCTGTAGCCTTGTCAGCCTCATATACCCAATAAGCCATTTTGGACCAGGCCTCAACATGCTGCTGTGAAGATTTGGAGACGAGCTGTGATTCAAATGCGTGACGGCCTTCCACCCAAATTGCAAATGGTTGTATGTGCAAGTAGGTATTCAGGTACGTCGGGATCCTTTCGATGCGTGCGCCCGTTTCCTGATATGATCTCCCCACACAACACAACATCTATCACGGATGCTATCGAGCCCATGTCAGCTCCTAAATTATTCATTCTTGGCCCCGTGTCTTGAAGGGCGTTGTGCGAATCGATTGTTCGCCAATGGATTAATAACTCACCTTCGCCAACTCATGATAACTATTCGTCGCCTAATCTATTTTGTCGGCACATCTTCTTTCCAAGCGATTCATCTCACGGTTCGAATCTCGACCTCATCTGAGACTAGCTGATATCCGCGAGATTCTCCTCAATGGTTGTGGGCAATTGAGCTGGAAGACAATGTGGCAAGTTAAGTGAAAGACTGCCATCATCACACTTGGTGCTGAACAAAGTATCACATTTTAAACTCTCAACTAAAATCATAGAAGGGCTAGCCCCTGGGGGACTCCCCGTTTGATAGCACGCCTTAAATTAAGTTGCAGGGGATGCCGTGTCTGGCGTGGGTGGATTCCACCGGGTTACTTGAAACGCTGAGGTCAACGCTGCTTCAAAATCTGTTTGAGCCCAGGTGCCGCCAACGCGGTTCCAAATTGAGATGGCATGACGCAAAAATCCCTGATTCCATGTGAAAACGGTCCTCTGTCGGCGGAGTATCATAATAAAAAATAGATAGGACGATGAGAGACATAACACGGCGATGTCCCTCTCCCCGAGTTTCAGGTAGCGTTTTCCCTTCGCTTCCACATTAACTTTTTAGCAACTTCAGAGGTCAATCTGGAACCTTCAGGATTAGATCTGGACAACTTCTCCAGTGGCTCTTTTTGTAAATCTGTAATTGTCAAAAATTGTTTATCAACTTACTCTCTGAATCGCCAACAGTCGTGACCGGTGATCCGGGAGTTGCCTTTCCACCCAGGCCCACAGCAAATACTACTCATTCACTCGGAGAATGGAAGGTAAGATGAACCAAATCCGGCAAAGCCATTTATGTCAAAGCGTCAAGAGACGGCTCGTATTTCTCAGGTCATGGAGCAAGTCAAGGCAGATCTAGCAGCGATATACGTCGAGACTTGAGTTTCATTCAGATGTTGACCTCAACAATGTAGGACCAGTCCGCTTCGAGGCAATGGCTAAGCCGCCACAACTATATCAGGTACCTGAAAGAGCTTCGGTGGTCGACCGCACACCACGAACATACGTGAATACGCAGTCTGGAAGCGTCTCATTCCTGGCGAGGCCTCCACCTGTTTACGAGGCATCATCAGATGCGAGGTCGTGGTCACGCCAAACGGAGGATGCCCTAGACTCATACAAACGAAGGAATGAGAAACATCGAACCAATATCGATCAATTCATCCGCATTGGCAACGACCATTCCACTGGTTGGATCGGGAGCTACGAGAAGTCTCATGGGATTGACGAAAAGATCGGAGTCGCGGTTTCTGAGTACCGCCTGGACTCTGGCAACGGCGACGTTCTTACTGGCTCCCCGGCAGTTCAATCAAACGAACTGTCAGAGAAATCCACGTCTAAATATCATGCAACCTCCATCGGAGTAGCCCAACTGGAGCCGGAAACAGAGCAGCAAACCGGGACCCACCACGGCCAACCACAAAGTCACAGGATGACCAAGATGATTGTCAAGGAGGACATAGAGTTTTTCACTGCTCTTTTGGAGGGCCATGACCCGCCACCGACAACGGCGGACACGCAGACTTTTGTGTTCGACGAGACCGAGACACGTAGGCAGAGTCAGGAAACGAGGGAGCGCGAGGCGGACCTAAGAAGACGGGAAGAGGCGCAGGCGGCCAAGGCAGACACGGACTTCTTCATGATGTTAATGTCAAAGGAATGATCGGCGACATTGGTGGTAAATGGCGATTATAGACTGTTGCGGTTCACACCAGTCACTTCCGAAGTTTTAGGGTCGCCAACAAATGGCACGTAAGGTTAGGGAATGAATGTTCAAGCAATGTTCCGATGCATTATTCACACCATGGAAACCATATTACACTTTTTATTTTTCCCATCACACACATACTCTCATTCCCGGACAGGTCCGTGCCGCCTCCTCCTACCAGCATTCTTTAGGACAGCTTGCCAGCCTTCTGTGCCGTCCACGTGGCGATGGCATCCATGAGCGGTGGTGAGAGGGCATCGTAGGTCTGCAGGCCCTTGGCAGCGAACGTGGCGCGGACGTCGTCCATCTTGTTGGGGTCGAAACCCTGCTCGATGATGGAGCTGACAAAGGCGGCGAACTGGGGCTCCTGCCAGCCCTTGTCCTGGGACAGCTCGACGTGGACGAAGTCGAGGCCCTTGAAGGGGTGGTCCTTCTCGATGCGGCCGAACAGGTGCACGCCGCAGTCGCGGCAGGCGTTGCGCTGGATGACCGCCTCGGAGTCGATGACCTTGAGCTTGTCGCCGTTGGCCGTGACGCTCAGCTTGTCGCGTGGCACCACGGCCACGACGCTGAACAGCGCACCCTTGGGCTTCCAGCACTTGGAGCACCCGCAGGCGTGGTTGTGCGCCACCTGGCTGCCGAGGGTCACCTCGACCGGGCTGCTTGAGCAGTGGCACTTGAGCTTGCCGCCTGAGAAGTTCGCGTCACCCTTTGTGAGGCCGTTGTCGATGGAGGGGTGGAGAGATGGTGCCATTTTGGGGGTTTGAGATACTGCTGGTGTCCAAGTTGAATCTTCCAATATTTTCTTCTTCTCTCAAGACCAATGTGTTTTCGATGGCAATTTAGGCGAGGGAATTGTAAAGCGTGACGATGACAGTTATCCCCTCTCACGTCTCCTCTCTCAGGCTGGGCATGACGGCCTTTTAATAAGATCCGAAGCTTCACGTACCCCTCAGATGAGCTCTCGCACCGCAGGGCCTCGCTTCGCGGACTGGCGAATAACGATTCGGGATTGTGTCATCCTCAAACGTCCCCAACGCCTTGACTTTCGCCCGGGGCAGGGAGCTTGTCAGTGTTGGCGAGCAGACCCAGCGACACAGCTTCCCGAATGCCGAAGGGGAGCCCCTTGGCAAGTGGGCATCATCAGCGGTGCAGCGGTGCCGCGCTGCCAGCTTGCGTCGCCATGGATTGGCATTGATGATCTGGTTAGTCCGGTACGGAGAGTACGGTATGCGGTACGCTCGCCGGTAACGGTGGGCTCGGGTGGAGGTGGGGGAAAACAAACGCCCAGGTCACTCGCCCGCCATCAGTGTGACCGGAGCCATCAGGCTTTATCAGTCAATAAAGCTGTCCATTGGCTTTGTGGGAAAGACGCTCGATATTATGGCTCGGTCATTGACTGTCAGACTGAAGGCAACAGAGGTCAACGGGCGTGCATGCATTTTATAGTGTTGAGTCCAAGGACGACCCTCTTATATCAGTAATCATGAGACTGAGCACCTTGATGTCCAGCCAGCAGCCCCGGCCATCAAGGTTGCCGCTGAACGGATACAGTCTGTACGTAGAACACAGGTACTGAACGTCTATACGTCAGTGCTGTGGCATGCTCCATCAGTCCGTCCGTCTCGTCATTGACAGAGGGACTCGTGCGCTTGTCGGACCGTTGCTGTACCCCGCAGCCCCTTCTCCACAACGACGAAATGCCGAACGCTGCCCGAGTTGGAGAGAATGTGATTCCTCAAAAGCTTATCTGGCGCCGCGGACGGTTCCATACGAGAGAGATAACTGCGGTCCTCTGCTCGGCGCCCCTCATCGGAACCCCATCCGATCCCCACAATTTGTCGCCGTAGCATAACGTCCCCGATGCTGCATTTGTCCCTCGAGGGGGCTCAAAAGCGTAAACTGAAATATACTCTGCCAATTTGTAAAAATTAGCACACATGAAAATAGAGCATAAGCCACCATGTTCAGTACGCGTCGAATGACTATACTCCCGGGATGAGACGCCCTCATGAACATTGAAGCAAGCCTGTTTCCCCTCGCTCCCGCCGCCCGGATTTGGGACGCATATATATAGCCGTGTAATTACCCAATGACAGCAGATAACAATCTAGTCATCCCGGGGAATCCAATACATGCCCTGTACAACAATTTAGTGCATCAGGAGTTGCTCAGGGTGGGGTAACCGACAATGGCTGGCGGCACTTCGAGTTGTGCTTACGGGATGCCTCTGTCCTCGATGTCATCGACTTCAGACTTGGGACGTTTTTCACATCGCAGTAGGCTCTCTGGGCGAATCATGCTCGATACTTCCCAACAGTGTCCGGGGAAAATAGACGAGGCGCCAGACTTTCAAGATGAGCGAAACAAATGGCGACACCAAGCCCTTCCGCATCGCCATCGTGGGCGGCGCTATAGGCGGGCTCACATGCGCGCTGTTCCTAGACCACTTCTGCCGCCAGGTCCCAGCTCAGGATGGCAAGCAGCTCCCGCCTATCGCCATCGACGTGTACGAGCAGGCGAGCGAGTATAAGGAGATCGGGGCGGGTGTTGGCCTGGGCATCAACGCGGCCAAGCTGATCCACCACATCGCCGGCGTTGGCGCCGCCATGAACGAGATTCAGGGCCGAACGAGCAGCTCGTGGTTCACTTTCTGCCGGTGGGACAACGGGGAGTTCATCACCCACATCGATAGCCCGGTGTCCGACGAGGACGTGGTGCGGCCGTCGAGCATGGCGCGCAGCGAGTTCCTAGATGTGTTGCTGGGGTTTATCCGTGAGAGGAATGTTGCGACATTGCACACGAATAAGAAATTCACTTCTACAAAGGCAAGTGTTTGAGTGTAGTGACATTTGTTCTTCAAAATCCACGGCCAGCCGCAGGAGGTTGCTAACAAAGCCTATAGGACCTGGGAGAGGGAGGCGTGGAGATCTCCTTCAAAGACGGCACTACGGCCGAGGCAGATATCCTAATCGGCTCGGACGGTATCCACTCCGAGGTCAGGAAGCAGTTCATCACAGGAAAGGCCCTGTACAGCGGCAAGATAGCATACCGGGGTGTCGTGCCCATAGACAAACTCCCGAAGGAAACATGGCCGGGCCGGGCATGGTCGGTGATCTGGATGGCCAGGCACAAGCACTTTCTGGTCTTCCCCATCAGCCAGTCGCGCTCCCTCAATATCGTCGCCTTCATCTCCAAGCGCGAGGACGAGATCCCGGACCTTCGCGAGAGCTGGACGAGCACATGCGACCGGCGCGAGCTCGAGGAGGACTTTGGCGACTGCGAGGAGACGGTCCAGAAGGTCATACATCTCATGCCTGAGCGCCCGTCAAAGTGGCGCATCAACGACCACGAGCCCGTGCCGCAGTGGGTATTCCTCGACGGCAAGGTCGTGCTCCTCGGGGACGCGTGCCATGCTACGACGCCGCACCAGGGCGCGGGAGCCGGGCAGGCCGTCGAGGATGGGTATATCCTGTCCAAGGGGCTGTCAGACTGGCTGTCTCGGGGGAAGAAGGGCTCGGTCAAGGGGTGGATGGAGCTCTACCAGCGGATCCGACTCCCTCGCGCCCAGAAGGTGGTGACCACGAGCCGTCAGGCTGGCGAGTTGTACGAGTTTGAGTCGCCTGATATAATCAACTTGCCGTACGATGAGGCGGTGCCGATTGTCGCAGAGCGACTCCAAGAGAGACTCAAATGGCTATGGATGGAGGATCTTGACGCTGTCTACGACAAGGAGCGAGAAGAAGCGGGACTGTGAGCTAAATTTGGCTATGGCCTATCATCATATTAGGTGTTTAGCTATCGTGCAGTATTTTAGACGAACTTAAAGGCGGATTTACAACTCTTACTACTTTGGTCTGGAAATTAGTCGACTAGTTATAGAGATTGCGCCTATTCTACAACATACTGCGTTCTATTGTAAACTTAATCACTGAGTATTCCATTTCTCATGTGTTTACGAAGTGCTTTCGTTCTTAACCCGTTCACATACTTTTATAGAGCTGGAGGCAGACCACTCACATAATAGCATACGCTCAAAGACCCAGCGTTAGATTTCATACAATGCCGATGACTGTAGGCTTGAAATACGGACCGTCTTCACTAAAGCTATGATATGTACCCCAAATGCTGCGCACTATGTTACAGGTGGATTTAATTGTCTGTTGGCGACACACGCGGCTTGCCTCGCACGACTTTGGTCATTCCTCGTCCTTGATCTTCACTTCCTCTTCCTCCTCCTCCTTCACTATGTCTCCGGCCTCACCGGCGAGCTTCCCCTTCCGAAAAGCCTTCCTCAGCTCACACTTCCCCGTGTTCTTTCCCCCAGCCCTGCACTCTTCACACTTCTTCCCATGCGATACGATGAGAATATGCAGCCCGTACTTATCCTCATCCGGAATCCGAGCATCCAAATGCTGGTACGTCTCGTCCCTGCTCGCCTTGGCCGGCCTCCAACCCAACAGGCCCGTGATGCGGTGCACGTGCGTGTCGACGGCGAAGCTCTCCCTCTGCAGGCAGAACAGCAGCACGCAGCTGGCCGTCTTGGGCCCCACGCCGTTGAAGCTCAGCATCTCGGTCATGGCGTCCTCGCTAGATGCCTTGTGCAGGTGGTCCAGGGAGTACTTCCCGTAGCGGGCGTGGACCTGCTCGAGGATGCTGAGGATGACCTTGCTCTTGACGACGCTGAGCCCGCCGCACTTGATTGCCTCCTGCAGCTTCGCCTGACCTCCCTCCGCGATGGCCTCCCACTTGTCGCTGCGCCCGTACGCCTTGTCCATGCTCTGCTTGGCGCGTGTGCTGTTGGTGTCGGACGTGTTCTGCGACAGGATCGTTCGCACCAGGGCGTCCAGTACCGAGGGCGAGTCGCCGCACCCGGCCCGAGAACTCGGGGCCACGAGCTTTTCTGGTCTATTGCGCTCTCCGTGGAGGGATGCAAGGATCCTGTGGGCCAGCTTGCATTCCTCTGGCGTGGGGTGGGCAAAGTCCGGGAATGGCGAGCTATTGGCGTACTGGGCATAGGCTTTCAGCTTCTTGTCCCGCAGGTCTGACGGCTTGCTCTTCTTGCTTGGGCCTGACTTGGGTGTTGATTTCTCATCTTCTGTCTTCAGCCTCTTCGGCGTCTCACTCTTGCCGTCGGCTTTTGGGGCCGCTCGCTTCCTGGGTGTTGCTCTGGGCGGTGAGTCCGGCTCCGTCTTGACCTGCGGCGATTGGGACTGCTCAGTTTTCACCCGGGCAGCGCGCCGGGGCAGCTCCCTCCTCTGTGTTGTGCTTGCAGCTGCGCGAGTAGTTCGGGCCATTGTGAGTCGAAGCATGCAGTATTGCACCGCTTTCAGAGCTCCGCACTTTGGTGAAGGTGGTGGGCATGAGGCTCAGTCGGCTTGTTGAGAATGCCCAATGCGCCGTCGAATCTGCCAGGGGTCCAAAGTGGGGATGTCACCCTATTTTCAGGGGTAGCAACGTCGCGGTTCCAGGGGCTCGGCACGCTAAGGGCTTCCCTGGAAATGCGGTCCCTTTTACTGGGAGGGTATTGAGCAAACCGACAAAGGCACAACACAGTTTGAACACCGCATTCCGAGGGAAAAGCTGCATTCCATCTCAATGTCAAGTATTAATCCCTGGTGTAAAAGTTGGGCCAGCAAGCTGTGCCTGGCCCTCTAAGATTCAATCTTTCTTTTTTTGTGAGAAATTTATAAATTGGCCTAGACGGCTCGGGTCCCTGTGCAAGGCCGAAATGGGAAATGTCACCGATCTTCCAGGAAAGAAGACGGAGCAGGTGATTTGAATTTGAGGGTACAGTTGAATCAGAGCAGACTGAAAAGGTGTAGGATAGTACAAGTATTCTGTCAGACTGTGGCAATCGGGGGTATCGCGCTTCTGTTCATGTAGTACGGCGTTTACTTTTCTTGATAGACGGGCCACATGGAATTGAATTGGGTTAGTTGAGCACGCCAGCAAGATCTTGGCCAGCCTCACGGATGCTTGGGAAAGCTGTTCATGACTTGATCTGCTTGTCTCCGCACTTAAGTCTATAATTCGGTCAGACGTTCCGCATTCGGATGTAATGATTGGGTTATCCAAGCTGAGCAAAAAAAACAAATCACAAGAGAATTTCATCAATTTCGAACGACAATCGATTCATGCGCGCATGCAATAAGGCGCTGAAATCAAACTCCAAACTGCTCACGACGCAAGTGCCTAGAGATGTCGGTTCTAACTATTCAGCCACCCAATGATACACCGGATATAACCGCGCGGGTTGCGATATCCACTATTCCTCTCCACGATGTCACCCCAACATCCCTGTTGTGCCTCACGGCCGCTGAAACATTATGGAAACAGCATGCATTGTTCACGCGGCCAAGCGCTCTGTGGTAAGCGGGCTGAGATGCCAATGCTACATCTTGAGGATGCATCCTCACTTCCCCCCCCCCTTCTTTCTCAATGCATAACGAGTCTCTTCTTGGTTTAGCAGGACTCTTGAGACCATGGAACAAGTTCAGAACGATACCTTTCTTTGCGACCGTTGCGGCAACTTGGACGCTCAGTGCCTCCTCTCCTCTACGCGTTACAACCCGTGGCGCCCATGGCAGGTTGCTGATGTGGTGGCATCTGCTGCAGCTACAGCGTGCACATTCTGCTGCTTGCTAGTCAATACCCTACAGCTAGTCCACGATGAACAAGGTCGCAATAGCACGTTTACTGATAAAGCACTGTTAAAATTATCGAAATCGAAGAGTGTTGCGCGATTTTTCGCCGACAAGGCTGAAAGGATGCAACGCGAGCGCGACGGATGGATCAGCTTTTTTGTTCCGGAGGAACCCCGAGATGGCCAAGATGTTGATGAAGACCAGTCCGAGGACATCACGAGAATTATCATCGCCGTAATGGGGTCGAAACACGCAGACGGCAACAGAGAAGCCGAGTTTATTCTCGCCCCCGGCCTGGACATCTTGAGCACTGGCTCCGAGTTACCTTCCCTATTCCCCAGAGGCACCCTCCTCCGAAACACCTCGCAGTCACTCACTGAGCTCTCTGCCGCTATCCAAACCTGGCGCCAACACTGCCACGATACACATGAATGCTGGAAACCTCTTGCCCAGCGCCGCAACCGCAATGTCGAATACATCACGACCACGGGTGGCGGTGAGGTTATCCGCTGTGATTGGTATAGAGGGAACTCGCCTGGCAGCCAAGCACCTTACTCGTCGGTCGAACTACCGCCGCTAGAGCTGGAGCATGGCCGCCTAGACTATATAGCATTGCCAAGCCGATGTCTTGAGATCGTACCGGGTGACGACGGCCAGTGTCGGTTCTGGCTGCGTGAGATGGCGGGTAAGGTGGGCAAGTATGTAATTCTGAGCCATCGCTGGGTCGCAGATACAGAGAGAGTAAGGACACTCAAAAGTAACTATGAAGTCCGTGTTGGCGGCTTCGACGACTCGGAGATCCCGCCTATTGCGCCTGGAGACGTGACAAAGGTATTCCAGGAAGCAGCGCAACTGACTATAGAGCTGGGGATTAAATATCTCTGGATCGACTCGTTATGCATTATTCAAGATGATGCTGAGGACTGGAAGTGTGAAGCCGCGAAGATGGCAAGCTACTACCAAAACTCGTGGCTTACAATCGTGGGAAGCTCAGGCGAAGGTCTATACAAAACCATCGATCCAGAGATACTACCCTCCATAGTACATCTTCCATACAACGATACCACCGGACAGCACACAAGCGGACTTTCAATAGCAATCCAGCCTGTATCCAACCCACGCCTGGATACCCTCTACACCCAAACTATTACGAATAGTGAGGTCCTCTCCCGCGGCTGGGTATTTCAGGAGTGGCTGCTAAGCACCCGCATCGCCGCCTTCTCGCCGAGCATGGGCGTTTTTCTAGTCTGCTCCGAAGACCTGCCCCAGTCCGCCCTTCTTAACGATGGGGTTCGCAAGCAGCGTCCAAGCCTGCCCGATAAGTCCTATAAGAGCGCACTCGACCTCAGCTTAGCAGGACAGAGTGACATCAGCGAAAGCTGGCGCCGAGTAGTGGAAGCTTACTCGGGCTTGAACCTGACCAAATTAGGGAACGACCGGCTTGTTGCCCTGACGGGTGTCGCGGCCGAGTTTGGGGCTGCGCTTGATGCTGCGTATGAAGCCTCGCAGCAACGGTACTATAAGCCAGGGCCTGCACAGTACTTATGTGGCCTGTGGTCAGAAGATTTGGCACGAGGCCTGCAGTGGGAAATTACAGACCGCAGTTGTCCCCTCGTAAGGGTTCCTGGGTTTCCGTCTTGGACGTGGGCTTCACTGGGTCGAATATCGGAGGGTGAGGGCACTGTCGGCAGCCAGGTTGAAGCTGTAGCGGCGCGGTGGCATACGCAGTGGCGTAGGTTTGCTACGGCCCAGTTCACCTTGCAAGAAGTATATCATGTCGTCGCCGAGCTGCCCAGCATTCCACCCGTCCTGGACCCGGACGAGGTGCGACCAATTACCCCGACTGAACTGGGCAGTGATTTTGGCATCGAGAACCGCTTCCTAGCACTACACATCAACGGCCATCTGAGAAGAGACTTTCGTCTCGAAAAGGTATGGCCTGGTGGACAGCAGGATCTACACCGCGTCGCAAAGCTCACTGCAAATCACCTGGTTGGTGGTGACATGAATGAAGCAAGTCTGATGGCGGGCGGTGCCAAGGGCAGTCTAAGTGTGAGTGAAGCATGGCACCAAGTAACCGCGCTAAGCGGTAAGAGCAAAGCATATGGGTGGGCATCCTTTGATGATGTTGAACTGTGCGTGGAAAATACCGACATGGGCCCTTGTGTCGCTGCAAGTGACGAGAGGCAGAGGCCTATATATGCGTTCCGACTAAGCGCCGCATGGAAGGTTCCGGTGGGAAGTGGTCTGGAAGACAAAAGGGTAGATATATATGCGGTACTGTTTGTGGCCGAAGTGGAGACTTGCTTTGCTGACGAGCCGTGTTTCGAGCGGGTTGGTGTGGGCCGGATGATCGAGAATCGATTTGGGGGGTTGTATCGAGATGCTTTCAAAAAAGACCAGAGTTTCTGGCTGGTCTGAAGGATAATTCCGTGTGTGTAATTCACATTTGGACTATTTGTATTCTTCAAGTTCCCCTACTAAGCCGGAACGACAATGAGTATCCTATGAGGACAGGAGACACTGTATTTTCATACTGTATTTCACATTTGTACCTCATTTTCTTGCATACCTTTTCCTTCTGTGTAGTTCTGCGAGTTGAGCAGTGGGATTGTGGAAGGGAAGATGGGAATTCAATGTGTATGTACATATGGGCAATTAGAAGCCATACATCGTAGCGTTGGGTAACGCGATCGTGGCAGCTTTGATAGAGTATAGGTCTCCTCGGCTATGACCATCCTAGCCATCCTACCCACACCCCTTCACTACCTGTCATAGGGCTATCCTCTCTCTTCATATGTGGTTAAGTGTGCGTGGCGGTGGAAAGACCAGAAAAGTAAGGGAGGAAAACTCTAATGTGTACATAGTCAGACATATTAGCTCTAGTATCAAGTGTCCAAGAACAACTTGAACTCCTTTTTTCTGTCTCCAGAAAGCTAGCTCAGCTCTAGTTATTCACGAGCGGTGAGATCTCGGCGAGTGGCTTTCCCACTTCAAATCCCTGCTTGTGGCTCTTGTGTTGAGCAACGAAGAAACTCCGGCTCAGGGTGTTTGGAGCTATCGTAAAAAGAACAATAATAGATGACCCAGCCTAGGATTTGAACCTAGATCTCTGCTGCGTTTTCCGCACTCGCCCACAGAATCTTACCATTAGACCAGCCGGGTCGTCGTAGATCATACTTTTGCTGAACAAGTAGTTGGACTTAGTCTCTCGCAGAGACACTAAGGGAAGGCTAAGCCCAGCCCGCCCCTAGAAGTGCCTCACTTTTCTACTGCCGCCTTACAGTCGGTAGTATTCTGCCGCTGGCCATCACCGTGTCGAATACCAAGGGTGGACAGATTGTGCTGGACAACCATTTCGAACCAGGCCGGGCAAGAGCTTTTCCTAGCTGCCACAAATTTAAGCCCAGTTTGTACCCGAGTTTTCGTCACGACTTGGCCGGATTATGAGCATTGTTGATGGCTCCGATTCTCTAGACCGCTCTGCTGGGCCGCCCTCAGCAGGCCCCCCTTGAAGACTCAGCCGCCTGGGTAGGATGCAGCTGGCCGTCACAGGCAGGCTCGGGCACCGGCCTTCTCACCTTCCTCACAGGCGCTTGTTCAAATGGCTTTCCTCTTCACTATATGTTCTTGCCTGCGAGAGTAGCTGACGCATGGCAGTCGGCGAGTCTCCCCCCCCCCCAAGGCGCTTTTCGTGGTTGCTTCCGTCTCCCTGCGCATTACAGTTGTTGGCTGTGGGCCGATGTGTTAAGCTTAATTTCTAAGATGGTGGTGGACTTTCTCTGAGAATAAGCAAAGGAACTAAATTCTATATGTTTGTATGAAAAGGCAAGGATATACAACTTTTGGTCTGAGACGTTAATGTTGTTACGATATGTAAGCACCATGGCTTCGCACTCGGTGTTGGAATATCCTCCTTTGGTTAACGTTTTGGGGCAATAATAGGCTTCAAATGTTATAGGCCTTGCCCTTTGTCCCCTTCCGCTCGTTGACTGAGGAGATACGTACGTGCATCAGGCTTGTCAGGAGGACGACTTGATCGAGCTTTCAAGTCAGATGTGCACATGTGGTATCCAACTTGTTGTGGTGTCACGATTGCGCCAACTGCGGCGCAGCTGGGGTGTGGTCAGGCAGTCAGGTCGTGGGCCCACCATTTCATTTCCCCAGATTCCAACCCACATCCCGCTGTCACCAGGCAAGCGTCCGTGGCGCAAAACTGCCGTGATGGAAGATTCCAACGTTGCGATACGTCCATGAAAAAGCACAGGCCCCTGATCGAACTTTGTGTGATTGCCGGCGACCTGCAGCTGTGGAAACGATCTTTGTCTTTGGATCATCATTCCTTGTTATGCATCGACCATATCATTTACGCCAAGGAAGAAGGGGAGAAACGATGAAAATTGCATGGATGATCGGACCTCCGGCACATTTGGCTTGAAGGCTGAGGTCGGGCTTGGGCTGTAAAGGTTGCCAAAAATAGTGCAGGGGAGGGCCACAGCCCCCTGGAGACATGTCAACGAAAGACCCTGCACGCAGCCACAGGGCCGCGCCAGTTTGGTGGGGGGACAGCACGGCTACGCGGCTGCTCCTTGGGGCTTCTGCTGGGGCCCGCAGGAGAGGGCAGGAATGGCTGGGCTGGCCGAACTTGGGTGCCCAGGTGGTCTGACGTTTCAAGTGGAGCCCGGTGCCACTCCCCCAAGAATCCGGACGGTTACTGGGCCAATCCTCAACGGCAACGGCCAAGTCTTTCAACAACGCGCGTCAAGCTTGCAAAGCAAAACCACTGCCACTGCCACCGCCTCTGCTTATTATTGTGAATGGTCTCTCGTTATTCTGTGCCTCTGGTTCCGGTCTACGAACTTCACGATACCCATCTTCCATCCAGTCTCGCCCGCGATATATCGACCTGTGCCTACAGTCTCCACACTCGCTTCCAACGAATAACGACACCAGCGAATCCTCTGCGACCTCTATAACAAAGAGGCGGTCCCACCCGTGACCACCAACACCGTAGACGTGGATAACAGTAGTACCGGGAAACCAACAGAAGCGGATAGTTATCGGGAAAAGCAACGGGAGGGTTAGGATTAAAGTTTGAAGGGCATCTGCCAACAGACAGGCCGAAGCCACCATGGCACCGACAGTAATTAGCCCCAACGCTCTGCGGAGCCTCGACATCCCGCGAACCCCCAACGCAGCGATGCTCCTCGCCGCGAAGCGAGCCCTGTCCGAGGCCGGGCCCGACGCCCTTCGCACGGCAGCCCATGGCTTCCTCCTCCGCCGCGCCTCGCTGTCGGTCACGGCGGACGCGCAAAAGATCACGCTGGGCGTCATCGCCGCCTACATCGTGGGCATTGCCATCCTGTGGAACATCCCCTACGTGCTCTGGCCCTTCAAGATGCTCGTCATCGCCTTCCACGAATTCGGGCATGCTTTCGCGGCTAAGCTCACGGGTGGTAAGGTCGAGGCCATCAGCCTTGACCCAAAAGAGGGAGGCAAGACTACTTTTCGAGGCGGCATGCAAGCCATCACGCTTCCTGCGGGATACCTCGGCAGCTCGCTGATCGGGGCGCTGCTCACCTTCTGCGGGTTCAACATTGTTGCTTCCAAGGTTGCCAGCTTCGTGGTCGGGGCTGCGTTTCTCCTCATTATCTGGTGGGGACGGAGGGACTGGCTCACACTCGGCACTGTCCTGGCGGCCATTGGCCTGTTGGTCGGCTGCTGGTTTATTGCCGACGCCGAGGCCCTGAGATATGTTATTGTAAGTATCCTTCTCCCGGCTGGTCTGCCAAATATCAAGCAATCTAGTTGGCCCTGGGTGGCGTCAGTTGCTGACTTGTCTACCCACACAGCTCTTCATAGGTGTCATGTCGTCGATGTATAGCGCTTGGGATATAAACGACGACCTGATCCGTCGAAAGGTCAATAGTTCCGATGCATCACAATTTGCCGACCGCTATGGAGGGTCTTCTCAGTGCTGGGGCGTCCTCTGGGTCATCATCTCTCTGATCTTCATGGTTGGTGGCATACTTGCTGGTATTGCGGCCTTCCCGCAGACACTTGCAGAGCAGAGGCAGGACTCTGACGGCTTCATCTCGACCTGAAGAACAGGATGTAAATTTGGATCGGCTTTCCACCACTCCTGCGTGGTCGGTCCAGTATGGGCAGGCATCACGTTTGCCAGTGACGCATTGTACCGGAGGGCAGCTTGATGTCCCTGACTGGGTACCTCGACGTGCCCGCACCTTTGTTTTGGGCAGCACAGGATATTGGATATTGGATTAGTACTATGATACCCCGAATAATGAGCAGTGCTGGAAGAAGAGGCATGCTATGACGAAAGGAGTGGCTCGGAGGCCACTTCTGCAAGCAGTCAGATGGATCAGGACCGATGTACGAGTAACTCAAGCTACTGCACGGCGTTATCAGCCTGATGGAATTGACTTGATGCCTTTTGGTTATCCACGCATGAGGTCAACGTTGTTGTCATATGTCTGTCTCACAGAGCACGTGGTGTTCGCTTCTGAGCAACCTGATGACGATTGCGAGGAGAGATGGTTTGACGCCGAGGACAAGCCGAATCTGCGTGCCACTAAACAATGTGTGCCATCGCTAAAGTGAATCAACAAGGGGCTCAGATGCCAATCGAGAGACACCTTGCCGCAGTAGGCCTTGATCTGGATATTACTCCTCGTGGGGTGGTCGCCCGGCATCGGACGCCAATCGCCTCACTGCTCGGGGATATTGAAGCCAAAGCCGTCGAGTATGGGTAGGGGGAACTGGATTGCCCAGACACTGCCTGCTGATTCCAGGCCCACTTCCCCATGGCACGATACTCACGTGTGTTGTATGTACTATTTGTGCCGTTTATTGGGCAGCAATGGTGTACGACTCCACATGGTATGTGTCCGACTTGCCCCGGGCTCAACAGCAAAGAGACAAAGAGTCCCACGTCCCCCGATGACGATGAGGGTGAGAACGAGGATGATCTCCAGCCTCTTGTAAGCCGTAATCACGGCATGCTTGCAGTAGTGCAGTCGAAGACAACCACGGAGACGTCAGCTTCGCCCAGACTCTGGATGCCCGCCGTTGAAGCCATGCGATCCGGTTGGCAGGAACGCCAATAGCTCCTGCCTCGATGAGCAGTCTGGTCCAAACGGTTCAGTCATCCACCCTTCAGTCGACCATACCTACCACGAAAGGCGGAAATACTCGGCACTTTCCCACCCATGAGCCGCTTTGGTCATGCCGCTCCCAGGCAACATCCGCCCTGCCACCCCCGCCGACCTGCAGTCTGCAGCACTCGCCCGGTCAGAAAGCCAGCAGGACGATGGTCTGGATGCCTTACGAGATCAGCTCATGTGTCAATGTCTCCCAATGCACCGCATCTATCTGCACCTCTAGGCAGACTGTTGTTCAGAGGGCGGCATCGTCCCCGGCCATTCGAGCCCCCTCCAGCAAGGCCGAGTAATCAGTCTAATATACTAGCACCCCACGACCATGGCGATCTGCGTCCTGTTCAGAGACCCCCCGAGCCGCACCAATACCACCTTCGAGATGGAGCGGCCATCATCGGCCACCATCGGTGGCGGCCTGGTCCAGCGAATCCATTACTCGCCGGCAAACCGCAAGCCGTGCTGACAGATGCTAATGGCCGATTGGTGCCACGCTTCGAACAACAGTGGCCGGAAGCACAGCAGGTGATGGCAGCCTCGTTCTGCCAGGTGGGCGTCATTGTGGCCCTGAGACCGTCAGTCCTGCAGGTCTAAGAGTTTGGTTACTGTACCACCTTGGATGACTTGCAGCGTAGTCCACATTGGATCTCATTCAGCACTTAATCCACATTGTACTGTGGTGGTAGTCTGCCGGACGGCCAAGACAGGGCAGCTTGTTGATCACCCCACCCGCCGCCAACCGGGTCCAGGCACCAAGGACGATACATCAGATCGCCGAGGGGCGGGCCGAGAATTCGCGGCCCCAGGCTCGTGGTCTTTTTTTGGAGGCCTGGGAAACACGGGCGGACCACGCGAGTCAGCCTGCAATTGCAGGCTGAGCAGCTCAGATATCGAATATTGTCTCATCCGATCCACGCGCGGCGAACGTCTTAGCTCTGGTGGGATTGACAGGTTTGTGGCAGCCGAGATCTAGACCCAAGTCTGGGGAAGCCGGCGACAACGTTGAACCTTGCGCGACTCGAGAATCCGGGGTGCTCGTGATTAGCCTCACTGCCACTTTTGGCGTTATGCATGACGCAGCACCGCAATTGTCCGGAAACAGTTGCCGCTGCCCTACGCTGCGACAGAGATGGTTGCGGGCCGGCAGGGCAAGCGACATGATCACCAAGCTACTGCAGAGCGGGCAACTCTCAGGCAGGCCACCCCAGGTCACAGAATTACACTTCAATCGCGCATACCTGCGATAGTGGCCGATGACGAGGGACAGCCAACGTGGCACCGTCCGGGACAGTCGCCTTACCGGCGCGTCCAACGCCGGTCTTCTTGTGAGGGTAGCGCATTTATTATTGCCTGCCAGACTGTCGACATCACCAAGACGAGAGAGATCTGGAGGGAGGTATGTACCGTCTGGCAGCATCGCAGTTCGGCGCTGGTCCCCCGATATGAGATCATTCCGCGTTGCGGCGTCCCCATTTTTTTCACGGGTGGCAACTAACCTGCCAGGCTGCCCAACGATGCAGAAACCCCCTCCACATCAGCTACATCTCACGTACCATCCCACCCACCATCTTGGGCCGGCATTTATCCTGATTGGAGCTCCCACCGGCCATTCCTTGCACCGTCGGGGCATGGTTTGCGCAGTTGTTTTGCAAATTTTCCCAACAAGACACTTTTGCGACCGACCAAGGCCATTATCGCGCAGGGTCCGCAGGGCTCGGCTCAAATCAGACACGAGACTCTCCCACCTTCAGCCCTTTGGTGTTGCTAATAGTCTTAGCATATGCATGCGTGGACCCGGTCTGCGGCGCCGGTGGCTAAGGTGGCAGGCAGGGCAGTCTCGGCGGCCTGAAAAGCGGGTTGAACGTCGTAATAAAGCAGATGCGTCCGCCAGTTACGCATGAGAATGTTTCTTACTCGTTCGATTTATCTTCTATTTCACTTCTTGTCCCCGCTCCAGGCATCGTGGGGTCCAAGAGAAATCACCCAGACCCGTCACGTGTGCTGTCTTCCCCGGATCAGGCGAGTCAAGGCAGTCAGAGGGGTGAGCCGTTCAGCCCGCCCCCTTCTTGGCCCTCCTGACCATCTGGGCACTCGGCAACCTAAGGCTTGGTGCCTAGCCGTGCTCGCGTGAGGAGTCATTCGAGGCATATAATATCAAGTGAACCTCGTGTTTTTGTTTACACCGTTTCCTTGCCTCTTCATACCTCCCATACTCTTTCTGCATCTTCAACAAGACACTCAAACATCTCAGCATGCCCAAATCAAACCATTCCAGAGGCTCATCCAGTGTGGACGACTGGCTAGACGGCCAGTATGAATACATGGTACCCGATAAAGACTTGAACAACCCCCACGCACCGCGGGACGCTGCCAGAGACATCACTCCGGAGCACTCAGACACAAGCCCACCTCGGTCTAAGGGCTCTCGACCATCTAAGGATCACAAAAGCTCCAAGGATCGTTACCGGCCGGTGACGCCGCCCGAGGAAGACGAACTCAACAAGGAACGTGACCGACACCGTCACAAGGGCAGATCGAGCCGCTCTCATGATGGTGACCGGGACAGTCGACGGTCGCATCAGGACAGGGACCCGAAATATCCTCCTAAATCTGACCGTGGTCGACCACGCCGCCCAGCCATGAGCAACCGAGCCACATCACATTATGTACCCCGCAAGGAAGAAAGCCCTGAGCGGCGACACAGACGATACTCAGTATCATCCTCACCACCCAGGCACCGAGGCGACAAATCATCACGGCACTACCACCGCCGCCACGAGGACCGCTCACCGTCACCACCTCCGCGGTCCTCAAGGAAGAAGGATGATCGAGAGAGGGAGAGCCGAGGACACCACCACGGAAGTAGTGGGTCCACCAAGGGGTCCAAATCTCGCCGGCCATCGCTGTCTCACAGCCAAACCTCCAAGGACCCTAAGAGGCCTTCCAGCAGCGGCCGGTCGCTCAGCTTCTGGAACGACCCTCGATTCATGAACGCTGCAGAAGCAGCGCTGACGGCTGGTGCGTCAGCAGCTGTCGGTCTGGCCGGTCAGAAGGGTGCTTGGGGCGGCGACAAGGGCGGCAAGGTGCTCCGAGCAGGGCTAGGGGCTGCGGCGCTCAGTGCCTTTAAGAGTCACGCCCCGCCTGCGGAACCTGCGCCCGCGCCCGAACCAGCACCCGCGGCTGAGGTCGGGCCTAGGACGGCAGCTGCCGGTGCCGCCGGAAAGTTCATGGCGGATCATTTGCCCGTGAGGAAGAGCAGCACACGACGGAGGCATCATTAGATCAGGAGTGGAAGGCGTGGCCTTCACCAGGCAGTATCGCTAAAACACGGGGTTTATCTTGCTTGATTCCTGGGGATTTTCAACAACTAGACACGTATCTGGGCTCAGGGCTCGTTTTTTGATATTTAGCATTTGATTATCAGGATAGACGAATGCGGCATTTCCTCTGAAGCAGGCAACTGGGAAACATCACGAGGGATCCACTTGTGGTTTGGAGGGGATACACTGGTAAACAGTGGCGGTTTTACACTTTTAATAGTCATGAGGTTATGAAGCTTTCTCGGTAGGCTTCGTCCTGGAATATATTCAGTAATAGGGGAAGCAATGCGCTTATCTCCGCTCAAAGTAAGCTTCATTCGACTTTCGTATACAATATGTGCAGCACTAACTTATCTATGGACAATTGCACCGTATTTCCCAGAATCGCTCAGTAGAAGCTAAACAAACGCAGTCGAACTCTTCGGTGTGAGTCATATGCCATCAAGCATGCTCATCCTATCTGGGTATCTGCGTCGTCTGTCGATATTCCCGTCACGGCGATCAGTCGAGCCCGAATGTTGGCACCAAAGGCCCATCTAGGGCTCTCATCGCCTCAAACTCGGGGCTTTGGTACAGAGTTAATAACTCGAACCAGCCGTTGCTGAAGATGTCCTTGGTCCAGGCCGTATTGTCGCCAAATATCCACAGCTTCTCGTGCACGATACGCAGGAGGCCCTCCTCGTCCGCCTTGGGGTAGAAGCCGTTATACTCCCTGCCGAGCTCGTGCGGCGGGAAGGGGCTGTCGCGGCCGAAGGCGTAGTTGAGGAAGGCCTGCTCGGCCATCTTGTTGTCGAACTTTGTGGTGTCCTGGCTCTCGCGTAAAAGCCGCTCGTGCATCCGCGCGTTGGGCTCCAGCACGACCACCCCGACGTTGACGCCGTCGGCGAGCCCGTGGCCCGCGAACACGTAGTCGCAAATCTCGGCCTCGTGGGTCTTGTCCTCGGGCGGGAGGAGTTCCGGGTGGCATCGCTGCCGGGGCGAGACGGCAGGGTCGAAGATGCCGTCCAGGTCGCGCACGGGGAACGCGTCTAGGTCCAGGAAGGCGACGCGCGAGAGGTCCAGCTGCGCCCAGATGTTGAGCTTGGAGAAGAGGTCCTTCCACCGCGCGAAGGGGAACATCTCTCCTTCGCCCGCGCTCTTGGGAGGGTCCCACGGCACGAGCTCCAGCTCGCGCACGATGGCGCCGGCGGCGAGGAGCAGGTCGCGCTGCTGCTGGGGGATGAAGGGCGCCACGAACACGATGACCGGGTACGAGGCCGAGCGGGACTTGGGGTCCCAGAGGAGGCGGTACACGAGCTGCATCGCGGACAGGAAGTAGGGGTCCGCCACGTTGTTGTCGCGCGTCGAGAGGTACGTCGCGAAGGCGAACTGGCCCGGGCCGCGGTCGTTGTGCGCGCGGTACTGCTTGAGCTTCGCGACGTCGAAGACCGGCTGGACGTAGCGGGTTAGGTCCTCCTGGAACTCGAACTTTACCTCGTTGAAGCCCGATGAGGAGGACGAGGAGGAGGTCGAGGACCCTGGGAGACCCTGTGGTGCGCCATCGCTGCCGCTGCTGGCCACGCCAGGCGGGTTCTGCGTGAGCTCCGAGCCTACTGCTTCAGCTGGTGAGGATGGCAATTTCGTGTCTCCGGGCTGTGTCTGGGGGGCCTGGATCTGGATGAGTTTCTCGGTCTCCTGGGTCCCATCGCGTGCTGCAAATGAGAGTAGTGTTGAGTGGTAGTACAGGAGGAGAGCGGTTGTGAATGCAAGGAGCCCGATCCTCACGAGGCGGGAGGCCTGCATTGCATGAGTGAGCATCGCCGGCCGCTGACATGCGTCAACCGCATTTTATGTTCCGTGTCGGGCTTACCATATTGGGCGTCTTGATCCAAATATTCAGAACCTCTAGCGAGAACGACGACGGCGTGGTTGCGGCATAGTAGATCCTTTTCCTTCGCCGGATGTTCGAGAACGTAACACAAATGCTGTCCTGCTGTGGTGCTGTCCCGCGAGTCCAGGAACAACACTGATCATCAAAAGTTGGACATTCTTGGTGCGAGGCAAGCTGAAATACGACCGCGTGCCGTTACATCCCATGTGACAGATCGGCACTGCGAGGGAAAAGCATCCAGGTGCCGAGGAGCTGCGGATTCCAAACCGCTCGGCGAAATTGGCTTCGACAGGGGGCTGTGACGTACCGTCTATCGGAGCCAGCCACTAATGAAACCACTGCAGCCATCTCCGAGCACTTGGATCAATTGGATAAACTGCCCCGGCTTGGCGGGATTCTTGGAGTGAGTAGACTTGTGGAACTTTGGAGGAGCACACTGCGAGAAGAGATACAACCATCTACGGAGTTACTCAGCCCGTGGGTTCAACCCTGCACACTCACTCGGGTTGGGCGATTCAACTTGGACGCTTGAATTGTGAGCTCCAATGAAAACCAAATTATCTGGTAATTGCGGGATGTGGGAGCTTGTAACATGCTCCGATCACACTTACACTGTTGTCTGTTGTTTCTGAAGCTATTGAAAACCAGACTTGGGAATGAACTGCCTTGTCAGGTAACCCATGGCCAAAATGACCCCTTCCCCGGACCTCCTTCGCGCGCAATGGCGGCGTTGCGCTCCTCCAGCAGTTGCGCAGGTGTCTTCCCATTCTCATCCTCCAAGTCAGAGCGCGCCCCACTGTCCTCCAACAACTTCATGGCATCGACTTCGCTCTTGGAGGCGGCAAAATGCATCGGCGTCCAATGCAAAAAACTGGGAAGGACCTCATCCAGGTCCGCGCCATGCTCCATCAGGCGGCGCATAGTATCGAGGTGACCCCAACGTGCAGCAGTATGTAACGCACCAGTACCAGCGACAGGGACACCGCGTTCCAACAGCAACTCAGTCATGCGCGGACCTTCACAAAATGCGGCGAAAGACAGCAGGGACGAGTGGTAGCTCCCGAGTTTCTTCGACTGCGCAACAGGGTGCAATGGATCCGCCCCGAGCTCGAGAAGCACAGCGGCCACATCGGGCTGCCTCCGCCTCACGGCCTCGTAAAGTGGCAGCGTACCGTGGCCGAGATGCGGGAAGTTGATGACGTTCGGGTCTGCAGATGCTAGTGCCTTGTATACAGCAGCGTGCCCACCGTTGATGGTCTTGTTGATTGTCAATCTCGTTATGACATCAGAAGCGGTCATGCCTTGCTGTGTTGCGAAGGCAAGTAATGTGGACACCGCAGCAGCTTGGCCATTCCCGGCCGCTGCGTTCAAAGCCCGTTCAAGGTTTGACGTTCGCGCTGCCATCACCTGCCGCACATCGTTCGGACCTTCGCTGGGACGTTCCTCATAATAGATGGAGTGAGGGGTTTCGAGTATTGTCTTAATCCATTGTGGCTGCGATAGCAAGCTCTGTAGGGCCGTGTTGTTGCCAGACGAGCTTGCTTCAATGAGAAGGCGGGCGGCGTCCTCGCCTACGAGCACATCACCTACATTTCTGGGCGAGTCGTATAAGCCTGGTAATTCCTTTAGATCATCCGTGGTCAATTGCGCCATGACTATACGGTGGTGGTGGGTGTAAGGTGATGCTGATGATGATGATGATGATCAAGGGCGGCACAGAAAATGAAGCGGGACCTCGCGGGCATATAAGCGAGGCTAGTCACGTGAAGGCTGCTCGCTTCTGTTCCAATTTTAGACGTTAGGCCATCACCAGGGTGCAGGCTGACATCAGTTGGCATCAGCTGCGTGTTTAAGAGACAACTGCTTCCTTCTGGATTGTCATATTTAGATATTCTCTTAGGAGCCTGCGACAGAGCAAAGCTACGGTGGCCATTGACGAGGCTCCTCGACCCTGTGCGTAAGTACGCCCTATTCACTCGCGGTATGCCATCATAATTTACAGTGTGTATTGTATGGACTATGGACTAAAACCATACAATAAGTTGTTGCTATGAGTTGCTTCCCTGCATTTTCCAAATCGGAAGAGGCATCAAGAATGTGTTTGTTCCATCAGGGCAAACAGGCCCCAGAGGAAACAACAGAAGCTATTGGTCTAGCATTTCAATATGCTAGGAGGGCAGGCGAGCGAGCTGAGATGTCTGAATAGACCCATCTCGACAGCAGACATCTGCACAAAGACACTGGTACTATTTCTTGTTTCCAACATCTGAAGACATATGGTCAGCTTCCGGTTTTGTAACAACGACTATTGTCTAGCTGGCGCGACTGTGACTTACTAAATTGGAAATGTATGATGTCTCCATCTTGGACCACCTGTCGCTTGACGTTAGCATCATCTTCACAAAGTCATCAAATGTTGCCGGTAAGTCCTACATATGTCTTTCCTTCCTGTCGATATTTACCAGCAGCCTTGATGGGAGCCATTGATTTGGCACCTCCACAGAGGTCGTGGAAGTCCTGGTACGAGACCACCTCGGCCTTGATGAACCCTCTCTCGAAGTCGCCATGGATGGCACCAGCGGCTTGCGGTGCGAGACAACCCCGTGGGACTGTCCAGCATCTGATTTCCTTCTCACCAGCTATCAAAATCATCAGTCGTGAGCCTGCTTAATTACGTCAGGGGCATCGTCATACCTGTGAAGTAGTACTGTAACCCAAGCTTGTCGAATCCTTCCGTGACGATCTTGTCCAGCTTGCTCTTGACCTTGGCCTCCTGCAGAAATTCTGCTTGCTTTGCGGGATCTTCACTCATTTTGTCCAACTTCTCCTCGAACTCAATAGAGAATGGGATGATATCTTTCGGAGTACCGCCATGCTCTGTCACCCATTTGGCGATCTGTGGCAGGTACTTGCTCTTCTGTCGAAGGTAATCCTTCATCGTCAGGTTGACAAGGTAGATCACAGGCTTTGTAGTGATGAGCTGGATCTTCTCGTTGATGAGGGCAATTTCCGCAGGTGTCCAATTTCCGTCTCGGACCGGCTGGTCTTTCTCCAGCATCGCCTGGATCTTCGTGGTTGTCTCGGTGAACAGTGGCAACATCTTGTACTTTCCGCCTGCTTTTCGCACAATCGCCTCCTCGGCGACGATAGTCCTCTGAAGAATGTCCAGGTCCTTTTTACACAGCTCACTTTGGATTGTGTTCAAGTCCCGAACTGGGTCGATCGAGTCGTCGACATGCAGCACCTCGTCATTATCAAAAGCTCGCACGATGTGGAACATGCCGTCCACGGCCTGAATGTGCGATAGGAAGGCATTGCCGAGACCCTCTCCCTGCGAAGCACCCTTGATCAGACCTGCAATGTCTGTGACTTGCAGGTAAGCCGGGTACTGGGATGGTGGCTTCCACACATCGCACAAGAAGTCCTATATTTAAGATCCGGTCAGCTTGTGCTTCGGATCTCTCACTTCGCCCTCATCACCGCCACTCAGAGCGCTACGACAATGGGCTTACATATCGTGCATCCGGAACAGGGCACCTCGCCTCGTTAGGCTCAATCGTGCAGAAGGGGTAGTTCTCCGCAGCAGCGCTCTGCTTCGTCAGGAGATTGAACAGACTCGACTTGCCGACGTTTGGCAGGCCGACGCATCCCATCTTCAGGTTCTTGCGAACCCGACCGAAGGCGACAACATTGTCCTTCACCTCCTCGGTTCCCTTCTTGGGAGGCATGGCTGGTAGATTTTCGACAAACTGTGATGTTCGTCGGTGCTGCTGGGATAGATCTGCTTGGCTGTTGTGCCCAGGGAGTGAGCACCTCAGGTAAGACACAGACTTTTTCTTATTTGGAAAGTCGTACGATATTGGGAGCTCGCCAAGGCATGAGAGTGGATACTTTCCCTTTTCGGCACGTGTTACGCATGCCCCTGAGCTCGACCACTTTGTGACCACTCAGGGCAAGTGCATCCTGCTGGTGAATGACTTGTCAGCAAAGAAGTAGATGGCATTCTGAGCTGCCAGAAACCCCGAAATGATTACACTGACGAAGGGATCGTATCAGTCACCTGTGTTACAAGAATCTAATGCCCATATCAATTTACTCGTGTAGCAAGCAATGGCAGATATTAGCAAGCATTAAGAATAACAATTAGCAAGGCAGATCGAAAGACACAGCACATGGATAGAGAAATTGTTGTGTAGTTGTGTAAGGTCCTGTAGAGCGCTGCTGTTGGAAATCTACTGTAGTAATAATGTCAAACTTAGTTAACGAGAAGATTTACAACAGAAATCCACGTATACCAAAATTCGTTTCTATGTAAGTGCGTTTCAAATTCAATGCTTGCCGAAGGCCGAGCACTAGTTAGCAAAGGAACGACTGACAAGACTGTGACCCCAAAGGGCAATCCTCAAAGCCAGTGCTCCACACAAAACCAGCGGGAGGGGAGGTGAGTTAACCTCAAAGACACTTATCCTGACATGCATTTAGGATGGTCGAGTTTGCAAGCCCAGTTCCGAGAACAGAAAGAGGTGTCAGTGACTGCGCGTCTGAAACTGCGTCCAAAGATAGTTTGAACCATTCCTGCTTGTGGAGCTGTTCAGGGCCTGATGCGGACTTTGATACTCTTAATACCGTTTTGAAATGTGCCGTCAGGACTTGTAGTTAGGTGCATGGGTGTTGTGGTCTACTGAAGAACACGTGCAATTCCGAGCTGCGACATTGTGTATTGGGACATCACCAAGTTTACACCGATGCCTTCAGTTTACTTCTGCTCGGTGCTACCTGTAATGAATACTTTGCTGGGCCACAGATATTCTCAGTTCATCGTAACAACAATGCCGGTAACTTGAGTGCGCAGGTTCCAAGGTTCTCAAGGACCTGGGTAGGGCGAAATCAACACAAATTAAGTCGGGTTCCATCTTGGAAGTGCACCCGGTAACTAACAAGAATAGTACATAACTATTTTGCTTACATAGGCTGAGAATCTCTGATATTCTACTGTGACTTTAGCAATGCGTCTTTCAGAAATGACATTTCTAACGCCATAGGCAAATCCGACCGCATGTAGGGTGCAAGAGAGACATTAATCAAGAATGCCCCGAGCTCCAACGCGGACTACTGAAGCGGTTTTTGGCGGCTAGCCTCCTAAGACTGGCTATGCATGAGGTGGAGACAAAAGCGCAGTGGCAGAACCACGATTTATACGCGGCATCCTATCAGCTCAACTTGTGGCTGCAAGGCCTTGGTTCCGCGCCGCGACTGGGGTGTGTCGGACCTGGTGAGTCATGCCATTCTAGGTAGTGGGCTCGGCGGGACGGGTCAGGAGTCGGCTGATCTTGGTCCGTCTGACGGGAGCCTCACGGAGGCAGGATCAAATATAATTCAATAGCTTGACCCTCTGGTCGGAACGACTTTTCAACCGACGCGCAACTAACTCACCATCTCAGCTCGCGACCCGTGGCCGTGCATCATCATGTCGTCGACTGTAGCAGCCCCCGCCCCGCGGCTTCGTATCCGCCGCGCCACGCCCGATGACGCAGTCGCGATCGCGAAGGTCCATTTTGAGGCCTTCTTACCGGGCGTGATGGGCCGACTGTTGAACCCAACTGGGGTGAGCGATGACACTCGGGCCAAGTTTGCCGGGTCGATATTTCCTCCGGCCGACAAGGCGGCGGAGGAACAGTCCGCCGAGGTCATCGTGATGGTGGCGGAGCTCGAGGAGGATGGGGGCGGGGACCCCGTGATCGTGGCCTTTGCCAAGTGGAAGCTTGTCAGGAAGCAACAGCCCAGGGAGGAGTGGGAGAAGGAGGGCGAAGAGCCGATGACGGAAGAGCAGCTGGGTCAGGGTGCGAATGCCGCCGTGTATAACGAGTTCATCGGCGGCCTGCACCGGATGAAGAAGCGTTGGATGAAGGGTGAACCGTCCCTACGTGAGTTTCCCTTCCCTCCACATCGGCAAACTGGGCGCGGGTTACCTGACAAGCATTACACAGATCTGGGAATCCTGGCGGCCACGCCTACCCGCCACCGGCTCGGGGCCGGGTCAGCGCTGCTCAAGTGGGGCTGCGAGCTCGCTGACAGGGAGAACAAGACGGCGTGGCTGGAGGCATCGCCGGCTGGGTATTCTCTGTACAGGAAGTTTGGGTTCGAGCCCGTGGAAGTGGCGGACCTCAAGCTGACAGAGCTGTGGGGCGCAGTCAAGTCCGCCGAGGATGAGAACTGGGGGGCCGCATCTGCGGTCGAACTCGGCGCCCTCCCCGAGGGCAGCTTCAGGTCGGTCATGATGAGGAGGTTGCCCAAAACGTCATGAGGGACGAGTCGTGGGGGCCGTCCACGGGCTGCACTAGGACTGATATCATCAAGCTCGTGTCGGCGCTGTTCGTGTCAGCTGCCACGAAAGCGTCAATAGAAGACTGCGTACTCCTCAGGATGCTGGCGTGAGGCGCTGGGAGAATGGGTCTCATTCCGAAGAAATTAGAAGCTTAAATCGTGCCAGACCATATGCGCCTAGTTGACTCGTGCATCCACGGGACGGTGACTGACTGCTGAGGGGAACTCAATAGCGTGCTTGACCTGTACTCGGCAGCGAGGGACGACGGTTATCGTCGAGTCCCAACTGTCCACGCATCCTGCCACGTGCCGCGTGAGCTACTGTGTAGAGTGAGCATGTGTCTGTCTGAGGCCAAAAGCCGGACCACGGGTCTGACAGGCTCCGTCGATTAAGTGGCAGGACGGCGTTGTGGTCGGGGAGTTATTCCGCCGAAGGTCGGCTTCAGAGCCGGAAACAAGATCGGCAGGGTAAGAAGTGGGGGTTTCTGGCGCTGGGCTGTTCCGACCGACGTCTCGGCAGTGTTTGGAGCCGGCCTCTAGCCCCATGTCCCAAGGCGAGTTGACCCTGTACCACAGCAGGTGTGAGACGGGGGAACCCTCCTTGGCCCATCTCCCACAGCCACACAGACGTGCAGGTGCGATCTACTGGCGCGCTGCACCTTGTTGCTGTTGCCGGTGGAGGCGGTCAGCACGAATTGGCGTTGGATTGCGTGGATAATGTGCTCAACCATGGACGCTGCAGGCTGTGGATGGTCGTAGATTGAGTTCGAGCCTGCATCGGAAGCTATTGCTTCCACGTTGACGAGCTGGACTAATGCGTGCACTGCATGCACACTACATGCTACTCCATATTTAGCATGTGATTAAGGGTGCTAGACACCCTGCTGGGCAAGCGCTTCGAGGGAGCGGACGAGCACTTGAGTACACCAGGGTTATCTTGGGACAATCTTGAAACGCTTTATCTTCAAAATTGCCCCCAGGCTTTGCCAAACACGGTCCACGACATACTTTCTCTATTGACTTTAATAAATCTTTCTTCTCTGCAATTTTCAAACTCTCTGTTTTTTTTCCAAACAAAACACTTTCATACCAGCATAGTCCCGCATCGTCAACTTACGGAACCTGACCATAGACGGAGCCTCATAACGAGCACACACCCTCGCATCTCAACCACCACAGACACTTTACACATTCAAGACGACACTCATACTTCTGCCCAAAATGAGCATCGAAGTCGGCAGCTTGCCCTCACCAACAGGGCCTTGGAGTCCCACTCATAACACTCGAAGCCCCTCGTTCGATGTCGCAAAAAGTGCCCACACATCACATAGCAGACAACAGCCCTCGGTGTCATCTCGATTTAAAGACCTGATTAAGGTGAGTGTCACGATGAGCACCTTCATATCAACCCCATATCTCTCACGTATAATATCTAATTACCAGCATCTAGTTCCTGTCATCTGTCTCAGGGGACCTCTCCAATGTCACCGCACCCCCATTCTTTCTCGCGCCATCCTCCGTGGTGGAGGTCGGCCACTGCTGGAGCCAGCGGCCTGGGGTCTTCGCTGCGCCGGCACTAGAGCCTGACTCGGCAAAACGGAGTCTCTTGGTCCTGCGCATGATTCTCATTGCCATGCGCAGTCAGTTCTATGTTGCCGGCTCGCCTAGCGTCAGCATCAAGAAACCTCTGAATGCCTTCCTGGGCGAACTATTCCTGGCTTCCTGGACGCACGTCCCAAGGGGGAAGAGCAAGGGGAAGAGCAAGGACAAGGGCATCAAGCTCGGGATGGACAGCGGAGACGGAAAGGCTGCCACGACACGACTTGTCGCCGAACAGGTCTCACACCACCCTCCAATCACAGCCATGGCAATCATCGACGACGAGCACGGCATCCGAGCAGACGGTTACGCCCGTGTTGAGATGACCTTCAGCAGCAGCGTGGACATCCGCCAGATCGGCCACGCCGTTGTCCACATCGATGAATATGACGAGGACTACCTGATTCCGCTGCCAGACGTCAAGGTCCGAGGTTTCCTGTCCGCCAGGTTGTACCCCGAAGTCCTCGGCACATACACAATCGTATCCAGCTCAGGATACGTCAGCGAGATCACCTTCTCCGGCGCCGGCGTATTCCGCGGCAAGAAGAACACATTCGAGGCCAAAATGTACCTCAAGGACGACCCGAAGAAGACGCCCCTCTACGAGGTCGCCGGCCAGTGGAGCGAGGGCTGGACGGTGAAGGACTGCAAGACGGGTGAGGTTATCGAGAAGTACGACGTCGACGCCGTCGAGAACAGGCCCGCGCCCATGGACATGGAGCCGCTAAACAAACAAGACCCGTGGGAGTCGCGCAGGGCCTGGGCGGGTGTCATCGACGGGCTGGACAAGGGCGACTTCCGCGAGACGGTCACCGAGAAGTCCAAGCTCGAGCAGGCGCAGAGGCGCATGCGGGCCGAGGAGAAGGGCCGCGGGGAGGACTGGGAGCCGCTGCTGTTCGCCAACAAGGACGGGGCTGACCATGACGTCTTCCACCGGCTTGCGAAGGGGACGAGCTGGGAGAAGCAGCTGTGCGGCGAGAAGACTAAGGGTGTGTGGAGGGTTAAGGATGAGAAGGCGAAGAGTGCGCAGAGGCCTTTTAGAGGGGAACTTACACCTCTTGGCTAGATCGAAGAGTCGGGTCGTTCTACTCAGTTGTTTTCTCGTGAGCGTTGGCGTTTTTGTTTGGGACTGGGCATAGTTAGCACAACACAGTAGCCTTCAAGGAATAGGCAATACCAGGCATCGAATTTCTTCATATGACTTCAACCTTGCTATGTGCTCAAGTGACATTGGGGGCCAGATGGCTGTATGATAAGATGAACCAAGTCACTTGATCTACCTTTCATCACTACTGACTGAGAGCCGCACTGTGGAACCCATCGCTTTTGAATCAGAGTCGCTCGCTTAGGAGACGTATGCAAGACTTTTGGGCAAGTAGGAAAGAGTAAAAAGATGACAACCCTTCCAAGATTGGCTGTTCTCATGCCACAACTGCCGTCAATAAGTGGCGCGTGCATTGTTGGAAACGCCTTACTTTTCTGAGCACAATTTGCAAATACGTGGCAATCTATACCATTTTTGCTTTCCGGTGAAGCATATGTACGTTGGGAACAATGTCTCAATCAAGTACGACGGTCCCAACCTGGAAATCACCTTGGCTAGCATCTTGCCCAAAAGGACCGGCGTGTCCTAGCACGACACACAAGTAATTACCCAACAGCTCCGCCATTTGACGAATGCATATTATCAAGCTGACATGTATACGATCTGATCATCTGCGATGAGCACTCAATCTTGCAATTAGCTATGACGCCCTGATATGATGAAACACGTCCGGACATATGCCAGCGTGTGTGTCTGGGTGTGTGTGTGTCGAATTCCATGATTGGTGGAGCCAAGGTCCTTGGCTTTGCCGAGATCCAGTATTTCCCACCTCCAAGCACAAGACGGGTGCGCAGCGAAGTGGTCGCACGGGTGACACTGCCAATGTGACACAGCGTCGTGCGGCTCATCGGCTCGACATACTCGGTAGAGATCTCAATCTATCACACCGTAGCCATGGAAGTACGAATACATTAAGTGATGCCCCAAGTACGGAAGAATTGTACGGCGATGCACTGGGCTCTAAACAGCCCCCAGGCCTGTTCGTCTCACCGGATGTGTACTCTCGCTTCGCGTACCTACAGTCTTGAAAGGAAGCAACGAGGCGACGTGAAACATAGCTCCGTCCGACCTACGCGTCCTCTAAATGAGTCAGCTCAATGATAGACACAGAAGAGCACGCCCCTCCACACGCTTATCAGTTCTTAACTACATCTAGCCAATGTTTGGATTCTTTGGAGCTCTGTAGGACCGGTGCACACGAGTCCAGCAACCTATGAATGCAATTGTACCCTCGGCTGAGGTTCACAAGATTGGGAAGATGAACACCCGAGGAGTAGATAATAGCACAGAGAGCCACATGACTGGTCGCAATTGTTAATTGACCAGATCACAAGATCACGACTCCCGTCATATCTCATGTAACCCACACCCGCCCGTCAAGTCCTGATCCGGGGTGGTGCCATCGAAGATGGACTAATGCTACGTCCCGCCGCGGCGCAGATTGTCAAGACGTGGTACGCGAAGCAAAGCTGAATCCTAAGGACGCTTGAGGGGTACTGAGAAATTTTCCTTGGAGATATATAAGCTCGAAGCCAAGGGTGAGTCGAAATCTGATCGACATTGACTCCAGCACACACAGCCTCTATCAGACCCAATAGTGCACCAGCCTCGAACCGTCTCACACCAAACTTGAACCCGACTCAATTCAGCCCTGAGCAAGACAATGGGTTCCAAGATTTTCTGTCGGACCGTGCTGTTGGCTTTATCGCTAGGATGCGTCAGCGCACTTCCTATGGGAAATATAGATCTGGTAACCCTGCTTCCCAAGATCTCATACGGGATCACATTCCCCCCGACCTGTCGGTAGACTCATTTCTCTACAGCCTCGCTCTATCATACCTTGGATCCGGCCGGCCTGCACGAAGCCACCGACCCCAGGCTGGTGCGCCGCGGAGGGACTGGAGGCAGACATGTGGTGCATGGGAAGTAAGTGGTGGTGCAAATACGAGGGGTAAGTCATTTCATTGATCCTCGAGAGCCATGAGTGTGCTAGCCGGCACTGCACGGAACCTGGAGCGGTACTGAATTACCTGCGCAGTCCCGCCCCCTATATGACGCCCGACTTCGTCCCTACCAACTTCTCTTGCGAGGGCTGTCCGAACGGACCACAGCCGTGGTGACGTACTGAGAGATCTGTCTTAATTGGAAGATTGCTCTCAAAGTGGTGGAGGTCATGGTGCGTTGTGCTCATGGTAACAGATTCTTTGTATTTGTTTGGTTGAAGACTCCTAAGGCTGTCTCAGTCCAACCCTCACTTGCTGGTGCCAAGATGTTTGATCACGAATGGAATATTCATTTTGGAAGATATTGAGTCAAAATACAAGAGCTTTGCAATTTTGGGGTACAATTTCACTTGCAATAGTTGTGAGACTCGGCGATGTCTGTTGGATATTGTTTTGCAAATTGCCACTGAATGTTCAAGTTCAGACTGGCTCCCAACGATGGAGCTGTCCTCAGAATGGCAAAATCGTTAGGGAAATCGTTTTTTAAGCAATTCGATAGCCACAAGTTTTCTATACCAATGGGTTTCAAGGCGCAAATTTAGCTCAGCTCCTTCCCAAACATGAGCACCAGGAAGAATCACGAAAAGCGAAAGGACTGCCCCTGACCACAGGCATAGCAGTCAGACTATGTGAAGGCGTGTGCGGACTGGTTAGGACTTCCAGTAACTAATGCCCTTTTCAAGTGCTCAATCACTGCATCCAAAATGCTCTTACCTCTCATCTGGTCGGAATCGGGCTGCTTCACAAAGCCCGTGGGGCCAGTATAAGCCGCGTACCATGCTTACCCACGCATAGCAACAAGCACCACATCTGCCCAGATGGATTCCGCAAAGTCGGTCCAAAGGAATAGGCGTGCACCAATATAAGATTTTGGCTATCCTGCAAGGGGTCCAGTTATACGCATTGGAGGCGCCTGGGCTGTGAATGCAACTGCGGGGGAGCACATGGATGGCCGACCTTGGCTCTCCACCACCACCAGTTCGACTTGACGAGACATCTCCGAGAAGCCCTCATTCAGAGGATCTTGTGTGTTGGGGGTGATCGACCCGGGTCGCTGGTCTGATACAAGGAGCGAGCGGGGTTGGCGGCTGTTTATAACTGGGCGTAGAGAAGCACTCATCGTGTTCTATCGATTCCGGAGGGGTTGCATCATCGAGGCATATCGAAGGAATCAACAAAGACCAGTATTCAACTTATTAGGGTTCTCTCCCCAAGATAGTTCCCGTGAGCAAACATCGAGATGGAGGAGCCCACAGTGCTCATAATCGGCGCAGGCACCTTCGGGACCTCGACGGCCTACCACCTGGCGCAGACCTACCGCGACGCCTCCCGCGTGACCATCATCGACCGCGAGGCGTCGCCGCCCGCCAAGGCGGCCGCCATCGACATCAACCGCATCATCCGGGCCGACTACCCGAGCACGCTGTACTGCAACCTGGCCAACGAGGCCATCCACACGTGGTTCTGGAGCAACGAGCTGGGGCCGTGCTTCCACAGGGTCGGGTGGCTGAGGCTCAACGAGCAGGGCAGCGACATGCAGGACCGGATATTCGCCACGCTGCGCGGGAGGGGCACGCACATCATGCAGGACGTCCCGCTCGGGGACCTCGGCCGGCGGTGGGACGGCCTGCTCGCTGGGACGGAGACGGATGGGTTCGGGAGCGCGTATTTTAACCCGGACGCCGGGTAGGTGGACGCGGCGAGTGCGACGGCGAGGTTCATGGCGACGGCGACGGGGAAGGGTGTGAAGAGGGTTGTCGGCGACGTCGTGGAGCTGCTGTTCGATAACAAGACGGGCCGGGTCGAGGGCTGCAGGACAGCGGACGGTCGGCGTCTCTTGGCCGACAAGGTCGTCCTTGCCGTCGGCGGTTGGACCAGCGCCTTGCTGGCTCCTGTCGAGGATGCGTTGGGGGTCCCCGAGCAGGACAGCGTCGAGCGGCAGGCGCAGGCTACGGCGATCGTGTCGGCGTACTACCGCGTGTCAGACGGTGATATCCGAAGGATGGCGGACGTCGAGATGCCGTGTGTGATTTATGGACAGGTCGGAGAGGTCATCCCGGCTTCGAAGAACAATGGACTGCTGAAGTATAACAACTCGGGTACCCGGCTGATCAACACAGTGACAAGCAAGTCTGGAAGGAGAATCTCGGTCCCGGCGGACCGAGACCAGAGGGACGCACCCGAGGGTCTGAAGCATGAGACGGAGGCGATCCTGTCCTCAAAGCTGATGCCGAGCTTCGCGCGAGGGAAACCGGAGTACTGGCGGATATGTTGGGACTCGATGACACCTTCAGAGGACTTGCTGCTCTGCGAGCACCCGAAGGTCAAGGGCATATATGTCATGGCTGGCGGGTCGTTCTGTGGTTACAAGTACGTGTATCGGCCCCATGATTCTCATTCCTGCTAGGTAGGACCGCGTTCACTGACATATAACCAGGTTCCTTCCAAATCTTGGCAAGTACATGCTAAACGTCTTGAGCGGGCAGAGCAACGGGTCGGAGAAGGACAAGGCCTGGGGCTGGAAGAGCAGTGCGGAATTGGATTCAGCCAGGCGGGGGACTAAGCCTGAGCAGCGGGAGTTCGAAGAGTTTGTTGACAAAGGTCCGTCCAGACCGAATGATCAGGCCCGGCTTTGAACGGGAAGGGGCTGCCTGTATAGCACTTGCACCGGCGACATGCTTCTCGAGGTGCTTCAAGAATCTGTATAAGCTCGACTAGGATCTCTCGATGGCTCGGCGTAGAGTCAACGATCTACTGGAGGCGAATGTTGCTGCTAATGTGCATGGGCGCTTCATCGTTCTCGCTGTGGCAGTCTCGTGATGGCTGATCTCGACCGTGGATGTTGATGTAGGAAGGGTCAGGTGGACTGGCCTCTAACGTAAGGAGATTTCGATCGTTCGATTCGACTTGAGGTTGCGAGAATGCACAGTGAAGCGTGTCAAGGTTGTCTCTTAAAATTGAGCGTGCCACAGAAAGCAACATCCATACGTGCTTGTTCCTCTCGTCTTGTCACGAACACTCGGTGCCCATGAGCTGTTGACTGATCCCCTGCTGCTGACAACGATATCAACAACACCACTTACCCACTGGGGTATAGGGATTTTGATATATCATAGGCCTCTGGACACCCTGCCACCACACTTGTGGATATTTGACCGGCCCAGCCTCGGCTGAAGACTAATGCCTTCCTCCTTCAACTCTAGCCAGCCAACGAGTCTCGCCGAAATCTTCCTTGGCTGTCCTTTTCGGCGGAAATAGATAGCCCGAGCCACGGTCAGTTGGCCAAACCACCTCCTTACTGGCCATCTCTGTGGGTCCAAAGGAGCACAACCTGGGGAACGAGACTCCTGGATGGCTCGTCGATGATGGTAGACACGGGGATTGCATCGACTCGACCAGTCTTGGCGGGTATGCCGCCCCCGTCTTGGACTCAGAACATGGGGAAAGGAGGAGTCCCCTCGGGGTAAAATAAGCGTCGGATGTTGAGAATCATGACAAGGGTTCATCGCCCCCTTGTTGCACTTGAACCGTTCACTTGTTGATATAAAGGCCCAGCTGCTGCCGCGAGACTCCTCGGTACGCGATGTTCTGCCCTTTGCTTCCTCTTGTTCTGGCCCTGACGACACCCGGGTTGCTGGTTCGCAGATCTCGAATCGGCGTCCTGGGGCAAGTCGGCGGTTGGACCCTTACCAAACCGGGCACTGCCAAGCCTACCGAAGCTCGACGCACCTCACTGAACTGACAACAGCACCAGGACATGGACATCCACCACGGGTTTAACAGGCCTCACCAGATCTTCCTCACCCAGCAAAGACTCGGGTGGTCTTTCGGAACAGCTCCCAGGCTCGAGTGATCCAGATACGATGGCGTGAGCACCGCAACCTCCACTGCACCCAGACAGCCCATCAACATCGAACCCGCGAATCCCCATGGCGCGCCCCGGATGTGGTCAAAACCGGCGATTGTGCACCACAGTGCTCCGGCGACGAGGTCGACTGCAGTCCGTCAAAGCGGGCGTGGTCGGCCAAAAACGGATGGCCTCACAGTAGGCTCGGGCGCTCCTCGGCGGGACATTAGCGACGTGTGGGACTGGAAAGAGTTGGCTCCCCAGCTCCCCAGCTCCCCTGGCTCCCCAGTTGGTCCTTGGAGAAAGGGCCCCCTGTCGCCGTCGTCGTTCCTCTTGGGAATCTGGGATTTTTACCTGGAACCCCCACTGGGTTGGGCAGGCGAGTCAGCCCCTGACGGGTAAGAAAAAGCCCGCGCCCGCCTTGGCCTGCGTGCCGACGACCGATTGCCTTGGCAGGAAGCCTTGATGCAGCTTGGCTCCTGCGTGGCATGGCGCGGCGTGGGCGATCGGTTGAGCCTCATTTTGATTTGTTTTATTTTTCAACGACTCGGAGGGTGGCATGCATGCTTTAAGTCCATGCCAGTTGTCGGGCCGTGTGTTTTGGCGAGCGAGTGCTCGTCCCAAATGGTGCCCCCCTAAACTCACATTTGAGTTTTCTCGAGATCGGGGTGCGCGGTCTGGGGATATCCACCTGTTTTTTCCTGGAGTCAAGTGATCCATCCTCGACCTGGAGAAAAGTGGTGCGCCATGTGGGAACCACTGCAGGACTTTGCAGCGCACCTTGCGCACAAGGTAGGCAGGCGTGTGGGCAGGTGGGGTGTGTCCTCTGGGGTCGGCAGCTCTCAACCTGGAGTGCTGGAGCAGCAGCAGAGAGTTTACATAACGGCCCATTCCCCACGGCCCCATCCAGGCTCATCCCATCCGCCCACGGGGAGTTCTGCCCAGGGCCTTTTTGGCTCCCAAACACCACCCACCCACAGCCCACCCAGTGCCTGCGTTCTGGGCCGATCTGGGCAAGCCAACTGGTTGGGTTCACCTCGGCAGGCGGGGCACACTCAGATCAGAACACAGTGCACGGCCCGAAATGATTTTCATGTAAAGAAGCACTGGCGAGTCAGAATTGCCACCCGATCTCTGCCATCTCCTGCTGCGAGGCACTTTTTGGCAGCCGGGAAATCCTGTCGATGTCGAGCCCGATGATGCGTTGATGCGTTGCGATGCGCGCAAATGGGCCCATGGTTGCGTTGGATCACCAACCGACAGAGACAGGGCGAGGGAATTTCCTGCAGCAGAAGACGCGGAGAAGGATCTTCACCCACACGCAGAACATTCGTTCGTCTGGGGTAGAGGAGGAGTGTGCCTGGCATGTCATGTCTGTCCGTCCGGGGTAAACCGCGAGCAAAACAGCGACGCCAGCAACGGTCGCAGTCAACTGGGTGCACACACGCAGGTGCGAGGCCGTCCCCCCCTGGGGACCCCGGTGCCTGCGTGCGAAGATTCGGCCATTCTCCTTGCTGGGGTCCCCACATTGTCGTCTAGATTCTGAGAAAGATGACGTGAATGTTGGACATTGAACGCGAGCATGGCGAAGAGGAACTGGCATCCCCGAACTTTGGTCCTCGATGAGCAGACCACAAAAAGATCATGTGCGACAATCTGTATGCGTACAAATACCAGGTGGCTGCCCTTCCCAGTTATTAGCAGAAGTAACAGTGCGCCTTGTACTACACGCTCATCGTCGATGATCAGTCGTCAGTCATCTTCTACTTCGTACTGTGATCTACAACTAAGACTGCTATTTACTCTACAGTAGTCTACCTCTTGTTCTGACTACACCCTTCATCCCTCCTCCACACTGCCCAACATGGCCGACTCCGTGTCGCCAGCACCGGTGGAGCCCACCATGAGCAAGAAGAAGCTTCAGGAAGCGCAGCTGGAGAACCCCGTCAAGGCCAACACCATTCCCGCCATGGACGAGGCACAAGCCCTCGCCGTAGCACAGGCAGGCGGCTACGAGATCGACGCCCTGATCAATGAGATGGAGGCCGAGCTCGAGGCCGCGGGCGGGCTCAAGACCGGCTTCTTCCACCTGCAGTTCACCGACCCGAGACACTTCACATGGGTCATCGTCGCCTTCGCCTCCATGGGCGGTCTGCTGTCGGGACTCGACCAGTCGCTCATCTCGGGCGCCAACCTGTACCTCCCCAAGGACCTCCACCTCACCACCGAGCAGAACAGTCTTGTCAACTCCGCCATGCCTCTCGGCGCGGTCGGCGGCGCCTTGATTCTCGGCACTTGCAACGAGATGTTTGGTAGGAAGATGGCCATCATCATCTCTACGATTCTATACACTGTCGGTGGTGCTCTCTCGGCTGGAGCAATGAACTATGGTAAGTTTTGAAATAATCCTCGTCCATCATCTCAATGTCCCACCGAGATAAACCTCTAACAACTGTATTAGGCATGATCATCGCTGCTCGTGTCATCCTCGGCTTCGGTGTTGGCCTCGAAGGCGGTACGGTCCCAGTCTATGTCGCCGAGACAGTTGAGCGCAGGATCCGTGGCAACCTCGTCTCCCTCTACCAGTTCAACATCGCCCTGGGCGAAGTCCTCGGCTACGCCGTCGCGGCCATGTTCCTGCACGTCGAAGGAAACTGGCGCTACATCCTGGGATCCTCCCTCGTCTTCTCGACCATCATGTTCCTCGGCATGCTCTTCCTGCCCGAGAGCCCGCGTTTCCTCATGCACAAGGGCGAGGTCCTCGAGGCCTACAAGGTCTGGAAGCGCATCCGCGGCATCACCAGCGCCGAGGCCAAGGAGGAGTTCTTCGTCATGAAGGTCGGCGTCCAGCACGAGCAGACCGTCGTCTCCGAGAGCGCCCGCAACAAGCGCTTCCCCTGGATGGACTTCTTCACCGTCCCGCGTGCCCGCCGCGCCCTCGTCTACGCCAACATCATGATTCTCCTCGGCCAGCTTACCGGAGTCAACGCTATCATGTACTACATGTCCGTGCTGATGAAGCAGATCGGCTTCAACGATGAGAAGTCCAACTACATGTCCCTCGTCGGCGGTGGCTCGCTCCTCATCGGCACCATCCCTGCCATCTTCCTTATGGAGAAGTTTGGTCGTCGCTTCTGGGCCAACGTCATGTTGCCCGGCTTCTTCATCGGCCTTGTCATCATTGGTGCCTCTTACCAGATTCAAAGCCTGAACGGAACCATGGCGTGCTACCTCGTCGGTCTCGTCCTCTACATGAGCTTGTAAGTACATACCTTCCCCTCTTCAGTCCCTAACAGTCATTAACGGAAAATAGCTTCGGTTGCTATGCTTGCTTGACTTGGGTTGTCCCCTCGGAAGTATACCCCACCTACCTCCGATCATACGGCATGACCACCTCGGACGCCCTGCTGTTCCTGGCCTCGTTCGTCGTCACATACAACTTCTCAGCCATGCAGAGAGCCATGACCCGGACCGGCCTGACCCTCGGCTTCTACGGCGGGATCGCCGCTATCGGCTGGGTCTACCAGATCCTCTTCATGCCCGAGACCAAGGACAAGACCCTCGAGGAGATCGACCTCATCTTCGAGCGCCCTACGAGGGAGATTGTGAACGAGAACATCAAGAACACCACCCGGGCGTTTGCTCACTTCTTCGCGGGCCGGTGGACCTCGACCAGCCAGAATGCTGCTGTTGCCAACGAGGTGGAGGAGGAGAAGCTCGGCGAGAAGTCTTAAGATTATGTACGGATGTATGGGGCTTTAATAATTTGATGTAGAAGAAGCATATGAAGATATACGATAGCAAGATGTACCTAGGGAGGAGGCTTCTCGGGCCTAGGTCGCTTTAGCGGCGCATTACGACATGACCAATCTCAATGATACCCAATGGAGATTTTCACCAAACAGAGCCTTGCAATGCATACGTGAGAAAATCACTTCAGCATCTGATGAAGACTATGGCATTTCTCCAACATGCACACCTGAAGGTTCCCGATAGCCGAATGTTGAGCCTTCTGGGGTTCCGTTAGGCTATGCACCGGATAACCAGGTGAGTAGCTTTCCGGCTGTCTACGTTCATTCACTAATAAACCCTATCAAGAAAGCCAGTTGGATGGCGCCTCAGTAAGAGCACATGATTGATTACGGCAGCTAATATGGTGGGAAGAGAAATTCCTGGTACTTGAGTTCCCCACCATGATGCCCGTCAACAAGTACGTCTGTGCAGCTGAAGCTTTGCCTGGTATATACTTGGGGTGGCATCCTGGGAGTTTCGAATTACGTCTACAAGACCATCTAGAAATCAATCAGTGTTGTACTTCCTCGTTTGCTTGCAACAAGGTTCAGCACGAAGTGCTGCACTAATAATGGCCATTACTTGACACTATACTAGGGGCCATCAAGCGCGCTGCTTTCCGCTAGCACACTATCCTTTGGTACTTAACAATCAAGGTGCGTCGAGGACCGTCCTATTTCTTACTTTTTTTTTTTTTTTTTTTTTTAAAAAAAAAACAAAAAAAAAAACTTTTAATTCTTCTTGCAGTTGTACTTTACTCTGTCAATAATTCTACCCACCCACGGTTGCTGAGCTCAAAGTCTTTCGAATTTCGTATCTCAAATTCTGGCATCCCTACACATTGAACTGCTTCACGAACCAAGATTCCGAGCACGAAAGCATCACAACAGGTTGTTTCTAACCACTTCGCAGAAATCTTCACTAAGCCAATCTCAAGCGCTTCACATCTCAGATCTTAAACGCGAGAAAAGATGGCTTCCTCTCCCCGAAGGACCCCGACAGAAAATGACGAGAAGCTTCCTAATTATTTGGATTGCCAATCCATAGAAACTGCGGAGGACACTTCTGGTGATGAATATCAACTCACACGACAGCGTGCGCACACTTCCGCGGAATTCCGCGATCTTTTCCCATCGCCGTCGACTGAGTCTCAAAAAGAGTCCAACAACACCACCGAGAAAATACCCGAAGTATCTACGAGTCCTGAAACCGCTGTTGTTAAAAAGAAAACCATGACAAGGAACATCCCCCTCGACGAAGTCAACCTGGTACGATTGGTCCTTCGCCCCGACGGCTCCGTCAAGGGAATAAGCTTCACATACGAGGACGCCAACCTGGCAGTCCTCGGCAGCTGCGAGGCCGAGCCAGACCGCTGGCATGTGTTCTTCCGCCCGCGGTATCTCCTGTTCACACCCCCGCCCGGGCACCGCGTCGGCCGCGGGTTCTTCCCCATCGAGGGTATCAGCTTCGCGGAGGCCATCGACGGCCCACAGACCGAATCCAAGGCCATCGAGATGCACGGATCGGTCATGTTGCACCTTTCCCCAAGCGGGCTCGAGATGGACCTAGGGGGTCAGACGGTGGACAGTCCTGCGGTGAAACACATCGAGGTGCCATATCGGACTGTGTATTTGTTGGAAATGGTCGTGGCGCAACCTACGACTACGCCCGAGGCTTGGCAGGCTACACCTGAGCCACCCAGTGTCATGCATGTACTCGAAGCTGCGCTCGACAGCCTTCTTGGTCCAGTTTCGAAGAGCGAGGAGCAAGAAGGTGAAGAGAAGCCTGCACCCGAGGCTGAGCTGACTACTACACCCGAGCCTAATCAGACTGCACCTGAGCCACCTAGTGTCACGCACGCACTCGAAGCTGCACTCAATGGTCTTTTCGGTTTAGTTTCAAAGAGTGAGGAGCAAGCAGATGAAGAGAAGCCCGCGCCCGAGGATGAGCAGACTGCACCTGAACCTGAGTCGCGCGCAGCAAATTTTGGGACAAATGTCAGGTGTAGGAAAAGAGTTCTTGAGCAGGTGAGGAAAGCCCTAAAAGGCTGGTGTAGGATGAGGTCTGTTCTTGCGCGGCTTTCTATGAGAGTTCGAAAGATCGGAAGCAAGCAGAACCAGTAGTCACACATACACTACCGATAAAACGGGTAAAGGAGTTTAGCACAAACGTTTTGATCAAATTAAGAAAGGTTCAAGTTGTCACATTGAATCATCATACAGGATAACTCCCAATGGCCGTTTTGTTTGTGGGTTACCTTTCACATTTTGTGACATGCTCCTGGGTTAACCTCCCGAAATTAATCGAATCGTGCTGAGGTTTGACAACGGCAAGACGACCGAACTGTGGGCCTCCGTGAGAAGAGGGGGATTGACTTTTCCAAATAATTTCAATTTAGTGTCATTGATAGCTTGCACGAGACTATCCAGAAACAAAATGAAATAGGTAAGTCGCTTAGATGTCTTGCCACTTTAATAATTCGTGGCATCATGGCTCGTAAATTCTGAAATACAGCACCCCGTGAAACCTTCTTTACTAGGCATTCCCAAAACACCAATGAGATGTCATACTTCTTCTCAGATTGGAGTTCATGGTATGAGCGACTCCTTCACGGCGTCACACTCGGCTGTAACCGGCCGGCATCCACTGGCAGGAAGTCCTAGACAGGATTGGTGACCGCCCTAGCGACGACCTTTACTTCATCTTTTTTGTCCGTGACGTTGCTGATACTTGAGTTGCTTTCATTCTCAGCCGTCAACGCACCAATGCCTGTGCACTCGTACTGCCTAAATTTCTTCGCAGGTAGGCGAGCTAAGAACTATGCAGGTGTCAGCACTCAGTCCGGTGCAGGCGCGTGTGACGCGTCACCATCATTATGGAGAGGCTCGGCGAATTCTCATATTCTTACCATCTCATCGATCTCCTCGAGATTTCTGTCTTTGACCTCCGGAAGATAGATGTACACCCAGATCGCTCCAAGGACACATCCCGGAGTCCATAGATATGCAAATTTGGCGTTCCAGTTCAAAGCATCAGGGTTTAGAAAGTACTGCACGGTCAGCATGATGTTTTCCTCCCCTGAGACCAAGATGAGACCTGGGGGGAAAAGAAAAGAGAACAACAAATCGCTTACCGGAGCAATAAAGCTGCTGACCCATTCTCCGAAAGAGGCGACGCAAAAGGCGAGTCCCAATGTCATGGCGCGCAAGCGCTGCGATGGTAGCTCCCCACAGGTCAAACGCGAGAAGGTAAGAACCATCCCTATGTATCCCAAGTTGAACAAATGAAACATGGTGATAGTGACGATTCCGGATTCTCGGCTGCCCGGATGGGCCGAATAGCTCGCTGCCATGACAATGTTACAAGCGGCGCAGATAAGAAGTCCCGTAACCAGCCACGGCCGTCTGTAACCCATCCTTGTGATAGCCAAGCTGGTCAGGATAGAGAACCCCACTGCTGATGCTGCCAGACCGACCGACTGCTCGAACGGCTTCTTGATGCCTGCCATTTGGAACATGTAGGTGCCATAAGCTGTGGTGGCGAGAAGGTCAGCGCTGACCAAGGGGCGACAGCCCTTCACGTAAGAAGCATTAGTGAAGAACACTTACTTGCGTGCCAAGTTATTCCAGTGATAGGGCTGAGTATACTTGTCCCGACCACAAGTAGAGTCCGCCTTCGATCCACTGGATGCCGAAAAATGTCCATGAACGCTACGCCCTGAGCGAGACGCTTTTCCTCGTCGATAGCTGTTTTCATGTATAACAATTCGATATTGATGCTCTCTTCGGATTCTTTCTTCGGTTTGAGGGCTTTGAGTGACTTTCTCGCCTTGTCCTCTTTGTTTTGAAGCAGTAGCCACCTTGGTGACTCTGGAACAGTGAAGATGCCCCCGAACATGAAGATGACCGAAATGACAAGTGACGCCCCCAAAGGAATTTGGTATTGTTGGCGACCGGGCAGCTTGACCGAGTAATTCGCGATGATGCTTCCAACCAGACTGCCTGAAGTGGTTTGCTCGTAAGACAACTACTTCGGTCTTGTACAGCGGGACGACATGTCCCCAATGGCGGGTGTACATACCAAATATTAGAGCACTACCAGATATTGACAACAGAAGCCCACGATACCTAGCCGGTGAACATTCCTATGAGAACTGTCAGGATGTGTTATATCAAATAACGGAAAGCGCGAGCAGACCTGTAGATAGAGATTGAAAAATGTATAAAGGAGGCCATGTGCGACGCCGACGAGAAATCTCGCAGCATACATGCCGCCAATAGTATTGACCACCATCATGAGAGCAGTCCCCAGGTTGAGAAAGACGCAGCCGACCCATATCGATGCTCTTCGACCAATGTAATGAGATACCACACCCGAGAGTGCACTGGAGACAATGTTCCCCAGCACAAGCAGCGTACCAAAGAGTTGTTGTCGGAGAGGCGAAATGTTGTATCCTATAGGGGTTGTAGGGTCACGATTTCCAAAGACCTATGCCAAACTGTTCACATCATAATCATTCATAATGAGATGAGAACTCTAGACATCAGAACGTACCTCTAAGAAGCCGGGCATTGCTTGCAGTGTGTCAATGATTATCACGTCACCACCGTACAGCATCGCTGTGAGTGCCACCACAGAGCAACTGAGTAGGCACCTCCAGTGGTCCTTCATGCCGTAATGCGTTGAGACTGGAGACTCTGCCATTTTACCAGAATGATGACAAAAAGCCCCGTTTCTTGGTTATCTGATATTCGGGCAAAGGATTGCTCTGAGAAGATCAGTAATTAAGCTGGGAGAAACGAGCGAGCTCAGTAGGCCCTGTGCTCCCCTTTTATCAGATACCTCTCACACATGGCACTCCAAACTTTACACGGCTGTTTAGGCTTATGCTTCCCGAGCGGGCGGAAGCTACGGTGGACAAGAAAGTGTAACCATTTATGCCCAAAGGCTTCTGTGGAAGCAGGAAAGTGAAAAATCGATCCTTGACACAGGTTGAATCTAATTTGAATGGTCGAGAACAAACATTGCCATGGGTCCACAAGTAACGCTTCAAGGCACTGCCGGCTGTTGCATTTCGGGGGACAGTTCCTGCCCTATGGACTTCCTCATGGAGTTGAAAGTTCTGCTGGTTATGGTTTCATGCTACATGATACGTGCTTCCGCCAAAGTCTCGACGTCGTACTCCCTCTGATGCAACATCTGCACCAAATTGAGGACGCTGAATATCTTCGAGGAAGAGGATATAGTTTATCAGTAATGCGACGGATTGTTCTCGTCCGACAAACAGGATCATTGGCTTCCAAGTGGGATTGGACCGGCTGCTGGACATGAGTTGAGTAGTAGAGAAGTTGTGTACCCCGGCTTACAGTACATGGCCACGTCCAGGCGTCCGTGGCCGCTAAAAGCACCAATAGGAAACTTGTTTTGTGTCCCATTGCTGAACCTTTTACACAGCACCACTCAATCATCACCCTGACAGGCTTGGTGTCACTCACGGAGTGGCCAAGCTGAGGGGGACCAACGCTATTCCTCCTATGTTCTCTTCGCATTGCCGTGTGCGACAACATTGCAGGATCCACCCCCATGTTGGACCGAGTTCTGCAAGGAATCCATTTGCATGGTCCAGCGGTCACTACTGACTGCACGTATTGGTCGGACATACTGAGAAAATGAGATCAATAGCGACTGATGATATGGACGCCGTCATGTTGGGGGTAGCTGTGCTGCACTGATTTCCTGCGCGATTTATTGTGGTCTGTGGCGCACCCCTGCGTCACTTCATACGTGCCGTTGGTGCTCTGTACGAGAAGGCCAGTCAGCCGGGGATTCCGGAATCACCTGTCGTGAGTCGACAGCGGGCGAATCGGCACCCGGAACACAGTATTGCCTCGGTGAATTTTGTGACTTGTTGCATCTTTGAGTACATGTGCCATACCTCACGCTTTGGTGATCTGCAATTCCTGTGAACCAAAAAGCCAACGTGAGCATACGGAGACACGGTCGCGTCTAGAGACGGAGCGCGGGGTCGGCCCGCTGAACCCGCATTAGCATTTTGCGGATCAGGATACTCGGCAGACGCCGGAAGTCACCGAAAATCACCCCGTTGCGAATCACCCGAGTCACTGATCCAGAAGGGAGTTCGGGAAGCGAACGTAAGACATGTCCGAAAAGAGCTGACTGTGCTCTCCACATGATCAGGAACTGGTGATATATAAGTCTTGTGCCACCGCTATGGATGCCTCTATGAAGCGTCCAACGCTTACACCTGGCGAACAGAGCGACAGAACGATAACATCCGGCACACACTTCTATCCAGTAGCATTCCCCATCCTAGCTGACACCGCTGAACATTCTCCTGCCACATGGCTCCTAAGGTTGTCGATGTCCTGATTGTTGGGGGTGGCCCGGCAGGATTAGCGGTGGCATCCACCATCGTAAGACAAATGGGGACCGGGATTTTGTTTGACTCGGGGGTCTATCGCAACGCACGCGCCCACCACATGTACGGCGTCCCAGGGTCCGACCATCTGGCACCGGAGTCCTACAGGATGAGAGCCAAGGGTGACATACTGAGACGCTACGACACGGTCGAATTTAAGAGGGCATACATCGAAACAATCAAGAAACTAGAGAATGGCAACTTTCAGGCCACGGATGGATGGGCTCACGTTTACGAGGGAAGAAGAGTGGTGATCGCGACCGGTGTAAAGGACGTTCTGCCCCAGATTGAGGGTTTTGATTTTTGCTGGGGCCGAGGAGTGTAAGTGGAGCACCCACAGACAAGGTCGTCGAGGCTAACTTGAATCCAGATTTCCGGATCTTTTCTGCCACGGTCATGAAGATCAAGGCGGTAACTCCGCTGGTCTGTTTGCCTTTGGGATGTTCGACAGCATAGAAGCTGTCTCGGAAATCGGGAACACCGCGCTGCAACTCTCAAAGAGCCTGCGGATCTACACCAACGGCGACGAGGATTTCGCTTCCAAGGTACAAACGAAAGGCTGGAGACCGGATTTCGAGTCAAGGGTAACTATCGAGAACCGTCGCATCAGGAGCCTCAGAATGCTCTCAGACGAAACATCGCAACTCCTCGTGACGCTGGATGACGGGACACAATTTGAAGAGTCATATGTGGTGAGTCCAATGCGATGAAGTACCGAAAAAAGAAAAGGGCCAAGAGGGCGATTCTAATGGGAACTACCCAAATCGTAGGCTTACCATCCACCAATCGAAATCAACGGGCCCTTTGCAAAGCAGCTCAGCCTCGAGACAGGCTCGCAGGGTGAAATCAAAGTCAGCCTGCCATTCAACGAGACCAGCGTGTCGGGTGTATTCGCTTGTGGAGACGCAGCTTCGCAGACACGGATAGTGCCTAATGCGATCTATGGCGGTGCTCTGGCTGGCCGTGGTTTAATCACCCAGTTGCAGACGGAGAAAGCGACGACGAGGAACTGAGGCTAGTTGAGACATATACGAGCGTTGCGACCAGGCTCAATCACACCACTTTCAAAACAGGCATAAACCGGATTTCTCTGAAACAAATAGACGAGTGTTTCTCGAAAGACCATAGAAAAATACACCCGACCTCACTTCCTCTGGGAAATTATGTGACGCTTGCTTTTCCCCCTTTCATGTCCCACTGGTGCCTGCAACAGACATCGCAGTTTTTCTCACCATGGCCAGTCTTAAGCTTCCCAATGAAATCGTCACGGACACTTGAATCATTTGCTGTTCTTCCTATGCGCTTCGGCTTCAGCCTCAACCGACTGGAGCCACTGCTTCCTCCAGCCGTTCAACATATCATCCCTCCACGCAAACTTTGGCAGGCTTCTCGCCATCGACCAACACAGCAGGCTCTCAGCTCTTGCACCATCGTCAGAGTCAAACAAGCCCACCGCTACATCGACCAGGTCGGGTCTGTCATCCACGGCGTAAAACACGCTGGCCGAGCAACGCGAACAGAAGTATCGCTGCACGTCTTCTGAGCTGGCGAAATATTCCAGCGCGCCCAACCTGGGATCTCGGTCTGAACCCTTCTTTGAAACAGCTGTCTTCAGATCTCCGGTATCGTCGGGGAAGCTGGAGTTGTTGCCGCTCGTCTGGGAAGCGAAACCAATGTGTCTGAGCAGGGCAAATGTCCAGGTCCAAAAGTCCACGCCAGATGATACCCTGCAGGAGTCGCACGGGTCGATAGAAGCCATCAGCTTCTTCGTCTCTGGATGGACGAACCATGGTAGCTCCGATTTGGCCTTCGTCATAAACTCCTCCTCTGCCTTCTCCCGCTTGAACACCAGATCAACACCGCCACAGTGGCAGCGGATGGGGATCTCGGCAGCCTTATTCTGGATCTCGGTCTCTGGTCTCAACCCTGCTGGCCAGTCAAAGGCAACTTCCTCGCTTTGAAAGGTAAGACCCATCCATCTCCTCGCTTCTACGCCATCGCCATTGGGCTTCCGCATGAACATGCTCATGCCGCCATCCTTGGTATCTCCTACGAAGACGTGATTCTCGATCCTCACCAGGCCATCCGGCCCATCATTGGACAACGCCCCAGTCATAACGCCATAGCTCGCTGGCGCACCCTCGGAGTCGGACTTCGGCGCGCTGTGCATTTCGAAGAACATCGGACTGGAGCATGTCCCGCAGAAGAGTACCGTGAGGTGCTGTGAGAAGTCGTACCTCTTGAGAGTAGAATCGCGGATCGCACCGTCATCGCCGGGCCATTTCAAAATGGCAGAGCTGTAGAGTGCGCCGGTGCACTTCCTGCATGACGTACAGTGGCATGCTGTCGCTTTCAAGGGGAGAGACGAGCGTGGCACCGCGGCGGTGTGTTTGTGCTGTTTGCAGAGGCACTGGGCTGTGATTTGGACTTGTCCGTCTGAGTCTGCCATGTTCACGGTACTAGGCTGGCGACGAAAACCAATGGACCTGTTTTGGCTAATGCTTGGAAAGACGATATGAGTATTCGAAGCTGGTCGTTTGCGATGAGAACAGGTCTCAGACAACTGCATCCAATTCAGCTGAACCCCGCGTTGCGCCCTTGCTATGATCAGACGCCACATGCGCCAAAACTAGGCACCAGAGAAAGGGTCACGAGGATCTAATAGCTTGGCTCTTTTCAGCTATGTATAGTTTTGGATCCTACAGCTTATGTCGTAGCAACGTCCGAAATTCCTGAAGCTGCTGTTTGTTCTGTCCACTCATACGATCCATGCAGTATTGCGGAGGCTCTGCAATTGGTGATAAAACAAACAATGATGCTAGGCCACATAGGGGCGAGCGCACTTCGTGAGTCGCCGACAACCCTCGGCAGAGACAGTCTCATGACTCATTAGTTAGGACTACAAAAACTCCAATGGGCATCAAAGTTTTGGACACTTTTCCGTTACCACACTTACAAATGTGGTTGGAGTTCTTATACCAATATTCCCGTTCGTTCTCTCGTCATTGGCAACAAGTTTCGCGGGGCGCTTCACCCACGCCTATAAGATAATTCGCTTTCGTCGAGGACGCTTCTAGTCAAAACCATTACCTAGTAGTTTCCCCAAGACTCACCGGAGAAGCCCATCACTACCATGTCGACAACAGCTCCAGCCCAGCGGAATTGTACCCTTGAGCCCGCAGACCTCCGTGAGCAATCCCAGGTCGACGAGCTCCTCCGCCAGCGCAAGATATGCGGCTGGAAGACTAGGCCAAGTGACATGGCCTCGTGGAAGGAAAGAGCCGAGGCGCGAGCAACAACCCTCTTCTGGATCAAGCCGACCGCACAGCCCGACCTGCGGGTGGGCCACATCTCGCTCGACAAGGTCAGTGAAGATCCATCGAGCCTGAAGATCGCAGATCTCTTCGTCCTACCGGAACACCGTGGCGGCGGCATCGCTCGCGCCGCCTTCCAGGCCGTGGAGGAGATGGCGACCACGGAGCCGTACGGCTCTAAGAACTGCAGGACCCTCCTGATCGATACACTGAGCCGGAAGTACTCAGATGATGAGAAGATGCGGCTGGAGTATAACCAGCTCACTGGAGTGTGGCCCAACCCGAAGGGTAAGACCAACGAGGAGTGGTACGGGAGGATGGGTTACGTGACTTATAAAGAGGAACCTCTCTATCCCGAGAGAGAGGGGCGGCCTACTAGTACCCAGAAGCTCCTCCTGGCCTCGTTCATGAAGAAGGAAATGCGTTGATAGGTGCGAGGTAGATAGGCGAGAGATTGATTCCTTAACAGTATGATAGATAGGGTATAGCGGCCACTTATTTAGAGAATGCACTGGTCTGGTTGGATCCCCAGTGTTCAGACATTCCACAACAGGAAGTCCTATAGCAGGTTATCTTTAGAGGACAAAGATCGCCGCCATTTAGAGTCCGTGAGCCATCGCCAAGGGTTGGAGCGTCTGTGAAAGGATGCTAAGTGCAAGCTTGATGACGTGAGATCTAGTTTGACGGCTACGAGATGCGCTTCCGATATTGGTAGACCTTTTCTTCATTATCTGCATCATGTTTGTTCTGCTATGAAAAGCCGTTCGATTCCCTCTTTTATGCCGAGGGTAAAGGATCAATCAAAACCGCCGGCCCAACAGCCGCAATCAAAGGCACCTTATCCTGGAAAACAATCTTATTCCTTGCCGCAGCGTAGCCCTCTCCGTAGTATTTCAAATACGGCTCGGTAGTCTCGTAGAAAGCCCCACGGGCCTGTCCCTTCTCGTCCCGATCCCAGTACAGCCTGCGCAGCCACAGATAGAGATTTGGGTAGTCGTGGCGGATTGATTTTCGGTTGCACATAAACACGCTGTGATATGCAACATCGAATCTGACCAGGGTTCTGCGGTGTATTAGTCACTTGCTTCCGAGACGGAAGTGATGCATTCCGCGGAGTGTTCCGAAACGCAGCGCATGGCAAGCCATGTGAGGAACAGACTAAGACTCACGTGTACAGCCGCACATCTGCCTCTGTGATATGGTCGCCAAACAAGTACGGCTTCCCGTGCTTGGCCAGAATGCCCTCTAGCCGATCGAGGGACTCAAACAAGGGGTACAGATTTGCCTCATACGCCTCCTGGCTGGTCGCAAACCCGGTCTTGTACACGCCGTTGTTCACTGTGTTGTACACCCACTCGTTCATCTCCTCAATCTCATCCCTCAACTTTTCGGGAAAGATGCCGCCGCCTACTTTCTCCTTGGTGCTCTCACGCAGGTCCTCCGGGAGAAGATCGTCGAACTCCGAGTAGAACATGCGGATGATCTCGGAGCTTTCGTTATTTACCATGGTATCCGTCTTCTTGTCCCATAGCACCGGGACCGTATAGCGGCCCTTGAAGTTGGGGTCTGCGTGCTCGTATAGCTGCTTGATCTTGGTGAAGCCTGGGTGCAGAGGGTCCTCTCCGTCAAAGAGCCAGCCCTCCGGGCCCATGTGCATTTGCAAGAGATACAAGTCAATGGTGGATTCAAGGCCCTTCAGTTTGCGCACGATGAGAGTGCGGTGCGCCCACGGGCAGCCGGGCGATAAGTACAAAGCATAGCGATTTGCTTCTGGCGGATACTTGGAGCCGGGTGCATTGGAAATAAAATTCCGGAAAGTGCTCGCGGGCCTGGTGAAATGGCCGTCCTTTTGATAGGGCTGGTGGGCATTAGCTAATGGCTCTTGACACTAGTTGGGAAGCCTCACTTTATCAGTCATTATTCCTGGTTTATTAGTCTGTTCTTAATATTGATTGTAGTTATGTCGAGTCGGTCACAGCTTGTCAAGATCGTAGAGGTTGGTTGTTGATTTGGGCTCTTTTATGTGCGGTTGTTTCCGCTGCTCGGCCCCGCCCCCGAGCTCCCGAATCGCGACCAAATCTGTCTCGCGATTTCATATGCTTTGAAATCGTCCAATCCTTTAAGTTTCTATCTGTTCCTCGGTGCTGACAAATAGTACCGCATGATCAGAACTCCTTTCTCATTCGCCCACCTTGCTGCCCTCGAAAGCTCGCAGACCCCTCATCCCCACACACCACCTTCATGCGAGAGAACTCATCGAGAACGTGGATCACATTGATAATGAACAAGCATTTCACCCGTTCCAGATCGATAATCAGAACGGCTCACTGACTGCAACTGTACAGCTTCAAAGAAAATCACACTTGCTGGGGCACTCTCAGATAACTACACACAAACGAGCGGCCATACGCCTGCACCTCGCACGGTTGTGGGAGGACATTCATCCAGCGCGGTGCGCTGTCAGTCCACACACTCTCGCACACAGGAGAGCTGCTGCAAATCTAGTTGATGTGGAAAGCAAGTTTCAGTTACAGGTCCAACGGCCTATGATAGTGTGATGAATACCGGCGCCAGCCAGACCTTCTTGATTGGGCTTTACTGGGCTTTACTCGAGCATGAGACCTGCTAGCAGATGTCCTTGATCTAGCATAGCGACATACTAGAATTTGACCTGGCCACCACCAGTACAAACCATGGGTGCCTCAGTGGTAGCAGACAGGGCTACAAGATGGACGTCCACTTAAGCAAGACAGCTAAGTTCAATAGACTGTCAAATATACCTGATCATGGACAATGAGGTGAAATTTGTTAGAATGGGAGTGTACTACCCAAAATCGAAAATCTCGGATATGGTTTCCTGTGGGAGTTTACTCCAATTTATGCACAGGATCAATTCATATGAGCACATGGCCGGTGACCACCGAACTCCATTGCACCAACTGGCGTAGACTGATTTTCCAGATGAAGTATCGGGTGTCTGGTGAATTCTCCATTTTCCAAATCAAGCCGTCTTGATCACAACCTTTGAGAAGTGTTGCTGCTTCTCCAGTCTTTCAAAGGCGCTCTTCGCGTCCTCCAAGCTGAAGGAAACATCATCCAAGGCTGGCCTCACCTCCTTCTGCTCCAGGAAACGCACCATGTCCCTGAACATACAACGAGATCCAAGATAGATACCACGAAAGACACAGAGCTTCCACAGCGCGCTCATCACATCTGGGGTCTGCTCTCCACCGCCGGAGCCCCCGACCATCCCGGCGACCGTGATCAGGCCGTGAAGCCGGACTGCGCTCAGGGACTCGGCCATGGTCGTGGCACCGACTACGTCGACAACGTGGTCAATGCCGCGACCTTTCGGCGTAAAACCCCTGGCCAGTTCGCCCCAGTTCGAATGTTTCCTGTAGTTGATGACGTGGCGGGCGCCGAGGGAGAGTAGCCGGTCTGCTTTTGCGTCGGAGCTCGTTATCGCGACAACGTTGGCGCCGGCTGCCAATGCGATCTGGAGAATTTCAGCACGTCAAGCGACCTTGAGGCATGTCAGAGGTGCCAGATCTTACTTGCAGAGCTGCCACACTAACACCTCCCGTGCCCTGCACCAGGACCCAATCTCCCTCCTTGACCTCCCTGCCCGGCATGCCCATCAACGCGTTCCAAGCAGTAAGTCCAGAGCACGTCAGAGTAGCGGCCTCCTCGAAGCTCATGTGCTTCGGCATGGGGACAAGAGCGCTATGGTGCAGGATGACCTGTCGGCACAGGGTACCATTAAGCTTCTGGCCGAGGCCGGAGCAGACGTCTTCGAGGTTGGGCAAGGCGTCGTCTTCAATGTGAGGGATCATGTGTGTCACGACTTTCACGCCGGGCTGCAACCACTGCGAGGACTGTGACACATCTGAGCCGACGGCGAGCACCACGCCCGCGCCGTCGGAGCCGGGGATCACGTCAGGGGTAGCCGGGAGAGGAATAGCACTGGATGGGTTGCCCTTTTTTCCGGGTCAGGGACAAGTTCTGTGTGGAGCTTTAAATGGCACAGGAACCTGGAGTCTGAGTGAAGTCGTCGGCTTACCCTGCAGATCGCGAGCTCCCTGTAATTCAGAGAGGCCGCGTGGATCTCGACCAGAACCTCCTCTAGCCCAAGCTGATCTGCCGTGAAAGTTGCGTCCGGCTCATAGCGGAGAGAAGAGATGCCCTCTTGAGCAGAGTCTAGGACCCAGCGTCCCGTGTGCTGAGATATGCTGCCCATGGTGTAGATACAGAGGAAGAAGGGGGTTTGCCTTGCGAAGGAGATAAGACTATGCCAAATAGGTCAAGAATCACAAGGACAGTCCTAGAAATCCACCCGGATCGGTGTGGATCCTTCGATACCCGGAGAGCAATTATTAAGCCGGCGGGGGCGGTCTGGGCAGACGCCGACGTCACGGCCCATTGCATTCACTGCAGTTATATTCCTTTTCGATGCAAGTCATGTTCCGTATGTACTTATGCATACCTGAGCTCATGATGATGGTTATCGTATCACTTACACGTTGTTGGCTCCAGAGTACGCATAAGGCCCAAGATGAGAACAGATCAGATCTGATTGTTGGCCCCCAGGATTAGATTCCCAGTATGCAAGATTTGCGTCCTGATGCTCCACCCACGGTAGTCCTTAGTTCCGACCCACGCTGATGACGTTAGTATTGCCCTGCTGCACACCGATCTTTTCTTGTTGCCACGGGATGCTTACCTGGGTCATTCCAGCAAGGCACGACATCCCAAGCAACTTAAAAGGCACAGAAAGCGTGCCTGCGCATGTCTATCCCTAGGTTCTGACACAACAAGAGCAACAAGTGACATTCAACAATCCGAATCACGTGGAACATAGATGAGATAAGCCTTATATTACTGCATTAAACTAATATATACAGCCTTAGTAAATGAGTTAAACTGGCCACTATCACATAGGTTCGATACTAACACGAGCCCACCTCATAACCGTGAGCAAGCCTCTTAAAAGGTAGCAGCAGCCAAGTTGTTAGTGAATGTGGAGTCCTTGAAGGGTACCGTCGCAGCCACAAAGTCTGTTGTCTCCAGGGCGTTCCTAGCCGCAGTCGGGAGGCTCTCCCAAGCAATCAACGGCTGGCTGCCACCGACCGCCGTCGTGAGACCCATCTGGTGGTTTACCGGCCAGGTGCTCTTGTACTCGATCAGCGGCCTAGTGCCTGACAGGGTGTACCCGCTCGTTGCGCAGTTCCACTCTCCGTGGGCCGACGGGCACACAGCGGCGACGTTGCTCGCGGCCGTGGACGTCGCCGACTTCAGCCAGACGACTACGCCCTCCCATTCGTGGCGGTGTCCTAGGCCGTCAGAAGGAGAGTCCTTGGGCATGTACCTAGTGGAGAGTGTTAGTCTGTCCATGATTACACGTGATTCAGGAAGGGACAGCATACCATGAGTACATGAGTCCATAGTAGCCGTTAGATGTGGTCCCGCGGACGTAGACCTGTCCCGTGCTGCTTGAGCACTGGCCGTTTGATGCGCCTGTCGGGTTGAGTCCGGCACTGCAGGTAGATTAGATCCAGCCCCCAGCATTATTGATCTGCAAGACAGCGTCGATCCTGTCGATCGCAGGACGCCGGTCCAACCGGCCGGGGGAAAAGGAGAGGCTCACTTTGTGTTTCCGGCAGCGTCCACGGCTGGGAATGGGACACAGCCATTGACGACCTTGAGGTAGGGCTTATAGGCCAGGTACACGCTTCCCGTCGTGCCTGAGGGAACAGTCTCGGCGAACCCAACGACCTTGTCTGAGTCGATAGGGGCACGGCGCTCAACGGGGCTGGCGCTGACGGCTGCAGCCGCGGCAACGAGTGAGACAAGAGACCGGAGGAAACCCATGATGATGAGAGCGAGAGTACAGCGTTTGAGTCTGCGGGATCAAAGAGCACCGGTAAAGACAACGAACGGCGGGAGGACGAGGACTGCGGCGGATGTAGCCCCTCACCTCCAGGCCAGCACAAGTAGGGCTGCTCATCTTTATACACTGGTATTGGGACATGCACGTGTAATCACCACCACTATTCTTACCGAATGCACGCCAACGTCGGCAATGTGGTCACATCGCAGCACTGATAAAAGGCCCCCCCCTCCCCTTCCCCCTGCTCCGGAGCAATGCCCCTGGCCGGTTAGGAGCCGTCGAGGTGCCGCCCAAACCCCATCTTCCAGGGATGAGCCGGTGAGGAGGGGGACCCACGATCCGCGGACCAGTTCGCCCAGTGTGCTGTCCCACGTGTGACAGGTGGAGCGAGATCATTTGGACGCTTGAATCAAGCACACCCAAATGCCATTAAGCTTAAAGCAGCAAACGAACCCGCCATGGCAATGGACGCCGACGGAGATCCGTGAGCGGTGAAATGGGACGTCTCCGCTGCACGTGTTCACCTGTCCCTCATCTCCTCCACGGGAGGCCCTGGACCATCTCCTCTTTGCGGCCACTGACCTTCCTGTTGCGCTCTAGGATCGCTGGGGTCTCTGGCCCCCAACCCCCCCTCCACCTCTTGGGCGGGCTTCTTGGAGGGACGGGAGGCAACCTGCATCAGGAAGTACGGATGCCCAGCAGACATCATTGATCGGACCTCTAGTCTATGCGTTATGCTGCAGCCATGCAGCCGCCTGCATTAACGCCCGGGCTGCAGCTTCTGAGATCGACAGAACCATCAGATTGATGTTCAGGCCCGCAAGCGACGGTGGACTGAAACGCGAGAACCAGTCGCGCCGAGTCAGACACGCCGAAAACGCGGACAACCTCGTGATCAAAAACAATATTTCATTCGCTTCACGGCCCCCATTGATGTATCTGTCTATCATCTCCCGCGCACTGACCTTCAATTACTCCGCAACGAATCCACTGTATATTGTTTCTACCGCTCGGAACCTCCCGTGATTCAAGGCCCCTAGCTCTTTGTAAGCCATCTGCGCAGCCATCTGCGCACGACTAGATACTAGTCATCCGCACCCGCGCGCCGATACGCGTACCGTGGTACTAATCTGTCGCAAGCAGCATGACAGGGTCATTTGAGTCAGCGCTGCTGTCCGAGTTGCCTCGGCCTGCTTCCGAATTCGAGAAGGAGGACTTGTGTCGGAAACTTTCCATCAAGAGCTACATAAATGGCATCATCTGAGAAAATGGCCCGTTTTATTTACCGACGGATTCGCCGGTCACAAATGATGGATTGCGGTCGGGGGACAATAAATATTTCATTTGCTCCGATGCTTGCAGGCTCACTTACATGAACTGTCTATACAGATGCGATTGACGAATATTAGTTATCAGATTCACTAGGGTAGACTTGACTGTAGCTCATACACAAACGACCACCCAGAAACACACTGACAATGCAGTCCAAACCAGCCGATTGCTACCCCCGATATGCCACGCGACACTGCTAGCGACACTACCGCCTGAAGAAGCGTTGCCATTTCCACTGCCGACGACCCCTCCCTGTGCAATAAGTACCGTCCCATTGCCCATATCAACACCCGGCTGGGCAGTATTATTCGTGTCGGTAGTAAATGGCGCCGTAGACTGGAAGCCCTCCACGCGCCCGAGGAGGACCTCCATGCTCCTGAACGCAACCTGCGGGGCATCCATAGCGAGAAAGTGCCCTGCAGGGGCAACAGCTATGTAAGTCAGCCCGCGTTCCTTGTGGGCCGTCCCGAGGACACCTGCGCCGGCAATGGTCTCGAAGTTGTCGTTAACGTGGTACGGGATGAAGAGCGGTTCCGTAGGCCGCGTCTGGAAACCGAGCATGCCTCCCCACGTCATGTTCTGGATGGAGAGCAGCGTGCCGTCGGAGATGAGCACAAAGTCCTGGGAGCCGTGGCCAAGGATGACATTCTGCGTTCGGTCTATCACGTTTGGTATGACAGGCTGTGACCCGGGGCCATCCACGACGGAAGTGTCTGTGCCGTTGACAAAGACCGGGTCGTTCGTGCAGAACGTCCACTCCTTATCTGGCGCGTGGATGACCGACTTTACATCGGGACGGTTGAAATACGCCGGCCCCGAGCCTTCTGGAATATACGAGGTCCCATCCGAGAAGCCCAGTGGGTCGTACTTGACAGGACACAAGTTGGTGATTGTGTAAGGACTGAAGCAGGGATTGACCTCAGCAGCAGCGGAGAAAACGTCGTTGAAGAGTCCACAACCTTCTGTGGATGTAACCTGGTCTGACTGAAACCCTGGTAGAGCCGATGGCTGACTTTCCGTAGCTGGATAGACTATGTATTTGTTCAAATAGTCCTCGTATCCACATGAATTCGATCTGTTTTGCATCGATGCCACGAATGAGTCGTTGAAGCCAAACACATCTGACCAGGCAGTTGCAAAGGACGATACCGGAATGTCCTGTGGGATCGGGTTGTTCGAGTATAAGCCGTCAAAGACCTGCATGCCCCTAACGTCGAAGTACTGCGTGTCGTTGGCGTCGAGCATAGCTGAGGCGATATAAGGACAATACATCCCGCTGTATGAGGACCCTGTGATGTACACCTTGGATGAGTTCAAAGCAAAAACATCCACGAAGTTCTTCCAAAATCCCATGAACTGTTGCGCTACGTCGAATTCGTTTCTCGCAGTCACATTCCCCTGTGAGAAGCCGCTGCCGATAGGTTGATCGATCCAGACCATGTTAGTGAGCCTATGCCAGCTCCACTTATTGCGGACGGGCTTGAAAACACCAGGCTGCCAGAGAACGGGACCATTCTCTGACAGCAGCTCGCCAATGGAGGAGCATCCAGGCTGCAAGCGTGTTAGCTTTTAGGATAATTCTGCGAGAGTATGAGTGAACTGTCTGGTAAAAGTCTTACCCCGCCTGTCAACCAAATAGTGATTTCATTGCCAACTGTCTGATTCTCTGATGGGAAGAACCAAAAGAACAGCTGATTGGTATCATTCGCATTGGAGCTGATAGGAAGTGAGCCGGCGTAGGACTCGCCGCTATTATGTATTAATTATCTGCTACAGAGCCTAGAGTAATGGGCCTTGGTATACTGCAGACAAAACAGATGGGAAACCATACGAGAAAGATACTTACACGTTGAAATCGACGTTCGGTAGAGCGCTTCCATTCACGGAAAATTCTGACGTAAAGTCAGTCCCAGTAAAATGCTTCCACAGTAACACGTCCTCACTCACTCTCCGTCTGGGCGTTCAGGAACCTGGTTGGTGCAGAAGGGTCCGGAGATGGCTGCTGGCGCGGTGATAATGCCTGCTCAGCTAGGGGCGGCCGCATCTGGTTGAGATTCAGAGTGGCAACGGCCACACTGGCATGAATAATCGCGAACCAACGCATGGTGAATGCACGTCTTCCTTCGCTCCAGGAGAAGGAGGCACTGTGAATGCTTGCGCACGGAGAAGGAAGCCACAGAGAGACGAGCTTAGACGAGACTGTGGGGCCCGGCCTCTTTATCACAAATTCGACGTCTGATTAGAGTTGGACAAGGCCTCCCGGTTCGGTTCAAGAATCCGTGCACAGTTTAGGATAGTGAAGAAGTTGGCGACTCCCGGCCGGGAGTGGTGATGCTCTTGAAACTCCGCACAACAGGGGTTCGATGTGATGACGATCCTTCATAAAGAAGGCCGCAGATATGCAGGGTGGTATTGAGCTGACAACTGCACCACGGGGGATCGCTGGTGGGAATGCCCCCTCAAACGTCCCGCGAGGCCAGTTTTGTTAGCGTGGTCGGAGATCAAACTCTCGTTGTGTTTCGTCTTCTCACTCCCACCTACCCAGCTCATTCTCCGCATCAGAATATCCTCTGCCGACCGAGAGACAACCTCCAACACGATAACACCTTGTGTGATGATTCGCTGTGTTATATATGACAGATGCGCATGGGAAAACCTCTTCAAGTTGTGGGATCACCTGCACATGTGTGGGACAATGGTTAACATAGAGCCCGTAAATCTCCGTACTCGTTTTTTCCTTGTTATGGCTTCGCTCAAAATTTGGATCACTTTCCTGGGGGCATGAATTGCTTCGCTCAAAAACACGAAGAGGGGGGTATTTAATTGGCGACTACAGAGGAAAAAGTAAAGGATTAGGCTACTATCCTTCATGCTCCTGCGTGTCTCAAGCTTGCTCGGCCGCCCCCGGTCAGTTCTTAAGAGAGCAACAGCAGCAATCAGTGAAGGTGGTTGATTGGTATTAACCCAACTGAAATGAATCTGAGGACCAATGACATCAGAACCTGTGCTTCCACCTGATCTAATTGAAAAGAATGGCTGCGGACTCTGAGATGGGTGAGCCCTTATCAATGGCGCCGTGAATTTACATGCCGGGAAGTTTGGCGAGCCCTGGAATATGTTAGAACATGGCTTTTTAGCAACGGTTTCAATACTTACATCCGTCTGTTTGCTCCTGGACAGTTTCTTTGATGGTGCATTGGTTTGCAACGCTCATCTGCTGCTTTGTGATGGAACCGCAGCCATCGTAGAAGCATTCGGACTTGTCCATGGCGCGTTGAAGCGAGTCACCCTTCCAGCCAAACATGTAATCGGCGTGGGTGCCGGCTGCGGTGCCCTCGAAGCTCCATACGTAGGGGTTGGGTGTCCCTGAGGGCCACAGGCTGTTGAACTTTGAGGTGTCCCAAACGGTCTCGAATGCGACCTGTATTACAATGTTTAGCATTACTCTACACAAGAGTCCGGACGATCCGATGGAGTCACAGAAGGGTACTGACCTGTGGCATACGGACAGGATGGCTGGATGGGCACTTGCCAGCGTTGACAAATCCGTCCTGGGTGATGGTGTTGTACATGTGCGACTGATGGTCTGGACTGTCAAGGTTCTTGCCGTCCCAGCATCTAGCTCCAATTAGCACAGAATAGAAAGAAGTTGACATCAAGAGATCACTCACGCAGGGAAGTGCTGGGTGACGAAGATGCCGCCAGGGCATGGCGACGTGGGGAAGTTAGCCATTTCCGGGCCTCTGTTGAAACCACTCTGCAGACACTGGTAACGCAGGCCAACGTGCTGGTTAGAAGCGATCTTTGGGTCGCCAACGGTCATACGGAAACCCTATGATTTGTTAGATTATTACTCTCATCAACCACAGGATAATGAGTGGAGTTACCGGTAGGAATGTCTTGACGGGCTGATGTGCGATGTCGTCCCGGATCAAGTCTGTCTGGCTGTAATAGACCGTAAGGCCACCTTTCGTGCCGGCGTAGCCATCGAGGTTACCAGGGTTGACAGGAATGACAGGAACCCGGTGGTATGAGCCATTTGTAGGGTGCTTGAAGTACAAAACAGCCGTCCAGTAGTTTGAGAAGTCCTCTGACATCTCGCACGTGGTGCAAGTGGCCCTATTACCAACGTCCCCCTGCATGGTAGCATTGAAGGCGTTTCCGCCCACGATGTGGTGGACATGAGATGCCGGGACCGCGCCTGGCTGGACAACAGGGTCTAGGCGTTGAATCGTCAGAGTCGAACATTGGAAACGAAGGCCGGCCTGAACAGGCGCGACGAGAGACAGGGCTGCTGCGGAGAGCCACTTCATCTTGATAGCTTGAGTAGATCTTGACTCGATACCGGTAGTATTTAGGAGGTGGAGGCTTGTGGAAACAATAAACCAGGGACTGTCATGCCACCTGAACTTATGCGACTCTTATAGGGTTGGATTTGGTCCAAACTGCATCATTTCAATGACTGGTTACTTTTTGCCTCGCTACCTATTAATAACCCAAATGTGTTTTTAATTTTCTTTTGGAGACGGAACCAAAAACGGAGATTTAAGAAGTGTCCGGCAGATCGCCGACGAATCAATCGAGTTCCGTATTAGCCGGATGATCAACCCGGTGGCACGGAGTGTTCATCATATATGAAGTCGCATTGTGATTCCCCGCTGTAATACCACGAGTGGATGTTCACCTGTCGGCAAATCCGCTATGGGTGTCTTGATCATAGTGTGGTCGCCTGCTGTCACAAATGTGCCGAAGCCACCTGATGTGCAGCCTTGATGTGACTACATCCCCAATGAGGTACGATAGGGCCGGATAAATCAAGAAACCAAGACAATTTATAGACACGGAACGTGGCCGGTCTGTTTGTTTTCTTCCAGCATGTGATGGCAAATACCAAACATGGCGATCGTCGGGTCAAAAGGCGGTTCGATCAACTTGATGTAAGCATCCGTTCAAGACCCGATCTAAACACGATCTACCTGACTTGAAGATGGCAAGCCTTGAATATAGCTGGGCCAAAGTTATCCCAGGAACTTTCGCGTTGGATGGATGGACGAGATGCTTTTCTAGAGATATGAAGTAGGAAGATTGTTCTTCCTAAAAGCTAATCAAAGAAGAGGAAAGGAGAAATGGCCTTCAAACCTCAAAATGAGAGCTCAAAGTGGTAACTAGGTATGCTTGATAAAGAAGCATTTCAGCAGCGATCACGAACCCGCTCCCTGACCTACATAAGAAATCCGAGACAAATGAGAGAGTACAGCAAGAAAACGAAGCCCCGGCGGGGGGCAGGGGGGGGGGTATGGTAGACGTTAACGGGTATCGAAAATTAGCATTAATACTAAAACATAAAATAGCAATTAACAATCTACCTATAACATACATAGGCTGATCTTCAATGTGGTCTACTTTGTTTTAGTCATAAAGCGTCCAAATTAAGCTATCCTCTCTTTGACGTTTTAATTAAAATCATTTGTAATAAGTTAAAGTAATGTCTGTTTTACATTGAGTGTAGAGATAGGTGTAAAACTACTAGTTCTCTTAGATGATAGTGTACCGAAATATAAATACCGTCAAACCTTGAGAACAACACATGGTTGGCTGAATTGCTAGCTGGCTGGTACGAAAATGACGGCTACTAGCAAATTGAGCCGGTCAGCTAAGAGTTAGGATAACCAGTCAACCATACTGGCCTTCCTGGCAGTATATAAGAGCCGTGCCACCACATCTCTAGTAATCTGACTGGTTATGCTAGTAGTTTGAGCACATTAAAGAATAATCGTTAAGGTAATTCTCGATCAGAGAACTTATGTTCATCTTTATAGCTTCTACATTTGCCGCTATTTAACTCTTCCATACGGTCCTATTACCACATAATTTTATAAGGATCTAAGCTAGCAATTTTACAGCCCGGCTTTCGGCCCCGGGATCTCTTTATAGCCTCTCGCTCTAGCATACTGTGGAGCGTGATCGTACAATGATTTACGGGTGGAATAGAGGGGGAGACCCTGTGTTCTGCAGTTATATTTTGACCAATTATTATTGCAAGCGTAGGGAAGTATTGCGGCGTAGTTTTCAAAAAAGCTTTGGTGAAATACGGGAATACATATTCGTTATGGCGTGATACGGGGCAACCCGTTCTTCCTCACCGTGGGCACTCAGTGGAGATCGGGTCCAAGTTTTCCCACCGCACCTGACACCTGTTTGTGTCATCTATGACATATGCTCTCACACCTGGCTGTCGCATACTTTGATCAATCGTTGTCTGAAGGACATCCATGTGAGAAGAGTCATTCCCCAGTAGGTATTTCCCAGAAGATTATCCCATAGGAGGTATTTTCTTTTGTGTTTGGTAATCTAGCTTCCAATGTAGACCAAATGAGTCTGAGCTGTGTTTTGGTAGTGTCAAGACGTCTGTAAGGTCTGTGTTTTAGGTGGCCTTGTTCCTCAGCTGCAGAGCAAGTGCCCTACTGATTCTCAGGCATTAGCCCTCCCCTAAATGTGCCCAAGCATAAGCATGAGAAAATGTCTTTCGTTTTCAGAGTGCATCTTGCTATTCAATTTAAACTTTATCTCATAAGATGTCGAACAAAGGAGAGCAGACCTAAGCTTATAGAATGTTACTCACAAGAATCCATGCCACAGGAAGTCGAGATACATGCAGGCATTGAAAGTCTTTGCGAGCTGTATTGTCACTGAGATTGATAGCTTCGTAGGTTTGTTGCTATGTAAAGTAATTATATTATATAGGAAGTGGTGTTTGGAGAACAAGCAGTAGCAGGCAGATGCTATGCCAAGGCTTTCGAGACGGCATGGCATGAATACCATTGCAGACGCTGGTCAAATATATATATGTATCCCTAACGACAATTTGATAGACTCCTGGCGACCGAGACTCAACGATATACCCTATTATGCATTCCATTCACAGAGCCAGTTTCCCTTCCCTGTGGCTCTTTTACTACGGTAGTAGTGATGCTTGCATGTGATTTGAGTCTGCAAACGTGCTGCCGGCTCCCATATTAACATGCCTTTCAAGAGCACTCAATCAAGCATCTCTTGTTCTTCGGGGGAGCCAGGAAGTAGGTAACCTGCTCCATATCGTCATCGGACATGCCTTCCAGCGCGGACATCTCCGCGTTCGGAAACTCGCGGAAGAAATGGGCGATACCCAGTCTGAGCTCCATACGAGCGAGGTGCAGGCCGAGGCAAACTACAGAGACATTGAAATTCGTGATTAGCGCGTGGTCGAGATCATATTGGTAGCAGAAGAAAAGAAATAAAAATAGGGGGGAGGGGGGCAGTCATACCGCGAGAGCCGCCGCCGAACGGCATAGATGCGTCCTTCATGGGCTTCGTGGGTGCAGCCCACCTGTCCGGGTCGAACCTCTCGGGATCTGGGAAAATGTCCGTGTTTCGGTGCAAGCTCCAAGCTTGCGTGCAGACAATAGATCCGCCTGGGAGATATTGCCCAGCCAGAGTAGCGCCCTCTGGAGGGACTATGCGAGGCAATCCGGACGGTGCCGCGCTGTGGAGGCGGAGAGCCTCCTCAATGACTTGGTTCAGGTATGGAAGCTTCAGGGCATCGTGGTCTCCGAAGTCTTCTGGCAACTGTCGTAGTTCCTCTGCCAGCCTCTTTCGGATCTTTGGGTTCTGACAGACACGCCACACTGTGTACGTGAGTGTGATCGCGGTGGTATCAGTGCCAGCGATGATATAGGTCTGGGCTTCGTCAACGATCTCTTTGAAAGTCAAGGTCTCGTCCTCCTCGCCCTTGAAAAGCCGGGTGAACAATGTTGGGAACGGCTTGTCGGGGTTCTCTTCCACGAGCTTCTTGTACCGGTCAAGTGATTCAGTTGCGTATCCCCTGAGGCTTTTGATGAGGTTGGTGTTTTCCCTGAAGCCAGGAATAGGAAATCCCTGGAAAGCGAGCCTGGCCAGTGTGGGGAATGTTGCCCTCTTCGCGCCCACTGCAGCAACCTTCTCGAGGCTCTCGCTGTAGTCGCTTTTCTGTGGCTTTGTTTAGCAAAGGTCCTCTGTAATGGCCGGTGGACACTCACTTTGCCACTCTCCAACGTGCGGAAAGACTCGCCGAACGACAGCTCGCCGATGATATCAGTTGCCATGAACATCCACCATTTGAAAATATCAGCTGCTCCTCTACCCTCCGACTCCTCGGCCATCCGCTGCATGGTCAATCTGATTCGCGACAAGATGGCGGGTTGGAAGGTCTGAAGTGATGCGTCTGAGAAGGGCGCCTGGAGAAGCCTTCGATGACGGCGATGGAAGAATATATCCGGGGTGTTGAAGACATTCTGAACCCCAGGAGCGCTGACGGCCTTATAGAAAGGGGACTTGAGATACCTCTCCTTGACTGTGTGAATTTGCTTGGCCGCAGCTACGTCCATAACATCGACCTCGTTGGGAGCAATTCGAACAATGGGTCCTTTTGCGACTCGTCAATAATTCGTAGGAGGCCCAGGGAAATACCATGCTGAGAGCTAACCGTATTTCTCATGTAGACGCTGGACATATTTCGCCCTTCTGCCTTGCAGCCACTCGTTCGTCAGAACGGCGCTTGTGATCGCCGAGTACCACGGGCCTGGTATCTTCGCCAGAGGGTTCCGCAGCACCTTGTACACGAAACCGAGGGCGGCAACAGCGACGGCCGCGAGGAGCAGGTAATATTGGTGTTGTAGGCCCAGAGGCCCAATTTCAGTCAAAGGCGACATTGTTTGAGACGTGACGCTCGTGTGCGTGATGAAGAGAATGAGCAACAACAAACTCAAGATGACGGATTCGGTGATTTATTATATAGCTCCTCATGAAAAGCATGAGCTTAACCATCGCCAACCGGCCGTGCCGACCCCGACAACTTATTACCTCCGAATTGCCGTGGAGAACGTAACCAACGTCACATCGCATGGGAGTTGGTGCCATGAGATCCATCATCGAAGACATTGACCTAAGTAATGCCGCAGCGGTGACTGGCCCCTAACTCGCGAAAGTTGTGGGGCCTCCAAAGAAAAATGGAAACCTTGTGCAAGAAGGGGGTACGAGGCACTGGCATGTGCCGCAGTGGAGTTACGCTCTACACGGTGAGTGTTACCCAAATTTACACAGCAGACACCCACAGGCCAGAACGGCGCGGTATGCCCGCCCTAGTGCTGAGCTCGCAGCGTGCGTCCGTCCGCCCGTCGCCTCTAATCGGCACCGAACATAAGCGTCCGAAGTCGCGAGTGGACTGCATTGCATTGTGCCGTGTTTGCCGCATATTGATGTAGATCACTTCCCGTTCGTCGTCAAATGACCCTGACGGTTGCATGCGCAGCATCGCGAGCCAGGTTGTCGCATATTGGTTCTGATCATCGCTGGCGGGAGTAGAGGAGACGCGAGACCGATTAAGTGGAGTATTATATTTCTGGGGACGGATGAATAGCCTGGAAGACGGCCTGGCCGCGCACGTCCGGAACCGAGTCGGAGATCAGCGCGGAGGGATTAGTGTTCCGCTGCGGGCGGGGTTCTCGTGCAATACTTTCGTCGTTGCACCGCCTTGTGTTATCTATGGTAACACCGTAGAATGGATTATGTTCATGATGAGTCCATCTTGATTTGAGTGAATAGCGTATCGTCGTGATCGCCGCATGTCTCATTTGAAAGTTGGACAGGCCTTTATTCAAAACCCCGAGCCCGAACAGCGCATTGAGAGAACATTTGATGTAGAATACCGTTTCTTCAAACTTTCTTTGGATCATAAAAGTACTCCACAGTGTGTTCACAGACTTGGCGAGCAGTATGAATAGCGAGGAGGCCCAGGAAAGTGATGCATTGGTATGCTGGAAGCTGAGTTGACGTAATTTCAGTACCACTGACCGTATCTCGATGCCCAGGTTAAAAGTACGTCTTGAACAGTAAAAGTACCTCCTGAGTAGAGTTAAGAATAATTATCCTCATTTGACTTCCTGGGCATTAGTCAGTCATCCGACTGAGAGTTTATAAACCAGCGTTGCGTTCCGATCCGCAGCATCTGTTTTAATTCCAATCCTAGACTTTGGGAGAACGGTCAGAGTGCTTGAGACTACTCTCTGAGTGCCGTTTTTCCATGGCTAATGAATCAGAATCTATCCTCTTTCTCGTCTAGGAAGCAAGCACACTGATCACGTGGCTCGACACAAAGGAGCGTGTCGCGCAATTGAAATCCGTGTGAGACCAGGAATGGAGTAATTAGCATTCGGGGTGGTACTATGGAAGGAGGAGTGAGCGAAGCCTGCTCTGATCTCGAGCTATTTAAAGGCTGCAGGGCGGTCTGAACCCGTCTGTACCAGCGGCAGAAACGGGAAGTCAATGAGGGTACCTGGCATTTACTTGCACCGTCCATGACTGGCGATGCTGGAGGTAGGATACCCCGGGATCGTATCGGCGGCCCCCGGGCCGCACTCATGCAGGCCAGAGGCGCAGACCACACTAGCGCAGCGAAAGCGTCCAAGGGGAGCACAACGTCCTCTTGTGTAGCATATGCAGAGGATGTCTCTGTACCAAACCTGCCAGATATAGTGGCAGCTCAAGAGCCTATCACCCGGATTGAGTACTGTCAATCGCGCATCAATGGCAGTCTGACTGCGTGCACGCGAGGGGCCACGGTTGGTTCGTGGGCCGTGTTGCAAGCCTGCAGCTTTATCGTCATTACTACCCCGCCAGCTGCCTAAAATGTGCACGACACTATATTCGTAGAACCTGTGAAAGAGTTCTGGAGGTTTTCCAAATAATTTCTCCGCCACACTCTCCCCTACGACAGTTACAATCGTACTGTGTAGTGATGCCCTCAGGTTCCCATGAACAAGGCACCCTTTCCCTATTTCGGTTTCGGGTACCCCACCTGCACACTAGCCTCAACCCCGGCCCTACCCCAGATTCCGCAGACTTAGTAGGCGGGCAGGTGGGCCCTTGGCAGACGCACGTCGGGGGCGGGCCATCTACCGTGGTTGTCAAGTATCAGTAAGCTTCTTAGCCTTTGCCCCCGGCGGCCGTGGATTGGAGCAAGCACAGTGGCACACCCACCCCCGCAGGTTCAGCAAGTCTCGATGGGCGCGTTTCCAAGGATGACCAGCTTTCAGTAGGACGCCTCCGCAGTTGTCAAGAGGAGGAGAAAGCCTGGGTGCTTGGAGACTCGGGTCTTGTTCTGCATCCCGGAGGCGTGCGCTTATTTAGAGGTTACACGTGTTGCTCGGCCGTTCATGTGTGTTGCTTGCGTTGCCGTGGTTCGTCCGCATTGCTGCAAGGGCGCATGCTTAATATATTGACCCTGATTGACCCCAGATCTTCACGACCTCTTTGTTTGTGTGCCAATATCATTTAGCGTTCTCCGCTCGCCTCCTGCAGTCCACCATCTTCCAGTAGAGCGAATCAAACATGATTACCAACCAGCCGGAGAAGCATCTGGCGCACAGGTCTGTCGCGAGACGGTGTATATGACCAGATACAAAGCTGACAGGTGACCCAGCCACGCCCATGAAGAAGACATCCCGGGAACGGTCAACCTCCGGGCAGCAGAGGGCGACGACACGGGCTATGGCCAAGCACTCTTCCCCGTCCCGGCGGAGGACCCCAACGACCCGCTGCAATGGGGCAACACCAAGAAGACTTTGATTCTGGTCACGTGCGCCTTGTACTCCTTCCTGGGCAACACGGCCCTCCTGGGGCCAGCGGTATACATTGGGATATATTCTCAGGAGTTTGGCATCTCGCCCAACACCGCGTCTGGGCTGATCAGCTATGCCAACCTCGTGTTTGGCTTCGGTGAGCACTGCCGCCGCCCTCATCTCCACTGTCCCAGCTCTCAGCTCTCTCAGTAGACCTATCGTTGCCCGGTGCTGACTTGAGTCCAGGCTCTCTCCTGCTGGTCCCCATGTATCGCAAGTTCGGTCGTAGGCCCGTGATGCTTTTCTCCCTGCTGTGCTACTGTGGCGGCCTCATCGGCGCGTCCCAGGCCACCTCGTACGGCGGGCTCATGACCGCACGAGTGATCCACTCGTTCGGCTCCGGTGTCTGCGAAGCACTGCCGGTCCAGTTGGTAAACGATATATTTTTCCTGCACGAAAGAGGCCAGCGTCTCGGATATTGTGAGTGGTCGATGTCCTTCTTGAAGCCAGTTCCGCGCCTTCCAACTTTGTGAGCCGTGACTGATCAGCCGGAATCAAATAATAGACACCTTTGCCCTCTGCCTCGGCGCCACTGGCCCACTGTTCGCGGGCTACATGTTAAACGGCGGGTATTCGTGGCGCCTCTTCTTCTATGTCGAGATCGCGTTCGGGGTGGCGCTCCTGATATTCGCCTTCTTCGTGGTCGAGGAGACGACCTACCACCGCAAGCTGACGCAGGATTCGTCTGACGGGCCCGAAGACGCGGAGAAGCCGGCGGCCTCGGCGGTCGAGAGGACCGTCACGACACGCTCTCACCTGCCGCGGCGGAAGACGTACTTGCAGACTCTCAAGTTCTGGGGGGTGTGGGAGCATGACTCGGAGTTTTTCCTCATGATGGCACGGTCTTTTACTTATTTCCTTGTTCCCCATGTATTCTGGGTTGTCACAACCTATGGTGAGCACTTCCCCCGAGGTCCCCACAGCCTGTTCCAGACGACGCTGCTTCCATGACGAAGCTAATCATTGCCCGCCAACAGGTATCAATATTGGGATCGGAGCTTTGACGTTCAACTATATCATGCCAATTAAGGTGACGCAGCCACCGTACAACTGGTCCCAGCTCAACTCTGGGCTGGTGTCGGTCGGGACGGTAATCGGGTACTGCGCCGCCCTCCCTTTCACCACCTCGTCCGACCGCCTGGCCGCCCGCTTGACCAAGAAGAACAACATGGTGCGCGAGGCAGAGATGAGATTAGGTGTCTGCCTCCCTGCGATGCTGATTGCCCCCGCCGGGCTGATAGTCTTCGGCTTCACGGCGGAAAAGAACCTCCACTGGGTCGGGTACTTCGCTGGCGTCATCATGTCCTCGTGGTCCAGCTACTTCTACTTCACATTCGTGCTCAGCTATGCGCTAGACAGCTATACCGCGAACACGAGCGAGATGCTGATCGCGATGAACCTCGGGAAGCAGGCGATCAGCTTTGGGATGGGCCTCAACCTTCTGGAGTGGGTGCAGGAACATGGCTATGCCGTGATGATTTCTGGCGTGTTCTGCGGTGTGCTCCTGGCCAACCAGCTAGCTCTCATTCCTTTCATGTTGTATGGGAAGAGCATCCGGGCGTACATGGCGAGGACGTGGTTGGCGAGGATCCACAAGGATAGCGTGAGAGAAGTCATGACCGCCTGAGAGGATGGCCAGCTTTGATATCGGATTCTGGCGAAAGAACGCCTCGGCTTGATAGAGCTCTCCTGGGCGTAGGGGATGTGTATAAATACTGCGGCTTTTGAATAAGAGGATCCCTGACTGTTACCAATCCCCGCCCACAAATCCCTGCCAAGGCGAAGTATGGGCGTCGTCTGCCCACCATCTGGTTCCCAAGAAGATAGACCACAGCAGCTTCAGTAGCATGGCGATAAGCGGGAGTCCCATGGCAGCAAGCACCAGCTTCTCCCTCTGCCTGGCGAGTTCGCGCAGGCGTAACTGTCTGCGAAATTCGAGGACGGCGAGTTGAAGGTGATGTGTGTCCCCAACATCGAGCATGAAGGGCAGGTGTGCGTGAGGATTTGGGATGAGGTCGACATCCGGCATCAAATCTGCTGCTTCGTCGGCTGTCTCGAGGCCATCCGGCCCGGGTGGCCCGACCGGTGCTTGCCGCCGCGACCGGAGGACCTGCGGCAGTGGTTCCTCACGCATTGACTTCGGCGCCGGATGCCACGGACAGAGAGGGGAGCCCTTCAGGCTTGTTCAAGGTGTGTTCTGACTTTCTTCTTTGGTCCTGCGAGTGTCATAGAGCATGTAGAGGCGTGAGAGCCAGGGTGATGTCTAGACCCGTTCGGGAGGGCGTGACGCTGTCCGGCCCAGCCGAGAGGCACAGGCTCATGCACGGCGACGTCTTCGGCACTGTTGTTTAAAGAACAAAGAAGGCGTCCCAGTTTGGATAATGCAGAGTACGATGGCGCATGTCCCTCCCGAGGCGCCGTCAGCCGTGGCGGATGACGTTTGAGGAGGATTCGGCTGGGTGATGGTTGCTGAGCTGGGGTCATCCTCTGCTTGCGGCTTGCGGCATCTCGTGGTCAACCCAAACCCTCATTCCCCGGTCCACTGCCCAAGGAAAGAAAGACACTCATCGCGCTTAACAAACGTGGACGAGAAATAGCCGCATGCCTCTTTCAGGACGCGAACTTTTGCAGTGTACACAGTATTACCCTTCTCGGCCACTGCCAATCCCTCTGCGCCGCAACGCCGCTCGAGCATCCCATCGTCCCAGTTGGGCCGTCCTCTGCCAATCTCCTGCTCGTCATTGGTGCACCTGTTGCGGTCGTGCAACCCACGCGAGAAGCTTGGCGCGATAAGATGCCTCACCTCGTCTATGTGCCTTCACCTACCTCACCTCGATGGCCTTGAACTGTGAAGCCTCATGCTGGACCACAACTTGACTCGGACACGACTAAGATCTCGAACCCGTTCCACTCCAAAATGGCCTCATCAGTACGGCCATCCAAACACAGTACACGCACCTTGCCTTGGCTGCATCTGCTTTGGGTGCGTCGATGCAGGTGTTGGTTGTTGGGTGGGGAGGCTTGGACCACACCCACACCCGCTTGCAGGCCCAAAACGGCTGTTGGCATCCTCTGGCTCTTGGTCGAGATCGGGAGAGTAAGGTTCAATGGACTCTGAACGGTCGTCTCATTCTCGCTGATCTCGCCGATCCGACCAGCTGGTCCATCCGACGGCTTGGGTCTCGCTGCCTGGGGTGGAGATTGCCCAAGACAGTCCAGACTTCATCCACCGTCAGGCAGTCATCGCAGGGCCTGCACGGTGGGAGACTGGAGTTCTCTTGAGGCTTGAAAGCCACAAATCACTTTTGAAATGACCAAGAAAGCCTACTGCTCCATGGGTACAAATATAGAACCTAGCAAGGGATCGGGGCACAGGCAACGTGGCGACCGACATCTCACGTCTCCCTTCCGGCCCGCCTGTCTAGCCCCGATGTTGGCAAGTTCGGAATCCCACACATCCACCACCCGCCCACCACCCCGCCTGCGCCGCAATCCGCCAAGATCATCACTTGTCTTGGGATCTGACACTTGATATTTCGCAAGCCACAATCTGGTCTAGGTCCAACTGGAATATGAATTGTTCGATGGATGCATTGTTGCGTCTATCTACCTGGCATCACAAGCCGGGAGTTCGGTCGTGTTGGTGGTACTGGAAAGCATGGCTCTTGTAGGCTGTAGCATCGCTTGTCATTGATCGGCTAGCCGCGCCTTGCTCGCACAACAGGCAAACGAAAACGAAAGGCTCCGTTGGCAGACCTGTTGGTTCCATGCAAGAGGGAGCATTTGCATCACATCACCTCGCATTCCCTGGTCTGCCTCGGGGCGCTGTTGCTGATTGCAATCGGCTCCATTGCTCACCCCATCCAGCCCATTCACCCCCTCCATCTAAGCCCGGAGCCTCTGCCCCCTCCCCTGCTCAAGGTCAACTACATACATCTGTTTACTTCTGACGGTCCCCCCCTCCTCTGCCTTTCTATTTTCTCAAAATTTTCTTTGCCAACTTGTCAATCGCAAGTACTATTTCCATTTCTCGCTTCAGTTACCCCTCAAAGGTAGGTGTCTCCATCATGTTACCTGTCAGATATCGTCACCCTTGCCCTTCCTGTCTCGCCTGTATGCCATTCATCATGCAGGATCAAAAGCATACAGCCGCCGTACAACGCGGCCCACAGTAACTGCCCGCCAGGCGCCGCCCTCGTGATCGGCCATGCGCAGGAACCAACACGCTTGACCTCAAACGCATCCTGCCTCGTGGGGTGTTGTCTTCCCGTTGGCTCTACGTCAATACTGGGATGCTAAGTGTCACTCATGCACCTGCTGCGACTGTCTACCCTTTCTTGTGCCACTCGAGCCCCCTCCTTTCTCGTTTGTCACTTTTCTGTGCCCTTTGATCCATTCTTAACCCCTCTGTCGCAGAACTGACCACTTAATTTCAGTATCAACATCGGCTACGGCTCACTTTAAATCTGAGAGCACGGGCAAGTCACCGGGATGGCCAGCAACGGCCAGGTCGACGGAGCGGCGCAGGACAATGAGCAGTACGGCTCAGTTCGACCAGGTCATGTAGCAGGTGGCCTGGGTATATCATACCCAGCCCTGATCCAACGATCCGAGTCGAGCCAACCACTCATCGCCAACGCAGCCCCAAATGCCGGTCCCTCCTCCCCGCCGTACGACACTGCGGCACCATTCGGCCAACCCGACTACTGGAACCCTCAGCTCTCTGGGCGCACACTGGGCGGCTTCTCCCCTACCATGAGCTCTCCGAATGCAGTGCCTTCCGAAGGCGAGTTGAAGGGATCGATCTACTCCGCCTGGGATCGGGGCTCGAAGACGGCGACATATGAGAACCTAAACCACGACAGGGAGGCGATGGCTGGGGGACGAGAGCGGAGAACTGATGACGACTCTATCAGCCTGGACTCGCTGCAGATCCAAGATGAAAGCCAACAGTATTCCAGCGACACAGTTGGCTCCGCTCGACAGATCGATTCAGGCGACTACGACGACTTCAAGAAACAGGCGCAGGGCTCACCCCGTCCGCCCGGCGCGCCAGCCGACGTCCGCGTCAGCCGCCTGAGCTGGTTGTCCGTCTGGCTTATTATACTATCCGTCTACTCGACCATCTTGAGTGGAACGTGGCTCGGGGTGGCGATCGCACAGCCGAGATGGGGCCGCACGATATCGGCGGGCGGCTCAATGGACCTGTCAACTGCTAACGTCCTGACTGCCATTTTCGCCAAGACGATCGAGCTGTCTTTCGTGACGGTGTTTGTGGCTTTTATCGGCCAGGTCCTGACGAGGAGGGCCATTGCCACCAACGCAGGTATGACCATGGCGGAGATGACAATGAGGACATGGATCACTGTGAGTGCCCATTTACATACCGAGATCCGTCGAAGCAGCGCTCATCTGACTTGCCCAGCAACCGGGATCGCTGCTGGCGAACGGACAGACTCTACGATACGCAGGCCATACCGTCCTCGGCATCCTCACTCTGATCGCAACGCTTGTTGCGATGCTTTACACCACAGCCTCTGACACGATGGTCCGACCTAAGCTTCGATTCAGCGGGTGGCACGATAGAGACCTAGAGAGCTACGTCATGGCGTCTTACGCAAATTCGCTATACGTGAATAGGGCGTGCTCGACCCCACTGCATGGGCTGGATCCAGACTTCGCCGGTGAATCCTGCCTTGCTGTGCAGTACTCTGGAGACTGTATGCAGATTCTTACCCGAGAAGCTTGCGTATTTGAGACCTACTGACATGCTGTTCAGCATATCAGAACCTACTCAATTTCATGGCCACGTGGAGGGACATCAGCTACAACGGCAGCAGTGCGAGCCGCAACATGGCCGAGCGACCAACTCCTCAAGCGATGCTCTTTGACAATATTACCATGATTGGGTCTTGGATTGAGGCCCAGTACTCTGATACAGCGGAAGGTTTTAAGAAGCACGATAGAGTCATCAACAATGTTTCGCTGGCATTGCCGCATCCGGGTCAGTCAATTGAGATCTTGGAACTATGAGGCAGAGGGCTAACTTCTGGGCAGGGGTGTACAAGGCTGCGACCAATGACAAGAACAACATCCTTCAGCCCTCAGATCTCGATGGACTCGGCTCATACAATATCTCTGCGAGCGTAATATCGCCCGCGGTGAATGTTCTTTGTGTCAACATGAACAGGGAGGAACTCGCACCGTTGGTGTATACAGCCTGGCCAAACGCAAACAACACCGACAATGTGAACGAACCCAACCAAGAGACTGGCAACGAAGAATGGACAAGGGACGTGCCAGCACCATCCGAAAACGAATGGCTCAACAGTACCGTCGTCGACGATATTTTCCGATGGGGACCGAGCTACAAGCGAGTCCCGCCAGTATTCCAGCTGTACCCCATCGACAACAATATTATAACAAATACTACAGTCCAACCGTACAACGGCACGGAACCGTCGGATGCAATCTACCTATTCGGCAAGAGCAGGATGATGGACGACTACACCCTCTGCGAGCTGCGCTCCTGGCCGGCGATCCAATGCAGCACGCAGTTCGACGTCTCGGGTGTGACGGGGATGTCCATGGAGGCGCAGTGTGCACAGACAGAAGACTTCTTCCCCGAGAACGCAGAAGACCACCCGGACCCGGACGCGTATGTCCGTCACATGGGCGACGGCGAGATCGGTACTGTATCAGACTGGAGGATAATGGTGGACTTGTGGCAGTTGGCGATCGACCTGAACGGCGGCGTGTCTAACAACAACGCCTCGAACGCGCGGATCCTGACCGAGCTCGCCCTGACGGAGCCCCAGCTGGACGACGCGCTGCCCAGCATGGCCGAGGCCATCGCCGTGCTGGTCAGCAGCACCCTCGTCACGGCTTCTGTGGACACCCCCTTCAAGCACTACTGGGAGTACGACGAGGCCACCTGGCCCAACATGACCGACCTCATCCTGCCGGCGCCGGGGGCGCTGGCGAGCTTCCACGCCCGCGTCCGCACGCAGGAGTACGCCAGCTGGCACTCGTCCGACTGGCAGGGCATCTTCTACCTCGTGCTGGCGTTCACCTTCCTGCTCAACCTGCTGTGCCTGGGCTACTTCTGCCGCGTGGGGCTCGTCAAGGACTTCCTGGAGCCGACGAACCTCTTCGCCCTCGCCACCTCGAGGTCGCGCCAGCAGGAGGAGGCTGCTGCTGCGGCGGCGGCGGCCCAGGCGAGGGCCCTGGGCACCCCGCAGCCCGACAAGGAGAAGAAGAGGAAGACGAGCCTGGCCGTGCCGTACCGGCTTGCGTTCAAGGAGGATGCTAATCATTATTATTTTGAGGAGGCTGAGAATGAGAATGGGGCTGCCGCCGCGCGGGCTACGGCGCTCGACGGCGAGAATGGATTTGGACCGAAGCGGAAGAGCTATTACCGCCTTAGTAGTAGGATAGGGCTTTGATCGTATGGCTACGATGCGCCCGTCTGAGCTTGCTTGATAATACATAGCCGTAATTGAAGTTTTGCATCTTGGTACAACACCTCCCACCCCCTCGGGGGGGGGCAGAGCTGCATTAAACGTAGAGTGGCGCGACAAGGCGCATCACGAGAAGTTCCTCCATGTGCGCCTGTGTGCTCATCTTGGCCTGCCAGGCACTTTCATACTTGTTGCACATCCACCCTTTCCCCGATGGTAATGGCAGGGCCTCCGGACTGTTCATGTAGGATTATCTGATACGACAGGGGTTCTTGCTGGTGGTTGTACAGGATCTGGAACGGGAGAATTATTACGCATGAACAAGGATGCACAGGATGGCAAGCCAGATGAACTTGTCGATAGATCTCTAGGTATACATCCCCGGATAGAGTCACGGCTTGGACATGTTCTTGATGAGTTGTGCAGCGCGGAGCTCATCATGCTACGCGTTCGGATTCACCGCCGCTTTGCTATTGTCTGCCACTTCGTGGTCGCAGCAGGCGACTATTCTGGGCCCCAGCTGCAAGACCTTCCTGGGAGCACTCTAAGATTTCTGAGATTCTGTGACTTTGCCTGATTCTTGATCTGTTTGCAGCCCTAGAGTAATAACTCTCACAAGATTTGCTCGGGTGTCCGGTGTCCGCTACGCGTCCACAGCATATATGGTACTCACCGCCAAACTCCTGTGGAATACGCCTCCTGTGGGATAACCTCTCATAGCACAGCCTCTTATAGAACAACCTCCCATAGAACAACCTCCTATAGGACAAAACCCTACAGGACAAACTCTTATGGAATACTATCTTATAGCAGCACCTCTTACAGAGTAGCCTCCCTTAGGAAACCCTTCTATAGAGCAGTTTCCTATATGATAACAACAGAAGATAAGTAAGTCACAGGGACTCTGCGATAAATTTCTAACATTCTTTTCAACGCGGCTGTGTCACTGTAATAATATAGGTACTGTAAAAATGTAGGTGAAGTCCAACATAGGTCCCCACCGGCCTAGTGACCATTCAGGCAGTGGAGGGCCGGCCGTTGGAGCAGGGTAGCTTACATCCTTGCTTCCTAGGTGCTGAACCACTAGCACTACAGGGCGCTAAGAACCCAAATTTATGGGACGTTGGACCCGGGAAACTGGTAACGTGGGGCTACATGCGCTAAGCAGCAACAAAGGAGCTGTGTGCCTTGTTGTGTACATTTATTTCGGTGTCTGTGTCTCCGCTACCCACACCGTTGGCCCAATGCCAACACACTAAGACTAATAATAAACTCTCATTTCAATGTTGCCGTTCGCTAATGCAACAATTTCATAAGAACACGCTCTCCTCGATGTTCCTTACAGCCTTCACGATACCTCTTAATCTCAACCCCCCCCCCCCGGCGGGCTGCAGCTCTTGTGTCTTACACGCCGCCGCCAGCCGCGCCGCGTTGGCTGGTGAGTGGGAACAGCGTCAGCGCTCTTCAAGGTGGTCTAGCACGTCCAATTGAGTGTGGGATACGTACCTCCCGCGCCTTGCAGCGCGCTCGTTCTGCCAGACCACCAGCACGTTGCAGGTGACGGTGAGCAGGCCGATGATAAGGCTGAGGATGAATTGCGGGGTGACTTCGCTGCCGGACATCATTGTGGAAACAGGTGTCTAACGTGCGGAAAATAATGCTAGACGGAATGAAGACCGAAGAAAAGGTCTTGTTTTGGCGGGTGGATGTGGGGCTCGATGTTGCTATTTGGGTGTTGGTAGCCTGGAGGTGAGTAAGGCCAGGTTGATGGGCGGGTTTATTTGAATCTAAATGCTGAGAGACACGGCATTGGGGCCGGAGGAGAGTCTCGATTTATAGGCCATAATGATATGGTCCCTTCGACCACTAGGACCGCCGTGACGCTGATTCCAAGTACGCCGACGAGGTTTCCTGTTCTCGTGGTCCTTTTTTGTCTTGTCGAGGTCCTTGCGCAGTGTTTGCCATGCTCGGTCCTGGCACGCTAAGGGACGTTGACGTGAACTCGCCCCCCTTGAGCCTCCACGCGCGTGAGATCTTAGCTCCTGTTGTTGAATATGATGAATGCGTGAGGACGGTCCAGATGGTTCCTTGGTCAATTGGGGCCCTTTAAAGAAGCACCACCCCATAGACTCGGACTCGACAGTATCGAGGGATCACTTGTCGGTCTGGCTGAATGGGAGCACCTATCTCAGAGGTTGGGGTCCTTTTTCTTTCCCTCTCTCCTCTCTAACCCCAAAGGTAAACAATTGCCCTGTCTTGTCTCTCTGAACTATTCCACCTCAGTTATCGATCCTTCTATATGTGCATCTTGTTCCCCAGGCTGTCAACATTTGAATAGTTGGCAATGAAACTGAATCTGGTGGGTAGACATGACAACGGAAGACATCAAGCCTTAGCGCTAGTTTGTGTGGCCAATGGCAGCGGTGGTGTGCCTGAGTCCTCAGCTGAAGCTGCTCAGCCAGCATCATCTGCGACTGGGCAGTGTGCCTTGGCTGCTGTTCTTCTTTACGTCACTTTGGCTGCGGTCCTTTCTGCCGGCCAGTCGTTTCTGACTTCCGGTCCTTTCTTACGTCCGGTCTGACGTCCATACCCCTCTGGCGGTCCTTTCTGGCGGTCCTTTCTGGCGGTCCTTTCTGGCAATACGATGGTCCTTTCTGAAGAATCCCTCCAAGGAGCTCTGCCTTCTCGACGTTGAGACGAGCCCTCATTTCTTAAGAGAGAAAAATGTTTATCTAGGCGAGCTTCCTTCTTCTTGCCTTAATGATTGATTGTCCTTTCCGGTTTCTCCGACACACCAGACCCGTCGTGAGATCCCATAAGCAGGTGCTCCCGTAGTACCACACACACGAACAGACACACACACACCAACTGTCACCCAATCCCCCCGGGACGCCCCCGCCCCTGTTTCCCAGGTTTCTTTATCGCGCGCTTTGCTGGTGCCCCCTTATCGTAGCCCGTTCGGGCATTTCCCAGGCCGGAACCTGCAATGTCTGGCGCCCTGGGCCGCGCCAAGGAGCACGCCCCGGCCGAGTGGGAGCGTATCAAGAGGCGCTTTTGTGACCTATACGCCAAACAGAATAAGACTCTGCCAGAGGTCAGACAAACGCTCAAAGATGAGGAAGGCTTCGACGCAACGTACGTATTTGTCATTCATCACCTAGTCTTCCAACCCCTTGATCCTCGGAACAAGCAAATAGACCACTGCCCTGCCCTAACTTCTGACCATTCCATGACTACATCGGGCTTGGGCCCGATGCAGGCGCGGTGAGAAATTGGCAGACTGTGCGCTGATGGTCCACAGGGAAAGGCAATATAAACGCAAAATAAAGCTGTGGGATTTGCGCAAGAACGCAACGGTGGGAGACTACTCCCATATCGACCAGCTTAGGCAGTCACGGAGCAGGGTGCCGCTCGGTGATGTCTTCCTGTCGCGGGGCATCCCCATCACGAACAAAAAGATCCGAAGATATATGAGGTACAAGGGCCAGAAGGCGCCAGAACCTACTGAGGGCCAGGTGTCACCTCCGCCTGATCGTACAAGAGGCTCCTCATCCAGGCCTGCCCAAGATGACGACGAGGCAGCCCACCCCTGGAGTCTGTCCACTGCTGACAAGACGAGTTCAGGGCCCGACAAAGGTCGCTCGTCAAGCAGACTTGCGAAGCTCTTGAAACAGTGCACGCAGGGGGAGGACGAGATTGCCAACCTGAAGCTGCAGATGCAAGTGAGGCAGGACCAGGTTGCCGACCTGAAGCGGCGAATCCAGTTAGAGACTGCCATCTCCAAGCTGCCCCAGAAGGACCCGGCGCCCGAGATCTTGGCGGTGAGGGAGGCCAACTCCAAGCAGGAGTGGCGCGCCGTGACCATCCGTGACTTCAGGCCGGTCGGGGGGCCCCGCCCCGCCGCTGCGCCCGCGCACACACACCTCAGTGTCGACGACACCATCTTTGGTCCAGGCGCGCGGGTGGGCGACAAGGTCAAGAGGAAGGCTGTCATCGCCAGGCAATTCCGCGCCCTGTACCCATGGGTCAAGTCCATAGCCACCGTCGCCGCCGCCGTGGGCAACGAGCTGGACGATCCACACCGGGACCTGGGGCATTCCTCCCTAGCGATGTGGACGCCCATGTCCATGCCCATGCCCGGGCGGACGGGCCTCACTCACGGCGACACCATTAGGTGGGGTGGACATCTCTGAGAGGGCCACAGTGGGCTCCCGCTTGACTATTAGCGTGTGGCCGTCGGCCGTTCAGCAGTCATGGACGAGTGTCCTGTATATGAATACAAGTCTATGCCCAAAGGTCTGCAACTATCCTGTATAGAATTGCCATAGACCAAGACTAGCGCAATGCACATTTACTTTTCTCGCTTGCTTAAAACGAACAGCCTAGCCTGCCCTAACCTAAGCCGTCAGCCGGATGTCTTCCACTGGTTTGAGCGAGGCAGGTAGGAACTTAGGCAGGTAGGAACTTAGGCAGGTAGGAACTTAGGCAGGTAGGAACTTAGGTAGGTAGGTAGGTAGGTAGGAGGTATGGTTTGAGGCATCTCGGTAGGGGTTCATGACGACCTCAGAGCTCTCGAACATGACGTATCACTCTCCCGGTTCCAGGTTCCAGTCACCAGGAGGGAGAGACGGCTCTCCGGAGGTCTTTCGCTATGCTGTGATGTGTATCAAAGAAAATGTCCTCCTGACGGGCCATAACCCTCGTCTCCACCTGGTTGTACGTTGTCAGCGGGACATCCCATCACACGCGCGTTTGGGGGGGGGGGGGGTGAGAATCAGAACGACTCATTCCCTGAGTACAGCATGTTCGGACATGGTGGTAGTGTTAGAATCTATTTGGATAACATATTCTCCGTTTCTCTTTGGCTATTATCCGTGTCACAATTAACCACATCCCAACCCAGGGGACGCGAAAGAATCAGACTCTCCAGCTCGCTGTTGTGAATACCCTCCATCCGTAGAAATTCTTGCCCAGTGCGCCGCAATACACTTGGAATAATTATGTTCCCACCCAGAATGGATTTGCTCCATGTACACAAAGTTTTCCCCCAAACCTCAAAGCATTAAGCTTACAGGAGCATGGTACCGACAAGACTGAAGAAGAAAACAACGCCGGTCACCATGAAGGCGCCCATATCCAGAGGACCAGGGCCGCCAGCGCCTGCGTTGCCGCTGGAGGAGCCGGTGGCGGCTGATCCGGTGGCAGATCCAGAGCCAGGCTCGGCATCTCCGGTGGATGTACCGCCAGCGTTCTGAGAACCATCGCCCTTCAGGCCAGGGCCAGCACCGGCGCCCTTGTCCATGTATTGGCTTGCGCCTGTGGGAATGGCGGGCAGCAATGTGTTGCTCACGAGCCAGTCAGAGTCGGGGGATGGGCAGGCCTGGGAGGCGGTTGTCGAGGTGAAGCCACCGTCACCAGTAGGAGCGGCGTTCTTGGACAGGGCAGTAGCATAGGCCGCGAAATCGCTCTTCTCCGACACGCTGTCACCGTCGATAGACACGATGCCGTATCCGTTGCCCTCATCGGAGTACTCGTACACCAGACCACCGGAGTAGACGGACGTCATCTCACTGCTCATCAGAGCCTGAACCTCGCCAAAGCTGCGTCCATTGGTGATACAGCCATACTCGGAGAGGAACAGAGGAAGACCGTAGCCGGTAAAGTTCTTAACCTTCTGGTCCCAACCGGACTGTGTGAAGCTGCTGTCACACCATGAGTAGTCGTTGAAGGCGAAGAAATCGCTGCGCTCGTCGTCTGTACCGCAGTTGAAGTACTGAGCAAGCTGGAAGCGGTTCTGGGAAACATCTGCCGCTGAGTATCCGACAGGTACCGCCCTGTAGCCACGGTTCCTGATGTACTGGCGCATGTCACGGGTGGTGGCCTTGACATAGGGGGCAGCCAATGTGGTGTTGGCCTGGTCGTTGACCACCTCGTTTCCAGAGAAGAATGCCAGAGTGTTGTCATACTTGACGAACTGGTCCACGGTGGCGAAGACACTCTGCAAATAGACATCATTGTAGGACTCGGCAGGGCTGTTACGGTTGATAGAGTAAAGTGGGTTGTTGACATCGAGAATCAGGTAGATGCCAGCATCAGCCAGCTGGCTCATGCAGTCGTCGTGGCTGGCAGAGTTGTCGACGGTGTAGACACGGACTGTGTTGATTCCCAGCTTCTTGAACTCAGCAATGTCACGCTTGCAGGTATCAGTATCAGCCAGCGGGTCAGCCAGGTTGGATGATCCACCAGGCTGGTAATCGATGCCACGGACATAGAACCGGTTACTTCCGGCCCAGAAAGCTGTGAGAAAGGCAAATCAGCAAGAAGCGGGTATGGTTCTGGAGCCGGGACATCCTACCATTGCCAGAGGCTGAGACAGTGGGCAAGCTGGCCCGCTTGCTGGGTGGTTCCTGCTCGGTAGGAGTAGGATTGGCCGTGACGGCGGCCGTCAGCAAAGCCGATGCGAGGGCAAAGGACTTCATGGTGGGCTGTTCTGCGTTTGTGTTGAGCTCGTTGACAGGGAGCGAAGCTATTCGGTGTTGAGGCAGTCGGCGCCGTGCTACCTTGCTGCTGCAGTAGTAGTAAACAAGCGGCAGCAAAGGGAGGAACAGAGCGAGCGAAGTGAATCAATGTGTCAATTAGAAAAAGAAAAAGAATAGCTGATCCGACGAAGCGAGTGAGCCGGGTGTGTGTCGCGGATTGGGAGACAAGAAATATCTCGCAATCAACAACGATGGTTGGAATGTGACGGGAGAAAGCGAAAGGGTGGTTGGGTATGGGGAAGGAGCAGCAGGAGGAGGCCGTCTGATGTAGATCAGGGAAAAGGCCAATGGACAGGATAATAATAACAACGACAATAAATCATGCAACTCTCCTTCCTCCTCGCCCCTGGCACCTGGCCCCTTGCTCCTTGCTCCTTGCCGTCGCCGCTGCCGCTGGCGTCTGCGTTGCTAATTGGGCCCCCCTTGCCCCAATATGGCTCTGTTCCCCAGCTCTAGTTCCCATTGCTCTCATCCTGCTCGTAATTGTCAGGTTTAGCTTCCCGCCAGTCGTGGGTACAGTGCGCGTGTAAGTGGCGATACCCCTGTCTCGATCGGACAGGGCTTGTGGGGTACTTGCCAAGATGTGTAGGGCTTGCCGCGAAGCCAAGTCACTCCTTCCCGCCGCCCCTGCTCTGCCATCCTTGCTGACCCCAACTCTCGCACTCCCGGATCGTAGCTTTGGGCATTTTCATCTCCGCGAGCCAACCATGCTGCGCCAGGACGCCCTGGACGCGTATACTGCATCCTCTCCACACCACCCTCCCAGCCAGCCAGGACCACCACAACTCACGTTCGTATTAAGTGTCTGAGTATCTGGCTACGAGATTGACAGAGTGCGATACTTGTATTGCTATTAAGGATCGATCTGCGACACTCACTACCTGGCATCAGCCGGGTTAGAACTTGATGCTGATGATGTAGAGCGTGTCACTGTTTCGATATTCCTGTCTGTTTGTCTGATGTCCCTCTTTCTCACGGTTGTCTGCCGGTGCTCGGATTCAAGACGGCTGTCAGTAATGACGTCTGGCCTGATTCAAACCCCAGCGTCACAGGTTTGACCCTGGACAAGCAGGCAGGACGCCCAGACGCCCCAGCCTTTGGAAACCATTCCCTAGCAAACTCAAACAGACCATCGCCCCAAGAATGCTGGACACGCAGAACACAGCCGCAGACCAGACACTGTGCTCCATGTCTTCCAACCATCCTTGGTTGGGGTAACACACGGCCAAGGACGGGTTGACGCCGGTGCTGGACGGTGGACCGCAGCTCGCACACTGGCACGACGGTCTATTGCACTGCGCTGCACTGCCTCAAAAGCATATGAGGTGGCTGCGTGGGTCGGCGGTTTCAAAAGTCTGTTCATGACCGATGTCCAGTTGATCCCTTGGCTCGGCTCTCAAGATCACGATCGCCCTTGCTCGGCACCCTTCGTGATTGTGGGTAACCGTATCAGCATTGTGTTGTCGTTGGCCCTCAAAACCTGCTGTCCGGGTTTGTCGTCCGTCCCAGTCCACAGTCTTACACCGCAAATCAGGAGTCAGGACGGACCAGCCTCCACAGCCTTCCTCATTTCCACAAGTGTCCGTTATGCTTACCGTTAAGGAATTAGGCTTTGATGGCGATCCCCTTGCCTGACATTGTCGATATTGTCTGGGTCTGCAATCCAACCCACAGTAGCGCACGCTACCCCTGAGATGCTCATTTAACCCACATCCTAACACTCGCACCCCCATTCTCCCGCTGTTGTTGTTAACACCCAGAGCTGGCTGACATCGAGCGACGTCGAACAAAGCTTCACCAAGCAATTGCCCAGGCTCGCCCCAGGTCTTGGAATTGCTTGGCCCAACCCGCCTGGAGAAGCGTCGCAGATCTCATTCCCAGGAGCACAGTGTCAGACGTTGTGAAAACGGATTGCTAGGCGTTGGATGGATCTGTATAGAGAGACTGGGAGCAGAGCGACTTGGTGGGCTGGCCTGCCCACCTGGACAACGCATAAAGTTTAGCGCGTCACAAAACATGTCAATTGGACCTTAAGTCCGGACGATTCTGTCGGGTGACGTCGCGATCCACGATCGTAACATAGCACACAGTAACATTGAAAGCGTGAGCACCCGATATCAGATTGATCTTCCAAAGGAGCACGAAACATGTGAGGTGAGTACGGGTTCCGAACTACCGATGACAGTCGAGTGTGACGAGCTTTGAGACCTGAAAGGGGTGTCCCCTCGCCCTATCAGTCTCAGGGACCTCGCCGGCGGCACAACCCGATGGCTACCTACCTGCCGACCGCCCGGGACACGTGAAGAACCCCGGCTTCACCGTGCCTTTTCTGTACGCGGAAGGGCATGGCTTCATGACATGTTTGCTCGCTGTAATCTATCTGCGTACGGCTGTACCACGGACAGAACCGGTGACTAGCAGCTTTCTAATCCAGGGACTCACGGGCCTACTTGGTATCAAGGGTCCACGGCACACACAGCATTCCCTGCAGTGGGCGACTTTGAGACCCGTCGGAACCGTGGGCGGGTCGTTCCTGTGTCCCTTTGTGGAAAGGTTGCCTCAACTCTGCGGGCTCCCGCGCCGGGTGGTGCTGAGGTCACGATGGGCAATGCTGTCGACAATACCCACCTGGACAACCAGTCCACACACATCTCTGCCGGGGCGCTCTTGCTTGGGCTCGGCAATCCGCCCTGAGCTCTGGTCCATCGCGGCTGTGTGCCTCAAGCCGTCTCTCCGTGCCACCCACAGTCGACCTACCTGTGAGGAGTTCCTGTGCCGAGGGCGAGACTGCCGAACACAATGTCGCGATGTTACACGCGAGGCCCTCTCCGCCGCATGGGCAAGCCGGCACATTGCCTCAGCCGCCTACTCACTTGCGGGCACGCTTGCTAAGCTGGAGAGTCATCCGAGAAATTCCACTCCACATGCGGTCGGCATAGCAGTGATTTGAGGTTAGATGATATTTGACGGCCTTGTGAAGGCCAACTCTAGGTGGGCGTAGCTGCTTGTAGACCTCTTGATTTCGATGCCCTGGTCCAAAACTCGCAGTCAGTCCTACCACCCCCGATTGCGTAGAGCGAATTCGCTTGACAATCTGCATTCGTAAGGACAGCAGGCTCGTCATCGATCTATCTCTAATCTACATAATCAATTTTAGACCAGCACGGCCATGCCAGCCGCGCCACCATTAGAGCCATCGTCCGAGTTTTGAACGTGTCTCTCCGATTTACCTTATTTACAATCTCTTGACCAACCCCCGGAGCCGTTATGATGCGAGTACCAATGGTTGAGTACAGTAACAACAATGCTGTCTCCCCTCAAAATGCAAGTTACTACACGGCTTCCATCAGGGCCTTGCCTCGCCGCGCCAGGGCTCGCCTTAAACAGCCTGCACGTAACTAGCAGGCACGCTCTTCGTAAGCCCGCCCTTCTCGACCTCGGCCCAGCCGTCGCCGGGGTCCTCCTTGATAAGGACAAACCTCTCCCCCTCCATCATGGTGTGCTCGGTGTCGGACTGCGCCGTGTAGTCGTAGAGCGCCTCGACGTACCGCAGCTTCTTCGCCCCGCGCCGGGGCGCCACCGCGGGGCCCTTCTTCTTGGCCGCCGACGCGCCGCCTATGGAGGAGCCCGAGTTGCTGTACGTCGAGGGCGGCCGTGCCGACGCCCCCGTGTGCTGCGGCGCGATTGCCGATGCCGGTAGCACCTCGATGTACGACGTTGGCACGACGCCTTCCTTGTAGCCGGCGCGGACCTTGGTCCAGCCGGATCCAGCTGAGGGGAATGTCAGTACTCACCATTGCACTCGGGTTCGTGGTAGGCGGGAAATGAACGAGGGGACTCACAGTCAGGCTCCAGTACGACTAATTCCCTGCCTTCAGGTACAGAGAGCTCCCCTTCACCATTTGCCTCGAACGTGAACAGCATCTTCGCTTTCTCCTCCTGGTGGCCAGCTCCCGACCCGTTTGCCGGACTTCCCGGCAACTCGCTGATATATGCCGCTGGCGGGGGTGCAATGACCCTGTTCTTTCTGACTGATCCTGATGCAATTGTAGACGTAGGCCTCGTGCTCGTAGGGACCTCTGGCGGTGTCTCCTCCTCCGTGGGGCTCATCGCGCTCGTCATCGACCGGTGCGCGCTGACCGCGTATCCCGAAGACATGCTGTTCATAGTGTTGGTCCTAGACAGCGCGGGCAGCTCCGCGACCTTGTCGCTGGAAGCAGGGCCGGGGCTGAGAAGCGAGTTGGCGGATTCTTGCCGTTGCTGCTTCAGTTTCTTGCGCTCCTCCTTGGATGACTCGCCCGGGCACTCGGCGGGAACCTTCATCTCACACTTGCTGTGGCATGTGTAGCCGCAGTCGCGACAGTCGAAACCCTTGGCAGAGAGGCCCCATATTCTCTCGCCACAGAGGTCGCAGTTGGTTGGGATCTTGAAGGTTTGGGCTTTGAAATTGTGATTCTTGGCGCCGAGGGTGACGTCTCCTACGACGGCAGTGATGGTGGCCGTCTCGATTTCGGCGGTGACCTTTTTCCTGTCCACGGCGTGAAGCTGCTCCTGGAGCATGAACATGGCTGCGACGACAGTCACCTCGTCGGTCTTGTCTTGCCCCTCGCGCACCCTCTGCTTCGCCCTTTGCGCCCCTTCCACCTCCCTCCTCCTCTTATCTACTTCTCGCCTCAGCTCCCCAAGCGAGCTCTTAGATTTGTTGAGCACATTTCGCAGATAGATCTTGGCCGTCTCGTCGACGACCATCGTCGGCTCGTCATGCCACACGGGGCTCGGCTCGAAGACCCTGTCCGGTGGCTCGTTGAATGCGCCCATGTTGTGTCGGATGTACATCATCGAGTCGAGGTGAGGCTCGTTCCGCGTGATCTCCTCGGCTTGATGTTGGATCAGCCCCTGGCTCTGCTGCAGCATGCCCAATTCCAAGTGCGACGCCAAAGTCCAGAGTCCATTCAATTTCAATACCCGGAACTCGTTGAGATCCTGCAAGCTGTCCAGGATCTCGGGCAGGTACTCGTGATAGTACATCTCCTTCTGCTTATTGGTGACATTGATCGCTATCAGGTAGGTGTTCTTGATATTGTTCATCTCGATGATCTGTTGCTGGTACGCGCTCTGTGCCTTTGCCTTGTCAAACGACGACTCGGACTTCTTGCGCTTGCTCTCCACCTCTTGACACACGGCGTCGTATTTGCCCTTGGTCTTGCGCAGCTCGGAATACGAGGAGTCGCGCTCCTTCTCCAGCTTGTCGGCATACTCGGCATGTTTCTTCCGGACCTCCTCGAACCGCGTCCCGAGAACCTTCATGGGCTCTGCAACCTTCGTGATGAGGTCGTTCGCAAAGTTGTCGTGTTCCTTGGCCCGGCCCTCGAGGGTGGTCAGTTGTGTGGTCCACGTCGTGACGGAAGCGCTGTGTCCACTAATGTCAGCTCCTGCTCGCGCCCCCCTGATCTCTAGAGAATATCACACCCGGCCCGTTGCTCACCTCTCGATGGAACCAGGTGTCATGGTCGGCGTGTCACCGACACCGAGGCCCGCCGACTTCTTCGCTTTCTTCTCAAAATACTTGTTCGCGAGGGCCGTGAGTTGTTTCGCGTAGTCTTTCTCAATCGCGGCGCGTTCGCGGTAGAACCCCTGGATATCATCGAGCCACGCTATGCCATTGGCGACCCAGGCGTTGGCGGGTTTGAAGCCATCCTATGCGCCGATGTGGGATCAGCAGATGCCAGCTTGTATTTCATCTCTTCCTCCTTCTCTTCCCCCTGGTTCTCTCTGTTCTGCAGTCCCATACCTTCAATTCCGCGCCGAAGGTCGGCGCAACATCCACCTCGGCCATTATCCCTGTCGAGGAGTTGTCCGCAAGGAGCAGCTGTCATGCGAGGCAGGTTCGGAGCCTCTCTGCGGTCTATAAGTTGGGTTTGCGGGAATAAATGCCTCGGGAAAGCGGCGAGGGTCGAAGCTGCAGAGGCGGACTACAGTCGCGAGCGAAGTGGTGGGCGCAGGAGTTCGAACGATAATTCAATGGCCCCTCCAATTGCCAAGCATGGGTTAAATGCGGCCGCAGGATGGAGACGCCGGGCCAAGGATGACACCCTGTTGGGTTGGGTCTTGGATGACGGTGTTCGTCTTTTGGGGGTGGGGGAAGGGATAGAGCTTGCAGCAAAAAAGGGAGGGAGCAATGCAGTTGAGAAGTACATGTACAGGAGAGAAGAGTATATTCAAGGGCAGTGAGTGCAGTGCAATAATAAAAACAAAAAGACGTTGCCAGAAGATTCGTGCGACCTAGACGAGGCTTGCCGGTTAAGTCCGTCCAAGGCCGGCCAAGAGGTTAGACGGCCTTCACAGCCCTTTGGGCTTCGTCATCTGCCATGCGACGGCGGACCGCGCTGTTTGGGCATTGGGCAGCCACCCGAGAAGCCGTGCTAATCAACGAGTACTCCACATGGGTATAAGGATCAACCCCTGACGATGCCTTGAGCAGGCTGCCAGGAATCAATGCGTCCGCCTTACCACGTTGCCGCACTACTGGCGACATCGTTTGGACCGGATCATTACCATCGTCGGGGTCTGTCTGTCTTGGAGACGGGAAGGACGTAGATTGCCTAGATCGCAGGACCTACGTCTAACAGGACCTCACTGAAGAGCAGATGTGACACAGAGTTGACGCCTGCGATTTATTTGCGCATTGAGGCCTGCCGATGTTGACTGTCGAAAGGTGTGTTCTGCAGGTTTGATATTGTACTAAATCTGTACTCTATCTGTCCAGGTTTAAAGGTGCCACTTCTCTGCGACATCCCGTTGACCTTTAGAATACCCTCAGGCACGCCCAACATTGTGCAAATGGAAGGAGCGGGTAGTATGCGGCCCGCCTGCCTGGCAAGTATCTAGATGCTAAGGTACCTAGACAAACCATTAGATTACTGCAAGGGGCAAGTAACTGAGTATCTCACCCACTTGCCCGTCCAAAACCCACAGCTTGCGACTGCCCCACCACCCCGCCATCTCTTGCTCAATTGGCCCGACGACCTGACTGCTCAGCAGCTGCGGTGAAAGGCACTTTCAGGTCCGGACTAGACTCGAGCCCCACCACTCACATTGACGGTGACCCTGATATTGACCAACTTTCGTCAAAGCCATTCATACTTGTCAAGTCGCATACTGAAAACCGCCTTCTTTCAGACAAGACACGACAGGCGTCGCAAACGGACGCGCTTTTCACTCCCACTCCCACCTCTTGTTCCAGCACGAAGCGTCTCCCCTTAGCGCTTCCTGTTCTCACCCCTCACAAAACCTCACCCACCTCTGCTCATCGCATCGCCTCTCGTCGCGACGCGATCGTCGGCTCATTCACCATGTCGACTTCTTGGGCAGACGACGTTGAGCAGAGCAACCTCAACGAGCCTAGTTACGATGTTGAGGTCACCGTGTCCAACCTCGATGTCGACACCGACAACCCCCTCTCGTCTGCGAAGACCTTTGAGGATCTCAACCTGTCCGTAACCCCTGCCTGCCCATCGGCAAACCCTAGGTTAACATTCTGCGCAGCTCCGAAGGCATCTACAAGGGCCTTCTCGCCATGAACTTCAAGAAGCCCTCCAAGGTCCAGGAGAAGGCTCTGCCCCTGCTTCTGTCTAACCCTCCCCGCAACATGATTGCCCAGTCTCAATCCGGTACTGGAAAGACCGCCGCGTTCGTTATTGCCGTCCTGTCGCGGATCAACTACAGCAAACCACACCAGCCCCAGGCACTCCTCCTGGCCCCCACCCGAGAGCTGGCGCGTCAGATCCAGAACGTTGTCAAGTCCGTGGGCCAGTTCATCCCCGATCTCGTCGTTGAGGCCGCTGTGCCCGGCGCTGTTGACAGAGCAACGGGGGTTAGGGGCTCCGTTGTTGTCGGCACACCTGGCACTGTCATGGATACCATCCGTCGACGCCAGTTCGATCCACGAGAGCTCAGGATCTTCGTTATTGACGAGGCCGACAACATGCTGGATCAACAGGGCATGGGCGAGCAGTGCATGAAGGTCAAAAAGTACGTTCTCACGGGCTCCGCCCACCCTTTCGCAGCGAGCAATGCTGACCACTCGGAAACAGCATGCTTCCTAAAAACATCCAGGTCCTGCTTTTCTCGGCCACCTTTCCAGACCGAGTCATTCAGTACGCCGAGCGCTTCGCGCCCAACGCAAACTCAATGCGGCTGAAGCAGCAGCAGCTCACTGTCAAGGGCATTTCGCAGATGTACATGGACTGCCCATCCGAGGGTGACAAATATGATGTGCTCGTGAAGCTGTACGGCCTCATGACCATCGGTTCCTCGGTCATTTTCGTCAAGGTCAGTTACTAGATAATCCCATTGCGGGCTATGAAGGCGTGTCCGCTGACCTTTACAGACCCGCGAGTCGGCCAGTGTTATCGAGCAAAGGATGATTGCCGACGGCCACAAGGTGTCGGCCCTGCATGGCGCCTTTGACCCCGCTGATCGTGACCGCCTTCTCGAGGAGTTCCGCTTGGGCAAGACCAAGGTCCTGATTACCACCAACGTCCTCGCCCGTGGCATTGATGTTTCGAGCGTTTCTATGGTCATCAACTACGACATCCCCATGAAGGGCCATGGCGACTCTGAGCCCGACGCAGAGACTTACCTGCACCGTATCGGCCGCACAGGTCGTTTCGGTCGTGTGGGTGTCAGTATCAGCTTCGTGTCGGACCGCAAGAGCTTCAACGCCCTGGCCGACATTTCCAAGCACTACTCGATCGACCTGGTCCAGCTGAGCCCGGATGACTGGGACGACACGGAGGCGAAGATCCAAGATGTGATCAAGTCGAGTCGAGCCCAGGATACTTACAAGCCCGAGGACCTCCCCAAGGCGGTGGAGAACCTTGTTGTTGAGGATAAAGCCCCCGCCGCGCCTGCTTCGGATCCCACCCCGGCCCCGGCCCCGGCCCCGGCCCCGGCCCCGGCCCCAGCAACCCAGGGCTAGAATCGCTGGGTGCCGAATGCCGGGCATGCTGCGAATTGGGGTCCAGGAAGCACTTGGGGGTAGAAGCGTCTTTCACTGATCGGAGGCCGGAGTGACATAGCATGGGAGGCCGGGACAGGGAAAATCCAGCCAGCAGCTCGCCTAAATGAAGAAGCGGAAGAGTTCTGATGCTCTACCTTCCTGATGAGAAAACAACAGGAGGACGGCGTGGACGGGTCTTGTTTTGTTCTGACAGCTTGAAGACGAGCGTGAATCGCAGAGGACATCACCTAGGCTGCTGATGTTGGGAATTGCTATCCATGAAGAAAAGTTGATTGATGGAGGATCCAGGGAAAAGTCTAGAAGCTGTAATTAAGATTCCCCCAAGAGCAATGCGACATATGATCTGCCCAAGGTCCAGCCAGATTGTCGCCCTCTCACAAGATAGAATTTGTTGTGCGACATGTTCGTGGAAGCGCCGGACCTGCAAATTGGAAAGAACAAAGGCTAATCTGGTCGGTTAGTGGAGAACATGTGGCGGCGCTTGGCACGAGGATTGTGTCGCCCCAAGAAGCGCAGGAGTTCCCAACTCTCGGATCGACGAGCATCATTCGGGAAGCGAATGTGTCAACGACGTCAGAGGTCAGGCAAGCAATGGCTTGGTCGAACCATTGAGCAGACTGCACAGGACATGTTCGGCTTCCCTGCCCGCAGATATCGAAACGAGGAGGAAGCCCCTATCACGGTTTCGACGTATGGGCATCCGCCCAAGCTCCAGCCAACCTCGAGCCTGGAGGTGCAAGTGTCCTTCTCCACGCCCTCACACTGGTGGGCCGGAGTTGTGCTGCTAACGAACCCGACTGGCCCGCCCTGTGCCTCGCTTAGGCGTCGTCCCGGCCAGTGATTGGGTCGTAGGCCTTCGCGGGTGGTTGCTCAACCCGGACATGCAAAGCGGAAAAGCAGCATGGGACCTTGCTACCCAAGGGTTTGTTTGGCGCCCGCGACCCCGGCGGAGCCAGATTTAGGCGCCCCGTAAGCGCGCACAGGATGACCTCTCCAATGGACCGGCTGCCGGGCCCACAGCCACTCAGCCGTCTGGCCGCAGCACACGCACGCACGCACGCACGCACGTATACGGCAGAGTGGTAATGCACATGCATGACTGAGCTGTCTGTCTGTCTGCTTACTACGGTACTGTACCGCACAACCTTTTCCAAGATTGGGTTTCTGCCATTACCTGTCCTGGCCGGCAGCATGCCCGACCGGGTCCCCATCCATCCGCCCGGCCCACACCCTCTTCCCCATTCCTTCCCGCGCCCGCCCTGCCTCTCTCCACTACTGCTCTTCTGCTCTGCTGCTCTGCAACCCAAGAATACCTGCGCAGTCAGACGGTACTGGCTCTGTTGGAAATAAGCGCAGACTGACATCTGCACCTGCGGCATGCACGCACCCACCCAGAGACATACCCACCCACCCACTCACACCCATCCTCGAGCAACGGCGGTGGGGTCGCGGCACTTAGCGCGCATGGGAGAATCCCACCCACCCCAGAAATAGCAATCGCGGCCAACCATGAGGCTCAGACACGCCGGGTCTGACCTACCTCCTACAGGCACAGCAGCATAGCACGCAGCAGCGACATGTCTCTCCCGTACCCCTCGTGCTTCTTGGTCCTGGGGATCTGGAACCCCCCCTTCTGGATGGATCCATCCCGCCTCATGACGTTTCTCAGCAACAAGGGGGCCCGCTACCGCCGCCGCCATCACCGCCGTTACTAGCTAACGCCGCTGCTAATGTCGTGCTCTTCCGCCGCACATGTGCCATGCCATTCCCCGTGGGAGGGGCGGCACGGTAACGCAGCGGATTGGGTGGTGGGAGCATGGGTCGGGTCTGTATGTTGTGACACGCTCCCCCTTCCTGTGTGAGACTAGTCCTCGCTGTCTCTTGCTTGCACCGTCTTTATATCGAGAGCGGCTCAGAGACTGCACGTCGATATCGTCTGCTTAAGCGAGTGGGACGTCATTTACCCTGCCCTTGCCCTGCCCTGTCCTTGCTGCGAGGCAAGCGACCCTTGCAACCTGCAGGTTTGCTTCTCTTTTCTCTTAACTCTGCATTGTCCCTCTCTTGTTATATGGTCGTCGAATAGGACGCCGGACGGTCTCGTGGCCCAGCCCGGTCGCCCTTCTGATCATATTCCGGAAGTCTATGTTGGTCCTGCTCAGCCTCCGCGGGCCTGTTTTCTGTCCCTTTTACTTTGTGTGTGTGTGTTTCTATACTATTACTCCATATCTTCCGCCTTGCAGGCCTCCCTGATGGGTCCCCTTGAGACACTCGTCTAACTCTCTCTCTCTATTCCCATCTTATTTTTTCCTATCTTGGGTTCCCTGTCGTCGGTTTTGTTTCCTTCCGGATGCTATAGGGCTGTTGCGGTTTGTTTGATAGAAGCATTCCTCTCCCCGTCCTTGTCTCAGCGTCTCCTCCGTTTCGTGCCCAACCGGTTATCTGCAAAATCTTTCTCCTTTGTCCTAGCCGCCGACTATCTGATTCATCAAATTTCCTTCTGTTGGCGTCTTCGAAAACAAAACTTCTAGACAATGCTGAGATGCCGGCCATCTCCTTAATACCGGTCTCCTTCTCAATAGGTTAGTCAGGCAGGCATCGTCCGTCCCCTTTGTCCTGCGTTCCCAAATCTCCCATCGCGCCACCAGCTCGCGTGGTGGGCGGGTACATGAAATTACCACCCCTTCCCCTTTTGGATGTCGAGCGGTTACCGAGTTTTGCCTCAGTTGCCGGCTTGGCCCGTCCCTTGACCGCCCGGTGGCGATGTCGAGGTGAAGGGGAATTGTCCCTCAGCTGTGCCGTGTTTACTTTTCCTGGCATTCTCGACTAACATGCGGACCCCGTTGTCGACGAGCAGATAGATGTTGTTCCCTAGTATGGCAGCCGGACGGGCAAGGCTGCTGCTATGGGCCACTACGATACCTCTCATCGCGGTCAGAGCAACCGAGACCGCATCAGCGTCTTCCACAACAGGGTTCAATCTTGGATCCGACATTACAGCCTTCATACCATCATGCGCTGTATCATGCTTCGAGTCCTTCCTCGAGGTCAACTTCGACACCGACCTCTGCGGCTCGTCGCCTTCATTACAATGTCTTTGTCCACACACCGGTTCGACGGGATACACGATAGGAGAGGGTGCGGTCCAATGCATCGTAGCTGAGAACTCTATTAGAGCGTGCTCCGGTATGAGTGCCGGATGTAAGTCTGGGGATATCCGGTGTGATCGAGAGTCATATACACGATGATGAGGCTGACACCCTGGATAGCCGATACAGTCGCCAACGCATACGACATGTGTAATAATCAACCCAGTGCAGCACCGGCGACACACGCCACAATAATAGCAACACTGATCGTGCCTCCTACTGGCCCGGTCGTGGTGCCAAACCCGTCACCGACGGGAACAGCGAGCTCAAACAAGAGCTCGACGACAAGCTACATGACGCCTTCCGTCACGATGGAGCCCACATTATCCACAATCTCAGTTCCTAGCTCTAGCTCGACATTCATCACAAGGACGAGCTCGTCTTCGTCTGCATCCTCGTCTGCGCCCTCGACTGCTACAGCCGCACCACAGACAAGTGAAACTGGCGCTGCGGCAGCCCCAACAAGGTTGTCAACGGCGCAAATCGGGGGCATTGCGGGTGGAAGCGCTGCAGCCGTGCTTGTCGCGGGAGTTTTGGCCTTCTGGTGTTTCATGCGCAGACGCCGTGGCAAAGCAGTCACTGGTTTCTACCGGGTCAGAGACTCTTGGAGCCCACAGAGGAAAGAAAGCCCCAAGATCTCGGCGCCTCAGTATCGCGAGGCAAAGTCGATGTCTTTCACAAGGGCGCTGGCGCAACGGGCTAACCGAGCCAGCGCTCGACCTGATACCATCGGCCTCGCGATATCTCCCGAGGGCACAGGTATGCAGGGGGCGGCAAGGCAACCTGGTGGAAGCATGGTTGCTGCGAATGTGCCACCTGCGGCTCACCTGGCACAGAGGCGGTCGCCTTCACCACCTCCCATTCCGGCTCTGTCACCTCTCCGAACACAGGGCAACTTCAATTTCTTTGCTTCCCAGGGGCAGCCTTCACAACAGCAGAACCAGCAGACAAGCGCGGCAAAACCAAATCTGACTGTCGCCATCCCGGCAGCGAAGCCCCAGCAAGCCAACCGCTCCAGCACCATGTCCAACAACAGGATGCCGTTCAGCGGTGGGCGTGACAGCGTCGTCACCGAGTTTGCTGAGGACGGAGAAACAAGCGCTGGGCTCGGGTCGGCGCAAATATGGCGTCCCCCGAACACAGACCCGCAGTCCGCATCAACGTACTACGTTGCGGACAAATGGGGCAACTGGGTGCTTGGAGGGGGCTCGAGACCCGAGGAGCACCTCGTCGAGATGCCAACGCCCGTCTCCAAGACGGTCGCGGAGAGGGATGCCGAGCAGGACCGGGCCGTGCAGGAGAGCAACGCGGTCAAGGCGGCGGTCAAGGACCTGTCGTCCCCGACTTTGGGCGCACCTGTGGCGGTGAGTGTCTCGAGGCCAGCCGGTGCGCCGAGCAGACCGACAATCAGGCATGTCGCCCCTGAGAGTGGGCGACTGCCGATTAACACGAGAAGCTCGAGCGTGTATTCGAACTTTAGCATGAACTTCAGCCTCCCGCAGACCGTCCAGCCGGGGCCGAACAACCCCATGCCAAGCTCTGCTGGATCGCGCAAGGAGCCGTCACCAAACCCTGAGTCTTACTACGCGGGAGGTGGCGCCGGCGCTGGCGGAAAGCAGCAAGGAAGGGATCTTATTTCAAGACACAGGAGAGGATCCAGCAGCGGGGGCGGCGCGACCAGGGACCGCACAAACACCATGATGTCGCAGGACTCAACGACGACAATCGCGTCGTCGATTGGCAGCGAGGTCGGAGTGGATGCCTTCCCAGCGCCATCTCGCCAGTCGGCAGCGACTGAGCAGCAGGGCAACCTGTCGCCCGTGGTGGAGTCACCTGGGCGGTCCCCGGTATCCTATCCCAAGATACCCAGACCGCGCAGCAACGCACCGTTGAACAGGCCCGCAGAGGGCCCGCCCATGATGAAGCCCCTGCAACATCCAGCCCTCCGGGTAGTCAACTCGACGCCCAGCGACAGCCCGACCCTCGGCCTCATCGACTCCCAGAAGCCGGTGCAGGTCGGCAGCACCCCGGCCGCGGCGCCCCCTGCCCAGGCACGTGTCTCGTACTACAACCCGCCCAGGAGGAACCCGAATCCGAACAGGAACCCGGGCCAGGTCCGCTCTGGATCGCCGGAGACGCCGCCAGGCCAGCCGATACCGCGGCCCCTGGCGGTCCCGAGCAACAAGCGCGACACCACCAAATCGCCGCCCCTACAGTCGTTCCAGCAGCACATCAACAACCGCTCTCAGCTCCCATCTCAGTCTCACTCCCGATACGGGCCTATGTCCGTGTATGATGCGTACTCGCGGCCTGATTCAAACCCGCCACCGCAGCAGCAGCAACAACCACTGGCTCGACAACAGCCGTCTAAACAGCAGCAGCAGTACTACTACCAGCAACAACAACAACAACAATCATCACAACAATACCAATACCAAAACGAACCCGGCGGGCCCTACTCCTTCTCTCCCTCCCCATCACCCTCCCCAGCATCCGCATCCCAGTCCCCCTCGGTCTCAAACACAACCATTAAGACGGACAGCCAGTCCAGCCTCCTGGCAGCGAAGCGGCTCGGTGCCGAGCGCGCCGCGGCGCTGCAGATCGGGCAGGGTGACACCGTCGAAGCACGGCGGGCGCGGTGGCAGCGGCGGACGTCGAGCCTCGGCAAGACTGCGCCCGTGGACGCTGATGCGGGCGCGCCGAGGGGTGTTGTCTACCGCCAGGCTGGCAAGAAGCCCACCACCAGGGAGAGCGATGTCCCGCTTCCCGCCACGCCTGGGTGGAAGCCCCAGCTTACGCCTAAGCGGAGGGGAGATGACTTGTTCCTGAGCGTGCAGTGATTGTGTTGGGGATTTGATATCTTGTAAGAGATTGTAATATCAGAATTTTCCTGTTTTCTTTTCTTTTCTCTTTCTTTTTCCCTTTTTTTTTTTATCGAGATCTGGTTCATTGGCGTCGTGGGCGCAATCTTGGGGATATTTTGAGGGAGTTCTGGGAGTTCTACAGGGCACAAAAGAAGACAGACAGATCTTGACTTGGGTGGTTTCATATGGCCTATTATCACTATACTATGTGGATGGCCTGGCTGGCGTTTGGGCGAGTGTGTGGTCTACATTCTTTTTTTGTTACTCCTTGCCAGTTGACACATCTGAGATACCACACAAATTGCATTTTTTTTTTGATCTTCTCTGCATTGATCGTAATCTCTCTTTGCCTTCGAAGTGCACTCTTATGCTCTTCAACTCGTGTGACTCCCAATCTTCAACCTCGCCTTGATTTCCCCCTTAGCACGCCCGGGCTGATAGCAGCTCAAGGAAACGTAGGCAACCAACTAAGAAGGACACCCTTAGCGATGGTCAAGGGGGAGAGGGAGCGTGGTGAGGGAAAGAGAGAACCGACCGCATCCGATTGTCTCCCTGCTTGCCTCCTGATGGAATGTGTCAATTCAGGTCAACGCTCAGAAGATCGCCAGTGGGAGCAAACAGGCGACCATAGTCGAAGCCCAGCCTTGCCGCACGTCAACGTATGAACCACACTCTCAAAAGTGTGTATACAGATCACACAGCCCGAAGATGGCGAGACATGGTAAGTTATATATGAATGTCAATTTTGATTAACTTCAAATACCTAGGTACGCCCAAAACTCCGACGTGTCGACGCATGCCTTGAAACAAGAAGACATTCAAGTACAGAATCAGTCATCTGAAAACCAAACCATCCATGCCGTTTCCCTTTGCCGCGGGGGTGATGGTGGGTGCTCCTCCGCCTTGCCATCAACCAAATTGGATATGAATGAAAACGTAATATTGGCCAGGATGACCGTGAAGCCAAAAAGCCATGTGATCGCGTGGGGGAATAGGGACGGGTTGTGCTTAGGAAAGCTGAGGCAAAGCAGCATAATTACGGCGCGTATCTTGCGGAGCTCGGGCCAGCTATGGAGCGAGACGGCGCCCCGAGGAAGTCTCGGACGCTAACCTGCCTGCTAGGAGCACTCGAGACAGAGGAAGCAGCAGGACTGACCGCCCTCGATCTGCCTTTGGCTTTCGATGGCATGGTATCGGGGGCAGGAGAAGCCACAATGAGAGTCGAGGCCAAGGAATCAACAGGACTGACCGCCCGCTGTTTCCCTTTTGATGTTGATGGCGTGGTATCAGTGGCAGAAGAGGCCGCAAGGAGAGGCCGGCAGATATCAGGTGGTACCTTGAGCCCGATCCCGCGGGCCTCCTAAGCCCCGCTTGATGTCCCGAGGTCGCGCCCGCTGGCCATGGCCGCCGCTGAGCCGGCTGGATGTTTTGAGGATGGAGCATTGTTCCATGACAGGTACGTGTGGTCACCGAGTTTCCTGCAAATGTCCGGTTAGCACAATGTCCAACATCCTGTTACCTCGAGATGTCGCTCGCGTGCGAAAACTGACCTCGGCTTAAGTAAGTGCGTCACGGTGAAGATAGCACCGAGCAGGATGCAAATTCCGCCAACAACCAAGTATGCGATTCCTAGGAACGGGTTTCTGCCACCCATGACAGTCCTGGTACTGAGGACAATGGACTTGGTGCCCTTGTAGACGTCCGCAGGAAACCCTGGGGTTTGTGGTCAGTATTCATGCATTGAATGCAGTATCAGAGAAGTGGTCCACTAACAGTGAATGATGTCCACCTGGTACATCCCCTTTTCCATTTTCTTCGTGTCATTCCTCATGTACAGCTTGCTGAAAGTCGGCAGGCCAGCCGTTCGCATCCAGACCATGAAGTGCTCGTCGGTCCCGAGGTTCGGCGGGGGGTTGCTTTCGGTATAGCCATTGGGATACCGCATTCGCCAGTTGAGTGGAACAGCAACGGAGTCCAGCGCGGTCTCGGAGGAGATATTCTTGAACAGGTCCTTGTCGGAATCCCATGAGATGCCCGTCTCGCTCATGTTGTAAGCGGTGTTACTGTCGTCGCCCACGAGATACGGGCTGTAGAAGGTGTCGTTGAAGATGGAATTGGCGATCAGCCCGCAGGGATAAAATGGCTTGCCAGTGCCTTCCTCCGTCTTAAGAGGCTCACAGGTGGAACCGCTAACCTGCGACGCTGTGACATGCTTGCCAGCCAACTGTTGGTCGTAGAAGCTGTTGACATAGCGACGGTGGTTTTGGTAGAAGTTGGTAAGCTGGTAGTAGAAGAGCACAGGCGGGCCCATGTCTTCGGGTATGGTGAACTGTATCTTGCACAGCTGGGTCTGGTTGGTGATCCCGTCGAACGTGACGTTGATAGTCTCCCGACTCCATTGTGCCTGGACGTCGGTTTTGTTCTTGAACTGGGTGAAGACGTTGTCGGAGGGTACGGCGTCGAAGGTGCTGTTGCTGGCGTCCTTGTAGCATGACGTGTAGTCGATGGAGATCTCTTGGACCTGCGAGCTCGCGTATAGGAGCAGGCCACCTATGGGGGCGAAGATGATGCCGATGGAGAAAAAGAGGGGGAGTACGGTCTTTGGTGTGAGGATTGGTCTGATGCGTGGTCAGCGCTGCGCGGGAGGTCCGCTCATTGTCGTCGACTTACTGCCATGCCTTCAGCCGCTGCTGTCGAAACGCAGTGTCTGTTGGTTGACACAATCATCAGCTACATGCCCCGAACGTTGTGCAGATCATCTCAATTCCCCCCTGCTGCCCCAGTTGCCCCAGCAGAACGTCCAGCAGAGTGTGTTTCCTCATTCCTCTATTGCGTTTGTGGGTTGATTGGTATCGCTATTGCGGTGGCTGATGTTGCGGGCGCAGGCGCGGGTGCGCCGGGTGGGACTCACTGGCTGGCCTGCGGCTCTTCTTCTTATCATTTGACTTGCTCCCGGAATCCTGGGAGGCGATCGAGTCGGTATGGCCGACTCTAGTCGGTGAATCGGCCATGTTGATGGAAGATAGCGTCGACGATGTCGGTGTGGGATGCTACTAAGGGAAAGAGAGTCGGTCAGGTCGGTCGGGTTGAATGCGATGACATGGGCGTGTGCAGGACAGACGGAGACGGGACGTGCATCCGCTCTTTGACGAGACGGCACTGGAGAGGGTCCGAATCCAGTGGCAGAGGCAGAGGCAGACACCGAGGCGAGCCTTCGCGTCTGCTGGAGTGCCGCTGGAGCGCTGCAGGATCCGACCAGTCTAGCGTAAGATTGTGGCTTGGCCCTCTGTGCCAGTTCCCAGTCGCAGGCGCTGCAAAGGGAACCAAGGAGGCGCAGCTGGCTTGGAAGAGACATGCGAGTTTCCGACTGTTCAGGGGGACCGCTTACATAACCGTCTCTGTCGGGCAACTCAGGCGGGCAGGCGGGCAGTACTGTAGTGCAGTATGCGCCTTGCTAAGTGCGGCTGAGTGAGCAGTCTACTTGGAAATCGAATCATACTCGATGCAGCTGAACTTGGAGCTTTGCAAGTGGAAGGCTGAGTCAAACCCAACTTTTGGCTTGCAGAAAGCTACTTGGGGATTGATTGACGTAGCGTACGAAGTCGGACTACACAGTATGGAGCTGCGTATCCGCCCCAGTGCACCATGGACTTGTAGGACCAAACCAGCAGCATGGGCTGGGATGCATCACACCAAAACACTCACTAGAAACTCAAAAATATCTCTGGTTGATTTTCAGAGTTTTGTATTGTAGTCAACCTGATCGTATCCACCTCGGCTGCTCGGGCGGCAACTCATTGCCCTGCCTGCCTGCCAGCTGCAAGATGTTAAACTCGCGAAGCTTTTGCCACCCTACCTTTGGCCTATCGTGTCTTGCCGGGCAGCCAATGCCAGCCAGGCTTTCGAGTCAGAATCAGCAGCTGCCGTCACTCTGCTGCGCAAGATGCTACTACAGACGGGACAGCTCCAACAGACAAGGTTATGGAGAAGTGTCTTTTGTGTGTCTTTGTCAGGGCGGCACGCTCTGTTCGAGCAGCAGACTCAGCAACAAGCAGCCACTCAGTCAGCCAACCAGCCCGAGCCATCATGCCGGGTCATCCGGCGATCCGGACTGCAGTCTCCCGTCGAAGAAGCAATGCGAGTGGGATAATTGAAGACGTGTGATTCGATGTAACTTGGTGACCGGAGACCGACGTCAAGCCGACAATGCTCCCTCACTCGGCCAGACTTCATTGAAAGAGAAAAACCTCGTCCTGGGCGCGCCGAAGAAGCGGTCATTGCGATGACAGGCATAAAGGAGGCGGCGAAGAATGAGTGGACCTCCAACGTCAGATGCTGCATCAGCCGGGCAGCCGGGTCTGCATACTGTGCGTACCCAGGTACCGACCGAGGTACCGTACGAGGTAGCTCGATAATATAGTCTGGACCTGTCAGTAAAATACAGGAGGCGCAGAGGGCAGCGCTGATGTCTGGCGATTGTGACAATAATAACCAAAAGAATACGGGAGACATGGGGAAAAGCGGACGAACCGCGGTCGGGGATTAAATGGTGACATGTCATGGAAATGATTGGGGTCGTGATAAGATGGGACGGCATGTTTGAGGCTGCAAGATTGCTGGGAGGATGCAGGTCCACGGGTTCGGGGGGCGAGCTGCAACAGAAGCCTTAGAGAAGCTCGAGAAGCTCGAGAAGCACCTTCGGTTCCCTTCGCTGGGGCGGGAGCTTGGGGCCCTCCCAGCAGGGCGTGCAAGGGCAGGACTTGGCTGGGCTGCCGGGCAGGGCACACAGCAGGGCACTCAGGCCGAGGGTAGCCCCAGTCCACCACCTGGATGCAGAGGGCCACCCTCTGGTCTGTGCCCCATCTTCTAGAAGGCTTCCAAGGGTTCGATTCGATGACGGGAAGGGCGAAAGAGGGGCAGCACTAGGCCAGACAGCTGCGGAAGGTGCGTATGCTGGCCCCTGCTCGTCCGCGGATGGCAGGAGGCCAAGCCCGGCAGCCGGCTTTCATGTGCCCTTTCTGGCCTCTGCCCTCCTTCCCATGGGGGGTCCCTTGGCCCATGCTTGGTCGTTCACTAACATTTCTTGACCTCTTGGACTGCACGTTTCCGATGGCCAGATACCTCGGCGGTACGAGACAGCACGGCCATGCCAGGTGACATCTTCTGCTGCTCATTCCCCCACTTGATTGCCTTGCCCTGCCAAACTCGGGCAGAGCGAGCCAAAGCTCCCTCACCAGTTCCACGCTCAATCTCCTGGCAGTCATTTGAATCTAATTGCGACTGCTCTGACCTGCGTGCCAGTGAGGCAGCTGTGTACCTGTCTACCAGACCTGCGCTGTCTTGCTCTGCAAAGCTCTGTTCTGCTCTACCTCGGGCCCTGCCTCGACGTACCCTGCCCTGCCCCGGCCTCTCTCTCTCTCCCTCTCACACTCACTCTCTCACTCTTCTCACCGACCTCGTCTCGAGATCTCTTTCCCCGTCCGGACCACCCCTAGCCCGCTCCAGTCTCCAGTCTCCAGTCTCAGTCTCCAGTTTCCAGTCTCGGGTCTCCTCCCTCCTTCCTCGCCTTTGACCTCCAGCCGACCTGTGACTGCTGCTAGGCTACATACTAGCTCAACCGGTTGCCGACGTCAAAGCTGAGCTGCTCAGATCGGCCCTCTTCTCCAGCTCAACAACCTCCAGCCCTATCCCACCCCCTTCGCTCCACTGTCCTTTTCCGCCACGGTTGTCTGTCTTCTTCCGAATAGCTTCCTGGTCCTTCAATTCCGTTCTCGATCAGCGCATCCAGGCCTTACCAATCATCCCACACCAATCATCACGGTGTCTCCGATATTGCCTATAACACTCCGTTATTGGCATACACCACGCCTGATACCGTTCTCGCCTGCGTGCCTTACCGGCCTCGACCCCGACTCAGTCCCCTACCCAACGTCGCCTCCTCCCTTTTAAGCTCGACGTCTGCGTCCTCGCCCACAACTTCTTGTGCTGCCGGCGCTCCTCTTTTCGCTATCGATATTCATTCCGACTTGTGTGTATTCTTATTCTGCTTGAGCTTGTATCAATCGCAACCGCTCTTCTTTCGGTAAGTCTTTGCGACAGCTCAGCTTCCAGGCCCTCGGTCGGCCGCAGTACCACAGATCCCCCCGGCCAGCACGGGTCTCCCTTGACGCCACTCCTGCACACTGACTTGCGCGCCTTACCATCACGTTGCGCTTTGACACTGCGGCCTGCATGCGAGAGGAACCTACCTGTCGGTTCTCGCAGCTGCACTGCCTTGAGCTTCCTTGACTGCTCAGGGTTGCGGGCTCTTTGAGCTGGCTCTGACCCCCTCCCCTTTTGCTCCAGCCCAACATGTCTCAACTCCCTTGCGCTCTTCCCGCCGCCTCACAACCTACTACAAGTCTGCTCTGCGGCACTCGTGCCTCAACCTGCAGCTTGTCGATGCTAACGTGTCAAAGCAGCCTTGTCGCAAAAGTAGACGCCACAGGACCCCACTCAAATAGCTGAAAGGTACGGATAAGAACCCTTTCTTGACCTAGCCCGGTATATCGGACCCATCCCCAGGACCGTGCCTGTAGCAGACCAAACAACAGCCGCTCTTTATAGGACCAGGCACACTCTTCTGTCTCGAAAGAAGTCCCCTCCCTCTGATTTGTCTTGTGTTTCGCAGCTTGCCTTACGCCGTCCGCAACATGACTCTACCGGCTGCTTACACGAACGAAATACAGGATTTGAACAGCCAAGTGCTTCGATCCAAACCCCGAGATATCCTGCAGTTCTGCTGTGATCACTTTGCCAGCCGACTGGCCTCGGAACGGAAGAAGAAACTGTCCGAAGACTCTCCCAACAAACGCCTCAAGATAGACAAAGGTCGACCACCCGCCATGTCGAGCAGCTTCACCAGTCCCTTTGGGGCCCACACAAACCCCTTCGGTTCCAACGAGGGCAGCATGATGCAGAGGGTCATGGAGGAGGAGGAGGAGAACGACACCGTTACCTCGCCCACAACTGGCTCCTTCAACTTCAACTCGGGCTCCATGTTCAGCGGCCCCTTTGGCAGCGATGGCAGCTCCGACCCCCCCTCCTCACTGCGCAGCCCACCCAACCCCGAGAACTTCCCGGCTCAGTACAACTTCGGCCGTCGAACCTCTGTCTCTGCCGAGTCCCTTAAGCCTGTCGCGGATAACAACGATAACTGGCAACCCCCGGTGTTCCCCAAGTCCGACGAACAACACACGAGGCTCACAAATTCGATTGCCAAGAACTTCCTGTTCAGCCACATGGACGACGAGCAAAAGGCCCAGGTCCTAGGAGCGATGCAGGAGAAGCCAATTCCGGCAAAAGATATCAAAGTACGTTTCTGAGACTGCCTGACTGATTCATGCGGTTCACGGCCATGATTAATTGACCATCATGTTAGGTTATTACCCAGGGCGACGCTGGGGACTATTTCTACGTCGTCGAGAAGGGAACCTTTAACGTCTTTGTCAACTCGTCCGGAGTTCAACAGCCCGGCCCTGATGGTCTTGGGACCCAGGTCGGCAGCATTGGAGAAGGAGGTTCCTTTGGCGAGCTTGCCCTCATGTACAACGCGCCCCGTGCTGCTACTATTATCTCAGCTGAGCCAAACTGCATGCTTTGGGCCCTGGACCGACTGACCTTCCGCCGGATCCTGATGGAGTCGACGTTCCAACGACGCCGCATGTACGAGAGCTTTCTGGAGGAGGTGCCGCTGCTCAAGACGCTCACATCATACGAACGATCCAAGATCGCCGATGCCCTCGAAACGCAGAAGTACCCACCGGGGACCGCCGTCATCAAGGAGGGTGACCCAGGCTACGACTTTTTCCTGCTCGAGAGCGGTGAATGCGACGCATACAAGGAAGGTGTCCACAAGGAACGGATCAACCTCAGGCACTACGAAAAGGGCGACTTCTTTGGTGAGCTGGCGCTGCTCAACGACGCGCCTCGTGCGGCCACGGTGATCAGCGTGACGGAAGTCAAGGTTGCCAAACTAGGCAAGAATGCCTTCAACCGCCTGCTAGGCCCGGTTGAGAGTATCATGAGAAGAACAAAGTACGAAGATGTCAAGTCCGGTGTTGAAGATGTGGACCCGCTCCAGTCGGCGTAGCCAGCTACGGCCTCTTTCCTGGACCTGGAATCCGGACACGGACAAGATCACTAACATGGCCTGATTCACGACAGATCTGGAAGCATGTCCCGACCCAACTCCCGAAGAAACACGACGGAATGCGGCCTTTCGCGCGGAACCCCAAGGATGAGGGCCTGGACGACGGACGGACAGCTGGTGGAGGCTTGAACGACGGTACGGTATGTATGGACGCAACGCAAGTGCAAGCGGAGGCTTGAACCGGGGGATTGGATGTGGGACGGACCACACTGGATGCTGGAGTTCGGCTACAACGGCGTTTTTGCGGGTGACGGCATTATCGACTGGCAGACAAGAACACTTTACCTCTTTCCTTCGCTAGCCTGTTGTGTTAGGAGATTATTGTTTTGTTTTTGGAACATCAGATACCTATGGAACAGAAAAGACTAGTGCTGCGGTGGGGCGCTGCTCCGGAATTATAACACCTTCATTAATACCACTACACACGGGGTGACATCGTTGAAATCGTTGGGACGAGAATTCGTATTCGATTGTGACTATGCCACCACTCTCTGTGAAGCATGGTAACAGTGTTGGCCTTCAATAAGATATGTAAAACACGCCATATCTTGCATGATCTGCTCCAAATCCTTGGGTGGACTGGCTTTATCATCCACTGCCTCCTAGCTTCTCGTACCATGAACGAGGCAATATTTCGATCAAGAGCATGCCACTGGGCTCAACGTTATGAGGACGAGGGTGCTGCTGCTTGTGTCTTGCCTCTGGCAGGATCCCTTGCCGTGGACGCAGAGAATGGGTTGGGGAGATAGAGGTGAGGCCAATGTCGGACAAACTGGGGCAAGCTGTCCTCTGCACCGGAGCCAGTCCCATCGTAGAATCACTGAATACAACCAAGTGCGCCTGCCCCCTCGCCTCAAGCATCCGCCCGCACCTCCTGCTGTTGCCCCCCGCCCGTTGCCCTCTCCCTCATGATGGCGTCGACCTCCCTCCTCAGGCCCTCGGCAGCGACCTCGGCCTCGAGCACGCGGCCCACGCCCTTCCGCCAGGCCTCGTCCAGCCCCGTTATCTCGCCGCCGTTCTCGCGCTGCAGCCTCTGCCGGCGCAGGGTGACGAGGTCGATGGCCCTCCGGGCGGCGGACACCTCGCGCTCGAGGGCGCGCAGCTCCCCCTCCAGCTGCCAGTTGCCCACGAGCCACGCGTTCTTGCCGTGGCTGTCTAGGAGGGCTAGGTGTTGCCTGCGCGACGAGAGGTAGGATGCTGCTGCGTAGGCTTGGCGGAGGGCTGACTCGAGGGCTTCGCGGTCGTCGTCTTCTGGTAGGTCTGGTAGCTCGTAGCGCGAGAGGTCTATCGCGTCCAGCGGTGCTGGTTTCGAGGGGTCCGGGCTGGATGCTATGCGGTCCAGCTCGGCTTGGATCAGGGGGCTGAAGGTTGGTTCTATTGGCGGGGGGAGGAGGGCGTGGTGCGGGTCGTCTGGGACTGTGGCGCGCTCTGCTGCTATGAGGGCTTCTGCTGCTTCGCGTTCGGGTTGTGTGGGCTCTTGGTCGACGTCTGGGGGTGGGAGTGGTTAGTGTCTTTGGGTTCGTTTGCCAGTGGTGTGTCTGATATGAGGAGGTTTTTCGCGCGTGGGACGGGCTTTGCTTACATGGGAGTGACTCGTGGACTGTCGTTATTGAGGGCATGATGGGCGGCCGGTTTGGAGGTGTGAGCCTGTGTAACTGCGATGGGTTGCTACTCTCATCTGGTGGCCGGTCGCAGTGTCGGTTGGACTGTCGCGAGGCTGAAGACGGCCCTGGGATGGCTGTTTGCTGGTGGAGTCGCAGTGGACCTGTGGTCGCTACCCTGCTCCCCAGCGAGGAGCCCCTGTCCCTGCCAGCAGGTGGGGGCCAAATAACTCACAGCCCAGATTCACCTCGAATGTACACCTGCAGGCCACCAGTTTACAACTGCATAACTGGATACCGGTCGACGATTTGTGTTGTCAACATCAGCATGAAAGCCATTGGTCTATCCACTGCATTTGATCTTGCTGAATGGTCTCTAGACTCTTCCTGAGATTGAAATCCACTATCATTGAGACTTCCGATGCGTATTTCGCAGCATCGTCATTGAACTATATTACAAGCTGCGTTCGCATAGCCTTACAGACTCAACTCAGGGTGTGGCCCTTTTCTGGGACCATACAGGCACAAGTTAGGGGTCTGAAGGGCTCCCAGACTGGATCATCAAGGATTCTTGTTCTCACATTCTCTGGAGTTCGTACGGCCACGGCGCTCATTCTGAATTGCGTGGTCACAAAGAATATCGCTACCAAATATCCACAGCAACCCAGCCGGTGTTGGGAAGTGGCTCAAACGCCACTGCGTCAGGATATGTGTCCAAATCCAGACGGGTTTGACAGCAGTGGCTGCCAGTCCCTCAGCTGAAAGCAAGTGCAGGCTGAGGCTTGCAGGAGTTACGACAATCACAATTGCAATACTCTTAGATTACAAGCAAGTGGCTCCTTGCTTGCGGGCTATGGCCCTCATCCTTTTGTGAGACATCATATATCTGGGGAGCAACCGGGCATTGGGCACACTCCGTCTTCGCTGTACCATGATTGTAGCTAGATCCAAGTGCAACATCACAGATGTGCATTCCTCATCTTGCCATGAGCGGTGGACCTCGTTAAGTTGCTCCCCGAGGTCGCACATAACCTCATGATATGGTTTGGCCTGGCAAGGTCCGGTCCAAAGGATCTTCTCAGGATTTGTGATGCTCTGGTACTTGCTTTCACAGGATGTTTTGACAATGTGTCTGGCCTTTCTGCTGTTTCTTCTGCTGGATCATGAGCCTACCGATTAGATTGTGTTCTCGAGCTCCGTTCCTAAGGCTTGGATATTTATGCGGCAAAGATCTACCCCCTTCGAGACACAGACAAGCGGGAGGCAGGCACCCCAGGCACTCTGAACATGCAAATATTCCTCCCTCACATATAATCATATGGAAATACATGCAGGGACCGTTTCGTCATCAAACTCGTACTTTTGTCGAACAGGCCCCCTTTTAGGGCCCTACATACACAGGCAAAAGGTACAACCACACTAAAGTCAACAGCCTGCCTTTTGTGATGTGCCAACTTGGTAGGGACTTGGTATCAGCTCCAATCCGTTCGGTCTCATTGCAATCTTTTCGAAGTTGTACAAAAGGACGCCTCAAAATCACCGAGTCACAGCCCAGTGTTCTGTCGGACTAACGAGGCGTTTGTATGTCAACACGGCATAGCTGTTGCACGTGAAACAAAGTGGAAGCCTGTTCAGGCCGCTAAGCAGTTGCTCAAGCAACAATTACCGCATTGAGACCACGGGTAATAGATCAGTCGTCTCGAAATGGTGGCACACAACTGTCTCTTGTCTCTCCCCGCGCTCTGCTGATTTTGAGTTCCCATTCCCGGTATACTGTTGATCCATGGCAGGATTCTTTTCTTTTTCAAATGGCCTTAGCCTATGCTTGCCTGTGGCCCAGATGCAGAGAGCCACAATTTGTGTACATATTCATTCAACTTGTTTTGAGACATTGTACATTCCACTTTTCCATGCGGAACTGCGTCCTTGCCTGCCCAACGTACGAGGCCATTTGTGTGCGCCCGGAAGTGGCTAATATTGTCTCATTTTTAATCTTGGCATGTCCGTTTAGGCGTGAGATATCAACCGTTCAAATCTGCTTCATTGTGGGCTCTTTCTCCTCGAGCTTGGTCAACAGCTCCCATGAGATCTTGCCAAGATGCGGTCCACATTCAAGCCCCAACGACTCGCTTCCTTACTCCCCATTCTCGTTCTGACGTCTTTACCTTTGGTCAATGGATCAGCTATTCCGAATGGTGAAAGGCGTGAATATTCTGCATGCCGCCGGACCAAGGTTGCAATCCTGTGAGTATGGCTTTTCTTCAGGCTATCGTCAATCGTTCATGGGAACCTCTGGCTAAAATGTGGAGATGAAGAGGAGCGGGAATCGCAGGAATCACCACGGCTGTAAGTTGTCAAATCTTGCGCTTCTCCCCAACGATTTCTGTGGGACCAAGGATGTTTACAGCTTTGTTTCCTTATTTTAGCAAGCCTTGTCCAATCAGTCCGTCACGGACTTCCTGATTGTAGAATATCAGGGTGAAATCGGTGGACGAGTTCATCACGCCGACTTTGGCAAGGGGCAAGATGGCAAACCACTTCTGGTCGAATACGGGGCCAACTGGGTACAAGGTCTCGGTACTCAAGATGGTCCAGAAAACCCGATCTGGACATTTGTAGGAGCCCACTTCCCCATGAATTGCGAACCCACCACGGATCGCTGACACATGGCTGCATTTCAGGAGAAGAAGTGGAAGATTGCGAGTCAAGAGTCCAACTTCTCCCGAATCCTCACGTACAACGAATGCGGTCTAGCAGACTTCGAATCCGAGATAGAAGAGTACGAAGATGCCTACTTCCGCATGACACAGGAAGCCGGCGAGCTCCTCACAGACAATATCCAGGACAAGACGATTCGCGAGGGTCTCGTGCACGTTGGATGGCAGCCAGACCAGCGCGACTATCCGGCCGCAGCTGACGCCGTCGAGTGGTGGCTCTACGATGGCGAGCAGGCTTACACGCCTGAGGAGACAAGTCTTGTATTCAACTCGGTTCGTATGATCCCAGTGTTTATGTCCCTGCCGATTCCCGCTGCAGCTCCATCCTGAGCCCTGGGCTCGTTGATGAACTATCCTCAAGTGAACCATTTGGCACGATGCGTCATACACCTGCTCTTTGAACAGACTGCTGATAGCGACAATATAGGCTATGAAAAACTTCACTTTCCTGCAATACAGTGGCAAGAACAACTTCGTTATCGATCAACGAGGCCACAATACGTGGATTAAAGGCGAAGCATCGACGTTCTTAGGTGATGATGACCCACGGCTTCTCTTGAACACCATTATCAGCAATATCGAATATTCAGATGAGGGCGTTGAAGTCACCATGGAGGATGGTTCTTGTATCTCCGCCGACTACGCCGTCTGCACGTTCAGTTTGGGCGTCTTGAAACATGAATCAGCAGTAGAATTTGATCCTCCCCTCCCAGACTGGAAGAAGACCTCCATTGACATGTTCAACCTGGGCACATACACGAAGATATTCATGCAGTTCTCTGAGAGGTTCTGGCCGGACGACACCGAGTTCTTTCTGTATGTTCCATCATCCTCGCAGCCCCAGAAATTCTGCCCTCACTGCTGGCCCATTTTTCTTTCAACCTTTGATTCCTTTTATCAGAGTTATCTTGCTATTCCTTTCAGAATTACATCGACGACTGACTTATGAGCTAGCTACGCTGACCCGACACAACGAGGATGGTATCCAATCTGGCAATCCCTCGACCTCGACGGCTTCTTCCCGGGCTCACACATACTCTTCACCACCGTCACGGAACGTGAATCAAAACGGGTGGAACGCATGACAAACGAGCAAACACTAGCCGAGACAATGGACGTGCTACGTGCCATGTTCCCAGACGTCACCGTGCCAGAGCCGACCGCGTTCGCCTACCCGCGGTGGGGCATCGTCCCCTGGTCGTACGGATCCTTCTCGTGCTGGCCTGCTGGCACCACGCTCGAGATGCACGAGAACCTCCGCGCCAATGTGGGACGGCTGTGGTTCGCGGGCGAGCACACCAGCGCCACCTACTTTGGGTACATGCAGGGCGCCTGGTTCGAGGGCCGCGACGCTGGTGAAAGGATCGCGGAGTTGATCAGGGGCGAGTGTATCGGCGATGCGCCGACCGGGGGCGCCACGAAGGGCAGCAGCGGGGACTGTGGCGAGAGGGTCAGGTATGAGAAGTTGCATGGCACCACTGAGCTGGAGGAGTATAATGTCCAGAACGGGTGGGATGGGACGAGCTTCCAGACAAATGGGCTGGATGAAGAGTGAATGGGGCTCAGTATCATGCACCAACTTTCTTGATTACAGAATATTGTATTAATTAAACCTAGATATACTAATATCTTCACTTCATGAAAGACTTGTGGTTTTGGGCATGCTTCCTGCATACATGTGTGCCACCCAGGGCTCAGAATAACCAGGGACATCAAGAGCCAATCTGGCAGTCCCAGGCCTTGAATTATCAAGTCTAGAAGAGAAAATGACTATTACCTCTACTAGTAGGGCGTACTGGGAACACGGGGGCGGGCGGGCGCTCCTGTAAGAGAGAAGAGGGGACATAGCCTAAGATGTCCCTGTGGGTGATCTTGTATCTATCGCTAAGAGCCTTGATAATTTCGGTGGGAAAGTGCATGTTGGTCTGATCGGTGGTTACTGTACTGTATTTCCATTGCTATTCTCAAGTGCCGTTCTACGCGGGCACGCAGCTGGAGAGTGCTGAGAAGTCCACAGAGGGTTGATGCTTCGTTGTAACAGGATTCGCACTCCTCGCCAGAATCGCGGACATCTTTCAAATGACCTAGTATTTTGCAAGTCAGTTTGAGCAGGCTGCGATACTCGAGGCGGTGCCGACCGTTTCCAATACCATCGACGAAATATTTTGAGAGAATTCTGCCGAAACTCAAACCATTCGTAACTATGGGCGCTTGAAAACATCGAGGCAATGACTTGAAAGAATCCCAGTACGGATTCTCATGGACTAGCAGCGCTTAGGGGACTTCAGACCAGCTTCCCCTAGTCATCTCTGTCATTCTTTCGATCCCATGCAGTCCATATTCAGACAGGTTGAACTCGACTGTGCCAATCTCCTCGAAGCCATGGTGTTGGTACAGGCGCCGCCCTTGTTCAGAGGCCTGCACATAGCACGGAAGGCCAGTTGTCTCTGAAAGTTCTATTCCCCATCGAACCAACATGCTGCCAGCGCCGCGTTGCCTGTGCTGTTGTGCTGTTACAAGCAGAGCCAAGACTTGGTTTCTTAATGTGAGCTTCCAATCTCTCGTGTGCCAGAGTGGATATTGACTCACGCAGGTGCGAATACTTTCCCTTATCCCCGTTTCGAGTACAAAAGTAATCATGTGCAACCTCCCTCAGGCGCCCGAACTGATCAACTGCTTTGGCCGATTCCTCCATCTGTTTGCGGAGATCCTCTAGATCCGGGCGTCCCTTTTCGTAGACCTCCCATTTGGCATAGGCCATGACCTCATACTCATCGTCAGGGTCCACCACCTTGAGATGGTGTACATGAGGGCTTGTATCGATATCTCGGTGGACGGTGGCCTCCTTATCTTCCAAGAATCCGGGGTACGAAGGCGGTCGTCCAATGACGAGTGATCCCAGGGTGTCAACGCGGATTCGAACGCACTGGGCTATGTCTGCGTGCTCCACTGGCCGGACCACCGGCATCTTTCAAATCTGGCTCTGGAGGAAGAGATGACAACTGCGCGAGTAGCGATTCGCATAGCTGTATGCAGTGCGCAGGTCTAATGCGTGGAAATGGAAAGGTACGATGATAGAAACGCGACTAGTTCCCCTCCTGGAACTGAGGTACAGGAAAGGTTTAGTGTGCCTGCAAGGAGAGCCTTCCGTTACTGGACGTTCTCAAATATCGAAGAGTCTGGTAAAGTGACAGAGTCAGACTCTGGTCATGAAGAGGTCTCGGTTGCAAGGACGGGAATATTTTGCAGCAGGTGCAATGACGTGCAATTTGGTCGCAAGTACAATACCTAGGTATGTAATCAAGCGCCGTTTGGTGCAAGACTCGGATTATTCCGTGGCGATCTATGCTGTTGCTGGGGTTTGCGGCGCGGCATGACATGGTCCAATGCGTGCATGTGGTTCAGAGAGCATCGTTTGAACGATAAGGATTCCGGGGTTTCTGGTTGCCCACTTCAAAACATTCTCCATCTTCCTTATCAACTGTACATCTTCGGTCTCCATTATTGAATACACTTCCTAAAGCGACCCATCACCACGTTGTGCATTGAGCTGCGACATGAGCAAGGACACACGCTCTCCAATGGCTCCTAAAAGGGTCCAGACCTTCGAACTCTTCGACCTGACTTCGCCTTGACGTTCCCGCGAGCATCACCAAAGTGGGAAATCGCACTCGAGACTAGCCTCGAGATTTCTCAGAGGATGCTCTGGAGGAGGTCCGTTCCGAGTACAGACAGTATTCTGAGACGGTGGTAGCATTGTGGAAATGGGCCAAACGTCGTGAAAGCATAATACTCTTGAATAAGGTGTTGAGAAATGTCTTCTTGGGTAGTATCGAACTAAGTTTGCCTCCCGCGGTCAATCTTTATTCTATCACCGACCAACTTCTAACAAAAGCCACTTTTATTTCACTGCCGTCACTATAATTTTTCTGCCTCTATCTTTCTTTAGTTCATACTTCGGTATGAATCTGCAGGGTATTGTAAATACAGATAGGACTGAGTCCTATCTTTGGGAAGTTGGTAGCAGCGTGTCAGCCTGTCTTGTCCTGTTCACTTGCTTGTCGGCTTTTCGGCGCAGAATGCAGCATGAGGCTTGGGCAAGCCGTGTTTCACTTTCAGATTTAACTCAATGAAGTGGGAAAAAGAATGACGAAATTGAGCATGTATAGATTCGGTTTAAAATATGTAGATAGCAGGATGAGGAGAAAGAGTCAGAGTGCAAGGAAGAGCAGGCGCTAGAGTCTCAGAGGAGGCTACAACCAAAGTCACATGGGCCCGGCGGCGACGAGAAACAGCATCCACTCGAGACTTCGCTTCTTGTAGATTAAAAAGAAGCACAGGCCCCTACCTATAGCCTTGTAGTAATAATATCAGTGGTACAAAGACTATGCTAACAAGGCAGCTAGCCATCTCAGCGAAATGCTGACCACCGGCTTCCTGGAGATGATAACCACTTCTCGGATCAATCATGAGCAACTAGGCAGTATGGAATGATTGGTATTACTATATCTGCCCTACCGGCCTCGCGCCTGGGTGAGAAGAAATGCCCTAAGCCTTCCCGCTGCACCGGCCTAAATTGCACCCACACCTGCGGCTTGGTCAGGAAGCCGTAATGCAACAACTCCCGCTCGAGCCCCTTCATGTCCAGGGTCTCCCCTGGTGCCTTGAACACGTCGAACTGCCACAGCAGCTTTGATACAAACAGCGTTGCCTCTGCCCAGCCGAGCTCCCGGCCTATGTAGGCGCGTGGCCCGAGACTGAACGCAGGAAGGCCCTTGCATGCGTCATTGGCGAAGACCTTGTCATATCGGGGATGTGCGGCCGGCAGGTACCGTTCTGGCCGGAAGCGCCTCGGATCATGGAAGTAGTGGGGGCTTCGGCCGAGGGTGAAGACGCTGGACTGGACGGTAACCTGGTGAGGTAGTAAGCGGTCGTGTTAGTTTTGGGAGTGTGTAAGATTGTGTAGGTGAGGGTATCACGTACTCCTTTGGGGATGTAATGGCCGTCGACGACTGCTCCAGGGCTGTAACGTGGGAGGCCGGTAGAGTTGGTGGAAATGATCCGGAGGGATTCCTCCAAACACGCGGTGAGATACTGTAATTTCGCAGTACTCTGGATATTGATGTCATCATAACTTTCAAACTTGTCCCGGATCTCATCTGTCAAGATCTTGTAGCACTCGGGCGTCTCAATAAGATAAAATAGCAGCAAGTAGTACCAATCTGCCATGGGGCCAAAGCCAGCAAACATCGTCTGCAGAGCCACCGAGCCAAGATGCAAGAGCTCGCTATTACCGGTTGGCGGCTCCTCGTCGGCTGGCAACACAAAGTCGAATATGTCCGGGTGTGGTGTACCGCCTCGCCTCTCGATGCGCCGCAGCACGCTTTTACGCGTATTGCTCTCCATCTCGGCTAGAGAGCTCAGCTTCTTCACCGGCGCAAACAGATACTTGACAGGGCTGATAAGGGGGAACCGTTTGAAGACCTGGATCATAGTGGCGAATGCATTGAATGAAATAAGAACATCGAGGGCGACTGGGTCCCTCTCTGGAAAGAAATACCGAAGTCAACACCTTTGCTAAGCGTAAGGGCAAGCCAGGAACCCAGCGACATACCTTCATTCATAGCAAACGATGTGTCTTCATTCCACGCCACATCCTGGGCCGTGTCCCAGGCCACCCAATGCGTCCAGTCGACAAGGCTGACACCCCGGGCACCGATATCCCTCATCCGCTCCACGAAGTAGTCCATGTGCCTGTGCATGACAGGCTCGAAGGTCCGTATCTACCGGGCGCTGAAGGCGGGGAGGACCTTCCTCGCGACCTCTCGGTGTCTCATGGGGTCCTCCTCCCTCACGATGCCGCCGAGATTGGCACCGCGGTCCTGGAAGTCCGTTTTGGGGAAGAGTTCGAGCCCCTTGCTCGCCGGCAGGTAGATGTCTGCGAAGGCTTGCGGGTGAAGAAGACGAGCTCGTTGGGCGACATTCGCACCACGTCGCCGTACTTGTCTAGGACTTCTTCGATGGCCCATGGGTAACGGCCGGAAAGCCTGGCGGGGTTGTCAATATACCTTGTATGGTGTTGAACATGCAGGTTTGTCAGACGTACCACTTCTGGGCATACCATACATTCGACACGGCGGCGATTTGCGGGCCTGGGAACTTGGCGAGAGGGTGTTGGAAGTATAGTAGATAGATGCATCTCTGCGCTGCGTAGACAGTGATGTTTGAATAGAGTTAGTCAAGTGCAACATCTGGGAACTCCATAGATGGCATACCGCTCCTAGCACCACAGTCACAAGGATTTCCGTCATGGCTTCGGGAGGGAGAAGGAAATGAGCCATGGATCGCGAGGGTGGTATATGACTCGATTTATGTGATGGTCCCTGGTTGAATAATGATGGGCACTGGTGTTGGCAGACAGGATCGCCGCTCATCCGGACTACCTACGTATCGACATCATTTGTCTGAATATTAGTGGCCAGTATATCATAAAAGGTCCGTAACATTGGACTTCCAAGCCGCTGACGAGCACGCGAGAAAAGGTTCTCTAGTACGTATTGTTGGTCTAGGCTTGGCCTCCGCGAATCCTTCGGCCCACAGAGGGCAAGCGGCCAACAGGCCATCCGGCGGCGCAGCAAAGCCAATAACCCCCAGTCGAGGATGATCGGCCGGCATTCAGTCATTTTAGCTAGCAGGGAGGCCGAACCCCCCCCCCTCTTTCACTTAGAAGCCGTCTACATCAGCGCATGAAGCAGGTAAAGTAGGCACGCCCGTAACTCTTGGAGAGGAACTTTCTTCGCGGCCGTACATTTATGAAGACGGGAGTTAGTGTAGTGCTTCGTCAGCACCCAATAATGAATAGAACCACGCTTGCATTTTCCACATCCTCGGAATATCAGCTGTGATTTAGATGAGTCCACCTGTACGACGACTTTGTTTCATTTGAATCCGATAACGGGCTGTGCACTGCTGATGCCTGACAGCAAGGGAGAAGCACAGAGAATCAGGGACGCATTCAATCATCTCTGTACAGATTTCAATCAACCATTCCAGGCTGATGTTAGTTACCTCCTCTTCCCCGGAGAGGACGAACACAGATAATGTTGTGATGTGGCATGGCAATGATGTGTTGTGATGCAGAGTGGTGGATATTGACAGCCCGCTTCTCGTCCGGGGAACTTATACTGTGTACAGGCGCGGAAAGGGCGTGCAGTAGCTCCAAGTTGTCGCCAGCCCACATTAGCTAGCCGTCGAATCGGGGCGTTTCCAAGCACCCGAAACGGGCATGGATGGTCGCTGCTTCTCACTGCCGTCCAGCTATGACCGCATCCCTACCGGATCGCCCCGGGCTGTCCGCGGGTGCAGTCACCTGCGTCTGTGTTTGTAATTGTCCACATGCTCCAAGACTATTCCTGTCACGTTCTTGCTTGCTCACGGCTCTGGCTCTATACAACTCACTATTCACGCCATCATCATGCTGGACGTGTAGAGAGAGGGCGAGCTTAGACGACCGCGAGAGAGAGAGAGAATGGACAAGCACAAGTCATCCGCGGGCGAGGGCCCACAACAACATGCCGTCGCACATGGCGACAATGAGGCCGGTCCTCTGCCACAACCTGCATCAACATCGTCTCGCAGGATAGCCACACTTCCATGGCTCTCTCTCCTTTTTCTCGTCGCATTCTCACTCTATCTCGTACACACGGCGGTATCAGGGCCCTCCAGACATGTCCTGGACTTGTTCACAAACGATGCGCCCCCCGCCACGACCACCAGCCCCTACGAGGGTGACCAATATCTCTTGGGCGTGGGGAAAGCCGACATCACAGGGCCAGTGGTCGAGGTCAACCTGATGGGCTACGCAGACCCCAAGCAGCTTGGGACGGGCCTGCGTCAACGCCTGTACTCCCGCGCCTTTATTGTGGGGGACACGGAGAACCCCGCCGACCGCTTCGTCTACTTGGTATTGGACACCCAATCTGGGGACACTGCTGTGAGATATGGCATCCTGTCTGGGCTCAGAGACCTGGGCCCTGAGTATGAAGTCTATCAGAACCACAACGTCGCCGTTACAGGCACACATTCACATTCCGGCCCTGCCGGATGGCTCAACTACCTGTTGCCTCAGATCACCAGCAAGGGATTCGACCATCAGGGCTACCGGGCAATAGTCGAGGGTGCCATACTCTCTATCGTCAGAGCTCATGAGACTCTCCAGCCTGGTCACATGAGCATCGGCTCCACCAGGGTAGAGGGCGCCAACATCAACAGGAGCTTGTTCGCTTACCTGGCCAACCCGGAGGAGGAACGCGCCAAGTACAACACCAGCAGCGAGGACGATGGCTCAGTGGAGAAGAACCTCACCCTCCTCAAATTCCAACGGGCGTCCGACGGGAAGAACATCGGCGTCCTAACTTGGTTCCCCACCCATGGCACATCCATGTACGGCAACAACACAATTATCACAGGCGACAACAAGGGAGTCGCCGCCTACCTGTTTGAAAAGAGTGCCTCCAAAGACCCATCTGCTGCCGACGGTTTCGTCGCCGGCTTCTCGCAGGCAGACGTCGGCGACACCAGCCCCAACGTGCTGGGCGCGTACTGCGAGGACGAATCCGGGGAGATGTGCAGCTTCGAGAACAGCACCTGCCCCAGCGACGGGAGGAGCCAGAAGTGCCACGCCCGCGGCCCTCTGTACACGGCCGATGACACTGGCACCTCGTCCTGTTTCGAGATCGGCCGGCGGCAGTTCGTGCCAGCCAAGTCCCTCTACGACGAGCTCAATGTGAACCCCATTCCCGTCGAGGGGCCCTGGGTCAAGTCCTTTCACACATTCCACAACATGTCCGACTTCACATTCAACCTTCCAAATGGGACCTTGGTCTCAACCTGCCCCGCGGCTTTAGGTTGGTCCTTCGCAGCTGGTACGTCCGATGGCCCGGGGGCCTTCGACTTCACCCAGCACGACGGCAACCCGTCCAACACATCCCCGGTGTGGCGTGTGGTATCCGGCTTCCTGAAGGAGCCCTCGGACGAGCAGCGCGCATGCCAGGGCTCCAAGCCCATCCTCCTCGACGTCGGCGAGGTGAACAAGCCCTACGCCTGGACCCCCAACGTCGTCGACGTCCAGGTCTTCCGCGTGGGCCAGCTGCTCATCGTCGTCAGCCCGGGCGAGGCGACCACCATGGCCGGGCGGCGGTGGAAGGATGCAGTCAAGGCCGAGAGCACGGCGCTGTTCAGCGGCGAGGGCCACGACGCACGCCGCCGGTCCCCGAGCCCCGTAGTCGTCCTGGGCGGCCCGGCAAACAGCTACACGCACTACATCGCCACGGAGCAGGAGTACTCCATCCAGCGGTACGAGGGCGCCTCGACGCTGTACGGGCCCCACACCCTCGCGGCCTACATCAACGTGACGCTAGCACACCTCCATCTACTCGGGGCGCGTTCCGGTCCACCCCCGCGGCAACCATCGGAATTCTTCCCGCCCGACAACACGAACCGCTCGCTCAGCTTCATCACCGGCGTCGTGCGGGACGGGACGCCGCTGGGCAGGTCTTTTGGCGAGGTCAAGCAGGACGTGCGGCGCTTCTACCGCGCCGGCGTGCCCATCTCGGCCGTGTTTGTCGGCGCCAACCCGCGCAATGACCTCCGGCTGGGGGGCACGTACGCCGCCGTCGAGAAGCTTGTGCCGGGCGGCGTGGGGCGGAAGCAGCAGGACGACGACGATGAGGGCGAGCTCTGGCAGACGGTCAGGGACGACAGCGACTGGGCGCTGGTCTTCTCGTGGAGGCGGACCAGCGAGGTGCTCGCCACGAGCGAGGTCGAGATCACGTGGGAGACGGACAGGGAGCCCGAGGGCGAGAAGCCCGAGCCCGGGGTTTACCGCATACGGTACTATGGCGACTGGAAGAGCATCGGGGGCACCATTACTGAATTTGAGGGTGTCACTGGGGCTTTCACGCTGGTGTGATGGAGATTGATTACAGGTGCTGGTTTCCAGTCAGGGGCGCATGCGATGGTTATCTGGAATCTGTGAGGACGAGTCTGGGCGTTATCTGCATGCAATATGAAGGGAAAGGGGCTGGCATGGTAAAGAGAGTCAACATCAGGTTACAGGACGGATTAAACGGGTTGGACGGAGTCAAGACTGGTAGATACATACTCCGCTAGGACATCTTGATACTGCTCACTTGCTTTCTTGCCTTCCTTGGCCACCAACACTGAGTTCATGCTGGGAAAATCCAACGGCTGAGCTGCGTCGCTGTCCAGCGTTCAAAGGAGTCGTCAACAGTAAGGCAAGCCTGCCAGTCTCCTCGCAGGCGCACGCACTTGGAGACCATCCCAATCAATTTATGACCGTACAATGCGAAGACAGCAATCTTGATTTCAGGATTTCCGTTGTGGACTATCTGTGCCTTTTGTGCTCCATTTGCTGGCCTCTCCAAGCCGCCAAAAATGCCGAAATTCATGTGAATGACAAGGGGGTGGGGTACATACTCCATACAAGATGCCAATGCTATGCAGCAAAAGAAGGAAGGGGAAGACAGGAATCCCCCCAACGCATGCCCCCTGCGGGCTGACGGCAATTGGGGATAAAGCAATCAAACAAGTCCAAAACCAAGAGGGGGCCAAATACTGTGTAGTAGTCATAGTAGTAGTTGCTCGTGACTACTGACTCTTCCCACCCGTACCCCACGGGATCTCGAGTTGCCAAACACTCGTTGCCAGAGGCATACGGTCTCAAATGATTCATGCCTTTTATGTACCACTTGGTATCACGATATATCTGCGCCAGTCCCTCAATTGAAACCACTTGGTCCAACGCCTGCGCTTTGCCTTTCTTTTAGTACAGATGCCACAGCTGCTTTTCTTCTCCCTTGCGTTGACTCATCAGATTAAACGTCCTCCAACCTCATCTGCTCTACTTGTTCGCCTTCTTGTGCTCCTCCAAGGCATCCGTGAGCTTGACCGCCAGCTCGTTGGTTTTGACCTGAAGCATCCAAGTCTCCAGGCCCTTGCCGTCTTCCTTCGCGCAAGGAACCTTAATCCACTTTGCGCCCTTGTCGACCTTGTAATCGAAATCAGGCAGAATGGTCTTGTTCATGGCGACGTTGCCGCGAGGCTCGCCGCGCAACAGGAGTCGCACGGCGCCGGTGCTCTTGTGTTTGAGGAGCCTGAGTGGTCCCAACCCTTCTGTCTTCCATGGGTTCTTCTTGGCACCCTTGTCCTTTTCGTCGTCGTCATCAGACTTGGGCGCAAGTCTGAGAGCCTTGGCTCGCACCTCATGAACGACCAGCTCGTCCTCTTCCCCGGGCCCACCTTCGGTTAGGGAAATTTGCTCCTGTGGTTTACCGTCCTCGTCAGCCGTCTGTTCGCTCGTTGCATTATCCTTCTTGGCCTGCGCGGCTTCTGGCTCGGGTGTGCCAGCCGCCGGCGTCGTAGCCAAGCTAGACGCCCCGCCAAACAAAGGGGTATCTTTACATGACGTTAATGATGGACTGCCAAGAATAACGAAATGTAAACTACAAGAGAATAAGAAACAAGACACTACTTACTTGTGCCAGTCGAAGATCCAGCTGGGGGCGCTAGGCTACCAGCAAAGATGCCTTGCGCGGCGTTGGCCGGCTGACCGGAGAACATATTGGCGGAAGTGGTTGGCTGAGACAGTGCCTGGGGAGTGCCGCCAAAGTTGAACATGGAAGATCCACCATTAGGCTGCTGACCCCCAAACATGTTGGACGACGGGGCAGGTGCATTATTCGCAGGCTGAGAGGCGCCACCGAAGGTGAAGCTGGACGACGAGGGGCCATTAGTTGCGGGCTGCGAGTCCCCGCCGAAAGTGAAGCTGGACGAAGCCGGAGCCGCTGGAGCGGTGATGTTTCCAAACTGGAATGGTGTGCTGGCTGACTGACTCTGAGCAGGAGTCGCTCCAAAGTCGAAGGAAAGTCCAGCAGCATCCCCACTTGAGAAGGGGTTCTTGAAGGAGCTCTGGTCACCACCACCAGCGTTGAAGGTGAAGGAGTTCGCCGCTGGTGCTGGCGCCGGCGCCGGCGTGCCAGTACTGCCAAACGTGAAGCTCGACTGTGGGTTTGTGATGACGTTGTTGCTGTCAGTCCCAGATGTGGCCCCGAACAGATTGCTTGACGGTTTGCTGTCATTCCCGGCCCCGAACAGGTTGCTCGAGGGTGTGCTCGAAGCTCCGCCGAAAGTAAAGCCTGTGCTGGGAGCGGGAGTGGGAGCATTTGCGAAGATGCTAGGCTGCGTCTTCGCTGGCTCGGCCTGGGGTGCTGGATTTCCAAAAAGAGACGAGGGAGCAGGAGTATCTGCCGGCTTCGAGCTTACAGCCGGCGTGGAAGAAGCGGTGCTTCCAAAGCTGTATGACTTGCCAGTGTCTTGCGAGCCGGTACCGAAGACGGCGCCAGCTTCCGTCGAACCATTAGCTGCCTCCGCAGTCTTGGGTGGCAGACTGGACGCGGGTGTTGGTGCGTTGCCTCCGAACGTGTACTTTTTGGATGCTGGCTCGGCAGATGTGCTACCAAAGACCGCACCAGCCTCGTCACTGTCGGGCTTCTTCCTCTTCGGGGCCGAGACCTCCTTCTTTTCCTCAACCGAGCTGGGCTTCGTGCCAAGCAGTGTCGACGTCGAATATGGCTGAGCCCCAAACAGCGATGGCGTGGAGGACGGTTTATCGTCACCCTTCGCGCCGAACAACGGACCACTGGGCTTGTCGGATGTCGTTCCGAAGAGAGACGGTGCTGAAGCCTGGGTCGTAGTGGCAGGTGTGTTGAGGTTGGCAAAGATAGACGTCGGCGGAGCCTGAGTGGCGGCGGTCTCAGCAGGTTTTCCGAAAGGCGTCGTGCTTGCAGTGCTAGGCTGCCCGAAAAGACCTATTGCAGGTGTGGCAGAAGATTCCGGCTCAGCAGACTTCTGCTGAGCAGGCGTAGATGCACCGAAGGCAGGCGTACTCGAGGCGTTGCCGAACAGACCGCTGCTCGATTCTGAAGGCTTCGAAGGCTGGCCAAACAAGGACGGCGCGGCGTGTTTGGGCGTCTCCTTCGCAAAGTCTTGTACCTGAGTGCCAAAAGTCGGTGCCGCACTGGCCTTTGGAGTGGTCGAGCCGAAGGCCGACCCAGTGCCGTCCTTGGGCTTGTTGGCAAAGATGGAACTCGGTTGGCTGGTGGTTGCTCCGAAGAGTGAGGCACCAGGCTGGGAAGCTGCACCCCCAAATTTGATGGGCGTGTTCGGGTTCCATGTCTTATCCTGGGCCTCCTTCGTCGGGCTCGCCGGTGGCTTCGTGCCGAAGAGACCAGTCGCACCATCAGCTGGGGCTCGCACAGGCTCGCCATCTCCGCCCTTTGTGGTGCGCCCAAAGAGACCAGCGCCCTGAGAGCCACCGTCGGTGGAGTCACTCGGCTTCTTAATGCCAAAGAGCGACGGTGCACTGTTGGCAGCAGCTTTCGGCGCCGGGGTCTGGCTTGCCGGTTCCTCGTCCTCAGCCTCCGCGTCCTCAGATCCACCATCGTTATCCTCGTCATCGTCACTGCCCTCAGGCGAGTTCTGCTCAGAGAGGTGGCCGAAAATGTTGGATGACGGGACCTTAGCTCCGGCGCCGAAATTCGGTTCACGAGACGCCTGCGCGGGCGGCTGTGCAAACAGGTTCTTCGCGGCAGGTTTCGTGGGGCTTGCGGCTTGTCGCGCTGGCGAGCTGTTGGCAACATCCTCGAAAATCGAGAGGGTGCTGGACTTCTTCTTGCTGGGCTGATTCTCATCGTCTAGGTGCTCAGCGCCGCGTTTGGTTTTCTTTGCGAACGGGGTTGCACCCGCGTTCGAGGTAAGTCCCGTTGACTCGGTCAGAGGATCTCGCTCTGTGACACGGCGCTTGTTTGGGCCTTCGTCGTCTCCAGCTCGTCTCTTCACCGAAGATCTGAAGCTGTTGGAGGTGCCGTTGACCTTGGGAGCCTCGGCCTCTTCCATCTCCTCATCCTCCGGCACATTGTTCTCCTCCTTCCACTTCTTCAACAGCTCCCTAGAAGCGGGAACAGTTTTGAATTCGTAGAGGCCGTATCGCAGCATAATCAGGCTTCTGCTCTTCTCATATTCCTTCGCGAAGTTCATGATATTGACCCTCCAGTCCTTCTTAGCGAAGATCTCAGAGGCAGCATATTTCAGCCGTCGCAGATCGAGGACACAGAGGAACTGACGTCGCTGGAGGTCATCAAGCTCGGCGGGGACGAGGTGGGACAGGAACTCGTCAGCGTAGACAGAGCCTACCCTACCAGGGCTGTCGGGTACCTGCTTAGCTAGCTCCTCGCCATCGAGCTCGGGTGGGGGGGAGGCGATCCTCATGGGGAAGAGGTTGGTCGAGGAGGTCTTAGACATGGCCCGCCCATTGAGGTCGGCCGTGGAGCCTCGGAACGACCGTCCCGGTGTGACGGCAGTGAAGCTCTCGCGGGTGGCGTTGGGGTTTAAGCGGGGGGAGAAGGTGAACTTCGGGGTGCTGCCGTTGGCAAGGCCTGTCCTGTTGAAGAGCTTGCCTGGGGTGTTAGCAGGCGAGTTGGAAGCATGCCGATGCTGGTTTCGGTCGAAAAGGCGTCTGCCCGCTACCACAGATGACGGTGCTACTTGGCTACCGGCGCCAGGGCCTGTGGACCTCCAGCTTCCTAAAGGTCGCGGCGAAGGTCGGCCTCGGACATCGTCGCTGACCTCATTACGCAGCTTGGAGGGGAAGCCGCTGAAGGAGGCTGGCTGGTTGGGCCGAATGCCACGTTGTCGCGTGGATGTGTCCATGTTGAGACCAGACGATCGCGCGAAGATCTACTGTGACAAGCAACGCATCCAAATGCGGTGTTGCGCGGGTAGGGGTAGGATTATGTGAACCGCGTCGATAGAGGGGTTCGGGCGGATTAGCGGTCGCGAAGTGTCGCGTGGGGCGGTCAAGGCCAGCGGGGCAAAGCCGTCGAGGTTCGAGTGAGACCGAGACAGGAGGCCCGCGCTGTTGGAGGGGGTTGAGTGGATGCACTGGATCGGGCTTCGACAGCGAAGGCGAAGGCGATGGAAGAAGGGCGCGGCAGCAACCTCAAGCTTCCTCGAACCAGAATAAACAAAGGCGCAACGTGTCGCAGGTCTAGAAGAACAGAAAGGAGAGATTCATCAAAAAGAGACGCGTCACGATGCGATTGACATCGAAATGGAATCGATCGAGGCACACGAAGGCCGATGCAGATGAGGAGGATGGGTGGGAGGATGCGAGGCAAGGCGGCAAATTCTGGACGGGATGGGAGGGATCTGCTGCCTTGGGTCGGTCGCGCGGCGGACGGGTGCGGATGAGGGTTGAGAAAAAAAAAACCAAGGTTTGGAGGCGGGAGCTGGGCTGGGCTGGCTGGCTGGACTCCCCAAAGAACGCCCGCCGCCTCTTTACTTGCGCAGGGGGGCCGTGGTCCGAGCGTCTCCTGGGGAAGCGCCTCGAGCAAGGGTACGGAAGGACCTGAGGTACTTTGGTACATGCGGTGGCCGGATGCAGTCTGCCAGCTCGATGCAGCTGGTCACCAGCTGAGTGGGTGAACTTGACACGCTTGCGCCAATGGCTGTTCCTCTCGCGATGGGTGATGCAAAGCTTCATGTGATTCATTCATTGCGGATACCTCAAAGAGAATAGGCAAACCCACCGTGCTTGATTTCCATGATCCATGACAAACTTCGTAAACATCCAATAATGCCCCAGCTTCATGCATTGCACTGCAGGCCAACTGGGGGACAGCGACGCCAAGACACGCATGCAGCGGTCACATTAAATCGCAAGAACAGACACAAGTTGGTACTGCTGAATTATAGTCTAAAGGGCATGACATCCAAAGATCTCATGCTGCAGCATGCGTTCAACCATCAGTAATGTACATTCCTCGCACCAGTCAGTCAGTAAAGACACCGCCCCCGTTCCAAGCGGCGGGCCAGCCATCAGGGGTTGGAGGATTGATCACACCCTGGCTCCCGCGGGCGGCCGCCCCAGTCCGTCCAGACTCCGTCGTAACGCATCCCGAACCTCAGTCTCTACAGCTTGGCCTTGGTCTGCGCCTTCTTCAGGATGGGGTCCAGCTTGGTCGCCTTCATGACGTTGCCCTTGATCTTGAGCTTGCCGGCCATGAATAACCTCTGCGCGTTGCCCTTGCCGGTGACGAGGTTTCCAAAGTCGGCGTCGGACAGGGTAAGTGTGACTGTGAGCCGGGTCAGTAGACGCCCTCCTCTGTGGTTGTACGTAGCATGACCTACCATCTGCCTTCTCCGCAAGGCCCTTGTTGACCTTGCCCTCGTTCTTCAGGTCGATGTGCCAGCTGTCTGTCTCGCCGGCAGCGTTCTTGAGCGTGAAGGCGTAGATCCCATTGCCCTGCTTGATGGCGTCCTTCTTGTCGGCTTCGCTGGTGTTGAGCGCATCGTTGATGGCCTCGAAGGCAACCGAGGATGGGAACTTGTCTGTTACCAGAGTCAGCCTCTCAGCCAAAGCTGTTCCCCTTCCTACAATGGCGTGCTTGGGTCACACGTACCATTCTTGAGAGACATTGTTGCGGTAGTGAAGTCGGCTGTCTGCCCTGGTAAATGCGAGCGATGATCGGGGTATCAACAAGTATGTGTCGGAGAGCGGGAGAAGTGGGAAGCGACAAAGCGTCCTAGAGAGGATGCGCGATCCTATGCGGCACTTATAATAATGTGGATTCGGCTGTAGGGACGGGCTATACTGGCTGATGACCGCATGCCTGAATTGTCGCAACGGGCATGTGAACGTCCACAGACAGGGCGCTAGGCCGAGGCTCCGACACACCATGTGCTACTCATCCTGGCCTAGCGCGGTCAGCCCCTACCTGGCCAGCTAGCCCCCAGTCCCAGGCCCGTGGACCCTCTCTCGGGCCCCGAGTCCGGGGCAGCCCCACAAGAGCCAGCATCCCGCCTCCCATTGCCCGCGGCCGGTCCGACCACCAGACCCTCGAGTCCCTAACGCGTATTCTCAAAGTTCTGGAACGCCCAAATGTTCCACGAGATCCTTATTGCCGTGTTATCTTGACCCCTAGCGCACCTATCGGTTGCCAAGCTGTGTCGGGATGCGCGGTGAGAGATCGACCGCTTTGTTCATGCTAGAGAATATGGAGCACGAATCAAGCATGTCAAATGTTCCTCGAGGTCCATATTCACATGGTCCGACCGTTGTTCGCCAGCCGGGACAGGGGGTCCCTGATGCTGATGACTGTCACGCTCCGTCCTGTCGGGCCAGGCCGAGGCAGCTTTACTTACCCAAGTCCAGCACAACATGCTCAAGAACACGTTGATAAGAATGCTAGGTATTCAATTATGAAATCCCACACCTCAAGGACTACATACTCGATTCTGAGCAGCGAGAAATGACCTCCAAAAAAGGCAAACTGCCGCTCCGAAGGCGTCAAGGCCACATCGTATGCCTATTCTCGATGTGGTCAAATAGCACGAGGTCTAGTTATCATTCTCTATTTGTTGCTGGTAGGCGGCAATGTAATACTCCGTAGGATCATCCTCTTCAGGTGAACCTCGAATGCCATATTTGCACTGCCACTCCAACTCGATATACTCCATCGCTCCGGAATCCTTCAGCCGCTCAGCGTCCCACATTACGTATCCCCAGCGGTGCACCGCGTGGGGGATATAATCGCCAATATGGTTACTATACCGGCCGTTCCAGAAATTAACCCATGCCAAGGGAGGCGACAATAAGTCGTCTTGCTCAAATCGCATTTCCTGTTGAGTGTTCTGCGGTTCGCCATGTTCGGAGTAGAATTGTCTTTCAAATTGAGGTTGCCACCCAACTACGCACTGCCCATTAGTGTGCTTTTTTTCCATCGAAAGGAAGGTGTGACTCGTAAGACACTGTGTATATCGCTTTGATGGTGATGGTAAGAGTCGCACAGTGATAGGCAAGACTGCAAAGAGAATTCGTTTATGCTTACCGGCGCCATCGATCCATTCGTAATCTTTTCCCAAGCCCCCATATTCAATGCTGTCTCTGACTACACAGCATAGTTCCTCAAGATCCTCGGCCTGGATCGTTTCCTGTAGGACAGATAACCCTTGGCAAAGGATGGTGCTGAGAGATCTCACATTGATATCTTCGGAACAAATTTCAGTAAAACTCTTATGTGCGGGCAAGGAGATCGAGAGATGGACTCACACTCGCTTGAGTAGGGAAGCAAATCCTCAATAGTACTTAGAATAGGCTCCCTCCTTTTAAGCTCCCACGCGCACACCATAGAGGCGCTCGTGCATCTCTCGTTGGCAAACTCGTGCACACAAATTATCTGCTCAGCTGCCCAGGGACCAAATGAGTCGAGGACTTCTAACATTGCCTGCGGCTCCAATATGCCGAGGTTGCAAATCACCTGCAACCGATACATGGCGCGTTGGATGCGGGACTTCTCAGTCTTTGTCAATAGGGCTGCCTGCGGAGAGGAGGATAATGCGCCGAGGGCCCAGCGAGCGTAACGCTCAGTCAAAGGCTCGACTACACGAAGGTGGAAATAGACCATCTTCTGAGCTACCGCAAGAGACATTCCATCAATTACAGAGGCCGAGGGCGCAGTATCTGGGGGTTTTAGGTAATCGTCGAGTGGGAGCCACGGGGTCGCAGTCACAGCCGCCCAATAACTTTCATTTTGACAGGAGGCGTAAGCATCCAGAAAGATACCATCGAGAACAAAATTGAGGACCTTCTTAAGTATCGGGAGGCGGTCTTGGGAGTAGACGTAAAGAAAATGCGGTGAGCTTCTGATGAGAACTCGGAGTGAGTCCAGAGATGATTCACCCAGGATACGAGTCTGAGTCTCAACAGGTAGCCTTTCAAGTGAGCAAAGCACATTGTCTGTCGTCTGCTGCGGCGATTTATCTCATTCAGGCTGTGAAGGGGTTCTCTTGGGAGTCGCCGGGTTATTTAGAGAGCTGCAAGCAGCAACTCTTTCGTTGGCATCATCCAGGGCAGACGAGTGGGTAGAAAGTCGCAAAAGGGGGGAGGCTTCTTGTGTACGTGCAGGAATAGTCTCGCTTGATGACTGGCTCGATGACCTTGTTGACGGCGAGCTCGGAGAAGCAACTCGCCTGAGAGGCAGTGTAAGGCCCTCCATGATTTCAAAGTCGACGACAAGGATATTGTCAAGACGTTGTACAATTTGCAGCAAGATCGGTTGACTTGTCGGAGTTGTTCATTTGTATTGTTGAAATTGTTGGCTGGGCATGAGTCACAGGGTATGAGTGGCACACCACCTCATCAGATACGGAGGCTCTGGTCTGAATGTAAAAGCAGGCTGAGGGTCCAGGCAGAAATATGAAATCTGCATGTCAGCTGTGCCGCTGCTCATATGCACACGTGCAGTCCTGTGATGGGCATATGCACACGCGCAGTCCTGTGATGGGTTGAATGCATTGCAAACATTCAAATGCTGCGCATGAACTAATGCACGTGTAACGGCCGATTCAAGTATAAAAAGGATCCCTCCTGGTGCACCTATCGCCGCTCCCCGAGGGAACTTTGAGTACGGCGCCTCTCACACTTTCAGATTCGAGTGGTTGTAAGTGCGTGTATTTCTAATTCAAGACATCGCTCGACATCCTCTCATCACTTGGCCCAAAGCAGACCATAGTAACAATGGCCTCTTCCGAAGGAGCTTCTCCCAACAAGGCTTCACCCAGCGCGGTATCACAATGGAGCTCGCTCATAAGCCGCAGCTTGGAGGCATGGGGGGCTCTCAATCGACCGAGACACAACTTGGCAGAGAGCACATTAAAGAGCTACATCGATCTGGATGATTTCCTGACTAAATTCTCAACCGGCTTGGGTGGACCCATATTCTGGTTTTTCCAGCGGAGAGAGGCATTTCTGTCACAGAAAACGATGACCAAGTGGAATAGGGATCGATTGGATGATTACATTCTTCTCCCCGGCTTCCCCGGCTTCGTCACACGGGATGAATGCTTCTTTGTCAGCCACTTCTGGCACAGTCACGACGACCCGGATCCTGGTGGCAAGTACTTGAAGCTGATGCAGAACGAACTCGAGACACAACCATGGTCATACATCTGGGTAGACTGGACCTGCCTTCCTCAGCAACCCCGGAGCGAAAATGAAGAGGTCTACTTCCTGAGCGCTCTGCGAACCATGCCAGCGATCATCCGCAACTGCGGTTTCATGTGGTACTACCCAGGCTTTGAACCGCGAATGTGGATATTATACGAGGTGGCTGAATTCGTGCTCACATGTGAGAATGCAGAAGAGCACCTGGCGACCGAAGACATCAAGGAATTTATGGACCACGTCAAAGAGATGCGCGAGGCCGGGGTGGGCGCCACACTCGACAAATATGGGTACAAATGCACGTTCGACCGCGACAAGGAATTCATCACATCCTGGCTGGAACTTCTTATTCTTCTGGATATACTGCGCGTCGACGTGGATGATATCAGACGGATCCAAGACGGCATCACTTGGCATCGCAGTTGCGGAACTATGTTGATAGGTACTCTCAACGGTGCTGTGACGATTCAACGATTTGAAGGTACCTTGACTCTGGGAGGAGAAGAGTACAAATTCACACCATTTCCTCAATGGGTAAGCTCCCTACGATCTCGACTCGTGCTTATCCTACTAAGCAAGACTGGACAGAAAGATGGTAAATATTCGACAAGCACCATGCCTGTACCTACAGAGGCGCAGCAACCAACGAGCAGAGGCGACAGTGAAAAACAAAATTGAGCAAGAAGAACTCTAGGAAGGCTTTGTCAAGTACCAATAGTCACGCATGTTGAAAATGCTGGGTGTTTAAGCGTTTACCACTGTATGAAGCGACCGCCCGCATACTGCTTAAGAAGCGTACGTACACGGATTAAAAACGAAACCACTTATTGTCCGGGCACCGACTCTTGATTGCAGCTGGAAGCCGGGCCCGATCAATTTTGTACGTTCTAATCTTTACTCATTACAGATACATGGGCAACAACAGGAGGGGTTCGGTGAGGTAGGATTCACACTTGACTGGCAGAGGTGGAGAAAATGGGACAAAGATGCGCGTGCAACTGCAGTCCTCGCGCTGGTCGGAACCACGCAGAGCGGGAATGTGAGAGCCCTTGTCCTGCATCAGTTTCCTGGCACCGAAAGCTACCAACGGATAGGAATACTGGTCAGCCCGGAAGATCAGGAATTCAATGAGACATGCAAGAGGCTCCCCGTGATCTTCGAAAACGCTTGAGAGGCTCGCACCATTGTCCTGGAGTAGCCTCAGCGAGCACAATTGTTCTTACGGAATCATAGTAACCATGTAGCAGTTCTTGTAATAATTCATTACAGTGTGGGTTACGTCTTACTCCTTTCTTTGCGCACAACCTAGTATGATTATGTTGGTCGGGTTTCAGGAACTGCCAGCTTGTTTCGTGGAAAGCACTCACCGAGAAGCACACGCAGGAAAATGTTCACCCTATTCCAATCCGAATTTCGCGGATGGTGGCCACGTATGGCGGCTGGCACAGCTGAGAAGACCGACATTTCCACTTCAGCAAGCGTGCTTTGCCGCAATCCCAAAGACCCATGCTCATGCTTGTGACCTGTCAGGCCGTGGAAAAGGAAAGGATCGTGCAGGATAACTCACTCTTACTCATAGGAAAACGTAGAAGTGGAGCTAGGCATCATCCGCATCCGCAAAACTCTCCGGGGCAAGTAAGACGGTTGGTGCGCATGAGATCTCGGACAGTTGATGTCCGTCACATTATCTAGCTCTATTTCCTTTTCCTTGTTCTTTTCGTGTACTTCCTTGGATAAAGTGAAATAAATATCATGAATCTGGCTCTTTGCTTTGCATCTCTCCAGCAGCTTCAATCGGATGGATCAGTAGGCGTCTGCATCAACCGCACTTTCCTGCCGCCTTTCCACCCAACATCAACATGGCCACAGCTCCAGCGAAAGCAATGCGAGCGTGGCTCTACTCCAATGCCACGGGGGGTCTACACAAGAACTTGGCCCTTTCATCCACAGCAGCTCACCCCCGTCCACAATCATCGCCCAACCTCTCCAAGGATGAGCTATTAGTCCGGATCCGAGCCGCCGGCCTCAATCCGATCGACTACAGGATCCCTGAGCTCCCCTTCGCCATGTCGCGCGCCATGATTTCCGTGCCAGCCAGCCCCGCGATGGACTTTGCCGGTACCGTCGTCGCCCACGGCGCCGGGGTCGAATTCCCGGTCAAGGTCGGGGACTCGGTCTTCGGGCGCCTCGACCCGGGCCGCTTCGGCGCGCTCGGAGAATATGTCGTCGCCAGGTCGTCCGGGTGCGCGGGCCTTCCCGCCGGCGTGAGCCTCGAGCACGCGAGCGCCGTTGGCTCGGTCGGGCTGGCGGCTTTTACCAGTATCGTGCCCTACGTCCCAAAAGACCTCTCTGCTTCTTCCCCAGGCGGCGGCAGCGCCCGGTTCCGCGTCTTCATCAACGGCGGCAGCGGTGGTACGGGCACGTTCGGGATCCAGATCGCCAAGCTCCTGGGCTGCCACGTTACCACCTCGTGCTCTGCGCGGAACGTTGAGCTGTGCAGGGGCCTTGGGGCGGACGAGGTGTTGGACTACACGCAGGGCGATCTGGTCGGTGCGTTGAAAACCAAGGGCCAGGTGTTTGGCCTAGTCGTTGACAACATTGGCTCGCCCGGCGACCTGTACTCGGCCTGCGGTGAGTTCGTGGTGCCGAGCGGCCAGTTCGTGCAGGTTGGAATGGGTATGTCGATGGCTGACATGAAGCTCATTTCGTCGCGCATGTTGCTCCCGTCATTCCTGGGTGGGGGGTCCAGGAAGTTCTCGTTGGCGGTTGCGAAGAACAGGCACGAGGACCTCGCCCGTCTCGGCGAGTGGATCGCAGCAGGCAAGATCAAGGTCGCGGTGGATGAGGTTTTCGAATATGAGGATGCACCTAAGGCTTATGAGAAGCTCAGAACGGGAAGGGCAAGGGGCAAGATCATTGTAAAAGGTGCGCCGTGACCGTTGATTGATATTGTTCGGGGCTGGGTTGAGCGCAGAGGGGGCCCATTTCTGTTGACCGACTATACCCCATGGAAAAGCGCGTGGAATCACACTACACATTATCATTATTGGCATTTAGAAAATAGACTGCTGGGTTCAACTTTGCTTGTGTCAAGTTACCAAGGTTCACTCACCACAATTACACCATCGTGATCCAGTGTTGTACGTTTCCCAAATTCTATGTTCTTATTCCCTTTGAACCAATGGCAGCTTAGCGGATGACAAGCCTAGGATCACCAATTCTCGGATCCTATCCTAGGTACGGCTTGTTCCAAGTCCAAATATTCATCCCGATCTTTTCCACTTCTCCTTGAGGCAACTCTAGCCCCTGATGAAGTGAGCCCGGATGGACTGTGCCATTTTCCGTTAGATTGACCCAAAACAACGCGCTCAGCGCAATAGGCTTTGCCACAATCCCTTCCACCCACTCACCACATTCTACGACCTCACATAGCCTGTCGTGGACAAACCGTCTCATTAGCCGCGGAAAACTCGTACCCGCACTCACACGTGCCGCTTCTGGCTTCACAGCCTCTCCCTCCTCGCCACTACTGCTGAGCAGTCCCTCGGAGCGCAGCGTCACGAAGAAACTTGTCTCCCTGTTTCCCCGTGTGGCCAGGTCGTTGCCTTTCCACGCGTCGTAGTGCGCCCTGTAGTACTCGCCGGTCCGGTACCTGACGAGCTGCAGGGGCTCCGTATGGTCCAGGGGCGCGTGGCCCTGGAACGCCGAGGCTCGTTCCAAGATGCATTGTATTACTGGATCGGAGACATTCTTGTCGAGCACATCCGGGAGGACGGCGGACTGTGAGCGGCGGGTGGTGGTGTTGGTGAGTTTATCTGAGAGGCCTATGGTGGACGTCTCAAATTCTCTAGGACTTTGGTCAGACAATCTGGCATCATTAATGGCACACAGAAGATAAGGGCGATTCTCACGCGAGTGAAATCAGATACTCGGCCTCGAAAGGTGTGACAAACTCGTCAATGTGAATAAGCAACGGGTCGGTTGACAGGATCATGGTCATGAATTGTTTCGGAAGACATTTGTACGTGCTAACATTCTCATTAGTTGTGGCATAGTGTCGTTTGCCGAAATAGGCCAGGCTGAGTGCGACGGCTATAGCTACCATCGATGTTGTCGCCCGTAGACTTGATAGAGGGGACAAGTTCACTGCTTGCTTCATCACGATTGTTTGAATGGTGTCTCAATGTCCCAGTCCTGCGTTCTCATCTGAGGACTTGCCTACAAAGTTGAGTGAACAAGATCCAATAATCTAGTCTTTCCCCAGTCTGGAAATTCATCGACAAACCCAAATTGAAAACACCTTGTCCGTGGGCGCGGTTTTACCACTTCGTTTCCCACCCTGAACGAAGCTGAGATACAGTTCGGCTGAATGCAGGTCGATCCTCCAGGCCCCTGAAGTCATGTCTTTTGCCGAGGCGGCTGGGTAGGATGCGGAAATTGGATGAAGGTGGGGGAGTACCGATGAAGTCTATTTTTACAGCGTTCGGGCGTGACATTGCTGGGTGCGATCACGAAACAAAACGCTCATCTGCCCAGTCGCTTGAAATGACCTTGAAGTTGACGTGTTGATGGACTCACATGCAGTTGATCAAATAAGTTACATGTGAAGCCTTCCTCACAATATACAAAGTGGTGTATTTTCTCAGCAGAGATTCACATGTTTGAAAATGGGCTGAGTCCATATTCCGAGGCATGTGTTCGTGCGATGCATCAATAAGGTTGATGAACTGGCTCGCCTTGAAACTCAGGACTGATGCCAAGCCTTGTGACTATGCCGCTGAAACTAAGCATATTCTTTCCCGTGTTCGCCAGAAAACTTCCTACTTGAGACTCGGATGGCTGGCTAGCAGCTAATTAGCTCTCGGTCAACTGTGGGAGTGGTTTCAACAAAGATGCATGCGCACAGGACAGGCTCTTGTCTCATATTATGAAGACCTAAAACCTCAGGGCTGCTGGATGCAACATGAGACTTGCGATGGCTCTGTTCCGTCTTCATTCTCAGCCTCTCTATGATCTTTTCATATCCACAGCCTTTGCTCCAAAGAAGAGTAGAAAGGCCTAGGCATCTGAAGACCTCGCTGCGCACTTCCCAAGGAGAGGATATTATGTGTCAGAGTTTCTCTCTTGGGATAATGTTGCTAAATTTTACGGGCTGCCTTGCCAAAGCTTGGTTGGCAATTTTCTTAGACTGAAGATCTATACTTGATAAGACGCTTCAAAGGCCTGATCTAAGCTTTTAAGTTCAGGACCTACTAGGATAGTTTGATTAACTGCACATGCAAGGGTCCTTTTGAGACGAACAAGCTGACCGTCGCTTGCCATACTTGAAGGAGGAAAGCTGGCGGGCGCGGATGAGACCAATCCATATTCCACCTTTCCGGTACCGCACTTGTTAGCTCATACCTTCCCAATGTAACGACAGCAACCCTGTCCCCAGGGATGCCTTGAAGTGGCGTTGTGTCGAGAGTATGAGTTTTGTGAAATGGTAATGCACACGTTAGAGATCTACATAACGCAAGTGGGAAAACTGCGATCCCATACGATATTTCGCTTTAGAAACATCAGCACAACAGAGATTACAGTCCCGCGTAGTTCAGCATGGCAAGACCTGCAGGACTTGGCTATATAAATCTTGCCACCCACACTTTCGACCATAGGCATTATTTTGGTCCATGCACCAAGCTAGATCTCAACTGACACCAGTATCCACAAGCATCAGCGGCTACATATACACGAACCAACAATGCGAGTTTCCCAGTTCATTCTCCTACCTTTCTTGGCCATCAATGCTGTTGAAGCCTCCCTTACCGGTAAGTTCGCCTTCTTGTGCTACTATTGAGACGTACTAACACGCCACTCTGAAAACTCAGACAGCCTGAGCGAGGTCGCCCAGTCCGATCCCTCAGTAGGCGGAGCAGGTCACCGTCGCTTTGCGGAGCCTGAGCCGGACCCCAGGTCGGGGCCGTCCCCCAAGGGGCCGGGGCATCGGCGGGACATCGACGACATTGATCAGCTAGACCAATCGGGGCCATCTCCGAGGGGACGAGGCCACTGAGTCCGGATCCGGTCGCACTCTGGACGACGGTGGATACAGCCCGGACCGGAAAGTCAACGATGGGCTTGACCTGGCCGATGCGCCAACACACGGTCGTATATGCAGTCACGGACGTTGCAAGAGGAAAAGAAAGAGGGTAAATGAAACTTGACGGAACTCTTTATCCTCAGTCTTTCACTCCTTCTTCATGAAATGTGCTTGTTGGTTTTGTCTTGGAGGGATGAGGCTCTTGAAAGGGAAACTGCATGGTGTTGCTAATGTAAACCAAAGAGAGGGTGATAACTAATACTCACGTGAAAGAATAGACGTATCAAGGGCCAGGTGCTAGTCAGTCGATTGTTCTCATAAGGTCTTCTCGTTTGGAGGTGGTGGTCAGACACGTGCCACTCATGGCCGTGCTCGTTGCTCGAGTGGGCGCGAGTACGCGGAGTTGCCCAGTGTCGATGCCATATATTTATATCGGGTATCAGTATTCCCCTACCAGCCAACGTCTTAGGAACTTGGGAAAAATGTTTGATGCCAGACGCCATAACCTCCCATGTTATGCCGGCAAAATGTCAGAAAGTAGTCACGCCGTTAAAGAGACCCGTCAAGTCGTTCTATTTCCCCTCAAGTAACCCTTGCTTCCGAAACCACTATCGCCGGCGGCGGCGGCTGCACCGACGTAGTAGTACCCCCCAGGTTCACAGCAAAATCATAATCCGGCGGCTCAGGGTGGCCCAGCTGCTGCTGCTGCTGCTGCTGCTGCTGCCCCTCCAAGTCCAGATTCAAATCCCCCACCCGTGACGCGCGGTCCTGCCGCGAAGCCACCCTCGACGGGCCCTCGCCGAGGCCCCCGCCCACCTCGACCATGCTCATGTTGAGGCACGGCTCGAGGTCGTCCTCGTTGTACGGCGGCGGCGCCTCGCCGAGCTCGTTGAGGCCCTCGGAGGACTGCGTCGACGCCCGGTTGTTGCTGTGCGGGTAGACCCAGCCCCAGCGCGAGGCCCCCGGTTGTGAGCGGCTCCGGCGGCGGCGGCGGTCCCACGGCCTCCTTGTTGTCGAGCCGCCGCCTCCTCCCCTGGTGGCCAGGGCGTCGCCCTCTGCTGCGTCATCCACTTGTAGCCTCTTGTGCCGCCGCCGTATGATGAACTGGTAGACGCCGTACAGGACGATTCCGACTGTTAGGGCTGAGGCGAGGGCGACGAGGACCCAGACCCAGGACGGCGGCCGACTGCTGCTGCCCGAGGTGCTGTTATTGATGGTTGTGCCATTGTTGTTTGAGCCACTATTTGTGTCCATGATGGCGAAGCCAGCGGCTGTTGTTGCTTGCCCTCGTGGTCCCTGTGGGTTCTGTGGCTCCTTGACTGAGGGGAGTCGTCAGCCAGCCCAGGCAAGGGTAAGACCTGCAAAAGGGGTGGCAGGAAGGGCAATGCAGAGCCCAATGTGGCTCTATCGCGGCGGGACTCGTTGTTAATGCTGCTGGTAATTGATTTTGCACACTGTCCTCAGATCAGAGTGGTTTACGACGACTGTACCACAACAGTAGAATGAAGTATGTGAGAGAATGAAAAACCCCTGTGCTGACAGTCCCGAGTTTCAAGGAAGTTGAACGAATGTTGTGCCCGCAGAACCGAGCAGACACATGCGGCTGAGTCGTTGGGAGAAACCTTGAGAGAAACCTTGGGCGGGTGCAAGTTGACGTGGCCCACGGGGACTAGGGTCCTGGGCCACAGTCATCTTAGAGGTGTGATGATGGAAGGCAAGGAGGGTGACGTCTTGGTCGTCAATGCCTCTCAGCTCATGCCACTTTGGTGGGCCAAGGGGAGGACACGACGTGGACCGGATGTCAAGGGTCTTCCTCGTACAGGCACCGCTGCTTGGGAGACCCCCCACCTTGGAAGGGCCGATCGTGTTAGTTGATTGGCCGCTGGCCCGCCCGTTGAAAGAGTCTCCTTCCGCCATCCACTTGGGTCCAGCCGACGGACTCTGCATGTGCTGTGGTGTGCATACAGTATTCAAACCGTCGAAGCCAATGCTTCTTGCGACCGGCGGATTCCTGACTCTCCAACAGGGCGGACCTGCTTGGCCACCCCCCTGAACCAGTCGTCCAGGCGATGCTCCCAGATATATCCCTGAGGCAGACCTCGGTGCCTTTCTGCAGTTCTGGTCTGCAGGCCATCGTCATGCTTCTCCTGTCTGGTGCGGGATATGAGCAAAAGCAAAGACCATGAGGTCAGTTTTCTCATCACCTTGGACCAAGAGCTTCTGCGCCTCTACCGTCTTGTTTGCGTCCCAAGACAGGCTGTGGTGAGTAGTTGCGCTTAGGTTGGCAGGCATAATCTGCGGCTTTATGCGCGAGATCGAAGTGAGCTTGGTTGCCGAGGCCCCCGGCGGCTGAAATGCAAAAAGTTTCATGCCCTTCTGATGTCAGCGTCGGTGACGCAGTGCCGTTTCTTCACACTACAACGACTTGCCACATATGACCGGTGTGTCGCATTCAGCTGGGCCCTGTCTTGAGCCCATCTCTCGCGGAAGTCTGTTACAACGGTCCAAGAAGCGACACTCAGGAATCGCATTGTGAAATAGAGCCACGAGGCGAGTATGGGGCTGTACGAAACACGAGGTCTGGTGGGGGTTCGCCATTCTGGCATGGGCGGTGCCGGACCCTCGGTGCGTTTCGAGCACGGCCAAGAAGTCGTCGGATGTCCGGGGCCATGAGATGAACGCGAGAAATGTGGGTATGTTTTTGTTTCACTGTCTTCCGGACAAACCGTGGTGAGACTCAGCCCCTCCCTTAGATGTCTTCCGGAGCAGGGAAATGGGGACTATTTGCCTTCACGACTCTGCACTGAGAGTGCCAACCGAAAAAGGTTGATGACTGAGAGCTCAGACTGCCTGCAGCCCAGACTGCCTGCAGTTGCAGTGCAGTACCCAAGCATATCCTGAGCTGCACAAGACCCAAACTGGAATTCACAACACGGATGCATATCTTTAACGTGCACAACGGCACGCTGCAGATGCAGTCGGTCAACGACGCACGACATTACTGCGCGTGGCCTGCATCCTCCCGGATGGCTGGGAGGGAAAAGCGTTGAGTTTTCCCGGGCTTGGCCGCGCTGATCTGCCGGCAGAGCGTTTTCGCGGGGTAGCTTTCCCGGGCCTCCACCTCCCGAGACCGGCCGGCTGGGGGCCGGAACCGCAGGCCGAAGCGTTATTTCACCGCCCAACCACACAGACTCGACATCACCCACGAATCTTTTGAGAGCCTCAGTTCCCCTCGCCCTGAAATGCTCCCCCAGAGGACACTCATCCGCCACATCATCCTACGCACCCGGGCCGCTTCCCACCACCACCAACACAACCACAACCTCCAAAGGACAACAAACCCCCGCCGCCTAAGCACCACCCCAGCCTCCAAAATGCGTCTCCCCTACATCCCAGACCCCCCGCCGACCTCCTCCCCAGAGGACCAAGCAATCGTAGACCGCATCAAGGCGCGCCGCGCCCCGCGGCCCCTGACCTCCCTGGACCTGGCCCTCCTGCACTCGCCTCCCGTGGCCGACGGCTGGAACTCCTTCCTAGGCGCCGTGCGCACGCAGACCCTCCTGGGCCCCGACCTGCGCGAGCTCGCCATCTGCCGCGTCGCGTCCGTCAACCGCGCCTGGTACGAGTGGATGCACCACGCGCCCCTGGCTGCGGCCGCGGGCGTGAGCGAGGAGGCCATGGAGCTGGTCAAGACGCGCACTGGGCCCGTGGGGGATGTGGGGAAGCCCGAGGCCGGGCTGAGTGAGAAGCAGTGGGCTGTGCTTTGTGTTGCTGATGAGATGACGCGGAATGTGGAGGTTGCGGAGGGCACGTTTGCTGCGGCTAAGGCGCTGTTTTCGGAACGGGAGGTGGTTGAGATTGTTTCTACTGTGGCTTGTTATAATTGTGTTAGCCGGTTCTTGGTGGCTCTGGATGGTGAGTCGCTTGCGTGGATCCCTTTTCCCTAACTTTCATCTTGATTGGGTTTACTGACTTTGCGTTACAGTTGGGGAGAAGAACGGGGCTGGGCCTGATGTTGCTCACTAGATGTCCTTGTGTGGTGTGAAGGGGAAGGGGGGGATATGTAGAAGGCTGAGGGTTTGAGGCCAGGCAATGTCAAGGCCTCGGCGGAGATATGGCCCAGGATAAAGTCAGAACCTGTGACGCCAGGAGTCTGCAGTCCGGGGCTTCAGATGTTCACTCGCAGTGCAAGAGTGAGGAAGCACCGACCTCGTCACGTATGGTGTGCACTACTTGGTCGTTAAAGCACAAGGCACTGTCATCACATGAGACGGAAGTATTAAGATCATGACAATGTATTCCCTTGTGATCACCCTAGCAACACAGCTGCTCTTAAGCTGTGGAAGCGAAAAATGAAGGCATTAAAAGTACATGATCGGACACCTGTCGCCATTCACATGCTCTGTGTGGGAAAGGGGGTATCGAACTCCTGAGGTGAGCTGATCACCTGCTGATTAAACAGTATGTCGTGATGCATGCAGTGGCCTGTTGAAACACTCTAGCCCAATGAAATGCTGATAGACTGCATCCAATATATCTTGTGAGGTGTCTTGTGTGCGGTTCTGCCAAATGTGGCAGTGATGATGTCGTGTGGCGGGGATGGGGATTTCGTAAATCAAATTGTCTGTCGTGAGCGGCGGATGCGGCGATGTTGAGCTGCGGCCCACAGCGAAGAACGTAAAGTCATAATAGTCGTAAGAATAAATCCTAAATCCGTTATCCCTCGCAATTTGTGGTCTGTTTTCTGTTTTCCCCTTTCCCCTCTGCCTTGTTCCCTGTTCCCTGTTCCCTGTTTCAATTTCGTCGGCGTTCTTGGTCTTCGTAAAAAAGTGTCGGCCCGTCATGATGGAGAGCCGGGCGACGACATGGCCTTCTCGACGCTGGCGTGCCGCTTGTGCAGCAGCGGCGACAGCTGGAGCTCCCTCATAACATTACCCCAGCCCATCTTGGGGCCCGGGTTGACGCTGTCGCTGTGGCCCATTGCCTGTTGGCTGAGCCGGCGGAGCATGGGCTTCTTTGTGATGCCCTCTGTGACGGCGCGGGGTAGCTGTGGCCGAGCAGCGAACTCTTCCTCGAGTATACGATTACCAAGCTTCTCCGAGCTGGAGGCGGGCCGCTTCTTCTCCTTCTCGGGCGGCTTGCTCTGCGTGCCCGAGTTGGCGACGATGCCCATGTAGACGACGAGGAAGCGCATGCGCAACATGTCCAGGCGACGGACCTTGTCCTCCAGCCCCTTCCGCTTGGACGCCCACAGCAGCCTGGCGGTTGCCTTCAGCCTCAGGTCGCTCAGGTCGCTCATGCCGTCAGCGCCGGCCCCGACCGCCCCGGACTCGGCCATGAGCATGGAGTTGAGCTCCTCGCGCAGGTCATCGCCGCCCCTCTGGATTTCGCGCAGCAGGCGGCCCAGCCTCAGCTTGTCGTCGAGGCGCTGGACGCGGGAGACGTCTCGGTCGTAGCTCTCGTTCTCCTGGACGGAGGAGTCGGCGGCGTCGACAAAGTTGATGATCTCAGCGGGTGCGACTATGTAGCCCCTGGTGTACTGCGAGAGGATCTGCAGGACGACGACGGCGCTGAGGAAAAGAGCGGTCAGGGCCAGTACGAAGGTCCACTGGGTGGTGACGGGGATGGGGACCGAGGCCATGGTTTGCTGCTGCTAGGAGCGGTAGAGACGTCGGCGTAAGCGCATGGCCTGCCCCAGGGTGCTTCAAGAGCGTGGTGCAGGTGCAGAATGGGTTGTGAGCGTCATGTACGAGAGATTGAACACGTTGTATAATACGGACGTGGACGTGGCGTATGCAGGTATGAAGGGATTTGGGGTGGAACAGAGGGCGAGATAAGATCGGCCGAGAGCTTCGGGGGTGGAGAAGAGGGGAGTCCCCGCGGCCAGCCAGCAAAGTACGGTTCGGATTGGCAGGGGAGGAGCAGCCGGTAGAAATAATAGTGTAGAGGTGAAGGATGACGAAGAGTCAGTGATGAATGTGGCATGTGCCAGGCAGGTACCGCTCAGAGTTGCATTGGCCTGCGAGACTATGCCTACAATGGTCCAAGAAGCCCGATAGCACGATCCTGCTGCAAGGCACGGGGGCTTCGGTGTGTGAGTGGGAACGGAGAATTGCTTTCTTCCTCTTTCTTCCCGGCTCGTCCGGCCTCAATTTTCTTCAGCTGCCCAGCCACGGACGGATATGTACGGAGTAGATTGCAAAAAAAGAAAAAGAGAGAGGTCGATCTTTGGCCCCACTGTCGCGTGGCCTGTCAAACTGGTCAAGTTAGCTGAGTGGGGGCCTGCAGAACCTGGTGAACCAAGATTCTCCCTCAACACGGTTCGCATCGCATCGGAGCGTCGGCCCACTGACAGCTGAGATGGTCGGGGTGGTGAGACAGTGGAAAGTCCACCAATCCACCAGGCGGTTGGAGGGATCTGCTGCTGTACGGCAGGCCTGCTGGCCTGCTGTCTTGTAGCAGGTCTCGGGGAAATATCCATTGCATATATTACAGTGCCTTCGTCTGAGAGAGATATACACCTACAATATTTACATTGGCGTCTATTGAGATGATCTCCTCTGCATCCATGAGCAGGAAGAATACGGTTATGCATACCCACTTGCAATTCTGACAACCACCAATGATACCTCGTCCATAGCCAATCTTGTTCTTGGTCGTCTTCATTAACTCGTAGACTAATATTGAGACCTGGAAATAGTTTCTCACGGGCCGGCCCATGGTCTTTGACGTCCATCGGTCATTCATGAGCCCCAGGACTTACATCAAGGTGTATGGTTAGAGCTGTAATGCAGGGAAGACGCGGTGATCTCATGCCTGTCAGTCTGAGTGCGGGCAGCTGTTAGCCTGTAACCCTGGAACCCTGCTCTCCCAGATCTTCCAGAACTTTTCTGCCCCTCATTCCTTGAGTGGGGGATGTGTAGTGTAGACCTGGGAGCTCCCATCAAACAGAAGTGCACTCAGCATGCTCGAATCGACAAGAAACAACCACCAAAATCCACCAGTCCCGACGCACAAGCACCCTCCCATGACGTCTTCGCCTACTTCTGCCACTCCCGCCGTCGAACCCCAATCCAAAAGACAAAAGCTCTCACACCCAGAAACCCAGCCGCCCCCAAGCTCGACCAACGCCACGTCCACCGTCGCTTCAACGCCCACCATGGCGGGGCAGACCCCGATCCCGCTCCCGCTCCCGCGCGTCCTCACGCACCGCAGCTCCAGCCCGCCCGAGCTGATAACCCAGGGCGCCGAGGGCCTGCTGTACAAGACCTCCTACCTCTCGCCCTCCCTGCCCTGCGCCCTCAAGCACCGGCCCTCCAAGCCCTACCGCCACCCCATCCTCGACGCCCGCCTGACGAGGCAGCGCATCCTGGCCGAGGCCCGCATCCTCGCAAAGGCCCGCCGCGAGGGCGTCCCCGTCCCCGCCGTCTACTGCGTCGACGAGGCCGCCGGCTGGATGATGATCGAGTGGGTGAGCGGCCAGCCCGTGCGCGCCCGCGTCAACGCCTGGCTGGGCGACAAGACCGAGGCGGAGGTGCTGCGCGGCGGGGACGACGGCAATGCGGAGCTGGTCGCGTTGATGAGACGGGTCGGCGCCGCGGTCGGCGCTCTGCACGCCGCAGGGATCGTCCACGGCGACCTGACGACGAGCAACATGATGCTGCGGCCGGTGCCATCGCCGTCTGGCAGCGGGGACGGGGGCCGAGACGGCGACGAGGGCGAGATCCTGGACGGCGAAATCATCGTCATCGACTTCGGCCTCGCGAGCCAGGGCCAGAGCGAGGAGGACCGCGCCGTCGACCTGTACGTGCTGGAGCGCGCGTTCCTGAGCACACACCCGCGCACCGAGAAACTATTCGGCGAGGTGCTCGCCGGCTACGCGGGGGCATTCAAGGGGTCGAAGCCCGTGCTGAGGAAATTGGAGGACGTGCGGATGCGAGGGCGGAAGCGGAGCATGCTGGGGTGAAGATGTGTGGCCTGCGGTTGTCGCCTGGTGGCCCGACTCACCTTACACACCCAGTCCTCCGAAATTATGGGCTTGAGCCCGAACTACGCGCCGACATATACAGCATTGCTATCGGCCGAAGCTACGCGAGTCCCCGTCCTTGCCAGGTGGGCCAGAACTCCGCGACCTCGTCAAGGACCAGGTCCGCGCGGGATGGATCAACGTCTTCAACTCCCAACTCACGCGCAAGCTGCCCTCAGGAAACTCGCTGGGTATCAAACAAGACATGTACGATTCGAGCCCCAGCAGGCAGGAAGAAGACACAGAAGAGAGAAAGCCCCTCGGGCGGAACTCTTATTGCTTGATCTGATAACTCGCTTGCAGTATGTGATTTATATATGTCTTCCCTTGCGCCTTCTATCGCCGTGTTCAAATCGTGCCTCGTTGCATCGTGGAGCATGAGACAACCATGATGAGCATCAAGCAGCCGCCGACTGCTGATAATGCTATCCACGAAGGGGAGAGGCCCGGAGACACAACAGCAAATTTGTCCTGCCTCGATTTACCAAACGAGCCAGCGGCGCCTCTCCCTACCTGTGTCTCCGGCGTGGATTCCACACCGGCCTCCAAGACCATTCTTACTCCTCGACGAGCCCAGCGCCGGCGAAATAACCCTTGTTCTCGATGACGCCGCGGTCCCTCACCACGGCCGTATATTTAACAACCCACTGAGGCGTCAGGTCACCCTGCAGTCCATCAAAGACGCCCTCAGCCGGGTCGGCCAGGACGGCGGCGCCCCTGACACCGTGGCCGAGCAGCTCACGGAGTGTGCCCTTGGGCAGGATATCCGTGCAGTCGCTGTGCACGAACAGCTCGATACCCTCGGCGCGGGCGAGGTTGACGAGGGGCGGGGGCACGTTGCAGCAGTTACGGATGTTGATCTGGTCGACGGCGGGCTTGACGCGGGTCCCCGGCAGGAACCGCCCCAGCTTCTCGCTCCCGAACTCGGCGATGCCCAGCTGGCGGGCCACCCCCTCGTCGTGCAGCGGCTCGAGGGCGCTGGACCAGGTCGCCAGCTCGGACCCGTCGTCCCCCTGCGACGCGTTCAGCTTGTCCGCCTCCCACTCACAGTCGCCCTCGAACGACATGCCCGGGAACGAGGCGATCAGCAGCGACACCGTCGACACGCCCAGCTCCCTGAGGACCAGCGACAGCGCCCGCCGCGTGTAGGCCGCCCGCGACGCGACGTCCGACGTCGGCAGGTAGAAGATCTTGACCGTGATGTCGTACTGCGAGGGGTCCTCCTGCAGTCCCGTGTCGGGCGTCCAGTCTATGCGGGGGATATAGATTGTGTCGTCGGACGGGTCCTGTGACGTCCACGACGGCAGCGGGATGGTTTGTTTTGTGGTGTTGGTTTGCGCGGCATCTTCGGCAGCGCCGTTGGGAGTCGCAGTGCCGTTCGCGCTGCCGTTGACGGCGTGGCCATTGGTGTCTGTCGGTGTTGCTGATGCGTACTCCTGCTTTGCGGCGAGGAAGTTGCTTCGCAGCGAGTTTGTGAGCTCGAGGTTGGAGCGGTATGCGCCCGGCTTGCGGATGATGGAGGGGCCGCCGGATACGATGTTACTGCGATGCGACGGGGCGCGGAAAATTAGCCTGCGTTCGGGGCGCTTGGGGCCTGCTGCATTTTCGTCCTCTGGGCGGCACAGGCGGGCAGGACAGGGTGAGGGTAACACAATGTCGATGACGTCTTGGGATAGGGAACGGAATGTGCCTTCTTACCCAGTGGAGAGCACCAGCTGTTTTGCCATGGTACTGTGGTTTTTCGACGGTGGTGAAGGCTTATGCTTTTTCGGATGTATGCGGTCAATCAATGCTTGGACGAACTTCTTAAGCCTTTCAAAGAAACTTCGGGTCGAGGGTGGCTTTGGTAGTGGCATGGTGGGGGTTCCGCCGGTCCTTGAGGGGCGAAACGGGCCCTGAGGAGGGGTCCGATGAAGGGACTGCTGGGCCCGTTTTGCTAAATTGGGTTCTTGGATTAGTAATGTGATAGCAATATGCGACTGTGCACAGCAGCAGACTATTGTGTCCGAGGCTCGAGTCAAAGAGGTAACTGGCTTAAAGCTTGTGATAAATTGTAATCAACCTGCTCGAACGTTGCAATTGTGACGAGAGGACGCGCCCTTGACACCAACTCACTCACAGATAGGGCGGAGGACGAGACTATAAACTCTATCTTTCCAGACTTGGTCCGCATATCCAGCAATAGTCAGCAGCCCTATGATATGACCATTGGAAACACATCTGACTCTACACCCCGCGCTGCAAGCGGCAACGGCGTCTACATGAGCAAAACCCCACGGCCCACTCCCACGGCCGGCGTGGGACGTTGTGAGCGCTTGCCTCGACACTCATCACGCGGTAGCTGCAAGCCCCGCGCCGGGGAGAGTGGTCATGACTAGACGTGCATGTCTGGTAATTAACTCATCCTAGGCGATAGATACCTAGGTACTGTACCGTATGCGCCCCCCTCTCTGTGGGACGCCTTTTTTGCCGGGACAGCAAAAATGTCGATTGTCTTAATGGGTTGCCCAGCAAAGAAAACAAGAGCAGCACAGCTGCAGGCACGCGCACAAGGCCATTTATAAGCTGGCGCTTGGCTGATTAGCCGAGCCTATCGAAGGGTCCTGTATTGAAGAGCCGAGCTGACGTACGGCACCACCCCCTAGCATTGCTTTTGGTCAACAAAGGCTTCACTAATAGGGTGGGTTGAGCCGATTTTATTTTCATTAGGGAAGTCAGGCTTAAGAAGTAAGGATAAAAGGGACGACTAAGGAAATTTAATACAAACAGGGTCTAGTCACCAGCAGTCATTCAGCAGCAGCAGAATTTATCAGTCCCGTTACTCGCCTTTCGTCCTCTATTACGCCCTGAAAAAAAATTCCAGCCCAGTTGTCGTTGCGGCGCAGCATTGGGGGCCGGTTATCGAATTTAAACGGGAATATGGCGGGTCTGTGGAACGGCTCAAAGACCGCTGAGAGACTAGAGCCACACACTCGCGTGATGGGTGCGGCTCCTACTTGTCCATATCGAGGCAAGCATGCTGCACGTACCCCGGCTCGTAACCAAGCAATTTAGTTATTCGCTGTTGGCATTGTTGTTATAAACCTGGAGGGAGTGACCATTGCAGACCAGAAACTCAAGGTTGAAGTCATCAATTAACGACGGACGATAACTCGAGACAACCATCAAATTCGTACCCCCCCCCAATATTTATCAATGGAGACGGGTTTGTCAAATGTTTCGACCTCGCCAGAAAATATCCAGAATGGTCCTGACAGCCGCAACTAAGTCATTCTCCCCTACCTTCTCCAGAACTTCGCCTGTAACCAGCCAAATATCAGAAAGGCTAGTTCAAGATGATACGTCTACACGGCGTCCATCTTGCGACGAGCAAGACTCGTTGTCAAGGCGTCAGTCACCACAAGAAGGCACATTTTTATTCGGAGGGGAGCCGCCGCTTCAAAAGGATCCTGTCCAGCATGAACAGCCACATTTTCCGCGGCACGAAGGCATGCAGGACCGGTCAGACCCTGCATCAGACTCTTCCACTTCGTTGTTCCAAGGATGGAGTCATGCTGAGCCAGGTCACGACATACGAAAATCTATGTCCAAGCCACGCTCGTGGAAAGAAAAGCTCAACACATTTGCGATAGTCGGCCTCATCGCCGGCTCATTGCTCTTGTGCCTAGCGGTCGGAACAATCGCATTCCTCTGGTTCGGCAGCCCGGCCGTCCCAGCCTGGAAGGAGATTACAGCCAGGGACTGGTTGTCTAAAGCCATTTCCATCTGCATCGGAGTTATTCAGCAAGTGATGATGCTCCAGCTTGGCATCGCAACTGCCACTATTGCATCCCTAGCTTTGGAGTCCAGGGATGTACTTATTGGCGACGTCGCCTCGGTAAGCGTCATGCGCGCCACGGCGCCGAGCACAGGGGCCTTCGTCATGACATGGCAATATCTCGCTCACGGACACTTCCAAAGCACTCGGCACTCCAGGATATTCTTTCTCGTACTTTCAGCCGCTCTGCTCTGGTGTCTAAGCCAGTTTCTTTTGCTGATACTCCTTACCGACGTATCTCTACGCTCGACTGCCGGTCTCGCCTCTACAATGCACTTGCCTTATAACCTGCATTATACTGACATGGTAAACGGGTCCTTTATTGACAGCACTCAGTTCATTCAACCCTCTTCAGGAGTATGGAACAGGAAGATATCAAAATATGCATCATTTGCCGAGTACTCGGAGTCCCCCTACGAGGCAGATGGTGTCAGCGATACCGGTGTTACTCTGCGAGCATTCTTACCTTTCGGTACAGCACAGGACCGAGAGAATTTAGAGTCTTACAAGGGGAAAGCAACGGTGCTAGACGCCAGGGTCACTTGCCAAGTACCACAATTTCAGAATGCAACCATTAGTTGGGATGGCGACTCCTTCCAGGGATCGCTTACACCGACGAGGAATACGCCGCGGCTTGCAAATGTCACTTTTGGTATCGGTAGTAGTGATGGAAGCTCTGAAACCATGGATATCCACCCAGATCGGTCGAGAGACTTTGACTGTTTCATCAACTGGAACTTTTGGGATGGTCCATCAACCGACGTGCCAACAAAACCCGAATGGCGGATAGCACTCTGTCAGCTCTGGAAGAGCAATGACAAGTATGCTGAGAAGAATTTAGGTGGCCTGGTCAGTGAATTCTTTGATCCGTCTCGGATGGAAGAAGCTTCAGTCTACGCCAAGCCATATCTCATTTTGAACAATACCCTGAATAATTATCCCTACACCATGGGTGAGATTGGTGTTGCAAACAGCTCTCACGAGAGGGGCGAGTGGCTGGACATGAGCTACTGGGATGGCAGCGCCATAATAAGCGCTTCGGTCTGCTACGCGGCATTCGACTTTGCCGACATTGATGTTCGCATCTCGAGCCAGTCTAATAGAACGGAGTCGCGCCTAGAGCCAGTCTTCGACCGAGAAACATCCGCCTACACTTTTACAGAACTTCGCAATGCTATGGGCCAGGATCGAAGCCTATCTATCGACGAGCGCAGCATATTAGAGCTCGAGAAACGACAATGGCAGGCAGTACCACAGGAAAACTATACGGAGTATACTGCTTTGACGTGGCTTCTCCGCTCGACTGCGGACCTGGGCTTCATGAAAGCACAATATATGGATGCCACCATTACGAACATTTCAGCGAATATCAACGCCTTTAGCCCAACATATACCTGCGCCGGCTGTGTTGAAATGGAATTTATGCATGTAAGCACTTTCCCTGGTTATGAGACTGCTACCTATCTATGCTCTGTTCCACTTGTGGCTCTAAAGTCCCTCCAAGAGATTCAGATCGTGAGATATAGTATGGCCCATTTTGAGAACATCATCTCCTGTCACAATTTATTCACATCGAAGTTCATTCCCTGGATCTTCGATAGCTGACTCTGAATGTGATAGAAATTGCTCATCCAGGAGATCCTCCAGACGAACGGTTCTATTGCCTTTGCTCTCCAGACCATGATTACCCTGCTGAGTAGCATGGCATACTATGATCAGATGGGCCAATTTGATAAGTGGACAAAAGCTGAATTGACCTCCTTCAAGACAGCCCAAGTTCCTGTTGGCTATATTGGATTTACAGTGGTCATGATTACGGTCGCAGCACACTGTATTCTTGTGGCTTACTGTATGTCACTCTTTCTCCGCAACACAACTTTGTCGAGACTCGGCGCTAGTTGGAGTGCTGTAGCTCAAGTTGCAACAGGTGACGTTTTAGGTTACCTGGAACATGCGACACAGGCTAGCGATAATGACTTCCAGACCAGACTGAAAGCAGATGGTTTAGAGTCATCAAAGGTATGCCTGCAAGAGGTCGAAGGGCAGGTCTCTATTTCCATAAGTGGAAAAGATAGACACAAGTCATAAGATCAAGGTATCACTTCTGTCAAATTTACCTTGAGTGCTCTAAACTCCTAGATAGACGCCTTCATCGGCGTGAGAGCGACTTATACGATAACCATACCTTCGTATTATTTTATATATTTTAACTTGTAGTGGCTTGCCCCCTTGTGGTACTCTAAGCTCTGAACCTACAAATATTCATACGTTAGGAATTGTGGAACTCACCAGCCTGGAAAATTGTAGATCAAGTTATAGATATCTAAATTCTGTGTGTAAGTTACCCCTGCCTAACATATAATTCTGCTGGAGGTTATTCTAGAAGAGATTATCCCATAGGAGGCTAATCCCATCAACATGTTCATGGGCTCGGAGATGAAGGGCAACGGTGGCTGCAGCGACAAACTCCTACCTAGCAAAACATGTTATTGCGCCGACACTGTGGGAGTCTGTCCCTCCACGATATTGATTTGGAAGCCCTCGGTAGCCATTCCGTAGCTCTTTGCAACAGCCTCACTCCCGTATACTCGCATACGCCTCTCATATTCAGCGGTGATACCCTCCTTCCACCCATTTGCTTCCTTGAGTAAACGGCCCAGCAGCGCCGAGTCTTGCACGGCAGTGTTAGCCCCGATACCACCCGCTGGTGTCATCGAATGCGCCGCGTCTCCAATGACCGTCACGCGAGGCTCATTTGGCCATTCCGGAACCCCTGAAGGAGTCGAGCAGGTTATCTTCCAGAACGCGGCTTCCTTGGTGTTCATCTGCTCGAACAACGGTCGGAATTTCTCGTGCCAGCCCGCTGTAAGCTGCTTGGCCAAGTCTGCTGCCGTGTTTCCCACGATACTGTAGTCGTCGTTTGGCGCCCTAATCAGACCCGGGGGTCCCACCATGGTCCAGCCGTACTCGACATCGGGGTTGTCTATGTCGTTCGGTCGCACGTTTGTGATTATGCCCACACGCGAGTCTTTCCCTTTCGAGTGGTCTGAAATCATAAAGACACCCTCGTTTAAACCTTTGAAAGCGCCTGTCGGCGCCTGGCCGTGAATGCCTCGTGCGCCGGTATCGTAGACCACCAGCCGTCCGCCGGAGACTTGCTTGGCCACCCTAGACTTGATGCCTTCCCCGCCAACCAGCATCTCACCTACCTCCGACTTGGTCCCGTCCGAAAATACCGCTCGGACACCCCCGTCGACCATCTCATATCCCGTAACATGCCTCTGAAACTCGACGCGGTCCTCCAACCCTTCGAAGAAGAGCTGACGCATCTCCCCTCTTGCGATGCCTACCGTCTTGCTATCCCGACTTGTTAACTGTGTGCTGTTCCCGGCCACCATGGGCTCTGTTCGCTCCCCAGTGATAGCATCGAGACCAGTGAATCCAGCGCCCCCTGTCTTGCCGCACTTGTCGTAGAAGCGCGTGAAATCCTCGGGGCCCAGCACGGATTCGATAGCATCTAGGCCCTCGTTTGAGAGACGCAGCCGGTAGCCTTGACCACGGAATGCAAGAGAAGCATCACGCTCGTAGACGCGGAAAGGGATAGCGCTACGGCGAAGTGATTGGGCAAGAAGCAAGGAGGCAAGGCCCGCGCCAGAAATGAGAATTGGGCGCCGAGTCGACATGGTGTATGCTGAGGATGGAGTATAGAGAAGATTGTGTATAAAATCGTGCTTTGGATGGAAATATAAGAGCGTATACGACGTTCAAGGCTGATTAATACCTTTGTAGTCAATGATGTGATCAAGGCTGCGGCAGGTTCCGTGTCGCGCGAAGGGATATCCAAGCCGATGACAAAGAATCTGACTAAGGCGCCAAACCTAGTCCATAAGTTCGCTACTTCGCTACTTCGCTACTATCGATTTTTAATGTATTCCACCGGCCCAACATAAACGTGTCTTCCCCAAATCCAATAGTAAATCAGCGAAAACCCGAGGATGAAACCAAAAAGAAGACAACTCCAGTTCATACTAGCAGGTGTTGGGTCAGGTGCCGCCGGAAAGAATAAGAAGATAAATGCCAACCCCAGAAATAAAAGAGCCAGGCCGTTTACCAGAAATCCAAATTTGCCCAGACTAAACCGAGAAGGCAGAAGGGCTTCCCCTTTGACCCGTTTCGCAAATACACAGGCGATGACAATGATGTACGAGGAGATGAGCCCTACTTGACCGAGAGACGTGATGACGTTGAATGCGATTGTCGATCCAATGATGATGAGTGAGAGCAGGATTGTGCAGAATAGGGTTACTAGAACCGCATTCACGGGAACATCCCAGCCTGGGCGAACCTGATCGATGTTAGCCATACTGATGAAATCAACCAGACATGCGCATCTTACATAGGCTAGGAATGGTGAAAAGGGAAGTCCCCTATCACGGGCAAATGCGAAGAGCTGGCGTGATGAGGTAGTGACCTGGTTAACGCAGCAGAAAAGCAACAGGACCCAGACAACTGCGGTCATGACCGATGTCCCAGCTCTGGATCCTGTCGCGTTGTAAAGCACTTGGATCCATGGCTGTCCAAAACTTGTAGAAAGGACTGCAGATACGTCGTTGCCCAGGTTGGACATGATAGTGACTGTCATTACGAAACCGAGCGCGTAATTGATCAGAGCAGTGGCGACCATGGCCCTTGGGAGTACCCAAGCTGCATCTTTTAGTTCTTCGGCCAAGTGGCACGATGAGTCTGAACCAATAAGGGTCACGATAGGTCCGAGGATACCGACAAGAGTCGAGAGACCGACACTTCCCCATCCACTGTTGTCCTCGAAATTGGTCCATACAGTCTTTGGGTCTGAGTGTGGAGCCATAATCCATAGAACGACAACAAAGACCACAAATCCAGAGACATGAAGTATTAAGCCGAAGGCTTCGATGATAGGAAGCTTGTTGACGAATACGGTGTTAAATATGATGGCGAAGAACGTGATGGCAATGCTGAAGAGGGTGCCATGCCATCCTTGGGCCACATATGACGGCATATTCAGTGTCATCAATCCTTGAAGTTGCTGCGTCGTAGCAAGAGCTACAGTCGCCATAGCGGCCTGCCACCCGATAACACACATCCAACCTGGTCCTTTTATATCAGTTTTGTGACTTTGACTGGGATCGAAAGGCGACACACCAACGAGATAGCTGAGAAATTTCTGATGTTGTTTTGGAGCCAATTCAGAAACCCAGTGGTACTGGCCACCAGACGTGGGCGCCCTTGGTCGATCAGTCCACAGTCCGAGATTAGGCGGCTTTGTGTGCTTACATTGATGCCATCTCGGCCATCGAGAGCATGACGAAAAACATGCCGAAGCAAACACTGAGGAACATCCAAATGCCACCAGCTGTTCCTCCATTGCTAAGTGATATTCCGATGATACTGTATATGGTTCAGTACGTGTTCCTTACACGAGGTGATGGGACATAATAAACATTAGAGCAAATTCCCAGGTGGATCCAAGAATTACAGCATAGCCAAAAATAGTCATGAATTTGAAGTTTCGCTACTCAAAATATGTCAGAATCTTTATATCACGCTCGTGTACTTCTGGAGCTAGTTTTACTTACCCTCAGTTCCTGCAACTTTCCCATACGGTCCATATCCATCTCGTCATATTGGTTGCCATATTTCTCATACACTGCAGTGGCATTTGCAACGTCGACATGGGCAGTCTGCTCGGAAGGCTGGACATTGCCGCCTTCATCGACTTTTGATGCCAACACACCGAATTTGGGGGACATTTTTGACTGGGAACAAAAGCAACAATTGTAAGCAAGCAGGGGAACATTTCTACCAATATGACAGGGCATCGCGTTGAGTGTTTATAGTCGCCGTGTCTCAACTGGACAGACTGGTTGATAACCAATGGCACCCTGCTGCGGGGTTTGCGTATCTTTTGAACCCTTGTGCCGGCCTCCAAATGCAATTTTCAAACGGATGATTGGGGATCGGCGCAGGGACTATTGATAGTCTTACGCCCCAGCTCAACAATGAGAGGCTCTCGCCCAGTAGCAGGGTTGATAAGCACTTGCCCTGCAAAGCGAGCCTCGGACTCTGGAAGACCAGGGGGACAGGGAGTGGTCCGGGACGGCACGTATACAGATGGGTGAAGGCTAATTCATTATCAAAGCCGCTTCCAAGATGATTATCCTTTAGGTTGGTATCGAGAAGATTATTCCAGCCTCTTAACTATAACTTACATCCCCGGACGAGCAGCGCAACGCTTTGGCCCTTGCTCGAAGAGATACTTATGGAGAAACAAATAAATAGTGACGTTGTGAGACTCAAAATTATACAGGATACCAATAAATATATGCGATTCATCTGATAAGTTACTCTGGAGGCCATTGCAATCGAAATTACCATCTCTGATTCAACAAACATTGCTACTCAAGCTGAATAAAACAACAGCACAAGCCCAAGGACTTTTGGTGTGCATATCACCCCCAGAATAAGCACATGTCGAGATAGGGAGCAGGCCAAAGGAGCCAGAAGATGCGTATGCTGCAAAAATTGGAACGGCAAGTCGGTGGAATTGGGTCTCATAACATTGATCAGAACTTGCATTTCATCGCCATCTTCAAAACTCAAACCCAGCTAGCACAGCAGAACCATATCATAGTGCAACAATGCACTGAGGCAATAATTATATTCACCTATCTAGGAATGAGTGACTACTAGTCAGGTAGAAGATACTGGCAACCTGTCATATCAACATACTCAATGCCAGGTTGAAACTTATTGCTCTCCTTGATCCTTGCCGCTGGTTTGCTGCATTACCAATGCCCCACCCCCCCTCCCGCCCAACAGAGAAAGTAGGGTCGTGATGATGCTCGGCTTGATCTAGCGCTTCTGGGTGCCGCTGGACCAGATAGGAGTGCCCTTGTATATGACAACGTTGCCATCGTTCTGCACGGCGACGATGCAGGTATTATTGCCCGAGGGGCTGGCAGTGTTGGTCTGCCAGATGGGTTTGCCATCATTGGTGCTTCAAAAAGCCTCATTATTAATATTGATCAGGAATCAGTGGACGTTAGTATTAGGTGGGGGGATTGCACAAAGGCATCCAAGAACGTACTACATGACCAGGTTACCATCTTCCTGCATTATAAGGCCCTTGACGCCGGAAGTCTGCTCAGCGGTGTTCTGGAACTGACACTTGCCTCCCCAATACACGGCGATCTTGCCATCCCCCTGCATCTTGAACTCAACAGAGCCGTCGCTGCTCCAGAGGCTCTGGCCGGTCTTGAGCCACTCAGAGTTGCCGAGGGTATTGTGGGAAGACATGTTGGATGAGTAGGTGGTCGGGTTGTGAAGTTCAATGAAGTTATCTCGAACCTAATAGTCTGTGTTGGTTGTTAACTTGCACAAAATTATGTGAGTCTCATGTGTTGAGGCGTGTGGAGAACGAAATCTGATATCGAGGGAAGCAAAGGTCCTCTATATACTTCGACTGGTGTTCTACTCCTCGCACCCTCCCATTGCCCTCTCACACCCTCTTCGGTCCCCCTCTTTTCCTCCTTCCCTCACCTCCATCTCCCTCGTCTTTCCCCCATCCTTCCAATTCATCTCCTGCCTGTCGAACCTGTTTCTGTCCGACTGTCCGTCTAGAACCGTCCAATAATGTAACATACAAGGCCTATTTCCAGGGTAACACTGAAGACATGGCGTTTCGGAGCTCGCCAAAGCCAAGCCTCCTGTCCAGTCTTCCTGCTGAGAGTGGAGATGTTGCTGTTGTGTCCTGGTTAGGTGAGACACACAGAGGGGACTCGGTCTGGCCAGTTGGACAAATCTGCATGCAGCGATGTTGAACACGCGGGATCTTCACTAGATCGGAACGCCCTATCTCATGAAATCGTGGCAAGACTGGTTCGAATCCAGCCATTTTACATAAAATGGTGTTGTCATCACATGCGTGGTCAAGCTAAGCGGGCGGGCGGAGCTTAGGGATGGTCGACTGCAACTTGTCTTCGGGGAGTTCTGAGAGTCGGGCTCAGGACCAGCCCAGTTCAAGCCAGCCACTCCGTAACATTGCAGTGAAATCAATGCAAAACTATCCCTGATCAGGTTCGGCTACAGACGTGAGCGACAGTCTAACGTCTCATTGCATAACATGCTCAGTGTGGGCTCGCACCAGGAACTAACACGATTTGCACATTCTATGATATAGAAGTACTAGTAGGAATTACATAAGTGCAATAAACAATATCAGTTTTGACTTGGGCAATATCACTAGGGAGCCCACGTCCTCTAGAAGATCTCGAGAGTATTTATTACGGTTGCTCCACCCGGGCCTGAAGAAGATAGACATAAAGACCGGAAGCCACGAATGCATACTGCGCGCTCTGAGTGAATGTCCTACTGGTATTGCCCTTTTGGCTTGACTTGCAACTCGTGTGGTGCTCCAGCCAGACCGGTGTGCGCTTCCAGCCAACCAGAAAGTCCTGTAAGTACTAGCCGTGCTTCAAGCATCGGGAACCCATTGACCAGTCGGGTGCTGACGATCTTGTCTCGGAACTTGGCGTCGCACTGCGATGCGCCAGGACCCCAGATCTTCGCCTGCCACACAGTCCAACAATCACCCAGGCCGGAGCGACGTCTTTCTCGCCAAAGGTCTTGCTGGGAACCATATTGAGTGGCAGTGGATTTCTTCAGAATGATCAGAGATCGGTATATTTTGGAGCTCAAATGTGTAGAAGAGTTAGCTCTTCTAGGAAACGAAAAGAGGATCAAGACGATACGCATCTGGAGGGAATATATCAGAGCTCATAGTACCACAGTCTCAGGTTGAAACACGTGAGCACCTTACCGCCTTTCCTCTCCAAGGGACCATCGATTCACCTCTAAGCCGGACCATGTGGAGGCCCTGAACATGCATCAGCCCCGCAGAGTGCCGCTTGTGTGACAACTAGTAGTTACATGACGAGCACCACCACAGCAGCCATGGTACTGTCCGAAACGGGTTGTGGGACCGGACAACTTGACATTGACCAGCTCACCGGCCTTGGGGATAAGATTCAACGGCTACGGGGACGCGCTTGGCCAGCGCTGGCAAAAGTCCACGCAAGAAATTGATATCGCCCCCAGCTGCCGGGTCCAGTAGTTGATCCTCAGTCTGGTTCATCTACATTGATTTTGTGCCCATGGGAACACTACAACCTGCCTGACAGAGTATTGAGGGAAGGCTGTTTGTGACGAGAGACGAGAGGTTGTCTTCGTGCTAAACCTGGACAAGGGCCCAATATCTGATAGGGTGAGCCGCGTCAACCCTCTGACATGTCTAGACTTCACAGTCATCAATAACTAAGATCGGAAAATGGTCACAATTCGAGACAGCTATTAATGATCGTGCTGAGTCGCTAGTTCGTGTGCGGCAACAATGTCCGATACGTCGAGTGCTATAGCGAGATCACACAAGTTGCCCCTGTAGGAGCCTCGAAGCAAGAATGATGCCAAGGTCTAAAAGTAGATCCTCGATTGCACCTGTTAGGCACCTCTGAGTCGCTGGCATGGGGCGTGTCGTCAATGCCGACAAGCTTCTTGCAAGACGTGAACGCTCAGCAGGAGATCCAGTTTCTCAGCGCTGGCGGCAGAGCACGGTAGCATATCTCAAAACACAAGTACGAAGTGGACGCTACAATCATCTGTGCCAGACCGGATATCTACGCCATTGCCACCATGACCTGTACATCACCCCAAGACATCGTCGTGCGAGACGCTGTTTCAACATCTGACCAGGTTAGACTTCCTTTGGTGCATGCATTTTGCAAGCTTTTGAGATTATTTACGACACAGATAGTCAGAGTCCCACAGAAGAAGGTCTGTACAGAGCTTGTTGCACGGGACGGCCTTGAGCTCTGGCACAGAGATTTGTCTGCCAGGGTGTCTCACGGGAAGAAACAAATGTCCGTGTAAAATTTGATTCCTCCTGAAATTTTAAACAAACCCCCGAGTGCTTCGGAGCTACGTTATGCCAGAGGATTTTATGCTTTTCATGCCAATCATGGCAACACCGTTGTTCAGATTCCAGTGCAATAGCAGTTTAGTGAACGTTGGTCGTGCAAGTCTCAGCTGAGTTGGCCTCCGTAGAGCGCTCCCGCTTCGGGCGCTTGTGACGCAGGCTGGCTCGTGCATGAGGACCTGTAAGACCCCATTGCTGCCGCCGCGGCCTAAGGGCGCTCCACCCTGGGGCAAGTAAGTGCCTGGACACTCCAACGTTGCACCCCTCGTGGCCGACCCGACTGCTTGACTGCCCAGCAAATCTTGGTAAGGACAGTTAAGAGTGGCGACGACAACGTCCGCTCTCTTCGCGAATCCCCACCAGCCGACCCCTCCCAGCCATCACCGTCTGATGGGATTGCCATCATGGCAATCAACTACCTGATCCTGCTGTCCCGTCAGGGCAAAGTTGTATGTTGTCCTCTGCCATCATGGGCCCCCTATTGCCTCGCAGCGCAAACCTGACCCGAAACGCACCTGCAGCGTCTTGCGAAATGGTTCCAGACCATGTCCCCCAAGGAGAAGGCCAAGATCGTCAAAGATGTCTCCCAGCTGGTCCTGGCCAGGCGAACGCGCATGTGTAACTTCCTCGAGTACAAGGACACCAAGATCGTCTACCGCCGATACGCCTCCCTGTTCTTCATCGCCGGCGCATCCTCCGACGACAACGAGCTCATCACGCTCGAGATCATCCACCGCTACGTCGAGCAGATGGACAAGTACTACGGAAACGTCTGCGAGCTCGACATCATCTTCTCTTTCACCAAGGCATACTGGATACTCGACGAGCTACTGCTCGCCGGCGAACTGCAGGAGAGCAGCAAGAAGACGGTGTTACGATGCATTGCGCAGCAGGACTCATTGGAGGACATGGAGGTCAGTCAAGTTTTTGTTCTTTCTTTCCTGTTGCCGTCGCGTCACCCACTCGAGCTACCGCCGGTTCGGACGTGCCATTTGTGTATTAGACCACAAACCCCTCGTCGTTATCACCCTCCTGCTGCGCTTCCCGCCATTCAACTATGCAGTGCAGCTCGCTGACGCCCTTTCCACTGCCGCCAGGTCGAGGACGAAGTGACCAAGATCATGTAACGCAGCTGGAAACATATTATTGCCTAACTACCCAAATGTTCCATCTACATGTCCATACACCGGGGAAGACACGCGGTCGAGTGGTGTCTGGCTCCGGCTAACAGACCTACGACATACGCAGGAAATGGAGCACGTTAAAACCGCGCTCAAAGACATCGGCATACTGTGATGGGCTAGCCACCGAGGAAGAGACAACCTGGGCAGGGTCCTCAAGCTGAGGCGCCGACGGGAGCATGAACAACGGCACTTTGAAGATCGTGATTGCACGTTGCATGGGAGTCAGGCGTACACGGTTTGGGCTAGGGAATTGAGCAGGTGGGCTGCGCTCCACCCGAGGCAATTGGGACGAACAGGAAGACCACACGGTTTCAAGAGCTCGGTCTGGGCAGAGCTCGGGAAGCAGTTGACAGACGAGGCGCCGTACAGGCTGGGAGTCGGAGGTACGCATATCTGTTGATTTGGTGCTAATAGAGACTTGCGAGGTCTGTCCTCGGATGACGCAGTCCGTTTGCGGCAGACCAGGTTCAATTCACCCACACATCGCACACTCGGTACATCTATCCTCCGGTTGGTTGGCTCGTTCGTTCGTTCATCGATTAGTCCGCGAAACCAGCCGTCCATCCAGCCGGGCAGGCTTGTACACGTTCTAACGTCTCAAAGAATGCGGCGGGCGAGTCCAAGGAGACTGGCTGCTCATGTGCTAACTTGACTCTCCTGACCGGCTGCCCACGGGACGCTACTCGTGGTGTCCGTCTGGCTTATCATTCGTCATCGCTAACGAGTCCCCGCATCAATGCACCCGAGTCCCGAGCCAGGCCACACACCCACCAACCTTGACGGGCTGCAGCAAGTCGCAGCGGAGTCTCAGGGGCTGAGCGCGACTCCTTTGTTGTGCTGCTGTTCCTCACAGCTGGCCCCTCCCCCGGGCCCCCCACTCCCCAAGAGCGACTTGGCACCTAGTCTCAGCCCATGTGCCGGGGGTCTCTTCCAGGGTTGCTTACAGGACCCAGTGTCAGACAGACCAACTGGCGGCTTCCCTGGTCCCCCGAAACGCCCGCCCGCCCGTGTACCCGACTTGCCTGCCTGTCATGTCTACTCCGTTATCACCACCTCATCTCCTCTCCTGAACAAAGCCCCTGCATTCCCTACCAAGAACCACCCATCAGCCTTGCCCAGAACACCATTAATCACTTCTCGATGGCATTTCCTACCCAGTAAAATCCACCTGGACGCTATCGCGTTCTGGACTGTTGCAGCGACCCGCGACTGCGACTGCGACTGCGCCAGCCTGACCGACTGACAATCAGGAACCCACCGCATGTCCGACCTCCACTTGATCCCGTCACAAGCAACTGCACCACCTCACCAGAACATCCCACCCAGCAACTGCCTTTATCCGAACCCTTTCGCGGGTCAAGTAGCCGGGTGGTCCGCTTGATTCCTTTGTTATTTTCATACATTTCAGCACTAGGTTGCACCTTGCGAAGTGGCCCCTTTGTGATCGCGTTCCATTTGGATGACGCAGCGGTTCCATGATAACACAACTCCACCTACTCGATAACACCCGCCCACGCCGCCAACACCACACCACGTCGAGCGGAACACTCGCCACAGAGTCTCTCAAAGAGCACGCATCTTCAAGATGAAGGTACGCAGACTGGATTCATGTGCATGCATAGTTCTGCAATCACCAGGGGTGCGCAAGTCTAACCCGAACTCTCTCCGTAGTTCCTACCCCTTCGCGACTTTGACGTCGTCGCCAGCGCGCTCAACTTCGACACTCCCGATTGTCACGTTACCGGCGGCTGCGATCTGTACACGACAAAGGCCGCAGGCTCCGACAAGAAGCTCTACAAGAACATTGACAAGTCGCTAGAAACACAACATGCCGCCCTGCTCAAGTTCGGGTCCAGCCTGTCACCGCCCCAGCGTACCACCCTCAACCTGTCCCGGTCAAGTCCCTTTGGCCCCCTTTCCGACATCTCAAGTCGCAGGACGTTCGCATACCTCATCGCGACATTGAACGCCTCGCATCCAGACTATGACTTCAGCCACGTCTTGCGGCCTGCCGACTTCAAGCGCGAGCGCATGTTGAGGAAGGTGGTCGCCAACCTCGACACGACTCTGCACAGCGCGCGGCCCAACGCGCCATCCACCACTGAATTCCCCATGACCTCATTACTTCCACCAAGTAAGAGGTCCAAGGCTGCCGCAGCCGACACGGGGTCGTCGCCCCCGGCCGTGTCCGGCACGGAGTCTCCACCCTGGGGCCCCCACATGTGGGCCCTCATCGATAAGGAGATGACGCTCAAGGAGTGCGCCGTCTTCTCATACCAACCGACCTCGAACCCCTTTGACGAGGAGACAGCCGCCATCTGGAGCCTGCACTACCTCTTCTTCAACAGGGAGCGCAAGCGCGTCGCGTACCTCTACGTCCGGGGCGTACCCGTGGTATCACACAGCTACAACCCGCCCTCGCCGCTCCGCCACCGCCAGCGGAGCGGCGCCATGTCGCTGACGCCCTCTTCGTCGACGAGCGACCTGCGAAAACGCAGGCAGCTGCAGCTCGAGGACGCAGGCGCCAACAAGCGCGCCAGGTACTGGCTGGGCGACCGCGAGGCCGAGCGCATGCCCACCAGCGACGACGAGGACGACTACGCGGACGACGGCCTCGCGTGGAACCGCGACAAGGACGGCGTGCTCGAGCTCGACGAGTTCGCGGGCAGCTACGAGGACTACGACGACGGCTTCAGTGATGACTTTAGCGATGAAGTCTCCGAGGATGAGAACCCCGATGAGCACGAGACGAGCCCGCGGCTGAGCGCCCTGCGCGGCATGAGCGAGGACATCGCCGGCAGGATGGAGATCGAGTGAGCTTGCCCCTCCCCGGGGCTCGAACTCGAGCTCGCTGTGCCTGCTGGTTTGTCTGTTTCCTTACGCCCTATTTCGTCTTATTTGATCCGCTTATGGGATGTTCTTGCTGTTGGACATGGCGTTTTTCTTGGATATGCATACGGAGCGCGAGGCGGGCTGGGTCACACTGCTTCAACGCAGTCGGCGTTGGGCCCGGCACATGGCCTCTTTTTTGTGTCTTTCGAGGTTGCACCTCGAGATGATGCTTTTGTTTGGCTCCTACATTCATGTTTCTATTTCGGACTGAGGATATGCGAGCCTCGTGCGGTCGACTTGATATATCCTGCGCGGCCCCCTCGGCTGGCGGCCGGCGCCTCCTACCTACCGCCAGGCGCCGGGCGGGGGCCACTTGACTGTTGTCTGCCTTTAATATTGTACTTGCGCCTGCAACTAGCCGCAGCAAGGAACCGGGTTTCTTCTTTCTGTTCTTTCTTATTTTCACACAGTTCACAGGGTTCAGGAGCGGCCGGATGGTAAGGTGTGTTGATTATGGCAAGGCGTTTCCGCATGTGATTTCACCGGAGGAGGGGAAAGGGGCGAACTGCGTGTTCGTCCATCCGGCCCAGGAGAGTGGTTCTCGTCCTCACTTGACATGCGTTATGTTCTCATATTTAGCTTGCTACCCTCCTGGGCACGAAGAAACACAGGTGCCAGGAGTCCGGCTGACTGAACAAGTCATGGAAATACCAGAATGCACAAGAGAATTGCACTATGGACTGCGTGATGGAGCTTGGAGTGACGTATGGACAGCAGTGGCCAGTCTGTGATTGTGATAATGAAACCGATCGAAATGTGTCAGGTGAAAGTGATCGTATCCCTAGTACATATACAGGTGAGCTTGAGCCGAAGTCAATTCAGCGAGAGGTTTCACACGAGAACCACAAGAGTCTTGCTTCATGGAGCAATGCGTGCATGGTATTTGGCCTACGATGATCTAAAAGTACTTTTTTCGCGATTTCTGTTCCATTCTTAGTGAGGAAAAACCCGTTTCCGAGAGAATAATCGACCGAGTTTCGGGCGCAGCCTTTTGCGCTCTTCCGACGCCGTCAAGAGAAACCGCCGATGTCCGCATCCGCATCGGAAACTAAAACACCCATATTAAGGAAGTCAAAGTGGACCAAGCATTCCGTTCAGTTAGTGCCGCGGGAAAGGGGAAGAGCAGAAACCTCGCAATCCACATCCGTGATCCGTGACTCGTGCGCTTTACGTCTACTCCGCGGTGTCGAGGTCATCGTGAGCCGGAGGCGGGCTGTCGAGGGCTGTTTGATGCGTTAGCGGGTAGCAGGACGGATCCAGGTGGGTTCTATGCTTACGCTTGCGGTCATCGCCGTTCGCTCCGTTCTCACGGCGATCGCGGTCGTCCCTGTCGTCCCGATCCCGATCGTCGCGGTCACTATGTCTGCAATATCAGCATCTCGTGTAGTTTAAGTTTGTAAGGCCGATGGAAAGCGGCTTACCGGCGGTCAGGAGATCGCGAGCGGTCGCGAGTGTCACGGCGGTCACGGTCATCATAACGATCACGCTCGCGACGGTCATCCTTGCGAGGAGAGTAGTCGCGAGTGCGTCGGGGGCTGGGAGTCCGGCGGCGAGGAGAACGCGGCGGGCGACGGTCACGGTCACGGCCGGAATCGAAGCGCCAGGACGCAGAAGGAGGAGTGCGGGCCCACTGGAGAAGAGTATGAGTGCATGAACGCTAGGCGATGGCAGCTGCGATGGGTAACTGGCTTACCTCGATCTTCAGGATGTCATCACGTCCGATCCGCTTGTTATGCATGTCGTGATAGGCATCATCGGCATCGCGACGGTCCTCGTACTCCACAAACGCGAACCTGATGGTCGAGTCAGCAAACAACGGCGGGCCGGTACCTGTCGGGATGGAGCGGGATGCTTACAGCCTGCTCGAAGCACTACGAGGCGCAGGGATGTCGCATCGGACGAGCCTGCCATAGCTGTGTCGTGTGATGTCAGTAGTGTCCAAAACCAAGCGCAATGGATCAAGGATCTCTCGGAATTTGCGATCGCATCGCCGCTTCGAGGTAGTGTCGCGATCCCGGATGGATACCGTTGACAGGCGACTTGCCCGGTGCAAAGCCAAGCGCGTTTGTTTGGAAGCGTTCTGTCATCGCCGACCGCTCGATCGAATGGTGGAGGGGGACGACACGATGGGGGGCAGGGCGGAGGCATGGCACGACGGTGGGTACGACACGACGGTGGTTTATACACAGCGAACACTTCGACGCGAGGGCGAGGGCGGCTGGGAGGATGGAAGAGTCCTCGAGAGACTGGACTGGACTGGACTTGGACGGGAGGCTTTTGGGTGGGTGGTGGGCTGAGGCAAGGAGGGATCGAAATTACCGTTCGAATTCGTAGGCGAGGTCGCGGGCACGAGTGCCGTGGCTGAAGCCAGTGACGTAGAGAGTCTGACCACCACGAGACATCTTGTCAGGATGAAGGTGGTGATGCGGTTGGTTGATGAACAATCGGGGGTGGAGGAGATGATGTTGAGCAGAGCTGAAGGTCGAAAAAAGTGAGTGGCCTTTCAAGGCAGCTTGTTTGGGGAGGCTGCGGGTGAGGGTCCGTGCGCCACTTGGCTCCACCGGGTAGTGACCTCACCGCTGGAGCTACCGGCCCTCGGGTGCCTCACCACCTGCAGTCAGGCTAAATGGAAGGAAGTACCCCGGGCTAACCGACGTGAGTTGAGCACGTCCTGCTGCAGTAGGTTAGTGAATGGAGAAGACTGATCGCCACTTTCAATCTCAGGTAACCGACCATGGGCAGTTTCCGAGTGACCTTAAAGCACGTTACAAATCATTGCCTTCCCATTATGTGCTCCTTACTCGCTGCTGCTCTGGTTCGTATCCTGGATATTGCTAGACTTTTACAGTCAATATATACACCATTATATGCCTTCTGATACGAAATTCGCTCTGCTTTTCTCTGCATGGAAACATCTGCTCTAGGCCGTGCCCCAGCATTGGGTTGGGAGAAAGAAGCAGGACGTTGTTACCACCGGCCGCTTGGTCCCTGCCCAGGAGTGATCTCTCCACTGCTGCACAGTATGTGTGTAAGGGACGATGGTCTAGCAAAATTGCGATGTTTGTGCTCAAGGTAAGCGTAGTTGACCAAAAATTAAAATCTAACAGCAGAAGCCCCTTTTTAAAGGCGTCCAGACCCATAACCACCGTTAACCACATTCATTGCCAGACTACATAGGCCTGCGAACCTTCTTGAAGTGACCTCTCCAATTAATCTAAGATTCCATGTTAAGATGTCTCCATTTGTGGGGGGAGGGTAGGGTCTTGTTAAATCGAGTGACAAGAAAGCTTGCAAGTGATTGCTGTCTTTTGAACACCACAAAGATGTGCCAAGGTTTGACTGAGCGATTCTAATTTGGAACTACAGCCCTCAAACAAGCAAATCATTCGATACGAGGAAGGGTTGGACAGCGGTAATTTTGATCTAGGTTCGCAGATCAGGTCAATTTTATATAACTAGGCCTTGACAGCCCTTCCCTTGTGTGGTCGCCTCGGGAGTGCATCTATTTTCAGGAAGGAGAATTCCTTGAGTGGAACTATACAATCAGAGAGGATTTGAATGTGGGAAAAGCATTGCATTTCGCGTGATGAGCAAGTTTATTACCCATAATTTTCCAGTCCCAGCCTTAGGCTCGTCAAATGATGCACACGAGATGTCTCCCGGATCTTCCGTCATAGAATCCGTCCGAGGCTTTTTGAGAAGGCCTGAAGTGGGAAATGCGGTTCCATGTGAAGTGATCAAACGTAGCTGATAGCTTTGTGTAGCCAATGCGCCTGAAAGTCCGTTGTCGATACTCGTCTGGCCATTTCAGGACCTGAGGGTCGTCGGGGGCTTTTTCCAAGAGAAGACAGATGAGATCGTTGGACCTTGAAGACGACCCATAGGCTATCGGAATGCAATAGATCCCGTCTGAATCGATCAGCTTGTTGTTCTGATCATCGTCCCTTGGGCAATCGAGGTAAATGTTGAAGTTCTCGCGTTTCTCGTTGATATAAGGCTCGGTAGTCGAATCATTACTGACAACCAAAGACCAGTAATAGTGCGTTCTCTCTTTTTGCAACTTCACATGGTGTACCCAGGCCCATAACCGGATATGGCCGCTTTTGACTAGACCAAACTCGTTGGCCGTCTCAAATTGCACCGACACACTCTTTTTCCAATCCTCAGTCTCGGGTCTTGACCAGGTGTCATCTTTGTCCTGTGGGATTTCCACGAGGACACCGTCAGAGTCAAGAACATGGCCGCAGGCAATACCATTGCCAAATTGCGCATCGACAGAAGCCCAAGAGAATGATGGCGCTCTGTACTCTTTCGGACGTCTTGACAAGTACTCGATCGTGTCGGAGCTGGAGTCGGAGTCGCCGCGATATACTGGCTCAACATGCCAAAGCAACTGACTGACAAGGTGCACATTCCATAGCCCAGCTACATACCGGATTTGCCCCGACTCTGCGATGACATCGGCCATGCGGTGAGCTATACCTGAAAGTGCAATCAGTTTGTCGTTCTGTTGCGTCAAGTCAGTCTTGCAGTACATCTCGACGATCCGAGACCAAAGCTCAAGTGCGTGGACAATCTTAGATTCTGGATCGTTTTCGCCCAAGTCAAGTGAGTCGGCCACTCCACGAAGCCTGTTATTCCTAAGCCTCCTGCCATGCTCCCCTGGCTCCAATCCCTTGATTTGGACGCCTTCATAGATCTCGTCCGCAATGAGTTGATAATTGGGTATACCTGGGACATGCCCCTCGATATCGTCAAACTCTGCGCACTCCCAGGCGACTCGGCCACGGCAGAAGTGCAACACCCTGGGGGCTAATAGTCGCTCCTGGACAACCCAGCCACGCTTATTGACGGGGGCTTGGTTCACCAGTGCTTCCCAGTTTGAAACGTCCACTAGTAGGCAGCTTTGTACCTTGGCCAACGGCGTAAACTTGGACTCCGGAGCTGGACCTGTTGTGGCGGTGGTATTTGCGTCCCCATTATATCTGGGCCAGGTTGTGGCCCGGCTTTTTTTACGTAACTTCTCCTCGCCTTGATGAAGGCCGTCAACATCCAAGCGGACAACCTCCTCCCACAAGTGTTGTGGGTCGCGATGCGAATAGAGGCCCTCGCCACTCTGTTCCGCGGCAGTGGCTGAGATGTTCAAGAAAGAATTGCGGTACACATCCTGCATGAGGGCGGATTCTTTCAACCAGTCGTCCTCGTCCCCCTGAATGATGCACAGAGAGTCAATCCAGATGTAATGGACCCTGTCATCCACGCGAAGGGCGAAGTGGATGGCGTCTCGGAAAGTTCGCGGTAAGTCCCCCAGTCGCACACCTTCTCGGTATGCTTTCTCCGTGCCTTTGGTTAGCCTGGCTGGTTTATCCGTGCCACCCCATTTATGACTGAGGGTCACGTAAGCTTTGTCCTCCAGCTTGGACCAGTCCAGGTCATTTGTGTCGACAACATTGACAGTGGTATTTCCTAGCTCGTCCATCCCCAAATCTTCGTGGTATATCCACTTTTTCGCGTCAATTGTGCCTCGCTTTTTCAACTCGGCCAGGTTGATCAGGCGAGTCGGATAGTCTTTTCTTTGCAATACCCGTTCAGTGACGCATTTGCACCTATCAAGCCACGCCTTGGCGAGCCCCAGAACTTCAGCGTGGTACATGTGTTCGGAAACTGGTGTTCTCAGTGGCAATTCAACATTTTCTGGCATACGACCTGGTCAGCCAAGCTCGAATTATCACATGCAGCGGGTGCTTTTGCTCAAAACAACCTTGTAAACCTATTGGCCTGAGCACAAATGTGTGACGGAACTTGATATCAGCCCACTCCACTAAGAAGTCCAGGCGATAGATGGGGACTCGGCTATCCAGGGACGACGAGGGCACCGCAGATAAATGGGCCTGGCTGCGTAGATCGAGGAAAGCCCGTTCATGAGCCAATGGCCTCCGGCGGATTGCTGGAAAGAAATTGGCCCCGACTTCGTCTCCTAGAGCGCGACAAATCGAGCAGTCTCGAGCGACAGATGCCCAAAAAGACTCAGCCGAATCATGGTGAACGAATTGAAGGCCCAGCGTGCCCCCAAAATTCTGTCCACGACGGCCTCGCAGCATCCATACACAGACCTCGCAAAGCATGTTGTCAACTGGAAAAGGGGAGAAGAAGGCTGTCGCCAAAAGATGCAGAACGTCTCAAGGTTGCATAGACCGGAACGCCCGAGGCAGAACTAGTTGAGCCTGAGCCGCAGTGGAAATCTGAGCCTACTTAATCCCTCGGAATACTCCACATGGGATCTCCTCTGCACAATGTGACAGCCGTGTCCACGAGTGGAAGGCGCCAATTGATTCTTCCTGCATGTAGGTATGGGTCTGGCCGATGCATGATAGTGGGATAGAATGTAAGCAAAGCATGCGGGGCTTCTTGTTCTTATTGGAGAACATCTGTCGAGTCCGTAGGAGCCGAATGGTTCTTGTGCACATTGGAACCCGGATAATGCCATGTACTGGTGGGTGGATTGTCCGTTGTTGCATTGCATATGCGCGTTAAACGCCAGAGGAAGAGGCTAAGCTAAGAGGGGAGAGCTCATAATCAGCTCAGGCGACGAAGCTGTTCATTGTCGACCACGAGAGGGGGCTGTGAGCCTGTGAGACACTGGAAGCCTGCTGCCATAAGTGCGTTATTGACCAATCATAATCCTTGTTGAAGGCTTGCAGGGGTTAGTTTTTACACTGGAACCTTGCAGCTGCCTGCTTCTGTTAACCACCTGGGCAGTCAGTATAATAAGCGCACGTCAGCGCTGTACGCCGTTGGTGAGGGGCTCTTGCTTATCATCCCTCCCTGCTCAATTTTATCACCTGGTAGCATTCCCGCGAGCTGACAACAAACGCTTCAAACTGTGCTGGATCTGAGACTGAATAACGGGAAGCTCTGAATCATGTCCGGGATAATTGATCAGCCACCCGATTTTACATGGCAAAAATACGACATGGACTTCGGCAACGCCAAAGTTGACCTCTGGTGCCCTCATACTAGCGACTTCGGTGAACACAAAAGGGGAAGCTGGAAGCGCAAGGGCGGCATCGATAAAGATGAGCTTGAGGGCTTCAAGGCCTTCCAGGAATGGAAAAAGACGATGCAGACGAACCTTGCGCGGCAAGAGAGGGATGAGACCCATCCTCACCACAACCGTCCGTACTCTCTGAGAAGTATCCACATCCAGGCCGTCACAAGATTCCCAAATGGTCTAGTGGGCTTCGTCAAGATGGACGCTTGGATTCAACGGGAGGCAACTCTGGAACAAAAAAATGAGACCCAAGATCCGGCAGAGGTTCCGGTCGATTACAGAAACACTCTTTACGAGACAGTTTTTCTCCGCGGCGGAAGCGTGGCTGTTCTCATGATCCTGCGCCCTTCAGACAAGCGCGACGAGCGCTGGGTCATTCTCACCGAGCAAGCCCGTGTCCCAGCTTGCTCTATGCGCTTCATCGAAATCCCAGCAGGGATGATTGACGCCGAAAATAACTTCCGGGGAGTTGTTGCGCGGGAAATCGAAGAAGAAACAGGCTTAAAGATTCCCGAGTCAGAACTGATCAACATGACGGAGCTTGCGCTTAAGGATTCAGATGATGACCCCCAGGCCGAGACGCTGGTCAAGGCAATGTATCCTAGCCCTGGAGGATGCGACGAACATATCTCACTCTTTCTTTGGGAGAAAGAGATGGATCGAGTACACATAGAGGCCCTGAAGGGCAAGATTACTGGGTTGCGAACTGCAGGCGAGACGATCACTCTTCGATTAGAGAAGTACACTGATCTGTGGAAAGTCGGAGCAAGAGATGCAAAGACGCTGGGCGCTTGGGCCTTGTACGAAGGGCTGAGTAGCTCAGGGACGTTGGATCAAGAAGAGAAGCAGAGAAATGCCAAGAAACCGCGGACGGAAAAGCCTCTGAGTGCCTTTCTGAGCTCTCTCAAGAGACGAGCCTCATAGCAACTAAAGCTACTTTACGATCTGTCCTTGAACCCTGGCACAAGGAGGTCGGGATAATGTTCAGGCTTCGAAGCCGGGTTCCTTCTGGGAGGACTGAGAGTCAAGAGAACCCTCTTTTCTGGGTTGATCTCATGTATACTGTTGCCATAACACAGCCATGTGCTCAAAAGTTCGCAACATCGTTGCGCAACCCCTGTGGCTTTCTTACTTCTACCCGGTTCTAGGAGGTTATTCCACCGGACATTATTTCATAGATCTTTATTTCACAGGATTTCTATCACAATAAAGAACACTATAATACGCACGCAAAAGCGATGGCCGATACGACGTGTATACAAGTGCCTATATCGCGTGATAACCCCCCCCCCTTCCAACACACACACAGACGTCCATTTTACGAGGATCAACGGATAAACTAAAAGTCTTAGCCTCTCATAAGCCTCCTATAGGTCACCAGTACTCTATTATCAACGGGTCAAGTCGTGTAAAAGAAGCGTCTATAGATAACGGACCAAGGCCTAACCTAACTCACGATTTCATTTGAACTCTTCACCTCTTACGGGGATGTGCAGTTGCCTTATTTAGGGAACTTGTAGGCTGTTCCGGAAGGGAACTACCTACCGGGCTCATAGATATCACGACATAAAACACTATATTATATATGTAAAAGCAAGCGCCAATACGGTGTTAATAAATGTGCCTCTATCGTGTGACATTTTCCCAGGGGTGATTCCACAAGAGGTTGGGTAGTAAGCATTGCCCAGGTGGTCTATTACATAGATGCTGTGGCCGCATGGCGATCCCTCGAGCAAAGCTCTTGTATTGTCAAATCGTATTTCGCATTTCCACGAACAAATCTCTCGTACGCGTCACAGGTCGAGCTTCAGGATATTCATTGGCTACATACAGTTACTGATCACTGGTGAACTCTTTGAAACTACCTCTTACAGTTTGCCCGACTGCTGACAACGTTCTTAGAGTATCAGATAGAGGGAACACAGGACAGAAGGCCCAGTAAATATGCCCAGCCAGAAGTTGATGTTCCCCAGCGTCTTCCTGCCCTTCATCCACTTCGTCCTGCTCAGCTGCACAAGCTTTGTGAAACAAGGTCAGCATGCCAGATCTACAGTAGACCCGGGCGGGAACCTGGGGTGGGATAGGGATGAGGAGGTGCGGTTGGGTGCTCACCGGAAGTTGTAGCATTTGCATGAAGAGCAGGTAGCCCCTGAGCTTCTTGAAGATACACCACATGACCAGTTCATGGACTAGTGCCGACAGGAGGAACGTGAACAATGTCGCCGTGTGCTTGTTGACCCGCACTGCAGCATTCATGGTCAGCTACCAAAGCACTAAGGGGAAAAGAAACTTTGTTTGAATATGCGGGCTTATGGTAAGGAGTCGGCAGCGATGTGGTCATCGCGCATCCTGACCGGAGACTACTTACTGGCGCTGATAGAGCTGTGATAGACATGCCTCAGCAGGAAGTTATGGACCGGCCGGTTCCAGTCCCTCGCGAACTGGTCCCAACTGACCGAGTTCCACCAGTCAGAATAGAACTCCCGATCGGCAAAGTACGTCAGCTCGCCGAGGAGGTTGAGGATGGCCTCCCAGATGAGGTACCACGTGAGGAGATACTCCATCATAAACGGGAATATCAGGTCCGACAGCAGCCACGGGAACTCCCTGAAGCGGTCGACCAGAGACATGCCGGCCTCCTTCATGCGGACTGTCTTCATCACCACCGGGTAGATGAAGGCCTGTGAGATCATCATCATTACAAAGATGAGCCCAAAAGTCGCGACCGCCTTTTCAGCCACGTAGGCCCAGTCGATCCTCTCTGACCGAGGATATTCGAGCTCGTAGACAAGGGTCGGTAGGACAATGTACTCGTAATGGTTCTGGAAGGTGACATTGTTGGGGTATGCGCGCAGAAGAGTGGTCGACTTGCCCTGGAGCTCCTCGGTGAGCCCATCGATCTCCCACTTGATAATTTGTTCGAAAACATGGATCTGCTCCAGGTCGAGTGGCTCATTCGATTGGATGGCAGCTTCGATCCCCTCTAGGTCTTGGCTGAACGTCTCGCAGCTTGAATGAAACGACTGGCGCCTCTGCCGGACGTCGTGTCTCGACGGCCTTCGTGCAAGATGGTCTGTCGATATGGACGAGGCCGTCGGCTTCGTCTGCGAGGGCGACTTCACGGCCTCGACGTGCTCCAGCTGCTTGAGCTTCTTTAGCAACTCTGCCCTCTTCTTGTAGGCGCTGGACAAGTAGCCGTTGTAAAAGGCATAGCTGTGCTGTTTCATCAGCATTACGATCGAGTGCATGACAAAGTACACCGTGTGAGACCAAGGCCACTGCCGAAGGTGTGTCCATCCAATAGCGCTCCCAATGAATATGGTCTGCCATAAGTTTTGGATGATCCACCCTGACGAATCCCAGTCCAGGTAGTCGTTCTTGATCAGGAGCTGCAGTACCCAACTGACACCGGTGATCCCACACATGACCCCGTCGGACACAAGCAGGACAACGACATCCCTCTTGAACATGGCCTTCATGATGTCGTTGGTTCCGAGTGGGCTGCCTGTGTTCTTCCAATTCTCAGCCCCGATCTTCAGCAGCATCATTGCGACGGCGATCCAGAACAGGGTGAAGAAGCCATGGAACGGGCTGTTGGCAGCCGCTGCATTCTGCCTGTCGAATGTGGAGAATTTCCTCGTGAAGACGTAGTCACTGAATCTTCCTTTCCGCTTTACACTCGCCTCTGGTTCTTTGGCCTGCACATCATTAGCCATGTTTCCGTCGTCGCAACGACGTATTTCGATGCTCACCCTCTGCAACCCCCGTCTCAGGATATCCCGAAGCTCCTTGTCATCCGATGCAATTGTATAGACCTTGGCCCCTCTGAGGGATGATAGATCGTCAAGTATCCCATTCTCGGAGGACACGTCGCTCGGCGTCGCAGCCTCACCAGTGCCCTCGCTGGCCTTGAGCTTACTGCCAGACCTCGGAAGCGTGGTAGCCTGATCCTTCTCTGGCCTCTTATTCAATCGAAGAACGGCAATTGGCTTCTGTGATTCCTCGTCATAGTCCTCCTCACTAGCACTTTCGGAAGGCGTCGATATCTTCCCGCTCCCGGAAAGCCGCAGGGCTTCCCTGAGAGCCCGCGGTTCGTTGTTCCTTGTGAAGTATGCCTCTTCATTTGATTTATGACGACCACGCTCGTCCCTCATCCGGGATTCTGTAGACATATCTGCCCCGTTCGCAGTCATTTGCGGGGCTGTCGGCGGCTGAGAGGTGTGTGAGCTCAATATGAACGATGTGATGCGACGGCAGGCCAAGCCTGTGCTGAGCTTTATGTGCTTCTCTCCAGGTTGATTCCTTATTGAAAAAGAGGAATTCAGGGTCGGCGGGGTGTGCACCTTAGACCTCCTTATCAACGCGTTGTGAGCTGTATGTACTCTGTAGCTCTCTTTCGGCCGGATCCAGCGGGAGGTAAAGCATCAAGAGACATATGTCATCCGGGACCGCGTGCACTCCGACTTAACCGAAGACCGAGGGTCTTTTGGGTCTTGCACGAGGCTGAGAAAGCAATGTGTCGATCGATGGAGCCTGAAAGAAACCCGTCCAATCCACTGATGACCGGCTGCTGTTGGTGTTGGATTCAGATTGGAGTTTTGCTCACTGAGCAAAACACGGAAACGGGTACGAGGAAGCCACGCCGGCGTGGTTTCCCCGAAGTGACAGATGAATTTGGGGGAACAGGAAAAATCAGATGGAGATCTCAACGGGCACCTGCTTGACGTCCCAAGACTTCTTACACACCAGCGGTTATGTATCTGCTGAATGCGGGCAGTTCGAAACAGCGGTACTCAGCAGCCCCGCAGAAGCAGCATTGGTGGTAATACATCATCTCAGCTTGACGTCAAAAGTCCGGTACGGGTAAGCATGAGCGACCACATTCTACTGCTCATGGAGCGCGATGTGAAAATATGATTTACACTAAAGAGTCCAGCGCTCTGCTCTAGTCCGCCTCTCTCCCAGCTTCCTCGGCGCAATCATCACGAGGCCAAGGTCGAAACGCAAAGGTTCCGGCTCGCTGGGACCTTTCAGCTGTTGGGGTTGCGAGGGTTAGGGAGCCAAGTGCTTGTCCACAGCTTGCATGTCAACAGTCATGCTTGTGATGCGCTGACGGACCTCGGGAGTTCCTCGTGTCTTTGGCGAGGCTGAAAATGGCAAAAAAATGCGATGAAAGATTGGATGAGTCCTCCTGGATAATGACAAACCGGTCATCAGATTACCCAGTCGGTCCACGTCGTATTCTACAGCACAGCAGCCCGAGCCCGAGCCCCGTACGATCCGTCCACACCTGCCACCCCACATCGACCTACTGTCGGAGCTGTGCCGTGCAGCCAAGCTTGGATCGCTCAGGAGCTCCAGAACTCTGACGGACGGTATTTCGCCGATGCCGCCCGTCCCACCCAATCAGAGCCCTCCAATGCAGAGAAATTCCATCATCGCGCAGGGCATGAGCTCCTTCACTGTTCCCAACATACGATTGCGACGGGCACTGCGTCCATCAGAACGAGGCACCGGCTTTACTGTTTTACTCGGCGGGAGTCACGGACACCACAGGATACGTCAGTAACAGCCTAGACCAACGAACCGTCCGCCCTTTCCCGGAAAGACGCGGGACACCACGAGAAATCGCCACCGGGTCTGCCGGCGGGAGGCCGTCAGCATTCCAAGGGTCTTGCTCTAAACCCCGACAAATCCGATCCCTTCCTACCTTGTGGCCACGATCAGATCCCAAGGGAACGAGACGCGCGGGCAGCATTGACGGTAATCCGTTGCGCCGGCCTGCAAACCCAAATCGAACTCCCACCTTGCTCTCCTGCCCCACGTACAAACCCTCAGAGCACGACGACGATCACGAGCACGAGCACGAGCACGAGTTCAAAGAGCAGGCAACAATGTTGCGAACCTCCACACACGGGGCGTTCCGCGCCTCGATGCTGGGCCGCCAGCCCACGATGATGCTGTCCGCTGGCGCGCCTCTGCGAAGGCTAGCAGCCCCGAGCGGCAGGACACATACGGCAACAATGACACTGGCGCCACCAAGAGCTGCAGGCGGGCAGGCGTTCGCCGCGGGCGCGAGGAAGTTTGGTACCGGGCGGACGACATTCACAGGGGGCTCCTCGGCAGCGTCGAGAACGGCACAGGGTCTGTCACAAAGGGCGCAGAAGCGCACCTTCAACTGGACGTGGTCGCGCCGGTCCGGCGGCGCCAAGGGGGCCGGGGCGGCCGAGGCTGAACCACAGTCGCTGAGCGCGCGCCTCCGCAAGCTGTCGCGAGAGTATGGCTGGGCCGCCCTGGGCGTGTACCTTGGCCTCAGCGTGCTCGACTTCCCCTTCTGCTTCCTGCTGGTGCGCATGGTCGGCACCGACCGCATCGCCGAGGTCGAGCGTTGGGTCATGGCTGGCATTCAGAAAGTCGTGCCCGAGTCCGTCAAGCAGCGCTGGTACGAGTACCGCGCCGCCTTCAAGGACGCTGAGAAGAAGGAGCTAGGCGATAACCACGTGAGCGAGGATGTCGAAAAGGTCGGCTGGGGTGTCGAGAAGGCGCAGGAGAGGCACAAGGAGGAAGCAAGTAAGTCCCACAGGTTCCCTTCGTACTGCTGCTCTTCTTTCTCTTCCGCATGGCGGAGACCTCCATGGCCTGCACTACGAAGTTGATACAGACTTGCCACCGTGTCGAGCTTCTTTTTTGGCCATCTTACAGCTAAACAAGTTCTGGGGCCCAAGTGGGGCCAAGTGGCCATCACAGTTAACCGCTATCGTCTTGTCTCACTCGCTAGGACTTTCCTGGATAGGAAAGGAGGGGCAACAGATAGAGTTGGTGCCTCGAGAGGTTCGGGTGTTTCGCCAAGTAAGAAGACCTCCAGCTGACGCGCGCATGACTCCCTAGGCCTCGCAACGCAGCTCGCCCTGGCATACGCCATCCACAAGACCTTCATCTTCATCCGGGTGCCCCTGACGGCGGCAGTGACGCCAAAGGTGGTCAAGGTTCTCAGGGGATGGGGCTACCAGATCGGCAAGAGGAAGCCGAAGGCACGGTAGAACAGACGCAACCAACACAAAGATCTGCTGTACCTGACATGAAGCATCGCTGTGATGCGTGCAGTAGACGTCAATCTGATCTGAGGTTTCGGTGCCGGGTGGGTGGGTTCCTGCATCTGTGCGGCGGTCTTTCCGTGCACGTATAGTGTAAATTTATTTAGAGTTGCATGGCATTGCATGGAGCATCAATGGTGAGGCGCAAATGGGGCGGTAGACCCAGGGCATCTGGACAACTCTGCATGTACCTTTCGTGTGTCCGTGGCTGTAAGAGACACAATAGCACTTCTCAATACACGGAATTCGACAAGAACCCGCGTTCGCGACGTCACAGAGACACCGCTACTCTCGGAAGTACGGTGTATCGCCATCATGACTCTGATACCAAGACTCGCAAGTCAAGAACTTGCGTGAATCTTCTTGTCTGTTCCACACCAACCCAGCCCGGCTGCATGTTTGCGTAAACGATAATGGCATGACGTGGGAAAAGGCGCATGAAAGTCGTGAGGATCACCCAGCGAGTAGTACGTATTGGAACGAGTCGATGGCTTCTGGAAAGATGCACGGAAAGACGAGTAGAACGTGAGTCGAAGCTTCTTGGCCGCCCAAGCCGCCCAAGCCGCCCGGGCGATGGCGGAACACCCCTGGAGAGCGAGGGGAAGTCCTTGCCGTTCCGCCGGGCCTGGACCGCTCGACCCGACTGCGCAGAAGCAAATCACGGTACCATCGTGACAGGCTCTCCGAAACCCAACGATGGCACCGGCCGGTGACAGGCAGCCCTGGAAATTGAGCAGGAGCTGTCGTGCTCGCCCGCTCAAACTCGCTCCTCTCGCCCGACATGGAGTATCAGCCCGTGTCTGGAAAGCACGAGCTCAGCTGGTCGTAACCTGTCGATCCGTTAGTGTTGAGTTTTATCCGGTCAATGAAACCACCGGCGGAGGTTTGACACGATAGACGCGCGGGTGAACTGTGCACAGAGAGCTAGTGGCGCCGGGTCTGAGTGTCTTGGCTGAATCGGACGCTGGTCTGGCATTCCACACGAGGGTAAGAGAGGCATTCTAGAAGGCTGGGCGGGAGACCCTGATGCCATGCAGCCGTTGCGATCAGAGGACTAGCAGGGAAGATTGGGATTCGAGGTCGGCATAAGGTTCGAATGACTTGCCATCCAAGACCGCATTTTGTTTGACTGGCCTTCTGAAGCGGATGATAGAAACCAGCTGGCAGCTCGACGCGTTTCGAACTGGGGCCGAATCGCCGCAGTATACCCCTCAGGCGGCAAATTGTTCTCGCGGAATTACCACCGCGCTGTTGCTAGATTCGTTACCGCTGCCGTGGTATTACCATGTTACCATTGTCTCCCGAATCAAGATAGGCGAATGCGAATCAGGGTGGTTTTATTACGTTGGATGGACATCTCCGCCATGAGATGTCTAAAGCCGTCGGAATTACCCAACTGGCCTGCCTCATGATGAGACGGTGGATACACTGGGGCGTCGGGGGCTTGGCAGTCGTCATGGCGGAAGATTTCCTGTGGTGCCGCTGCCGGCCGTGAGGTTCGCGAGCCGAGATGCTGCGGGCGGTCGCGGTTGGCGCATCGTCCAAAGCCAAGGGTCCATCTGGATTGTTTTATCTGCTGATTGAGTCAGCCCTATGGCAGGTGGGCAGGCAGGACAACGCGCACGTCTCCGAGGACGAGGCCATCGTGACGACACGGCCATGCGACGGGAACAAGAGCTGGGGAGATGTTGACTCAGTCATGGTCACCAACCAGAGGTGAACTGACTCTTGCGTCGTCCATTGGAGGCTCCCGATTAAGGCATTCCGCAGCTTGGGGGATGTCACCGTGGGGCGACGAAAACCGGGGCAAGGGTTCAGTCCAAGCTGGCCCCTTGCTTCGGAGCACACTGGACAGTCCCCACTCTAGGCGGCGGGCTGGGACGGGCATGCCTGGCAGGGTGGATCCGATGAGATTTACCACAGTGCCGCATTGTGGGAGACAGGCTATCGGGAAGGCGGCTGCGGAGGGCGGAAGGTGGATAGGGCCATGCTGCCAATGATGCCGGGCGGGCAGGCGTTTCGTCGCCGGAAGTCTCGAGGGATGTGGGATAAAGGACTATGCCGCCGCCTCACGATCTATTGATTGAGAAGCGGCCCAAGGTGGCGTGCGTCGTGGCCCGCCGCGCACTGCGAGGAATCAGCCCGCCTCAGTCCGGCTGAGCTGTTGAAGGTTCAACAGACCGGACGCGATTCCTCGTGTGCACTCACTCTAGTGGCAAGTGCCGCTGAGCCGTCCTTGATGCGAGAGCGTGTGAAACAAACTTTGGGCGACGGGTTGGTAGCGCGTCACAAAGGCCACGGAGAAGAAGCCGAAAGGGGAGAAGGAAAACGAGGTCCGAAAGCTTAAATCGTGGGAAGTGGGCAATGGGATCGTCTTTTTGTGGCCCTTTTTCTGTCTGGAATTGCTGAAGATGCGACGGAGAGGGACCCACAGCAGAGGGCAAGATTTACTGTGGTACATATCCGTAATGGAAGGATCCGTCCCCTGCCCCAGCCAATATGAGGGAGAGTGCCCAGATGCTTGCATCCGATGTCGTGACAAGCCGTGGTTGCCGTTGGTGTTGGCTGTGTGTGACAGAAGTGAGTGGTTTGTCCGCGCCGAGCACAAAGGTACACACACTACCAAGGTATGCTTTGTGCGAGTGGGGAGCAAGCCACGGAACTGGTGGACCGACAGAAGTGATTGATGCAGCCCAGCCGTACGGCTCTGCTCTTGGCCCTCCGCCCGCGGCGCCTGCCTCGTGTGTAGTGTACTTCCAGCATGTACTTTTTTCCTAGCCACAGGACGCACCACGCTAAACACTACCTCGGCATGTACCTTCTGCAGCCCACTTCGCGCCTTCGCCTTCCCACCTGTCCACCCTGCCCGACAGCCGCACGGCAGAAATTAAGGTTTGCGCTAGGGAGATGTCAGGCCCCACTACTGCACCCTATTCCCGCATATGTCGGCCTATTTCGGAAGGGATTGTGAGATGGACCGCTAGTATGTACTGTGTAGGGTATGGCATTGCCCCAGGAGTTTGGGGGCTGCGCAACCCACGCAGGTATGTAGACTATTCCGGATGTCCCTATGTATACGTCTGTATGCGAGTGCAATGTCATGATGCACGCTGTATGTGTGCGTACGTGTGCCTGTTGTATTTGTGTCCGCATCCAATCATGATCAGCGCCATGGAAGTGGGCCACCGATGATTTTGGATCCTCAGGATCCTCAGGAGGGAGACTGTCGCTTGGTCTTGCTATTACCGTTCTTGACCCGGATCCTGTTCCCACTTGTGCAGCGCCCCCTGGGGCACCGGGAAAGGCCTCGCAGGTGCATGTACTGTCCACGGTATGCATAGCTGGTAGTACTGTAGTTCATGGAAGGGGTCGCAGAAGGCAGTGTGGTGTACATACTGCCCTCTGTCCGCTGCACGAAGTCTTCTACCCACACACGTTTGGAACAGGAGCAGCAAGTACGTACGTACACATTGTAGGTGTGCATTCGTTTGCGATTACCTAGATGGTGCATCTGACACGTCTGGAATTACCCGCCTCTCGTGACCCATGGGCCCATCGAGTGAACATGGCTGTGGTACCTGACCATCCAGCCCACACACACAAGCACACTCTCACATGCTGTCTGTCCAAGCCACATGTGAGCGTTGGGTATAACACGGAATTGAACAGCCCTTCCCCAATTTTTCCTTGCCCCCCCCCCTAACTGTGTAACCAAGGCACAGTACCTGGCGGGTCCTACTTGCAAGGTGCTAGCCGGACAAGGCAGGTACCTGTCTTTCGGGACATGTACCCTGGTATGTAGACAACCTGCTTATTAGGCACCCCTGGCCGTGGTCTGCCCTTACAGTTTACCTAGATACGCTGGCTCTGAGTGTACCAGCAGAGGCAGATACACTAGATACCTTACAACAGCATTTGACTGGAGCAAAACCCTTCCCCTAGTGCTGGATCGCCTGCACGGCTCCCTCACTCCAAAGGGGTGATCCCCAAATCTAGTAGTGTATTTCGTCACCGCTCGTCACCGAAACATGGCAAACTTCAAAACTCTATCGGCGGGAGATGGTTGATTTGAGTTTGAACCCCAATTCTTGTCGCCCCGCCCGACCGTGGGATGGCAAAACCCATTAGCCAACGATGACGCCCGGGCGAGGGACCGACAACAAGCGCCCAGCCATAGCGTCATCCCTCTTGCGTCCAAACTTTAGGGTTTCCGTCAACCACGTTTCAAGTACGGGGAGCTTTCCTGCTGGGCCATGAGTCTCGTCTCCTACGGCCCCCCGCCCACCGTGGGTTTTGGGTGAGCCACTTGGCCTGATGTGCTGTTGTTCGCCACTTTATTTATACTCGGTGACAAAAAAGTCGTGCACGATGTGTCAAGACTAGAGGCTGGGAGGAACCAGGCCGGGGCGCGGCGCGGGGCAGCCTTTGCAATGCCACAGAGGGACCTGGCGATGGAACTTGTCGTATCCGAAAACTTTGTCCCAATTGTGCGGTCCTCGCGGCCGCCTTCTTGGGTTTTGAATTTTTGGAATTCAAAAGTAATATTGACAATAATAATACACCATCGTCATGCTATACCACCGACGAGCAGACTAGTTCGCGGTAGAAGAGGCAAAAGAATAATCAAAAAAAAAAAACAAGGCACAAAAAATTATATTGTCCCGTGCACAAAGAGGACCCGTTGCCAGCGAGGCGTGCTGACTCGGAGCAGAAGTCATTCGTGGATCTGGTCATGATGGAATAACCTGATTTGGACCAAACCTTACCGTCGGGTGCAGCACTGATCGACCACTGGGAGAGAACATCTCCGGCGGCGCAATTCCAACCCCTAGGTTGTCACAATGTCCTCGGGCGAGCAGGCAACCATTCTCGGTAACTTAAGTCGAACGCGGCGGAGACTATCGGACATGGCAAAGGGCGCGAACAAAGTTAGACAGCCTCGTCCTCCGCCCGGTAGGGCCTGAAAGCCCGGCGTGGCGTTCCAGCTGATGCGAGTTTAGTTCGGCAGGAGTAATAGGATTGGGACTTTTGTTTATTAAGGTGTTCGTAATGCGGGACGCGTACGCACCGCCCCGAGGAGCTGAAGACTGCAGGTGTGTCACGAAGGGGTCCACGATGTGGGCTGCTGTCCACTGCGAAGCTGGCCGTCTCAGGGCATAGGGAAACCTTATTTCCTAGTCCAAGCAGAGGGGCCCAGCTGGCGAGCCAACTTAGTGGTTGGGATAGGCGGTGGACCTCCGCGGGCGGTATGTAGTGTACGTGTAGAGTAATAAGAGCAAGTTGGGACTCGGGCCGTTGTATCTTGTAAACGACAGTACGGATACGCCCACACGAAAGTATGGACCGTTTCATCTTTGCTGCTGATCTCGGCTCATGACAAACAGGCTGGAAGGCAGGATGGCAGGCGGACTGATGGGGCGCTGGTCTGCACCAAGCGCCGTCGTACCCACATCTGTTTTCCACGCCCTTTGTGTACCTGCACCCGATGTGCGTGCATGTACATGGCAGCCCCCGTCTCCCTCATTAATGCGCACTCTCGAAACGAAAGACTTAATCTTGTGTGCTGCACAGCACTGCACAGCACAGCAAAGCAAAGCACGGCGCATGCACATCATCGGTCCTCTTCTCCAACCCGAGCCCAGATCCACGGGTCCAAAGATTTGTCATTCCTCTTCAATCAGTCCTGCGGGTGTGACCATGGCTCGTACCCTACCCAAGACGGCTATCCTGTGCCGTCCACAACAATTATGATAGACACACTTGATAGCTGGGCAGGCATGCACGCAAGGCTGTCCGAAACTGTATTACGGCAAGGGGTGGGCCTCCTGACAAGAGGCGGGTACGGACACGCACACGGGCTTTGCAAGCGCAGATCATCTGGATTAGACTTTGGCAAGAATGTCATTCCGCTTCTGGAAGGAGTGGGGACCAACAGATCACAGATCTGGGCCAGGGGTGGGCCAGCAATTGCGAGCACCCGCAGGCCAGGGCGGTATCGTGCCCGGCCACCTCTCACCTGTCAAGGGACTCGCCGCCCCGGCGGGATGGGCTGTTTTGTTGTAAGAGAAAAGAAAAAAGTCTGCCGGTCATCCTGTCGGCCCCAGCAGCCAGTCAGGGAAGGCTGGGATAGGCATGCGGGTAGTTGTGTACTTGCAGAGGCCCGAGGGACAGGACGCGGTCGGAAAAGCCGTGGCGAATCGATCCGTCTGATGTTTGTGAATCTGAATCCCAAGGGTCGGAGGTTGCCCACGAAGCTGGTTAGTCCGGCACGGCGCTTGGGCTAGGGGTCCAGTCTGCCAGGTGCAGCATTGTGCTCTGCAATGCGAGCGACAAAAGGACCGGCTCGAACGAGACAGGCTACACAGTACCAGGCTACCAGGCTATAGGCTCAAGGCTATAGGATCCAGCCCGGGCTGCCAACAAACCTTCCATTCCGGGACGAGTCGAGAGACACAACAACAACACCGTTGCCGTTCGTAGCCGGTCAATTGGGCATCGTAAGTGGAATCCCGAACCGCGAGGGCGGCCAGTCAGTTCTCATACTTTTGCAAGTCAGAACTGTGCCCCCTCCTTATGAACAATTACATCATATCTGGGGCGTGGCCTGACGATCCGAGGAAAATCCCACGGGAGGTGGGCAGCAGACACCACGGTTGCATCACCTGCATGGCTGGCTGCATGTGTCGTTCGTCGGCTGAACACCGGCTGAAAATTGAAGGGCTTGGCGCCCAAACTCAAACGATCCTCCTTGCCTGCCGCGGGCAGCTCGGGGAGGGACCAGAGGGTTGAGTTGGTTGTGTGGCGTGTCCTGCGTGTGGGAGAGAGAAAGCGAGGGAGGGAGTCTGTGAGCCTGTGTGCCTGGGCTTGTGCCTGTCTGCCCATGTACCTGTGCCTGTCTGTCCCTGTGCCTGTGTGCCTGGTACGGAGCACCGTGCCTGCCCACCCTGCCTCCCTCTGCTCGGGTCGGATCTGGTCGGTCTGGTCTGGTCTGGTCTGATCTGGACTGGATCTGGGACTGGGTCTGTACTGCTCCTGCACTACTGCAGGCCTGCAGCTCCTGCTGCACCGCGTGCACCCAGCTGCGCGTGCTTCGGCGCGAGCTGGGAGGACCCGGGCAGCACCATCTGCAATCAAGATTAGCGATCGGACTTGGTGAGTCTGGACTTTGCAGTGGAGACCCGGCGAAGAACGGCCCAGACTCGGCAGAGACCCCAACTACAACAACCACCACAACCACAACCACAAACCATAACCCCCACTGCGGGAAGAACAATTACGAGGACGGTGAGGAGCATGCAGGTGGGACGGGTGATAATTGTCAGACCTGCACGTGGTTCTGCGAGGCCTGTCCCGCTGCAGGCCAGCCATTAGTTGTCATGGCATGATGCCGTCCTCCCAGGCCCCCAGCCAGAGACACTCCGCACCCAACTAACACGGCACATTCCGGCGACTAACGATCCTACCCAACAGTCGTCGACAGGAATCCGGACGAAAAAGAATCCTTATCCTGCTAATCCGACTCCGAGCCGACACTGTCTCCGACATGCTCGCTCATGCACGCCGCCAGGCCAGGCCGGGCGCACGCTTAAGCTCAGAGGCTGTCAAAGTCGGTGAGGAAACCCAAACACCAACCCCTCGTGACGCCTATGACGATGGCCACGAGGCGAGGGCGGCCGAGCCCATCTCTGCCTGTGTGGTAATCTGCCTCGACCCGGTTTCAGTCACGATCTGGTCATTGCCTCGGGAATCCTCCGTCGACTCGTCGAATTCCTGAGTCGCCGCGCGAGATGCCGGGTGGGTTTTCCGGCCTGGCAAGCCTCCTGCGAGACGGTGGCCCTGGGGTCAAAGCAAACTCTCTCGAAATTCGTCACCGTTTGACTCATGCGCCCCTCAAGACCTCATTTGACTTTTCCAAGCCCGCCCGCCCGACGCTGCCTGCAAACGCTGCCCGCCCAAGCTGCTCAGCCCAGCCCACCCCAGCGCCCTTGAAAACGGCCGAGGCAGGACCGTCCACGGCTTTACAACGTATGGGCCGCACAGTCAGAATATTCAGTCAATGGCATTTCCCGGCGGGGTGGGATAAGGTCGGAAACAGGCGTCGGCCAGGAACGGGGGTGGGGGGCTAGCCCCAGCACATGGTCTCCTGTTACATTGCACTCACGGACGTAGTGTACAGACAGCCATGTACACGCACCTGGCACCCTACGCCTGCTGGCCGGATGTGCTCTGTCGTACGTCGCATAGCTAGGGCTCCGTCCGTCGGGTCTCCAAGCTCAGGCCAGCACGCCCAGGCTGCCGGACCCGATAATAGCAATGTTCATGGGCTTTACGGCGTCGCCTGAATTATTACACAACCCCAGAAGCTGAGAGCTGTGAGCTGGAGCTGGCCGGCTCGAGCAAGGGATCATGCGAGACGGGGCCGTCCCAACTTCGATGATCATGGACTGGGATCCGGACCGCCCAGCTCCCGGCCATCTCCTCCCGTACTGCGCACCGAGGGCCAGCGCTATGCGATAACGACGAACTCAGTATGTGCTCCGTAGCTCCAAACATATCGCCTCATTCTCCCGACCTCAAAACTCAGACAGACGAGGAGGCGAAATACAATCCCGGCTAAGCGCTTCTCGCGCCGCCACCGCTGCTGCTGCTGCTGTCAGATGCTGCCGCCGCTGCTCCATCATGGCTGTGCGTTTCCAGCAACTGGGTCTTTGGGTTTGCCGCGCTTTGCTTCCAAGCCAGCGTGGTCCCACCATGTGGCCCCGAGTCTTGCGCATAAGTGATCGTGAGCATATACAGACAGGCGCGCTGGCACAAAGGGCTTGGTCGATCATCTGGCCAACTGCCGAGGGTACATTTCCCAAAAGTATGCCAGCTGAAGCAGCTACATGACCAATACATGACTTATTGTCAAACTTGTCGAGTCTAATCACCATCGCTTTGAGTTTCTAGCCGGTCATGGGTACGGTTTCGCCCCATATAACCCAGCAGTGTAAACTCTGACGGCCAAAGTACTTTTCTGGCCCCCCCCACAGCCGACCGCATCCCTGGCAGGCTTACCAGCTACCTACCTGGCAAACGTTACCTGATGCTACCGTCCTGCTTTCTTCATTCCTCCAGACCAGTGGGAGGGAGCACTCGAGACCCCCCCTTCCTATGTACCTCCCAAGGTTCAGGTACGGTGGAACTTCGCCATGGGATTTCCAACAATAGACCAGAAAGAAGAAAAGTCCTGTTTCCTTGCCAAAGCTTCTCCAAAATACTCCAAACCGCGGCTGCCCTCCTCCAAATTTAAAAAATAAGAAAGACCGAGAGACAAAGTACAGTACATGGCGGAGCCTCGAAGGCGGTCACCGGATTAGTACAAACCATGCGCACTTGTGCAACAACACGACGAACACACACACACACACATATACCAGCACGCACACACGCAGATACTAGTCTGGTCGTCGTGCCGTCCCTTTGACACGACCGTGCTCGTTTGTGCTCGCGTTGTCAAAAAAGGCGTCTGCGCATCGACCCTCCCAGTAAGCAGTGGCAGCCGTGCTAGCCGGCCGATGTCGAGCGAGCATTAGGAGCCGTCGTTTCTACGCGTAGTGCGGCCCGCATGAGAGCGCTGGGCAGAGAAGGTATCGAGATTGTCTGGCAGCCGTGATCCCGAAGAGGACAATTCCTCCGCCTGGGTTTGCTTCAGAAACGATTCTGCTTGTCATTGTCGGCGGGGGCTTGGTTGATCTCTCTGCCAAGAGCCCCCCGAAGCTGGACCTGGACGGGGACCCAGCAAAGGATCAGCAGCAGGTGATAGCCACCTTGACCCATGGCCTGGCGCCTGGGTGGGAAAACCCCTGCCCCCTTGCTGCACTCCTGCCCTCCTGCCCTCCTGGCCCCCTGCCAGCCTGCCCACGGCTAACGGCCTCGACCTTGTCGGAGCCCAGACGGTACCAGAGTCAGGGTAATCTCAGGTTACGGTACGCCACTCCCACTCTGCGTCTGAGCTGTCGGGACGGAACCGCATGGGGCGTGTCACTCTATTATTGCCGCCAGGCATTGGGTCTTAAACTTTGGGACTTGTCGCGATCATTCCGCTCTTGACGACGAGGATTCGTCAAACCTAGTCAGAACAAACTCCAGTCCCAAAGTTCCGACTACGACTTTGCTGCCCCTATTGCGTCAGGCCCGATCTAAACTGCATGTATAAGTATCTCACACCCGCCCATCTGCGTCTCCCCATCTGGATTACGGCAAGCAACCAGCCCTATCCATCATCAGCCTCGCCTCGCACTTCCCCGTGACGCCAGCTTCCTCAAACCGGAATCACTCTTGTCAGGCCCAAGTACAACGTACAACGTACAACGCATACCAAGATACAGCAAACATACACAAGAACCAACACAAAGACAAGACAGGACTGACAGACAAGAACCAACGCGCCACCCTCGGCCCTTGCCCCCAAGACCTTGTACCAGCTAGAAAAAGCAATAACGGCAAATTCCCCCGTTGATCAACCTATCAACAACGACACAGACGTCCAGAACCTTTACACTGGAACCAGGACCAGTTATATGACAGATCATCTTTCTGCGAACCAGCTGCAGAAGGCACGTCGTACAGCATTGAGCGGCATCCTCTGTCACTGACCGGTGTTCATCCCTCATTCCTCCCTCGCCTCCTCGCCTTCGTCTCGGGAGCATATAACCCACTACGCGCCAGGCTCTTCTTCCTCCCCCCCCGTCTGGTCTCATCTTCAAGATGTTGTCTCTTCACCCTCAGGACTTCAACTCCAACCCGTGCTACCTACCTTACCGGTCCTTTGCGGGCCCAGCGATCACAACCGACCACTCAACCTTCGTGCCCTTCACCATGGGCGGCGCTGTACAACCTCCGACGCCACAGCACGAGGACCACATGGACATGGACGGCCCCGCAGAACCCCTCAGCCCACGCACATCCCCTGCCCACATATCATCCCAGCACCAGTCCCATCAACAACGATCAGCCTCGCCGCGCACCTCACCGGCCGTTCAGCCGCCCTCCGACTTCGGCAACCTGGACCCAAATACGGTAGCCGAGGCCCTGGAGATCGCGCGCGACAGCCCGGACGGCGCGCGGGACCCGGTCGTCAGCGGCATCCTCGAGTCGGCGCTCACCCAGCTGTGGGACCGCGTCACGGCGCAGCCCGAGAGCTACGTCATGTCCACGGGCGAGTTCGCCGTCTTCAACTTCTACCAGCACCGGTTTGTCGGCAACAAGCTGGCCGTCGCCGCGAGGAGGAGGTTCTGGGACAACACACACGCATGAGCCACAACCTACCGCGCAGTTTCTTGTTCTAAGCACTCTCATGGTCCTTCGCACGGCGTCTCGGGTGACTTGGGAAATGTCATGGCTCTTTGACCATGCCCAGGTCGCCCGATACGTGCCACTGCATGCCGGATATTCACTCGGCGCGCAGCTTTCCTACGGTGTGGAGAAAAGGGGGGCAGTTCTCGCCTATCAGAGCACGGCCTCCGACGCTGTTCCTATCAGACGCTCACTACAAATTTCACGGTCCAAGCGGAACGGGGGTTGACCCGACCAGATCGTTGAGAAATCTCGCCAAACGCGCTTTCCCCTTCGTCCAGTCTACCCAGGACGAGGGTATGGATTGCCTGACATTCATTCTCAAACGGATCTGGGAGGCTCTTCCCCCGCTTTGTTCCGCCATTGCGCCACAAGCACACAACAGCTGGCGCTACCCCAACGTCCGTGGAAGCTCTTCACGTCAAGGCGCAAATAAGATGTCTTGGCGGCATTGCAGCCCCCAGGACAGGGTCTATCAGGCTCGGATGCGCATCTCCCAGGCATGAACACACGGCTTGTCCCATCCAAGGGCCGCAGAGTTGAGGTTCTCCACCCTTGGCCGTGCCGAGTTTGCAGTAAGCCATTAGGATTCAGCGTCCATCACACTGTCGGAGTTCCGGCCCGCATGAAAGTGCATTACTTCAGCTGAAGTGATGGTGTGTCTTTCCCAGAGGAAGAGAGGAGAGAGAGAGAGAGAGAGAGAGAGAGAGAGAGAGAGAGAGAGAGAGAGAGAGAGAGAGAGAGACCTTTGTACAGATTTACCAAAAGGGTGGAGGATGATTTCTTTACTATTTCACGAGGGGAAAATTCAAAGGGGCATATACGATACGGGTCTAGCATTTTGGATGGAGTTGGATTCGGGAGGGGTTTGTCTTCATCATCGCCGCCGCCGCCAGCCAACTGCGTTGGCTCGGGGCTTTACGGGATGCACATGGGGTTGTGGGGGACGCCTTGGTCTGCTTTGAAAGTGTTGTCTGCCTGTGGTTTTTTCTCCCAGCTTGGCCTCGAGGTTCCGGGTCCCCAAGTCGGAGTGGCATCTTCTTCGCATACACACAGAGGGCGTCAAACTTTTTTAGGTTGTTGATACCCGCGTTTACAGTATTTGGTAGCGCAACGAATTTCAGAGCTTTCAACTCTCACTTCTCACTCTCAACTCAGCGTCGTACAACCCCCCCCCTAGCTTTCCGTCTTACATCGTAATGCGCTTTAACATTGTCCCTGGCTATTGGCGGTACTCGACTCATGTCCGCAGGCGGTGATTCCCCTTTCAGAAATCCCACTGTCGAGGCGGATAGAGGACTACGAGGGAGGTTCCTGCCGCGGGCAATCGGGTAGGGGTCCCGCTTGGGCAGCACAGACGGTTGGAAATGACAATTTTGCTGTTGACATGGCATGATATTGACGCCAGGATGATTGGAGCTTGACGGGAGGTCGGCCTATGCCAGCTGCCCATAGCCATGTTTCGGAGCCGAATGGGGACCGGCCACACGGAAAAGCTGGCGACAAAGCCCATGCCATCAGATGAGGTTCGAACTGGGGCTGACATGACTGGCAGGCTGGCATGGCAGGCTGGCCAGGCTGCCAGGGACGCACACCACACACACACACCCACGCAGGAAGGATTGGCTGAGATACGGGCGATACCCGGAATTCGCCACTCGCCCTGCTGTCACCTCGCTCGCGACCGAGATCCCAAAAATCCCAAAGATCCAAACCTAGCCCCGTCCATGACCCAGATCGATATCCAACACACCCTCGCCAATAACGGCCCGGGACAAAAGCTCCTGCCCCGGGGGGGAGGAAGGGGCCGTGCCTGTGCCTCTCGCCCGGGACCCTTCTCCCTGCTTGCCGTCCCAAGCCACCCAAGCCTCCCAATCCTTCCTGCCCCCAAACCCCGTGGCGGCTCTGTTGGGTCGGTGCGGACTATGCATCCAGCAGCAGCAGCAAGCATTGATTGATCTGTTGTAATTATAGGCTGAAGTGCTGGGGAAACCAAAACCAACCTAGTCCGATCTCTAGTCCTGCTGCACCTCCCGCCCACCCAGGCACACACGGCGCGCAGGTGGCATGGCCCTACGCCAACGCCCACGCACCAGGCACGCATGATCCCGCAGCATGACCGACTTGTCGAACCGGGCCGTTGCATTCTGGCATTGGCAACTGATGCAGGGATGGGATTGGGGAGAGGCTAGCGCTGCTGTGTTGCGCAAGGCATGCAATATTGGCAAATTGCTCCCCATGTCCAGCGCCAACTTAGAATACTACTACGGCTACACAGTACGCTTCCCTTTCCACCATCCCATTGATCTGCTGCGAGCCTGCGAATCGATTCCCCAACTCGGAATCGTTTTGAGTGGGCAGTCGTGCGGGGTTCACACACACACAACACTTGAGAATGATAAACAGGTACCGGGCCATATGCCAGGGGTAACGATGAACAGACTTCAGAGTCGCAGTCTCCAAGTCTCGCAATGGCACCCTACCAGTTCTGCCTCCTGCCCTTGAGGTGCAGATAGGTACCTCCCAAGCCCCCCACTGCACATACTCTGGTCAGGTACCGAGCTGTGACGGTTGAGTTGTGCAACGTGCGTATCCCGCTGCGGTTCTGGTGGGTACGTATGTACAACAGCATATAGCTTTAGCTTACCTGGGTTGTGTCGGGGGTTGGACTGTTCATTTCTCCCGTACTACCACACAGCGGTGACTGAACCCAGTGCAAGTGCCTGTGCCTGTGCCTGAGTGGTCGTTCGGTCTATCGATATGCTCCTGCCGTCTTCTTCCAGGCTACCTGTGTAACCTGCAACGCACCTCCCCAATTCGTCGTAGGTTCGTATAGCCTCGTTTGTTGGGGTCGTCTGCAACCCAGGCCTCCACTGCCCCCTCCCACCTCGCGTATCTGGCCCATGCTATGCTATTGCAGATTGCTTGCGCGTCTACCCGTCATGGCGTTATCGCGACGGGTCATCGATACCGCGAGGGGAGGAGAGGAGACACAGCGAGACAGCGAGACAGGTGTGGGTGTTCATCTCAAGCGCCTCGCCCCCTCTTCTACTGCATCCCGTACTTAACAACAACAGGGCGCGTATCAATCAGGCGGGAGCGGTGCCTCGAATCTTTTTTGGATACTAACAGCACTCTACCTCGTCGCCGAGCCCTGGACGCCCTCCTTGCTGCTCTGCAGCTTTCCTGCTGTCCGATGCGAGCTTGAGAAACTTTACTTTTCGGCATCTCTTGTCCCTGTTGAGGTCGATCGCTCTGCCCGCGAGTCTACCCGCCCATCTTGTCCAAATATATCCTGATATACGGTTGGCAAGCATAATACTTTCCCACTTTGCAACCAGCTCAAACGGACACGCCCCAAGAAAGGGGGCTTAGAGCAAGAGCCAAAAGAGATCTGATCGGCAGAGAGCCCATCGCCGCCCCTTGTGCCAAGAGGGGGCTTTCCCATCTCTCATCAGAGACCGACTGAGTGAGTGAGTGCTACCCCAACCAAAAGGTGCCTTTACAAGGATACAAGCACTTTCTCCCTGGGACTTGGCGACCAGACGATCGTCTCGGGCTGTTTCTGGGGGGTTGCTCTCGTCCAAACTCCACGCACCACCGGCACTCGTTTCCTAACCCCATCGGCAACCGGCCGCAGGTGACAAGACCGGGAGCAAAGTGCAGCTATGGGCCAGAAGCCGCAGTCTTGGGGCCCTGATGGAGGGGACCATGCCGTTGAGGCTCAGGGTCGTGGTGCCCAGCGATTCGAGCTGTATTCCGAAGACGGAATGGTCAAACCCCACATTGGTCGACAGCAGCGACGACGCTCATCATATGCACCACTGGCCGTGTGTCTCGTCGTGGTTGCGGCTCTGACCGCCCTGGGCCTGTGCCACCACCGTCAGCACCTGCAGTGGCCAGCGTTTGCTCCAACGTGGTCTGAGAGCGCGGCACCGTCCGACCGCGACCTGCTGTCAAGTGCTGCTCTTGCTTCTGCTGCTACAGCAGCTGCAGCTGCAGCTTCTCCTCACCACCCGGGTGTGACCACTGGTCACGTTGGCAGCGACCAGACGGAACATGCGGCTGCCGAGTCGTCCAGCGAGAGCGTCGCAGTCGGCGTGCCCGGTGTGATCAGACGGCAGACTACCAATGTGACTACGACTTCTGCGACAGCCGCTGCGACAGTTCTAGAAGTCTTCCAGGTCCACCAGCCCGTCTTGACCCCGTCTGGACCGACTTTGGACGACGCCGCTGCCAGTGATGATGACGAGGCGTCCGCCGGTTCGGCGGCCAATGCTTGCTCCGTGGTGCTGATGGACCACGTCTTCGCTTTCAGCTATGGGGCCCCTTTCGTGGGGGCGTACACGCCTCCAGACTGTGACTTCAATCGCGTGGTGATCAACTTTACCGTGGTGAGCGAGGGCAGACAATAGTGAGTTTAGTGGTCACCACCCGGTTTTGGCACATATGCAGACAGCCACTGACATTTTATACCAGTGACCGTCTCGCTCTCATGTACCTCAATGACACCGAGGTCTGGCGGACATCAACCGCCGAGCCCACGGCGCATCCCGGCATTCGCTGGACTTACTTGAAGGACATGACTGAGTACCTCTCCCTGTGGAAGTCACAGGAGAAGATCATCTTCGATCTGGGCAACCTCATCACAGATGTCTACACAGGATCCTTCAACACGACCCTGACAGCTACATTCTTCAATGACGAGGTCGACGTCGCCACTGCGGCCCCGGCAGACCTCATTATCCCCATTAGTGCGCGTAAGTCCTCATCCGACGGCGTCAGTCAGTTCACGTTGCCCGCCGACAATGCCACCAATACGATCAGTTTCCCCCAGAACGCCAACCGCGCTGTCTTCTCTGTCAGCGCCAACGGCCAGTCCAGTGAGGAGTTTTGGTGGTCCAACGTGCTTCAGTCGGACACCGGCGCGTTCTCTGAGACCGCTGGGGACTTCACTGGTTACTCGCCGTGGCGCGAGGTTCAGGTGCTCATCGACGGGCAGCTCGCAGGCGTGCAGTGGCCATTCCCCGTAGTGTTCACAGGCGGTGTCGTCCCCTCGCTGCATCGGCCAGTCGTCGGCCCAGACGCCTTCGATCTGAAGGAGCACGAGATCGACATCACCCCCTGGCTCCCAGTACTTTGTGACGGCAACAGCCACACCTTCACCATCTATGTGGCAGGCCTGGTCGACGACGATGGGTCGGAGGCAAGTATCACACAGACTGTAGCGGCCAGCTGGTATGTCACGGGCAAGGTCTTTGTGTGGCTCGACGAGGAGGGCAGCGTAACAACCGGCTCAGCGCCAGTAGTCGACGCGTCGCAGCCGAGCATCTCGGTGTCATCGGTGCTCACACAGAACGCCACGGGCGCCAATGAGACACTCATGTACAACACGGATGTTTCTCGTACCTTTAGGGTCACATCGACCGTTGTCTCGCGCAATACCTCGAGTACCGTCAGCTGGACACAAGACCTGTCGTATAGTAACAAAGGCTTTGTCTCAGCCTATGGCTTCGCGCAGGTCAATGACTTCCTAATCTCCGGTACCGACCAGACGACTTCCTCGTCGGCGGCCGTGGGGGCAGACTACAAGACCGAGTACAAGTACCCTCTGTGGTGCAACTCGACCTACGGGTATTCGCCCGAAGGTAACTTGACTTTGTACGGGCGACTCATCCAGGGGCAGCAAGTCTATGTTGAGGGCGCAGCCGTGTTCCCCGACGGCCTGGAGGCCTTTTCTTCTGAAGGGGAAAGCCCGAAGTATACGGGCTCGTTGGTGGAGACATCAAAGGACGGCACAGCTTACTTCTTCCAATACGCGGACCGCACGAACAGCTCTGGGTATGGCTCGACGGACCAGGTTTTCAGCTTCGGCGGCTTCAATGCACCAGGTGGCTCCATTGACGCCACACCCGATCAGGAGTTGTATCGCCGGCACGTAGCGACCAGCAACTCGACCGTCACCCGTGACGAGGAGGTCGTAGCTGACGGTGGCTCGACTGTGACTTCGACGGGAACTGGTCGGACATTGTCCGAGGAGTCCTACGCTCAGGCGCCGCTCGACGGTGGCAGCGGAGGCCCCAGGCTGTTCATGTACCGGCAGGACGAAGCTGAACTGTAATAAGCGAGACTGCAGTCAGCGAGCTGCATACTGGATTTTGGCTTTGAGGGCTGCCGTAGTGGTAGTTTATCCCCCAGTCGCTTGTGGTTGGGGATCGGCGACTGCTAATGCTCCAGTGCGCGGCAGCTAAGCCGAGCATCACGACCGAGCACCAGGCCCGTGGGTTGTCATCCCTTTGATAGCTGTCATGGGGAATCCCGTTGTTATGTACAGCATAGTACAGACCAAAAAGAAAACCTTGGATGATCTGCCATGTATTTTGCCATGTATTTTGCAATACAGTCAGGTACTCTAATATATGAACATCGGTACATCTCCACCGCCTCCTCAGTCTGTGCGGGCGGCGTATATGCTTTTTCCACAAGGCATATCGCGGTGAGCCCAGACCGACAATCACGGGATTTGCCAGGCGACTGGCGGCTTGGCGAGCATTGATATACGAACAAACATACGATGGCGTTTCTCCATGGCTTAAAGGATAAAAAGCAAAAGGGGGAACCGAAAGAAAAAAAAAAGCTTCGCCGGTCGCATAACCGGCGTCAGGACCTCCGGCAACGCGGCCCCGATTGGAGAGAGGCCGGCGTAACCACCCCTCGCTAGTTTCTGCCGTCGTTACTGGTTCACCGTCAAACCCTACCGCATGGGCAGCATGGCGTAGGATTTTAGCCCCGCGAGTAGATATATTGAGGCCCCAGCTACACAATTGGGCCTTATTTGCCGCCCTGGCTCATGGGATCGAGGGAGGGAGGGATGCGTGCATTGGAGGGGCTGAGGCTGGCGGTTAGTTGATTGGTTTGTGCAGTAAGGGGGATGATGATGTATGTTGTTGATCTTTCTTTTTCAGCCTCATGCCGGCCATCCTCCCAGGGGCCCGCAAACCCCATTCGACGTGCATATGTCAAAGCCCGGCAGCGGGCCCCAGGCCAGAAAGGGGCGAATGATTGTGAGGGGAACAGGGCGGTTTGGGGGATGGGGACCAAGGGATTTTCCCACGAGGTGGCAAAACATCCCTCGGGACGGCGCCGCGGTGCATGGTCGATCTTGCGGGTTTAGCCAACCCGCACTTATTTTTGTGTACGCATGTATGTACACTACAACTTCTCCAACTGCGGGTTGGCGAGATGGGATGAAGGTAGCTTGGGATAGCTGCTTTTGGGCAGCTAGGGGGCAAGGGGTGCTGTGACAACTCGGGGTCGATCTTGCATGCATGGAGATACGTACCCCTTGCTCCCATCATCAGCTTCGCAACTTCCCATGTGGTCGTGCTCACCTCTCACCGTTGCGCGTGGCCCGTAGCGCCTTCTCGTTATCTGGCTAGCTCTCCTTGGCCGCTGTATTAGTCGGCGAGCTAATGCCATAAAAGTCCTCCGTGCCCCATAGTATGCTTGATGATCGGTCCGCGTGACACGTTTGAGGTTAGGGCTGTGGTAACAGCCTCTGCTGGTGGTGATTTTAAGGTTAAGACTAGGAGTGCCCTTCCTGAATGGGGTCGCGATCCTCCAATCCAAGTACCAAGGTAGGCACAGGCGTTCATGTCGGTGACCCCAGGCGGGTCATAACTGGCATCTATAGTGCCAGCAGAGATCCGAGCAGCAGCATTGTGCTGCCGCCGCCACGCAGGAGCGCTGCCGCGCATAGCGACTGCAATCTCTCAATTTGTCCCAGGAGAGTTGTATCCGGGGGGACGTGTCGTTCGACACAGGAGGCTACCGAAGCATAGGCTGCAGTCATGCCAGTTAACATCAGCGGTCTGACGTCAAAACTCAGTCAAGCTCGAGGCTATCTCAAGATACTCTGGGGATCGTAAATTCACAAGGGGGAGAGCTTGTAGCAGAAGTTCAGTAGGTTTCGCAACGGTCAAACGGGGCCGACAACCTCCGTCCTGATCTGACCAGTCGAGAAGACCGCCTAGCGCTTCGCAAAGAAATGCACACTGGCACGCCCTGGTCAACGTGCCATTCCCTATTCCCGCCTGGTTCTCGCTTCCACTGCCACGGGAAATGTTCCGCGATTATGATCGACGCTTTATTTTGGCGGCTTCCTTCAGCACCCGTAGCGAGCCGTGGCGGGTCAGTAGTTTGAACGGTAAGCGACCATCGCGCCGAGCTTGCTGGTGTTCCAATCTCCGAGCTAAATCAATGTCGTTATGGTAGAGTTTGGCCTAGCAAGTTGGTGCGCCGGAGTAAGCTGACAGTCAGAGGTCTTCACGAGAAATCCTGGTTGCTTCGTGAACGCTGTTTATGGCCACTCCGAAGAAGCTGAGATGGCCAGACCTGATCCACCTGCGGTCATCCGGCGCAATATGACGGACCGAATGACCGGGACAGTAAATCCTGTGGGTTCTGGACTTCACTGCAATGGGTCCAGTGCGGTCTGCCATCTGGTGTTGGGTCGCCGTCATCGGTAGATACTAAGGCACAGCGGAACATCACCTGCGTGCCACCTGCGTGCATGGTGAATGATCTACAGGTGGCAAAAAGCTTGGCCTGAGAGATGGGGAACTCTGCTGCGAGGGCATGCCACAGATCAGATCGGACCAGTTCTTGGAAGTGATTTTGTGGCAAGCTTTGACCACCTGGCGGGAACAAGAGTGAGAACGAGAATGTTTGAGAGTGCGAAGGAGGCCGCGCTGGCCTCGTCGTGAGCGTCCTTTTGGGAAAAGCCTATTCGGACTGGGGTTCCCGACAAGAGCCAAAAGAAGGTTTCACCCAAATCCCGTACCAAATCCCGCGCTACGGGTGCCACGCCAAGTCAGACGATCCCGAGCCAAGGAATCCCAAAAGACTGGACCTTAAAGTTTTCTAGAGGCTTGGGAGACAAGGGTGCCTGTCATGTTCGGATACATTCCACCGTGGCTGGACATGTACCTCGTCCGCAGGGGAGGGGTCGGCACAGATCTGTGGGGGAATTGGAGAACTGGGTACTCTTCTGGCCGGAGTACATAGCACCGTCAGCACCACCAACCGCGCTTCGAATTCTCGTCCAAACTCTAACCCTCCACCCAAGCTGCAGGTCCATCTCCGGAGATGCGATCCCACGCACTCGCGACCAGTGCTGCGGAGAGCGGGTACTACTGTACCTATGTACTTTTGTAGGTCACGGGAAATAACTGTTGCTGAAACTCAAAGTCATCCCAGAGGGGCGAATGCCAAGGGTGCTGGACCCGATATTCACAATACGGCTGTCATTGACCACATACAGTTTGGTGATGCCTCGCCGGCGTCCCCAATGCCCTCGATTGTGAGCTGAGCAGGGGAATGCCGTGTCCGAAAATGGTTGTCTGTTTCGAGGTGCAGTGAGGACACCGTAGATAGGGCCATCCCTTGCCGGCCTGTCATCTCGTCTGTCGCAGCTGTCCTGGACCTTGGCCGAGTTCTGTTTATCCGACAGGTGTAAGTGCCGTGAAGTTTCCTGGCCATTTGTGCCTGTCAAGTTGCTGGCGACACCTTCATCTGAATGTCACTGAGAGCTTGACAGCAGTCACCCGCGCGCGTGAGAGTGGTCACGAGTCCTCGGCACACGTCAGTCAGTGGGGCCGCAGTGGAAACCGGAGCGACGAAGAAAAATTGAATGACAATAAGAGTCTCTTGTTCGGAACGGAGGCCAGCATCGTGTGTGTGCACGGCGCCCGGGGGGGAGGGGTGAGAAAGGAAAAAGGTTCCAGAAGACTTCGAAAGGTGTCAACCGCGAAGTGGAGCACCGGCACTGCGTACCACCGTAAGTCAGGCATTTTGGTAAGGCTCGGATGGTACTCAAAACTGGCAGGTTACACGGGAGGGGGCCAACGACTTCCTCGACAGCCAGAACCTTATCTCTAACGGAGGGAAAACGGTGATGACATTCCTGTCCGGGATGGAATGTCGGAGGCACGACACGATAGTTTCGACAGCAGGCCACTATAAGGTTTCTGAGGGCTCATGACGCATTCAGAACAAGGCGGCCCGGGTATTGGCGCCAGAGGCTGCGGGTGAAGATGTTGTTGGCAGGCCGGCAGGCCGCCGAGGAACTGTGCTGGGCGAGGGCATGGATAGAAGCCCGGGGAATGCGTCATTGTGGGAGTGGGTAACGCTGAGCCGTGAAGGTATCGTCCATGCCAGCTCGGGTCGGCCGACGGCAAAGGTATGTTCGATAGGGCGGCGGGGTACCACGAGTCGTTGGCGAGTCGTCCTGGCGCATGGTCGGTCGACTATTGCGACAACCGATGGGCAGACAGAGAGGTAGGGCGAGGTAGGGCGAGTGGACGGGAGCGATGTATCCAACGGCAGCGCCGATGCGGCGCAGAGGAGATAAGGTTCGAGCATATGCGGCAGCACAGGTCACAGGTGCGCCGACGAGACGAACGCAGCGTGGCAGCTGTCACCCACTGCCAGTTCGTGGTAGGTTGCGGAGGAGGTTGAGTTGAAACAAAGTGCGGGTGCTAAGCCATAGGAAGAACTGCAACCCGATGGCTGCGTACGCAGGCGTTCCAGACGTGACAGACCGGAGAGGTCGCATAGCCTCGGGGGGCTGTGAGGCCTTACTGGCTCCCGCATCCCTGGCTCCCGCGTCACAAGGATGGGGGCGGCAGTATACTGTCGTACGGGAACTTGGTGGTCGGGCTGTGGTTGGTGTTTTATGGCATGAACAGCTGTGGTTGGTTGGTTATTCGCAGCCGCGCGCGTCTCGAGAGGCGGCGAGCTGGAGGGTGGCAGTTTCATCCAGGCATCTCGGTGGTGGCTGTGGTAACGGCAGTTCAGTCTTCCTTCCATAGAATAAGTTGCCAAATATTTGACTCGGGTGCCGGGTGCCGGGTGTCATAATGCATCTTCGGGCATGAGGAGTCTCGTCGAGGGCCGTGATGGGGAAGATGCTCGATGATTCTGTGTCGAGGTGTGAGTGAAAGCTGTGGTGGGAGGGCGGGGATCTGCAGGTTCCTGCAGGGGTATGCAGGCGTATAAGGCTGTCGATTGGCTTGGGATCGCCCCGCCAACTAGACGAGTGCCGGGGCGATGGCAGTTGTATGGCTGTCGTCGGCTGGAAACAGAAACAAAATCAACAAGCACCAGCCAATATATGCATGTTCTATCTTGTATGTTTCGCGTCTCGTGGACTATTGCTCAATCATCAACCTGCATCGCCTACAAGACATAGCATCTATACAGAAGTACCAAATCAGGCTGCTATTCCCATTATTACCTGAGCTCATTCCACGGTTCGCTCCTGCCTGCATACCGACACACACCAGCTTATTCCGCATCTGAGCTAAGGGGGGGGCCGTCGACGTCATCGCGCTCCCGGCTTCCGGAACGTTCGCCCCAGCCGCAGCAATAACAGCAGTTGCTCCCTTCACAGCCTCCCTCATACGACTTTGACATTGTATTGGTTCCGCCACTCAGTCTCTGGCCTTCTGTCCTCGCACCTTTCTGTCCATCTTCACAAACATTCTCACAACGCTATTGTTGTATCAACAAACTAATCACTACTCCCCGTGCTGCCCTGTGGTCGATCGCTCCACCGGGGATTTTATACTCCACAACTTGCCGTTCAACCACCACAATCAGCACAAACAAGCACCGTGAACCCACCCTACGCGTACTCCGTGGCCTCCACTCGAACACCTAGCGCGTCCTGCATTTGTTGGGTACCAGATATCTCCGCCAGGAAGACACAGACCACCCCCACCAACAGACCGCCGTCATGGAGATCGTCCAGGTAGCCATCCGAGGCCTACAGCTCCTCTGGATCGTCATCCTGACCGCCCTGCTCGGCAACGTCATCGCAACCAGCAACAATGGCTCCTTCGTCTCCGCAGCTGCGGTGAACTTCTCCATGTTCGTCACAGTCCTGGGCTGGCTCGTGACCATCTACGGGCTGGCCGTCGCGTTTGTCGAGTCGCTCGCCATCCCCATCGTGGTCATGGCCACCGACGCCCTGGTCGTGCTGTTCACCTTCATCGACGCCGTCGTCCTGGCCGCCCTGCTGGGTGTCCCCAACTGCGGCAGGGAGGCCAACGAGAAGAAGTGCCGCGAGCTGCAGGCCAGCACAGTCTTCATGTGGTTCCTCTTCGGCACCTTTGCCGCCTCCCTGGCTTTTGCGCTTCTGGGTTACCGCAGAGGCGGCGGCTCAGTGAGGTCGGGCGGCCCTCACATGGCACAGGTTAGAGTCTAAGCGCCTGGGACGATTTCCTGGGGCTGTTATATTGCGTACGAGCGTCATGAGTTATGACGGTCATGGATATGTTACGATGAAACGGATGGGATGGAAGACTGGGAAAATTTGGGATGGGATATCACAACCCTCGGATAGGGCGGGCAACAGTGCTGGGCACCAAAATGGTCGCACACAGGCGGCTGGGCTGGGTCCTTGATGGCGTTTGGGGTACAACTCAGGAGAGGTCATACAAGCCTCGCGCCTGCGTGTGGTCAAGGATTTGCACATGTGTAACGAGTACTGGATATGTGCTTCTGATTGATTGAATTAGAGATACTGAGAAATATAGTAATGGACTTGCAAGAGCCAAGCTGGACGGAATGCTGTACCATCTCGTGCATGCTTATGGCCATGTTCCGCAACAAACATCCACCTGAGAAATATTTGTCCTCGAGAATACTCGGCAATGGCCTGCTGGCTGCGCACGTGATGAGACGACGAAGTACAGTACCATCTCATCTCAAGATACCCATTTGCGCCCAGCACCGTTTTATAGTGATCCATTTGCTGTATCTGTACGACAGCTGTTGAATCAAGGGCGATGAACGGCTTCGATTCCAAGGCTCATCGTTCTGGCGTCTAAAACGTCTTCATTGTCCTCGGCAGGTATAGACAACTATGGAACAAGACGCCCTGTTTCCTTTCCTGGGTTTTGGTAGGTAGGAACCAATTTCACATAAACAGTCTTCCACTGAGATACGCGAGTGCTCTCATAGATATCCATATGATCGGCTCGGGCAGGGCTCAACCACACCCCGAACATGTATTCAGGGCTCGGAATAATCGAATATTCACCACTCGTGCTGGTCCCCTCTGGCACGAGTGTTTGCCTGGCGTCGCGTACGCATACGCCGAGCCATGGCCGTCCTGCGTCATCAACTCCGCCCGCGGAAGCCACGGGTCCAAGGTCGTCCGTGACCATCTCTCGTTCCCGGAAGGATTCGTCAGAGGCTAACCATATAGCTCATCATAATGTGGCAGCAGCCTCGACAACGCCCGTGGCCGCCCATGTCTTCTTGTTCGTCCACCGTACCTCGACGTTGTGCGCCCACTCCATGTACCGCGCCCAGCCTGTTAGGTAGCCCATGTGTTAGCAAGCAGGGCATGCCCGGCGGTGGTCCGCCCCTCTCGCCCGAGCAGGGAAACGGGGGAGGCGGGTGCTAACGTACTCCAATATGCAAACTTCCTCCCCAGGTACTTGCCCGCGAAGGGCACGACGACCATCGTCAGCAGCAGCTGGATCTGCTCCAGGCTCTCCTCCCACTCCTTCTGGGCGTCGCTGGGGCTCTCGCTGGCCTCGGAGCTCAGCATGTCGCTGGATATCGAGGGCAGGGAGTCGAGGTCTTCGTCGTGGCTTTCCAAGGCGGCCATGTCGGATATCACGTACGAGTCGGACGTGGACATGCTGTCTGAGGTCTGAGGGCGTACGGGGAGGTGTGCGTTAGGGAGGCCTGGTTGCTAGGAGGCGGGGGGCGGATGGGCGAGCTGGTGGTGACGTAGACCGGGGGGGCCTTGGAGCTTGGGTCGGGTGGTTGGTGCCCCGGTGGTGCAGATAGAATGACTGTGTGCTACCTGGCAAGGCGTGACATCTAGGGTGGTTCTACCAGGTGTCTGAGTGACAGGCGATGGCGGTTGTTCGGGGATCACAAGCAGTGGATTGAAGCAATGCTTGGCTAAGAGGCGTGCGGCTGTCGTTCAAGAACTACGGCCCCCGTCGCCAGTCTAGGCCAAGCAGGTGCCGAGGTCGGGTTCCAATGCTGGGCGTCCGCCAGTCAAGCTAGTGTACAGTGGCAGGCTAGCCGGGCACAAGGGTGCTGTTTCAGCATCCCGCTCCTCTGGTAAGGGATCTCTACAGGCCTCTCAGCAGGTCAGCTGACTGTCCGACTGTGCCTGGGTTCCTCAAGGCTCAGAGCTGGAGTCACTCTCAGGGTGTGAGGAACCGTTTTAGAGCAGACAAACTACTGTACCCCGAACTCCATCAACTCTTCTCATAGCACTTTGTGTGCCCCTCAGTCATCGGCTTCCAACTCATCGAATACTCGCCTCTGCACACACCCACAAAAGAACGCAATAAAGGCACACCCACGCCCGCCTAGTAGGCACACGAGAAGCGTGCCTATCAACCAACAAAAAAGGACACCAGCCCAGTCTACTTTTACGTTTCAATCGAATTGGCTGCCTGCCAGCCTGCCAGCCAGATCCATCCTTCAGTCACACCAAAACGAGAGGCGAACGAGAGAAAAAGATGAACGAGGTATGTCCGACAGCTGGTCCGGGGAGCGGATGAAAGAACGGCTTTTCCCCCTCCTTCGCCTGCATCTTTGCCCATGCCTTGCCTGCACTGCATACTGCTCGAGTCGAGGCAGCTTTTCACGGGCCCACGTTTTCTCTCCCGGGAAGAAACTCAGGCACAGGCTCTGGCTCAAGCTCTGGCTCAAGCTCTGGCTCCGGACGAAGAGGGATGAACGAGTGCCCGCTCTACAGTAGTTACCTTGCAGCGCAGTTTGCCCGCCCCCTAAAGGCTCCCCTGCTCCAGACCAGACCAGACCTCAGTTCCGGCAGCCCTGGCCACCCCTGCCACTCGCTTGCCTAGCCCCGCCAAAAAAAGCAGGCCAAAGCAGTTGACTCACTCCACACACCACCACCAACACCTGTCGTCTTTCAACCGACTACCCTACCCTTTGACTGCGTCTTTGCGGCATAAGCTGGTCTCCCTTGTCCTCTTCATAACTCTATCACCAACGAGCCAGTCTCGAATCGAAATCCTCAACCCCTTCCCGTACTAAACCTTTGCCCCAGGACCAGCCCGCTTCGCGAAGAGGATCGCGCACTAAATCCGTCGCATTCACCGAAGAGAAAGTCGTTGTCGACGCCGACGGCACCATCGAAATCATGTCCACTCCAAACGACGAGAAGGACACCGCCATGGTCAGTCACAATGCTCCCTTCCTATGCGCTGCCAATGCGGTCAGGAGCCAAAGCGAGAGAGCTGTTTGCTGACGGCCTCCACAGTCTCACAGTCCGTCTACCGAGCCACTATCCGAGACCCTCGCGTCGACTAATCCCTCCGCAGCTGCCGCCCCCGCCGAAACCGAGACTCCTCCCCCCGAGGGTGGTGATGATGGCCTCGACCTGGGTCTGATGAAGAAGAAGAAGAAGAAGACGGTCAAGATCGCCGACGACGCGGAGCCCGCTGGAGACGACGCCGCTGCTGAAGGCGAGGCCGCACTTGGTACTTAAACACCACCGCACGGGACATCTCTTGGCAAGGTCGACGTGGCTGATATTATTGGAAACAGACTTAGGAATCAAGAAGAAGAAGAAGAAGAAGGTGGCCAAGGACGGCGAGGGTGACGACTTCGCGGCCAAGCTTGCTGCCCTTGACCTCGACAAGGAGGGTGGCGAGGCCGCCGACGAGGAGACAGCACAGGACGGTGACATGTAAGTGTTTCTCCGCTGCCGCGTCACACTCTCACGTCAACAATGACCTCGTGCTGGGCCTTCAGCTTCTCTCCTGTCCCGCACAAGAAAGCACAGCTAGTGGGTACAACACCCAGAGACACGCGTACTAACGAATTTGGTCCACGCAGGAAGCAAGGAACCGGTATCTGGACGCACGGAGAGGCAGCACCCATCAAATACGACCTTCTCCTGGTATGTCCAACTTTTCAATGATCCTGTCTCTTCTCCAGAGACGTCATATGGCGACTAACATTTGTCGCAGAGCCGATTCTTCAACCTCCTGACCGAGAAGAACCCTGACCACGCCACCGGAGGTGCCAAGAGCTACAAGATCCCACCGCCTCAATGCATGCGAGAAGGCAATAAGAAGACCATTTTCGCCAACCTCCCAGAGATCTGCAAGCGTATGAAGCGGTCCGAGGAGCACGTCACCACATTCTTGTTCGCCGAACTGGGTACGAGCGGCTCGACCGCAGGCACTGGAGGCCTGGTCATCAAGGGTCGTTTCCAGGCGAAGCAGCTGGAGAACGTGCTGCGCAAGTACATCATCGAGTACGTGTCGTGCAAGACATGCCGGTCGCCCGACACGGAGCTGAGCAAGGGAGAGAACCGTCTGTCCTTCGTCACCTGCAACTCGTGCGGATCTCGGCGGTCTGTTGCCGCGATCAAGACTGGTTTCTCTGCCCAGATCGGAAAGAGAAGGAAGATGCGGGCGTAGTTTGGCCATTTGCTATGTGGCTGTTCAGGTTTTCCCGATGCTCCATAGATGCTATGAAGTAATGTGGACAAATTTTACGTGAATTTTTACACAAGTCTTGGTGATTGTTTACCCTGTAGTTTTTTCATGCTGGACAATAATAGTCTTGTCCTATTTGCTGTTTCGTGACAGAGCTGCCGTATCCCTCGTACCCCGCCCCTGGAATGAGCTGGTCCCCTGCCAGAGCCTTGTCTACTGGGCTGGTGGTCGTCGTCGCCGCGGCTCAAGGCCGCTCGTCTTGGACGCCGCGGTGGACGTTGCGGAGCAGGGATTTTGCCTGCCGCAACACCCCAGCAGTCAACTTATAGATGACGGCATGGATAGCTCCATGTGGGTGAGAGCTTCAGTAGTTTTCACGGTGCATCACTGGAAACCCATTCAATCTCACAACCAACATGCTGGCCTCACGCTTCCGGTTGTTCGCAAGCCAATCCCGCCGATCAGTGGTGACCAGGGGCATCACGACGCTGTCCAATAATCCAGACATTGTAGGTTCCGTGGGTTCCTGCTTTCTCACATGCTCGTGGCTGCACCGACTGCGATGTTGAACATCATGAGCATCAACAAGTGATCTCATATTTTCAACCTCATTTTATTCTACATCTTCTTTCCTCGTGCTCTCCCTGTTGTCATTCTGTGACAAACACACCACCCATCCATACCAAGGGGAAAAGACACATAATAAAAAGAAGACAGGCTAACCCGCCCACCCGCAGAAAGTCTTCCCCAACCCGGCCTCGTCACCCCCGGCCGCTCCGTCCCCATCATACCTGCTGACCTACCTGTCAACGGACCCGCCCAGCCCGAACCTGGCCATCGGGACGACGGCGGAGCTCCCGCCGACGCCGCGCTCGTTCCGCGAGAACGCGCGCTTCCTGGGTATTCTCAACGAGGTCCTCGCCGCCCACGCGCACCTCGACGCGGACCTGCGCGCCGCGGCGCAGGCGTTCGCGAGCCCTGGCGGTATCAACCTCGGTGGCGGGATGATGAGGGGCCGGGGGAAGCGGAGGGGGGGCTCGGACGGCGCGGGTGGCGCGAGTGATCAGGGTGGTGCTGGGGGTGGAGGGGCTGGGGGGTGGGTGCACTTGAGTGATGTAGGTTTTGTTCATTACTTGTTTTTTTGTTGTTCTCCTTACCTTGTTCCCCCGTGCGGCTATGACTTATCTTATGTTCTTTTGCTGACGCTGTGATTAGAGGAGAAACCCGCCGGACTTTGGCAGGATAGCATGGTGAGTTCAACCCGCACTCAAGTGTATCTCTCATTACAGGTGGGAAAATCCGTGAACTGACGGCTGCTACAAGGCCTGAGGACATATTTGGCAGTGTCGAGGTTGACAACAAGGGGAACGTCGAGGGCAACTTCCAGACCAGCGGGACCTACAGGATAGTGACAAACGAGGGAATGTGAGTTGAGCCTAATCCAGTCGTTACGTGCTGCTGCTATCTAGAAAACGATGACGACTGACCAAGATCTCAACTTTTACAGACTGGGCTTGAGCCCCTTCTTGACCGAGAAGCTCACTGCAAGGTTACGAGAGGAGGAAGCAAAGGAGCGAGTATCATGAAGACAGTACGGTCGTGTTTTCAGGGGCTGTAAGTCGAAAAGGATCTTGTCAGAACTCCCAGATATGCTGGGCAGACCAACCACTCGATTCAGAATTGTAGATTAGCTGCATATCAACCATGCTCATCAAATGCAGGCTAGGCGGCCTGCAATATTCGCACCGCGAACATCTGCTTGTGCAGATTGATCCACAGACGTGGTACTGGATCGTTGACCGAGGATCCTGTTTCAAATGCAGTATGAAGTAATCACTGCAGCGCCCGGTAAAACTCGCTGCTCCGGCCGCGTAGATAAGACGTTGTCAGCCGGCCGGCCGATTCCCCGCTTAAAGCAGGCCCGATCCGACGCCGGTTGCCCATCACGCAACGGGCAGCTCTATTTGCCACTCCAGAACCCAGCAACTCGTTATGCATCCCTAACACCAAAGTGTTCCCGACAGGCTTGGACTATATTCCGCACTACACTCACTATAACCCTACTCCTCACTGCACTCCCACCCCAAAATTTACTATATAGAACCATGGTACTCCGAGAGGTAGTCGAGGGCCAGGCCGGCCTCCCCGTGCCCAACAGCACGCACTCATACTGGCACAAGGACCCGTCCAAGAAGCTCCTGGGCTACCGGTCCACGCCGGACCTGCCCGCCGACGCGGACACCATCATCATCGGGACGGGAATGTAAGCAGCTTTTGGACACGATGTCAACCCACTTATCTAGGAGTTTCCCCCCCCCCCCGTTCGCCTGAAGGTATTTGAGACAGGCTTCGGCAACACTGTGGATACTCATCCCCATATTCATAATCCCCATATTCATATGAAGCTACTTCCATAGTACACTGATAGCTGACTGCGAACCCTGCAGGACGGGTTCCTTCGCGGCGCGCTTCCTCAAGGAACCGGCATCCCCCGCGAGCCAGCAGTCCCTCCTGGTCCTCGAGGCCCGCGAGGCATGCTGGGGCGCAACGGGCCGCAACGGCGGCCACTGCCAGCCGTTCCTGTACGGCGCCAACGAGGACGTCGCGCGCTTTGAGCTCGAGACGTACGGCTACCTGCAGGACCTCGTGGCGGCCGAGGGCATCGCGTGCGACTGGCGGCCTGTGAATGGCGTGCACGCCATGCTGAGCCAGGACGTCTTCGACGCGGCCGCCAAGGCAATCCCCGCTCTGCGCAGGAAAATCCCAGACTTTGCCGACAAGATCGCCGTCGTTTCGCCAGAGGGGCTGGTCGATGGACCGGACGGGGCCGAGGGCGGCGAGTGGGCGGCAGGGCTGACGCTGGAGAAGCTCAGGCTGGACCGCCCGGGGGTCGCGGGCGCCATCGTCCAGAAGCACGCGGCGAGCATGTGGCCGTACAAGCTCGTGTGCCACGTGCTGGAGGGGCTGCTGTCCGAGCACGGCCCGGCCTCGTTCAACTTGCAGACCAACACGCCCGCCACGGGTGTCTCCAGGGACGCGGGGAGGTGGGTCGTTTCTACGCCTCGCGGAAAGGTCTCCGCGAGGAAGGTCCTCCTCGCCACGAACGGGTATACCTCGCGGCTGCTGCCGGCCTTCTCGGACCTTATCGTTCCCGTCAGGGGCCAGATCGGCGCGCTGCTGCCGCCTGAGCCACGTGTTGCGCTGGATTACTCGTACGTCTTCTTTGGGCAGTTAAAGGACGAGGACGGGAAGGATACCACGAGGGACGAGTACCTTGTCCAGCGGCCCCTCCCGAGAGGGGAGCTCATCCTCGGCGGAGGCCGGCATCTTGCCAAGGGGATGGCTATCGGGGAGTGGAGGGACGACACGGTCGAGCCGAGGGTGGCGAAATGGCTGCGGACTGAGCTCGAGCCTGTGCTCAGTCTCGACCGCAAGGAGGATAAGGCACCCGAGCAGGGCCTCGAGGCGTCCATGGAGTGGACGGGGATCATGGCGTACAGTCGTGACCAGGCGCCATGGATCGGCGCTGTTCCAGAGTCTTTGGGTGGCGGTGAGGGCTTATATATCGCATCTGGTTTCACGGGCCACGGCATGCCGCGATGTGCGTTGGCCGGCAGAGGTATTGCTAGGATCATGTTAGGGGATGAAAAGGGGCATGGCCTTCCTGGGACGTTCGTAGTGGGCGAGGGTAGGGCAGCGAAGGCGAGGGAGAACTGGGGCCGTGTTGGGACTGTTGACGAGATGGAGACCTTGATCGCGGATCTGAAGCCTCTGATTGAGTAGAGGAGTTAGGTTGAGGTGCAAAGGATCAGGCGGTATTTCGATACACACGGAAATGGGGTCAATGGGAGCACGCTCACCAAAAGCAGCCCTCAACATCGACTCAGCCTGATCTACTTGTGACAAGGAACAACAGCAAGGCCAGAATATCAGAAAGCTTAGGGCATTGCTCAGAATACCCAGCCTGTGGTGCCAGTAGCATTGTATTTTTAAGATGTTATGCATTAAGAGTGCAGCTTGGTGAAGCCCTCCGCCGGTGGTTGCAGCCAGTTCTTCTCGTCATACACCCTCTCGCCTCCCCCCTCGATGACGTGAAACGTGTAGATGATCCTCCCCTTCTGGCTGAGATTCTTCTCGCTCTTGTGAAGAATGTTGCCGTGGATCAGCACCAGGGACCCAGCCTTGACTTCTCCAGGGATATAGTCCTCATCCCTGGCCGGCGTGTCCGCCCTCTCGCCATACTCATCTCCAGGAGGGAACCTCGGCCCGTCGTTGGTAGCCATCTCTGTCCCTGCGTTTCCTGCCTTGCGGACGAGACGTTTTGAGATAGGAGCCCACTTGTGAACATTAGCTATGATTTACAACCAACAGAGTGGAGAAAGGAGAGAGAAGAAAGACCGGCCTACCTTGTGCGACCCGGGCAGGAAGCTCAGACATCCGTTCTCAAGCGTTGCGTCCTCGAGCGCGTACCAGAACCCGACGGCGCTCGGTGGATTCGTGTACAAGAATGTGCTATCCTGGTGCGGCGGAACCGCGCCCCCGATCTCAGGCTGCTTGCAGATGACCATACTCTGCAAGCACCGCGGATCGCTGAAGCCCAGCGACCTCGCGATCTCGACGGGGACGGCCTCGGAAGCGGCGCCCTTGTCCCCGCCCAGCAGTTTCGCGAAAGGCGGGCTGAGCGCGTGCAGGTAGTGGCCGATCTTGTTGATGGCCCTCTCCTTGGGCTTGGTCAGGTTGCCCTGGTTGTCGAAGGCGTCCTCCTCAAAGAAAAAGCGGATCTTGTCGCCCGAGGTCAGGAAGTAGTCGTCGCCCACGTGGTCCTGCCCGTCCTCGCCACCCGTGCTGAACTTGGTCATGGGGTGGTCGTCGAGGCTGAAGTTGTTCAGCATGGAGTTCGTCTCATCGAGCAAGGACTGCACGGTGGACGGTGAGAGGGCGTCCTGGATGATGAGGTAGCCGTTGCGTTCGAAGGAGTCGACCTGGCTGGCGGTGAGGCCGCCCGAGGTATGGGAGGACACAGTCATTGTGAATAGGAATACAGGGTTTCGTGAAGTAAAGTGAATGTTCTCAAGTTCTCCTCCCGTTACACGCCTTTTTCTAGTGGTCGTTGTCAAAATGCCGGCGAGTGATAAGAGTGAGTTAGAGAAGCCCCTCCGAAGTGGTCCAAGTAAACGGCCGACAGGTCCCCACTCCGTCTCGGCGGGAGGCTAGTTATGGATTAGGGCCGTCCGGAGCCGTCCGGAGTGCTCACTGCCCGAGAAGCCAACAATTCGGATTTGATCTCAGCGTATATAGAATTCGTTTCTTCACCTCTCATATAATAACTTCCTGTAGGACCAGTTCCAGTGGCACTGTCTCTAATTCACTTATATGACACACTCTTCAAGCACATTCTCAAGAATAAACTCCTGCAGGACAACATCCTAGGACAACCTGTGTCGGCAACCCTCCTTTTGAGATAATCTCCTGTAGGATGATTTCCTGCCCACTGATAGGCAGCCTCACCTTGATGCAAGATAAAGTCCACATTTTGAATTTCTGGGCAGTGAGCGATCTGGACTCCCATGTTGGATTATCTAACACCCTATCCGGCTGGCTCTTTCTCTGCTTGGTGTAATTCCATCCAAGCCTGCCATTTTTCTGTTCAATAAAGTGTCACTGAATACAAAAAAGACCTCATCTTTTCCCATTGCAAGCATACTACAAAAGAATGACTGTTCTAGTGACAATTGCTCAAAGTTGCCAAATCACACAAATAACATAGGACCTGTACCTCGTGCTCAAGACGGATTCGCTAATTAGAGAGCTCCCCGGCCAGGCTCAGCACGCCCTCGGCCTTTAGGCGGCAGCGCGTCTCCTCGACCTGGATCTCGTGGCTTCAGCACGTTGGGTCGCCACGGTCGCAGATCTGGTCGAGCTGGCCCAGATTCCTCGGCGCAATTGGGACAATCATCGTCGATGTGGAATTCGCGTATCATGTAGTTCGGCACCGGCTCCGGCTTGCAGTAGACATCCGGCTTGCTCTTGTCACGCTGTGGCCACCCGCACTTGATGCTTAATTTCTTCCGAGGGTGTTTACTGCAGCGAGTATTGATTATGTATTCTCCACATATACAATCTTTCTTCTTAGCATTCTTGCGGGTTCGGATCCAGTCATCTGCTCGGCAATTTAGTATGATGCTACTTCCGGTAGTCTGAAGATGCAATTGAACAGTGATGAGTGACGGATCTTCATGATGGATGGCTCTAGAGATTGAAACTCTCATCTAGAGGAGCCTGACACTCTTGGATCCTCTCACGAGATAAGTTGCTTCCAATCGAAAGGAAGAACAAGCACACAAGATAAATAATCGAGCAAGAGAGGCAAAATCAAACTCACCTCGTCGCCTCAGTTCGGCGAGCAGTTCTCTGGCGAAAATGGGGTCACCTTGAGGCTTGGGCATAGTGACAGCTGTAGTAAGCTACACAGATACGGATTTCAGAGCTTTCATACGAGAATCAGGAGAGTATAGTAAATTTTCGCTGAATCCTGGAAAATAAAGTGAGTGCTCTTAAAGTGATGAGATTTAAATCACAGTGGATAAACTTTTGACACATTATATGTTCCGCATTCGCAGCATCAATGAAGGGTCGTCAGGCATATCATTTCTAGCTCAAAATTGGCCAATGTTTATTTTCGTGAATGGACTGGGCTATTGCGAATAGGCCAATGTTGAAACCCCCGGTTGGTGTGCGTTTGCCTTGTTGGTAAGCAGAAGCGGTCCTACAACTTGCAGCCCGTGGAACAGAAATAGAAAGATTGGCTTCATGACGTTAAATTCCTTCAACTGCAATCCGTCGTTGCTCGTGTGGTTGCATTAGTGCTGGGAGGACTTACTTGGTGTTTCTTGTTGGTGGCCGAGTTGGGCCAAGGCCTAATTCCAAGGATACATGGGCGCCTCGAAGCAGGAGAAGACGCGCACCCGCGGACTTGTGTATCACGGAATGCACTCAGAGCCCTGGGCCTCAAATTTGTTGAGTGGGGGCGGCCCACCCACAATAGGATCCCGGATGGCCTTCGCGTACTTGGGGATGGGACACTGATTGCGCAGACAGATTTGGATGGAGATAGATAGCCGGGGCTGACCAAGATCAGTCTCCTCATGGAAAATCACAATCCGGACCTTTAGCATAGTCGGCTTCAAACCGCTTGAGAATAAAGATGAGCATCTTACTTTACGGGGCAAAGCGTTTTAGCAGCGCTTGAGTTTGTGCATCAAGAATCTGACAAGAAGGAAGATATGCATCTGCAAACATTGTCTCACAAGGTCACGACAGACAGACAGACAGACAGACAGACAGACAGACAGACAGACAGACAGACAGACAGACAGACAGACAGACAGACAGACAGACAGACAGACAGACAGACAGACAGACAGACAGACAGACAGACAGACAGACAAAGATGAGGCAGCTACAAAGTGACATTGATCACAGTCCACGGAAATATTATTGTCTTCGCAAGCCTCAATTCACGGCACTACTGTACACTCAACGCAAACTACTCAGCAGGCCAACCCCCTCCGCCCTTTGTAAAGCTTGCCCTACTCAGATTACCACCGTCCCCGTCCCCGTCCCCGTCCTTGAGTTACGTAGCCGGAGATCATGAAACGCACGCGCACACACCTGCCCCTGCATACCGAATACTTGGCCTCCTCGGGGTAAAAGACCCGAACTCCTGAGGGCTGAGGCGCAGACGGCCGCCGATGTTTTGAAAGAGACTTGCTTGCTAATGTACAGGTTTGATCGCAATGCTGGTGGCGGCTGGCCGGGCCACACGGTCCATGGACGAAGAGACGGCGAGATGTGCAATCGTAGAGACCATGGCGTCCAGTCACTGGCGGGGAGTGCTGAGGTCGTACCACCCGGCATATCCCCACAACAATCAGAACGAAGAAAAACTCGCCCGGGTAGAACGCCACCTGACCTGTAAACCACTCGAGGATGGAAAGACTCCGTAGGAAAAAATTCACATCCACTGGCGCTGCTAGCGTCCATAAGGGTGGAATCCCCTCGTACCACCACCTCTCCCGCCGCCGCGGTAGTTCGCACCCGGCCGTCCGGCGTTCTTGGGCCCCGTAGGCGCGTTGGCCGGAGGTGCCTTGGTAGGGTCGTTCGAATGCTGTTGGTTCTGCTGGTGGAAGCCGCCGCGGCCCCGGAAGCCACCCCCGCCGCGACCGCCGCCGCCGTGGCTTCCCATGGACGCCGGGCTCATGTTGCCGCCTCCTCCCATCTGGTTGGGCACGTTGGGCGGGGGCACGTCGTCGTACATGCCCTCCCACGAGGCCGGTGCACCGCCGCCGCCCATGCCGTAGCCCTGCTGCCCGCCCATGTTGCTGTTGCTGCCCTGCCGGCCGCCGCGCTGGTCGTACTTTTGCTGCTCGAACATCTGCTGCTCGTAGGCGTTGTATGCAGGCCGGTTCTGGTTTCCGCCGGGGCCGGTGGGGGCGTTTGGTTGCTGCTGCATGCCACCCTGGTGGCCGCCGGGACCGCCTCCCTGGGCGCCCATCTGGTTCATCATCTGCTGCATCATGGCGGGGTTCATCTGGCCGCCCATGTTTCCCATGTTGCCCATAGCGCTGCCACGCCCCGCGCCGGCGCCGCCTTGCTGCTGGGCCTGCATCATCATCTGCTGCTGCATCTGCTGCATCTGCATCATCTGCATCATCTGCGCCTGTGGGTTCATGGCGCCGCCCATGTTGCCTCTCATGGCCATCTGTTGCTGCCACATCTGGAACATCTGCTGCATGCGGGCCCACTGCTGTGCCATCGCGGAGCCGCTGGGGCCGCCCGCGTTGCCGCCGCTGTTCCCAGCGGCGACTGCTCCCTGCGACGAGTTGTCGTCAAAGTTGTTTCCGCCTCTGCCGCGGTTGCCGAATCGGTTGTTGCCCCGGCCCTTCGCCTCCTCTTCCTCTCGCATGTTTCCGCGGGGCTGAGCCTTCTTGACCTCGATCGGCTTGCCGTGAATCTCCAACTCCGTGGCGAGACAAGCGTCCACACCGGCCTCGGACTCGAAGGTGACGAAGCCAAAGCCTCGGGGGCGGCCGGTGTCCTTGTCCATCATGAGTGTGGCATCGACGACGCGCCCGAACTGGGCGAAGTAGTCCTTGAACTCGGCGTCCGTGGTCTCTTGGCTTACACCGCCGACGAAGATCTTGCTAGTCTTCTCCTGCTCATCTCGAGGTATGGCGCGTTTAGGATCGATCTTTTGTGGTTTGTAGCTCGTCAGTACTTGACACTTCGCGTCAGTGGGAACACAGGCCAACGCTCACAATCTTTCCGTCCAAATAGTGCTCCTTGACCATAACAACGTTGACCGTTTTGGGATCCTTGAAGGTGAGGAATCCGAAACCTCGCGACCGGCCGCTGGCGCCATCTCTCATCACGGTGCACTCAGTGACCTCGCCAAATTGGGAGAAGTAGTCTCTGAGGGATTCTTAAGAGCAATAACAGTCAGCGAATATTAGCCACTAGCCGAGTGAGAAGTGGCTCACCATCTGTGGTCTCCCAGTTTAGCCCTCCTATGAACATTTTCCTAGGAAACATGCATGTCAGTACGTTTGATCCTCTAGGCACGAGCTTGCGAGACTATGTGTAAGTGCTTGTGTGTGCGCATGAAAAGTCCAGTGTTGACTGCCCATGTAGGGCTACCACCACGGACGTAGAAGCGCTTCTTTGCCGTTCCTCCCACAGCAAACAAATCAGCCTCAGTGTCCGGGCGCCTCGGCGGTGTGTGTACGGCTTGCTGCATTGGCTCCCGTGACCCCTTCTGGGCATCCCACACCTTTGGTACACCTCATCTCCTACTTGACTGACGCGGTTCGGAATCGTGGCCAGGTCTGCAAGGAAGTCGCTGGAGTAGTCATCATCAAAAGTGCCGCCATCGTCGTCCTCAACCTTGAGCGACAAGTAGTCTTCTCCTTTCACCGCTGAGTCTAGAGTTTCCGTCGCCATGATTGCTCTCTGGTTGTCGAGTGGGTGCAGCGAAGATCAAGTGACGTTGCTGCTCAGTGGCTGGGTGCTTCTTGCTTGCTGGTCGGTTGGGTACATCCCAGAGCTCTCACGCCCAAGTGAGAAAAGAGGGGAGCAGCGCAGAATGATTGGAAGCCAGGAGCAGCAAAGATTGTCGAAATCTTCTTGCGATCTTTGTTCGGACTGTCTCTCTGTCTCTCTCTTGCTATCGTCAAGCTAGGTACTGGCTCGAGCGCTATCCGCTTCCAAATCTCTTTACAAGTCCTGGGAGAAGATGGAGGAACGTCCACGACTTCCCTGCTCACAGAGTACTCTGCGGGCTATTTGAAGCTCCCAGAGATCAAGGCAACTGGTGCCTGTGATCTGATCTATCGCATCGGTTGGGGCTTTTTCGGCTGTTTCTCAGGTAGTGCGGGGCCCTGCCTTGACTCCTGTCCTTCGATGCTTCGGCTGCCTGCACGTCTTCACTGCACCATTGACCACGTGTTCTGCAGGTTGAAGGGTGCAATACTTGAGATGCCTGCGTATTGCTGGATGTCCATGCGCCAACCCCGGCCACCGAGGCGTCCAGAGTGCAAACGTCGCGATTGAGACAAGCAACTCCAGGCCATTCCCACGCTGTACGTCCAGCCAATCCAAGCTGAGTCATGCCATGACGAGCCCCTCGCTTCCCGATTGACGAGTTTGTAGCAACCTCCGCAAACTTGACCAGGGTGGCGCGCATCTGATACGAAATGTTTTTCTTCCTTCTTAGGATTCCATTTCTTACGGCCAGTCTCCTTTGTGGCGGCTCCACTTCGGGGCAGCCGCAATCTTGTCTTGGCTTTGTGGCAGCAGGCCAACACTGACTTGTCCATTGTGCCCGTGGCGCCAGAATGGCACACATGGCGATGAATCCATGATACAAGCGCAAAGCGTATTATGATGGGGCAAAGGAAAAACCTGACTTACCCGTCCTCTTTCGCATTTGGGTTCTTGTGCGTGGTCGCCGCTGGCGCTTGGCTGTAGGATGGGGTGTCAGGAGCGTGTGTGTCGCCGTTACCGAGGTTGAAGTCGACATCGTCATCATCCTCCTCGTATTCCTCGGCGCCGTTCATGTGTGAGTCCTCGCCAGAGACTGGGTCGACTCCATAGTGACCACCGCTTTGGTCGCCCTCAGGCTTGACTGCGGCAGGGGCAGTTTCAGTGCTGGGAGCGGCGGGCTCTGGGGCGGCTGCCGGCGCTGCAGGCGCTTCATCGTTGTAGCTAGCTGGGAGATTAGTGATGGCTTGTTAGGGAGATGCTTTGATCTGGCGATTGCGTACAGGTCGTCGAAGAGATCGTCCTCGAAGTTCTCAGGTTCCGTCATTGTGAACGACTGTCGGTGTAGCGGACGTGGGAGTTAGATAAGGAAAGGGAATGTCAAGATCAACGGTGTTGTTGTTGTTGTAAGAAGGGAAGATATTAATGAATAAGCAGGTGAAGCCTTGAACGTCGTCGAAAAAGGGAGGCGACGCGACACGATATGGGTGTTTGTGTCGTGATCGGCAGGGTTGTGGGAAGGGGAGCAGGAAATTCGCTTTGATTGCGGTTGAGGTTTTGAGTCGGGGCGATCTGGAGAAAGCTGGGCTCTTGGTTGAGGGCGGGTTATCGATAGGACACCTAGCTGGCCCGTGCGCGGATTGGAATGCCAGAATGCTAGCTTGGTTTGGGTACTGCCTGAGGAGTGTGGCCGGAGAATTGATTAATTGCCTAGGCGCAGCGGGTGCCTGCCTACGGAGTACCTACCTAGGTAGGTAGGGACCTAGCTCCCCAGGGCTGGCAGGCAGTGGATGGCGGGGGTCCTGCTGACCCAGTCCTTGTTGGGCCGTCAGGGGGGCCGGGCGGCTTCAGCAAGTGGGCTCTCATCGACCAACGGCGAAACCGAGCTCGAGCAAGCGGGCGTTGGAGCAGTCGCAGCGCTGCGGGTGGGTGTGGGTATCTCGAGGCAGTCTGCTACATTGGAAGGATGCACGATCTAGACTACGAACCAACAGCGACCATGAGTTGAACTCTGTAGCACAGCGCTTTTTGTTCCTCTTGCTCACTTGTCTTCTGCACCCAAAATGTTCTCCTCTTCCTCCTCTGGGAGTGGCAAGAAGCCGCCGCCACAGGTAGGTTTCCCCTCCCTCCCTCTGTCACGGTGCGACAGGCTTGCGACTCGGCTCCGAAACTGACTGGTGGTGTGCTGCGTGTAGCAGGAGATGGTCCAAGTCGGTATGTCTTTCACACATCCTATTCCACCCTGAAATTACAGAGATTAACAGCCTGGCCTTGCTCCACCATAGACAGATCCGAGTAAGAAGTGGTCTCGAGAAGCATTGGCAACTCGGCGCTGATCCGCAAGCAGGTCTGCCTCTCCGTTCTGGCGCAATTCGACGCCGGCAAACGGGCCCAAGAAGACGACTCGTGAATCCAGCCTGGTTGTTGGGGCAGCATACTCCCATGCTGATATGCTCAAACTTGACTCACTGTTAGATCAGCCTCGTCTGCCCATTTTAACCCAGCTGCTGACTGTCATTCTTGTTCCAGAAACCTATCCAGCTCATCGACGCGGCCTCGAACTCCTCCCACATCATCACACTCCAACAAGCCAGCCTCACCCCCGCAACAACGAAACGCCCACCGCCCAAGCTCTCCTCCTTTCAAAACCTACATGAACTTCCTCTCAACCACAAATGACGACTGGAACGCAGACGATGCCGGCGAGATTTACGACTATGACGATGACGACGGGGACGACTTCGGCCTGCCCAGCCTGTCAAACATGAAGAGGAGGACAAAACGAATGCAGGACGCCCAGACGAGAGTCAATGCCGGCAACCAGCCTCCAGATATAGATAGCTACAGCGGCGGCTTCCACTCCAGGCGCTTTTCGAATAGCGCCGACATCGCAATCGAGAGACCGACCCCATCCTACCCGGTGGCCAAGAAGAGCGAGGGCAAGATCCTCAGGCCGCAGTACAAGGAGATCCTCAAAGACCCGGCTAATGCGCTCCACCTCATTAATCACCCCCCAATACCACCAAATGCCTCCCCTAGGGAAGTCGACGCTATAAACTCCAGGATATCCAGGATAAACAAGTTCAAGAAGATCCTCCAGGCCTCCAGCGTGGTGCTCCCAGACCTGCGGGCGGCAGCATGGTCAGGCGTGCCGGAGGAGGTCAGGGCAATGACCTGGCAGCTCCTCCTCTCATACCTGCCGACGAGCAGTGAGCGGCGCGTAGCGACCCTGGAACGGAAGCGCAAGGAGTACCTAGACGGGGTAAGGCAGTCGTTCGAACAGGGCACGGGCAGCACCGGCGCCACGGCAGGGAAGGGGTCCGGATCGGGAGGAGGAGGAGGTGGTGGTGGTGGAGCAGGCGGGCGGGGCCTGGACGAGGCCGTGTGGCACCAGATCAGCATCGACGTGCCGCGGACGAACCCGCACATCGAGCTCTACGGCTACGAGGCGACGCAGCGGTCGCTGGAGCGGATCCTCTATGTCTGGGCGGTCCGGCACCCTGCGAGCGGCTACGTCCAGGGCATCAACGACCTCGTCACACCCTTCTGGCAGACCTTTTTGGGTGTATACATCACGGACCCGGACATCGAGCGCGGGATGGACCCGGGCCAGCTGCCCAAGGCGGTGCTGGACGCGGTCGAGGCCGACTCCTTCTGGTGCCTGACCAAGCTGCTCGACGGCATCCAGGACCACTACATCGTCGCGCAGCCGGGCATCCAGCGGCAGGTCCGGGCGCTGCAGGACCTCACGGCCAGGATCGACGCGGGGCTGGCCCGCCACCTGGAGAGGGAGCACGTCGAGTTCATCCAGTTCAGCTTCCGGTGGATGAACTGCCTCCTGATGAGGGAGGTCAGCGTCAAGAACACCATCAGGATGTGGGACACATACCTGGTCAGTCCCCCCACCCCCCTTCTTTCATTTTTCTCATTAGACAAATCAGTCGCTGACAGTATTCACCACCTTGCAGGCCGAGGAGAACGGCTTCTCCGAGTTCCACCTGTACGTCTGCGCCGCGTTCCTGGTCAAGTGGTCCGACAAGCTCGTCAAGATGGACTTCCAGGAGATCATGATGTTCCTGCAGTCGCTCCCGACGCGCGAGTGGACAGAGAAGGACATCGAGCTGCTCCTCAGCGAGGCGTACATCTGGCAGAGCCTGTTCAAGGGCTCCGCCGCCCACCTGAGGGGCGGGCCGTCCTCCAGCCGCAACCAGAACCAGGGCCTGCAGCTGTGAGCTCTGTGTGGCCCCCCCTCGGAGTGTAAGTATATGGATGGTGGACTTGGGGATGTGAAGGGGAGAACGCGAGGGACACCAGCGAGAGAGGGAAAACGGAAGCGTGAGCAAAAACAAAAATTGCGTGGAATCAAAAGCGGGTTGCATTACATGATGGAGTATATGGTTCCGGCGGCGGTCGCATTAGACCAGGTGAAATACCAATCGTAATTTCAAGAATCAAATTGGCTACCAATACGCTGCGGCACAGCAGGGGCACAAATAAGGCCCAACATGTGCCAGGTGGCGGCGCCCTACTGGCTTCTCGATGTTGGGATTGTTACCACATGTGTGAAATTTAAATGTTTCATGGAAGTCTCACTGCTTCTCAGAACAAATGAGGCAGATTATCTTAAGCAATTTGTTCGGTGGTCTCTGGAATACAACCAGCCGTCCCTTGTTTTTCGGATTTGCCTCTGTGACGCCGGCTAAGTGTAGCAGCCCGCAATGTTGTTCCTCACCACCTCCGAGCCTATTTCTCCCCGCCGCGGTGTGTGCTATGGTACAAAGATATCAAGACAGTATAGGGAAATGTGGGATCCCAAAGCCAAGTGCGATGAGGACCTTGCAGTGGTAGTAGTAGTAGTGGTGGATGCACGCGATGCCCGAGACAGGACTTTTACCACCTCCCAGAGATGAAACCTCCTTACCACCCCCTTCCCTTCTGTTCCCTCCTGTGAGTCTCCCCTCCTGGCATAGAAAACACCAACGCGCCTCTCTCTCAGGCTGAAACAAACGCCTCACGAGGCGGTGGTGGCCTCCTCCTCCTCGGTACGGGCCTTCTTGCTCGGCTCCTCCTCGCCCTCCTGCCCCTCGGCGCCGCCCTCGGCCTTGCGCTTGTCCTTCTTGCGCACGAGGCCCGTCAGGTCCGTGGCCGTCTTCTTGGCCTCCTCGATGCGCGCCTCCGTCTCCGTGGACGACTCGCCCAGCGCCGCGCCGAGGATGCCGCCCACCATGGGGTCTGCGCCGAGGGCGGCCTTCATGTCGATCGGTGGGCCGCGCAGGTCGACAAGCTGTGTTGCAGGGAGGCTCTGTCAGTACAAGTCCACACCGCAAGGGGAATCGGAAAGCGCGCGCTGGAAGAATTGGGGGGGGGGGGGGTGAGGGTGGTTCTGGGACTAACTCTCTGCTCCATGTCGGCGATGATCTCCTTGGTCTCGGTGATCTGCTTCCGCGAGATGTCGTTATCCTCGGGCGAGTGCAGCGTCGCGAGCTCGACCTCCTTGTTCTGCAGCTTGAGCTTGGTGCTCTTGATGGCCGCCTCGAGCTCCTTGGCCGCCTCGTCACGCAGCTCCTGGTTGACCTCGCGCGGTGGGGCGCTCGCGGCCGCCGCCGAGTCTTCAGCACCAACCTCATCGTCCGCCTGCGCCGTGACGGACGCGAACTCGAGGGCCAGCGAGAGCTTGAAGTGCGCCTCGGCGATGATCTCCGAGTCCTCGCCGTACAGCTGCTGCTTGTACCTGAGGGACTCCCGGGCGTCGGCGATGGCGTTAGGGTACCTGAGACGCGGTTAGCATAACCGCCTCCCATGTGTGACGAGTGGCCGTGGGGCAGTTGCGTACCGTTCGTTCTCGAGGGAGATCTCTGCCAGGATATCATGTGTGTCTGCTAGGCGCTCGTTGATGTGTCGGAGACCGACATCTTGGCCGTCGTTGTGATCATCGTCGCCATTCTCAGCCTTCTCTTTACCTTTGCCCTCTGCAGACTCTGCTGCTGCGAGTCTATCATCCAACCGCTTCTTAAGCAGCACACGGGCCAGGTCGAGAATCTCAAAAGCTGTTGCGAGGTCGTCATCCTCTTCCTCATCCTCGTCGCCCTCTCCTTCTGCACCGGCCTGTTGGGGTCACAAGTCAGCGCGTGGGCACAAGGTGAGGTCGGCAACAAAAGCTGGAAATTGTCACTGACCTCTTCCTCCTCGTCCGAGTCGGCAAAGTTCTCGTCGCCCGTGAATTGGAACAGGGGCTTCTTGGCCTCGACCTCCTTCTTCTCCGCCTGGCCGGCTTCTGTGTCGTCCGCGATGATCTTGACCGCCTCCTGGGCAACCCTACCCGCCTCCAGGGTCTCGGTCTTGTCTTCAGCGGCCGTTGACGATGTTGGCTCGGGTGCCGGCTCGGCCTTGGGCGCGCCGTTGGCCTTCTTGGAGACCTTCTTCTGCTGCTGCTTGGGCTTGCCACCCTCGGTCGCAGGGGCCTTGCCGCCGAGGACGTCGCTCTTGCTCTGTCCGACCTTGAACAGGCTGCGCCCGTACAGGAACAGGATCTCGGCGTTCTCGGGCGACATCTCGCCGTTCATCTCAGCCTGCATCTCGGCGGCCTGTGCGTAGACCTCGGCGGCCTCGTCGAACTTCTTCTGGGCGTACAGGCCCGAGGCGCGCGCGGTGAGGTCGGCGAGCGAGACCTTGAGGCTGAGGGTGCGCTGCTGGGCGTTGAGGGGGATCGAGACGGCGGACATTGGGGTGGCGGTGCCTGTCGCGGTGCCAGGCAACAGGGTTGGTGTCGCGGTGCCCGGGTCGGCGACGGACTTTGGCGTGGTGGCAGCTTCGTCGGCCATGATGTATGTCGCTGCGCGTGCGTGCGACGTGTAAAGTGCAGAGCTGGCAGGGCCGATGCGCCCGCGTTGTCAGTGGGCTAAAGTGGTTTGGAGGGGGCAAGAATGTCACGAGAGGCTCACTGCACGGGTTAACAGGTGACAAGGATTCAATTCCGCAAAGCCAATTGGGATGGACAAGTCACGGAAAGGTCAGGCTGGGAGTGAGAAATCTGGGGAACTGAGTTTGCGCAGAGCGGAAACAATGGTAATGCGATGGCGGGTTGGGGTGATCTAATGCGTCGGGGGACCCTGAAGCTTGTGACGCGAACAGCAGCTTTGCCAGGCCCTGGCCGGACGCGTCCTAATTGGCGGGTGGGCCCGGGCAGCTACCTAGGTAGACAAGGGAGCAGCAGCTGTGGGAAGCTCAGGTGGAGCCACAGGTGGACCCAGGCACGTCAGACCCGGACATGGGCACTCAGCAAGCAGACCCAAGCAGACCATGTCCTTCAGCGATGCACCTGGTTCACCACGACACCACCACGACACACCACACACCACACGGGGCACGGGACTCACGTTCAAGCACGCAACATGCTGTTTTCCGAGTCTGTTGGTCACTTCTCATTGCCATTCCAATTCCCATGACCCAATTCTCACCCCCTCGCCTAAATTTCAGTATACACAAAAAAGAGTACAGCCGGTGGGACGGTCCTCGATATCCGGGTTTCCAACCGCTCCTATCCTGCGCGGCCCTGCCCAGCCTGCTGTCCTCCGAAACGAGTGCGACCCAGATTCTTCCCTCCCAAGTACAGTATCCTGCCAAACCAGTCCATCCCTCTCCACGCCGGGTATCTGTACACCGTAACAGTGCTCTGTTTCTCTTGTGATTCCGATACATTGAACAAAAGAAAACATGCGGAAATGTTATATGTTGGAAGGCCTGCTGTGAGGCTCGTGACGGTCCCATTCAAAACGCCAATGTTGATGCAAATCAAGTCGCAAACACCAGCAGCGGCTCTTATCTTCCGCGGAGAACCAGTCCGTCCTGGCTTGAATTCAAGGCTCAATGAAAGCACAAACAGCACCTCCTCTTCTTTGACTTTGGCCGTAGCGGTACATCTTGTTGTCCAGTCCTCTAGTCCGTGACAGCAACTTCATCATCCACAACCGCAACTTCCGGCCCAGCTCCGTTGTTACAGGGCTTGGGCTGGGCGAGTGTGACATTTGCCTTGGCCTTCTTCTGGCTCTCCACGAATGTTTCCCAGTATTCAGGGTCGGCCTCCCGGCAGGCTTTCACGATCTTTTGCCGGTGCTCCTGGAACACCTTCACGGCGCCCTTCTCTTCCCGTAGCTTACTGATTTCCTCGTCGTCAAGCTCGTCAATCAGCTCGTTGAAGACGCGCACCTGGTGCGGGTCCTTCTCTAGCTCCTCAAAGCCTGCCGACGATAGCAGTTGGTATTGCTCGGCTGTCATCCACCCAGAACGGAACTGGTGCCCTGACCGGAGCGCGCGGCCTTCCTCACGGTCCTGGGCCAGAGACGACAGCGACACGTTGGAGCTGCTTCGGGCCAGCCTGCGCTTCACGTCCAGGTCCTCCTCCCCATCGGATCCTGCCGCAATATGCTCGGGCTCTGCTTCTGCAGAAGAAAGCGAGTTGCGGGTGGTGGTCTTCTCGAGCTGGTAGTCCGGCGGCGGGATGGATATGCCACTGTCCGCGGCCTCTTTCGTCTCCGGGAACTCGTCCTCGAAGCGCTTGATAATGCCATCAAGGGTCCTCTGCAGGAACAAGAGGCGCTGGTAAGTGCCACGCTCTTCGGCTGACTGTTCCGCCATGGTCTTCGCCTTGGAGAGTGCAGGCTCCAGGCGGTGCCGGATCTTCCTTGCGCTGAGGAGTAAGTGCTTTGACACGTCCTTGGCTTTCCCGCCAGGCAGTTGAGCCGTTGGCTGCGGGACGCCTGTCTCAAAGTCTCGCACAAACTCTCCAGAGTTCCTCCTCGAAGCGACTCCGCGGTTGTTCAGGCAGCAAGCCAACGCCTTGGCGACACCTGTACCCCCGACGATGTAGTCATCGTCGGGTGCGACTTCCTCGTCATCTGAGTCGGGAGCCATGATATCATGCCCAACGAGATGTTGGATCACATCTGGGTATTCTGGGTCCTTGCCACCGTGTGCCAGTGCCTCTTCAAGGCCCGATCCGCCATCCTTGAGTGGTAGTCGCTCCATGTTCCGCAGACAATACGCCACGATCTGCTTGGCGAGAGCCTTCACAATCTCGCCAGAGCTCTCAGTGGGAACGTCTATGTCCACGCACACGAGGCTGGGGGATATCCTCGTTGCGGCCAATAGGGATGCGTACAACGCAGACGCTTCTTCCTGTGTCTCCTCCGTGCTCGCGTCGGCCAGCTTGGTGAGTTCTGGATTCTCCAGGAAGCTCATGTGGGCTATCGATTTCATTTCCGGGATGATTTCGGCCAGAGCGATCACCTGCTCAGAGCTCATTGAGCAGTCGCTCAAGTGTATCCTCTTCACCGACTCCATCTTTGGCAAGTATCTGTTGCACTCGCGTTAGTGGGCTGTACATATGCGGGTGAGCGGGATTATATGAGCATACCTTCTGAGGACCCCAACTGCGCTAGGATCCGAGTCAAACAGTGCCTGGTTGTGCGACAAATCAAGGAATCGAAAATTCGAAAGCTTGTACAAATGCGGGAGTAATTTGCACAGCGAAGCTGGCTTGAGGTTACACTCAGCCAAGCTCAGAGCCCACAGCGTGTTGGTCTCGTCGATAGCACTGCCAATGCTCTCGCACTGGTCACGTAGGTCGTTGCCGCCTAGGTCTAGCGCCTCGCATTTCCCACTTCTGAGATATCTTTTGATGTGTTCGAGTCCTTCCGAGTCGAGATCGAGATGCGCAAGGCCGAGCCTTCGGACACCGCACTGCATTATACCATCGAGGACCTGCCCAAGTTGGGTGTGGTTCAGGCCGATGTTACTTAGGTTCATCATTTCAAGCGTTGAACCTGCCAGTCTTTCGCGAATGGATTTGGCGAACAGCGTGCTGATGTCCAATGGGCCCTTTCTCTCTTCGTGAAGATGAAAATGGTGGGTATACCCATTTGTTGCCGTTGGCTGCGGTGGCTTTGGGAACTGGATCTCTGCCAAATCCAGGCTGACGAGGGACTTGCACATGTAGAGGAACAAGCAGAGATGTTTCCAGCCCTCAGGTCCGATCTTGTTGTTCTTCAGCACCAGACGCTCGACCACGCCTCCTTGCTCAACGAGGCCGTCGGCTGAGGTTATCGGTCGTCTCCTTGGGACATCGCCGCTGACTTTTCTGGCAGCAAGAAGGCCGGCCAATACGACCCTGAGCCCCTCATCGTTCAAGCCGCAGTTTTCTAGTACGACCTCCTTGACTGGAACGACAGCCAGGTAGTCTCCCAAGGTGACGAGGTCTGCAAGCTGCATCCAGTACCCACTCAGGTCCAGCTTCTCGACGACTCCGGCGTGTGTGGAGTTTGTAGGGGCCATGAGCTGCTCGGTGATCTTCTTGAGGATGGGCGTCTCCCTGAGCTGACAACATCTCCTATAGATGCGCACGGGGTTCGTTGTGGGGACAGCCTGCACCTTGGGGGTAGTCGGTGCTGAAGGTTCGGAAGTGTCTGTGTCGAGGTGCAGCTCCAGAGGGACCTGGCCGTTAGCCTCTGCAAGTTTCCGCTTCTTATCCTTCCTTGCTTTTCTCTCCTCTTCGCTCTTCTTCTTCTTCTCCTTCTTTTTCGTGGTTGCGCTGCTGTCGGTCGTGGTCTGGGTGTCGTTTTTGGCAGAAGCGTCGTTGTTCCCCGTGCCTTCTTTCTCAGGCTCCTTGGGCAGGTGCTCCCCCGAGACCTCGACGGTACCATCCTGCTCCTTTTGGTTCTCTACGGCCTTGGGGTTCTTCAGCGCCTCGCCCTCGCCCTTCTCGGCGAGTTTCCGCTTCTCGGGCTTTCCAGTGGCGCACAACTTGGGCGAGGAAGAAGCCTCGGTATCGGAATACTTGGGCATCGGCGCGATCTCCACGTCGACACAGAACGCCACCCTTCGCAGCTTGGACTGGTGTAGTTCTTCCAAAGGACATCGCTCTCGGTGTTGGTCGACGTTCAGCACCTTCCTCTCGACCAACCCGTGATTATTGACACCCTTCATAGGAGGTCCTAACTGCCCGGAGTTCGACGACAGCCTGCGCAACACATGCATTAGGCCGGTCTGGCCCGTCCTGGGCGGTGCTGGCGTGTACGGTCCTTCTCCCTGGTGCTTAGCCGCATGCTGGAGGACTGCGTTCTTGGCGGGCGTGATCTTGGGAACGGAGATCTCGGCGTCTTTGGGCGGGGTGTTGTTGGCCTGCGGAGGGCTTTGAGGCCCGCTACCTGAGAACTTCTGGGATATGTTGGAGAACCACGAGGGCCTCCTCGTCGGGGATGCGCTGCCTGCCACGCCATTCTTCTCGTTGATCGAGCTTCCCCTCTCCCTGGTAAATCCGGGGCGAGGGGGTATCTGCTTTGGCATAGTACCGTTTGTCTTGGGCGCTGGGTCTGCGTGGCCATTCGCATCGTGTGCTTCCCGGACCGGACTCGAAGCGGGCGAATCCCGGGGAGACTGGTCCGGGGGAGCAGGGAATGTCGATCGACGGGTAGGCTGCGCTCGGTCTGCGTTTTTGGATGGTGTGTTAGCCTCGCCAACGTGAGTGCCCAGTGGACAGACGGCGCAGGAGTTTGGCTCTGCCTGATAGTCTAATGTGAGGGCTGGAGGCCTACCTTTCGGGGTTCCATGGTGAGCCATCCACGAGACGTCGACGCCGTGTATTTGCTCCATCGTGATCCCGCGCAGATGTGATGGCCGCAGTAGGTGCGAACAGCCGGAGAAGACTAGATATGGCGAGAACGAGCAGTGCGGTTGAATCTCTAGCCCGAGGATTGGTAATTATAATAACGCCGGCTGTTGCAGGCGCGCAACGGCAGACCGGAGGTCAGACAGACGGGCTGGAGCGCAATAGCCTAACCACGATTGGGAGGGTCTGATCACAGGCGGGGTTTGGCGGCCATGGTGTTAGAGAGGGCGGGAGATGATATCCTCTGCAGGGTAGGAAATGCTGGAGAAATGCGGCGGTTTCGAAAGGGTAGACGAGCAGTGGGTTGGTTGTGTCGAAGCAGAAGTGGGCAGGGAAGGAGATGCGATATGTTTTGGTGGTGGGCAAAGGGTACCGGTTGCGGGTTTATTATTGATACTTTGTACGGTACATACTGCGGCAATGCGTAATAAGGTGAGGTGAGCGGCGGGAGGGTGGAGAGGCGAGGCGAGGCGAGGCAGGACAGGGGTGGACTACCTATTCCCTAACAGTGCAAAAGTGCTAGGTGCTAAGGTGCGCAGGTGCCAGGTGGGCCGGGCTTGGATGGTTCGCCGGGCGAAAAGGAGTCGGGTGGTGCTGGCAGGACCCCTACCAGCTGCCAGGTAGCAGGTCTTGGTACTGGCTGCAGGTAGTGTTTTAGACGCAGGAGTGCAGAGTGCAGAGGCAGCACAGTGTGATTCTGATTCGTAATATTGTGCTGAGTTCGGTCAGCGAGAGCGGCGCACCATGGCCGGCACCAGGCTCAGAAGGGATGAATAATTTACTCGGTGCCGCGTGCAACAGTCTACAGTCTACAGACAGAATTGACTTCCCGCAGACGATATCTGCTGAGTTTATTGCAAAGGATACGGGGAGTTCGGCTGCCAAAAGTAGAGGAGGATGGGTTGCCCGTCTTCTGTTCCTGCCTGGTCCAAGGTCTATCCATCTCAATGCACATCTCAGCCCTTGTCCGGATTGAGTACAGCACCTAAGACACTGGCTTGACTGGCAGACAGTCTGCAGCCCTGACGTGAGCGACCACGGCAGACCTCAGCAGGCTGCAGGAGTAGGCCCAGCCAGCCCAGCCAGCCCATCCTGCCATCTCAGACCAGCACACACGACGTCACACAGTTGGATGGCTTGTGGATATACCACAGTAGTCGTGATGATGAAGGGACCAGCACTTCAGCACGCAACGCACGCCAAAATGGATCCGTCCGTCTACCGTTGAGTCTCCAGTTTTGGACCCTCCCTCAGAAGATATTGGCCATTTAGCGCAATCACTAGCGCTGCCAACCTTCCCCAAGATCGAAGCAGTTCGAGTCCAAGCATCTTGCGCCAGGCCTCTGTGTCTGTCTGTCTCTCTGTGTTGGCCGTGCTGTGGTTGGTAGGACAAATCCACATTTGTCTACACCATCAGATGGACTATCCAGTGCCCCACGCCACCCACCCGCCAGCAGCATTGGGTAGACAAGCAGGAGTGGCGCCTCGCTCTCACATCGCATCGCATCGCATCGCATCGGTCGCATCGCGAAATATTGGGGGGCCACAAAAAAAAAAGTATGGGAAAAGAGATCAATCAACGGCCCATTGAGCCGCGGCACTGCAAATCGGGATCCACGCTGCACTGTCCGGTTTGAGGTGCTAATTGCCTCGTACGACACTCCCACCTCATCTGATCTCGACCAAGCCCAGCAACAGCCATCAGTTAACCTGCACCACTCACCGCCGACCTCCGCCCGCCGCCCGCCCATCGTGACGAGCCCCCCGGGGCCAAGAACGTCACGAGTCCAGCACTCCCTTTCAGGTTAAATGCTCCGCTCAGTCCCATACGCCGGCCCAATTCCTCTGCCGGGCCATATCCTCTGCACCGTAGACCTTTACCCTATTCCGCCCGGCCGCCGTTTTCCTGGGGTTCGAGACGCAAGTACTGTGTAGGCATCTAGGTGATTCCAAATTGAAACGCCGCACAACAGCCAGCTAGTTGTACATTATCGGCCGCTTGCCACAATGCTTAGAAATCCAGGGCTCAATGTGCACCGCTGGACTCCCAATTCCAGCTGACCGGGGTGACAGTGACATGTCTTCTCTGCCGCTGCTAATGCAGGATAATATAGCGCCCTAGCCGCGCGCGCCCATCTCTCAGGAAACTGACTTGCAACTTCGCCAGTGCCTTACTTTGCTGGTCCGGAGTCAAGTCAGTCAAGAAGTCAGTCATCCGTCATTCCAAGCCAGGCCTCCCTGAATTAAATTACCACACACGCAACGGCCGGGCGAACCCGCCAAAAACAACAAATCACCGGCACATCCGACACCACCCAAAAGCATCGCCAAACCCAGACCCAGCAAGCAGCCATCGAGCACAAAAAGCCCGTGAATTATCCTCGGCTCTTCGGGGTCCAAGCAGCCAAAACCGAACCCTCCTCCTCCTCCCCCCCCGCCCCAACCCAATTTCCCTACCGTCCCGAGAGATGGCCTCTCCCCATCGGACCCATCGGGGCTCCGTGCCTTGTGTTCTAATTATTGCCCGGCCCGTTCGAAGTATGTGCCTGTCCCCATCCCTATAATAAACAATAAGCCTCTGCTGCGGAAACCTAAGCCCGAGTCAGAAGGGCCAATGATTCGCCATTCGTTGTCAATGCAGCAAGAGTCACGGCCGCTTGGGGTAGGGAGGGCTCAGGGGCAGGTTAGAAAGTAGACTAGGGAGGCCGCGCGGGTTTGTGAGGTGATAGGAGCAGCCAAGCCATGAGACACTCTCTGTTCCTTGCTCTTCCTGTCAGTTCATCAGCGGAGGTGCCAGGCATGACTTCTACATGACTGTGTATCACTGGGCTGCAGAGCCCTTACGCGCTACTGCAGGTCGCAAGCCATCTAACCACCTGCTGCCCGTACTCCCGCGCAACGTAGTCAGTCTGTCACAGTACACATCGATCGACGCTGGAGGCCAAATGCCGTCGCCTGCCGCGAACAACTACCGCGTTGCACAAGCGTAAGGAAATATGCATATCACTTTCATGATGGGAAATGGAGGATGTTAATGAGCTGGAGGAGGCCCAAGGTAAGGGTGGCTAGAACTTTTCATTTGGTTTTCCTTAGACCCGAACCCTTGAAGACAACCTTTCCATTGATGCAACGCCGGTTTCCATCCTGACCTTTTTCCCAGGACAATCAATCCTGCTTTCAGAGACAAGTCATACGCGAGTAGTGGTTTGTGGGTATCGAAAGGCAACAGACCGCTTACTCCGCGCGGAGCTCGGCGATCCTGGCCTGGACACGCTGCTTCTTCTCGTCGTAGCTCAGCTTCTTGCTGCGGTACTTCTTGGACTCGGCCTTCCACTCGTCCTTGCTCTTCTTGGGAGCGTCGCTCTCGTGCTTCTTGAAGGGGTCCTCACGGATAGCCTTGTGGGCCTCGGTGTACAGGTCCTCGACGCCATCGGCCTCGATGTCGTCGTCGATGTACTTCTGGAACTGGCTCTTGTAGCGCTCCTCGTCGTCGTCGGCGAGGGTCTCCATGTACTCGGCGACGTGGCCACCGTAGATGTACTTGCGGAGGGTGTCGGCATCGAGCTCCTTGGTCTCCATGTCGAAACCGGGGAAACGGTTCTCGGAGTGGGGCACGAAGATGCCACCGTCCGAGGCACCCTTGAGGGCACCGAAGACACGGGCACCGGTCGAGGTGCGGGCCAGACCGACGTCGAGGTTGGCCTTGAAGGGGCGGCGCTCACCATCGTCGGTCTCGGCAGCCTCGGTCAGGGTGTACTCTCCATCGGCCTCCTCGACACCGGCGAAGGCCTCGTCCATGCCGAGCTTCTTGAGGGCACGGCGAGCGATCAGGAGACCGGTGGCGTAGGCGGCAGCCCAGTTGGTCAGACCGTGCTCGATGCCGTAGGCGCGCAGCTCGTGGGCGTAGGCAGAGACGAAGACCTTGTCACCGCTGATCTCAGAGGAGACGATCTGCCTGTAGTCACAACCACCGTCAGCCATCTGTCCCAGACTTCTTCTCTTCGCTGTCGAGGTGGATATACGCACAGGATGATGTCCCGGTTGGTGAAGCGGACGACCAGGCGGTACTTGGGAGCATTGTACTTGTTCTTGGCCTGGGTGATCAGACGCTTGCGGGCATAGTAGTCGGTCTTTCCGGATCTTCTGCGCTTGTACTTGGTCTGGAAGCGACTGCGGAGGATGTCAGTGTCTATCGTCTGCCTGCTTGATGCCACAATCGATGCTGCTTGCAAGGCACATCACCGGAAGAATTGGTTACTCACCTGTAGTACGCGCTGCTCTTCACAAGCTTGAAAGGCTGCGATTATCCCATCGAGTCAGCAATTTGCGCTTCAGACTGTTCTTGTCCATCCGAAGCATCTTGCATTGACTCTCATTTCCCAAGAACAGAACTCGAGAGGGCCTCGAGAACGGATTGCTGCTGTGAACTCACCATCTTGACCGACTGTTTGGGGCTGAATGTCCACAAGGTCGTTGGTTGATTGTCGAGGTCGGGAACGGGCTTCAGCAAAAGCGGGCAGAGAAATCGCAAAGCTTTTTGCCGTCTGGTTTGTGGAGGAGAAACCCTATGTGACGCTATTGGCTGGCTTCCCCAGCAGTGGGTCCCTTGAGACAGACTTGGGTTGGGGACGCAGCAGACCCAAAGAACTTGGGTCGGGGACGTTATCGCTTATCGCCAGTCGGCCAAGTACTCCGCACCGCTGGTCCGCCAGCAACCACGCCCGCCAAACGAGCCGAGGTCCGGCAATGCCTTGAGGGAGTCTCTGGAAGAGTGTCCGGCCTCGCCTCTTGTAAATAAGACCCAGACGGGTTGCATTCGGTTTCGTTTCCAATGACTTCGTGATACCGAGTTGCAAAGTAGCCTCACCGACAGTAAACCTTTCTCTTAAGAATGCTCCCCGACGATCAACCAGTGGAATACATTCTCCAGGGCATCGATGCAGAGATGGGCAGCCAGCCCAAAGTCATTCTCTTCGACATGGGCGGCGTCGTCGTAAGTCATGAAATACAACTTCCGCACAACATAATTCGGCACAAGCGCTATCCTGCTCATATCACCGTGATATCCTTATCATGTTAACCTTGTATAGGTTGTCTCCCCTTTTCAGGCTATACTTGACTATGAGCTCAGTCTCGGGATCCCACCGGGTTGGGTCAACTACTCCATCTCCAAGAAATCACCGAATGGCTTCTGGCACCGCTTAGAGAGGGGCGAAATCTCCTTGGATGCCGCCTTCATACAGGGCTTTTCCAAGGACCTGCACAGCCCAGAGCTTTGGGGAGCATTCTATAAGGACCAGCGGGCCAAAGATCCGCGGTTGCCGGAATCAACACCTCCTGTGCCTGATCTGGATGCGGAATTTCTCTTCAACAACATGACGTCTATTGCTGTTGCTCCTGACCCTTGGGTGTACCCGGCTTTGAAGAACCTCAAAGCCAGCGGGAAGTACATCCTCGCTGCACTGAGCAACACCATCATCTTCCCGCCAGGACACAAGCTTCATCAACCAGACGTCGCCAAGGACCTGATTCGAAGCGTTTTCGACGTCTTCGTATCTTCCGCTCACGTTGGCCTGAGAAAGCCTGACCCCAGGATCTATGAGCTCGCAGTGCGAGAGGTGGACAAGTTCGCCAGAGAAAATGCGGGCTCATCTAGAGGGAAAGAACTGGGCTGGAAAGAGGGCGCCACGCCGGGTGACATTGTATTCCTCGACGATATTGGTGAGAATTTGAAGGCAGCTAGCAAGGCAGGGTTCCGAACCATCAAGGTCAACCTGGGCCGGGCGTTCGAGGCCGTAGAAGAGCTGGAGGGCGTCACGGGTCTGGCACTTGCCGGTGATCATCCAAAGATTCCAATAAAGCCCAAGATAAAGAGCTCCGACCGAGCAAAGATATAGATTCAATTGACCACACGGTGCGAAGAAATCGCATGCAATCTTGCTTTTCACGGCTTCCGTGCAACGTACACGTACAACACGTCCACGCTCTCAACCCTGCCATCCACCGCAATCCTTTCCCACTCCTCCCGGAAAAGCGGCTTCGCCTGGACCTTGAAAGACTCAGAAACAGAATTCTGCGTCAACGGGCTGTTCATGATATACTCGTACTGGTCATCCGCCTCGTCAACCCCATGGAACACCGACCCCTTGCCCGAGACCCTCTCCAGCGGAACCACCTTCTCAACCGCAAGCCCCTGCCCCTCCAAGATCTCCTTGAAGGAGTCGATCGACCGTATCCACAAGCGGTTGGACGGGAACTTGACCCCCATCCTCCTCGCAACTTGCTCCAAGACTAAGCCCTGGCGGGTGTTCAACTCGTGCGTGATGTCGATGGCCATCAGGCCTCCTGGCCTCAGGTACTCCCTCCAGTGCGCCACGACCCTCGCCGAGTCCTCGAGCAGAACGAACGCGCACGAGCACAGTATGGCGTCGAAGCTGCATTTCTCGAGCCCGGGGGCCACCCCGCTGAGGTCCGTGACATCGTGCTGGAAGGTCCTGATCCTCTTCCCAAGGCCGGGCTCCCGCCCCTGCCTCTCGCGCAGCTGCTCGAGCATCCCGGTCGAGACGTCGACCCCGACGACCTCACCCTGCTCGCCTACCCTCTCCGCGGCGATGAACGCCTCCAGGCCCGTGCCGCAGCATAGGTCCAGGACTCGGTGGCCAGGGCTCAGGGGGACGAGGGCCATGAAGCGCTGGGAGTATTCTGGGTGCCATGAGTCCTCGTAGTTGGAAGCGCGGGTATTGTACATGCGCTGCGCCGATTGGGGCTGGGTCTCGGTGCCGAATTCTTGCGCCATTTCGTTTGGTTTTGTTTGTATTTGTCACCCGGCGGGTGGATTGATGACTTGGTCGATCAGTCGCTGTTCACAGCACTTGAGCTATGTGGACAGCAGAGTTGGCCGTTCAGACGGAAACTGCGCGTGACAGAGCAATAGGCTGTGGGTGCTTGGCGCTCTTTTATGTTCATTGCTGCCGAATGACCCAGACATGCAAGGTGAGTAAGCTCAGCGGAACAATGAAGCCATGCGCTATGAGGGTGTCGTCACAATGCGTTGATAAACACATCCCGGGCACTCGAGCATCCTCATTGGCGGCCCGCATGGTGAGGCTGGCTTCGCCGGGACCTTGACGTGTTTCAGACACACATTCACCAACGTGCGAAGCGACAATCATTATTAACATCGCATCTCATTGTGCTGGACATCCGATCTATGCTCCCAAGTGCGGGGCTTGGCCAAGCTCAATCGATGGCGTCACAGCCATTTCCTGCCGCTGAGCGACGTAGGAGCAGTAAATATGCCCCAGTGTGCTGCTTCCGCTAGGTCAATATAATTGATTCGAGATATTCAGAGATCCAAAACTTCGAGATGTGATGATCGGAATGAGAAATTTGCTGGTAGGATCACAGGGTCAACGAGCTTTGCTCGGGTGTCCGCTACGGGACCACAACATTTATAGTGGACCGCCTGGGCAGTGCTCATTGCCCAACCTCCTGTGGGATAACCTCCTATGAAATAGCCTCCTATAGAATAATCAGACAGGAGGCAAGTAAGCCATAGGGTCTTCATAATGACGTTTTCTTTCTTCTTCTTCTTACTGCGGCTGTCTTACTATAATGATGTATGTGAAGGGACCTGAACAGGTTCTTCGTGTCCGAAAAGGGGTCGTCAAGGACACCCCATATCCTCACCAAGTCACTACCTCCAGTGTCAGCCACACTCAGTATCTCGTGCCCAGTCTAGCACGGAGAGGGCATAGGAAGTTTCATCTCGAATCATCAACAAGAACTGGTGCCAATTTACAAGGGAACATGTCGCAGGTATCCATCTTTCTGTGTGGAAGTGCTGGTGCCATCCTGGGGGGTCCAATCCAATCATCTTACACCATACATTTGTTTAAGCGGGTCCAGATCATAAGCAGGCTGGCTGCTGCTCCACCTAGACTTCTACTCCAGCACATAGACCACCACAGTAACACAGCCGCATATTCAAAAAGCCCATGATTTCACTACGGAGAAACTGTGTGGCTTGCTAAACTTCTCGAGGTCGTACGGGCTGCTCCGTGACGCAGCTTAGCTCCACATGTTTTGTGGGAGGCAGCACCAGTACTCGTTAGGTATGTTGTCAATTCTCGGATAACTGGCTGATTCAAAGTCCACTAGTCCTATCTGTTCATCGTAGCTGAATCTCAACGCACAGGAAGAGCAACCACACTCTGTCCACCTGAAGTTAATCTCCTCCAAGCCTCTGCCACGAGGTTGTCCTATAGGAGTTCGTTATCCTACTCGAGGTTGACGGAGGCATCTGGGCAGTGAGCTCTTTGGACCGCCTTGATAATGAATCACCACACACATGCCGCGACCGCGTAGCGGACCCCCGAGGAAAGCTCGTCAAATATTGAGACTGTATGCTTTTTGACGGACACCTTGCCAAACAGTATCGGAGCCTAATTCCCAAAACCACACCTCCAAACCACAGAGACCCCATGCCTCAAACCGCCACAGAAACGTTCTCCAAGCTGGAGTGCTTCCTCGTGACCCTCCCGTCCGCCAATATCCTCGCCTCATGGAGCAAAGAAGCCGATGAAGCCGCAGAAGACAAACTCACCACGTCGCCATCATCAACAAGAGGGCCGAATCCTTTCCGCACGAGCCAGAGCAGGCCGGCACAGACGACATAGACCCCAGTCGCCACGTAGAACACCAGCGCAAGCCACGCCTCCCGGCCCCGGAGTACCGTCCCTCCATCGGTGGCCTGGTCATCACCCCCGGGCCCGAGGCCGCGCCTCAACCCGGCCTGGAAGACGGCGCCGAACCCCACCCCACAGCAGAGGAGACCGACCATCTCAAAGACGGCCAGCACGCCAAACAATCTCCCGACCTCGCTCCGGTCCACGAGCCGCGTGAGCACGGCACGGCAGAGCGAGGGCAATCCCGTGCCGAGCGTGAGGATCGCAAGACCCGCACACGCCGTACCGACGTTAGGAGCGCACGCAAAGACCGCCTGGCCCGCGACAAGGAGCAGCGCCGAGATGCGGGCGAGGACCATGTCGCGGTCGCGGTCGTCCTGCCTCGACAAAAGCGAGTTGCTAACCAGGGGCAGGAAGACGATCAGCACGAGGATGTTGAGGCCGGTGCGGACGCCGAGCACCATGCCCGTCTGCTCGAGGGTCCAGCCGAAGCGAATCGGGATGTACCGCAGCGTGATGCCCATTGTCACCGTTGCGACGGGGATCGTGAGGGTGGCGCTAGGGATGAGGGCGAGGGTGTCGCGGGACTTGAGGAGGCGGGCGGTGGAGGCGAGGGACTCGCGGAGACGCATCCACCTGGACAAAGGGGTTGGTTTGGCCTTGGGGGCGTGCTTGGAGGCGTGCTTGTGCACACGGGCTGTGAACGTGATGGGTTTACAAATGTTAGGCTTGGCTCCCCAGCGCGGTTTGCTGAACGAGTTGGGCCTTGTTTTCAGTGTCTCGGGTATCAGACAGATCAACGTCCCTCCCAGGGCCATGATTGCCGGTGACACGAGGATGGGGATCCAGACCGAGTAAGTCATCATGGCTGATGCGACGAATGGCGCGACCGCTTCGGCGAGGAGGACGGCACATATCTCGAACTGGAAATAAGTTGCTCTGGAATAAGACGGTCAGCATTGGTCGTGCAAACGCCCCGAGACGCTTGTGATATGGGAGAAGGTCTTACGTCTTTCCTTCAGGTGCGACGTCTGCCACGATCGCAAAGACCATGGCCTCCGCAACAGTCTCTCCTCCACCAACAAGTAACGGCAGAGATGAGAGCCAGACAGTGCGCAGGTCCCAGCGCGTGTGATTCCAAGCTGCGGCGATCCATATCAGTTGAGACAAGACCATGCCCAAGATACAGAGCCCGAGGACAGGCTTGCGGCCTCGTCGGTCGGCAAGCATGCCGTAAGGGAGTGCGACTAGGATGCCTGGTATCGTGGCGTTTAGACCCGACCAAACACTCCCACATAGTTGAGAAAGGTTAGAAGCAGTGCTTACCAGGCAGGTACCCAAACACCAGAGCGCCCGTGGAAATGACGTTCAGCTGGCCCTGGACCCAATCGGTGCGACACTTTTCCTCCTCGATCGGGCCGTCAGGGGCGAGACCGAGGTCCTTGCGGCAGATGATCTCCTGGAGGAGGCGGATTGAAGGCACGTCAGACAGGCTGGCCCCGAACTGGGTGATGAAGACGAGGATCCCGAGCACGGCGACAATAAATCGTGGCGAACGCTTCTTCCTGGTTGGCTGCTGTTGCCCCTGCCGGTGCATTTCATGATCCGCCACAGAGGTGGCACTGTCGTCGTCGGCCAAAGCAGATTTGCTCGCAGAACTTTGGGAGTGAGATGGTGAGAGCTGCTGGATGGAATGCATGATGGTCCCTTGATTCCCAGAGGCGCAGCGTGGCCTGGCAGACCTGTGTGGGAAGCAAGTGGTGTTGAAATATTGGTGGATCAGACTGCAAAGGTGAGAACTGATGGAATCTGCTGCTCGAAGTTGCGTCTAGTCGCTTGAAGATGTCGGACAGTACAAATCCAACTAAGACTGAAGAGCATGCTTTGGAAAGTTTGCAGTGTAAAAGGAACTGATAGAGCACTTGTGAGAGGCTTTTAAGTGAAATCCATCCCATCAGGACTGTCACCAGGAGTGCTGGTGAATAGAGCCCCACTTAGGCGTGGTCTATTCAGAAGTTCTGAAAACCATTGAACCATTGTTGCGCCTCCGTGAGACAGTGAGTACCATATGCCTTCAAGTGCTCCAACCAGAAACGGTCGGGGCACAAACGGTGAACTGTAGCGGAACCATGTCCCTTGGCCGTCGAAAAACCCTGAATACACAACCATCATTGAGTCGACTTCTTCAACAGACAGTGAGTCATAAGTAGGGCACCGAAATTGACACCGTTGCGACGAGTGAGAAAAGCCTGGTAATACCCAAGGTGAAGAGGCAATGCCGCGAATCGAGATTCAGCCCCAGTGAGATAGGTGGTGATAAAGTCATGAATTCGTAAATCATCGCTTCACTTTATAGACTAGACGTGAAAGTACATATGTACCAATAGAGATACACCAACAAGCTCCATCGCGATATGAACCACAATGCGAGGAAGAGAAGAAAAGGGGTCGGGGCTACCCCGTTGTAAGGAAGGGTAAAGGGGTATCCAAAACATCTATTCCAACCCGAGGGTGTACCAAACCAGGAAACCAAACCGTGTCTGTCCAAATTAGCTTTACTCCTCTTCGCCTTCAGCATCCTCATCCTCGTCCTCAACAAGAATCTCACTCGCCACTGAGGTCACCGCAGGCGACGCCGCGACAACCACAGGCGAAGAGGCAGCAGAAGCCGCCGACTTCTTCCTGCCCGCAGTGCGCCCCTCGCCCGCTGGCCGGAGAGGGTTGTTCAGCACCCATTCCCCGGTGTCCGCCACCAGCCGGGCGACGGCAACATCGGGCCTCGCCACCCATCTCATGAGCGAGGGGTCCGACGGCCCACCAAAGACCACCGGCTCCTCCGCTCCGGTCGCGGCCTTCTCCAGGTGCCTCGCGACGTGCTCCATGCGCTGGTCCCACGCGTCGACGCCGTTGAAGGTCTGGTTGCAGCGGGGTGCGGGACATTCCATGTGTTCCGGCAGTTGGCAACGCTCCCGCAGCGCGTTGCTCTGGAGGGCCTTGATGGTGTCATCCCAGTCGGCAGGGCTGGCACACGACGACGCTTGCGATGAGGATGTGGCCTTCTTGGACGACTTTGCAGACCCTGTCTTCTTGATGTGTGCAGGCGTATGCATGCGGCGAAGGTGTTGGGTGTACAGGTCTTTGCGATTGAAGATGGCGCCGTCCGGGAGGGGTGGTCCGATGAGCTCACATCCGGTGGCGTTCTCAGCACGGCGGCTCTTGTTTCGCTTGCTGTTGTGGGAGTGTGGCGCGGCTGGGTCGTTCTTGTTGTGCGCGCAGACGTCGATGTCACACAGCCAGTAGTACAGAAGGAGGTGCTGAGACATGACGTGGCGCTTCCACTCGTTCTTGCTTGCAAAGGTCGAATCGCAGCCGGCAAACCTGAAGACACAGATAAAGGGCCGGGTGTGCTGCTTCTTGACGTGGCTCTGCAGAGTGCACTCGTCTTTGAATAAGTGGGAGCACTCCGGGCAGAGGTACGAGCCTTGGGTTCTGCCACTTTGGGGTGGTAGGATCTTGAGAGGCTGGACCGACGAGGCCGTCCTCGCCCTTTTCGGGGCGGGCTTGTCGAGGGGCTTCTTGGCTGCGCCCCTCTTCAGCTTGTTGGACCGAGGGGCCGCCGAACCGACATGCTTCCTGTCTGGGTGGTAGTCGTCATCTTCGTCGTCTTCGCTTTGGGAAGCGGCGACGTCTATCTCTTCCAAGTCGTCCTCGCTCGCTCCAATGCTGGGACTCGGGTATGCACTCGCCGGTTTCCCAGCGGGGACGACATGCTCAGGAATGAAAATCTCATCTTTGGTCACCGTAGATGTGTCTTCTGGGCTGGCCAGGCGGTGGTAGCCCGGGCCAACTGAGCTTTGCGTGGCTGCACTGCCTGAGTCCGTGGAGTCCGCTGTCTGACTACTGCAGGTGAAGCTGCGTTGGGGCGTTTCGAAGTCGATGGCTTGGCCCGAATCCTCCCATCCTGTCTTGGAGCCTTCGGCGCTGTTGCAGTCTCCCATTGTCACAAATTGGTCGGCTTCACCAGACACTTCACCTATCCCAAATAAGGGAAGCCGGCACTCGGGTTCGTAAGGCCCGTGTCGTGCCGAGGCAAATGGGGTGAAGAGCATCGCATCAGAAGGTGTCGAGGGTGTGTTGTCCGTGTAGAGCTCGGTGTGTGGGCTCTGACCACCGCTGCAGCTCGATGGCTCATTTGAGGAGAAAGGAGATCCCTGGCGGCCATGTGATGCTGTGGGCGGAATGGCATTGACTGGTTGTGAAACACTTGGAAGCTGTGACTGCGGCATGGGGTTGAACAATGGGGCGCGTTGGGTGTCCTTCAAGAATCTCTGCATCGAAGAGTGACCATAGAGATCCAGTGGCTCAGCTGAAGCATCATGACCTGGGAAGCTCAACAGCATGTCTTGCCCAGTGGTGTCAAACTCATCAGTGAACGGTTGTCCGGAGTATGCCTGATTTTGAGGGAAGCACGGATAGGTAGCGTCGTAGGAGAAATATGGGAACTCCATGTTGCCTGGTGGATGGCCTAGCAAGCCAGGAAGTCCGCGGATGAGCCACTCGTAGGATGCGAGACGTACCCAAACAGGATGCGGGCCTGCAGGAAAGGAGCTTGTAGGAGAAGGCTGGCTATTTTTTGGACAGCGCCAGTCGACAGACAAGAAGCAAGGCTCTGTAGAGCTGCCAGCCTCGTGTGAAGTCGTCAGCTGAGGAAGGGCAAATTACACGGTCCCACGCCGAAGAGTTGCAGGGTCAGATACTAAGTGCTGAGAGGGGGCCGACACTAGGCAGACGGCATTGAAAGATTATATAAAGTAAGGATTTCTCGACTTGAAAGAAATTGAGAAACACTTCACTGAAGTGGGTTGGGGTGGTGGAAGCCATGGCGAGCGACATGGGTGGCGGAGTAGTGTGCCTTGAGGGTATGTATAAGAGATCGCCAGACGCGACTCGAGCAGAACGACGAAGAGAAAGCCACTGGTTGACAGAGGCCGGCTGTGTGCTTCGCTGTGAGTTCCGTGGGCTTTCGAGCAGAGCCGCATTTTATGGAGACCTGATCTCCTCGGCCAATGGAGAAGTGCCGTGAGTGCTCGCCCGATCTAGCCAGCCCAGTCAAGGATCTCGTAGGCCAATCTTTCTCACTCCTTTCCCGCTTGTCTGTTCCTTCCGTGCTGACGCCATGCTTCGCCTGGGTGTCCTTGCATATGCAACCCCCTTGGACCTCGACCAACGGAATGGGGGCACTCGGAGCTGAAGTGGTTCGCTTGTGCTCTTGAGGGCCAGAAAAGTGGACAAAGGAGCTGCGCCCCTGCTCACAGAAGGACGTTGCAACTGTATCTCTTGGTTGTGTTACAGCACGGCACCCGATCGGGGCGTGAGCTGACTTATCATGGCCCCCCTCCCCTTGCCGTTCGCGAACCGCCCAGGTGTGGTGTCCACCACCACCCAAGAGCAAATGGACCGGATGGATTGGTGAAAAAGCAACTGTATGATGCCACCCCGGGTTCAGCTTGAGGCTCTGCTCTGGGATTCCCTGTCTGTCCCGTCTCGAGAATGCGCATGCTGACTGCTGATCTGTAGGATTACGATCCTGACGCACATGAGCTGCTCGTTAGAGGCTAGACACCACTCAAACCTCGAGAAGGTTCGTAGTCATCAAGAGGGACGCACACGTAGTTGTCGAGTCTCCCCTCTCACAAGCAATCGGAAAGTTGTGCCTTGGCTGCCAGGCTGACACTCAAACTATTTAGGCACACGTACGAGGCGAACTGAGGGCAGACTGGACCACGGCACCGACCAGTTTTGTTTCGCCGATGCTGTGCCCCATCCGAGGGCGCTAAGGGGTATCTTGGCCGTCGAGTGTGATCAGCCCCATGTCGTGGAGCACCGTTGTCCATTTCGTCCATTTGGTCCTTTGGCACCAGTGTCAGACTTTTCCCACGAGCTGGTGGTGTGGTGCGTGGTCACACACGGAGGCCAACACACTAGGCCTGAAGCAGGCCTTTTCTCACCCAAGCCGGGCGTTGGCCCCTTGTCGACGACAATCTCTCAGTGAGGGGGTCAGACCACTCAGAGTGAGCCCTCCCATGCCTGGGGAGGTGGATCTTTTCCGGAAGCGCTTTCAGTGGAGGGTGAGAGAGGTAAGCATGTGGCACAGCCCAGCCAACCGTTCGGCTTCCTTCTGAAATTTCATTTGAGGGTATTCGATTTTTGGCAAGACAGTCAATTTTGAGCCTCACGGTCGCATCGAAGATGCAATCCCCAGGCCGCTCTTTCATCTGAACCCCAAATTGGGACCGACTTACAGACCGTGTGGGAGCGGCAGGCCGGAGATTACCTATGATCAGCCAGTGATGATCGTGCAGCTGGGCCGGTTATTCGACGCTGACAAATATCCCAGCGTTGGACGAAGCCAATATTTCAACCATGAGTTGACGACATACACCCATGCGACAACGCTGGCACGGAAGGAACAGCCAGGAGGCGGTCAGTAGAGGAATGTCGAGGTGAGGTACTAGGTGAGTAACCGGGTGGGGGACAGCAACACTGCCCCCTCTGTGAGTGGCATGTTGCATTGCAGCACAGCAGGCAAACAACACTAGCAAAAATGTGTGTGCCAACCTGTCAAGGACTCTCTCGGTTGCACTGATCTCTTAGTTCGCTTGGGCAGCGTTGTAGTTGCCTTGTAAGGCGACCGATTGTCTTGCCTGGAACGGGCGACCCAGTTCGGTAGCACCTGCTGGATGACCCGTCTCACCCTCCCACCCTCGCCCCTCCCGGCTTGCATTAATCTTTTCCATCCAGCTTATCAAGATCCGGAAGCCCGGCCACGACTTTTGCGGCGGTTTAAAGAGACTGGAACACTTAATACTGACAACGACCGAAAAAGCAGTGGCTCCTTAGCAGTCCTAGTGTGCTCATCTCCAGGAAAACTCCCAAGCTCTTGCGCCTGGATACGGATGAGAACGGTACATGAAATTTGTCACCCAATGATGAGGCTGATTGTCCCTCATGTTCATGGAAAGTCTTCTACTCATACTCGTGGACTCGTTGCTCTGGGGGAAGAACGTGGACCCTGCAATTGCTGCATTTCTGATGGTCGTCACAGTGATCCATGAAACAAATTGCAGTAGTGCTGGTGAGTGACGGATTGCCACAGTGACACTAGACACAGAGATGAGGTCAGCATCAAGATAGGAAATGTGAACGGATGAGTACATACGCAAAACCAGAGCGTCTCAACCGCAACCTTTGGTCGTTTCCGAGGGCTTGTTTGCTGTGCTAAGGCATCTCTCTTGCGGCCGTTTCCAGGGCCAGCCGAAGAAGGGGACGGTGCTTGGGACGACCCCTTGAGATTGCCGCGGTCGGAGCCAGGCGAGGTTAGGCCTCTCGCCGATAGATCCGGGTCCACGCTCTTCCACTCGGATATACCCATTCTGGGAGCAATGCGGCCCGAGTAGTGATCATCGATATGGTTGAAGCGCTCAGTTCCGGCCTTGAGGCCCCTTCCCTTTGTCTCTACGATGGCTTTGCAGAAGCCGCACCAGAACCTGCTGTCCCAGTCGCGCCCGACCCGGCAATAAACAAGCCTGCGCTCAATCTCAGCTGGGTCCGATATTCCATGCTCTTTGGATACGTGTGCCTTGAACTGTTCGCGACGGTGGCAGGCCTTGCCACAGCTTTCCTTTGGATCGAGTCGGCTTGGCTCGTTGCATTTCCACAACTCGAATTGGCAATGTTGGCTGTTCTCGTGGCGCTTCCAGTCGTTCTTGCTACCGAATCGCTTCGTGCATTGTGGAAAAGTGCAGCCGTACGGCTTTTCGTGTCTTTTCTTATGCTTCCTTGGGCAGGAGTTAGCGAGGTACGAATCGAGAATGGTAGGTCAGGCTTACTTGAGTTCACACGGCCTTGGAAAGAGTTTGCCACAGTTCGGCTCGTCGCACACCACCTGACTACTGTCACTGGCGACACTGGCAACTGGGTGGGTCGTCAAGAGCGTTCTGTCAGGTTGCCTCGGTTTCTGGTAGCCAAGCTCTCCCAGAAGGTCCGCCAGAGTTCCCTGATGCTCCCAGGCCTTTATCAACTCAGACGCTTGATGCCTGTCGTGGACAATGCTTGATCCCTCCAAGGATGGCTCTGGCACAGTCGGATACTCTGCTGGCGTGGTGTTGGCTGCCTCGTCAAGCGCTCGCCGGTCACGGGCACTTGGTGCTGTCACCGTGGCTAGGGACACGGCGTCTAGTGTTTCGCCATTCTCGGGCCTGGCCGGATATTCTTGAGCGTCCGCGCTCTCTGATTCGCCTGATGTTGAATCGCTGTCGTCCCCAGCGGTCTGTGCTTTGTCGTCAGGGCTGTGTCCGGAATGCTTGATATCCGACATTGGTATGTCGACCATGGCAGTAGGCACTTCTTCATCACACAACTCGCTCTCATTCGTGGATTCGTCGTTCAAGTAGTCCGATTCATTGAACTGCTCGTCAGATCCGGAATCATGGATATCCTCTAGGGCTTGCTGCTCTTGCTGCTGTGACTGCGAGTTTTGAATCTGTAGGGGGGCGCTTCCATCTGCTGGGTTGGCCGAAGGAATTTGTATAGCAGCATGAGGTAGCTGGTGCTCAGTGGCATTAGACGCTATCGGGTGAAGCTGCTGGTGTGTGATGCTTCCATCCTGGTATTGGTCCATCTGCGGACCTGGGTAGCCTAGATTGCTTGAATACCTCGGTGCTTGCTCCTGAATTGCTTGCATATAACCTGGCCAGTTGTCGGAGTGGGGAGCATTCACGCGCAGGTCGTCCCCTACGGATCCCAGGCCAGCGAGGTCAGGGCCAGGTGAAACAATTTCTCTTTTCGATACGGTTAGCCATGGTATCGCGGAAGAGAGGGGCCCGTATAGCGGCTCACTTGTACACATATTCCTCGAGATCATCATCCCGAGCGAGCACGTTGTGGACTCTCTTCAGATGCTGCCTGAAATTGTCTGCCCGAGGCCATTTCTTTTCCTTCTTGCGGCAACCCGGAACGACGCATCTGTAGCATTTGCCATTGGCACGCTGGTCGGGGTGGCAGCTTCTTTTGTGCCGATCGACGTCGTTCGGCGTGCTGAAGCCCTCGACACGTGTGCAGCCGTCGACGTCGCAGCGGTGGGGCTTCTCATGTTTTTGCTTGTGCTTCCTTGAGGTGTTTCTTAGCATGAAGAGTTGTCGAAACGGGCAATGTGTAGCTTGGGAGGACATACTTCAATTCAGACTTGGTTCTGACCTTTTGGTGACATGTTGGGCAAACCAGAGTACTGATTTCTACACCAAAAGGCAATGGAGTCGTCTGCACGGATGCCTGTCCCCAGGACTCTGCAGAGAATGGCGGGCGATCTACCTGGAGGCCGGCCAGATGGCTCGAGATGCTCCCATTTTCACCACTGCGGTCGGCATCCCCACAGGTAGACCCGTTGAAGACGCTTTGCGTGGCTCTGCTGTGGTAACCAGAGTCCGACGGCAGCGCGCCTGGTCCGGTTGTCTCGCATTCAGACGGCACATGGTTTTCTCGGTAGCCGGAATAGGCGGGTCCACTCAGGCGGTGGTAATTCAGTTTCCCACCTCGGAAGTCTCCAGATCGGGCGAGTGGTGCAGCTCGTCCCTGGATAGGGTCCCATGGTTTCTCCTGGGAGGTATACCAATCTAGGATTGGGTTGCGTGTTGCAGGCCGCACATAGGTCTCAGCTGATTGAGGATTCCGACTGATACCTTGTGTTTGCAGATCACCAAGAGTATCCATGAAATTGGGAATCGTGGTGGGCAAAGCCATCCCAGAGTTGCTCAGATCGGGCTCAAGGGGCCGCGGACGCCCGTCTATCTGGGCATTGAACGAGGAGGTAGAGAGCATAAATGCCTGACCGGGCGGGAGGTTAGAACGGATGGAACTACAAGACGGCAGGGTAGGCAGCATACCGAAGCTGAGCGTTGCTCCGGGATGGGAAACGAAGTCCGTTCGGCCATGGTGCTACGATAGCATCAAAGTGTGCCCTCGGCGAAAGATGACGTCGGAGAGGAGGCACATATGTTGGTGCTGTATTGCCTCGAGGGTCTGGCTAGGACAAATGCAGTCCTCAGACGAACAGGGCCGCTGCTGGGCCGGCAGGGAATGGGAGGCGAACTGCAGGCGTCAGAGGGAGGGTGGTCAAGGCAGAAGAGGGTGGACGCCAGCAACCCCAGATAAGTGATTCTGGATGGGATGAGAGGCCGCGAGAGCGTACACGGCGGCGTGCTCGGACTTAGACGGGCACTGGATGCAGGCTATTACCGGCTGGTTGGGGAAACCGTTGATGCACAATGGGCGAGGGCGAGGGCGAGGGCGAGGCAGGATACTGGAAATGGCGGTCCGTCGATTGCCTGGAGGCGGACAGGGCGGACTGGGCGGACCACAGGCGAACCAGGCGAACCTGCGCGTATGAGATCGCAGATGGACTGACTACCTACTCCTGTGGTATGCTGTCTGTCCTGGGACCAACAACCAAGGGTCGCTTTCTCTGGCAGGTTACGCTTGGTGATCCTTCAACATTTCCTCTATTCGCGGGAGATGTCGATTCCGACGCCAGGGGCCTGGCGTCCGTCTGGCCGGTGAGATAAGTCACGAGATGACGGGCTGCGTTGTCTGAGCCATCTCATCAGAATGAGAGAATGAAGGGAAGACAGGCGGGCGGGCGGGCGGGCGGGCGTGTCAGTGGTCGGTGGCAGTGTTGGAGAGTCTGTCGCTGCGAGGCAAGGCAACCAAACCCAAGCCACCTTCCGGTCTGCCGGTCGCTTGTTCGCCTCACTTTCGCAGTCCTTTGGGCGCGCCCTTTCCTGATTGCAGCACCACCTGCAGCCTGCAATCCAATGGGAAGGCGCTGAAGAAACGCGGCACAAAACCAACCCTTAGGCAGCCTAGTCCCTGCCCACCCTGCCACTCGGTCCTGCCAAGTCAACGGCAACACAACACAACATGAGAACTGATGTCTTCTGTAGCAGAGTGTCCAAGGGAAAGAGGCAAGACAAACGGGCCAAATCACGTGCCTTCGTGTTCAAGACGTCGACACAGTCCGACCTTCAGCATTCGACATTTGATATTTACAACATTTAAATCTGCATCATGAGGAGATTCTTGCCAATTCAATGTCTGCCACCGTCTCTTCACGACGACCGCAGTAACAATCGCATCCACGGTCTGGGCCTCATGAATTGCGGGCGTCCCTCGTCTCGACGTGACTTGCACGGGAACAAGTCGAGGGCCGCACCTCCTTGTCCCCCCGCTGCCCCTTTCGGATCGATGTGCATGTCCCTTCCATCATCCGCGGCCAGGGCCTTAGACCCAAACATCTGTCGTCCCTTGTGACCAAGATAAGCGAGCATCCCATTCCAGGTTTGCGGGTCGGCCCTCTCCCGCACGTTGGCGCCATTATTCTCTTGTTCACCTGCCCACGCGCTCGCTGGTGTCTATCCCTTCACGGCACTGCCAAAAGATTCGGAATCTCCAGTGGCTCCCCTCTTGGCCGCATCATTCATTCACACAACCTCACCTGAAACGGTCATACACCGGCTGGAGACTTGGGACAATCAACTAGCCAGCCAGGCCAAGCGAGATGCAGGCCTGGCTGGCGGCATCTCAACCGGTCGTCCGCCGTCTTCGCTTATCGCTCAAAGTGTCCATTCTGTTCTGAATAGCATCATGGATGTCTCAGAGAGAGGGAAGTCACTTGCGCTGCACCAAGGGATGCGGAGTGTATTTCCCGGATGACTGCAGCACTTTCAGCCAAGCGGATGAATATCCTGCAGCTTCCTAGACTGTATTCTGATCAGGTAGCATTGGGCAACGTGACATATCAGAGAAGTCTCGTCATGGATCTCTGCGCCGGTGTTCATAGCCTCTGGTTGGGCGGTTTCCCTCGAGGCTTCCAGGCTCAAGTAGGATCGTCACTAAACACGGCTGTGCTGGACCTTGATTCACGCAGATGGTACAACTGCCCTTTCCTAAAGCTGCAGCCTGCCTCGCAGGGAAGCTTGCCTCGGGTAGCCCGACAGAAAGCACCGGTTGAGAATCTGGCTAGATTGTGTCACTTGTCAGAAGTTCTAGATGATTTGAACCTGCAGCATGCCTATAGGAGAATATTCTGGAATGAGCGGCACGGAAAGCTGCACTTCCCAATGTGTCTGCATGTTACCCAGTGCAGACTGGTACGATATGCTTTTCTTTTGCAATGCCTATCGATGAGGGCCGTCCATGCGATGGACAGACTAAGCTTCATGTGAAAGTGTACCGGAATGTACTGAGCAGAAGACCACTCAGGTACAAGATCGCTACCATTCTACTTTGTTTGTTTGCTTGCCCCTCTTGGCTTGCATGACCTACCAAGGTCGACTTGGGCGGAGCTGTATGCAGCTCAAGTGACGTCTACGGCCTTTCCTCAAACAGAAATCTCTGGTGCTGGCATCTGCTCCCAGGCGAGGCACTTGTTTCATGATATCCTCTGTACTTGCTTCGTTAACAGCGGGTATTGGTACAAGTATTACAACAAAATATTGGATGCCGCACTCGCCGTTAACATCGTAATGGCTCAGCACCTTCCCACGTGGTTGCGAGGTTAGTGCCCATGCCACGTCTTCCTGACGATCCTCATGCCATGTGGTTGTACCATTCTTCCTGCCGCTGCTGTCACTTCACAGGCTGCTTCCCCGGAAGAGCCGACCATACAAACTTGTGCCGGAATTAGCTCCGGCCCACAAGGTGGGCATCAAACGACATGACAAGTGACAAATCGACTGCATATGTGGTGACTTGAAGTTCTTATGTGCGAAGTCCCGACGAACACTAGACACAGCATCACAGTGCGCTGCTGCCGTGCTGGCAGAAGCGCGCAAGTTTGCTTGAACTTGCCCGCCCCTCAGACTCTGAGCCCATACAAACGGTCTCGAGAGGGTCGTGGAGCTCTATAAAGGGACTGCGGTTACTCGGTGAGGCCGAAGGGGCATCTGTGCCTCGTGGTTCACGTGGGGAAATAAAAATACTCAAAATCTCCGAGCGGTCACCAATACCCAGTCTGGACACTCTGATCACCTTGAATTACTCAAACACATCATTCTGGCATTGAACTCAACGGCGAGACACAGAGGCAGTGCTTGATCGTACGGTCCCAGTAAACTCCCCTCCCCAGCTGCTGGTCCATCAGTGACACATCCACGAAGCTTGATCGGCTGACCAGTGCTGGCAGAATCAACACCCAATAGATCACTTCCTGGAAGACAAATCACGCCACAATGTGCGACTGGGAAGAGTTCATCTTCGGCTGCTCCTGCTCCTACACCAAGCGCAAGAGCTACTGCCATTTCGCCCGCAACGACCCCAACCACCAGTGCTTCGGTGTGCAGGTCCTCAAGAAGGTCTGGGAAGTGCCCGAGATCTGCGACAAATGCAGCCAGAGGAACAACAGGACATCTTCGCGAGCACACCAGCCCTATGGGCAGGAACCCAGTGAGTGAACTACCGCCATACTCCTTTGTCTCTTCTTTTTCTCTTTCTTTTTGGCGTGGTTGGCTTGCTGTACAGGCCGCGAGACGCTGGACGAGTTTCAGAAAGTTGATGAGTCTGCACATTCACAGGCCAACGACGTCGATGAGGAGCCGCACGGGTAAGGACAGCGGCCCCGGTAGCTCCGACGTTGTGTTGTTTGTCATTGGTGTGTTTGGGCTGTGGGCCGGATGACCGCTGGGAGGACTTTCTTTGGCTCATCAGGTTGCACTCGAGATCATCTCGGGCCAAGTACAGACAGAGGTTTCTCCTGTCTGCGGATGCTGGACATTCCCCCTGGCAGAATGGCCCCATCAGAATGAGGTTACCTAGGGTTACATATCGCGATCCTCTAGCTTTGTGTAAATAGGCTTGTCATCTCCATCCTGGAAAATTGCTTACCCCGGTCAATCAAAAGTCTGTTTTACGACGTCCTGGACCTTTTGATGGTGCAACAGTCCACCGTGAGAATCTCCCGAGCCACTTCATGCAGGACTCATGTGACTGAAATTCTCCTTAGACCGGCCAAGGCATTGATGATGCTTGGTGAGACAATACCTATGAAACGCTTCGAGCTCTGGTCGGTGGCTGTCCATTGCGCGGCATGATGCTGTCACAGAAGTCTCAAGACAAGTCTTCATCAGCGGCAAGCTCGTCATCTCGATGGAAGCCAACAATCAAAATCACACACAGGGATACATATGCTTCACATGTCTTGCACCGATCCAGATCCTTGCGCCCGCAGAAGCAAGCATTGTGGGACGAAGGAAGCTCCGGGGTGAGAAAGCTCCGCCACCGTCTTGTGCGGCAGCGCAGCACAGGTAAGGGCGACGTTGGAAACCGGCATCTGCGCCCGCACTGATAAGGGCAAGGTACAAAGCACGCGGGAGCCTGCTCGGAGACGCACGGCGGCAGCCGGCCCGGCTCGAAACGACACACTTGTGGAAAACGGCTGGCAGGCAGACATGGCATGTGGCTAACCGCTTGAATGAATTCCAGGCCCCTTGCTGCTAGGGCCCCTGCTAGAGAATCTGGTGTATCCCAATGAGCTTCCCGTGCGCCCGAGTTATCTGCCGGGGCGACGGGGCATCGCATCGCCGGCAAGGCGCGCTCGGCTAAAGACACAAAGGAGGCCCATGATACAACCACAGATCGCACTTCGAAACCGCCACCCTTCTCGCTCACTGGCAGCCACCCGGCGCGCGCAATGACGCCCCCCGTGCCTAGCTCGAGGATGCGGCGGCGGCCTCGGCAGGCTGCTCGTCTTCGAAATTCGTGGCGCCCTCGACGGTGCCGACGACGTTGTACCTGTTCGAGAAGAACTTGACCCAGTCGTTGAGCGTCCCCTTCTCCTTGTCACTCAGGTCCTTCCACTCTGGCAAGACGTCCTCGGCGCTGGTGGAGGTCTTCGCGAGCGCCCGGGAGGCGTCCTTGCCGGCGAAGACTTTATCGGCAATTGCACGTCAGCACTCATGAAACCGGCTGGAGAGGGCAAGCCGGGAAGAGGGATAGCAAGGCCGGCTTTTATGGGGATTACATGAAGCGTGGGTGGGCTTACCGTTGTATGAGTTCCCGGGTTGGTACATCTTGTTGCCGGTCACATCATATACCTTTCCCTGCAACGAGTGAGAACCTGGGCGTAGAACACAGTCTCGTGGACGAGGATTCATACCTTGATTGCGACGTAGCATCTTGCCCCCTCCTTGCCTGTGAAGACTGGTCAGCAATCATGGACTCTGGAATTGAGACTGTCACCCAGCCGAGCATCCGGAACATATTGATCGTCAATATATGAAAAGCACCCAGCCAGAGCCAACGAGTCGAATTCAGGTATAGGATTAAACATTGAAGTTCAAACTGCAACAAGATCATTCTTACCATCAGCTTTGGCAAGCTCCTCCAGAGAAATAGGGTCGTCCTTGGGAGGGGCCAGGTTCACAGCGGTCTTGGGCTTAAAGTCCGGCATCTTGTTGATTCGATGATTTTCTTCCGGTTCTCTGGAGAGGCTGTTTCAGACCTTCTGAGGCGTAAAAGCGACGTTTATATTGTGAAAAGGGAAAGCTGAAGCTGTTGCGAGACACACTGTCCTGTAGATAGTGATACGTGCTTGTTGACGGTTAGTTCGGAGTTCGCTGTTGTGGGGGCCTCATTGGCACCTCCCCCGTCGTGGATAGCACGGAAGCTTGAGTGGAGGTGACGAAGAGACACACTTAGTCAGCGAGCAGGGGTTGGGATGCACGTCATAGCGGAACGCAAAGAGCTCTACGAAAAGCTATGTTCGCAGCTTCGTGAGTTTGCGTTGAAGCTCGAGACAGATCTTTGAGCGCCCGACAAATTAGATCAAGGGCACCGTCCAACTCGATGCCGAGCCTACCCAACCACAACTCCCGAAGGCTGCGAATCGAAAGGATACCCCACAACTGGCAATGTCTGCCATTCGCAGCGCGAAGCTTCCTCGGCGCGAGTTGCTTCGCGCCGTCCTCGAGCCACGGCACTCCCCTCTCCGAGTGAACACAATCAGGACGCTCAGCAGTGTGCGACCCTCTGGGCTTGTCAGCGGATACACCTTACTCCAGACGCCAAATCCTGGCCGTCAAGTGCGATACGCATCCAAGTCGTCCTTCACCCCGCCTGGCCGCCCACCACCGGATGGAAATCAGTCTCAGGCAACGCCCCCGCCGCCTTCACTCGGAGAGATATTGCGTAGTGCATTGCGCCTACCCAATCTCTTCCGTGGGCAAAACCTCAAGACATTATTCCGCCAGAGCCCCGAAGAGCTCGTTCTAGCGCTGGCACTGCAAGTTACTCCCTTGCCCTCCGATTCTATCGCCCGACTGACATTTGAGCCAGGCTTGCCGGAGCAGCCGGTGTTATCGGATATGTCGTATACATGTACTTCACCTACTTCAATTCCTCGCAATTCACCAAATACCCACCCGAAATCGCGAAATCCTTGCGACGTGCCCTCCACTACAGTAACTATTACGAAGACCCGAAGCTCGCTCTCAAATACTACAAGCTGGCTATTGAACAATGTAATGAGCATGGTCTGGATCCATTTTCAGATGAGGTGGTCGGCATCAAAATTCAGCTTGCCGCTTGGCTCGAGAGGATCAGCAATGTCGAGAATGCGATCCATGTGTTGGAGTTGGTCTTGACGGAGAACCAGAAATGGCTAAAATTAGCCGAGTCCGAACCCGAGAAGCTCCCGCGGGCACCTCGACCTGGTAAGAAAGTTGGAGAAGGCGAGTCAGAGAAGACTATCACACAAGAGGACTTTGACAATTGGTTCCGCTCTTCGCGCACCAGGATCCTGGGCAAGTCGGTTGGAATTAGCACAAAGCTCGGAGAATTATATGCGCATGAGCAGGTTCTACAACAGGACAAGGCTCATGAGCGCCTGATCTGGGCTGTCGAAACTGCCCTAGGAGAATTCCGTCGAAGATCTACCGAGGGCGTCAAACCTGGCGAAGGACCGTGGATGACACCTGAAGAAATCGGCGGCGCACTGGAATCCCTAGCCCACAGCTACGAACGGAAGTCGGAGTTCGACCTCGCGCTGCCCTTGTTCTTCCAAGCACTCAGGCTCTGCCAAGATCAGTGCCACATGGCTGTCATCATGAACAACCTCGCCGTTACCTTTGCTCAGCATCCGCCGAAGGCACCCTACGAAACACTCGAGGGAATTGTTCCTGGCGAGGGCGATGCCGCCTCAAAGCCCAGCTCGGCTGAGCAGTGGACGCGCAAGGATCACCTGGAGTCGGGACAGAGATGGGCCAAGAACGCCTACCGGCACGCGAAGGAACCTACTGGGGAGAAGCGAACTCCTGAATGCGACGAGGCCTGCGCTGTGGCCCTTGTCAATCTTGGTGAGATTGCAGCCATGGGTGGCGATGTTCAAGAGGCTCGTCGACGGTACGAGCAGAGCATTAAGCTTAGCGAAAAGAACGGCTTCGCGGACGGGGTGGCGCAGGCTCAAGCTGGTCTGAAGCGTCTCGCGCAAGAGAGCTCTTAACCTGTTGAATGAGCTCATGTCGAGAGCGAGTCTTACACTGGGCCAAGCTTTTCCGTCTCGCCTTCCCAGAAACCTAGGAGGTCATAATCAAAGGCAGAGCATGAGTCACTGACCTTCGCCCTCAGCTCGCGCAGCGATGGCTTCGAGCGCAACGGTGGCAATCTGCAAAGAGAAAAGAAAACCCGAATTGTGTGAAACGTTCCATCGCATCTACTGTATGTTGTCCAACAGGGTGGGCATATGGCATCAGCTACGTGCCAGGGTGTATGGCCATCATCCCCAGGCATCCGGTTCTGCTCGAGGCACTCGCATCGCCATCAGACCATTCTGGTTACCGGTGCAGGACACTGAGGTTCACGAAATATCAAGACGAGACACTGGTGTTATTGGCAACCCAATCACGAGCGCGGATTGAATGTGCGGCTATTTCCATAGGCTCATGTCCGAAACGCAATCGCAGACTGTGGCGGTCCCCCAGAAGCGCGATCTAAGACCGACCCGAGATGTCCCAGATAGGACCAAGGAGCCATCACGGGCCTCAGTTCCCGAAAAACACCCGCCGGATCACGAGGAAGCACCATGCAGTCGAAGCGTGGGAATGTTAACCACACCGCTGACCTCAGAAGCATTGCATGCATGTCCAGGGTAGTGCACACGTGTTTTCAAGGTTGTGTCCGTCGGCACGGCCGTGGCGACGAATGGCTGCAGTTGTGGCTGCCCTCCTGCAGAACATTCATTACAAGCCTGGCGGTGGAAGCTTGTGATACGGTGACCAGCCAGCAGCCCAGGGTGACGGGCGGGATGGGGCTCTGTAAGGGTGGCATGATATCACCTATTCCCCTACCCCGAAGCCCTGGACTCGGTACGGGTACCCGCTCTGGAGGGTCATATTTTGGAGGATCTGGGCCCACGGGAGTGGGCTCCTCCGTGCAACGTGCAAAGAGACAGAGGTGGAAGAAAGGGAAAATAGGTATTTCGCAAAGTCCTGCGCAAGGACAGGGTAGTGGGCCGATGGGGCCGTTCTTTGGAATCATTTGCATGTGGTGTAGCGCATTGGCTGCACATTGGCCGCCCGCCCCACGCCCGCTTCTGGTTCTCCAATCAAATTGCATCTCGACTAAACTGTGGCCTAATCCCACGATCTTCCAGCGGATCTCGTAGTTAATCGTGCAGGCGCTGGCAGCTGCGCCAGGGGTGCAGGGGAGCAGTTCCTTCTAGAGAGCGCGCGTGTTGCGCCATCAACAGTGTCGAGATACAGCCATGCGCTTGATACGACGATAGGAGGAACACGACAAGGACATGCCTCTTCGGTGGTCAATGGCCCGGTTCCGTCCGTGTCTCCCTCGTCGCCGGCGCCAAAAGACCAAGGGGACCTTGATATCACCCACATTAATCCGCTCAACCCTTGCTAGCGCTCCTTTGCGATTAAGCTTAGACTCGTCCGGGGCCCCAAGACTCACCACGAGGACGGTCCCTTCAGTTCAAGATATGCTAATAATAGAGAAGAGGGCCCTCACCGTAGGTATCACGCTGCTCGTGGAGAGGCGTCCCGCTAAGGCACAGATAGAGTGGCCGCCGCCTCTCGGGGTCTCGATCCTGAACGCCAGAGTTTTCCCCATGCAAGCCACCCTCTTTTCTGCCCTCTCCGCCCCCGCCTCCTTCCTCGCGGTGGCCAGGGCTGAAGGAGGCTCACATGTGGAATCTCGGGGCGACGGAGGCGGAATTGCCATATTGGGGAGTCGCTCCGTATTTCGGCTTCGCGCAGCAGGAGGTGGAGGAGGTCGGCAGGTCGGCATCGATCCCCATGCTGCATGGCGGTGGTGAGATGCTGGTCTTGCGGAGCTCCCAGGACTGGGACGTCCGGGGTAAGCTGCTAATGCCAGATGCCCTGTATCGTGCAACGTAACTTTGTTTATGCTTTTCCCATCAGCACGCGTTATACACTACAGCATCTCGTCAACACGGCTGAATAGCGCGGCTTGAACTGTCTCTCGCTTCGAAAGGTCCATGCTTGACTAGCTATGCAGTATATAGATTGCAATGTGTCCTACGCCATTTCTGTATCTCACAGCATAGAGGCTTGGAAGAAGCTGGTGACGACGTATATTATCCTGGTACAACACTGAACATGCTTTTGTTCGAAGGCTCATAATCACTCATAGTCAATCACATGTCTGCTGTAAAGTTATGCTGTGCCCCGTATGCAAAACTAGGCGCATTGGTGAGAAACATATCTCGGGTATCGGCGGGCCAAAATGTATATAGCCGCAGTCCCAGATCGACATTGGGCAGCAATCTCAAGGGTTTGAGCAAAGAAGCAATGCAAAACTCAATCGCTAAGTAAGCACACCTACCTGTTCTGCACGCCGCCGATCAGTATGTTCCTCAGGGCCTATTCATATAAGACAGCGGGTTCCAGGGGGGGGGGGTGGGCAGATCTTCGCGCCCTCGCACAGCATGTGGCCCCAAGAAAGCTTGTCCAGAGGGGAACCGCTTCCCCGCTCTCCCTCTCTCGCGCTCGCTCGTATCTGGTGCAAGGAAGGCCTGGCGAGTTGGACTTTCCGGCGCGGAGTGGTGGGAACACAGTGCCCGCTGCTTTTTCTGGTTGGCCCCTGATGATTTGATGATTGGGAGTGGGGGGCAAGGCGAGTATGTGTCTTGATATGCAGTTTACATGGCAGATCGGTGGGTTTCGCTGCTTGTGAAAGCGCCACGCAGTAAAACCTCAGGCGATGGGAGATGTGTTCCTCTGAGCCGAGATTCCCTTCCCTTGCACTAATGCTTTGAGTTCTGGAATTGAACGTCAACCCTCTGATGGCCTGGGGTAATTCTGCCCCTGAATCCTCCCGGATTTGGGCCCCTGGTGATTCCATATCACGCCGTAAGCTCTAGGGCCGAGTGTCGGGGGCTCGCGGCCGCGTGTCAGATTATAGAGTAGATCTATCTTGCATGCTTGAATCTGAAAGCCAAGCATGGCAGTCGGCGGGGTCCGAAGAGGTTTTGGCCCTTTGGTGTTGGGTGTTGGGTGCTGGCGGGAGGGAGGAGGTGCTTGGATTTGCTCGAAATGCTGCTGCCTTGGAGGACGGTGTGGATGACGATAGCTTCGGTTGATACCCTGAGGGGTGGGTGAACCAATTATACAAGTGCCCAGATATGGAAGAGCATGAGCTGTCAGGTGTGGCATAGTGCCCAAAGAGACCCAATACCCCTGCTGCAAAAGACCCTTTTGAGGAGTGGGAATGAACGGTGCGTGAGATGGAGTGAAAGATGACTGGTTCACGCTAGTGTGACTGGGCAATATCTGTCGCGACTATCGGTGAGATTTCTGGTCTGAGGGACCCTGTGAACAGTGTCCCGGGATGAGGATCACCAAGACCCGCCGCTAAGGGCAACGTGATTTGCCAGAGAGGCTGCTGTCTGTAGTCTAGAAGGTTGACGGGTTCTTCCAACGGCGAGGGCCATCCCCCCCTCCTCTGGGACCAACAGCCTCGCTTGCTGCGCGGCGCTGCTGACAGCAGATTTGGGCGGCAGACAGGAGGACCACCATTGCAACATTGCAACATTGCAACATTGCAGCCTGACAGGGGACGGTCACGCAGAGAGAGGCCGGCGGGATTTGCCTTCTCCTTGCGGCGACAGGAAATCTGATAGTTGAAAAGTGAGGTTTGAGACGGCAGAAGAGTCAAATGCCGTGACGATAAAAGACGTGCCAGAGCAAGAACGAAGCAACAGTTTGCGATCGGGGCCAAGATATCGGGACGGTAGCAGCCGTTGTGAGACTTGCCCTGAGGTGGGGAGGAACCAATCAGTCGGGTCTTGTCTGTGCACAGATCGAAGTGTCGATCAGAAACTTTGTTTTCCCTCCCCTCCACGCTGCAGGGTGGCAGGTGGGAGGCGGGTGGTCTGGTGGTCGGGTGGTCGGGTGGTCAGGTGGTCCGTGAGTTGGGCTTGGACCTGCCTTCCCTTCGAAGTTCGAGCACAAGCAGCCCCGACAACCAGCAACGCACAACGCAACCCATCGAGACACGTCGTCATTGACCCACGACGGTTCAGGAACCCGACACATCGTATCACCAGGGTCGTCATCTTCGTGCCAACCTTCTTATGGCATTGCCCGTGGCGGGACCCACTTTACCCGCCGCCCTGGTCCCCACCGGAGCTTAATTATTCTAATTATGGAGTTCCTCACATCATTTCGTGGCTTGCCTCTTCCTTTACAGACACATGACCTTGCTTCATGAGGGAGGAAGCGCATTCTTGTCGCTGCTGAAAATCGGAGCGACATCTCTAGCGGTTCCTTCGCTCAGGCTGCCCAGGGGGGAGCTACCACGCTTCAGCCCGATGCGGAAATTTGGCTCGAAGCGCAGTCCTCCTCCTGCTGCTTCCCGACGTCGCCATCGTTGGTCTCACAGCCGCCAAAGCATAACGATGCTCGCTGGAATTTGTTTCCACAAGGAACGTGTCCACTTCATGCGGCATTCCCCTGCCGAAGCGACCCAAATGAAAGGTTGGCGAGTCAACGGCAGATGAGCTGAGCTGAACAAGAGTACCATCGACGTCCCGCGTCGACTTGCGGCTTAGTACGTCGCGATCCATGATTGATCAACATTGAATAACGAAATTACCCCAAGCTCACCGAGCCACTTCATCAGTAATGCGACCATGGGTCGACGGCCCAGACTAGAAAATGTCGAAGACCGGGTTCAAATGCCGACCTGCCAATCAGGCCGGTATCTGCCGTTGACAGCGCAGATCATACTGCGTACGGAGAGCCTGACATTCCATCGATTGCGACATTGGGGACATCTTCACCCAAATTGTCGGGTCACGATCTACCAAGGCGGGCCCACCTTGAGGCTGCTTGGGTTGTCTCCGCGGTTAGCAGGGCCACGGCTCCCACGTGCCATGCCCTTTTCTTGGGCCTGCGATATCGCGTATCCGGCCGGCTGGAAACAAAGCACAGCCCGGAATTAAGGGTCATGAGCATCACCTACGAATCCTCATCCGAGCCTGGCGCTATCACGAGATCCACGTGGAATCAAACATCCGGGTATTCGTCGACGAAGCATCACATTGGGACGCCGACCCGGCGTCAACGAGTGGGTATCCGTTGCATTGCCAAGATTCCCATGGAGGGAAGATCTCCTCGCTCCACCACCATCAGGTTGAACGCACGGCTGCAATAAGAAGAAAGTAGCGGAGAGACATATGTTGCATGTCTCGGCGACGCAGGAGACAGGACGGAGTGACCGTCGAATGGCGGCCCAGGGAGTCAGATTTCCCACCGTGCGCGCGTCTAGCCCTACAGACTGTGCATGTCAAGACCCCTGGCCCGACACCCTTGTCGCTTCCGTCAGACGTCTTCCCAGCCTGGGCGAGAGCTGCGTAGTAGCGAGGCACCCCACTCACCTCACCTCGTACATAGTACCGTCCTGCAGGGCATGGTCGTCTTCGGTATCCTGAGCACCCATGGACATCCCACGACCAGGCTGGCCCAAGCATGCGCTTCCCGAGATGCCGACCTTTCAGCTAATTACACCCTGCAGCTCCATGCGTGGGAGTCCCTTGGAGAAGTGCGCAAGTAACGTCTCTGGTGCTCTTCCCAGAACCGGACGCAACGGGACCTTCAAGCTGGGCTCTGTCAGGACGTTCCCACCTTCTGCGCGAGCCGACCAATTCCATCCGTATCTATGTCCTTGCGACGCGCATACAGACCATGTCAATCTTCAAGGCTGACAGGGCCCACAATGAGCGGCAAACTCCACGCCGCACGGCTCTGCCACAGCACGACAAGTAGTAAGATTCTTCGCCCTGGACAAGCTTAGACTGGCAAAACTGGGGGCACTGTGTCGGCAAATGTACACAGGTTCATGTACCCGTGCTGCGCTCCAGGCTCATCCTCCCCAGCCCTATCTCGGCCATGGACGAAGGCTCAGGAATGGCCACTGTGTCACACCAAACATGGGGATGCTGGTGCACGGCTCTGGCAGACCGACGGCCACCAGGCGGGCCACAATATCGAGGTATTAGTGACACCGCAAGTTCAGTCATTTTCTCCCTCCGTAATGGCAGGCCAGGCCACCGATGTAACCAGAGCGGCATGGTGAAGTCACTGGTGCCATTGCTCCGGTGTCTATCACACCAGGACAGCAGTGATTTCCCTTTGCCTCAGTTCGCATATGCAAGTCTGCACCAGGCGAAGGTGCAAACCTCCCGCACCCATGGATAGTCCGCTCTCTAGACATCCTTTGACCCTCCCTGGACCCGGCCATCATCTTCTTATAATACAAGCTCGTCGTCCGTTCCCTAGGCCCAGCCTGCCCCTCCCTCCATCATATCTCTCTCACCACACTTCTATAATCTCCTGTGATATTTATAACACACCGCCCTAGCCCACAGCCTTCTCACTCTCCATAGCGTATAACATGGAGGACGTCAGCCTTTTCCTTGACGCCCCGTCGCCATCACACTCTTACCTTTACACATTCAGCGACAGAGACCAATTTCTCGACGCCAGCCGCTCAGAGACACAAAGCTCTGCGACCTCTCCCGTATGTGTGCTTACCTATGTCCCAGCTCGACCCCATCGCTGATCTGATGCAGTACGACATGGCATTTTCTCGGGATTTTTCAGGCTCAGATACAATGCCGAGCCCGGATGCGGAAGGAGAGGACGCAAGTCCGTCACCACACGACCAGACATCAGCCACCAAGCCCGCAGCGAAGAGAAAGCGAGAGAACAGATACAAGAATGCCCCGCCCTCAGTCCTATCGGTAAGTACCAACCAGCAAAGCGCGAGGCGCCACTATCACACATCGCCGCCGCCGCCGCATCCCCCACAAACTCCGCAGTCGAAGATCTCAAGCTGATGCAAGCTCTCCCCCGAACAGCGCCGCCGAGCACAAAACCGCGCCTCGCAAAGGGCCTACCGGGAGCGGAAGGACCAGCGGATCAAGGACCTGGAGCAGATGCTCAACGACGCCAAGGCGCGCAACGACGTCCTCAGCCAGGCGTACGCCGACCTGCAGACCGAATATCTCAAGCTTAAGGCCTCGACGGTCAGCGAGCAGCAGATCCCCACCTCGTACGCGGCAGCAGGGCCGCCGCCTCCCGGCCTCGGGGGCTACGTGGACCCGTCAATGTCGGCCATGCACGTCGGCGGCGACCTGGACGCGTACCTCTACCCCGAGTACTCGATGTGAGAGTTTGCGCCCCCCGGGCAAAACAAAACGCAAATCCACCACTAATGCTGCTTTTGAATTGGGATTTGTGACAAGGAGTTTTGGAAGACACATTGGCGACCCAGGGTGATTAGCGAAGCAAGGCGATTATTACTTTTTTGGGGTCTTCCCCACGCCTCTTCGCGTCTTCGCGGTGGGCTGGGTGGGCACCGTTGCATTTGGGGCTTGATGCGGCCGGGCTGAATCTCGCAGCCACACGCCTGATCATTCGTCCGCTGCACGGCAGGACCACACAAACACGCACATATCGCTGGAGGATTTTGCGGGGCGCGTCAGGCGCAAGAAAAGAACAGGGAGGGACCTCGGTTTGTGAACAGAAAGGCGAAAAAAGGCGAATGAATGCTCGGCGTTCGAGGCGACGGTTCTCCTTCACACTTTCTTCTTCGGGATTTGGGAGTTCAATTTCTTTTTTTCTCTGTCTGCTGCTATCGGATTGCTTGTGGCAGTCAGGTGGGCAAGGCAAGAGTTTGCGAGGGCGCATTGGGCGGCGATGATTCGAGGATGTTCTCCCTGGGGCCGCGGACATGCTCGCGGCCCCGGGGTAACTCCCCTTTGAACAACCCCAAAGTGCTCACGTAGTACGAGCGGCTCAGGCGTCACCGGTGACTCGACACTTAATCAATCGCTTGATACCCTGCGTGATTCACTAGTGAATTGTCCTGTTGTGATCCTCTTGGCCCACTGAAACGTAGCTGCACCTGGATTACGCATGCCATCGAGAGGGATGCTTGCGTCCGTCCCCGGGGGAATCGACAGCCTGGCCATTATGTTTGCCCCTTACCAGTGCCTCCAGCATCTGCTTGGGCACCCATGCATACCTGAAAACTTTTCTCATTCGTCGCTGAGAGACTGGTCCTCCTCTTCTATGCTTTGCTGCCATCCCTCGACATTGGGGGTTTTAAGGAAAACCGTACGCGTAGACCATGTGGTTGGTGACCCGCTCCATGTTCGACCAGCTATAGCTTTGAAGGAGCACCGACATGTGGCCACGACAAGTATCCGTGTGCTACGAGAAGTGCATTGAACACTTGTATCTCCACATAAATCTCTCGGAGCAGCACCGTCTTTTGACGGCAGGTCCCATGTATATAGGCATCCAGCATTGAACTAGGCACACAAGTAGGTACGACTTTGAGGCATTAGGGCCTCTATGTGGCAACACCTTGTATATATTATTCCACCATGCCGCATTATGGGCGCCCTCGATGTGGCAAATGGGCTTCCGACCTTGGCTTCGTTCGTTCTACCATGAATTATAGCAGAGTGTGCTGTCTTTGGTAATAATGTTCTGGGTAACTTCGCTCTCTGGGAACTATGTCGTACTATTAAACATTAGCCTTAACTCACAACCATTGTTAAGTCAGAGTATTAATAGCCAGTAGTCCTAAGTGAGTCAGTCTTCTCTGTGGTAATCAAACGTCAGGTTTCCCGAATAGCAGACCCTGTTTAAGAGAATCTAAAGGTCATTCCTTTAGTCGCCATGAGATCACAGCTATTGAAACTGAATTTGTGTTGGTGCTTACTTTCTCCTGGTGTATGAAGCCTCAGAATATAACGTTAATCGACGACATTCTCTCTCTTGTTTCAGAACGTGGTGATGCTCTCTATGCGTATCGTGTTCGGCTCTGTGCGGCTAGTACGGTATGAATGGGTTCAAATATACTCCTATTAATATGTTAGAGCTTCGTGATTTTATATTCATGTCCATCTGCGTATTCATTAACAATGTATTTCTGTGGAAAGTGTCGACCTACGTACCAGCCCTCCTTGTCATCATTAAAGACTGGTAGATAACAAATTCGAGTTGTCAAGACGCTCTTGTTAGTCATACGACCATATACAAGGTCTCGATTTCCGACTTAAACAATAGAAGGTATCTCGTGGGAGTCGTTGCCAAGAACCAGGAATTTGAAGCAAGCAGCTTCACATTTTATGACAACGATACTGGATTTCCGAGACATTGAGCTGGCAATGGATTCCCCAGGAGAACTCAAATGGCCCAGGACAACCAATCGAGAAGAAAAGTGGCCAAGGCTTATGTATTATGCGCTCTTGAAAGCCGCTAGGCTTCTTTGACTGCGAATTACAACCTGGAGTCTTACTCAGCCCAAGACAATCTCCGCGCCGGCGGCCCGTGAATCTCGGCAATTTCCATCCGAGAGGTCGAGCGGAGCTTTCTCCTGCACTTTGAGGAGTAGTGATCCTTGTCACATAGCTTGAGGTGGAGGAGCGAGACAGAGCTTACGGAGTTCGGTGTGCCTGCTCGCCGCCACAAGTCGACAGAGGAATGCGCCGGTTAATACAAGTCTTGCTAACATAAATAAGACTCAATTGAACCTAGCATGACCGTTTGAGGCGGTTCAGTATACTTAAACTCTACTAAAAGTTATTAAGCGTCATCTAACACTGGGTCTTTGAGCGTTCACCAGTGTATAAAGGAACCGCGTACAGCTCACTATGTAGACGGATTAAAAACGAAACCACTTATTAAGAAGGCGCTACGGTTTCTTGCCTTGCAACACGCGACACATAAACATAAGTTGACGAACAGCGCCCTGGCGGCCAAGAACAGATTTTACATCTTTTCACAGATACCCCAACCTGCTTTGCTGCATGTTCTATGCTCAAACACTGACTTCATTCACTGTGGCGCCAGTGCCCACACCCTTCTAAACCCTCCCTGAAACTCACGAGACGGTATGAGGGGCAATAATACACTGCTTTATAGTACTCGAGATCTCGAGGGTAGGATGTGTGTATTTGGCAACTATCTAGCTATCTCCATAGCTCTGAAATCTTCCCTGTTAGGACACGTAGATACCAGTGTAGTGGTCTCCCGCACCAAACGAAACCCCTTTTCCCCATGACACAACCCTGTGCCGGGGCAGGAGTTAGAGCTGGGGCAGCTGAAGTTGGGGCAGGGACAGGCATGGTAATCCTCAGCCTTGGGCATGTTGCTCATGGTGAACTGAAGCTGAATGTTTCGGTTGCCACTGTCCGATTTGTTCGATCCCTTATTGGCTGTCTCTTCCTCCGGCTACATTGCAAGGCGCTTCTCCAAAGATGGACACAATTGAAGGATTGTGTGTAAACGCCTGGATCTGCTGGAGGTGCCCTTGGGCTGGCGCAGCGACGGGAGCTGGCTCGGGGATGGGAGTGTCTGTGGAGGGAGGAGCTTGCTCCGGGAGCCGAGGGTTGGCGAAGATTGACCGGATATTGGGGTCCCTCATGAAGTCCTCGATCATTCGACGTTGGGGGGAGTAGCCGCTGGGATCAGGAGCTGTGGTCGTAGGAGCGGGGGCAGGGTTGCGATGACGGCCACCGCGACCAGAAGGGACACGCTCGTTTAGAGGTACCGAAAGTATGGTCCCACAGACATCGATCGCAACCTAATGGAAGAACGCCGACCAATGTCTACACCCATGTCGTGAATGCTGTCGTATCCATGCTCACGTAAGGTAGCAGCATCTTGCTCAAGCTGATCACAGATCTGAGCATCAGTATCGCTACCATCATCAGCGCTATCCTCGCGGATACTACCCTCATGGTGAGAGAGGTTGCGGGTATCTGGCAAAGGCGACTGCTGAATAGGGGATGGTGCACTCTACTGTGATCTACCGGTGATGACTGCCGGTATTTCGCTCCTCTGCCTAACCCTAGGTGGTGGTAACCCAAGGGCTCTGTCTGTAATCCATTGCCATCGATCGATATGGGCTTCCGCAACCACCGTGAAGCCATGCCATCCCTCACGGGACATGGGAAAGGTAAGATTTGGCCGCTGGCCAAGTTGGAGAGTCCCCAATGCATTTCGTAGACGCAATCCATCCCTACTCGACTCTGGAAGCCGAGCTCGGAGTATTGGATTGGCCAAGTCGGCCCATATATATCCCACCATCTCCCTTAATGCTAACTGGATGATTGGAAGCATTAGTCGGTTCGCAAAGCTGCGGGTGGTGGCACCCCAAAACGCTTGTCTAAAGGAGTGGTCCGCAATATCCAGAACCGTTGTCCTTATACCAGACAACACAGTATCTCGTGTTGCCTCGGTAGGTATGCCTTCCGCGATTGGCCCTCTGGCCGTTGGTGGCGCGACGACGGCCGTGGGAGTCTGGACCTGGCATCTTTGGATTCGAATCGGCCTCCTCCAAGGATAGCGTTAGTTAAGCACATAGGTACGGCTGCTAGGGAATGGGTGTCCCAATTCGAGGGCAAACTTACCGACACTGGATGGGGATGCCTGACCAGTTCCTTTGAAGTGTGGAACCGAAAAGCAAGAAGGGAAGAAATACAGGAAAAGGGGCTAGGGTTTAAATATATTTTGGCACTGGATTCTGCCACTGCAGCAATGCGTCCGAATATTCACCACCTTCCTATACGGGATCAGATGATTCCACCTCTACCTAAGTATTGTCGCTCGAGGACAATAGGAAGGGGTGTCTCTGATTGGTCGAGGCACACAGCGTCACATACAATGCCCTGCAATCCGAATATCAGACAGCCTATGGTTTGCCAGGCTAAATAGTTTCTACAAAACTGCGGGCTGGATGCTAAGCATGTGACTCACAATCAAGAAGAGTCTTTCTCGGGGGTTTGCTACGCGGCCACAGCATCTATGCACCCAGGTAGTAAGTAAGCAGCGCTCAATGCTCAAGCTCCCATGAAATGACCGTCTCCAGGCCAAGATCCTAAGATCCTAAGCTACTCTCCTACCTCTCAACCTCCTTCCTCTTGAATTCCTACCTCCTGTTCTTCCTCCTACAGGATAACCTCCTATGGTATAATGTCTTTTTTTGAAGAATGTGGCTGTATTACTGTAGTAACGTATGTGAAGTCCAAGGCTGTATGCTACCCTCACACATTTTACGGCACTTTGCCCATCCACTCCTGGCCCCTTGGTGAGATTGGGCTGTGAGCTGAGAGACTGGCAACCTTGGATGAACGATACTTTCACAAAGTCCAGTGAGCACAATTAGTTGCCGTTGAGTGTCCTCTGTTTCATCAGCCGAGAGCGCTTGATAGCCGGACACGTTGCTGTTGCCTAGCTCGGAATTGCAATAGTAATCCAAGTCCCGGTCCAGATCTCGCATGGGCGCAAGCTAATGTGTCGTAATGCAAGATGCGTTTACTCAGTCTGACCTCAGGCAGCCATGTGTTCAGGCGACTACTGAGACAGTATGGCCAGACATGTAATAGGAAATCTGTTGCTATCACACCAAAATCGGAATGACATGCAAATGAAGCACAACTGGAAATGGAGCTGACAACTTAGCTTTTCTGGCAGCCATGAGCTTTGAAGACCCACGGATAGCGGGCAATCGATTTCACTTGCAGAAAGACCCTGAGTGGCTTTTTTGTAATCCGGACTCCTCCGCGACTCCAGTCAAGAACGACCTGTAACGTGTGAATGTTTTGTGGTAGACAGAAATCATTAGCCTTTTCATCCCAGCCATTGGTCTCATGCAGTGGAGACCGTTTTGCTAGAAGACCTAAAGTTCTGGTCTGGACCAATATCACAGACTGATAACTTCAACTCACGAAACGCAGCTTGTGTAAATTCGCTGGTCTCCCCGATAAGAGCTAGGCGAACTATAATTTGGCGAAACCTCGGCTTCACACTCAGCAGTAGGGTCAGATTAGTCTAATCAATATTTCCACCCAAATAACCCATGGGAATAGATATTGGTATTTGATAAAGGCTCCTTGGGCATTCTTCTGGTAGGGAAATGGCGGTGATGCAAGGTCACACACATTATTTGCGTACCAGATTCGAGATGGAAAACAAACAGACCGTGCATGGGGATCTTGGACCTGAAGAGTTTGCGAAGCTGAGGAGACTGGCAGGGCAGACTCTCTGGCCCTAGAGCCATGGATACAATAGTTCCGATACCAGACCATGATGGCTATCCTCTGAGAACGAAAAAGGTTCCAGGTGACTGGTTGGAAAAGTCAAGTGAAGCCAGACAAGTCCTGATTCCAGAAGCGAAACGAAGGCAGACTCGCGAATGGATATGACAACTATCAGACTATGTCGTAATCGAGCCGTGTGGGAGTACGAAGATTCTTCATAATGACGGGGTGGGGGGTGTGCCACTCTGAGTATATGAAACAATGCTGCCTCCCGCTTGGCCGTTTGAGAAGACCTAGGAGCCAGAGTACTTCTCAGGCAATCCTGGGGTCAAAGACTTCCATCCCAATCGACTAAATCCCATACTCTTCCAGCCCACTTGGGCTGACTCACAGCAGCTGATGGCCTCTAGCGCGCTTGAGTGTCAAGCGATGGCAGCCTGTCATTCGAGTGCCCAGCACACCAGCTCAGAGCGCCCGTGTGTGGCGATCCAGCGGGGACTTCCATTTCGAACAGGTGAGTTCTGCCGTGTGTCGACAACGCCACTGGGTTCCTTAGGCCTACGGCCACGCCGTTGATCGAAGACCAGCTGACCAGAATCTAGGACTTTGGGACTTATGGATGCGTCAACCGTGAAATAGGGCACTCGCCATGGGTATAAAGGGCGCTTCATGCCGACGAGTATCTTTGCTGCACAGAAGATTCTGCGCCGTCCTCCCACATTTCTCCAAATGAAATGGGATGACAGAAGCTGATGCTCCTAGGGCCCAGTGTCCCGTGTCCGCCTGCCATTGGCAGCTTGGAACAGGTCACACCAGCCTCTTCACAGAACAAGATCTCTTTCGGAAGAAGAAAGTTTCCAAGTTTTTCCAGTCAGCAAGGGAAAAGGTGTTGATATCAAAATGATTTGGAGAGCGTATATTAGTGTCTCCTCTATCGTTTGTGTTCATATCGCTGACATTCTGAGACAGCGGCTAGACACTCCCTCCATCTGAGGAGTCGGGGGCGGCTTGATCTGTACATGTTCGCAAGCTGAATTTGCAAGCCATCGCCCCCAAATCCGGTCTTCTGCATGGATATCAGCCACTGCATGTAGGTGTAGAACACCACCAATGACCCCATCGACCCCCCACTTTACCGTGCATAGGAGCGGCTTGGGCACTTCCGTCATGGCTGGTTCATTATCTTGTAGGGCGTCGGAACGCCCACCATGATGCGGTACTACGCCCAAAGAGGCATGCGTGTCTCTTGAGATGAGGGGCTCTGCTCTCATCCGGCGGCTGGCTTGCCTGGGCGCTGAGTGATGCGCAGCAGTCACGATGGTTTGCTGCGGTGAGATCGAGACTGTGTGCTGTCTATTGGGGGCCTGTTTTGGGGGCGCTTCGGGTTGATCATATTCTGCTTCACTCATATGGTTTAGGACCCCATCATTAGTCTACGAGACGCAGCTGTCATTATTTATGGATTTGTATTTTCAGCTCTGGGGGCTGTATTGGCGAATGTTATAACAGCGGCCTGTCGCTCTAATTCATTCCAGTTTTCAATGGAAGATGCTTTCTCCCTACATTGCCACGAATGCTGAACCTACCGATTCTTGTTTCTCGAGAGCCTGCCGCCGATCCTACCGGCTGCTTCGTGGCAGCCACCGAGACTATCTGAGCCGAGCCGAGCACTGCCAACGCGATGGACCGGCCTTGAGGCTCTGCTTCCATAACCGGATTACTTGACCGAAACCAAGAAGCAACACTGCAACTATCGGAACAGTGACTAAGGTTTCCCAGGCTGCGACTCGGAGTTCCATCACCCAAGCACATTGGCATTGCCCCCTTCGTCCCTCCAATGACCCTACCGGCTCGAAGAGACCGGGTGCCCTTCCGATGGACCCTACGCCCTTCGATCTCATACCATGCTATGCTAACTGTTTGTTGCGGTATAGTACCACCGGAACTGTCTCCCCGATACTCCCCGTGAGCCGAACCAGCACCCTTTCGCGGCCCATTGCGAACCGTGACCCTGCCACCCCGACGACACTGGCAGTCGATCGTTTACAACTTGCCTTTTTTCCACATCTCTGTTTCGACCCTGCATAGTGCTTAAGTTCTCTATGTGCCCTCATGATGCTCATACTTCATGGTCCCGTGGAGGATTCATTGGGTTCTCCTCACCCAAGGAGTTGGCCCTTCATGCAGGGCCAGTCCCTTCTCGACTTCCTCAGGCAAAAAGTGCTGCTAGGCAGATTGCGGGTGCATCCAGTGCATGGATGAGGCGAAAATTACGACGCCGGTTGCATCTTGGGCCTGCGAGCCTTGCGAACCCTGAAGGGTGATGGAGTTCGACAACATGGAACCGGGTCACCAGATCAAGCTTGGAACAACGGCCCTTGGAAGTGCAGGGAGCCTATGCCAAAGTTATCTATAAACAATGAACTGATTCCTTTGGAGATGTTTAAAAATATTTCCAAGAACCTTGTACACGCTCGAGGATCCCGGCAACTTTAGGCTCGGCCTCGATCCCCGCAGTTCCACAGCCTCGTGTCGAAGAAGCAATCGATGGATTTGCAAGCAAACATGACTTATCAACATCAAGGCTTCGACAGCCCAAGTGGAGCTCCGGCACAGCATTCAACATTTTCACCAGAGTATGATAAGCGTGGCCAACATGTCGCGAGCTGCCTGTATGTTTCCTGGCTGGGTCCCGTGCCTGAGTAATGATTGACGGACGCATAGGTTCAGCAACCGTGTCTTCGAGCCCTGGCCCAATCAACACCTGAAATTCACTCTTATGGAATATTACATCTGGCTAAATAAGAAAAAGCCCTCTCCGGGTCCGCCTGACAGTTGGAAATGTCTTCTCCCAGGTTGCGACGGACGGTTTTCCACATTCGATGACGCAATCACTCACCTTGACGTTTGCGAGCATCTCAAGGCGACGACAAGGCAGTATAGCTGCCCCTGCTGTCAGGCAGATGTCCGAGTGCCCCCGATAAGTCATGGAAACAAGATTAGGTTGAACTTCAAGAAAAGCTTGGAAACTATCCTAGGCCGCTCTTCCTCTGCTGGATCTTCGCCAGTAGCATCCCCTATATCGGACGCCGGCTCTTCTCAGGAGAGATATCAAGCGGCGCCGATGCCAAATGCGGCTGATCTCATCAAGTCCAGTACCCACGCACCCAGCTCTCTCGTTCAGCACAACAGAAATGTTTTCATCGATCCAATAATCACACAATCTCTTTCAGAGAAAATCTACGTGGCGTCGTCCAATGATTCTTTCCCAAGTTCTACAACTACCAACTCACCATACGGAAGTGGATTCTACAGCCCTGACTCAGCGCAGGGGCCCTCATCGGCCTCTTCTACGTCTCAACCTGCGTTGTCTCCCTCGCAATTCTCATGGTTAGAACTGCCGTGCCGCGATGACCCCAATCTGTTTCTGTGTGCCAGCAACACGCAAACACCCTGCAATGTTCAACATTTTGGTGGCTTTCCTTACCAATCGACATCATTCGAGCTTCCAGTGCATGCGTTCTCGCCAGACATCACAAACATGCAACTGGATGGAAAAAGCATGGAGGCAATGATGACTTACCCTCTGTTGGGCAGTAATACCAACATCAACCACGATGATGTCGGAAACTTTGTTCAGGAACAAGGACAGTGGGTTCAACAAGAAGCCCACATGTTCGTCGCCGAACTGCCCGTCGACCTATCCCAAGAGCACTACCCCATTCTGGAACTCGCTTCCGGGGCCGATATATCCCCCGATCTGTCATCCCCGACCTCTACCGATATATCCAGGGCAGATACGCTTGTGGGGAGCGAGGGCAACCTCTCTCCCACCACCACCGACAGCCAGTCTTTCAAGTGCCGAGAATGCCTGTGGGTACCGGACATGAAAGGCAACAGGTCGTTAATGAAGCTGAAGCAGGCCGTCGAGAAGCACTTCAAGCGCAACCACAGGAGCAAGGACTACCACTGCCCGGTCTGCAACCAGTCCTTCAGGAACCGGCCGGACAACGTCAAGCCCCATGTAGTCAGGAAGCATCCAGACATGCTCGCGAAGCTCTACCCGCCGAAGGCGATGGCGCAGGACGGGTTCCAGGACGACAAGGTTACCAAGAGGAATGGGAGGGGCTTGCGGCCCCAACGGGTCTGACGCATCTTGCGCAGCCGAAGAAATTGCAGTGGAGCGTCCTCTTGTGTACCGTCCGGGACGTGGCGCTCCTGGATGCTCGGGGAGGATCCCATGGCTTTCGACGATTTCACGATCTATGGCTACTTATCTCCTTGGTTGACTATTCTGTTTGTCATGCTGGATCATTTCAACTTTCTCACGTCTTCCTAGTCTTTCATAGCTTCTAATCCACAATTGCCAAGCAATCAATTCCGGTGATGCTGTTTGTTGCTTACCAACTTCGTGGCGGCGAATAGGGGGGGGGGGGCTCGCGTTATTTGAAGGGTGCGTTTTGGTCCTTCTGTAGTTATCTTGTGGCCAACACGCCCACTCCAACTACAAACATCGCACGTTTTGCCAGTCCCAGTTGACCTTGCCACAGACTTGGGTAGATACGCAGGCTGTTGTTTGAAACACCACTCCTACTTGGCCTTCTCATACCTGCACCATATAGGTCGCTCCCAAACGAAACTGGACTGATATGTGGCCGGTGAACTATTGTTCGTCGTGATTTCCCGTCGTGATTATTGAGAGGAAAAACCAATATAGCTGTAGCCTGTCAGAATAAAACAGCGCCCGCGGACAACTTGGAGAGCAAGAGGCGCTCATGAAGAATTGGCTAAGGCCATAGATGGTATACAAGGTTCCAATCTCGTACGCAACCATAGGCTGTGGTAAAGTCAAGGGCTGGGTTCGAAGGGGACGGGGACTGAGTCTGCCTAATATGAGGCTTCGTGGGAACTAGTTGTAACTAATTGAGCATTTGAATTAGCAAATATTTCCATCCGACACATATTTCCATAGAATTACGTGGCACAGAAGAAGATTTGTCCATACCAGACTAATACTGCTTCTGCAAAGTCGTGTTGACCAGTATCGGTGTGTTGAATAGAAGAGAAGTCTGGATGCTCCAATCAGCCACAACAGAGCGCATGTGTTCTTCCAAATTGAAAGGCATACGAAGTCCCGATGAGAATCACTCTACTCCGGGCAGTAGTAACAGGTGACAAATTTAGGTGAAATTTAGAGGCAAGAAGAAATTTGAACGGTCTTGCCGAGCAAACTTGATCCTACCTTAGGTTCAGCGACTTCGTCGTTCCTATCGGACGCGAAGCTGGGACGGGACTTGGGCCATGGAGGGTGGGCTCATTCTATTTTGCCTGTTCCTAAATCAGACAAAACTGCGATGTGTTTGAAGTCCCCTGAATATTTGTGTACAGACGCGCTCCTCCTGATGCCCTTGAACCGCCTGATCATGCCTGCCTCCAGGTCAAGCAGGTGAACCCCAATCAATGGTGTACAATGAATGCATGATGCCCTCCCTGACACAAAAGGTAGAGACATGAGTCCAGCGGCAGCCTCAGGAGAAGGGAAAACTCTGCGTTGGGGCCGCAACCTGCGCCTCAAACATGTTCGGTGAGTGCTGTTTTGTTTTGGACGCATCGAAACACCGAGGGGACCCGAGGTTGAAAGATAGAGCCCCGTCCCTGGTCCACGAATCAGCGGCCCCACCCTGAATCAACCCTCTCGACTAGTCCAGACGACTCAGCCATTCAGCAGGGGAAGAATTACCGGATTAAGTGAGCCTTGCACTGGCCTCCTGGATCTTGAGCGTCAGGTTGAGACGATGACAAAGAGGGGTGGCCGGAAACCACGTCGTTGAGATCGTGTGCTGCAGACGGGACGAGGTGGAAACAACGCACGGGGGCGGCGTTGAGCCCACCCGGGTTACATTGTCCCCGCTGCTACGGAGTTATGCCATCCATATTGTTTTGCTGAGACGAGAGAAGAGTCGGGATGAAGTCGCTGGAGGTGCTGGTGATTTGGCCAGAGAGTGCCGTGGAAGAGGGATCAGCAGTGGCCAAGCCTCTCGACATGTCTTGGTAGAAGCTTGATCGGTCTTGGGTCGCCTCTGGCGTTCCTCGGCACGCGTGGTACAGTACTTGGGACGCAAGAGAGTGTGCACAGGCATGTCCACCGGGGGGAATTTGGAAGCAGGACGCTCCTTGTTTCCAATCCCGATTACGATTGCACTGACGAGATTCAAACGTTTATCTTGGCGGCAAACACTGATCCGCAGGTCAGGTAACTGCGGGGAGCGCACATGTTTTTTGAGTTCCCTAAGTGAACAAGATGTGTGATGGGATTAGTTCCGGATATCGAAGGCACCGATGCTTATCGAAATGCAGCTTGCCTTGCCGTGCGCTTAATTTGTCACTGGGCACATGCAGTGTGGCGCCATGCTTTTCTTCCTTGGGTTGCTTCGCGCTTGAGAAGACAGGATCTGTCATGTGGTATAAAGAGACGAATCATGGCTGGTGGCCAGGAACCGAGTTAGTCGCGAGCCGCAGACGGGGGCCACAAGTGCATGACGAGGAGGCGGCAGCAAGTATCTAGGTAGGAGGAGTTGTGTTCAGGCATAGGCGCCATGTTGCAGGAGACGTGACCGGCGGTGTTTGACATGATCTGCTCGACCCCAGGCAGATCAGGGTGTCGGTTGCCGTTTGGGTTTGGGTTAGGCGAGGAGCCGATTGGGAGCCGAATGGGCAGGTTCTCGACTTGCTGGGTGGGAAGGCACCAAGGCCACATGCAGGCAAGGCTGGGCTGGACGGATACACAGTAGAGGAGGAAGGGGAGAGGCAGCAGGAGAAGAAGAGCCGGCTGCGCCCCACTGGCCCCGGCCACTCCTTCCCTTCCCTTGCTGTGTACCCCTGCCAACCCCCGTCTCTGTGGACCGAATCCCAGTGCGGCTCAAATGCTTAAACAGACCTCGTTTCACCTGATCAGCAAATCGCAAGCGCTCTCTGACCCCCTTTCACTCCGTACCTGGGATGTGCCCTCAAAACATGACTGCCCTCGACCCTTGACCCGAGTGTTCCTGACGAGCAGTGCTCCTTGCACCCAACAACCTGCCGCCGCGATCGCAACCAAATCTGCCTTGCATGACGAGCGGCAGCCCCTGTAGAGCACGCGCCGATCATCCTCCCACTTTCCCGACTCCCGAGCCTAGTGACGACAGGCCTCACCCCTTTGCGCCGCCGGGAGATGCACGCACCAAACCACCTGTTCCTCGACAGACAACCAATCGCAACACGAAATGTGCCCTTGCAGCGTGGATCTGCAGCCACTCCCGTTACCTGCAGGCATGGCGGGCTGGGCCTCTCCCGGCTCCGTGCCCGGGCTAACAGCCACACTGCCTCAACTCCATCGTCGGATCATTGCTTCACCTGATCTCTGAGAATCCAGAGCACCTCGAGTCCGAACTCTTTGCATGGCAACTTGGCGCCCAGAGTACCAAGCCTGTCAAGCATCGCCAAGATGCAGGCCAAGCTGTACCAAGACGGTTGGCATCCGAAATCTCTATAAGATTCACGGGGCCATGGCCTCCTACCGCTCCAGTTTTCCTCTCTCATCATCATCAGCAGCTTCTTCAGTCGTCTAATCAGTCTCTCTCATCACCAGCCCTTCTTTGTACCAGAGCCCGGAGCTCCAAGTTTCTATTTACAGCCGTCTTCACTTCAGCCATCTCTTTCACCTCATAAACAAGTCTTTCGGTCTAAATACCAACCACAAAACCAGACACAATGCAGTACTCAAGCGCCATCCTCATCGCGGCCTACGCTGCCACCAATGTCTTCGCCCACGGTGTCGTCTCCGCCGTCCAGGGTGCCAACGGTGTGAACCTGCCCGGTCTCTCCGTCGCCGATGGCACTCCCCGTGACTGTGCCTCTCCCCGGTGTGGCTCCGAGGCCGACACCTCCATCATCCGTGATAAGGAGCTCGGCACCTCCAAGGCCACTGCTCTGGGCCGCACCAACGGCGGTGGCCCCGTCGACGCCGCTAAGATGGTGAGCCTCTTCATGGACGGCGCCGGTGGCAACACCTCGTCCGTCAAGGCTGCCCGTGAGCTCCACGAGGCCGCCCTCGCCCGCCGTGTCAACCTGCCCCGTGCTGCCAACGGCGGCACCAAGACCCCCAAGGGCACACAGGAGACTGCCGTCAAGGCCGCCACTGGTATGGCCGCCGCCCAAGGTCTGCCCACCACTCAGGATGATGGCACCCTGCAGATGACCTTCCACCAGGTCAACCAGGACGGTGCCGGTCCCCTGACCGCCGCCATCGACGCCACCTCGGGCGGCACTGACCCCGCTGCCTTCAAGGACGCCCAGATGACCCAGGACGTTCCCGGCATCGGCATCGGTGGTCTGTCCGGCGCCGCCACCATGGACTTCCCCATCGCCGTGCAAATGCCCGCTGGCATGACCTGCTCCGGCTCCGTCGGTGGCGCCCAGAACGTCTGCATTGCCCGCATGCAGAACTCCGCCCTCGCCGGCCCCTTCGGTGGCTCCGTCGCCTTCACACAGAGCGCCGCTGCCAAGAAGAGGGCTATCGAGTACAACCTCGCCAAGCGCAGGTTCGCCCGTGCCCTCAAGACTGAGGAGTAAATTTGGCATTGAATATGTCAGAGCCCAAAAGCGAGGCACACACGATACCCTGGTCAATTTGGATGAGAGGGTTGGTTGGTTGAGCACTCTGGAGGCGTAGCTGATCTGGATCAGTCGTCCTCTTGTTTTCTCTTTCAATTCGTTTTGCATTATTATACCACATTCTTTAGGCGCCGGCTGGGACAGCTGAAAAGGATAATATGGGGAGCTGTATATAGATAGAAAGCTGTAAATTGATGACATTCATTAAAACATTGGCGCCGTTGTGAACGTGATGTGACCGTTCTGACACTGAAGTAACAGGATTGAATTCGAAGTCATCAGAAGTACACTGTCGCTCCTGACCTTCTTTTTACTGTCCTTTTAGAGCCAGTTTCATGGTGTTCTGAGCCGTGCAGGAACCCAAACTGTGCGATCAACAAGTCGATTCTCGTTTTTTCCAATGTGTGTTTCTGTCTGGACAAGAATGTTAAATGGGTTCAAAAGTTCATATCAAATCCGTTTAGTGCTGCATCAAATCTACAAGATGAGTCTAAGCGCTGGTATAAGTGTGTTATAGAGTTGGGTCAGTGTATTATAAATCTCCGTCATAACCTTGTTCGAAACATTCAAGGCCGCCCAGCCGCCCAGCCGCCCACAATTGAACATCTGCCAGTGGATCCTGTGTTCCTTTTCTCGGTGGTAAGTTGTGGGAATAAGACAGTCATGTATCAGATATTTCTCACATGTGTCACTTGATATGACTATGGAGCTCGCGTTTTGTTGAAATTCGAGGAATTTGAGATATCTACATAGGTAGCAGACATTGTGGAGCCATGTAATGAGTGTAAGTCCAAAATGGGGTTCAAGGTTTGGGGGGAGGGTGTCCCTCTCCCGTAGAACCCGAACCCTTCAGATACCCATGCAGCTTACCTTTCGTTGAATACTTTGCCCCTGAGCAGCTGGGCGGCTGAGCAGTGTCCGAGTCAGGGTCCACCAGCTGTGTGAATGTGAACCCCGCAATCCGGGAACTGCTCCGTACCTCGTATACCTGCGTACCTGCGTAGACCAACCACCTTTTATGTGGACTGAACTCAACACTGTCAATTGATCTGTACAAGGAACTGTTACTGCTGTTTCAGTGACTGCATCTTCATTATTTGCTGTGAAATTCTCAAGTGGCTGCCTTGATTACACGCTGTCTATCTGCAGATCAGCCGAGCGTCCTCGTGGCTGAAGCGAGTGCAGATCAGCCGTTATACGGATCGCGCCTACGTCACAGCGAAGCTCCCTGCTCATTACCGCAGCTCCTCCACTGCGACAGACCACGCAGACGGGCTCAGCCACCAGGATAATAATAAAGAGAGCCGTGCAAGCTCCATCCATCATCATCTCGCCCCAGATAAACCAGTGACGAAACTCCCTCCATCCCTCCCTTCCACCACCCTTGCCTACCTTCACAAAACACCAACCCAGCACCAAAACCAGCCATGGAGACATTCGGATCTCTCAAGCGTCGGACCACCGACCTGATGGCCCAGGCCCAGGGCCAAGTGGGCAACATCCCCAGACCAAACCTCCCCGGCATGCCGGCCATGCCAGCCATGCCAGCAATGCCAGCGATGCCCTCGATGCCCGCCAACTTCCCCAATCTATCCGACCTCTCGTCCAGGCTCCCAAAGATGCCAGCCTTCCCATATGGCGCCGCACACCCGGGCACGCCCACACAGAAGGCCACCTGGGAGCGCATCGACGTCCCCCCGATGCCGCGGTCATCCCACTCGATCAACGTCGTCGGCGGCAGCGCCTACATCTTCGGCGGCGAGATCCGGCCCCGCAAGCCCGTCGACAACGACATGCACATCATCAACCTGCCCTTTAGCAGCGCCGGCGCCGATTACTACGCCGTCAAGCCCAAGGCCGCCCCCAAGCAAGAGGTGCCCCCGGTCCCCACTGTCATCGCTCCCAGCGACGACGGCCACGACGACAGCAAGGAGAAGGACCTGGCTGAGGTCCCCCTCGGCACCTCGGCCGAGAGGTCCGACGACGTCGTGACCGGGTCGGAGAACATCGCCGACGGCCCGGACCCCAGCAGCTCCAAGGGCAAGGGCCTCGCCCACGCAGACATCGACCGCTCGTCCCTGGGCGACGTGCCCTGCCCCCGCGTTGGACACGCCACGGCCGTCATCGGGAACCGTATCTTCCTCGTTGGCGGTCGCGGCGGCCCTGATCTCACGCCTTTGGAGGAGCACGGCCGGGTCTGGGTGTTCGACACCAAGACGCACCTGTGGAGCTACCTCGACCCCCTCCTCCCTGCGGCGGGCCCCATATCCCCCGCCTTCGCCGACAAGAGGCACCACTACCCCGCGGCGCGAAGCTACCACTCGGCAGTCGGCATGGACCAGCCGCGGGACTTTGATACAAGGAGGGATACGAAGGCCGCCACGTGGGCCGAGTGGGCGCAGGGCGACAACCCCGCCGTGGGCCAGGTCGCCAACAACAGCCGGGACGAGGACGACGACGGGTACGGCACAGTTATCGTGCACGGCGGGTGCTTCGCCGAGGGCAGGGCCAACGACACCTGGGCCTTCGACGTGCGCTCGAGGGTGTGGCAGGAGCTCCCCTCGGCGCCGGGCAAGCCGCGCGGGGGCACGAGCCTCGGCATCGCGGGGGGCAGGCTCTGGAGGTTCGGCGGCTTCAACGGCGAGGGCGAGGAGGGCGGCCAGCTGGACTACCTCGAGCTCGGCGTCGACACCTTCGAGAACGTCAGCAGCGAGCGGGACGTCGTCCTCAGCGCCAAGGGCCAGTGGAAGAGCGTCTTCCCGGAGCTCGCCGACAGCCCCGCCGCGCCCCTCGTCGCGGCCGCAGAGGAGAACGCGGCCGCCGGCGAGGACAAGGACGAGGCTGCCAGCGTGCCCCTCAAGGCCGAGGCGGTCAACCCGCACTGGCCCGGCAACCGCAGCGTCGCGGGCATGCAGACCGTCACGATCGGCGGAGCCGGCGGCAGGGAGTACCTGATCCTGCTCCTGGGCGAGCGGGACCCCAGCGACGCGGGCCACGAGGCCGCCGGCAAGTTCTGGGACGACATCTGGGCGTACGAGCTGCCCCGGGCCACCGCCGCCTCGTCCGTCATGGGCATGTTCGGCAGGGGCAGGAGCGCCAGCAAGGGCCAGGAGAGGCCCGTCGAGGGCAAGTGGTTCCGCGTCGAGACGGAGGCGTACGACGAGGACGACGCCGCCGCGGCGCCGGGCCCCGGCCCGAGGGGCTGGTTCGCCACGGCCCACATGGGCCAGCTCGAGGAGAGGGGTATTGTTGTATGGGGCGGGCTTGACGGTGCTAACAAGAGGTTGGGAGACGGCTGGATCCTGAGGCTGGGTGCGGAGAAGAGGGAGTCTTGAACGGTCGGGGCTTTTGACGAGCTCGGCTTATTTGATTTATTTCATGCCTCGGAACAGGGGTTGGCGTTTCTTGCATTAACGGACGAGGGTTTCTGAGATCACATTGTCTCGAGAAAAGATAGCACTGCTGCCGGGCCAAAATTGTCTCACAAAGGTCTTGATATGACGCGCAATACAAATTCATATGTACAACCAGCAGTGCTCTGCTCTCTTTGATGTCTTTTCCCCCGTCCCCGTCCATAGATCGCCCACACGCCGTCTGTCTACCGTTCTACTCTCGATCCCGCCAATCTCGATGATGAGACCATCACGTTTCGTGAAGTTCAGACGTGAAGAGACCCACTCCCACCTAGTAATCCCCCAATCACAGATCTGACCTCGTGACCTCGGTCCCGTAGGGCTCGCTCAGCAGCGTGGTCTGCCCGGCGCTGTTCTCGCACGTCTGTCGGCCGGTCATTGGGCCCGGCTTGGGGATCTTGCTCACGTCGCCCGCGCTCTCCCTCAATGCGGTCAGCAGGGACCGTGTGGTCTCGGGCGTCAGGTCCTCGTAGTAGTCGTCGTTGATCTGCACCATGGGCGCGTTGACGCAGGCACCCAGGCACTCGACCTCGATGAAGGTGAAGAGCCCGTCCTTCGTCGTCTGGCCCGCCTTGATGCCTAGGCTCTCCTCGATCGTCTTGACGATCGAGTCGGAGCCGCAGCCGCCGAGCTGGCAGGGTGTCTGTGCGCGTTTGGGTTCCATGTCAGCGTTGGTGCTCTATGTTCTTGCTGCGACCTCCTCTTGTGTGGTCTTGTGGCTTGGTTCCCTCTCTTCCTTATCCCTTTCCGCCATGTCCCTAGGTCTGCTTAAACATCAAGGCAGGAATGACAGCGGGCTTACCGTAGTGCAGGCTTGGACGAAGAACTTGCCAACCGGCGTCCTGTTGTACATGGTATAGAAGGAGGCGACCTCGTAGACTCGCATGGGGGGCATATCAAGGAGGCGGGCGACCTCGTTCATGACGCTGATGCTCGTAAAGCCGTGCTGGCGCTGGCCGAGGTCCAGGATGGGCATGACTGCGGCCTTCTTGTATTGTGGTGGGTACCGCTTGAGGATCTCGGCGATGACGGCTTCATTCTTGGCGGTAAATTTGAAGGGGATGCTGGGGTTGTTGTCGGGTGTGTTTCGGTGCTGTTGCGATGAGAGGCCCGGTTAGCTTCTGCACACTGTCTCTCGACGGCAGTCCATGAGGGTTCCCGCGCCGAGGGGGAGTGGTGACGGCAGGACACGGAGGAGGGTCTCGGGTGGCACGTACGACCATGAGCGAGTCGCTCGGTCTTGAGGTTGTGACGGAAAATGCGCGAGTCTGTGGCCTTGCCGAGCTCCTTGCGGAGCGGACGGCCGTTCTGAATGCTAGGGGGGCGATTTTGCTTGCCATGGTGGGCTGTGGAGAGATCAATGGCTGGAAGTTGGTGCTGCTGTCGCTGCCCTGAAAGTGATGCCGTCAAACATTTGGAGCTTCCCGACGGCTCAGACACGGCTTACCTAATCTAGTTTGCTCAGCCTGGTTACGGCCTCTATGATTGGTTGGAAGCCTAACCCACCCCCATGCTGAGGTACCGAGGTGCTCGATGCGATGGTTCAGCCAGCTTAATAAGACAGTGTGTGGACCGATTGGAATTGCAACAGTCTTACCAGATCAATACATGAGATGAAATCCGCTTTCCTTTGCCATTGTAACAGTGACGGGTAGCCGTCCTTCAACATAATCCTCTCTTATTTGCATAAGTTCTGGCAGAGCACTATGTGGTGCATTGCCAAGATCGGGAGCCCTGAAGATGAAGGGCATGATGTCCTTGTTATACTCCTTGTACTTTTTGGTTATTGCAGAGCCATGGCACGAATCGCTTTGTGCTCAGATACTTACATCATCCTTGCTCATGAACTAACTGTTCACTATCATTGCTTCCTTAGCAATGTGTCAGTGAGCTGATATTGGGTCATCTCAGTCTCGGTTGCCACATACTGTGTTTTACGGCATGGGATTTCCACTGTAGGCCAAACCCATGAAGAGAGCCGATAATTCTCATTCAATTACACACACGACTCTGGGATAGCCTCCCACAGGATAAATCCCTGTCTTTGACTTTGGGAACAGCAAGCGCCTTAGACCTCCATACAATACAGCATCCAATTCCACGGACAGGAGGATTGTCCGCAACGCCGCAGACTTGTATTTCGTTAACCAGTTACTGAAAACGAAGAGACTGAGAGTGGCTTGGTAAGACGATGGAGGAATTATGGCTCCAGATATGACACTGGCCGAATTCGAGGGGCCGTAGTCCAGATCGTCCTACACGTCGAGTAACTTGAAGACCTTGGGCATCAAGAGGGACGAAGGCTCTCGGAGCCATATCTGAGCACCGTGACGCATAGTGAAGGCTGTTGGCAATCTCCCAGTGGAGGGATTCTGAGACTCTTTCTCGCAGGCTGAGACGGCCCGGTCTGCCATTTCCTCGCTTATGACCGTTGGTTCCGCTCGAGGTCCCCAGGTCATTGCCTGTAACGTCGATTCACAGGCCGAACAACCGTTCCCAACGGCTGTAAAATCCTATGACCCACTGTACTACAGCTTCAAGTAGAATATCGATATCGACCCATTCGGTTCTGTCGTCGAAGTTGATAGAGATCGTATGGCCGAAGCATGGACTTGCGAAAACCTAAAGAAAGCTGGCAAGAGGAACCCTGCCGTCCCATTCAAGAAAGCATGGGCCGTCTGGAGAAGGAAATTGATTGGGCCAATTAGCTGGCTCAGCCTGAGCGCACCAGTTCAGAAGATCATCTTCGAGCGGCCGGCACAGCCAGGTTGGCTTGAGAACACAACTACCCAACAGCGAGTGGACTCGACTTTGTGTTCCCGGCACAGGGAATGGACGTCCGGGTAAGACGCCAAGCTATCACAAATAAGCTTTGATATTGAGCATTGAAAATTAGATGACTATGTCTTCGTATCTAATTACAGTGACTGGGCCTGGTTTCGCTGGATGGAGTCTGATTGCTTGGACTATGTACTGCAATTTGTAGTCAGATGGGAGTATCCCAACCTGCTTGGCAGCTCCGAGCACCCAAAAATCACTGGGAAACTTTCTATCGCGCCTCGCCTGTGGCGTGTTCTCCCCATGATTCTCGCCTTTCGAACGAACTTTCTATTTTCGCATATACAACCCCCTCGCCGCCTGGGCGTCTGACTGTTATCAGATGGGAGGAGTGGTGCCTCTGCCGCCGCGAACATTGTCCCGTCATCCGAATTCCTGGAGCAAACACTCACAGACTCACCAGGGCACTTGAGTCCACCTCAGATGCTCGACCTCGCATTCTTCACGAGGCTGACGATAGCCACAACATCGGTCTAACGTACCGAATTCTCCGATCGAGATGCGGCGCTTGGTCAGTACAAACTGTGGAGACATCGTATTTCGAAGCCAAGGGGCCTGTGAGATGGATTAAGGCCGCTCGCAATTCATAAACTATGTATGGTGATATCATCTACTGCCGGCGCTTCCATCCATTCAGTTTAATCTGGGGAGGTGACACGAACCAAATATTTTGGTCCACTGAGTGCCGACGCATTGTCCCCGCTGAGAAACAGCGGCAGTGACAGACTTACCAAGGGGTGCCGCCGCAATATCTATAGATGCCAGGGCTGTGAACCGCTTACTAGTGTCTGGCTCCAAGACACCCTCGTGGGTCACGTTTCAAATATGGGCCGGAGCAGAACTAGACGAGTGCCGTGTTCTAGAAGATTTTAATAGAAACGCCGACAGGTTGAGGTGAGACGAACCACGGATCACAACGAACGGCTCCCACTCTTCGCCATCTAAGGCAATGTTCTCGAAACCAAGATCCGGCTTTCGGCATGCAATCAACAATATGCGGCACTCTTGTCCCGGGCGGCTGGGGACGGTAAGTACGGGAGGCGTCCCGTCGTACAACAACACATGGGTCACCGCCCCGGCACGTTTTCCGTGACAGATGCAAAAGTAATTGAAATCTCTTATTGGCGTGTAAGCTTCCATCACCTGAGGCGGCCATTTAATCTGCGATGTGCTAGGCGCACGGCGCACGCGTGACCAAGGTCCAGCACTGCGGCTAAATTGCCCCCGGGTTCCCCCTTTCCCTTTTCGGCCAGCGGAGGACGGCCGCCCCAATATCACTTCGAATTAAGGGAGTGAAACACCAACATAGAGGACGGCTCGCTCTTGGCATACTTTGCATCTGATATGTGAGGACTCGCGCGTGTAACGTGATTGGTGATGGGCCAGGGCACTGGGCGATCATCGCCATACCAGTTCATCTACATCAGCCGTGCCGAGATCTGCCAGAACCAAACATGTAGATGGTGGAGATTCCTACGCCTCTCATGATTGCTGGGTGAAAGCCATAGCGTGGCACTATAGATTAAAAGGTCGAGGCTGGTGTCGGCCCGTAGGCAAGGTCTCCGAGAGGTTGACGGGGCTCTTCGCTGCTGTTTTATAAAAGACGTCTCGCAACCTGCCCGTGGCGGTTGCTACGAGTTCTAAGAAGTGCAGATCAAAAGATTGCTGTCTTCACACCGACCATAATTCTGTTCGCGAACGAGACTCACCATGAAGCTGTCACTGATCATCACCTCCGCCATTGCTGCGACCGTTGAGGCGCACGGTATTTTCCAAGTAAGGCCACGCCCTTTTTCGCCCATAACACACTTGTGTGGACAACTTTAACCCTTGCTGCACAGAAAATCTCGGTCAACGGTAACGCCAAAGGCTCGCTCGAGGGCATGCGAGCGCCGTCGACCAACAACCCAGTACAAGATGTGACGAGCACCTCCTTGATCTGTGGCGCGGCTGGCACCACATCACAGACGGTGGTCTCTGCGAACGCTGGCGACAAGATCGGAACATGGTTCCAGCATATTATCGGTGGCCCACAGGGTGCCAACGACCCAGACAACCCGATTGCGGCCAGTCACCACGGCCCGGTGATCGCATACATGGCCAAGGTCTCCAACGCGGCGTCATCAAGCCACACAGGGCTGCAGTGGTTCAAGATCGGACAGGACACGTTCGACACGTCGTCAAAGAAGTGGGGCGTCGGTGAGTGGTCGAACCCTTTCCTGCGCTGATAGCTTGGCTGTGCCGGCCGGTGCGGATGATAGATCTTGTTTCTGACTGAGCGTCTTTGAAAGACAACCTCATCGCCAACAACGGGTGGGCGTACTTCAACATCCCTTCCTGCCTTGCACCGGGCCAATACCTTATGCGCGTGGAGATTATCGCGCTCCACTCAGCGTACAGTCGCAATGGCGCTCAGTTCTACTCGTCGTGCCTGCAGCTCAACGTGGGTGGTTCCGGTTCGAAGACGCCGTCTCCCGCGGTCTCATTCCCATTCTATGGGCAGGGCGACCCGGGCATTCAGATCAACATTTACGGCACCGGAGGTGTGGCAGACAACAATGGCCAGGCCTACCAGGCCCCAGGCCCGGCCGTAGCAACTTGCTAAAGCCGATAATGAAGGTGAACCCAGGTTGGATTCAACAGATGAGGCTGGTGTAGGTTATTCGGGGTCAGCCGGAGGTCATCCGGAGGTCATCCGGAGGTCATCCGCAGGTCTCGATATGGCGGGGCGAGGTTGTCGAGCCGAGGCTCATGAGCAGACTTCTTCCTCTGATGTAAATACTTCCTTGACAGCCATTGTATATAGGTTGAGTGCCACCCGGCTGTCAAACAAATGCAGAGGGGGATAGGAATCACAGACAGCACTTTGGTCACTTGACCTAGTCCCTCAGAAGCGATGCCTCGAAGTCGGTGTGTAAGGGTCTCGACGGTCGATTGACCAGGTACAGACACATCTGTATGCACGTACTGTAGGAGTAAGCTGGAGGAGCAGAGGAGGTGGAGCGCAGCCCAAGGACAATGTCCGGAGTAAGAGCGAGGAAAGAAGAAGCCGTGGTAATCCGAGCCAATCCTGCATGAGGCATTTCTGGGTCTCCCCAGAACTGACATCATTGGGCATTTGGGGCGGAAAAGGTGTTTTCTGGGGATGGGAAGCGAGCGGATGAGGCCTTTTCTGTGTTCTCTGTTCGGCTCGGCCCAAAGCTGCATGCAGGATGGACGTAGGCCGCGTGCAAATCGGACTGACCGCATGGGCGACTAGATCTGCAAGGCCCGCCCGGTCTTGGTGCGGGAATCCAATTGTCCATCACACGGCCGGAGCTATCGGGACGCCACCGTATTTGCAACTGTCTCTTGGGTGCGAGGAGGCAAGAGGCAAGACGTGGGAAGAAATGACGCATAGAACCATTTCAGTGCTTGGCGATGCAGATGTCCAAATATGCCAATTGATTGATTGACTCTAGGGCAGGTGGTGAGGCTTTTGAGTGAAGACTGAAAGGCGGAGAGTGTTAGTGTGAACTACGATCGGATCGGCCCCGTAAGCCTCGATGATGTTGAAGTGACTCGAGGCAATTAAACGTGCAGTTGCAAGCGCAGTGTCCCTGTCCCTGCCCTGCAAAAAAAAAACCAAACCGAGCAGGCCTGGCAGGAAGGAATCGACGGAGCTGGCTCGCCTGGCCGGTACCAGGCATGTTATTGCCGCCCCAGCCAATTGTGATTGCGGCCGGTCATCAGTGGCTCCAACGTTCTTGCCCACATGGAAAGAGCTGCCCCATCACGCCAATGCTTGTCCGCGGCCGTGACCCGCTACACAGCTACACAGTATCCACACAAACCCATGACCCATGACCTTGACCTTGGGGGAGCTCGGGCCTCATCTCACCACCTCACCTGGGCGGCCCTGGGCACGACCACCAACCTTGCTTGCATCTGCAGCTAGCTGTTCCGGCATCAGACTCGAGGGTCTCAATCTCCTGCGAATTGGCCCTGTTCAAGTCAGTCCGTTTAGTCAGTCAGCCAGCCAGTCAGTTCTCACTCGACCTTACTCGCGGCAGGGAAACCTTAATACACTGTACACATGCTCTCGCACGGAACGACTGCGCAGTACTGTGGTACTGTGTAGATGTGCTCGTGTGTTGTTTTGTTTGTGTGGTTCTGGTCTCTCTGCGATCCGAGTTCCAAGGTCATCCGGCCTCGAATCCACCCAGCGATGCCACCCGCGAAGCAACGTCGCCCATCCAGCCATCCTGCCACCGACCGGATGGGATCCTTGTAGCCTCGCGCCTTTCGCCCAGGCGAACTCAGTCCAAAATTCGCGCACTGCTCTGTTTGCTCGGCCGGCTTACCATTGTTACCACTACCGTAGGTACACACCACATAGTGCCGCAACAACAGCGGTGTCGTCCCTGCTAGCCTGGGTAACAGGCCACTTGGGGCCCCTGGCAGTCCACGCTTCTCATCTGGCCAAGACTGGACTGGACTGATCAGATGTGCCTCGCGCTCCCACTCCCACTCACGCTCCCACTCCCACACAGACACTGACAGACAAGCTTTTCTGTTTGCCGTCTGGCTCGCTAGCCCGCCCGCTGATTGGGGGATGGGCTCTTGGGTGTTTCCACGCTGCTAGGGGTTACCCGTCCTGCAGTAGCCGACATGGGCATGCCTCTGGTCACTGGTAATCTTGCATACCAGAGGCCCAGCAATTATAAGTCGGTCCCTACCTAGACTGGGACTGCGAGCTCCACCCCACTCGGACAGGCCCTGCAGGTGCTAGCTGCTATTTGTTGGTGCTCTTGCCCGTCGCTTCTCGACCTCTGTTGCTTCCTCTCTCTTTCCCTTCCCTTCTCCAACTCACTCGACCGTGACAATTATCTGCTTCCGACGGACGTCCTGATCCCCATATCAGTCAATTTCACATCCCTCATCACCAGCTCTTGTCACAAGTCCTGTGTTGTTCGCCCAACATCCCTGCCCGCTCTCGTCGCATAAAAGCCAAGCTTTTACAGCTCGTGCCGAAGCCGACCTGCCGATAAACAAACCCCATCGTCCGAGTCCCTTCTCACCCAATCCCAACCAAAGGTACTGTACCAGTCTCTCGAACATCCCTCCTGTGCTCTGCAATCGCCCCGGCACCTCGACGGCCTGAAGCAATTCAGATCGAGTCCGCCTCGTGTTATTACGCCCAGGTTGCCGAGCAGCGACCAAGCTACAGCGCGCTCAAATCGGGAGCCTCGGTAGCCCACAATGACGGGTGCCAAGGTCCAGATTTCGGGCGCGTTGACCACCGTCAGCCACGCCCACAGTCGCCAATCGACCTCTTGTCGTCTGAGCCTCGCTTGGAGCTTCGCTGGGCGCGAGCGGGGCCAATTGCTCTTACCATGACTCGGATATTCTCCGGCTTGTTGATTCTGTCCAGAACCCACCATCTACGAGCAAATCCTACATACACTGCAATCAAAATACCGCGGACCTATGGCTAACAATTAACTCGTAGGGTCCTTCTCCCACCAAAATCTCAAAATGCCTGCCATCAACAACGCCCTGGTCGCCCGTGAGGCTATCTCCCACATCACCAAGCGTGAGAACTGGGCCCAGCAAGAAGCCGGTGTCATCGTTGTGTTCTGTATCGTCTTTGTCGTCGCCGTCGGTGTCATCTCCCTCTTCGTTGGCAAGAAGCTCTCTGCAGCCCGTGCCAAGAAGCAAGCCATGTCGGGCTAGATCGGTGCAGGTGCTGGAGAGGCAGAAGGGACTCGACGGTCGGTCACGGTCGACGGGACAATGTATGAATTAATGGAAGGATGATAAACTTACTACGTACTACGTAAAGCCGTAATGGGGGTTCTGGAGGAGCATGCGACGCCAGGAGGGATGTCACAGGGGACGAGGAGACGAGGAGACGATGATACTCCGATGCCAGGGGTTGTTGGCATCATCACAAATAGTTCAGATAAGCATTGAACGCTTCATCTACTACACGCCGGACAATCAATACGATACAATGGTTTAATTGGCATCTCCCGCAATCTCAAATGTCCCAAAAACATGCGCTACCGCCAACACCAAGTGCTCGTGACTACAAAGTATGCTACCACAGTATAGGCGTGATGACTGCCCTTGTTGCTAGACCGCTGGATGCGAACACATGCGATAGTCATCCAAGCCTCTCATATGCTCACTTGCCAACATGGCAAAGAAGATCACAGTCCCCGGAGATCTGGTCTGACAGCGATCTCAACTATGTCAACTATGCAAGGAACTCCATCTTCTCGAGGTGGACCAAACCATTCGCAGGCTACGTGATATCAGCATCATATCCACCCCAGCGTGTGGAAGGTCAAGAATGGTGTAGATCGGATCGGCCGAGGGTTGGGTGGAAGACAGTCGAGAGGAGGGAACGAAGAAAGACGGGACTCACAGGAACAAACTGCCTCAGCCGGACCCCGGCCTCCCTAAACACCGCAGCCGTGTCCGTGTCCATGCTGTACCCATGCGCGTAGACGACCTCTGATATCCCAACCTGCGCGATCTTGATGCTGCACGTAAGGCAGGGGCACGTGTCACAATACAGCACGGCGCCCTCGCGGAGCCTGTCGCGCCCGGCCTCGAGCAGCGCGTTCTCCTCGGCGTGGATGCACAGGCACGTGGCGAGGCCGTGGCCGCTGCCCAGGCCCTGGTTGCACCGGGGGCACCCGCCCTCGCCGCAGTTGCGGATCCCCCTCGGCGTGCCGTTGTAGCCCGTCGAGATGACGCGGCGGTTGTGGGAGACCACCACGCACCCGACGCGCCGCTTCATGCAGTTGGACCGCCGCGCCGCCAGCGACGCCAGCGTCATGAAGTAGTTGTCCCACCCGGGGCGCAGCCGCTCCGTGCTCAGGAGGTCTAGTTTTCCTAGGTTCACGTACAGGTGCGCCAGGGAGGTCGACGTGTTGAGGAGCCGCACCGTCGCGCTTGAGATGTGCGTCGCCTGGCCCCGTTCCGGGTGGTACAGCTGCGCGTCCGAGAGCGTCACGAAGTCCTCGAGGGTCTCGGCCGGGTGGACTTGCTGGTTGTCCGGTAGGGACTTGGTGATGGGCTCGGTGGGCTGCTGCTGGTCCACGGCGCCGGACGCCAGCTCCTGTTTCCTCTTCTGGTAGCGCTGCCACCGGACGAGGAGGGGTGCGTCGACGCTGATGAGAAGGAAGAAGGGCCGTCTGCTGTACGCTTCGAGGGCCTCTTTGCTCATCACGTCCGTCGTCACCCACCGTTCCCGCCACCGTTGGGTGACGTACTCCAAGAGCTCATCTGAGGTAGGGAAGACCAGGGCGGTTGTGGATGGTCGCTTCTGGTGGGTGTTTGAGACATTGTTCTCAGCCTCTTGGCCGTTTACTTGTTCCCGAGGCGCCTTTGATGTGTTTGGGTTGACAGAGACATGTTTGAAGCCGTGGTGGTCCACCAAATACCGAGCCACAGTGCCCTTGCCGGAGCAGATACCTGTTGGTTGTGTAAGTCTTGGGCAGAGACCACAAACACGGTGAGGAAGACTTACTGCCACAGATACCAATCAACATTTTTTGGTGATGACGGAGACTTATTCCCTTGAATATTCTCACGGCCTGAAAACACCCCTGGTCTTTCACAAGTGAGTTGTTACTGCTTGTGGAAATCCTTTTACCAAATCTCGTCTGCAGCAGACGCGTCTCACAGCCCCTGGCAACCCTTGACCGCGTCTGTGGCTTTCAGTGAAGCTTGTGGGGGTTTGCCGGCGGCAATTCTGCCTGGCAAACCAGGCCAAAGTGCCTGCAGCCCTCCCCTGTGAACCTAGGTACAGGTAATAAAGGGCACCTGCAGGCTGCAGCTCCAGTGAATGAATGCACAAGGGAGCCTTCCCGAGGCCCATCGAGCCATGAAATCATTCAACCATCCCACATGACAGCTCTAACACCCACACACCCCAAGCTCTCTCTGACTGGCCTTTGCACATGATCCTGATCAGCCTGTGTATGGAATGTCGAACCGACGTGTGACCACGACCCTTCACACTGGCCTACAAGCTTAAATTCCACAGGCTATTAATAAGCTCGGCAGCGGTTTTCTTTTAAAATCCACAGTTGAACTGTCGACCTGTTGCATCATCACAGCCCCGCCAAAGTGGATCTCACGAACCCCTCCTCAACATCGAAGGCACCAGCCGAGACCAGGAGAATAGCTAGTCTCCAGGATCGCCATCTATTGTTCCAAGCATCGAAGCAGCGTATTTCCCTTCCGTATAAGACCTACCAGCCCACCCGAAGACCTATATACTCCCCGATAAAGTCCTGTCCCACCGAGAGAGCTCAACTGCGGCTGCCGAAACCTGCGGGCGCATCCCGTTTCGCCCAACATGTCGGAACTCAAGTTCTCTGCCTTTACATCGCAAATAGAACTACCCTTCTATTCTGCACTCTTCTCCTCGAAACTCGACCACGATAAGCTCGACGACTCGGCGCGGTTTGTTCTCGGCACGTACGAGTCGAGTCCGCTCGCAACCCCGGGGGAGAGCACCCGCATGCAGATCCTCGGAAATGCGCTGACAAGCAATGCGTATGTCGCAGACCACCTGCCGACACTTGTGTCGCCCCCTCGCGAAGGCTAATTCGGAGTGCTAGAATAAACCTGGGGCAGTGTCGAGCCGAGGGCATGATTAAAAATGTTAATACGATGGAGGACTTCAAGTCGACAGACAAAGGGGCCATGCTCCAGACGGCCGGCCGGCAGATATGGGATGCCATCAAGGACGGGACAATCTACTCCATCCCGTCGCTTCTATCCGCCTTCACAATACTCTCCTTTGCCGACCTCAAGAAGTATCGATTTACGTATTGGTTCGCCTTTCCAGCGCTGCATTCTGACCCTCAGTGGAGGAGGACGTCGCCCATCAGCAAACTCACCCCGAAAGAGAGCGAATCTCTGGTCGAGAAAGTTGGCACATGGCGCTATGGGGTAGACAACAGACAATATGGCTTCTTCCTGGTCAAAAGAACACGCGGCGGGGAGGACAACCGATCTAAAAACTCGTTTGACTCTTCTGCCGAGGATCTTGGATTCAGATGGGAAGTTGGTGCCCTCCGTGATTTCGAAGATGGTTTCTTTGAAGGAGTGGCCGAGGAGGATCGATTTGTATCTTTTGTCGATTCTTCGAGTTACCCGGAGCATCCGTCATGGCCATTGCGAAACCTGTTGGTCCTGGTGCGACAGCGTTTCCACTTTACCAAGGTCAATATCCTGTGCTACAGAGACACCCAGGCCAGACGGCACGAGGCTAGAAGCATCATCCTGCCGCTTGCTATGGACAGCGTGCCGGAGATGGAGACGGCGCAGATGCCAAAGGTCACGGGGTGGGAGCGCAACGCGACAGGAAAGCTGCAGGCCCGACAGGCAAACCTTGCCGAGTATATGGATCCGACCAAGCTTGCCGAACAAGCCGTTGACCTCAACCTGAAGTTGATGAAGTGGCGCATATCTCCGAATCTGGACCTGGACACAATCAGGAATACTTCTTGCCTTCTGCTTGGTGCAGGCACCCTAGGAAGCTACGTATCACGGAATCTCATGGGATGGGGTGTGCGGAAGATCACATTCGTCGACTACGGCTCAGTCTCCTTTTCAAATCCTGTGCGACAACCGCTGTTCGAGTTCAAGGACTGTCTCGAAGGAGGAGCTCCCAAGGCGGCCAGGGCGGCCGAGGCGCTCCGAGCTATCAACCCAGGGGTAGAAAGTGAGGGTCACGCCCTCTCTGTACCTATGCTTGGCCACCCGATTACGGACGAGGCCAAGACAAAAGAGGAGTTCGCGAAATTGAAGGAGTTGGTCGAATCTCACGACGTTGTCTTTTTGCTGATGGACAGCCGGGAGTCGAGGTGGCTGCCTACAGTCATGGGCAAGGCCGCGGGCAAGATTGTCATGAACGCCGCGCTGGGCTTCGACACCTACGTCGTGATGCGACATGGCGCCACACCGAAGGACGGTTCTGAGAAGACATTGGGATGCTACTTCTGCAACGATGTAGTCGTAGCGACAGACGTATGCGCCGGCCCTTCTAAAAGCCCAACCCAGGCCGAACCCGTCCTCTACACAGACTTGCTGATCTTTTGATACAGTCTCAAAAGGATCTCACCCTCGACCAACAGTGCACCGTCACCCGACCAGGTGTGGCAGCCATCGCGTCCGCGCTCCTCGTCGAGCTGCTCGCCAGCGTCCTGCAGCACCCCGAGCGCCACCACGCCGCGGCCCCCAGGCCCGCTGCCGACTCTTCCTCATACGAGAGGGACCCCGAGGATCACCCGCTCGGCCTCGTGCCCCACCAGATCCGCGGCTTCCTGTCGACGTTCCAGAACATGATGATCCGCGGCGAGTCGTACCCGTGCTGCAGCGCGTGCAGCAACCCAGTCCTCGAGGCGTACCGGAAGGACGGCTGGGGCTTCGTCAAGAAGGCGCTGGAGGAGAAGGACTACGTCGCCGAGCTGTCCGGCCTCGCGGAGGTGCAGAGGCGGGCCGAGGCCATGGCGGCTGATGTTGACTTCAGCGATGATGAAGGGGTCGAGGGGGATGATGATGGCGAGGCGGTGATGGTATGATTTGATATGATGTGATGTTGTAAATGAGTGGCATGCAGGGCAGAGAAGCAATTTTTTTAAGCATTGTTAGACATCATCTGTTAAGGCGTCGGATCTTGCGGGCGTGCTCATGTTGGCGTATTTTGTGCTGAGGAGTAATGTTTCACCTCAGGTGGCACTGAGCTGCAGGGACGAGATGGTGGCCCAAGACGCCGTCCAGTGAATGAATCCAGTCGATATTCATGACATCAAACCGCTCATTCGGAGTGAATTTTAGATTTCTTGGAAATCTGCACGTGTATGATGATGATTGTTAGGTAGCAGTGAGGTCTTGATGGTGGATTTAGAATTTCTGAGGGCCTTGACGGCCCTTATATTTCCACAGGAATGAGTTGTGACCAGTGGCTGCCCATTGGATGAGATATCAGCAGCGTTTTTATCAACCTCCAGTGCTTCTGTCAACATCCAGATCCATATTTTACAAATCTCACAAACGGAGGGCACCAGTATAGACTCAAGTTACAAGATTAAGCCATGCATCGTTTTCGGGTGAATTACATTAGTATTCAGAGAGTTGACATTCTATTCAAGCAATCATCTACTAGGTTTAAATTGTACGCGGGCAGGTTTGTAGGGACTTAATAGGGATGGACGAAGACCAGGACTCCCTTGGCGGATACTTGGCGCTAATACTAGAACGGTTAGCCCGCTTGTCACCCACGAAGTACCAATGTACCTTGATGGTGACCACATCGGCCTTGAACTAGGGACACGTCTAACTCCGTTTACATTGAAGTAAATCTTTTGACTTTGTCGGATCTGTGTGCGCAACCTGGCGCTCCATTCTTTTTTGCTCGAGACACAGCTCCCCACGCTCTCTTTCGATGTGGTAGACATCCCTCCGAACATTTCAAAATGTCGGGTTTCCTCTCCCTGATGGGGTGGACCTTCCTCCCCGATGTGAGTTCGCCCACCCGCTGTCTGCCACATTCTCGTACACCTCCCCAGATAAAGTACTGACAGCGCACGCCTCCCAGCTCGCCACCCGTGTCATCCAGAGCACATACTATGGCATAACCATCCGCGCCGGGTCGCCGCGGCCGCAGCCCGGCCAGCCCCGCTTCGCAGAGCACTACCGCCGCATCTACATCCTCGTCGTTTGCGCCTACCTCCTCTTCACAATCTACGAGGCCGACTGGGAGCTCCAGCGCTCTGGCGGCGACTTCTACTCCGTCCTGGGCGTCGCGCCCGACGCCGGCGTCCGCGACATCAAGAAGCGCTACCGCCAGCTGTCGGCGGTGATGCACCCGGACAAGGGCGGCGCGCTATACGACGCCGAGACGTACATCAGGGTGCAGACCGCGCACGAGACGCTCAGCGACGAGGTCAAGAGGTTCGCGTACGACCGCCTCGGCCCGGAGATGCTGCGGTGGCGCGAGTGCACCGTCGCCCGCGACTTTGTCATGCGCGGCGCCAAGGACGTCCTGGGCTACTACGGCGTCGGCGCCCTGGCCATCTACGCCCTCCCCAAGCTCGGCTACTTCCAGCAGGGCATGTACTGGCGGTGGGTCGCCTTCGCGTCGCTGCTCGTCTTCGAGCTGCACACCATCACGCGGCCGACGCACCCCTGGTTCCTGACGGGGCTGGTCAACCCCTTGCTCACGCGCGCCCTGAACCCGGTCCTCTCCTTCTGGGCCCCGGCCCTCGTCCACCCGGCCTACCTCCCCTTCCAGGCCGTCGCCCTCGCCCGCAAGCTCAGCATCACCCTCACCATAGCCCTGAACCAGGTCGTGCCCTACCTGACGGCCGACACGCGCGGGGGCAGGGTCCAGCTGCAGCGCCGGGGCACCGAGGAGGCCCGCGCCCGCCAGAGCCTCGACGAGCTCGAGAAGATGGTCCACAGCGTCGACGAGAACGCCACCCGCGCCGTCAAGATGGAGCTCGCCCCCTTTGCGGGCGACCAGCGCCTGCTCGACAGCCTGAGGGACAAGATGCGCCGCTGGCTCGTCGACAACACGGTGCGCAACGAGCCCATGACCCGGGACGCCCTGCAGAGGACCATAGCGCGGAGGAGGCAGGGCGCGCCGGCTGGTGCGCAGGGCAGTGGTGCGAGGGCAAGGCGGCCTCTACAGGCGACAGTGGAAGACGAGACATAGATCTCAACGCTTTCACAAGTTCTCAAGTTAACCCTCAATTTAAGCTAATTTCATACCCTGGGTGACTTCCCCTTGACGCCGAAATCCAACCAAACGCCTTTCAATGCTCATGATTCGCCGTATAATGATAGTTGTTTCTACATGATTTGTGATGTGATGTACACGTTTGTCAAAGCCTTTGCCTGCCTCTAGTCTCTATGGGGATCAATACGATGCCCACGAAAGCCGCGAATATTAAAGCACCAGCTAGGTAGATCGGTGCTGACGCCCCGTCGCCAGGTATATTAGCCGCCAATATGGGCGCGATGAGCCCGGTAAACCTGTTCAGGAAACTCGCGACGCCGGTCCCGGCACCACGCACAGGGGCAGGGCTGCATCAGACACCCACAAGTCAGCCAGCCCATTCGGCACGGTCATATGGCGACAAGACATCCGGGGGAAAGCGGACTTACAAGATTTCGGGCGTGAATGCGTACAGCACGCCGTACATGATATTCTGGCTGAAGGCCTCGACACAGCTGAAGGCCAGCTGCGAGGCAGAGGTCGTGCCGTACCTCACAAACAGGAACAGGAAGCTGGCAGAGATGAACGTCGAGATTGCCAGCGTGCCCCTCCTACCGAGGAAGGCAGATTGGCTGTCGACGGTGAAATACGCCAGGATGCTGCCCGGTACTCCGACGACGCTCAGGATGGCATAATTGCGGTACGTCTCGGCCGATATTTTGGTAGGGTCTGTTGGGTCGGCCTCACGGGGAGGTGTTGATGATGACGATGAGTCGCCGCCGCCGCCAGTCGAGTGAGACAAGTATTGGGGGAGGAAGGCGTTAAAAAGCGGGTAGCCCATGCCGATCGTGGCCCAGGTGAACCAGACCAAGGCGGTCGCGAGGCCGAGTTTGCGGCTGCTGAAGAGCGGGCGGAGGCGTGCGCCGGAGAACTCGTCGAGCTTTGACTTGATGACGCTCTTGGTGGACAGAGCTGACACTGCGGCGTTGCCCCGAACGTGCGTGCGGTCGTCGCCGCGGTCGTCGCTGTCGACCACCGCATCCAGGACGGCTTCTGAGAGCCAGGTCTTTGCTCCGTTGCGATACGCGAGACCGTGCACAACTGCCACGGCCTCTGACTGGCGGCCGCGCGACAGTAAATACTTGGGACTCTCGAAGAGGTGGAAGATGAAGAATCGCAGGCAGAACATGCCAAACGTGATGAGCCCGATGGCCAGCACGAACAGTCGCCAACCCCTGTCGGCAGGCCAGTTGCCGATGAAAAACCATGCGATGAAGCTCGAGCACAGCTGCCCCACCGGCCACCATACAGACAGCAGGGTGAGGAGGGATGATGAGGTATCGGGTAGGAACTCCAGGAAGAGCGCGCCGTCGACAGGCAGGTTGCCACCGACGCCAAAACCCAGGAGGGAGAAAAAGATGCAGACCCACGCCCAGCTGGTCGCGAAGGCGGTCATGATCCCGAATATGCTGGTGATCAGCAAGGTCATGTTGAAGGCGATGCGTCGGCCGAGAATATCGGAGCCGACGCCCCAGGTGAAACTGCCAAAGCAGAGGCCGAGATACACGGCACTTGTCGTGTACCGCACTGTCTTCTCCGCGATGCCAAACTCGGCCGAAAGGGATGGCAGGATTAATGAAACCCCCTTGGTATCGTTAGCAATGAGGAAAAGTCTTGGTAGACAGCAGACGAGGAGTCGCCACAAGGGCGGGCTTGAGACTGTCTCACCTGCATCCACAGACTGGGGACGAGATCTTGGTTAGCACAAGCATCTCCAGTATACCGAGGACCGGGACAACATACTTATCTGCAAACCATCCAAAACCGCACAAGACAAATAGTTGCCAGTTGTACCTGCCCATGCCGATATCCTGAACGGCCTTGTTGACCAGCATCGATTTCACTGCCAGCAGACGGGTCAGCCGAGCACGTCCTCTCATCCTCGCCTCAACACCCACTTGCCCGCCCCATCAGACACAGAGGGAGGACCAGGGAATGGGAATTGCAGACTGACGCTCGTAATCCGACCTCATCCCACCGCCGCCTCTCCTCACCTCCTTCCTGAGCCCCTCGATGCTGTACTCAGCTGCGCTCATCTCTAGCATGCCTGTCCCCTCGTCCCCAGCCCCGTCCTTGGGGTCATCCTCCTCGTCGCTGTTGGCGGATAGTTCCTCGAACTCGGTCCTCCCGCAACGGGCTGAATGGCTGTGGAGGTGGGCCTGGTCCAGTGGGACGAGGACGCCCGAGTAGCTGTCGACGGACTCGGCGCGAAGCCCACGCCATCGTAACCTTCCTGCCATGGTTCGTGTTTGTGGAAATTGCCCGAGGGGATCGACGAGCGTGGGGTTGGTACACAGTAGTAGGTACAGAAAGGGAATGGTATAGAACTCTCAAATGGGCTGAAATATATGAGATGGGATTATGGATAGCTTGAAGTCTCTTCAATAGAATCAATCACCCACATGCGACCAGGCACTGAGACAGGCGACAGTCAGCTGGTTGCCGGCTAACCCGTAAGCGGCGGGCTCGGCAAAGCAGGTGGACAATGGGGGGATGAGTGAGGGCGCATTCAACGACCTTGAACATCATCAACAAAAACAACAACACCACAGGCACGACTCCACAAGCCGTTCATCGATGCACGCTTGGGCATCGGCAGTGGCTCGTACAGTAGAATGCAAATTGATGAATCAGCTATAATGCTGCCATGAGGATTACGTTGAGAATGCGGTGGCATGTGTGGCAGCAGCGCCAAGCTTCGAGCCGAAACAGACCAACCCCAGCCCTGCCAGGCCTCTGGTTGGCCAAGATGGGCAGGCAAGATGGGCAGGCAGGTAGGCGCATGTGGGCAGATGAACATTCGGGGCAATCGGGGGCACCTGGCACATGGAACATGGGGTACGGACAGGCTGCAGGTCTCGGCCCGTCGCCGCTGATCACTAGGCCTGGTCGTGCTGGTCTGTCTTGTTTTGTACACTTTTGTGACGGGCAATATTCTCCGTTTCAGGGGGACTCGAAACAGAACTTTCTCTGGATGTTTGGGTCCCGGACAGGAAGGTGTGCAACCAGGGCTAGTCTAGGTGGTGCCAAACAGGTGCCAAAGGGGAAAAGACGATTCCTGTTGGAAGGGAAGGACGTGGTAAGAATTGGCAGAATTGGTAGACTACTGCAGCTGGTAATATCGTGCCTTGCCGGGGTGTACCGTGTACCCCTTCCTTCTCCGCTCCCAGTGGCTCCTTCCCAGTTCCGACTCGGACCTCCACCCAGCCTGCCAGTCTCTGCAGCGGTGCCCAGTTGCCCAGGTCCGAGCTCACCTCAGCCTGAGCAATTTCCCGCGATCCCGGGGCGGATACGCGCCGCCCCAATCACAGCGGGGTACATCTTGCTTGTACACGTCTGTTTTGGCGACTTGGCAACACGGCTCCCTGGGCAAATCGAGAGATCTATTCTCAGATCAGCCACCTCACCTCTGTCAATAATCACTTCCTTCACCTCACCCGCTCACCCACCCGCTGCGCCCTTTGTCTGCTCCACCAGCCGGGGACGGGGACGGGCTGCCACAATAGCAGCATCAAGGTTTTTGACACGTCTTGCCGATCTTTCAAGGTCAAGGCATTGACCTTGTGTGCTGTGTGTTGTGCTCAGCTCCCGCATATGTGCCCGTACGTCACCTCATCTCACCTGCATCCAGGATTGGGCGGACAACACGACTGACCAGCCATGGCAGGACAATTAGATTGGGTAAACTCTACTGCGGTAGAACCAGGCTCAGGCACAGGCACAGGCACAGGAAACAGGCACAGGAAACAGCACAGTGACCACGCTATGACATGACAAGTAATCAACCCACACGGCGAGCACGCCGACCCCCCCCCCCCTCAGCTGCGCCGCTGCAGGCCCAGGCCGACTAAACAAGCCTCTTATCAAACTAGACCTTGGCCGCCGCCAGGCACGCGCCCTATCACAGCCGCCGGACCTGCCAAGATGCCCCATTGCCCCTGACAAGGCCGGTAGCCTCAGGAACATTCTGCTCGATGCCGCCATGACAATCCCACCCACCCCACCGAGAAAGAAACCTTATCCTCCTTTGTCGTGTGTCTCGTTGGCGCTACCCTGTGGGCCGTTGGGACCCAGTGAATAAGCATGGCCTTCACTCCATCTTACGAGCCTAGGCCGCCCTGAAGGGCCAGTCTCGCTGTTCTAGCCCAGGGGACGGGGGTGGGCGGCGGCGGCAGGGTGGTGCCCGCGTCTGCCCGCCTGTTTGTTGTTGCTTTTGCTGCTGATGCTGGTCCATGTTCGTCCGGTATTTGAACTGCCCGTTGCCCTCCTCTCTCGTTCGTCTCATGTTTCCTCTTCCTGACTGCATACACAGACTGCACTCTCTTGTCATTCCTTCACCAGAGCAGGCAACTCTCACTCACTACTCCGTAGCCATCACTCCTTAGAGGCTTCGTCGAGCAACAGACTCCAGTCAAGTCTAGTCCTTCTTTAACAGAGACAACACACCGTCCTTCAAAAACCAAAAAACCAAATACCGCAAACATGCAGTTCTCCGCCATGAAGCGTCTCCAGGTCCTGGCCGTCCTCTTCCAGGCCGCCCTCCTCACATCCGCCCTCCCCGTCGAGAAGCGTGGCACAGCAATCCACTCTGGCAAGCGAATCATGCTCTGGGACTACACCCTGACCCAGGCCTACGCAGGAAACGGCAACATCCAGGCCTCTGCCTCCTCCCTCAGCACATCCCCCGGCGTCAGCGCTGCCCTCAACTGGAACACATGGAAGCCAGAGGAGCTCCCCGCGGACGTCCCCTTCCAGCCCATGATCCGCACCCCTGCCCAGCTGCAGGGTGACGAGTGGAAGAACCTCCTCGGTGCCATCCAGGCCGGCGGTGCCAACACCCGTGTTCACTTCTACAACGAGCCTGAGCTGAACGGTGTCAACGCCGGCGACGCTGCCGCCGCCTGGAAGAGCACCGTCCTCCCCCTGCGCGCCCAGTACGGTGTCAAGCTGGTCGGCCCCGCCGTCGCCAGCAACGAGGCCGGCAACGCCTGGCTCGAGCAGTTCTACGGCGCCCTCTCCGCCGACGAGAAGCCAGACTTCCTCGGTGTCCACTTCTACACCAACGCCGACACACCCGCCGAGACCGAGGTTGAGAACGCCAAGAACTACATCTCTGAGAAGCACGGCCAGTACGGTCTGCCCGTCGTCGTCTCCGAGATTGGCAGCACCAGCCGCGACTCAACCAGCGTTGACACCTTCACCAAGTCCGTCTCTTCGTGGCTCGAGGGCCAGGACTGGGTCGACTCATACGGCTTCTTCGGCGCCACCACCACCCCCGTCGACGGCTTCGTGAGCCCCGCCGCTCAGCTGCTCGACACCAGCGGTGCCTGGACTGCGCTGGGCCGCTGGTGGGTCGGAGAGTAAATGGGGAGGCACTGCGACGGAGCGAGACGGTCGGGGACCAGAACCTCTTCATGAACTGCCGCTTCGTTACTTCACTTCTCCTCCACCCCAAATGTAGGGTCTTTTAGAACGAACTTTTGGGTATGTGTTACGACTTCATAGCATAATGAACTAGTGTCAGTAAATACATACTGTTGAAAAAGAAATACCCCGCCTCATGATGCAAATCTGTGTGACTGTTTCGTGATCTTCATTGGTTTAGATTCAGCCAGTCAGTAATCCAAGTCCCCCCTTGTACACACCCGAGACATTGATTCAAAGACGGCCCCGGCGCCCAAAGTGATCACTTGATTCACCTTCATCGGCGGCCAAACCAATACCTCGGAATTTCGTGCGCCATTGCTTCAAATCAAACAACAACCGTGTTCATTTGGAAGATGTTTTCCAAGACTCTTGTTACTACCTACCCATCTTGTGCGGTGTTGTGTTCTATTATGGGAGATGATGATCCCTTGCTATTCCGGCTAGTTTCAAATCCCACTTTCGCAGTTGGCATCGACCACTATTGGCATGGCCAAGTTTACAATCTCACCAACTCGGGTCCCCCAACCAAGGTTCAGACCCTCGGCGCCGTCCCTTCTTGAGCGTGTCCTGAAACCCCCAGGCCTGACCTGCTTGGCCTGCCTTCATTTTCCTCCCGTGGGGGTTTGAAGAGGGGGGGGGGGTAATAGAGAGCAAGGAAGGCATCATTAGCCCCCTGTGTGTCCTCATCCTCCGCCAAAACCCACGAGATGCCCCAGAACCGGCACCAAAGAAAAAAGACAAGTCCACCATCCGGATGGTGGCCGATGCGTTCGAATGGAAGATTACGTCGGAATCCACAGTCAGTCATTATGGGTCACCGCCGGCACTTTTCTACCCAGTGTTGACAGTGTATTGTGAAAGGGAAAAAAGGGGATCGGCACGCCTGGCAAGGCACTTACACGCCGGGGCTTTTCGCGCTCGCTTCCCGCTTCCCCATGCTCTACACAATCGCTACGATGGATACAAAAGACGACCTTGTCTATCTCTGTCGTGACCGCCTCCAAAAGTGAGGCTAAGCCTGAGGTTTGTCTTTTGAATTTAAGATTAAATCCCACCCTCCCCCACAGAACAAGTCCCGATCCGTACCATGGCAGCGGTTGCGACGCTGCATGTGGCTAAGTCCCAGGGCGGCGGGCCAGCTGGGCCTGCTGGATACTGGGGACTCTGGGCTGATATTCCCCACCGTGGGTTATCTTTTTCGTGTCCTTTGTTGGCAACTTGGTAGGTGCGTCAGTTTTGGGCTGTTCTGGTTCGGTTCCATTTTATTTAGCGAGGCGCATCATTGTTGTGGGCAGGCGGGCTGGCGGGCTGGCAGGGCCTGAAAATTGTGGAGTTTGGCCGCCCTGTCGTGTTCGGAGATGACTGACGGCGGGTTTGACTGGGTGCTGCGGCACTCGCCGCCCCGTTCGTTCCTGGCCCTGCTTCTTTCTCTGCCCTGTCGCCCGCCCAGGAGCTTAAAAATAGTGCTTCTTTATGGTGGTCGAACCTCATCAGGTATTTTGACCATGTGGATTTTTGGAATGTTCACCACGGGTGGATCGTCTATACCGAGGCCGCCAGCGACTGCCAGCTGCAGGGGGAGGGCGACCAGACCCACGGGGCCGGGAGGCCAGTACGGATGGATAGGCGAGGAGGGTGCGCTACGGGATGTGGTGGCTTTTTTCTTTTTTTCTCGGCCGGGGCGACTCCCGCTTGATCCGTCCAAGAGACGGACCTACACATGGGCCAACACACGACTGACTCGCCGCCGCGGCGGACTCGGACTTGGCCGATCTTATGCCCTTTTCGGTGTGGCGAGGGACACCGTTGATGTCTACGCCGAACATGCCTTGGTATTTGTAAACCTGGAAAGTCTTGGGTTGTTCACCAGTCTCGGCGGTTGTCTCCCTGCCGACGTCGGCTAAGTGAGTTCCGAGCCCACTAATCGAAGGTATGACTTGAGCAAGGCAACATACTACCGTTGTACAGTGGTATATGTACAAGAACCGCGACCAAATTGGTTAGGATATAATACTGCTAGTCTCGAGGCATGTGGGAAGTGGTAGTAGGTGAGTACACATTAGCCAGTCTTCCGCAAAAGTAGCTAGAGAATGATACAATAGGCATGAAAAGAGATTGTCTATGTGTGATGAGGAGCGTCTCAAAATTGTCATGATGATATGATCGATGTCGAGGGCATTGCAAGAAAGGAGACTGACTGATTCTCCCTATAAAACAGGCAAGCCAAGAGGCATTTAAATGTCAACTGTAAAATCAAGCAAAAGACGGCGACCCTAACCGGTGTGGTGGCTCGAAGAGGGCCAGCCTCGAGCCATCAACAGAATTTCCTTGATAGAGCGATGGAGCGCACCTGTACAGTGAGGGACGAATGTCATCAGTCATAACTGTGTCCATAACACACTGTGCCTCTTAGGGTTATGACAGCAATTGAGACGACGGGGGAACAACCTCTGAGGTCTTGGTTGATAAGCCAATTCCATTCACTCACCACGTTTGCGCTGCCCCACTCGCGACGTTTGCCCAAGCGCAAGGCTGACGAGCCCCTGCGCCCGGGGTGAATAACATGCAACACCCACTCCCAGCTTCATAGGTAAGCCAATGCCAGCATTTCCAACAACTCAGGCCACTTGGTGTAATTGGTTAGCATTCTGCCTAGCCAGGTGATTCCCCAGAAGGCGGATCTACACCAATCCCGATTCACACGACAATCTGCTGGATGAGCTTTCATCTGCCGTAAACGGTGGAAGGTGCCAGTTCGAGTCTGGCAGTGGTCTCTCTTTTTGCCTCTGACTTTTTCAACCGCAAACACTTATTAGCTGCCGAGGTCAGAACGTTCCAAGCGTCGTGCAATTTGAGTGCTGAGCACTGCCTCTTTGGCGACTTCCTGGACGGACGTCATATTTGGACTAAACTTTGCGACTTCCTGGGCCACCAAGTTGTTTCTGGTCGAATCAGTTGACGACTGCTCATTCTAAAGACTGATAAGTACGCACAACCGCGGCCCCGAGGTCTTCTTCCTCGTTAGACGTTGAGGTGGTAGGATGAGTGGTAGGTTTCAAGCCCATCGCAACAAACAATGTTACTGACCACCGCCAGCTGGCGCTCTTCGGTGCAACAATCACACTTTGCGAGAATTTTAGATTTGAAACCGCTATTAACAACCAGCCTTTAACCATTTATCGGTTGATGCCCTTGGCCAAACTCAAAGCAACCCCTCTCCCTTTCTACATCTACACATAATGGCTGATAATTATGATCCAGATAAGCAAATCCGTCTTGCACTCAACGACCGAATTGAACGAGATACCGTTCTGTTCTTCGACTGCATGACACCCCTTATCAAGAAAGAATTGAATCATGTCATCAGATGTCAAACGGAGGTTCTCAACCTCCTCCTGCCACCGCCACCCGCTTATGACCTAGCACAACCCGGAGATCTTGATACAATGAACGATCATCTTATGAAACACTGGAGCAAGGCTCACGGGATCTCATGCTTCGAGCTGCTGTCCTATTGGGCATTGCCTTGTTCCAATCTTTTCTCACCAGACAACTACGCCAAGACTGTACTGGAAAGTCTTCTGCAGTTCTCCTAGGGGTTTTATTCAGAGCGAAATGCATCGCAAAACACGCTGACAACGCAGCTGATATACGGTCGCAACACGGCCGAAGGATACCAAATCCATATCATCTGGCCGGCAGAAGAAACGTGCCTCAGCCGGAACCATGTCCAACATCGACAAAAGAAAGGTGACCGGTGCAAGATCAAATCCGATTTTCTATGGCCAAGTCCTAGCAGATATATGCGTAGCCGTTGCCCAGACTAAAAGCCCAGTCCAAATCTCCGTTCCTCTTCGCCGTCTTGCTTTCCCACGCCTACTTCTGGGCATGTATGAACTTTTCTGGCACTCCCTGAGGCATGCGGAATTACATTCTTCCTTGGCTCTATGTTGATATCCTGCTTGAGCATGTTCTGCACACGTACATTTCGAGTGTGTACGGACAACAGGGAAGAGAGCGGCGGGGACACATCGGTTCCCTTTCCTCGGTTGTGTGTGAACTCGTCTCTTGGAAAGGTGAACATCAAGAAGTATCCTGAAAATCTCAGCTTTGACCAGACCCGGATTTGTGCCCAAGACATCGCGCCAACCAAGCAGACATCGAAGCAGCATGTTGAATTTGACTTGCCATGGCCCAGTGGCTTCGCAGTCTGGCGGCCACAAATGAGGAGGACATTTCCTGGTGCCGCGTCTCCCACTTGCATCTTGTACACCCACGAGGCCGCCTAGACACTGTGCTTCACCATCTTGTCGGCTCTAAGCGCTGGCTCCGTTTCTCCCCGCGAGTTCCAGGATTCGTTCCGCTCGGTCAGGATATTCTCTCAGAAGCTCAACGGTGACAGGCCGACATGCCCTGCCAGATCCCCTCTGCTGGCATTTGTCGCAAGGGGTTTGCCCGTTGCACCGACGCCTGCCCTTGAAGCAGCTCTTGCATCTGGGAAATGTGTCCAGGTCGACAGAGTCTGGGTCAAACTCTGTTTGAATGCTGCTGTTTGCCGCATCGTCGTCATTGGTAGTGAGAGTGGCATTGGCCACGACACTGTTATCGGCAGTAACATTTTCTTCGGCGGTAGTGTTGTCACTGGAAGCAACATTGTCATCGCTAGCAACGCTGTTCTCGGGGATGACCTGGTCGTGGGAGGTAGATTCAGGTATTGGGGCAGACTGAGGGCGCGGTGGAATGTCGATTTGTGCTGCTGGCACAGTCACAGAAAGGGGTGTTTTTTCATGTGTGGTACCTGTTGACAAGGCATCCAGTCCAATGACGCCTTTGGTTGTGTGTTGGTGTGAAGTGCCATCCCCGTCGAAGCCCCGCTGAATCAGACCGGCCTTGCTGTCGCTGATATTGGTGTCAGGATCGTTGCCAGCTTTGGACTTCCCGTCCGCTGGCCTGATGGTTAGGCTCACTTCCATACGAAGCATTTGGTTAATCTCAGCGAGCCTTTTGTCGATGTTCTCATTGTTGAGACCACAGTCCGGCGTGTCGCAGTTCCAATTGAGGCGCTCGAAAGAGGCTAGGAAGCGTGTGCATTCCTCGATATATTTGCAGTCGCGGAAAATGCATTCGTGGAGCTCCATCGGCCCGGCAGTCGCACGGCAGGCATTGCAGATTGGCTGAACGGTGATACACATGTTTTCAAAGCTGCGAGTGTGATGTAATTGAGATGGCTGAAGTGTTCAAAGGTCTAGTTCGTCGTGCTTGAGGTTTGGGGGCTGGCTCATGCCTGGGCGAAAAGCAGTGAAGGGAGTTGGTAACGATGGCTTATTTATGCCCTTGATTCAGAGGAGGAATTAAAGCACTGTCTGTTACTTGAGGCATGTTTCTCACAAGTCGATTTGATTCCATCATGTGCCATCATCCTGAGGCTTTTAAAATAGGCAATAAGACCTGAGATATCTATCACACACTTCCAAGTACCCCTTCGAAGTGTATTTAGGTACATTGTAACGTTTTTTTGAACTCAGGTTCTATCTTTCAGCTCTCCTTGCCGGATTTGAAACTCGGAGCTGGACAATACAAGAGTTTGAACACAGTATTCGCTTCTCATACTCAAGTGCTCGTAACATTTAATTTTACAGTCTAGATTTCGGAAGCCTTTCCATCTGGGCGGTCCTTCTTTGCCAGTTCTACTTCAGGCACGAGTTTGGCAGATAACATTATAAGCATGCTGCTTTTGAACACAGTTTGAACACGGAAAAACCAGAACTCTTTGAGAAGCTAACGTCTACTATGATTGACTGCAGGAGACTGAGACTAGGAAATGTTGAGCGTCTGCATTCCTGAGCGCTCAGAACCCTGCCAAATACAGCATGATGGAAAGGGCATCTTGTTTCTCTGAAACTGGTCGCATGAGAGATAGGGTACTATAGAGAATTGATAATTGCGGCAAGATCTGCTACACTCGAAAGTCCCTGGGAGCGCCTTAGTGGCAAGTTGATCCACCATTTTGTCCTGAGGTACAACAGCCGTTTTTGTCTCCTTTGTTCATGCGGCAAAAGCACGATACGTTGATCGGTACATCAGCCGACGCCAAAGCAATGCCAAGTGGCCCCTCGACATACAATGCCTCATCGACCTTGTTCGACCGCACAAGACACTCATGCAATCCATGCAAAGCCCACACATTGTTAAGATGCGCCCGACGGCGCGGAAAGCCCGCAGCGAAGCCCAGATCCTCCTTGAACACCCTCTCCGCCTCGTCAACGCGGCCCTGCTCGAGCAGCAAGCCCCCCAGAGCATGACGGACAGGCTGCATCCACGGTGGCGGGTCAGAATACGCCAGGGAATCCTCGCGCCTGATGGCCTCCCTCAGGAGCGAAAAGGCGACGTCAAAGTTTCCTTTGCGGTACTCGAGCTCGCCGGCCAGCATGCCTGAGGCGACGCCGAAGACGTCAGCCTGCTTGCAAGGGATGCTGTTCAGACGGCTGGCGGGGACTCTCGCGCGCGCTGCTTCAAACTGTTTCTGTGCGGCCTCGGCCTCGGGAATCCGGCCCAAGGCGCTGAATGCGACGCCCTGGGCGTACAGGATCGTCGCGGTCGTGGCGCTGTAGAGGTCACGGTCTTTCGGGAGTTCCAGTCTTGTGATCTCCTCCCAGCGCCCAAACCTTATCAGTACGTGGGCGCGAGATGCATAAAAACTCTCGATGAAATCCGCCATGGGGGGGCTTTTAATGGACAGCACCTTGGCATCGATGACCTGCTCCAGCTTTTCCGCGGCCGACATGGCGTCTCGAAAGCGCCCAGACATGATCGCCGAGTACATCTTCGCACAGATGTAATGAACCCGGTAGGCAACGTAAAAGATCGGTGCGTCTTCGGCAGCAAAGTACTTGTCATCCGCGAGGATGGCCTCGTGGTTCGAGTCGACCCCGCGGCGGTAATCACCCACCGCGGCATCGATGTGCGTGGGCATGTGCAGCATGTGTGAAGCGTCCGGGACCAGAGAGCGCAGCCTATCCGCGGCGGGTTGTGCTTCCTCAGGTTTCGGGGACATCTCCAGCAGATGGATGTAGAGATGGCAGAGCGCCGGATGATTGAGACCACCGGAAAGTCTGAATGCTGAGTCGATTACTCGCCGGGCTTCAGTGGTGTGATCACCGGTAGGCTTGCCAGTGTCCAAGTCCCAGAGCCCTCGAGGTGTAATACACATCAGGGCTTCCGCAAACAGGGCAGCAGCATCCACATTGTCAGGGTTTGCTTGGTACACAGGCCGCATAGCTTCGGCATACATTCGATCCAGATGGCCAAAGTCGATATCAGGTTCGTCCGCAAGGGGGAAGCGAGCCGCAAGTGCCTTGATGAGCCCCTGCTCAACGGCAGTGGCGTTGGAAGCCAATGCAGCGGCACGAGCCAGATTTTGGTTGGCCTTGTCGATCGAGGCCTTCCTGTCTTTCTGGTCGAAAAACTTCCACGCTTTGTTGTAGTTTGGCCCGGATGTGAATGCTATCCCCCAAAACGCCATTGCACACGATGGATCACAGGTCGCAGCGCGCTCGTAGCAACGTCGCGATTCTTCAAAGTTGAAAGAGTAGGCCCACAGCAATCCGCGATCGAGCCATGTTTGGCAAGCTGATGAGGAGGTGGTTAATGGCCATCGATGCTGACCTAGATTATAGTAAGGAGAAGTTTCCTGGGTAGCGTCGGATGTCCTACATGGAGAGGAGCGTCAGAATATCAATAGTTGGAACCTTGCGCTATGTATGTACATACTGCATGGTTCGTAAGGGAGTTCAGGAACTTGGGCAGAGCAGCTTGGAGACGTGTCTTGTCGATTGGGAATGCTCAACTTCAGGAAGCAGCCAGACCGTCGCCCACGAATTCAAGCCCTCTTTATGAGATAGGTTGTTTACGAAGTCTCGCAGTGGATGCTCCGCACTTCGGTCGGCACCGAAATATGACGGTGATTATCAAATCTTTGGACCGCAGCACGTGAAGGCTTTCTCAGGCTGACAAACATGCTTCAGTAACTTCTATGGGACCGTTGCAATTCGTGGGGTAATAAGCAGGCTCGGGGACTTGATCGGCGATTTCGGCAACTTTCAACTGTAAGACCCCGAGGCTAAACCCACAAATGTGTGTATATTAGCAACTCGGCGTTTTTTTTACAGTATGAATCAATATTACTAAGGATCAAGTATTTGAAATATCTGGGATCATAGTTTTACCGCGTGATAAAGATTACTCTGCCATTCTGGAGAGCTGAATACACTCTTAAATGCGACCCCCTAAATACCAGTTTCAGATTTAGCTTCTCAGAGATACTTTCTCCATCTGCACAAGACAGAGGTCCTTCGTTATATGTGAAGACAATTGACAAATAGCTCATCGCATATATGTGGTAGGCTCAAAAAGAAATGCATGTGATTTCGAGGTTCCAAACACGGATGAAAAGCTACTGAGACCAAATTGAAGGGGAAGGGGGGGGGGGGCAGCTTTTGGAGCAGTGTAATTTTCGCGCCGTGATTAATGAGGTACAATCGTTATGATCGTTAGACATTATTCTTGCTCGGCTTCAGTAGTGCAGTCCTGCACCATGATATTGGTTTGATGAATATAGAATTCATCTAGCGACGTGTCGCTAAGCTATTTTTCTACTGCTCTGTTTTATATGCTGGTCGTTGCGATCGCTCGAGGTGTTCTTTAGGCACCTGTGCGGAAGTATTTGCGTAGACTGGAGAGCCGGGAGGAGCGTCGATGTGAGCCTTCCGTGTCCCAAGCCCCTGTGATCTTCACGCACGCTCTTATTTACAATAGGTAGGGATGTCAATCTGTTTACTTTGCAAAGTTAGTCTTCTTGCTCCAAATATGTAGGACCTCCCTGTATGGCCAGTTGTGTGATAAAAAATCTCCTGTGTTGAACTCTCGATGGATTCGAAAATGGTGGACGCTACAAGGACGATGATAGTGATAGTAATTGGATGCTACACGGTTAGTATTGTTGACAAATGATTCCTAGATTGGTGCTACATTTATGCATAGTATGCTAAATCATGTGCGTTAGTACTCGTAGAAACCAAAAAGTCAGTGATTTCCTCAATCTCATATTGATGGCCGGTCAAATCGTTTTTCCCGGTTGGCTCTTGCGGTGGTCGGGGGCAGCCTCCTCGCCCGGCACTGTTCTCGTTACCTGGTTCTTGAAGCAGACTCTCCGGCTTTAGGACGACCACAGCTTATGAGGAACGGGCTGAGCCGGTGGCTTCCCTGATCTGTTGAAGCTGGTCAGGGCTTAAGCAGCCGTAACGATGCAATCGAGCTTGGCAGAGCGTGCAGTATCCACTTTGGTGGACTATGCCCTCGGGCGCGCGCCAGTGGAACTGGGTCTCAGGATGAAGGATCCCGACCGCGCACCTCGACTCCTCGCGAACCTCGCGCTTGTGGTGCCCGCAAGCATCGTATATTACTGTGGTGGTGTAGCACATGTTAGCAGTCGTCAAATAGTGTGGTGAAGAAGGTGGAACATGGCAAGAACTGTGTGACATTGGTATATTTTATGTACAGCATGGAATTCCTCCCCTTCAGCAGTAAGGTAGGAGCCGGGCAATAACTCGATAGAATCCCATTGTCAACTCGTGGTGCTGGGCTCAGTAATACAATGGGCTTTCCGTCGCTTAGGAAGTACAACGGCTTACAGCATACATAGTCGTTGTGACAGCCCACCTCCCCTTTGGATGTAGACAAGAGAGGATTAGGTCCAATCCTCATAGGAATCATACCTTAGCGGTAGGCCGTGGGGGGTTGGGGGCACCGGTCATTATAATTCGGAATGCTCGACAAAGCGGAGGTGGTAACACGATTATTTGCTATACCCTGCCCATATGCAGTATGAACAGCTCCAAATAAAGTAAAGACAAAGCCTCGGCTCAATAGAGACAATTGAAGTCATAAGCCTTTGGCTTTGATGTATGGCCTTGGTCTTCCGGGAAGGAAGGGCAACAATAGATTTGTTGAATCGCTTTGTTATTCGGCCGCTGGGCACGATTGTGTCTTGGGAATCTCTGAAAAGGCAAATATCTGTGAACGGCACGGCACCCGTTTCAATTGTCTTCATGATTCCATTATCGTGATTGTCGTCTTTTGGAATGACTGCGCCAAATGGCTCACCCATGGATCCTTGGCAAGTCTGACTGGGCAGTCTCTGAAAGGAAGTCGGGGAGGGTGCTAATTTTGAACAATAAGCTCGCACCCAAAGAACATCTCCAAATTGAGTAGTGAATCTATTCAAGTCTAATCTACACCTTCAATGCGAGCGCGACCGTCTTTTTGAGGTGTATGTGAGCGGGAACCAGCAGAAGGCGGCCAGAGAGCTGCCAAGCATCATCATGTGACAGCATCAATTCATCAAGGGGTACGCGTTTCTGTGTGACGATGTAAGTCTAGGATTGAACTCAACTCAGTAACCTCACGTCAGCAAGCCTCGACCACCCATGTTTGTGCTTGTCTATACTGTAAATAGTGTTGAAGTATGAACTGCTAACTTCCTTTTTGACACCTCACATCCCATGCCAGATTCAATACCTTCATCACCGGGTAATATCTTGGGTAGACTATCATCAAGAGGCTAGTAGTGTTGGTGCAGATTAAACGTGGCAGTGACTAGGGGAAAAGTATCAACATCAATGTTCAGAGACTGCACATTTCCAAAATATTGACGCTCGAATACAATGCTTTTGTATTCATAACAGCCCTACAAGCATCAAACAACCTTAGAATGCCATTATGCCATGCCGGTAATAAACTCGCTACAAACGCCAAACTCATCCAGGAAATCACATCCCATCCAACAAGCTTCCCTAGAGAGAGACGTGAACCTCAACCGTCAAGAACCATCCATACGGACCAAAAGCCCAGAACCCCTTACTCAAACTTTCCAGCCCCAAACAGCCCACCAACAACCTTGCTCCGCCCCTCCACGGCCCGGAACTTCCTCTGCTCCCTGCGCTTCTCCGCCTCGTCGACCGCCTTGCGGCGGTCATTCTCCCGCGCGAGGTAGCTGATGCCGCTCTTCTTGCCCGCCTTGCTCTTGATCTTTGCCTCCTCGCCGAAGCCGCCGGCCCCAGCGGCGCCAACGCCACCCTTTCCGGACGCGGCGCTGGACGAACCTGTGGAGATCAGGGAGTTAGTCGTCGCGCGGCGCAGCAGCGCCGGCACCTTGAAGCCCGCGCTGCTGGAGTTGGGCGCCGCGAAGGCCAGGCGGCTCCCGCCGGTGGACACGTTAGAGGAGCCCTGCCGCTTGAGGCTGATGCGGTCGACCACCTGGCCGGCGTGTCGGGTGCGCCCCCGCCGCGGGTTGGCGTTCTCCTTGTTCGAGGACTCACTGTCCTCCTCGTCGCCGCCTTCCTCCTCGCTGTCGGACCCGGGGTCGGTGGCCGAGATGATGGAGTTGCCGCTAGGCTCGTCCAGGAGGTTGGACAAGGTCTCGCGGATCTCACCAATGTTCGAAGGTTTCTTGCTGGGCTTTGTGCGCCCCTCGGCCGCCGGTGCCCTCTTTGCAGGGGCGCTCATGGTACCCGCAGCTACCGGCTGACTGTCTGGCACAACAGAGGCAGTGTTTTGTGGTTGATTATCCTGCGACTCCTCTTGGCTGTCTTTGTTGTCACCGGGAGCCGGCTCATACAGGAAGTCCATCTCCTCGTCGCTGCCAATGTCTTCGATGGTGCGCATGAAGGCCTGGTTGCGCGGGTTCTCAGCAACCTTGGAAATACGCTCGTCCGCGAAGAGGGCCTTCTGCATCTTCGCGAATTGGCGTCTCTTCAAACGCCGACGGGCCTCGCCGCCATCGTCCTCGTCATCAAGGTCGAATTCTCCTGCGCCACGCTTGCGGCGGAGCATGCCCGTTGTAATGTCTTTGAACAGCTTGTCCACTTGTTTCTCATCGTCTTCTCGGGCACGGTCGCTAGATAAAAGTCAGTTTTGTCCCCAATTTCCCGCCGCATTGAGTGTTGGACTTACGCATAGAACTTAGCTAGGGCGACGCCGTCTGCCTGATTGTTCTGAGTTTGATCATCGATCATTTCATGGACAGAGGCATCATCATCGTCGCTGTCCTCGCCATCCACCCCACCCAGCCCGGCGTACTCGTCTTCCGACTCCTCGGCCTGCTCTTCTACCATCTCCTTGGCCTTGCTCTTCTTTTTGATGAAGTCTTCTCTTGCCTTCCGCTTCTTTTCCTTGGCGGCAGCGTCTTGCAGGATGTTGAAGGCAGTGGGTTTGGTGATGGAATCAGCTCCCTCAACCTCTTCCTCCGAGTCTGAAGCAACGGCTGCTTTCCTAATGAGTCGGCCTCGTTTCTGCACAAGAGGAGATTGGTGGGAAAGATCCATAGCCTGGCTCACGTCATGCACGACAGTGTCTGCGGACGCCGATGGTGGCTCTACAAATCTCTCTTTGAGGGGCGTCCAGTCTTGGAACCCATCATCTTGGCTAGGGTTCATCAAATCAGAAGCCTGGGTCATGATATCATCCCTGAGGAGGCTGTCTAGGCCGTGTGTTTGGGATTGCGTGAAGTTGAACTGGATCTGTGACTCGTCCCCAGCCTGTGTCTCGTTCTGCTGAGTAGCTGGAACCGGCTGGCTGTCAAGTACCATTCCGTCTGCAGAATCGGTGGCCTTCTGGGAGAATTGGGAGTCAGGGAAGTTGTCGAATGTAGGCATAGGTTGTGATGGAGAGCCTCCGAGTGCCGCCGCCTGACTGTCCATAGTGCCAGCAAATATCTGCGTCAGCCCGAGGCCAGCAGGACCTCCAGCGTTCACAGGTAGCCCAGGAATGAAGGTTTTGTTGGCGGACCTCAATACCGACTTTGGTACTTCAGGGGAGGCGCTATTCGGAGCCGGAGTAATATCGACAGTCCTGAGCTTGGGAGCAGGTGTCATGGTAGAAGGATGAGTCTTGGGCTTCGGTGTGGCCTCGACGTCTGAGCCATCTTCATCATCTGAAATGATGGCAGTAGGCCTCTTGGGCCGGCGACCTCGAACAAGCGCTGGTGTTTCATCCGCTTCTTCATCGGGAACGATTGCCGTAGGTTTCTTGGGCCGGCGAGCTTGAACGAAAGCCGGTGCTGTATCCGCCTCTTCGTCAGAGGCTCCCCATCGGTGCCTCTCTTCCTCCTCGTCAGGATCGACGAAGGAAAGCCCGCTTGAAGAAGCCTCACTTGCGCTGTCTTCTTCGGCATCTTCGTCCACGAAAGGTCGAGCAGCAGAATCCTGTTCGGTACGGTCTTGTTCTCCGGCGTCGTCGTCGTTCTCTTCGTCAACAGCATCGCCGTCAACCATATTCTCGTCTTCTTCGTCCTCTTCTGATCCTGACAATTCCACTTCGGCATCACTCTGCTTCTCCCCTTCTTCCACGTAGTCATCATCGCTGCCGCTTTCATCCCAGGCCAACGGGTCGAATTTGTCGGAGGACCGCTTTTCCTTCTTCGCGTCATCTCTCTCGCGGGCCATGATCTCCTCAGCCTCGCGTCTCGCCCGGGCGACGATGTCTTCAATCTGTTCCCGGTCACGTTCACGTTCCTCTTCTGTCTGGATGTGGATGCCCTTCGCCTTGAGCATCTCCATGCGCCTCTCCTTCTCAGCCCTAGCCTGGTCACGGGCGCGCTGGTTGAGGAAGGCTTGCAGTTCGCCGGGGGTCATGGCGGCCTTATTAGTCTTTCTGTGCGCCTTGCGCTCGGGGGAGTTGAGATGGGCGAGTTGTCGGAGAGCATAGAGTGAGCGCGACTCCTTGGTCTTGTCTTTGGGGGCGCGGTCGAACAAGGCGTCGAGCTTGCTCCTCTTTTCATCAAGGATGAGCAAGTCATCGTCATCGCCGCTGTCCTGGTTGCTTCCAGTGCCCAGGTCAATTCTGTTCGCTTGCATTGGAGGAAGCTTTATTCGAACTTGTCTCTTTGAGGACCGTTTGGTGTCAAGCTCTGGTGTTTTTGCCTTGCCTTTGCCCTCTTCAACAGGCTTCCGCGCAAAAGCTTGCATGTCCATGAGGTCTGGAAAGTCGTCTTCGTTTTCCTCAGCTTGCTCCTCCGGTCTAGCGGCGGTCGCCTGGGGAACAGGAGCCCCGGCCTGCGACTGCAAGCCTGCCAGATCCTTTCCCAGTACATCTTCGACTCGTGCAGGAGGCGAGCTAGGAGGTGTATCCTGGTCTCGCATCTCTGCATCCGTGCTTTTCGCAGAGGTAGGTGTCTGAGGTCTGCTGGAGCTCTGCAGCTTCTCCTTGGCTACGTTTCCGCCAGGGTTGAAGTTGAACCGCTCGAACAGTGTCGCCTTGGTGATCTTCTTCTTGGTCTTCGCCTCGTGAGCAAGCTGCATGGCGCGTTGCATACGTTGCGTCTCGCGGTTCATCTCCTCCAGAGCCTTCTTGCTGGCCTGCCGCGACGGGCGATTCTTCGCCTTTTGCGTTTGGGTGAGCTTGCGACCGCCTTCATCGTCCGAAATGTCTGAGACGTCGTCATCATTATCGTCCCCGAGCTCCTCGGCCGCGGCGGCTCGGGCTTCCCTCTTTCGAGCTTCCTCGGCCTCACGGGCTAGGCGCTCGTTCCGCTTCTTCTCGACGAGGGCCTGAAAGCGGTTGCTCTTGAGAACTGGAACATCCGCATCGCTTCCTGAGTCTTCAGCCTGGCTCGATGGCTGCGCCGAGGTTGGCGACTTGGACGGCGTGACGAAAAGACCAGGTGATGCCTCCTTGTGCGGTGACACAATATTGGACTCTGGAGTCTTGGTCCTCCTCTGTCTCTGCCTGATTTTCCTCGGTCTTACGGAGGCTCCTCCCTCTTCATCGTCCGCGCCACCATCCGCCATTTCGGCATCTTCAATATCCTTGGATGCTTGATCCGTGCCGAGGGCTGCTGTTGTTGATTCCTCCACGTCTGGCCTCGTGACTTGCTCAATCGACTTGTCGCCGCCCTTCATGCGAGACGCAAGGCGGCCCCGGGGCTGTATAATATCATCCTCGCTGTCGCTTCCCTGTGCCCCCGCTGCGGTTGAGTCTGCCATCTCGACATCAGCGGAGCCTTCCCGGCCCTGCCTGGCGTTTGAGTTCTGCAGCATGTCTCTCACGCGTGCTCTCGCGTCATCCTGAGCCGTCTGCATTCGAGACGCGATCCGGCCCCTCGGTTGGACATCCTCGTCGCTAGAGTCGCGTTCTGGCGCGTCATTGCTTCGGTCGCTAGCTGTGGGGGATCCGCGTCGAGCAAAGGGACTAGCCCTCATGGGCACCCGAGTATTATCTTCATCTGAGTCGCTGTCGACGTTCGCGAGTAGCTTCTTCAGCTTGGAGTTGGGGGACAGCTCGAACCTGTCTGGGGAGGGGCTCCTGACGGGAGAGGTCGGCTGGGAGGAAGCCATCGTGGCTTGGGGGGAGAAGAATGAGATCGATGAGTGCTATCCAACTGTAAAAAAAAAAATCATGCAAAGAACATGCTTGTATCAATTGACTCGCCTCTCAGCTGTAGATGTCAAAACAAGTCAATTACGTGCTAGGAATGGCAGCTGGTGTTGTGTGGTGCGAGCAGGGGATGCAGGCCATATGGGAAGACTTACACGCGACGCGTTGCTGGACCTTGCTGCGCGTTGCGTGTTTAGAACGGGTACGGCAGGGGTCAAGGTGGCAGGGGTTGTGCAGCCGGCAGCTCCAGTACAGTGGAGAGCCTGGATTTGCGACGCTCACCACTGTCCAGCGGCGCGACCTAGGTGTAGGGGCAGCGGGACTTATCAATAAGGGGACCTGCAGGGTGCCCCTGCAGGGGCTATCCCCGCTAGCTCTCAGCACCTGCCCTTCACTCTATTTAAAAATCATAGGAGGTTAGCTTAAATAAAGACTAAAATAAAGATTTATTCTCTTTTAATCATATTGTTTATAAATATTACTAGTAAAAGGTAATATTACTAAGTATAATCTTAACTTGAAGAATTAAGCTAAAATCCTAATTGGATGATTGTAAGCAGAGCCCACACCCTCATATAATGTACACACCGCTGCGGCTCAGTTTGCTGGATGCGATCTGTGACGGTACGGGCTTATATACTGCTATGGAATTCCAATGACGATTCGAAATTCTGGTCTTTTGGCCGAGCGGTGGAATTTGCTAGCAGTAATTCTTTAAACCGTCTCACGATCCTCGACCGGTCCCATGGCTCTGTCCTGGTGAGCTGCACGGAGACCCTTTATGAAACCGCTGCCATTTACGTAGCATGCTTCGCAGATATGTCATGCTTACTTGTTACACAGGAACTTGAGGGAATTATTTTGCGCCAGCTTTTGGCAGAGCAAGTGGTGGGGGGATTCCTGGTTAGTGCAGTTCGGCTCATCACCAAGCCGCTGGCCTGCTTCTGGGCTCTATCAATCTGATAATACATCGCATATCTTGAGCGAACACTATTCTGATGCTTTCTACACAACAGGCTACTGTTGGAATTTTACTAGAGCGCTCTACAAAGGTACCATAACGTCCCCGGCCCGGCTTCCGCCCCCCCCCTGATTCCGCCCCCTTCCCTCACGACCGCCCCCTTCGCCTCGTCGCCAACGACGACGCCACCACGATAGTTAACCTCGCTTCCGATGGTGTTTCCGACTCTTCTAAAGCATCGCTTTCTTCTGATACCACCCCCGCTTCAATCTGAGTCCTCTGAATGGCCTTGATATCGGCGAAAAGTTCATTCGGGTCAAGTTGAACCTTCTTCCTTCGGACTACCCTACTGGCTTCAATCTGGGCTTCCAACTCTCGGGCTTTTTGTGAGGACATTGTCAGATCAACGTCTATCTGGTCCCAACTTTTGAGGATTTTCCTGAAAAAGAGTCGTAATGTAGGGCTGAGATTCTTCTGACAGGCATACCAAGCCACCATACCCCTTAGGTCTTAAGATCGCTTAGGGGTCGCAAAAATGGTCCCTCAAGGCCGACAAAAACACTTATTAGTGCAGAAATAGCTGCTGGAGCTATTAGTGCCGCCAGATTCCAATGATCTCGCTTCCTTCTCGCGATTATCGGCGATAAAGTGGCTTCCAAGTGCCCTATGCTTAGACACTAGCCAGAGACCAGTCGCCCGCCAGCCAGAACGTATATTTGCTTCCGTTAAAGTGTCAATTTGAGCCTTGTGATAGCAATAAAGAAACCGTTTCTTTGCCATAACTATTGACAAATCGTGCCCTCCCTGGTAATCGAGATGCTTCTTAAATGCAAGCTTTAGAGGGCCGAAGATCGCCACATCGAGTAGTTACAGCATATACAAAGTATGGGCGGGCAAAAAAACAATATATACCTTATTCGAGAAGCATTCCCACATAAACTCAACTGTTGTATGTGTATGGTACCCATCGATTACGAGAAGGCGCCATTCTAATGGGTCCTCTGGCACTGTTTGAGGAAGAAAGACCTTCCGAAGCCAGTGGATAGCGATAGGTTCCTCCATCCACCCCTTCTTTGTCGCCGTGAACTGCCAGCCCTCGTAATCTTCGAGGGTAATAGGAAACCACTGCTGCTAAATGCTTAGTCCCTTAAAAATAACGAGTGGGACGAGGAACTTGCCCGTGGCGGGGATACACTCAAGGAAGGAGGTCCACGCTCTCAAATTAAAGTCCTTCTGAAGAAGCTGGCTTCCTTCCAAATAGCCGATTGTGAGCGCCTTCTCGGACTTGCCCTCCATTAGCCCGCCCTCGTCGGCGTTCCACCGGTTGGCCGGCTTAATTGCCTTCACAATAGGCAACTACATGAAGTCAAACCACAACCCAACGTTCTTTTTGGTGGCTGCCCTTAGCCGTTTAGCCTCAACTCGCTGGTACTTACGGCTTTGGAGGATAGGGTGACAAAGGAGGAAGGCCCTCAGCCACTTCCTTCCGAGAGGAGCGACCTCCTTCCCCGACAAGGCCATTCGGGCTGCCAGAGCCCTCGTTTCCCAGCGAGTCAACACATGGCCCAAGCTGCTTTAGTTAATAAGGAATAGGGCCAATCGATCCTCCTAATCATCAGAAAGAGGCCTCTGAGGTTCGTGAGAAACGCGCTGGCTTTGCGCGCCGGCAAGGCAATCGCGAAGTGTGGAACGGGGGATATGCCAGGTCCTGCAAGCCTGCTTGACGGGCATTCCATCCCTGCACGCAACAAGGGCGTCATGGATCTCGGCTTCCCCATAGGGCTTCATGATGACTAGGTTGATGCTTGGAAGAAGTTTGGTAACCAGAAAAAATTCTCTCGGAAAGATATGGTTGAGTTTATATAGGGTGGGGGCAGACGCGTACACGCGTGAACGCGGATGTGGGGGGGGCGGAAGCAGGGGGGGGGCGGAAGCCGGGCCGGGGACGTTACCTATGTACTCACGCGTCTGGAAGGCTCTCGGCCGATCGTGATCAGGCGGAAGGATAGATGTCATACAGCAGCACATCGGTCAGTGTGTGACTGTCTCAATCACACAGTATACATTTCATAAATCGTAGGCAACGCGGCCCAGACCCAAGACACCTATCACATCCAGACGTGGGGGCAAACTAGAAATGGTGTCACATGGGCTTGGGCCGTATTTGAAGCCCGCAACTCGCACCCAGGACGGTGAGAACCCCGCTGCAACTACTGATTATGCCTTACCTCTGCCCCCTAAGTTTTTGGCAAGTCTTTCGTACGGCACTCCCGGACGGCCTTTTAGGGATTGGTCCGAGGCAGTCGAGATTCGGCAAATATTTCATTGACAATGGCTTGGCAAGGTAAGCCTCCCTCATGATATGTGCAACAATAAACCCAACGCCATGCGCTAACGAACGGTGTTAAATCAGCGTACATGGAATCAAGGTAACTGTCCCAGTGTGTACTGTGAGATAGACTGGATGGGCACTTGAAGAACTCCTGACGTTTCTAGTCTTCTTGGGACTGGTGCTGTTGACCAGATCATCATCTTTGAGAGAAATGGCCGAAAGGTTCTGGCCTCTTCGATGGGCTTCTTGGTAAATGCTGTTCCTTTCTTTGCTGCTGTTGCTTACCCTATCAAGGTGGAATCCCGAACATGCCGTTGTGCTTAAGTCAGACGTCTAGACATAGACGCTAACATTTTTGGCTCAGGTCTCAGATCAGGAACAAGACGAGATCAAACTAGCCTACGATTGTAATAAATCGGGAACAGCTTACAAGAAATCACAGAATAAAGGCCTCCAGGTTGCTGGGCAAACTTTTCGAATCGTGAAGGCCGACTCAAGGAGTCTATATGGCACCAAAGTATGTGTTGCATCCATAGCACTTAGCGAACCCTCAGTGACATTGTAGACAGGACGAGGAAGGCGTCTGCATCGTGAGAACGAAAACCGCCATGTTGGTGGCACACTTTGGCCGACCAAGCTACCTTGAAGAAGCTGCCCGGTGTGTTGAGCAGCTTTGTGATAACCTGATCGAGAAGGGATCGTGAGCTGTAACTCTGTCACATTGACATTGTTCCATAGACATATGGGTAGTCTACATATCTGCTACTCATAACAGCTCATCCAGTTCTACACTTGAAACAGCCCAATGCGTTTCTGACTTGCTGTTTACAATGGTAACTTGGTTGTGGATACATAATTAGCTCTCAATTCAGTCAGTGAAAACTCCTCAAATTACAATATCCAAAAAGAAAATTTCAAAACCTACTGCATGCAAGATATATTGTATGTTTCAGGACCCATAGGTTCGCATGACTCCCTCAGCAGTAGCTGTATCAAATCTTGCACCAGCCTTCTATTGCCAAAGCACATGTGCACCCTTTCCTGGATCTGACAAATGTCCCACACCTGTGAACGTTTTAAACATTGGAACGTTGCGTGTGAGATTTTTTCTCATTGCATTTTAGATGGAAATGGTCCATTGTAAAACGTTTAGATTTTTAATGAAGTACCTCTTGGGTAGCTACCAGGCTATACCTTGCAGCCCTTGTTCATCAAGCAATAGAAAGTCCCAAGAAAGTCCCACAAGCCCTTCATCAGCTGCCTAGGACAGTGCAGGGTCGGATCCTCCTCACCCCGTCAATCCTTGTATTGCACTGGCAGCTTAGAGCTTAATCTTCCCACAGAGAACCACGTCCTCGCCGAAGGGGTACCATTTAGGGCTAGCTAGCCGTGCAGCAGGGATTGCCGTACCAGTGTCATTGTGACGCCTGGCTGGGGATACCACCACTCCTCCTCGACCAAGCCATGTAGGTGCAATTGTCACAATGACCATGCTGATTTGTGGCAGGGACTTCGGTTCGAGGAGTGAGTTGATGACTTGACCACCGCCCTCAACCATGACACTGCGAAGACCACTTTGCTTCAAGAGGGGCATCAACTCATTCCAGTCGAGGCGGTGCTCGCCAATGTCTGATGTAGTGATGTCCAAGGTCAGATATTTCCCGCCATACTCTTCAAGCAATGACTGCTTCTCCGCGGGTGGATCTTTGACGGCTGTGACAATCCATGGTGGGCGACCGCGCCCCTCGCGACAAAGCTTGAACAGCTTTGATTCCGCAGTGAAATTCCACCGTGCTGTGGGATCGACGACGACCGGTTGGGGCTGACCATCCAGGCCTTCGCCGCCGTAGCCGCCGACGCCGACAAGGCGGCAGTTCAGGCTGGGATCGTCCGCAACAGCGGTGCCAACACCGATCAAGATGCCGTCATGGCGAGAACGAAGGTAGTGGGTCATTGCTTTCGACTGAGGGCCAGAGATTGCGGTTGGGACGCCGGGTGACAGCGTGAGTGAGGAGTCGAGTGAGGTTGCGAAGGTGAGGGTGACGAAGGGAGAGTCTGGTCGAGGGGTACTTCCGTCCTTCGGTGGTAGGTGAGGCTCCAGGAACGCTCGAGCAGAGTCTGGAAACTCCATTGCGTCTTTGGGAATTGACGATGCCATCTTGAAATCGTTGGCTGCGGAGGCAGCGGGAGAAGCGAGTTGACTGAAGTAGGGATGACGAGCAGGAAGGTGTTGCGGGAAGAGGGAAAAAGAACGCCGCCGAGTGCATGACCATGCGGCCGGCGAGATCAATGCAAATAAAACCTGGAGGGGGTCTACGTACCCCGGTGGCCCCCAACGTTTTCGAAAGTGCAGACAAACAATGGTGAGCAGGCATCAAAAAAAAAAAAAAAAAAAAAGCACGCCGTATCGGTTGTGGTCGTTGCATGTAGACAGCTGCGGAGCCAGCGGGAAGTACTGCATATGCTGCGTTGCAACAGGTCACTGGTGACTGGTCCAGTCTTCGTAATGCAGCAAATTTGAACTGAGGGGTAGGCAGTCAGTACACAATGCAGCCTACACAGTGGCACTGCACCTTCGCAATGAGGGCTGAGTGGCGTTAAAACATGATAGAAGGAGCGTTCCCATTAAGCCCTTATTTTCAGCTTTGCATCCCCCATCCTCTGAACCTGCAAATTGTCAAGTCTTCCGACTCAGAGCCTGATCCGCTCCTGCCTACCCTCTTCCACCGACCAACGATTGACCCAAGTGAGGCATGTTGCACAGATTCTAAAACTGGGTATTCTCCATAAGGAACCAAAAATGTATGTGTTGTCCGACTTCATCATTTTCGGGGCATGGGCCCCCGCATTCAAATCAGTTTCCCACCTGTGGAACTGTTTCCTCATGCTTGGATGACCGTGTATCCTCGGCGACTTCCATCAGCGAGCTCCTCGGGTGTCTTCGGTACAGTCTTGTGTTCAATCATTCCGCTGTTCTATTACGTGCCCATGGGCTTCATGCCGTCCATGAACCTGTCTCAGTGAGACTTAGTTGCACTTCAAAAAGAGGCTGCACAACTCAAGTGGTTCTGTCTGAGATGGCCGAAGCAGTGGCGGTGTTGGGGGTTGCTGCCAGCATCATTGCTGTCGTTCAGGTGACTGCCTCGGCCTTGCGACTCGGATGGTCTGTCGTTCAAACCCTGAAAGGGACTACCCAGAAATCTCTTCTTGGCTTGCTTGATGAGCTGACACTTCTCCATGGGGTGTTGTTGACGCTGCACTCACAAACATCGGTGCCTAATAGCTCTGACCTTGATGTTGCAGCGTTGCTAAAGGAGCCTACAGGACCCCTTCCAGCATGCAAGCTTGCAATCATTGAAGCTGCGGGACTCATCAAGGATTTAAATGAAGAAAATTCCGGACCCTGCTGACAAAGGGTAATTCCATTGAGAAGGATCTCGAATCATCAAGGAACAGAATCGAACGCCTGAAAACTGTCCTGCTCCTTGCTCTTCACTCAGATCAACTGTAAGCTGCCGTCTTGCCCCTCGCCAAGTGACTGGTGATAGCACTGAAATTGCTGACCCTGTGAAGTGCACTCTCAAACGCAATAGAAAAACTACTCAAGGACGAGTTTCAGAAGATCGAGAAGTTTGAAGCACTCGCACATAACCGCTTGGATGACATCTCTGTCCACGTCGAAATGCTGATCACGGACTCGCAGCTCAAAAGAGCAGCTGACCAGGGTGAGATTGCTGATGTCACGCGCCCAAGTGCTGGATGAGGACTTTGTCACTAATGGCTAAATTGAATCAAGGTCGTGAAGCAGTCAAAGCGTTGAGGTGGCTCTCCAACATCAATCATGAGTTCAATCACAGCAATGCGCAGAAACTCAGAGAAGAGGACACAGGATTATGGTTTCTCAGTTGCCCTGAGTTCAAGGCGTGGACTGATGGGCCTGCAAAGGCACTATGGCTACATGCTATCCGTATGTCTTCCTTCTCGCTGCAATATTGTTTCTGAGTTGACTTGAAATAGCTGGAGCAGGAAAGACCATTTTGTTGTAGGTGACGGTGTATCTTGAGCGTGTTATATAAACTTGCTGATATCGAACAGCTCCTCTGCCGTTGATTGTCTTGTCAAAGAGAAGCGGACGCAGGGCATTGGATTAGCCTATTTTTACTTCGATTTCAGATCCGAAGAGAGGCGTAAAGCCTCGGGAATGATTCGCTCAGTAATCGCTCAATTGTCCCGGCAGGCTACCACATTTCCTCCAGAAGCAATCGAAATGTATGATAATTACAAGGGCCGCCGGAGCCAGCCGACTATGGAGGAACTGCTGGAAATTCTAGTCGAAATTTCAGCTCGCAATTTTCCACGGGTCTACATACTCATCGACGCGGTAGATGAATGTAACGAGAGAGACATCCTACTGCCAATACTTCAGAAACTCATCGTTTCAGAAACCGCCTCAATGCTTCTATCTAGTCGGCGCGAAAGAGATATAACAGAAACCATGGCAACTCTTAACCCGATTGGTGTTTCTATCGACGCCGGTCAGGTGGCCTGCGACGTCCAAATCTTCCTAGAGAAAAGAATGAAGGGAGTCATACTTGAAGACATTGTCTCAGGACCTTCAAGACTCGATAATGCGGACGCTTCTGCTGGGTGCGAACGGGATGTGAGGACTTCACTCTCCTAATAGACTTTTGTCAGCTCCTAACGCCTGCGATAGGTTTCGCTGGGTCAAGTGTCAGCTTGACTTGATCAAATCCTTGAAGCGACCAAAATCAATACGGACTGCAATCAAGACCTTGCCGGGCACATTGGACGAGACATATGAACGCATCCTCTGCTCAGTCGCTGGTGACGATGAACGTCAAATAGTCCGACTTCTCCTTCAATTTGTCATTTTTGCAGCTCGGCCAATGACAATTAATGAACTTGCCGAAGCTGTGGTTATAGACAATGACGAAACTGTCCTGGACGAGGAGGCAAGATTCTCGTATAGTTCAGACGTGTTTTCGGGCTGCGAATCTCTATTCGTACTGACCGGAGACGAAGTCGGCATGGCCCATTACTCTATACAGGAGTTCCTGACGTCCGAGAGAATTCTTGAAGGAGAAGCTAGCTTCTTCAGCATCCGGAAAGACGAATCTATGGAAGAGATCTGCCTCCGCTGTCTTACCTACATAAGCTATGAGGACATTTCCAATGGACCGTCATCCTCACAAGAAGAGTTCGACGCCAGATTGAAAAGATATCCCTTCTTGGACTATGCTTGCAATAACTGGTTCACTCACTGCGCTACTCGGCAGATTCAAGAGAATTGCAGCGCCAGGTTTGAAAGCATCTGGATTTCTCCCCATCGCCCAAAGTATCTGTCCTGGGCGCAAGTCTTTTCAGACAAGTCGATAACCTTGAGGCGGGATTTCAAATCATACACCCTTCTGACGCCATCGATTCTTTATTATCCTGCACTCTGGGGCCTCAAGTACCTCTGCGAACGAATTCTCCACTTTGACCGAAATGCCACCAATCAAGTGGGTGGCTACTACGGAACTGCTCTGCAAGCAGCATCTGTCAGTCGTCATAGCGAAGTCATCAGACTGTTGATTGAGTACGGTGTAGATGTCAATCAGCAGAGTGGATATTTTGGGAATGCTCTACAAGCAACTGCGGTCGTCGGTGACTGCAACATAGCATTGCTTCTGCTTCGAAACGGAGGGTTGGTGCACACGCAAGTTGGTACTTATGGTACTTCCCTTCAAGGTGCTGCTAGACACTAGACACGGCCATCTTGATATGGTGCAGCTTCTCCTTCGCCATGGAGCTGAGGTGAATCAGCACGCAGGGCCCTACGGGACCGCACTTCAAGCAGCTTCGAACAACGGGCATGTTCAGATTGTTCATTGTCTCCTCGAAAATGGAGCATCAGTGAACGACAACTCTGGCGCGTTCGGGACAGCCCTAGAATCGGCATGCGCGGCCGCCGTTGAGCACACCGCTGTGGTTCGACTTTTGCTACAGAGGAACGCGGACCCAGAGATCAGCGGCGGCCTCTACTCTCTGCCTCTGATAGCTGCGAGCCTGTGTGGGCATTCGGATTCAGTGGCTGTATTACTCGAGCATGGAGCAAATCCTGATATCTTCGACGGTGTGTATGGTTACCCTTTGCAAGCCGCAGCCATGAATGGGCATCAAGACACAGTCGAGACCCTGTTGAAGCATGGAGCATCTGTGAACACTCGTGGGGGCAGATATTCCTCCGCGCTACAAGCAGCGGCAAGAAATGGTCACATGGCGGTTATTCGAAAACTGCTTGATCATGGTGCTGAAGTAGATGAGGGTGCAGGATATTATGGAAGTCCTCTGCAAGCCGCATGCCGCAACGGATTCATCGAAGTGGCTCGCGTTTTACTCGACCATGGAGCCAACCCCAACAGTGAGGGCGGTTCCTACGGGAACCCCTTGCAGGCTGCTGCGAGTGCTGGATGGACGGAGGTTGTCAAGTTACTCATTGACCGGGGATCCAAAATCAAACAAATCGGAGGGCCTCATCATACTGCATTGTCGGCTGCGACTGCTGGGGGACATCTTGATATAATCAATCTCCTCATTGATGCTGGGGCTGATACCCCCTCCATCTAAGGGGGAAACTCCTCTTGTAGCAGCGGTGGCGATCAGCAAAGTTGGTGTTCAGCATGCTTGCAGGACTTGAGGAACCATTACGCACAGTTCAGTACTCTGCTGTTTTCACGTAGAATACGAAAGGATCATGTTCAATGTTTTATTACCCGTTTCCGCTCATTCAAGTCCCTTGAATTTTACGATGCAGAAAAAACAGCTCGATTCAAACTGGTGCGTTTGCTGATATTGTCAAAGGACAGTGCAGGGAAAATTCCAGTCTGTTGCCACTTGGCACGTTACGTTAAGAAGGAATCGCGACCCGAATATCTAACTTTCTCCGATCACTTTGATTCTCTATTTCCCATCAGGTCAAAGTTGATGCCAAACTGTTTCAATCTGCTCATGTATGATCCCAGGCGCTGCCGGGGATCAACGCCATTCCATCGTTCATGCTCCGCTTGATCTTTTCCGTCAATCTTGGGCAAGCCCGTCTGTTCTACGACAAAGCTGGCCGCAATTATAGCGTGAGTTACAGCAAGAAATTGGTCACCAGATCTGGCCATTTCGGCCCCAAATGCACCTAGAAAGGCGTTGCCAGCACCAGTGGGGTCCAGGACGGCTCTATGGGAGACACGGGCTGTTGATCCTGGTGAGACTGTTGGTTCATAGTACGGTAGAAACCATTTCGAATCTTGCCCAGCGAGTTGAACCATGCATCCTAGATCCGCAGCCCGAATAATGACGATATAACGTCCTTGCCTTCCACTTCCAGTCGCTTGAAGCTTTTGGGCCGCCTGCTCTATCAATCTCTTCAGATCTTCTGCTCAACTGGCTGGGCTCATGTCGAACATTCTAAGGAGTTCAAGGTGGTTAGGAGAGAACACGTCCACCATCTTGGCTGTTTCAGTTATAAGATGCACATTCTCTGGGTTGCATTCCCGAGGCTCGGGCTCCCAAACAAATATAGGTTCCTGCGTAACGCAATGATTCTTTCTGAGATTGCTTATCCCAGAAACAAAGGCCTGAGCCGTGGATGGGGTTCCGAGGAAGTGGTAGCATTGTGATTTCATGAAGACTGGGTCATCGTAGTCAGATAAGTTGAATGGAAAAGGCGGCGACAATTCTCGAAATCTAGCCTCTGTGTCACATGCCCAGATTCAGTTACAAGCTCATCTGTAGACAGAATTTGAGCATTGGATTCCTTACCTCGGGCACTGGCATCCAGGTATCTCTGCTCGCCTCGGGCCGACGGCCTACTTATGTCTGTGTGCATGACAAGAGCAAGACCCCAGCCTCGAATCTCACTCAGCACGTCCTCGGGAAAGTCTGCACCCATGTAGAGATGCCATCCAATTTTTGAGGACCCGGGAGCTGGGCAGAAAATGCGTGCTCCAAGCGTCGCTAAGACAGGCGTCAGCACGCAAGTCGTTCAGTTTAACTGCTCAAACATGAGAACTGGGCGTCCTTTTACCATAAGCGCCTGGTCCACCTAATATGCCGAGGATAGGGGCCTTGGAAGGAAAGTGAAGATCATCTAGACAAGAATTAGAGAGACTGACAAAAAGCAAACTTTTGTCAGTGTCCATAATGATTCTCGGGAAATGTGCGGATGGAGTGCTGCAAGGCGAATTATAGAATATTGAGCCAGTCTTGCTGGTTGGAAGCGTCTAGCCCTCTGCAGAAGACGTACAGAGAGGGGGGAAGTCTCGAAATGGTCAGCAGGTGCAGAACAAGCCAATTTGAAGGAAATTGTGACCTGTGTAACACACCCTACTTGAGACCCTCACATGATCAGTAAACAAGTAGCTCACATTAATTTTATAATCTTTATAAGCTATTTGATAGAATATCAATAAGTTTGAGTATGTTATATAGTTTCTAAAAGAAATTATTAAGAGTATAGTTAGAAATAGAATTAAAAAAGAATTAATAAAACTTTTACTGCCACGGGTGCCTAATCAGGCAATTATATGCCTTCTATGCATAACAGTACAGCTTTTATATCCTGCTAGGAATAATCGCTATAGAATAAACGCATAGATCGATTGTTGTAGTCTTTTGGCCAAGGCACATGCTTTGCTAGCAGCAGGCAAGCTCGTCTCACTGTGCTGGTTGCCTCAAACAGTAATCTGATGGAATACAGAATATTAGAAGTCCAACAGAGCAGAAAGCACTGCCGGTAAGTTTGCGATTAACAATGTATACCACATCGCATAGAGCTGATACGCACATGGAGAAAGGCTCATCTACGGCTGAATTGACTGTCTAGTGGACTGAAGCCTATACTCATCGACATGCCCCCGTGCTGTTCGGTCCTGTGACTCGTACCATGTCGATGCGTGCCAAAGAGTACAGTACATGAAAGTACACTCGACCACTGGACCGCCGAGCTCGGTGGGCAGCCCTGGCCGATAACACGCCTCCTTGTCTCCAGGCTCACCACCGTCACGAAGACCTCACTTCTGCCGCCGTCGCGCGTCGATGGTGTTGATTCGGTGAGCCTCTCCGCTTCCTCGAGGGCTCTATGGGTATCGTCCATGAAAGCAACTTTTTGTCACCGCCCAAATTGACCCGCGGGTACTTACCTTGCCCGAAACGCCATTATGATCCAAGAAAATCGGTCATACACAAACAACATTGTACAGATGGCTGCGTTCCGCAGCCCTATACTGGATTTCCGCCGCCTGGTCCCGCCCCTGTAATGCGTCCGTGAACGCCAAATACAAAAATGAAGATGGAGAGCCAGTCTGCAACGCCGGCGCCGTGCATAGAAAGCTCACTCTAGTGCACCCAGGGCTTCGCTTCGCTTTAGGAAGAAACAGATCGGTCGTGGGATGCGCTGAACGACGGAAGGCCTGCTAACCACTGGCCCCGATGGAGTCGAGGACAGCATCCAAACTGTCCAAGTCTTCGTCGTTCGCCCCGGCCCAGAAGTACTCGTCGTCGATGTCCATCGGGTCGTCGTGTGGAATCCCGTTGGGGAGTTGCGGCTTTTGAGTTCCAGCCATGGAAATGTCGGCATTTACGCCGTTCGCCGTCGGCTGTTGCCGCCCATCCAGATAGTAGTGGTCGCTCATGTTCTCAAGCTCGCCATCTCGGTATCCGTTGAGCAGCGACCTGACCATGACAGGGAACTGGGACATGCCGCAATCCGCAATGTCGAGTGCAACATGTAGGTCTGCAATACCGAGAGGGCCTCTCTCGCCCGCTGCTTTGGACTCGATAGGAAGCAAGCCGCACTTGTCCCGCGTGACCTCGCCGCGCATGACCGCATCTTCTTCCCTCGAGAGCTGCCTCTTGTATTTATATGTCTGTATCCAGCTTGACGTTGATCCAAATCCAGCACTACCAGAATCGCCAGGCCCGTTGCAGCGTGTTCGACTGAATATGGACATGAGGGTTTCTTTGATGAACGACTCGGTGGCAGCGGAGACCAATTGCGCAGCGTCGGGTGCAGCCGACTCGAGACCGGCCTCATAGCAGTAGGGCAGCATGCGCGAGTCGGTGTAGTTTCCATCGGGGAATTCGCCAGACTCTAGGCCCAGAGGATTGAGGTATCGCTTCTTGATGTCTTGTTCCCGGTCTGAGTAGCGACATGTCAGCGCGTGCACTTGTGGTGGTGAAGTTCTCCGGCATACTCATGTTCAGGCCGCTGCTGGCCACGCTCTCCTCGGCTAGCTTGGGCCGCTTTGACCTGATCGTGTGCTCTGCGAAGATGCCCGCGAGCGAATCGTAGGGATCGAACTAGAAGGGACGGTGTCAGCACTGCACATGAATCACTCGCACAACGAATGTGCCGAGCCGGCGCATTTGTACACACATCGTTCTGCTGAAGATCCTTGATGCGCCGGCGGTCACGGCTTGGCAGCTGCATGACCTGCCCCTTCAACCGCCGCTCGGTTGCATCGCCAGACACGGGCTTCGTCCCTGTGCCATGGGCAGGTTTATCATTTGCGCTAACCCATGGGGCCAGGCCCTGGTCTGGCATCTCACGGGTGACATTGGCATATAGGGCAGCGAGGAGCTGGTTGTGCAGGTGTTCCTTGTCGCCATGTTGGGATGATATTATAGGATCGATGCGCTCTGAGTACTCGGCCTGGTTGAGTCGGCCTAGGCGGTGGGAATAGTCAGCATTCCATTGATACAGTCAAGCTGTAGGGCAGAATTGAACATGCGCATGTACTTACCGATGAAGAAGTGGGTTGTGGCTGCTTTGTAAGTGGCCCATTGCTCATTGCCGATTGCGGATTTTAGGGCGGCATATATAGGCTCGAGGTCGATCCTGGCGGGTATTATTTGGCTGGTTTTGATGGGCTTTGCGGCGGTCGATGGGGTGGAAACGGTAATTGTCTTGTTGGACAAGGTGGGAGTGGTAAGGTTGACGGCAGGGCGCGACGAGAGGTCGGCGGGGTTGATGTCGGGCATTTTGGCGATGGTGTGGTTGGTGTATTATGTATGTATGTACTTGGTACTGCACTGGGATGCGATGCCCGAAGTGCGCGCGGCGGGCGGTGGGCGGTGGTGCTACGGCCTCGCCAGCGACGTCGCGTGCAGGATATCTCCGTACCGCGACGCGGCAAACTCGGTCATGAGGGCATCAGGCGGCTTCTGGGTACTATGCGATCCTAGTTTCCGTTTCAAACTGATGATTTCGATGGGGTGTGGCCGTCGAATCGATGCGGGTTTTCGGGGCTGACGATGGGGTGAGGTCAGATCTGAGTTGCGGTCCTGGCAGTGAGGTCGCGGGACGGACGTGCCCACAGCAGGACTGCCCTCTGCACGCCGTGCCGTTTCGCTAGCGCTGGTGGCAGTACCAAGTGATCCCAGGGGCTGGGTTGTTGGTTGGACAGTCAAGGTACCTACCTACTTAAGGTAGACGGGTAGGTGCCTACACCCTACACCCTGGCACCCCTGGCCCGCTCCAGGTGCCGTGCCTGAGATGTGATATGTTTTTCCTCTTGTGCAACTCAAGTTTTGTAATTTGATGCACGATCCTGTAAAAGCATGCAGGGCTGTGGATACGTGAAGGAAAAGTAGGAGAGCGGAAAGAGCTAGTAGACGTCCAATTGACAGGTACATGTGTAGGTACAGCTGAGAATTGATTGGGTGCTCAGTGCAAAAAGTATCTACTTTCAGGGAGCCGAAGGGTAGGTGCATCAGATCTGCTCCCAAGGCTCTGGGTAGCCCTGCAGGCCTGGCCAGGTCCGTCGCGTAAGGCGCGTTAACACTGACACTGACATCAACATTCATCCCACCTTGATTTCACTGTCGACGGCCCCCTCACCAACAATATACCGTGCCACCCGCGGTCGAGAATCTCAACACCGGCCTGCAAATCCATTCGACGGCCCCTTGCGCCCTCGCTCGACTGCTGCAGTCAAAATGCAACCATGTCTCGCAATCCCCAGAAACACATCGACGCTGGCATCAAGCAGCTGGTAGGGCACATCATCCCAAAGGCAAATCGGCAAGAGGACCGCGAGTTCGTCCAGGAGACCGTCGATGAACACATAGAACTGGCCCATCAGATCTTGGAAAGGTATGCTCGATCCGTCCAAGTGTCTCCCTATTCTTGTTAACTCAACCCGTCTTACCCTGCGCAGCAACCGATCCGCTTCCATTACCGCCGATGCGAACCAAGCCAGCGACCTGATCAAGAAGAAACTTGTGCGCACCGACCCGAGCGCTGCACTCCGCTTCACACACCTTTATACTCGCCTCTTGACCCTCCCGGTACTACAGCAGAAATGGGGGATCCTCTACCTACTCTACCAGCTCTCCGACTCCCCCGACCCTGACGAGGCTCTTCCCCTCGATACCCTGCGCCAGGTCGCCGAGAACAGGAGAGTCGAGGCGTTGCGCCGCAGCGAGACCCAGGCATCCCAAAAGTCCTCAAGATCTGCTTCGAGAACGGATGACGACCAGTTCAAAGAAGCATTCCAGCCCGAGGGTTTGAGAAAGTTTCCCCCAGAGGAGGCCAGGAAGGGGCCAGAGTCGACTGGGCTTGATCAGGAGAAGGAGAAAGAGAAGGAACCGAGCCGCAGTAGAGATGTGACACTCAAGTCCAGGCTACTCGCAGACAACCATGTCGAACTCGAGCCGCCCGAGACAGTATTGCTGAGGGACCTGCCCTTCACACTACAGGGCCTATCTTCTACGACCTTGCCCTTCGCCAAGGAGACCACGCTGAAGCTGCCACCCACACTGCCGCCACCTCTCATATCGTTGCTGCATAGTCTGGCTGAACCATCATTGCTCTACAAAGGACTCGTGGAATGGGTGAAATCACCGGCTGGCGGGCTGCTGGGACAGAGCTTACGCGCTGCCATCAATGGTGAGCTCAGGTCATACTTGAACCTGGTCGCGACACTGGAAGCTCAAATACGTCGAGCCCTATCTTCCTTGGACGAGGATGCGCCGAGGAGTGGAATAGGCAGTGCGGGAGTAACACTCAAACGGTGCGTGGTATGGACCAGGGAGGCGACGATGGGACTGCGGCTCTTGAGTTTGATCGCCGAGGAATCGAAAAGCAAAATAGGCGGGCAGCTCATCTCACTCATCCACGGCTTCTCGACCTCGCATGGAGATCCTATTGTTGCTGCCTTCGCTGAGCGACTACTGGGCTCTGTGACACGCCCTTTCTACGACATCCTTCGACACTGGATCTATGACGGTGAACTACAAGATCCTTTTCAGGAATTCTTTGTCAAAGAGCAGGATCCGAATGACGAAGATCGCCTGGACCTCAAATCCCGCGGCCAAAGTAGTGTTTGGAACGACAAGTACGAGGTTTCTAAGGGCATGATACCAAGCATCATAACCGACGACTTCGCCCAGAAAGTCTTTCTAATAGGCAAATCGCTCAATTTCATCCGCCATAGCTGTGGCGATGCACAATGGGTGGACGACTACTCGAAATCTTCGTCCAAGGAGCTTCGATACGGCGACACAGCCACCCTCGAGGCTTGGATCGACGAAGCGTACAAGACGACCATGAAGCGTCTGATGGACCTGATGACTACCAAATTCCACCTGTTTGACCACCTCAAGGCGCTCAAGAGCTACCTTCTTCTCGGACAAGGCGATTTCATCGCTTTGCTGATGGAGTCCCTGGCAGCAAACCTCGATCGCCCAGCAGGGGCACAATACCGCCACACCCTCACGGCGCAGCTGGAGCACGCAATACGCGGCTCCAACGCGCAATATGACTCCTCCGAGGTGCTTCGCCGCCTCGATGCACGCATGCTCCAGTTATCGCACGGTGACATAGGCTGGGATTGCTTCACGCTGGAGTACAAAGTCGACGCACCCATCGATGTGGTCATTACCGATTTTGGTAACCGACAATATCTCAAGGTGTTCAATTTCCTTTGGAAGATCAAACGCGTTGAATTCGCGCTCTCGTCTACCTGGCGGAAGTGCATGACGGGAGCTCGTGGCGTGCTGCAAACCTCCGATGCGGCTGTCCTCGAGACGTGGAAATCAACCCGAGGGGTGCTTGCCGAGATGATCCATTTCGTCGGCCAGCTGCAGTACTATATCCTGTTTGAAGTTATTGAGTCCAGCTGGGATGAACTGCAGAAGGGCATCACGAAAGACGACTGCACACTTGACGATCTGATCAAGGCGCACAACAAATTTCTCAGCAATATCACGCACAAGGGCTTACTGGGAGCCAAGAGGAAGCAGTACGTGGCGCCCGGGATGTCGGAGGTCGAGGATAGGAGTGACTACATGACGCAGCTCAAGGCCATCCTCGACAACATGCTATCTTACCGCGACTCCGTGGATGGCCTGTACTCGTGGTCCGTCTCGGAGTTTACTCGACGGCAGGAGGCGGACGTGCGAACAGCCGCCACGTCGCGGAAACCACCCTTCCCAACATCGAAACACATGAAGTCCGCGTCCGTCGCGACGAGCACCAGGGGCTCGTACCCCAACACGCCGGTGGTCGAGACCCCGATGGAGGACCCCTTCGCGTCCTTTGGCAGCACCACCGCCATCGTCTCCGAGCTCCCTCCCCTGCAGGAGCGCCTGGGGAACCTCGCGACGAGCTTCCAGCGCAGGCTGTGCATCCTCCTCGGGGACCTGGCCTACCAGCCCGACGTGGACATGCGCTTCCTGGGCGTCGCCATGAACTTCAACGACGCGTACCAGCCCCTGCGGACCAAGAGGTCCAAGACCGCGTCCTCGGCGACGGGCTCGCAGACGCTCAAGAGCGAAAATGTCACAAAGACTTTGTAGATTATTGGGTCGTGTGGTTTTGGCAGATTACAGCCTTCATCAAGGGGACTCCAGGTGCGTTGATGTACCTACAGTTTTTGGTCTGATGGCTACGGTGTCGGGAAGGCATGGCGGCGTTTGTAAGATGTAGCGCGCCGGGAATGATACCATTGTGTGAAATATCATGTGACCACTGTTTAAAAGACTTTTCCCTAGACAGAGACACTCGCATATTCCGTCAGTCCTCCGTCGTGTCATTTTATTTGCTGAGACAGGAGAGCTGGCCCACCTAAGCCACCCCATCACGCTTGCTTGAGCCGACGACGGTAATCGGCGATATAGAACAAGACCTACGACACAGCCCATACTCTAGTATTCACCCAAGATGGTGGTGCAAAGGAGAAAAGGACTGTCCTCCTTCCTAGATCATGCATTCAATCTATCTTCTCCCGATGTAGTCGCCTCGGGCGCAGGCGTCGCCAGCGTAACAAACAGAACCAGCTTCCCATCAAATGCACGGCCTTAGGTGGACTGTTTGAGGTCTGTCCCGTCCGTGAGTTTGATGCTGGCATATAGAGTCCCGATTTGATATCAAAGTTGCAGTATGTGTCTTTTTTGGCGCCTGGAATTGCCCAGAAGTCTCTAAACTTGTGAAGACTTCAGAGATAAATTTTTATGATCTCCTTCTGTGAGGCCATCAACTGACGAGTGTTAATGGATGTGACCTATAAGTGCTGTCGGGGAATTCAAGTACGTCTCACATGACTACATCACAGTACAAGCTGCCTCACTCTTACGACATAGTCTTGTGGCTTTGCGTGATGCAGAACCAGACAAATCATATGACAAATTTTTACTTCGACATATGTGTCTTTTTAGATTACCTAGAGAGCCTATGAATACAATCTGCCAGTCTCTCAACACCGAAATATGACAAAACTCTAGATAAACAGGAATGTGATAAATCTACCACGAAGAGAGGGCACTGCGGCACCAGGCCATATACCCGTCGCAGCAGGGGCCGTCTCAGATGGACATCATTGAAGCAGACGATCACATAGTTAAGTGCCGGCGAGTTGGACATAAGTAAATAGATAATATGAGATTTGAAGACATCTTGGTAGGGTTCCAAGCTTTGAATTGGGCATAGAGTAAGTAGAATCACAATTTATGTAGTTCTTGATATGTCGAGGCGCCCTTGTCATCAATTGTGGTCGTTCCAAGCTCAACAAATAAATTCCAGCGCCGATCTGACGCTTCCTAGCGACGAGAGAATGCCAAATTCCGTACCTGAAACGAATTCTCTCGTTCTCGGCTTTTTGGCTTGTGATCACTCCTTCGCTATTCGCGCCAGTCGCCTAGTCTCATAGCCTTTCCCGCCAGCACTTGTCCTCGTGTCGGCGGGCAGCAGGAGAAATTCGCCGCATCGATTGCAACAATTATACATGTAGCTCCGATGAATATATAATACGGTCACCCGGTTCACAATCCTTCTAGCTTCCGCCACCGTCAAGTTCCGTCAAACCCCAAGTCCAGGTTCACAGGTCCGCCTATCAGAGGTTGATGCCATGGCGAGCTAAATACAACGGCAAGGGGACCGGGGTAGGGGCAACAGGTTTCCGATCACCGGCATCCCATCCTCGGCTTTCACTGCCCAAATCGACAGGCAGAGCTACCTGCTTCCGACCGGAGCGGGCATGGATGGTATGTTTACGCAACTATATGTGTTCTTCTTAACACACCGCACCTGGGTGCCAAGTCTGGGGAGATTAGACTTCGGCAGACGTACTTGACCCAAGTGGAGCATCGTGCTGGATGATCTCCACCCCCATGGGCCCCATGGGCTATGGCCCGCCCAGTATTGTGCGTGCTATCTCTAATCCGTCGGATGCTGTGATAGGAACGAGTAATGGCGAAAGTCCCGCGCCCCCGACGCGCAGATCTACAGGACAAGCTTCCCATGGTAGTATCTAGGTAGACTATAAAAATGTGAGCCCGGCACGGCTAGGCCTGGAGGAGACGAGGCGGTCTTGTTGGAACAGCCCTCTCCCGTTCGACTGGGACTGCCTGAGGAACTGCCCTTGTGTCCACGATGCCCTCTCTCAGCACGGCGGCCCTCATGAGGGTCGCAGTATATCTGGCAGGCACATGCACGGCCGTGGCGCTGCAGCAGCCGCTGTTGACAAACAGGACAGTGAGGCTCGAGGGTTACGGAAGCTTCACCGGAACTACCGTCAACCAGACGTTTAGCGGCAAGGCACTCCCTGCGCCGGTCGACGCATGGCTTGGTATCGACTACTCGACACAGCCGGTTGGCGAGGGCCGTTTTGCTCCCGTGGACTGGCCAGAAGCATTCGACGGAGTGAAGGCCGCGACAAAGTATGGGAAGGCTTGTGTTCAGGACCTTACCTCGGTCGACGTCTCCATCCAAGACGAGGCCTGCCTGAACTTCAACGTGTTCCGGCCCCAGGGCATTCCCCTGACTGAGAAACTCCCGGTGCTGGTGTGGATTCATGGGGGAGCCTTTTACGCGGGTTCCTACAAGTCTTTCGATGGGGCTGCTTTCGCTGCTTCCTCAGAATCGCCGATCGTGGTTGTCAATTTCCACTACCGCGTCAATTCTCTCGGTTTCCTCCCGTCGGCGCTGTTCGAAGAGGAGGGCCTGCTTAACCTCGGACTCCTCGACCAGAAGCTTCTCCTGCAATTCGTCCAGGAGCACATCGCAGCTTTCGGTGGCGATGCGGACAAGGTGACCATCGGCGGACGGTCTGCAGGAGGTCACTCAGTCGGCATCCACCTCTTCCACAACTACGGCGAGGACGAGGGCAAGCCGTACTTCTCGCAGGTCCACCACCAGTCTGGGTCCGTGACGGCTCGAGCATTCCCCAATGCTAGCTACCCGCTGTATCAGGAGCAGATGGACAAGTTCGTGAGCTACCTCGGGTGCCCACTTGAGGGAGACAACGCAGCCTCGCTGGCTTGCTTGCGGTCTGCCGACATCAACGCGATCCGCAACATCAGCACCGATCTTTATTACCAGTACGAGGTACCTATCACTTGGCCTTTCCAGCCCGTCCAGGGAGGCCATCTCCTGGAGAAATTCGGGTCGCAGTCCGGCTACGACGGGACGTTCCACAAGGTGCCCATCCTGACCAGCACGGTCTCGGACGAGGGCAAGTACTACACCACCGGCACGCTGGAGACCAACCAGGAGTTCCTGGACTTCATGCACAACATCTCGCCGGAGCTGAACGAGACCGACATTGCGCTGCTGGAGTCTCTGTACCCAGACCCATCCACCGACGCCCTCTCGCCCTTTGCCAACTCCCCCAACAGCACGCAGTACAACCGCCTCTCGGCCGCCTTCAGCGACTTCGCCTACATCTGCCCGGGCCAGGAGACAGCCTACCGCGTGTCCACCGCGGGAGTCCCCACATGGAAGGCCAGGTTCAACACAAACAACTCGTACCCGGCGTGGCAAGGGATCCCCCACACCTCCGACACAAAGTACACCTGGAACGAGCCCAGCGTGCAGTACCCGGAGATCAGCCACATCTACCACGCCTACCTGGCCAGCTTCGTCGCCACCGGCGACCCCAACACGCTCAGGTACGCCGGGGCCCCTGAGTGGCCTCAGTACGAACCGTCGGGTTACGGCCTGGACTCGGAGCCTGCCCTGCAGCTGGTCGTTCAGCCCAACGGCACCGCGATCGAGAAGGACGAGATTCGGCGTGAGGCGTGCCTTTACTGGAGGGACCCTGAGAGAGCGCCACGGCTGAACAAGTAGGGTGGCACGTTCTGTATATAACGAGTGAGAGTTGAAATGAATCCATGACACAATTTATTCAAGATGAGCAATCTTAAGTCCAACCCTTGTAAACGATCCAAACCTTGACATCCGTAGAATAGGATTGATAGCGAACTCAGCACTTAAGCTCTCGCACTTACCACGCCTTGCAGCGGCATACACCGAGAAATCTACGGACCAGTCAGATTATTATTCGCTTCAACCTTTTTACAAATCATCGAGTTCCGCCCGTCCGGATATTGTCTTGTCGAGACATAGACTTGTGTATATAATAAGTAAGAGAGGGAGAATGATTGTATCAAAAGTTCTTCGACAAAAGAGAAAAGGAAAGGTACCACATGAAGTTTCCTCGACATGTAGTCATTCCTACTACAGTACATGTGTAGTCCAAGTCTGTTTGTCGAAAGCAGGTGTGTATGTCTGATCTTCTACGAATGATCTTTGACTGCACTCTGAATAGGAACTAGCTTCTAATATGAGCATACGAATAGGCACCGTACATAGACGCAGGTCGAGACGATCTCTCAAGAATTTTGGAGGTTTGCGACTTTCTTGAGCTGCACATCGTGTACCGCCTTCTGTACAAGCCTCAAACAAGCATATTCAATTCCAATCGCATCCATCTATGCTTCGGTGATACAAATTGTAGGAACGCAATCCCCAAAAACTCTGTGGGCCAAAGAAGGTACGGATTTATAGTGCATTCAGATTGTTTGTAATAATGATGATCTCACCCAGTACGCTCATTACAGCTCGCCCTGCTTCCGGCTAGCATCAACAGAGGCTACGAACAAGAAGATCCGGCAGGAGACAGCCCACAAATATGTACCAAATTAGAACGAGCGCATGGAGTCAGTGTTGAAGTGAGACGTGAGATTCAGTAAAGTCCAAAGCAGCCTGGTGCTACTTCCATTCCTTCCAGACTCCGAAGAGTCAGCTTTTGCAGCCCTCCTTTTTCTTTCAATCTGTCCAACTAATGAAAATGTCATCAAAATCGTACACGATCCACCAATATCTGCTTGCCATCCAATCGAGATAGTGCACCGCCATGGGGAATCAAGAATTGAAAGACATCCTGAGAAGCGAACGAACACACTTAAATGCCCCGAAAACCATCCACAACCTGCTTACGTTTCCCCACTGAAAGCTCACCCCGTCTAGCTCGAGAACAGCCTCTTGAACATTCCCTTCAACCCGCCGGAGCTCTTCTTCTTCTCGTCCTTCTCGTCCTTCTCGCGCTTCTCCAGCCTCGATCTGCGGTGCTTGTCGTCTTCCTTGGCCTTCTTTCCATCCGCTGGGGCGGGAGAGCTGCTCTCCTCCCGGCTTGGCTGGGACTCCTTGGCCGCCTTGGTGGACTCCTGCTCACGAGCCTTCTGCAGCTTCGCATTAGACTGGTCGAGCGAGCGCCGGATGCCCTTGCTGGAGCGCGTGGTGCTGGAGCGCTTGAGCTCGACTGGCGGCGGACGGGTGACCTCCTTGGAGCGGCGAGAGGACGAGATGGTGTCCTTGTCCTTAGTGGCAGTGGAAGCGGTATCGGCAGTGAGAGGACCGCCGAAACTGGAACTCATCTCACTCCGGCCGTTCTTCATGTCGAAGAACTTCTTGCTTGGTGCAGCTGTAGATGCATCGGTCTGGGCGGTATTGGAGGGTGATGCCACGCTGTGACGGGTGGAGCTGTGGCGCCGAGAGCTCCGATGGGAGCGATCGGCTGACGGCGGTGCTTCGACCTCCTTGCCCTTGGACTCGGCGACTGGTGAGTCGGTCTTCGCCTTCTCTTTCTCCCGGGCAAGCCGGCGCTCCTCCTTTCGCCTATCATGCTCGGCTTGTTCTTGAGGTGTGCGTTCACGCCGGGAGCGAGAGCTGTGGCTGCCATGTGTGTTGTCAGCGGTGTCATGATGCCTGGGCGGCGTCTGCGGCACCCCCTCAGACTCTCGCTCGCCGTCTGCCCGATGCTTGTGAGAAGAGTGACGATGGTGAGAGGACCTTGTGGTGCCATCTTCACGCGTGCTTGGGCGACTGGACCGCGACGAGTGACTGGCCCGGTGTTCTCTTGAACGTGGGGATTTCGGAAGCTTGTCATCTGCCTTTGAAGATTCCTTGCCTGTAATTGGGTTAGCGATGAAATCGTAAGGAATGCTGTTATCCGCAACCCTCGTACCCCTCCCGTCAACCTGCAAGTTCGAAGGTGCGGTTGTTTCTCCATGTTGCTTCAAATCCTTGACGTGCACTGCCATCCGATCGCTGGTTTCGCCAAGCGTGTCGGCCGCAGCGCGTATGATGACTGCAGCAGCGACGACCTCTTCTGCCTGCTGGACACTCTGCCTGCTCATTCTCCTAGAGCTTCTTGCCCTAGTCCTTTTCAAGGCCTCCTCGTCACTTGGGTCCGGCAACACTATCCCAGGAGTGCTGACCCTGGATCGAGGAGTTTTTGGGCGCCAGAGCCCATCAGTCTGAGTCGAGGAATCAACGCGGCTCAGAAGTACTGGTTTCTCGCTCGAATCTGGAGCGGCCTGCCCCTGATCACTGTCCAATGGCGGATCGACGATGGTGAATGATTCGGACAAAGGCTGCTGCGATGAGACTTCCTCAGGGCTGTCAGGGGCTGATGAGATCGAGTGCACTTCGAGATCATTCTGATCTGTTGCTGATCCTTCCAATGTACCAGTAGCTTTGTCAGCTGTTTTAGGCCGTTGCAACTCGTCTGTGGATCCAGAAACAACAATTGGGTCGTCTCCGGTATCATCTTTGCTAGACATGAATTCATGAGCAACGACTCCAGCGGCAGCGGTGGCAGCGGCGGCAGCGGCGACAGCGGCGACAGCGGCGATCTCGGCGGTTTCGGCGGTTTCGACCTTGTCATCATCCGCCGATGCCTCCTCAGCGGGCCCGTCCGAAAGCGAATCTTCCGGAGGGATCTCAGTGGTAACCGGATCTGGGCTAGACTCTTGTGGCATCTGATCTTGCTGATCGATTTCCCCGGGGACAGTTTCTGGCGAAAGGACCTCGGGAGCTGAATCACCCTCTTCAGAGACGGGGTCTTTCACGGCAATGTCATCTGGAGCAATTTGCTCCTGAGACAACTCATCCCCGTGAGAATCAATCGCAGATTCAGCGACCTCTTTCTCGGCAATATCACCACCGTCCTCCTGCGATTCATCAAGAACAACGACACTGTCTGGGCTTTCCACAAGCTCGACGTGATCTTCCGGCTGATTTGTGGGTACACTGAGCGTCTCCTGCCCTTCTAGATCATGAGAGGATGCCTCGACTTCGGTCGAGGATGGAAGTCTGGGTGTGGTCTGTCCAGAGTTTTGGTCATTGCTTGATGGTGACAAAGCTTGTTCTGTGACAGCCTCAAGATCGCCTGCAGACTCGTCCACGCCTGGTTTAGTGTCCTCATCGTTCTCTCCGGAGACAGCTTGACCCTGTTCTTGGCTGGAATCAACAGGCTTCGCCTCGAGTATTGACGATGTCTCGAGGTTACCCTGAGATTGACTTTTGTCGCTCAAGTCCTCAGTCTGGTCTTGGTCGTGATCCGTGGCCGAAACTTGGCTCTCGAGGACTTCAGCAGAGAGGCCTGCTGTTGGCTCTTCCACACTTCCTGCGACTTGTTCATCTGGCATGATTTGGTCCGAAACGACTTCCTCATTGACGACGGTCTCAAGTTGCGGCTCTGACGAGTCGCCAATAGATGGTGCTTGTTGCAGAGTACTGTCCGGCAACTCCTCTTGGCTGACTTGTGATGGAACAACACAAACGACGTCGGCATCATCATTTACTTCTTGAAGTGCTTCCTGGAAATCGCCCTGAACTGGAGTGTCGCCACCGTCCAATGAATCTTTCACAATTGAGGGTCTTTCATCTGCAGGCAAGACGTCCGAAGACCCCAGTGAGGGTCCAGGTGCGTCTTGGTCGATCTGTGACCATTCCTCCCCGATTGATGATCCGAGCGATTCAGGTTCCAAGTCATCCGGGATGCCTGTTGTTTGGTTTCCAGACGTGTCGCCAAGTGCTTGGGCACTCTCGACTGGGTAGGAATCATCTCGCGCGGCATCGACGTCTGTAGAGGCATCAATAGGCGGGGTTATGGTAAGCTCGGTGTCGTTGCCTGGGTCGAGATTGGAGGGAGTGGGTGACAGCACGGTAGCTGGTTCGTTCTCGGTCTGAGCAAGGGAAAGTTCAGGTACCGGGTCGGCGGGGTCGCTAGAAGGCTGAGCAGGCTCCGTGGCAAGGCTCGTGTCTGATGGCAGCGTATGGGAGACAATGTCCTCTTGCACACCTCGTTCGATGGTGGCTCCAGGTTGAACATCTTCCGAGTCATTTGCTTGCTCTGGAACCACACTATCTATGGCTTGCAAGGCTTCAACATTGTCCAAATGTTCGGAGTAAGGTCCACTATCGTCTTTCCGGAGTTCTTCTAAGCTGCGGGGTCTGTCCAAAGCTGCCTCTTCGACAAGAACCGCACTTTCTGGTCCTGCGCGGTCTATTGTGTTCGGCTCCAAGTCGAGTGAATTGTCTTGTGGCAACTCTTCAAGCACACCCTTGTCCAATTTTTCTTGTCTAGGCAAAGCATTTTCCGAGGATGGTGAGTCCGTTTCGAGTGCAGCACTAGGCTCGTCGACTGTAGAAGAAGCAAGTGTCTGGCTACCAGCATCTGCCTGTTCGACGTCGGGTTCTTGAATGCTGGGCTCTTGAATGCTGGGTTCTTCAACGCTGTGTTCCTCAATGATGGGTTGCTCAACGCTGTGTTCAGTGCTGTGTTCAGTGCTGGGTTCAATGCTGGGTTCAATGCTGAGATTTTCCGTGCTTGGCTCTGCCGTGCTCGGCTCTTCAACGGTGGGCTGTTCAACATTAGAACCTTCAACGCTGAGTTCTTCAACACTGGGTTGCTCAGCGATGGGCTCATGAGTGATAGGCGGCTCAACGCTAGGCTTTTCCACGGTTGGCTCTTGAACGGCGAGCTGCTCATCTTTAATGCTGGACTGCTTAATGCTGGGCTCTTCCGCGCTTGGCTCTTCAACGACGGGCGGCTCATCTTCAACGCCGGGTTCTTCAACATTGGGTTGTTCCACCTTCGATGAGTCGGCGACGAGCTCGTCGGCCTGCTGAGGTTCCTCCTCGCCTTGTTTAACCAGAGATATTGGGGCTAGGGAGTCAGGGATATGGCTCTCAGTCAAGCCAGGCGGTGACTCGATACTGGTTGCGATCTGGGAATCGTCGACAGCACCGGGGGTCGATGGACGGTCTTGCTCCACTTCGTCTAGTCCTGTGTTGTCGGGAATTGGTTGTTCAAGCAACGCCTCATCTGTTGGACCCTTTTCGGGCTGGTCTGTGGAGGCCTCTTCTTCAAGGGTGCCCTCTTGAGCTTGTGGTGGTGGTTGTAGTTCGGCGTGTTGCTCCAGTATTTCATTAGACTCAGAACGGTCGTGTTCTTGTGTTGTTTGCTCAGTTTCGGTGCTCGGATCTGATTGCTGTTCACTTGAAAGAATGGCTTGGTCACCTTCGAGTGGTCGTGGCACGGTTGGTGTACTGGGCGGCTCGTAGGACTCATTTGAGTCTTCGATTACCGGCTGGGCAACATCCTCGAGCCCAGATTGATTTTTGATCTCCTTTTCGTCAGCATCTCCCATCAAGGCTTCATTATCACGATCTCCCTGATCTTCATTCCCATCCCCCGACCCAATAAGTACGCCCTCCTGCACGACGACCGGGTCATTGTCGTCTGCACTCACGGGCTCTGGCTCATCAGGCGACTCAAGGATATCTTGAGCCCCAAGCACCATTAGCAAGCTTGAAGATCGCGTACGCACCGAGGACCATGGACGCAAGGATGGTAAGCTTGCCTGGTGTTGTAGATGCAGCACTTGGCTTGGCCACAACCTCATCCTTCACCACGACGTCCTGCTTAGAAGACTTGGCTGAAGACTTGGCACCGCTGGCAGTAGAACGCTCGCGCAATTCATTACTTTGAACGGCTTGCTGTTCATGTTGATCTGATGTGACAGTGCCGTACTGTGATCCGGCAGATGGAGACTTGGAGGATTCAACAGTCGTAGCAGCATCGGGGGTAGGGGAGGAGGATCGTGGGGGAAGATCATGAGCTGAAGGCTCGCTGGGGATACCCTCAGAAATGTTCCGGACTTCATTGTCCTGGGAGCTCTGGATGTCAATCTGGCTAGGGTTGCGGGCTTCCACCACCTCCTGGGCGACCAAAAGTGACCCAGCCGCCGAAGCACCAGCTACAACAGCCGGAATGTCGCTAGAGTCTCCAGAGACAGGAACGACGTCCTGTGGAGCCTCCTCCTCGGCTGTCTCTTGTGCAGTACTTGGCTCTATGATGGCTTTGGAAGATTGGTCATCTTGGCCGATGCTGCCTGAAATTCCGTTCTCAAGCACATGCCCACCGGCTTCTGATGGTGCCGGTTGTTCTTCGTCGGGGCCTGAAGCTTCGACGACAGGAGTTGCGTTGTTCGTCTGAATGGGTATCGTGTTGGTAGTGTCGTTGGACGTCATTAAGTCATTATCATTCGACGTGTCGTCCGCAATCGTATTCTCAGTCGTAACTGGAACAGTCGCTGCGTCCGATCCAGTACCGGTCTCCTCCTCGATCTCGGACTGGATGTTCGTAGTCCCAGCGGAAACACCGCGGCTTTTGATTTCCTCCACGGCAGGCAGGTTTTCGTCGATAAGATTTGAAGCAACATGGCTCTTCACATCATGGACATCGTCAATCACAGTCGGGGGGACCTCACCTTTGTCCGCTCCGTCCTCCAAAGCCACGACCGGCTCCTTGAGCTCGTCACCGGCGGTTGTCTGCTGCGGCTGATCTTCGCCTCCTTGAGGAACCTCGCGCTGCTCGTCCTGCGCCGGTTGCGCCGGTTGAGAGTCTTCGACCGGCACCTGTGTCTCTACCGGCTTCTCGACTTCCGGTTCTACTTGTTGGACTTCTGGCTCTGCAGCGCCCTCTGGTTCCTGGCTGGGCTGCGACTCAGATACCACAGCGGGGACCTAGTGAATGCATAGTCAGCGAAAACTCCCAACTCTTGGAGGCCTTACTCAAAGCCCAGAGGGAGGAAATGTGAAGAACACCAATGCTTGAGAGAGCAGAGTGGCTACAAGGGTCCCAAGTCGAATATTTGTTGAAGGGGAGGAGGGTTTTGGAAGAGGGACAGCAAGGACAAAGCTCAGAAGGTAATGTGCTATCAACACAAGCAGAAAGTAACTCACCTCGACGTCAGCCTTCTCTGGCGCAACTGTCTTTTCCTCAACCTTGGTTGCCTCATCGTTTCCTTGCACTGGCTCATTTCCAGCCACTTCGAGCTTGTCGTCCCCGAGCTCAGCCTCGATCTTGGGCTCCTCCTTGGGCTCGTCCTGAGCATCGATCTGGACGTCAGGCTCAATCTTCGCCTCCTCCTTGGGCTCCTCCTTGGACTCCTCCTTGGGTTCCTCCTTGACCTCGTCCTTGACATCGATTTGGACTTCAGGCTCTTCAGGCTGTTGAGGAGTGTCGATGGGGGCTGTAGAGCCGTCAACCGCGGGGCTGTCCTCGGATGTGTTCTCGGGCAGCGATGGCTTGGTCGACTCCTCCGGAACCTCACTTTGGGGCACGGGCGCTTCGGGGCTGATTTCTTGGGCGTCGTTGGCGTCGACCAGGTTCGATTCCACAGCTTTTTCGAGGACTGCCTCATCATTCTGAGCCGGCAAGTCCGCGGCCTTTTCGACCTCAGATTGAGGCTCGGACACGCTTGCATCTGTCGCCACGGGTGCAGATTCTTCTTCGCTTCCTTTTTGCGCTGGCTCTGCCTCCTTTGATTCGCTGACTGGTGCCTCTGCAATGTTGGCAGGTGGCGCTTCAACAGCGTCTTTGGCCTCTTCGACGGCAGGCTCTGCTTCGACCACGGGCTTTTCATCAACAGCCTCAACGGCGGGCTTCTCGTCGACCGCGGGCGTTTCCTCGACAGCCGGCTTCTCATCAGCCACGGGTGTTTCCTCAACAGCCGGCTTCTCATCAGCCACTGGCGTTTCCTCGACAGTAGGCTTTTCCTCAACAGCCTCAACGACAAGCTTCTCGTCGACCGCAGGCGTTTCCTCGACAGCCGGCTTCTCATCAGCCACGGGCGTTTCCTCGACAGTAGGCTTTTCCTCAACAGCCTCAACGACAAGCTTCTCGTCGACCGCAGGCGTTTCCTCAACAGCCGGCTTCTCATCAACCACGGGTGTTTCCTCAACAGCAGGTTTATCTTGGACCGCGGGAGTCTCCTCAACCGTAGGCTTCTCCTCGACCACAGGCGTTGCCTCAACAACAGGCTTCTCCTCATCAGCAGCCTTTTCCTCGACGGAGGGCTTTTCTTCGACAGCCTCGACAGCAGGCTTGTCTTCAACCACGGGGGCTTCTTCCACAGCAGGCTTCTCCTCAACAGCCACAACCGCAGGAATCTCCTCCACGACAGGCTTGGCTTCGGCCTCGGGCTCTGCGTCAACCGCGGGACTCTCCTCGACCGTAGCCTTCTCCTCAACCGCAGGTATTTCCTCGACAACAGACTTCTCTTCAACAACAGGCTTTTCCTCGACGGCGGGCTTTTCTTCGACAGCCTCAACCGCGGGCTTGTCCTCCACGACAGGCTTGACTTCTTCGGGACCTGCTTCGACCGCGGGACTCTCTTCAGGCGCAAGCTTCTCGTCGACGGCAGGCTTTTCCTCGACCGGTGCGCTCTCGGAAGAGCTAGCAGGCACACTGGGCTCCTCAGGAGCATGGACTTCCGCAGTAGGCTCGACGTCAGTGGTGGTGCTTTCCGACAGAACCTCCTTGGTCGTTTCAGAGTCGGCAGTGGCGTCAACACTGGTTGGAGCGCTCTCAGTGGCTTGGCTCTCCTTAGGAAGGATTTCCTCTGGGGCACTCTCCTCTTTAGTGCTCTCTTGAGCGTCCACGGAGACAGGTGCTTGGCTCTCGGCGTTCTGTTCCGGAACTGCCTCGGCTTTTGGCGCGATACTGTCTTCCTTGGGCTCCACAACGGCAGCTTGAGTTTCTGCAGGTGCCGGGGCCGACGCCTCCTCGGCCTGGGCCGGTGAGCTGTCATCCATCTGTTCGCTTGTCGGCGCCTCTGACTTCGCGGGCTCTTCTTGAGCAAAGTCCTTTGTCTCCAGGCCTGCCAACTCGGGCACCGGTGCCTGTTCGGCTGGTCCAGCTTCCTCCTTGGGTTCCGCAGACTCTGACGGCTCCTCGATCACTGCCGGAGTGGCTTCGGCGACCTCTGGCTTGCTGTCCACTGGTTGGGGCTGCTCGGCGCTCGGGGGCGCTGCTGCTGGTGTTTCCTCAGCTGGGGCTGATTCGGCCTCTCCGGAGCTGAGTGGTGCCGCTTGCTCGCTTTCCGTGTTCACGGGCTGCTCTGCGACCTCGGATGTGGAGGCCACAGTCTGCTCGATTTCGTTGCTGGAGACGGCATGCTCTGGAATGGATGGTTCTTGAACGTCTTTTGCCGGATTTGAGTCGGGGGTATCTGCTACCTTTGCCTCGTCCACTGGGGCAGGTGCCTCTTCTTTGGCTGCCACGTCACTCTGAAGCGGTTGAGAATCTGCTGTGTCGTCGCTGGAGGCTCCACTTGGCTCCTGGGCCTGAACGATTTCGGATTCCTTGGCTGGTTCATTTGTTTCGCCAGCTGCGGAAACGATCTCTTCTTGAGCGGCCCCGACTTGGCTGTCCTCGACTGGTTGACTAGGTGCGTCGTTCGAGGGGCTGGCATCGTCTTTGCTCTCGGAAGCCTCGACATCCTTGGGAATTTCGACCTCCTTGGGAGCCTCGCTAGCCTCTACGGGAGCAGGAGTAGGGTCGGCCTTCTCGTCCTCCTTCGTCTCGGGAGCCTCAGCTGTGACCTCCTCCTTAAGAGCCTCGACCTCCTTAGGGGCCTCCTCGACCTCCTTAGGGGCCTCCTCGACCTCCTCGACCTCCTTAGGGGCCTCCTCGACCTCCTTAGGGGCCTCCTCGACCTCCTTAGGGGCCTCCTCGACCTCCTTAGGAGCCTCGACCTCCTTGGGCGCCTCGTCGACCTCCTTGGGAACCTCAGCCTCCGTAGGAGCCTCTACAGGGGCAGGGGCAGGGGCAGCCTTCTCGTCCTCTTTCGTCTCAGGAGTCTCAGCTGTGACCTCCTCCTTAGGAGCCTCGACCTCCTTGGGAGTCTGGTCAACCTCCTTAGGCGCCTCGTCAACCTCCTTAGGCGCCTCGCTAGCCTCTACAGGAGCAGGAGCAGGGTCGGCCTTTTCGTCCTCTTTCGACTCGGGAGCCTCAGCTATGCTCTCCTTCACTTCCAGAGGCTCCTCCTTCGTCTCGAGAGGCTCGGCCGTGTCCTCTTTTGTCTCCAGCGGCTCGACGGGGGCCGCAGCCGGCTCCGGCGCAGCCTCTTGATGCTCTTCGGCGGCGTCGACGGCTTCGCTGGTTTCTACCGCAGCAGAGACATCTTCATTGGTCTGTACTTCTTCAGAAACCGGTTCAGGAGCGCTGGGGGCGGTGCTCTCCGGAATAGGTTCAGCAGACGCCTCCGGTGCTTTCGTGTCGTCCTGGTTGGCAGTCTCCGGCTCCACGGCCTTGGCAGCTTCGACCGGAGCAGCAGGAGCGTCCTCGGGGATGTCGTTGACCGGCTCAGGGGCAGGTGTGGGCTCCGGAGCTGGCTCCGAGGCGGGCTCCTTCTCCTGCGTGCTGGGTTGCGGCTCCTCGACGCTGGACTGTGGTTGTTGGAGGCCGCTCTGCTCTTGCGAGGCAAGCTCTGGTGGCGGAGTAGTAGGAGCAGAGTCCGGGGTGTTCTTGGACTTGGACTTGGACTTCTTCTTCTTCTTCTTGCTCTTGGGAGTAGCTGCCTGCTCACCCTCGCCGAACTGTTCGGTGGGCGACGTGGGCGACAAGGGCGTCATTGGGGTTTCCAACGAGGTTGGCTCCCCAGAAAGAGCTGCTGCTTTCTTTGCCTTCTCCTTGGCCTTCTGCTTTGCCTTCTTGGCCTTGTTCTTGGCCGTCTTACTGCTGATTGGCGTTGCAGGTGATGTGGGAGAGGCGAGACCATCCCCACCGTTCACATTACCGGCCTCAGCAGTGTGTCCATCTAAGCCGGTGTAAGTACATGTATCGCGCTGGAGATCAACAGGGAACTAAAACCGAAAAAAAAAAAATCTCACTTTGGCCATTGACATCGTTGTCGGCTTCATCACTCTGCTCCTCATCGGAGTCAGAGGGTTGAAAGTACTCAACCTTGGAGTAGTCAGCTACCTGCACTTCTTGATTAGGATAATCCGAGAACTGGATTTGGGACAAGTCGACGTTTGTCCGGACGGGACAGTATTCGATGCTGTTATTTGGGAAACTCATACTGGTTGGACCGCGGGCTGGGGCGCCTGGTGGTCGAAGGAGGTGTCAAGAGAAGACAGGTCCTGGGTTTTAATGTCGGTCGCCATAAAGGTGACGCAACGATACTGGTCCTTTAGTCTTGCAGATAGGTGCAGATGCAGATGCAGATGCAGGTCAGGTCAGGTCAAGACAGTCAGTGCCCGAGGGGTCTCTTGCGTCCTGTGGGGCAGCAGCTTAGGTGACGGATGAGTCGATTGGGTGGTGAGCTGTCACGAGGGTGTGCTGTCGTGGCACGCAGACGAGGGGATCAGACGGCGACCTGATCTGATCTTTGGGTATATGGCAAAAGAAGCAAATGCTGCGGACGCTTTACGACTGGTAGACGGGGTATGCACTAAAGAGAAAAAAGTTTTTTGCAAGCTGCACAACTTGACTTGATATGCGGGCGCGAGAGGTATATGCAAGGCCTCAAGACGTGACGGGATATGCACCGGATCAAACGACTTTTAATACGGTGAGCAAGGAGGGAGATGCTTGCAAGGTCACCGAAGGGCAACAAGAGCGAGGTTGTTTGAAAATTTGAGAGGCACGATCTGTCGGTGGGATGGGATGGGGTGCCCCGGCAATGGGATGTTTGTTGAAAAGCCAGGCGCGAAGGGAAGAGGGTCCATCTGGTGCAATCGCGATGCCCCGCGGTGTGAAAGCCCACAGTTTCCACTTTTAAGAAAAACTTCCAAGGGCCTGTCAATGCCAACGAAATGGGGAAAGTTTGGGACGCCCACGACAGGCATTCTGCCGGGGATCGATTGGCCGATGCGCGGTCGTGACTGGCACTGGCGCCACGTCAAGACTCATCAACAAAGAACCGAGGCAGACAAGCAGTGCGAATCAACGGGGTGGAAATGAGAGAGGTCTGCAAGCATAGCACGAAACTACCACGAGGGAGGCCACTCTGTGCAACGAAGCCATAGACCCGGGGGATGGGGGGGGGGAAGCTGGCGGCCCAACATGCCCCCAAAGTCAGACTCATGCATGGGACGGGTCGTGGCATGTACTTTGGATCTGCAAGGCCGATATCGAGGCGGCGGTAAGTACAGCAAGTACAGAGTACAGTATTGTCGGCCTTTCCAGACTGCAGTATACTGTACAAGGAGCCGCCGGCCGCCGGTCGACGCGGGATGGCAGGATGGCCTCTCTGCCCTCCACGCCGCGGATGCATGTCGCCTACCCGCACTCAGGCACTGAGTAGCGCAGAAAAAGAGCTCGAGCTATGCCCCTCTGAGGCAGGGCGTGGCATGCTACCGTCCTTCTCGTGGCTGCCACGTCCCTCTGACGGCTTGAGGCCCGAAGAAGGTTCCTGAACTTGCCGGGGTCTGTGCTGCTCACCCAGCAAAAGTCTGAAAGTCGTCAGGACGCCGGACGGGGAAGCCCAAACCACGGGACAGCCATGTCGTGACAGGCATCAAGGGACGGCACAGGGTTACCAGGAAGTGTCAGTGGGTGTTGCGGTTGTCCAATCAAAAGGCACAGCCGCGCTGCAAGTGGTACGTCGGTTTGCAGATGTTCGACTTTTCCTGCGTGCTACGTGGCTCGCTAGCTGGGCGGTCGCTTACTGATCCGTACTAATGTGTGCAAATACTGCATGTTGCCGTGAGGACCTGACAGGTGGGCGCCAAAGCCTGAGCAACCCGAACCTGCAGACATGAGTGATGACTGCAGCGGCTGGTGCGGCAGCCATGCACGAGAGAAAAGGTGAGGCGCCGTGAATCGGGTACCGTGTGGGGCGTGAGCATGAATGTACTGTGCGCATGCCCGGCGATATCTGCCAGCCTTAAGCACGCCTCGAAAAGCTGTTCTCATGAAGGTATTCATGCGCACCAGACTTTCCTGGTCGCTTTGTCGATGGATCATCCTTCAGGTTTTGGTTCCCGAGGTCGCGGGTCTCCGGGAGATTTGTTAGGCACCCATGGGTTCCAACACATCGGACGAGAGGCCCCGACAGTTCAGACGGTCTGACGGTCTGACGGTCTGACATGAGGTCGCACGCAGTATGGTTGCAATCACGGATGGCACACCTTAGCTGACATGAACGGAGAACAGTTCCAAAATGCCAGATGGTGGCGGAGGGTCGACTTCAGATGAAAGGTGTCGAGGTTGCATCGCGTCACCAGCGCTGATCTTGTGTCTTGTGTGAACGAACACCTCTTGTCTGTCTAGTGTAGCTTGTGTGGCGTGTAGCCTATTCTATGTACCGGGCGTGACCACGGAAGCCACGCCGTTTGTTCCTGCCGATTTCAATCGGGGCAGCTCCAAGGTAGCGGCTACATTGCTTGCCAGCCAGGCCTGGCATCAGTCCAAGGTATCGCTACTCATCGATCCCGTACCGCCAGTCTTGACCGTAGACTACTCACCTGGCAAAACGCGTCTTCCCTGCCCGGGTTCACCATATACCATGGTTTGCATTGATCACGAGTCGTCTTCCTCATTTCATTCCACACTTAGCACTAAGCACGCAAAGCTCGATGCCCTATGAAAGACTCCGTCCCACGGGAGCTTCATGCAGTGGATCCCGTGCCTGGCTAATATTCTGATAAGAAGTGTTTCTGCTTGGGCCTGCCGCTGCTGCTCTGTTGACTTCCGCATGTCCTTACTCGTGTGACTTCCTGTGCTTAGGCACGTACATGTTGATGCTGGCATGTCCGTACCAACTCGACAGTCACAGGGCGGCATTCAAGGTGCGCAGCACAGTTACAACGTGTGCCCATCTTTGTACCCTGATGATTGCAAACATGGCACGCACTGCCGGCTGCGAGTCCGACTATTGACCAAGCATGGTACAAACAGGCCCACAGTCGGGATGCAGCATCTCCACTCGCAACCAGAAGGGTCCGCCTGAAAGGTCAGGCTGAGCGACTGTGCTTTGCCTGCTGACAGCCTCGCCTGCCATGCTTAAACACAGCCCAATAAAGATACTGAGACTGGGTTGGGGCGCTGCCGAACTTGCATCCTTGCCTGTAGCAGATGCAAACGTTCTCGAGCCAGGCCGGCCAGATTCGGCAACGGCTCTGTATGACTCTCTAATATCATATCCGGCATTACATTATATGATATTGGGTCCTCCAAGGCTGTGTTCCCAGCTACGCAGCTGCTCGGCTGACCAGACGTGTTGTGAGGAGTGTGCCATGGGTATAGTTTTTCATGCAATCCTCCACATGTAATCTTGCAGTCGGCCTGTCAAGCACGGATGAGCAGAGCAGGACGATAGGCTGTTCAATATGGTTCGGAAATTGTATAGCTGGCTGCCTCCCTCCTGTCCCCTTATTCCCCTCACAATCACGAATGCAGTCTCCTGTACGCCAACGCCAGTCGCGGAAGGATCCCCCGAAGCAATATCCTTGCCCAACTGCTCTGGACAATCTTCTTGTCTACTTCTGTCACTAGGCCAAAACGACTGCGGCCATGCCCTCGTTATATGCTCCTGACACCATGTCTGCTCCCGATGCCATCCGTGGGTTCTCACATGGCCATCTCGGCTTGCAGCTTCCGCAGCTCTTCCTCTTCGTCGTCCTCCTGCGCAACCGGCGTCTTGCCCTTGACTGTTCCAACTCGTCAGCAAATGCGGAATCTTTGTCGCCCGAGGGGCGGGACTCACTGTCTTGAGGTGCGGCGGGGACTCGCTGGATTTGATCCGACACCGGCACTGTTCCAGTCTTGAGCATCTGCGCGTCCAGCAACTCCTGCTCCAACTCGTCCAACTCTGCCACGAGCTCCTCGTCGTCGATGGGATCTCCGATTGTGTTGCTCGTAATAGCATTGACAATCTCTTCGCTGAGCGCGTTTTGATCCCGTAGCTTGTCCCTGCGTGGAGACCATGATCAGTCATACTCGCGAAACATACGTGTGCATGACAGGGAGTGGCGAGGAGTGAGGTTTGGGGGGGGGGCAATACATACATTGTCTCGTCCACCTTCTCGGGCGTGAGCTTGCCATGTATTTGCTTCATCGCCTCGCTGGCCTTCTCCATCGCCAGGAGCGTTTCCTTGTTAATGTTGGCGGACTCGATGGCATTTATTTGCTGCTCTAATGTCCCGATCTGCGCTTGAGTCTGGTCGAGGCTGTGTTCGTGCTGCTTCTTGCGTTTCAGTGCGGTCTTTGCGGCTGTCATGTGGTGGCGCAAGGTTAGCACGTGCAACCACGCAAAGATCCCCGTTCGTTCACAAAGTGTTTGTCCTCACCAGTCTTGTTGTTTGAGGTGACATATTTCCGGGCCAGTCCATCTTGCTCATCCATCTGGTTCTGCAGGTGCTTCTCGCGCTTCTGCAGCATGTCGAGCTGCGACCGCAGCCCAAGAATGGCGTTCTTGGGGGCATTCTTCTGCTTCTGAGCAGAGGCCCCGCCGAACCAGCCCAGGCCCCAGCCAGACATATTGCTTCGTTGGTGTATCGGTAGGTAGAAGAGGAGCAGATTCGGAGGGATGTGCGACTGGGGAAGGTAAGCGTCGTGGCTCGCTTATCGAGGGCGTCGGGGCGAAAGGTATGTGGCAGATGATCTGGGTCTGGACCCTGGGACTCGTTGATAGCGGGGTCGGGAGAGCAGCCGGGCCTTTGTCGCAGCCTGAGCCTTATAGATTCGAAAAGTCGTCCAGGAGACGCGGTGAGGAGGTCGTCGCAGGGGAGGTCGTCGTTGTCAGTGTCGATCGGTTCGCGAAGGCAGTCAAGATGCCAGGGTGATGGGTAGAAGCCTAAAGAAAGCACGAGGTATGATGCAAGCACAATTCGTCAGTGCTTGGCCTTGTGACGGCCCGCGCTAGTCGACGAGCAACCGCAGGTGCCCGGCATTTAGCCGCGATCTGCTTAGTCACGGCTGCCCGCTCCGTTGCTGCCTCTCCTGCCCCTGCTGCCTGTGAGATGTGAGCCTATTCCGACTGTCTATTGGGGAGGATATCGCGTTGAAACGCGATAGGACTCGTCATCACCCTCTCGCCTGGCCTTGCTCGACACGCATCGCTAATCCCCCGTAATCAAAGTATCCATCACTTCAAGTCTCTTGCCAATATCGACCCCTGAAATGGACTCGCGACTCCATCTGCAGCCTTCCGGAAACCTGCCGTCTGTTGCTGGGTATTGAAATGTCCAGCGGCCCTTTACCATCAAAGCTCACGTTACTCTCCTCTCTCCCCTCTCACGACGTCGGCACCAAAGTTCGCTTCTTAGGATGGTATGTTTGCTGGCGAGCTATTTCCCAATTAATGCCATACAACCTGTGTTTCCGCGCTCACCCCCTCTCGCCCCAACCCGGCGTATCTCATTGCGGCTGCTCTCCGGCTGTGCCTCAGACGTCTCAGTATTGGTTCAAGGCCATCTCGGCTGACAAGTCCACAGTGTCACATCATATGCTACGGTCTCAGGGCAGCTTACTCTGCAGCACCAGTTCCCTAAGTCAACCGAGATACAGGCATTGGTTGATGTGCGACTGCTGCTTGAGAAGCTCACAGCAGGGCAAACCTCGGTAGGCGAATGGGTCAATGTCATAGGCTACATAAACCCACCGCCGCCAGTATCGGCGACTTTGTCTACCAAGCGCAAAAGGAGCCTCCCGACTGTCCATGTGCAAGCACTGATGCTCTGGTCTGCCGGCTCTTTGGACATTGGCCGATACGAGATATGTCTGGAAAGCATTTCCGCCGGGAACAAGCCTGACATGGAGTCAAGGACATCAAGGAAGACATGAAAGTCCACCGGAGAACGCACGCCTTGATTTTGATGATCACATGGCGCCCGGTAACAGGCCGTGCGGCCCGGGTGAGCCATGCCCGTCAGCTTGGCTGGGCTTGAAGCATGCCTATCTGATAGGCGGTGCATACCTGGTTGTGGTTACGCACCCAGTAATTCGAGCTCCTGGAGTCGACAGCCAGTCTTCGATTGCCGCCTTACATTCAGGAACGGAGCTGAAGCCCCAGAACAGGGCTGGGGGGACACGAATTTTCAATGTGTGACTGTAAGTGTACGCGGCTGACTGCTGGCAATAACTTGACCGTTGCTGACACGGCACACGAGTTCATCAGGGCCCTGCGCAACTTGAACTACCATGGCATCTTCCGAGAACTTCCCTCACCGGACGTCAGTCACGGAACATTTCAGCTACCTGCCGAAAGACACTATTCGATGGGCCGTGTCTTGAGAACTGCATGGCTGTGATACGGCGCTGCGTCTCAACAAGTCCACACCCCCTTGCTGTACCAAGGCCGAGCGACCAGATTCCATGCAGCTAGCTGCCAGGCCTGGGTTATTCTGGGGCGTACACACCTCCTTCTATCCATCCACTCAAGATCTCGGTCAAGAAAATATTGGGAGAGTTTCGAAGCCAAACGTTGAGTCTATAGGGCTTCGACGTCAAATTACACACACAGGAACACAAATGACTGTTGCACAAGCCCTCCGGCCGGCACACCCCCCTGCATCGCTGCTGTCGGCTTGCACAAATGAGCTCAAGGGATGTCAGTGGTCAGCCAGGTCGGGACCAAAATTTCTGTGACTATTGATTACTTACTGGTACTCCTGCATATCACACCTTCATTTGTATGGCTCATGCAAGCTCAAGTGGGAACGCAAGTTCTATTTGTGCCAGATGGCGGGCTGTCGCTGGCTCGGAAAATTCCTCCACACCAAAACAAGAGCAATGCATTCACGCCGCTACGCCTGCGGTTCGCCCAACAACAATCACTTCCGAAATCAGCAGTCCTGCCTTTGGTGGGTCTTGCGAGACGTTGTCGGGTCAACTTCCACTCAGAAGTCGCCCCGTTCTCGTGCACCTAGTCGCGGCTGCGCTGGCGGCCCAAGTGCCTGCCACCTCGAGGCTCTGTGGCTGCGCTGAAATTGCACCCAAACAAATGCCCCTCTCCACCTCGCAGCCCAACATACCTTCAGTCTGGATGTCATCGTCGGTCATCGTACCCTCGATTGGAGTCTCTCCGTGTGTCCTCGGGCCTTCGACGGCTGGAGCTACCCTTCGAGATCACCACCGGTTGATGCAGTGGCCGCTTGAGGGGCTTTTTGCCCTCAGAGCCTGTCGATGCTCTGCTTGCGGCTTGTCTCTCCCACATTTCCTTCGATTTTATGCAAATGTCGTCGATTTGCTCCTGGGTTAAGGGTTAACAGCGTGGACGGCATCTACATCACAGGCCTGGCGACGCTCACATCTGACAGGCAGGGTCCTGGCGTTTGGATGAGAAACCCATCTTCGCCCTGTGCGCGGCCCTGCTGTCAGCAAGATTCTGGACTCGAATCATCGCTGGTGTGGAACTCGTACGTCTCGTGTGAACGGTCGAACCGTCGCTTCCGGTCCCAAGTCTGCTCAACAATAGGAATTAGTATCACCTCGGTGGGCGAAATCGATGGGATCGTGGCACTCATAAGGCGAGGGAGTGGGCCACGGAGAGAGCGATAGAAAGAGAGATTTGGACCACGCCCTCACGATCCGAGCTGGAGCAAAGGGGGCCAATAGTGACTCCTAAGGTTCACCTACAGTACTGAAGCTCCTGGGTGATGACCTTTTTGTGGATATCGAGATGGGGGATCCAGTATTTGTTCATGTTGGGCGAGGACGACAACTAGGCTGAGCATTTGACACGGAAATCTCGGAGAAGATCGGCAGAAGCCTTTGAGTTTGTCGATCGTTGTGAATATCAGGGGGGTATTGAAGTTATTTATGTTGCCCATGACTTCGGGTCTGCCGCCCATGGCTTGAACACCGGTGTGTGCAAGATTATGGCCGTCGCAGCCTTGGTGGCATGGCAGGTTGAGCTAGTAGAACTTGGTATCCCGCACTCACCGCTGGGGTCCATGTCGATAGACTCGCTGACTGCGGTTCGCCGCATGGAATACGTGCAGTCATGCTAAGCGCACCTTCTTGCATGAGATCCCAGGTTCGATGGAATTTAATCCCTGCTCTTTGTTGCATTTCAGTTGGCCGCACGACGCGAAGCTCGTCCGCCTCACTTTCCGCCCTGAAAGGACGCACACACCTCCCTCACCAAAGCCCACCACCCCTCTCTTGGCCTATAGATCTTCAATTTTAGGTACATAATATGCCACATATCAACAATGTTGAAACCCGAGGTCATCCACCTGCCTAAGCGAGAGAAGCAATAGCCCTGAGCGCTCAGGTGCCACAGATCACATTTTCTTTCGGTCTCTCCAGGTACCGATCCAAGTAACTGTCTAAGCCCTGCGACGTTAGGCCTAGCAAAAGAAATACACAATGAAACATTTATGCAGTACAGCACACATCTTTCGCCTGTGCCTCGAGCCACCTGCTTGAATCCGCAGCATCCGGATTTTATGGAGGCAACGCTAGACATTGCTTTGGTTCATGTGACATGCCTCTCCCAATGCTTTGTATGAGAACAAGAGGTCCTGACAAGTTGACCTTCCCCGCCGAGAGGTCTTCTTTCCCAAGAAAACCATGACGTACCCCTCAAAAGCAATGCGCCATCAAAAGTCAAAAAATGATCATCGCAGTTGGAGAAAGGATTTCGACCCTGAATTCTTGCCCGTCAACCCCTCGAAGTTGGCTTAGACACCCTCCACCCGCCAACTAGTTGCCGCGCTCGTCTAGGATCATGCCTCTTTCCCGAAACCCAGAATTGGACCCTTATTCCTACGGATCTGCGGAGCCGATCGTGGCCGGCATTCAGGTGAGACACTTGCAATCGATAGATATATCCCGTGCTGTCGGGTATACTCCGCTCCCAGCTAGTATTTTGAGACTTGGGGCTTGCCATGTCGATCGCCGCCTTCTACTGGCGGGGGACGACTGGTGATACCGTAACGCACTCCCGCACCGCAGCCGTGTGTAGGGCTTGGGAGGTTGGGGCCAGGGGAAGTCACGCTTCAGGTGGCCTCCGCACACGAAATTCGCCTCCATCAAGTGATGTGTGCATCGAGGCGGCAAAGCAAGCTCGGCCGGATTCCTATCACGCTGGGATGGGCGTCGTTGATGTCTCGGCCCAAGTTTGATCAGAGAGAACGGGTCCGGATTGTTGAAGGGGCAGTGCGAATAATGACAACGACAAGGCCAGGGATCTGCACCCAGGTGGTATCAATTGGCCTCGGAACTTGCCTGGCCAGCCTTACTCGCATCCGATCGTCTGGAACGATGGAGCCCTGCGCGGCGCCTGCGCGGCCTGGGCTATCGATCATACCTAGACAGGCAGGGCGGTGTTAGACATACAATATGGATCAACCTTCTGCTCTCTTGGCTTTCCGCGTACGTGCGTTGTGCCCGCGAGGCGTACGTACTTTGACCCTGTGGCCAGGTGACACTCCAAGGGGCCTATTGGATGGGACCTGGATCATATACTTGAACTCTTCCATATCTGAGGGTTGCCCTGCGAGGTTGTGCCACGTTAGGCACCATGGGCAGAGGATTCCGATTGCCCAGGTTTTGATCTGCCCACAATGATCTGCAGTGATACGCCGTGGAGCTTGCAACGGCCGTGTGCCAATGGGATGGGCTTCATGACGGGGCTGTCAATATTCCCCTGGAATTCGATGATGATTCGTCTTGCTGGAGCCCTGCATTTGGGGGCTGAATGTGGGTTCTGAGGCTGAGAACTGGGATTACGTGTCTCGGCAGTGAGCTGAAGAGTAGATAACGACGTTTCAATGCAAAGGATGTTTGTTGTAGAGCTTAAGACGCAGGTCATGTTTGGTATCATGGGTACACGGCTTTCCTAGCGTCAATTTTGCGTACTTGTGGCTCCTGGCCTGGACATTACTGGGGGGCGTTCATCCCCTTCCCAAGGCTATTCTTTTCTCGCCTCAGCTAAAAGAACCTTGTAAGTCTTGCCCAAGCACTACATATAATAGCCTCCTTCTACCTATAGGTCATTGACAGCAGCAAAATCATTTCGTGTAGAAGAATACTAAACGAAACAGGCTATCTCGCAATTTAGTTTTATTTTTACTAAATCTCAGGGCGTTAGGCTATCTACCCGACCCAATTTCTGAGACTTTCAAAACGGAGCGTCTTGTTTCTATGTCCGCCTTACTTTGAAGCCCCATCTCTCCCTCATTGACAAAACCTGGTCAAGGCTCGAGCCTCAGATCAGAAGAAAGGCACTATGTGCTGTCATGGGGCCCACCCGGGCAGGTGACAACAGCCCTGGGAATGCAAGTCACACTCAAGTGCTTCCTTTCCATGTCACCAAAGCCACAGGCTGGCCAGACCTTGTGCTCACCTGGACGAACGAGTCACAACGTCCTCTCCGAACTCGTATTGCCGCCGTTGTTTCCGCTTTCGATTGGAGAATCACGGGGATAATTTTCAACGCTGTCTCAACGCTGTCAATGCAATATACGATCAGTAAGACCTCTTTCTGGTGAACCTTGTACAGACTTGCCCCGGTCCAAGCCCTGTGGCCGCAGATACAGCACGGCGTGGAGGTAGCTGCATAGCTCTTGAATCCTGGGCTTGATTTTCACACTCTTCTCCTTCACATGGATGAATAGTAATATCCATGGATGATTCAGACGAAATCGTGCAGCAGGAGTAGAAGTCGCTCAGGTATTGCCTAACACTTTTGTCCATGTTCTGGCCAATGTCTCGATAAATCAGCTGAGCTCGTAACGCACTATCGGTTAATGGCTTTGCATCAGGTGTCATCGATGTCACACTGCCAGATCACGTTACAGGTGAACAGAGATGGGTGGTTACGACACAGATCGCATGGCGCAGATTCTGTCTTTATATTTATTTAGTACATGTATACTGAGGATACATGCAGCCAAGAACAAACTGGCTAGCCAAGGAGTCCTCGGAGGATTATTTCAGTTTCAGATGTTTGCATCACTCGGAAGGGTGAGGGCATGGGTAAACCGTGTATATGGGACCCAAAACAAGCCTTCAAAAACAGGTGACTGTAAGAGAATTGATAACATCGATACGTTACTTCTCTTACATTCATGATCGTTCTGTTTTGATGCAGTGGTCTAGCACGACTGTCTCGCAATCGAATATTATCAAGAGTATCCCCAAGTGCAGTGGCTGCTGATGCTGCTAGCACATGAGATGCCGATAGCATAACCACTTAACAGAACACAGAATCCTCCAATACATTTCAACACAACAGATATCATGCGCCATCATTTTTCTCTTGTGTACACATCATCGGGTGCTGACGACAATTGCTCAGACGGTGGTACACTGTTGTTTAGTCTGCAATGAGTGTCAAGGGAGGGGACGGGGCAGTGAAGCATAGATGTGGACCATTCCGTGGCATAATAATTCAACGTGCCATGCCAACAGTGCATTCTTGTCTTTCAGAAGCGGAGCGTGGAGACAGTGGAAGGAAGAAATATATAGAATTGTTGATTGCTCAGTGCTGGCCTTCGGCACTCAGCTGCAAGACATCACTGTCATCGGAGTGAACCACGTGGACCTGCCAAATTAGGAATTGGCTGAATTCTGACAATCGGAACACGTCCGTCCCATAGAGGAAAACGAAATCACCTGGTTGACATCCACATTGCAAGGGATGGCGTAGACAATTTGGATCTGGCTCAGCCCCATCGGAGTAATGGAATGCTTTTGTGCTTGAGGTATACGTGGCCCGCGTAATTTTGTGACTCGAGACCCACACAGGGGTCAGTCAGTAGTATTAGAGTCTACAAGTCAACACACAGACATTCTGTCCATTGCGGCGACTGTACCGTGTAATGTAATTTTTCGTAGCGGCCATTTCGTATTCAAAACACACGGATTGACGCCAAGTATCTAGGCAGACCCATAACATATCCACTCTCGCTAGATCGGTAACCTGTGGAACAGCATAAAATTATTGGCCCATGTCCCTTTTGGTTCTGTCTCACACTTCGCCAAGTCGCCAAATAAGTCCGCTTCAGGCTGTGGCAGTGCCAGCGAGTGCCAGCAGCGGGAGTGGGAAAAAGGGGGCAATAATGCACAGCCAAGACATTGGCGTCTGACTGTATAAGTTCATTGTTACGGTCGTTACATGAAGAAAGGCTTGCATTTGTGGGAGTCTACGTGTATCTCTCCCTTCTTGGTTGCAGGCCGTATAATCCTTTGAACCATTCAACTTGTACGGATGAGGACCACAAAGCGTTGATCTCGGCTCCACTCAATGCCTCTCGTCATCGATTCGAACTCGGAATACTCGCTGCTTTTCAAAATTCCACACATGGACGCTCACGCTCACACCATGATATGACAATACTAAATCCATATCTTGCAAATGCTAGCTTCCGCTAAAAGTCTCTCTCTGGCGGATATGGGAGTCTATCATGTGGAACGACATTAACATCAAGGACGACCATGTCACCAGGTCGGCTGGCACGGCTCTGCTGTGCAGCATCCTGACTCAACACCTTTCCGACCGCCGACCCGAACTCCAGCCATTGTCCGAGACGCTGTGCTGGATTATACTTCCCATAGTATTCAAGGTTGCGGCTGCGAGGAAAGATGGGAAATATGGACAGGAGAAAGAAGACGCCATTGGCTGGAATGCCTTGAAGAGACCAACTGCATCTCCTCGCTCGTTATGGATTGTTTCTTTCTGCCTCGTCATATACTGGGTTTTCGCTGCTGAAAATGCTCTGGTCGCATTTATCCCAGCATTGACACCCCTGCTACTGGTGTCCCAGAACCACCTTCTTTGGCACGACACAGAGCTACCTTCCGCATCACCGCCTGTTTCCCAGGTCTTCTCTTATCTTTCCAACACGGTCTGGGGAGGCGTATTGGTTGCATTCTGCTCCATTTTGGCCCTCAAATCGGACTGGCAGATTCGAGCATCGGATGCGCTGTTGATCGTCCCGGTTGCTTCTCTGCTGGTGTCCTACTTGACCCTTGACCCTAGGCCTAGGATGTCCAACAAGTGCTATCGGTTTCTCCCACCTTTCGACTTCGAGGACGCTTTAACTCCTCTTTCTCTGCGCGTTACGTTTTTGCTGGTAATTGCATTGGGTCTTGAGACTCTGGCGTTCGGTTTCCCCGTTTGCTCGGTGTATACCCCGGCGTTGGCTTTGACGAAGGCTTTGACTTGGTACTTCACAATTCAAACAGTACGTAGGGCGCTCCGCAGTTTGTATATACTCCTGATACTAACATGTATCTAGACTCGACACTCTTCCTGGCGCATGGCCGCAGCCATGCTGACATTTAGCATCGCGTCCACTCGTGATCCCTTCACAATATCTACAGATTTACGCGCTTTCTCCTACGTTTTGGCATCTTTCTTGTCACTCGGTCAGATGATTCAAATGCTTCCGAAGCAAGCTAAATCAACTTCAGCACTATGGGCTTTCTTCCTTGTGTCTCTTGTTCCATATCTTATCAACTTGGGTACTATACAGATCGAACAGCCGCCATCCCTGTTGACGAGCCCTCAAGATTATCCCATCCATCAAATGATACACAACGCCAAAGAAGACTTCGAGAATTTAACACAAAGACAGTCAAAAACCTACACGACCGCTCACGAGGAGTATCGACGGCGTTATGGCCTGGAACCGCCAGCTGGGTTCGAGGCTTGGTTCGACTTTGCGAGAAACCATCGATCACCCATCATCGACGAATTCGATTTAATAAACGAAAGAGTTGCACCATTCCTGCGTCTGAGTGGCCGAGAGTTTCTGGAGAAGCTGCGTCTTGTGCAAAACATTCCCGGCAGCGATTTATGGCTCTGCGAATTCTCTGGTCGGGAAGCTAAGACTGTCTGCAGCCATCCCTTCCGCGTTTATGACAGACATATTGGATATTCATTCGACAAACTGCTAGGAGGATTCTCTGGGCGTCTTCCCGATATCAAGTTTCTGGTCAACCACATCGACGAACCCAGGGTGCTGATACCTCAACATGGAGACGCCCACAATAGCGGAACATGTATCATGGACAACTTGTCAAGACAGCCGGTCTGGGACACCTTGACCAGATTTTGTTCGTCTCAGGACGCAAACGAAACAACCGGTCATGCCAGGCGTACGATCGAGGACTATGGCCTTCCATTTGTTAGCGATCAATCTTCCGCCATAGATCTGTGTCAACACCCAGAGTACAGCTCCATGCACGGCCTCCTCATGAGCCCCGCGTCATTTCCCCTGCTGGAAGGATTAGTACCAATCCTATCAACCGGTTCACTATCGACAATGGGCGATATATTGTATCCCAGTCCAGCATACCTGGAGGACGAGTTCCAATACGCCGACGCAAACGATATCGAGTGGGACAGCAAGCGGAATAACCTTTACTGGGCTGGCTCTAACACTGGCGGATTTGACTCAGACGGCCAGTGGCGAAACTTTCACCGACAAAGGTTTGTCGAGCTGGCACAAAACCTGAACAGGCGCCAGCATTATTACCTCAGGGAACCGGGTGGCATGCTCAGCCGCGTGAAGTCGTCCTTTCTCAACTCCAGATTATTTGACGTGGCTTTCACCAGGATATTCCAATGCGAAGGGAGATCTTGCCGAGACCAGCGGGCGTACTTCAACTTGAAGCCGTGGGAGGACAAGGATCGCGCCCTCAAGTCTCGTCTGGTTTTCGATATGGACGGCAACGGCATCAGCGGCCGATACTACAACTTCCTCGCCTCGCGATCGGCGCCGCTGAAACAAACCCTGCTCCGCGAGTGGCACGACGAGCGACTTGTGCCATGGCTTCATTACATCCCGGTCAGCCAGAGCATGGACGAGTTGCCGGAGTTGGTGTCGCACCTCACTTCGACCGACGCGGGGCGGGAGGCAGCCAGGCACGTTGCTGAAGAGGGCCGCGAATGGTTCAGCAACGCCTTCAGGGAGGTCGACCGGAGCATATATATCTATCGTCTACTGCTTGAGATGGCACGGTTGCAGGACCCAGCGCGACCGCGTATGGCTCCAGATGGCGGAGAGTGATAATGTGTCTGTGCATGCACTACCAGAGTCGATTATTTTGGTACTCCAGGGACATATTGGTTGCAAGCATGATAGCAAACGAGCGTTGCTCGGGTGTCCGCCACGCGGGCACATCATTTATATAGTTGAACGCCTAGGCAGCGCTCAACACCAACCTCCTGTTAGATCAGCCTCGCATGGAACAACCTTTTATGGAATGACCTGCGATGGGAAGCCTCCAATAGAAAAGTTTCCTGTGAACAAAGTCCCTATGGGCAACACTCTTGTAGACAACCTCTCATAGGCTAACCAGGTTAGAGCGGTATGCCGTAGAGGCTCTGCACTAACATCATGAGATTTTTGAAGGACGTAGCTGTGCTACTGCAATGAAATATGTAACGGAAACCTTGGAAATTCAATGACGGTATTAGCTTTTATCAGGGGCTTCTGACAGACACGTAGGAATTCTTCAAGAGGATACAACAGCTAATTGCATAGAGCCGTCTACGGGCAGTAGAGCTACTTCCTCTTTACTTGACCTTTTCTAATCGGCCTCCCAAGCATGCAGAATAAGTATGAGTAGGGCTTTGGCCAAATTGAACCCCCCCTTTTTTTTTTTTTTTTTTTTTTGAATGTGGCAATGTCTTAAATTACCTGGCGAGCGAGTCCAAAAGATCAGAAATGAAGAAGTTCAAATTCCTATTCAGTTTCTGGACGTAACCACTCTATGACTGCGCATCTAGAGACGCCTGCGATGGTTTCATGAAGTCGTTTTGCAACTTCTGGGTTGCCGCGTGACGAGTCCCGGCAATGCCACAAACTCTCCGAGACAAGCTCAGAAGCTGAGAGCCGTTGTCAGCTAAATAAGAAGCTTCAGAATATGAGGCTGAGGGGAAGTCAATTTTAAAGCATAAATGACACCTCATATCTCGAAAATACACCGTCTTGATCGCCCGGACTATCTTGGAACAATCTCAATGTAGGAACTAGGACAGAATGATCTCAGGGAAGGGAAAAGCGTTCACTCAAATTACGTATATGTATGCGCCAAACTTCACCATGGTGTAGCCATGAAAGGCGTCAGTCTTGGTATTGAATAACTTGTTTAGGTGATTCCATTCAGGTAATCTGGTTGGCCCTGCGTCGGTCTTCTTGAGACTGGCCCTGAACTTATCTGAAGACGTTCAACTCTTGCCCCACATCCTTTCCTTGAATCAACTCAAATTCAGTTCGGCTCTCGCGAAATGGATGAGCACTGCCAAACCGCGTGCTGGGCAGGTTGTTTGTTGAGTTATCTGCGGCGTCCATAACCGTCATCACCACAGATGTCACTGCCGGCAAGTAATCGTCATAGTAGACCGTGCCTCCCCATATACGTCTCGGTCCACACGTTTTTGGTTAATAGGCCCGGTTGCATTTCGTCATCCCAGTACTTGTCGAGCTCATTTGCGCAAAGTCGGCCATTATGCTCCTCCACTAGGGAAAGAACAGACCATAATGTAAACAAACCAGCCGTCGAGTCGCGTTTACTTGACCTACTCAAAACCTCGCACCCTTTCAAAAGCTCGCTCCTCTCTTTCTTCTTCCTTGCCTCTCGTCCCCAGCATCCGCCGCCGCCCACACATACTTAGAATACATCGATTTTCTTTATTCAATTTTCTTCAGTCCCAGATTTCATTTGCAAAAGAATCATTATGCCCGCCATTTCACCTTGGATGATCTGGATGGGCGGGGCCGCCCTAGCCCTGTCAACTATAGGGCACTTATATCCAGGTAGGTACGCCCCCTTCTACTTGAGATACTGCTGTAGGTGCTGCAGGGAGTGCCTCAAGCCTTACGACCACATGGCCAAGGAGACCGACGGCTTGGACGAGCGCGTGTCCCGTTCGGAGCGGGCATCGCTCCACTACGCCGATCAGCTCATCACGCTCGGGGCGCAGCACCGGGGAGCCCTCGAGCGCATTTCTGTTCTCGAGGCGCAGAACCGAGAGCTCTTGCAGCGTCAAGGCTACGAGAGAACCCCTCCCATGAGTATGCCAGCTGCTGACTGATTCGTGGCGTGCCTTCTCCTTTCCGGGTCGGGAGGAGTGCAATAGGTTCTAGACCGGGGGGTGGGTGGCTGCGGGACCGGATCAACAACTTGCGCCTCGACGTGGCGATCCGGCCAAGTAACTCTTCGGAGTGAAACTAAGCAAGTTGACGACAAACCGACGCGACAACGCGAACACGATGTGCCGATCTCCCCATTTTCCTCGTCCACTTCACGTCGTCCCCTCCAGATCGTCTCACCAGCCTACGTCTGCCTACCTAGGTAAGTTATCCTGCTTTGCAAGTCGTGAATATATGCTTTTCTCGAAAGTATCCTTTTGAAAAGAAAGCGAACTGATCATCTCTTCAGCGATCTTCGCGCCTCGCGTGTGCCGAATAGCCAGCGCTGGGAGAGCTCCACCCCGCAGTGCTCGTGACGACATTCCAGATCGCGTTCTGCAGAGAACTTGTGAGTATACTCCTTGACCCTATTCCTAGAAATCGCACAGGCTTGCCTGCTTACACATCGACGGGTGGGCAGACCGATCGGCGTCAAACGATATGTTCGCCCTTGCGCACGACTGTCATCTCCAGCTCAGCTATACCACGCGATGCTACAAGTCTGTGAGGAAGAAGATTTCCACAAGGTGGAAGAGAAAAGGAACAGGCATACAAGTACAATCACACACACACACACACACACACACACACACACACACACACAACACACAACACACAACACACAACACACACACGCACGCACGCACACACACGCACACACACGCACACACACGCACACACACGCGCACACACATACACACATACACACATAAAGTGGAGAAGGAGGAATCTGACGATCCGGGGAAACTGTGAGCATGCTCCAAAGGTGTCGAGCCGAGCAGCGGAGAGTGGACGTGTAGAACTTGAAGGCAGAGCAGTGAAGAAACGTGAGAAGACCTCAGTCCTCGTAGAAAACAATATGAGATGCTTTATTCTCGATCCACATGCAACTCTAGGTACAGAGAGTGATGTCTTTTTGGCGCGAATAAGCCGCCCAAATTTCCATGGCCCACCACGCACAGCATGTTCGGCAGCAATTGCACTGCATCGGCGACAAGTTCCGTTGTCTTACAGGGCAAATAGTAGCCATGAACACTCCTGTCGCACGTCTCCCAGGGAAGACCGCATTCCATAATTAAGGTCAGGCTCAGGGGGCAGCGGAGTTGAACCTGTTCACGCCCAGGCGGTTGTTTCCTACTGGCCCTCTCTCCCCCAGACTCACCATCGTTGCCACATACGCAGCTCGTCGAGATCATAAAGGCCTGCCAGATATTACTGCCCAGGTCGTATATCTAGAAAGGGCTAAGAGACTTGAGAACTGCACAGAGGAAATAGACTTGAAAATAGAACTCTGGTATGGATATATGTTTTATTCGAAGCTAGTCCTACCGAGGCTGAAGTCACACACAGGCATGTGGCATCCTTGCGAGCTGAAAGCCTCCGGAGATAGACAACCATTGACTCAAAACCGTGTCAGTGTGCAGCATCGGAGACATGCAAGCATGGCAAGGTGCCTTTGCGCAATGCACGGCAATGTCACGCATGCATCATGCCACAGCATAAACGCAATGGCCAGTGACGGTGCGGTGGAAGAGCTGCAGGACGCCCACGGGCAGTTCCGCCATGGCAAGCTCGACTCAGCATCCGATTTCTGCCATGCTGTGTCATTGAGGGACTCCAAGGTTCAAGTTGAGGTCGGTAGTTGCTCGGAGTAACACCCCGCGAGCGATCTAATAGTGCCCGGTGGAAGGCAGATGACCTCCATCCGAGGTCAGTGGACGTTGGGGGCCGGGAGCCGCTCATTTCCCTGCTCGAGGCGCTAGAGCAATGGTGGCCACCCCCTGCAGGTTGCAACCTGGCCAACGGGCGGCCCCAGTGCCGATGCGGAAATTTAGAAAATTTGTCAACAAGGTTTGGATCTGCTGTCTGCCCTGGACTGGCTCCCTACCGAATTACCGACGACAAGGGCCAGCGCGGGAGCCCGCGAGATGTGTGCAGGGCAGTCTCGATCTGGCCTCGATTGATCTGCTTCTGCTGCAATCTGGTCTCGAGTTGTCGAGAAGCAAATTATATTCTCTCTTGTCTTTCCTCTTCATTACTTTGCACGCATCATCCATATTCGGTCGCACAACTTGGAAATATGTCGCAGAGATATTCACTCCGCCAGACGCCTCGGTAAGTCCCGAATCCCGGTTCTTGTCCTGTCTTGTCTTGTGCCTGTCTTGCACACTCTCTGCGGCTACTATTGTGTTGTTGTTTTCTGTCCGTCTTGTTGCCAATCAGACAACGGCGCATTCCCAACCCTTGCTCTGCGCTCTGCGCTGCTCGGCCCAACTTGGCACTCTACATTCCAGCATATTGGACCATGTTGAACCGCCTCGGCGCCCACATGTCCAAGCCCGTTCGGCCTGTACACTGCTGGGGCATAGCAATGTGCACATCCAGCTGCGTCTATGTGTCGCGGTGACATGGTGCTGACCACAACCCCTCGCTCATAGGAAGAAGGAGCCTTTCGACGGCATGGTCGAGACCCCTGGCCGTCGCGTATCTAGTAGACGCAAGACGCCTCTCCTCGACGTATCCGATGCCGACGGCGACTCGAGCTCTGCCGCCGAGACCACCTCCCTGCGCACACGATCGCTGCGCAAGCGCGGCGTTCCCAAGTTCACAGAGCACATAGACGATGACACGCTGCCAACGTCGAGTGTTCTGCTGGACGCGACCAACCTGCCGCGGCCCGTCGCGAACGGCAACCGTGCCTTTGAGGAGGACGTGAAGCCCAAAATAGAGACCAATGGCCACGCGGACAGTGCGAATGGCTATGCGAATGGCCATGCTAATGGCTCCAATGGCAAGGGTGCCGAGGACAAGGTCGTCGACGGCTGGAAGCCCGGCATGGACCCTAAGATCGACTACTCCGGCACCTTCGAGTTCGGCGGCTCCCTGGGCGTGTCGGCCATGATGATCGGGTTCCCCTTGCTCATGTGGTACATGTGGATCGGCGCGACCTACTACGACGGGAAGTTCCCCTCGCGGGCCCCAGGCCAGAGCTGGGCCGACTTCTTCTCGCATCTGGGCCACCTCGTCTACACCGGCGCGTTCCCTCACGCCAGGGCGTGGGCCGCGTACTGGAGCTTTGGCGTCTTCGAGGTCTTCCTGTACCTCTACGCGCCCGGTGTCTACGCGTACGGAAAGCCCCTGCCCCACGAGGGCGGCAAGCAGCTCAAGTACTACTGCTCCGGCTTCGTCTCGCTCTACATCACGCTGGCCGTCGCCGCCGTGTTACACTTCACTGGTATCTACAGGCTCTCGGCCATCATCGACGAATTTGGCTCGCTGCTGTCCGTCTCAATCTTGTCAGGGTATCTGGTAGCTATCATCGCCTACTTCTCCGCCATCTATCGTGGCGCTCAGCACCGCATGACGGGCTCACCCACCTACGACTTCTTCATGGGCGCCGAGCTCAACCCGCGCATGTTTGGCATTCTTGACTTCAAGATGTTCTTCGAGGTCCGCCTGCCCTGGTACATCCTGCTGCTCCTCAGCGTCAGCAATGCCGTGCGGCAGTATGAGCAGTACGGCTACGTCTCCGGCGAGGTCATGTTCCTTGTGATGGCCCACTGGCTGTATGCCAACGCGTGCGGCAAGGGCGAGGAGCTCATCGTCACGACCTGGGACATGTACTACGAGAAGTGGGGGTTCATGCTCATCTTCTGGAACATGTCGGGCGTCCCGCTCTCCTACTGCCACTGCATTATCTACCTCGCCAACCACCACCCGGACGAGTACCGCTGGAACCGCGCCTTCCTCGTCGGCCTGTACGTCTCGTACCTGTTCGTCTACTGGGTCTGGGACAGCTGCAACGGCCAGAAGAACAGCTTCCGGTCCATGGAGAGGGGCACCTACACTAAGCGCAACACCTTCCCCCAGGTCCCCTGGCAGTCAATCCAGAACCCGCGCAAGATCCCCACCGCCACGGGGGACTGCCTCTTCGTCGACGGCTGGTACGGCAAGGCCCGCAAGCTGCACTACACCTGCGACGCCTTCTTCGCCATCTGCTGGGGCCTGATCACGGGCTTCAGCAGCCCCTTCCCCTGGTTCTACCCCGTCTTCTTCTGCTCCATGATCGCGCACCGCGCCATGAGGGATATCGAGAGGTGTAGGGAGAAGTATGGTGATGCGTGGAAGGAGTATGAGAGACAGGTGCCCTATCTGTTCATCCCCGTAAGTCCTACACCCCTTCTTTTGAATTTGGCTGGCATGCTTGCTAACATTCCTCCGCCACAGTACGTCATCTAGGCGCCTTCAGTTGGTCTGCGTATATAGGTAACAAGGCAGCCAGCCCGGTGTGATTCGATGCATGTGTTCACTTCGGCCTGTATATAGTTCCAAAAATCAGTACTCGTCTTTTAATCATTGCATAACCAAAAGAGCGTCGTGTCGCGGGAAACAAATGAGGCGACAAATGAAAAAGCAAGTGGATTGCAATTTCGTGTCTGGCGGTTCTCAACGGGGACGGTACCAGGACAAAACAGCACATGTCCAGGTAGCTTATATCGGTTGTTTCCAACAGCATGTCAGTGGGATGTGGGCTGCAGTTGCAAACCCTCGGGCTAGGCTCATCTCGTGTTGATGTCCTGGCACTGACGTACATAGTGGACTTGTTATAATAGATATATACATATACATGCCTGTGCTCAGTGGTATTAGTCTGCATAGCCTGAAAAGCAAATGAGACGCTGTGCCTGCGGGACTGTCCCCAAAAGAGCCTCGCTCATTACGGCTTCTCCTGAAGCTGCTGCGCCAGATCTTGGTCACGTTGCCCGGATTCGAATGGTGCAGCACCCAGTGGGATGATCTTTCAAACACTGGGCCCTATCTAGGACGGGATGAGGAAAAAGTTCGCCCTCCGCTGTGCCAACGTCTCCTTGACATACGCCAGGCGGATCAAGCTGCTGCTTGGGGGGGGGGGGCACGGAGCATCGAGTATCGCAAGGAATATGCTCAGGACCTCTGGTTCCGCTGCGGTGAAGTCGACACTGGCTTCTGCGGCTGATATCACTTCAGCCGAAGAGGGGAGATGGTGCTGGGCATGATCTCCAAGGGAGCTGGCACCATTTACAGAATAGGCAGGACGTCAACGAGAGCGGTAGCTCAACGACTTGCATATCTCGGTGCACGGAGCATCGTTGGGTGTACCGGTGACTGTTACTTCATCATTCATTTCGACCAGTGGCACATAAGCGTCGACGGAGTGACTCTCCATGTGGCCGGTAAACAGGCGAAACAGGCGTCAATGAATGGGTGCGCGCGCTTCGTGGCGGGCGACAAAGGGGCGGCAGGATGTGTGGACATGCCGCTAAAGCCGTTCGCCTCGCGGACAACATATCACCAGGAAAGACGAGAACGGTGCCGTAAAGATACAATACAAAACAAGTGACGGAGTGATGCACCCATATGAAACCATGTAGCAGGAAACCAAAGCAGCACTACTCCCATCCTAAACTACATTCTTCTGCCCCCCTTCATCTATGACGAGAACCCAATGCTCCGGGGTCATAGCCTAATGTGACAATGTGTACATGTGTTTGATGATTGGATGATGTCCTTCTCATCCCATCATTTTCATTCCGTTCGTTCCAATCCTCCCAGTCGTGACCTGGCCACATGCAAATGCTCAAGAAAGACTGAACGATTTCGTGATTGCAAGCTGAGCCCTTGTTGTTGTGTGCGACCGCGATTTCGTCGATTGAAGCTTTGGGAGCGAGGCAATGCGAGTCGTCTTGGCAACATATCCCAAAGCTGGCTCGCGGCCGGTAGTCAGCTATGCGCTTAGCACGAGACGTTGATAGCAGCCTTGGAGTTCATGAGAAGGGCAACAATCAGTCCGTAAAGACCTGTGGTTGGTGTCAGCATGTTGTGAAGAGAGGGAGTAGGGAGTAGCTCTCGACAAGCAGGTTGGATTGTTGCTAAAAATAACTCACCCAAGACTTCGGCGAAAATGAGAATCAGAATCATGCCGACGAATAGCCTGGGCTGCTGAGCAGTACCGCGCACACCAGCGTCACCGACGATACCGATAGCGAAACCGGCAGCCATACCGGCCAGACCGACAGCAAGACCGGCACCGAGCTGGATGAAGCCGGTGAACAGGGCGTAGTCAGCCTGCTTGAGGCCGTCGGAGATCAGGACAGACACGACCAGACCGTAGATACCAATGATACCAGCCATAATGACGGGAACAATGTCTAGATATATGTGAGCATGCTGAACGGTGGACTCGAGTCCGGCCGATGTGGTGGTGACGTACTCTTCACGATGAGGTCGGGTCGCAGGACACCCATGGCCGAGATACCAACACCAGACTTGGCGGTTCCGTATGATGCGCCAAGGCATGTGAAGACGATAGCAGATGTGCAGCCCATGGCGCCGAAGAAGGGCTAGAGATGGGTTAGCATCGCGTATCGACGGTGTTGTTCTCGATGATGGAGGATCGGCTTCGGTGGAGCTCGGCAGGATGACGACGATGAACACACGTGGTCGAGGGGGTACTAACCGCGTAGACGGGGCTGAGAACACCATGATTAGCTTTTGGAACAGTATAGAATAGATATTAAGATGGAATGGTGTTCATCATGGATGTAGACACCCAGATTGGGAGCTTCAGCTCGAGAGATGATGGCTGGGGAGCTCAAGGGGGACGGGTTCCGAGAGCAACAAAGCAGGCTTACCAAAGATCCGTAGACATGTTGGCGGTTGTGTGGGGGATAAAACAAAAGTCAAGAGAATGGTATGTGGGCGATTTGGGATTTGGACTGGAGTTGTTGCGATGGCAGCTCAAGGTCGTCGAAGTGGAGGCGGTAGCGTGGAGTGTGAAGCTTTGAGTAGTTGGACGGGCAGATGATGGTGACGGTTCGAGTTGCGTTGAGAGGTTGGCGAGGTGGTCCCAGGACTCCCTATGATTGGGCGAAGGTTTTGCTCACTCTGCAGCAGGCGGATCCAGACAGCACAGCACAGCGGCCCAGAGACCAGTTGACCACTGCTGGTGGGCAGCTCGTTCCGCACCCATCGACGGCGGCAGGCGAGCACAGACTGGCACACTGACCTAAGCACCCGCGCCGGCACCGCATCAATGAGGTGTCCTATCAGCTTTCTTATCGGCCGACCCACCTTTCTCTGGAGCCGTGGGCCAGAGCTTAAGCCATTTTTTTTTCCTTTGGCCGGCAAGCACCAGGTTAACAAGACGAACACCACACCACCCTCCTCTCTTCTCACCACCACAGGGCGATCTACGGAAAGGAACCCTGCCGAAAATCGAAATCCGACCAAAATGTCCAACCAGAACGAGTCCGCCGCCTGGCCCATCGCTGATGCCGCCTTGACCCAGGTACGACCAGCGCCGGAGACCCATGTGCCTACACGGAAAGTGACTAACAAGAATACAGGAAATCCTGGATCTGCTGCAGTCGAGCGCCCACTACAGACAGCTCAAGAAAGGAGCCAACGAGGCGACCAAGGCCCTGAACCGTGGAACTGCTGAGATTGTCGTCCTCGCCGCTGTAGGTCACACCACGAGGACTCTTAGTCTCTTCAGAAATAGAACAAAAACTAATATTGCTCACTTAGGACACCACCCCTCTTGCTATCCTCCTGCACATCCCTCTCCTGGCTGAGGACAAGGTAAGCCGTTCTCTGCTGTTAGCATCTTCCTTCGGTCGAAAACTAAGTCTTGTTCACGCAGAACACCCCCTACGTCTACGTCCCCAGCAAGGTCGCTCTGGGCCGTGCATGCGGTGTCTCGAGGGCCGTCATCTCAGCCGCCATTACCTCCAACGAGTCTTCCGACCTGACGGGCCAGATCCGCGCGCTGAAGGACAAGGTCGAGAGGCTCGCTATCTAAGGGAGATTTTGGTTATTCCTCGGACTGGGCCAGTCGGATATTACAACACCTCGTGCATAATGGCGATATAAGATGTCGTGCACCAGCACGAGGGGAAATTGTAATTCCAGTTGGATTAGGGATGTCTCTTTTTCGAGAGCATTTGCAAGGATAGCAGAAATGTGATCAAGCATATAGTTCTGAAAAAGGCGCTGAGGATTGCACGACAATTAAAAATGGACATCACGCTGCAGTATCATTGGCTGGGTGACTTGATTTTGGCAGAGGGACTGCCCGGGACTCGGAGGTCGAAACTATCTTGACCCGGTTCTCGGCTGGCATGGCGACCCATTTATACGTAACAGGTATTCTTGGTTATGCGGTCGGAACTGTGCGGCCTCGGAAGTTGTGAGGTACCGTGTGCAGCGCAAAGAAACATAGAACAAATGGGTTGGACGATCCAAAAGTCCATTAACGGTACCTGGTCTAATCGTCCAAAGAGTTTAGCTCGAGATTCGGGAGATGCTAATCTCAGACATACGTCATGCTACAGCTGCATGTGTGCAGCGAATTGTGGTTGAGTGATGCTCCAGCTGCTGGTCCGCATGCGCACACGGGCAAGTGCCCCGCCAACGCGACCTCGACAACATCCATCGACCGAGTCTGAGACCGGTCATTAACCTGTGACCATGGCACTCCCGCACACTAAATATACACCATGACAATGTTCCTCCGTTTATAACTATGATCCCGCCCAGGAACATCAGTGGCCCCCAACTCACTCGTCTTTTGCGTGCCTGAATCTGATTTGCGACAACGTCGAAAGATGCCATCCCTCGCGCGCAAGGTTATCATTGCTGCCGCAGTGGACGGCCTCCTGATTCAACCCCTCGCGACCAAGAAAGAACACAAGCCTTCGCCGCCTGTCAGGCTGCGTTATGGAGATGCTGCTATATCATTTGTCTCCCGGGATGGGCTGCCGGACCTGTCCAAGCCCAACTCCTCGTTCGAAGCCTTCGGAATTGTTGGTCAGTCTGCACGGGATAGCCTGCATCGCGTCCCGCATGCTGTCGCTCTTCTTGCCCACTTTGAACGCGAGTGCTAATACCAAGATCCTACAAACAGGTCTGATCACGGTCTCCCGCTTCAGCTATCTCGTCTCCATCACCCGCCGCAAGCAGGTCGCTGTGATCCGTGGTCATCCAGTTTACGTCATCACCGAGGTCGCCCTCACACCATGCTCTTCCTACAACGATGCCAGCGAAGCGGTTGCAAAGACTGCCGTACAACCACAAAGCAAAGAGGCTGGAGAGTCGGCCGGAGATGATACAGAAACCGAGGCTGAAGACGACACCGACACAGACACGGCTTCGATTAAGAGCGATGAGGTGCCTACCGACGACGAGCGCCCCGACACATCAGATGGGTCAAAGCCTTCAGCTACCAGCGTTGCTAAGGATGTAATGACCCGGCGTGGCAGCTACGGCCGTTTTGCTCAACGGTGGTTCAGTAGCAGCGGTTGGACCCTGGAGCAAAAGCGGAGCATGGGTCTCAGCCAGTCCGAAGAGAACGTTAATAACGCCGTGGATAAGGCCGCCGATGGCAACTTGCCAGGAGACTCCAAAGCCCCTGCGGCGACCACGGAGGACACCGCGTCATCAGAGGCGGCTGGCGTTCCTGTGGAGGACGCAAAAGATGAAAAGCTGGCGCCACCTGCACTGCTCCCCAAGCTACTGCGGACCACTCAGATTCTTTTCGGCTCTTCCCAGAGCTACTTCTTCTCATACGACTACGACATCACTCGGAGTCTTTCAAGGCAGCGCGAGGCTACGCCTCAGGGCGATACGCCGCTCCACCGCAAAACCGACCCTCTGTTCTTCTGGAACCAGAATGTTATACAACCTTTTATCGATGCAGGGATCGATTCGCTCGCATTGCCGCTGATGAAGGGTTTCGTGGGACAGCGAACGTTTACTGTGGACAGCCAGCCGGAGCAGTTGGACGAGTACAAGGGCTCTGTGGAGATGAACGACTTCGCTACCAACTGGTCAACCACGGGGTCAAATTCCGAAGCAGCTGCTCCATCATCTCCAGGTGCAAAGACTGGAGTCAAGCCCAGGACGTCAGAGAGGCATTTCGACATCACTGTGATATCAAGACGATCCGTGAAAAGAGCCGGGTTACGGTACCACAGGCGTGGGATTGATGAGGAAGGATGGTGTGCTAACTCGGTAGAGACCGAGCAGATCCTCTCACCCGCTATTGTTGACCCGAACTCGAAAATATACTCCTTTTTGCAGGTCAGAGGTAGCATACCGGTATTTTTCACGCAGAGTCCCTACTCGCTGAAACCCAGCCCCGTCTTCCAGCAGTCAGATGATTCCAATTTCCAAGCGCTAAAGAAACATTTCGATCGCCTTCATCAGCAGTATGGGTCTCTTCAAATCGCCAATCTTGTGGAGAAGCATGGCGTCGAAGCTCCAATCGGACAAAAGTATCAGCACGGAATGGAGCGATATAATGAAAACAGTCCCAAGGAGGGTGCAGTACCATTCGAGTGGTTTGACTTCCATGATGCCTGCAGAGGCATGAAGTTCGAGAATGTGCAAAAACTGATCGATACACTTCAAGATCAGCTCGACGACTTTGGAAGCACAGTGGAAGAAGGCGGTGAGATCAAGACACATCAGAAGGGCGTGATAAGGACGAATTGCATGGACTGCTTGGACCGAACAAATGTTTGCCAGAGTTCATTCGCCAAGTACATGCTTGATGCCCAACTCAAGGAGCAAGGTTATGACATGACGATACAGGTGGACAAGGTGAATACGTGGTTCAACACATTGTGGGCAGACAACGGGGACGCCATTTCAAAGCAATACGCATCGACCGCAGCCATGAAGGGCGACTACACGCGCACGAAGAAGAGGAACTACCGCGGTGCCCTGGCTGATGCTGGGTTGGGACTGACACGGTTTTTCAACGGGTAAGTTTCATTTCTCCTAATAGAGGGCCCGAAGGGAATGCCCTCAAGTCAACAAGTTACTAACAGGCGCAGCATGGTCAACGACTTTTTCCTGCAAGCCACTATCGATTTTCTGCTCGGGAATGTCACATCCCTCGTTTTTGACGAGTTCGAAGCCAACATGATGACGAAAGACCCGGCAGTCTCGATCCAGAAAGTGCGAGACCAGGCTATCGAGCTCTGTCAGAAGCGTGTTGTTGAGGACGCCAAAGAGGAGTTCATCGGGGGCTGGACATTCCTCAGCCCCGCAGTTACGAACAGTATCATGGGCACACCTCTGCAGGAGGTTGTCTTCCTGCTGACCGACACCGCGATTTACTTGTGCCGCTTTGACTGGAACCTTGACAAAGTGTCGTCTTTTGACCGAGTCGATCTGTCACATGTCCAATCTATCAAGTCAGGGACATATGTTACCTCCACAGTATCTGCAACCCAAACCGACGAGTCAAAGAACGTCGGCTTGGTCATCGTGTACAAGCCAGGCTCGAACGACTACCGGCGTGTCAACACACGCTCTCTCTCCAGCACCAAGCCCAACGGACCGGACTCTGCTGCCGATGAAACTCAAGACTCCAAGGCCAAAGACCCCTCCGGCTCATCCCCAGTCCAGTCCAGGCTTACGGGCCTCCTGGGCCGGAAGGGCGGTGCGCCGCCAGCAGAGACGAAGAAGCTCGTCCTCAAGGCTCCATATACCAACTCATCCCTCGCTGACCGTGGCGGCAAAGCCAACGCCTCACGCATGACGGAGAGGCAGCTCGTGTCGGCCGTCGCCCACGAGATAGAGCGGCTGGCGTTCCTGAACCAGCCCGTCTCCGAAACGGCTGAGGCGAAGAGGGAGAGCATTATTGAGGAGGGAGACATCGTGAGCCTGGCTGAGGCAAAGAAGAATGTGGGTATCTTTGAGACACTGGGATATAACCTGAAGAGGTTGGTTTGGGCATAGAGGAACATGGATGGGGGTGGGGTTGACTGTCTGCATTGGGAAAGCACACATCCGGCATACCATGCGAGGAATTGCTAATATATGACTATAATACGGGACCGTTGTTTGCTAGAAACTAGACCATTAGCCCAGCTGATACCAACCACTGTTGATTGCTGCATGCATAAGCTATGATTGATCCATAATTCTCTCCTATCTCCATCCGGCCTCACCTTACAGTATTAGAAGATATGAGTGAGCAAAAGTTGAGTTTTCCAGTTGCTATATCCCAAGCTTCTTCGTAAACTCTCGATTCGCTGAATCGATTTCAGGTATCCTGACCAGTCTTTTAGGATAGGAACATGTAATGCTTATCACTTGCACTCAATAGCAGCAATACTTCCATAGGAAGGTTGAAGGCTTTGGACATTATATTTAATTTAGTTCTTCAATATGATGTTACATCAGTTGTGTGATTGAAAAGACATACTACATGAAGTCTGTCTGGGGACTGTCACCCAGCATGTGGATTCATTGTCTGGGCGCCTGTTCATTTGAGTCCAGACCCGAGTGTGGGTGGGACACCTATGCACAGAAATGATACCTGGTTGCTTCTCCGGGGATATCCACCTATTGTCCGGGGCAATTCTCTCCTATTGATGGGCACACCTCACTTGCTCCTCTAATTTCTCACAGCTGGCCACATGTGCCTATAATTAGACTGGCCAGCCACAGGCCCTATAACAAGTATACAAATGCATTATACTCTGTGCATTTTCTGCCTGCACCTCTGTGTTGGACTATTTTGATGGCGGAGCTCCCGTGCTGTTGTTCCCAGTTCCTTGACAGCACCGCCTATGGGTCGACGTCGACAAGTGTGAAGAATCCATGAAGTGTAGTCCGCTTTCAGTCGAGGCAAGAATTCGGGCCAACAAGCTCAGCTTCGGCACAACGTATTGCAAATGTGATGAGTGTATCCCGTGAGCTCCTAGTGCCCAGGTCATCTACCCTTGGTCCCTGATGGAAGAGGACTTCAACTTCAGCAGTTATCCTGCCCAGCAGAGCGGCGTACTCAGCACCAATGCAGAGCTCCATCTAGGGATATACACTGTGATGAAATCCTCGCTGTCAAATGTCTCGCCGAGCTCCAGCCGAGCTTGAGCTTGAATGCACGGGACTTGCTGTTAGCCAGGCACCTAGTCTGCGTGCTAGTTTTGGTGCCTGATGGGTATCTTGATGAGGGCTTCAGAGCTGACTTCTCGCCTATTTCGGCCAGGGTCTGAGTGAAGCTGCAAGTCCCGCCATAATAACTTGTCTTCAATCTGGGGTCTGTCTCCCAAGATTGAGGCTTTCTGCTGCCCAATCATGACCGGATGAAGGGCTTACTCAGCTTATGGGATTGCCTGGGCTGAAGCTGGAAGATCAGTGCTGGGTAGATGCCTGGGCATCTTTTGTGCAGATGTGGTGCATATTACTTTACATAATATGGCAGCCGCCAGAGACCCGGCACCCGGGTCAAGCGTTGTCTCAAATTCCGGGGAGCTGAGAGTGCAGATCTCCCCTGCTGGTTCAGCTGGTGAGGGCTGTGATTAGCGATGCCAAGGGCCAGCGGGGAGAGGAAACCAAGATTGATAATCAAATGATCTCAGATTCTGGAAGGGTGGTCTTGGATCTGTGCTGTTGGCTGTGAATCCATACACGTGTAGACCCGGCCTTGACCATCTGATAGGTGAATAAAGATGTACTTGGGCCATGTGGGCTACAATAGCCCACCTGGAAGATGAGCTGAGGCTGTTCTGTGACATTGTCATCTCACCCCCAGGGGTTATCGGCTACCCAATACGCTAATCGATAGGGCCAGGAGGCCAGTGCCGAGGCCAGGATTGCAACACTGATTGCCGGAGCTGCCTCGATCCATGCATGGATAGCTGCTTTAGCAGGCATGAGGTGTTTACTGTGTACCCGGAGCGCCTGGGTAGAGCAGAGCCTGCGTGATATTGCTCCTGGTTCATTATGTTTCTGTTGCGACAATAAACACCGTGTGGAACCATCTCTGTGCTTTGTGACACCGCAGATCGATTGGAGTCAGATCTGACATGTCCACCTGCACAGGAACCTGCAGCTTCACCACTGCTACTGCTCCCTCAAGCTAAAAAGGGGCCATCGGCGTGTCCTCTGCCCCAGTTTGCCAGCCGGCTGTGGGGGTCCCCCCAAGTTTGCGCTGTGTTGTATTGCCATCGCCCATCCCTTTGACGTCAGGCTTTTTTTTTCCCACCACCAAGTCTGGACCGTCCACCCAACTATCTTCTAGCCACGCGACCTAGAGCCCCAGCCCAGCATCGACGAAACCACGACCAGCTTGGACTGCCATTTAACGGCGCACCAACTTACACATTGGCAGAAAAATCTCCAATTGCGTCTGCAGAGTTCCAACTGCCTAATGAAAGCCTGCGAAATACCTCTTGACCAGTCCGACCATGTCGAGTATCCTCCAGCCTTCTCTCTAGGAGATCACCCCTAATACACCCTCACTTTCGCGCTGTGGTCTTCTTGCGACCGTGCCAATCACTTCAATCCTCCCAGATCCGTCACGCGCAATTCATTGGGATGCTTTCGCAGCCGACCGAGCCAGTATCCCCAACAATATCTCTAGTTGACGTTGCCTCCTCCGACAACTGCCACTCCTCGCGCGTCACCTCCTGTTACAACCCTAATAAGCCTCTTCTCTACCTGCCCTCTTCATGATGGCTGCTGTACGTTCTGTCCCAGAGACGCGTCTTGTTTTGTGGTGGTTGCAAAACCAACCCGGAACTTTAGCAAGCTAACCCCACTATCAAGTCTCCGAGCGATGTTCCGACCTCCCCTCCGGAGCCGCCCCGGCCTCCGGAGGCATCCGACCATCTCCGCCTCTTTATCAGTCAGCCTGTCGTTGCTGCATTCTGCGCCGGTGGTGTCGCTGGCGCTGTGTCCCGCACTGTTGTCTCCCCGCTGGAGCGACTCAAGATCTTGTTCCAAATACAGTCTGCCGGCCGCGAGGAGTACAAGCTGGGCGTGGGCAAGGCCCTCAAGAAAATGTGGCACGAAGAAGGATGGCGTGGGTTCATGCGCGGTAATGGTACCAACTGCATTCGCATCGTGCCCTACTCGGCAGTCCAGTTCGGCAGCTACAATTTCTACAAGCGCAGCGTCTTCGAGGCCTACCCCGGTGCCGACCTGTCGCCCTTCATGCGCCTCACGTGTGGTGGACTTGCCGGCGTGACTTCAGTCACCTTCACCTACCCACTGGATATTGTCCGGACAAGGCTGTCTATCCAGTCTGCGAGCTTCGCCGCCCTGGGCAAGAAGCCCAAAGCACTGCCAGGCATGTGGTCGACTTTAACGAGCATGTACAAGAATGAGGGTGGGCTTCTGGCTCTCTACAGAGGCATTGTTCCAACTGTGGCAGGCGTCGCCCCTTATGTCGGGCTTAACTTTATGGTGTACGAGCATGTGCGCAAGTACCTGACACCAGAGGGCGACAAGAACCCCAGTGCGTGGCGCAAACTTCTTGCCGGTGCAGTGTCCGGGGCTGTGGCCCAGACCTGCACATATCCTTTGTAAGTGCAATAGCAGTGACTTTTGACGGACCAGTCTGGGCTGACTCTGAACCCAGCGATGTCTTGCGCCGACGGTTCCAAATCAACACCATGGAAGGCCTGGGATACAAGTACAAATCCGTTGGCGACGCCATGACGAAGATCATTGCCCAGGAGGGAGTCAAGGGGCTCTACAAGGGCATAGTACCCAACTTGTTAAAGGTTGCTCCCAGCATGGCATCATCCTGGCTCAGCTTCGAGATGACACGCGACTTCCTTGTGTCCCTGGCACCCCAAGAGCGGGTCCTGTGAGCGAATGATAGTGGAAGAACCGCCCCGGCAGGCTTATGTCTGAGCCTCACAACATCGGCAGCGAAGCTTCGCATCGCATACGATCCTCCGTGCCTCGACGATAGACGGAAAACAACATGACGACGGGTGGATGAAGCAGCCGCTGCACTGAGTGTGCGGCATCCTCCCTTTTACAGGCACTCATGAACAATGGAAGACAAAACCCATCAGATGACGGTGGACTGGTGGCACTTTTTACGACAGATAGAACATGCTGCAGAAGTTACAAGATGTTGATACCGGAAGCTTGTGGGCTGGGCGGACTCGGCACTTCTGTGTTGGGCCGGAAGACGAGGGAAGCGCCCATGGGATTTTAGACTCTAGAGAGCAGTACATCATGCATTTTCGCCTGTAAATGTACCAACATGAGGTATTCATCACGCTCTCTCTCCTCGAGGGCTCAATTCGGCAAGGTGGAAGCAGGACAGTTCAGGAGTAATGTGGCATCACAAAAGTTGTCTTTCCTGCAATGATTATGGGTTTGTAACTTGTTGTACATAAATCGGCTTCAGTTAGTTTCTGGAGATCAAGCTGGTCCACCAAGAGATACAATCTGGTATTCAGACAAGGCCTTGTGTCAAGTGCACTTCCAATTCATCTTTGTCTAATTCAGTCTGGGTATTGTGCAGTGGTACTTTGGTCCTGCCTGGTCTGGAGTTTCACAGGCATGAGACTGTGACAGCCTTGGGGATTGCCAAGTGCCAGAAGCAGTGACAAAGTTGGAGTGAAGTAGTTCCGGCAATAGTGAATATGCAGACCAGTTCCCAGATGTTTTGTTGGGTAAGTCAATCCGGACTGCCAGGTCCTGCCTAACCCAGCTTGCAGGGTGTGAGGCTACTCCTCAAGCGGAAGCCAGCTGGCGGAACCAGAGCTGCCGGCCGCCGCCAGCTGGGTGAGTTTGTCGGCCTTTTGGCCAATCAGCTGTGACCCACATCCACCAGCAGTTAGCATCTTCAATTTCTCAAGGCGAACTTTTTCAGCCCGTTTTCCTTCCTGCCGACTAGACCAGCAGGAAATAATCCCCATCGACTCTTCAGATCATCAACATCTCGAGTCAACAGTCAAGATGGGTACGTGAGGCTAAACTTCTTTCAAGCCTTTGTATGCAAGTGGACGATCGGAAACGGTCTCTGCGAATACGATGGCGCTGCCAATTCTCCTCCAGGCGAGGAGTTTTGGATTGAGCGGGCAGAGGTCGTAACACACCTCCGCCTCGCGAGTGCTGCCGCACACATCTGAGCATACCTTGAGCCAAAGGCTGACGAGGAAACTTTTGTCTCTTTGTAGGTATCGATCTCGACCGCCACCACGTGCGCAACACCCACCGCAAGGCGCCCAAGAGCGACAATGCGTACCTCAAGCTCCTGGTGAAGCTCTACCGCTTCCTGGCTCGTAAGTCCCGGCACCGCCCACGATCCAATCCATCGCGGAGCCTGCGATTCTTTTGCTAACCTAACCACCCGCCAAACAAACAGGTCGTACCGACTCTGCCTTCAACAAGGTTGTCCTGCGCCGCCTGTTTACCTCCCGCATCAACCGCCCTCCCGTCTCCCTGTCCCGTGTCAAGTCCAACCTGAAGAACGGCAACGACAAGAAGACGGTCGTTGTTGTCGGCACCGTCACCGACGACAACCGCCTGCTCGAGGTCCCCAAGGTCCAGATCGCTGCCCTGCGCTTCACCGCCACCGCCCGCGCGCGCATCCTGGCCGCTGGCGGCAGCGCCCTGACCCTCGACCAGCTTGCTCTTGAGAAGCCCACCGGTGCCAACACCCTGCTCCTGCGTGGCCCCAAGAACAGCCGTGAGGCCGTCAAGCACTTCGGCTTCGGTCCCCACAAGAACAAGGTACGATTCAACCGGACAAGAACAGACAATGGTGAAGGCTGGACAGAGCTAACAACTCCCTACAGAAGCCCCACGTCCTCTCCAAGGGCCGCAAGTTCGAGCGTGCCCGTGGTCGCAGACGCTCGCGCGGTTTCAAGGTGTAAAGGATTTTCTTGCACTTTTTCTCTGGGATCTTGTGTCATGGGTTGTGCGGTCCTTGCTTGGATGGCACGCCTGGGATGGTTACTGCTACGGCTTCGCGGCGTTTCGCCGCTTTCAGGGTTTCACGAGGGCGTTGTGTCTGGCGTGGAGTGGAATGGTATTACCAAAAAGCTATGATGACTGAATTGAGAGCCAACTTTGGGTCGACTTCTACAACTCTGCGCCAGGGGGCGGTGCCAGACGTGAGATGTGTTGTGGGCCGCTCTGAAGAGATAACTGCCCGTCGAAGAATTGTGCATATCATCAAGCCCGAGGAATGCAAATCCTGAAACCAATATGCCGGTCCTGCACTGTTGCTCGTGACATGATCTTAGAAGCACTGCCATGTCGCCTTGAGCCCTTGTACGCCTGTCCTGGCCTGGACCTTATCGCTGTCACACTGTTGAGAGGGCTTCATGTGTAATCTCCCCTAGAATCCAGCGTCTTGCGGCTCCAAACCCGAGAATGCTTCCGCACCAGCTGCCAGCATATGTTTGGGACAGTTGAGCCTGTCATCGTTGCGGCCAAATTATCCTTTGGTCTTCTATCTGCAGCAGAGTCAAGTTGGATACATCCTGCAGTCCCAGTCATGCAACTGATCATGAGTCTAGGTTGAGAGGAATAGTTGTGCCTTGCAAACCAACGAGCCATGACAAGGGGGCATATATGACACTTAGCCATGAGAAATTGCATAAGATATGGAGTTCAGGTAGTGCAGCTCATACGTCGAGACACACGTCGAAAATGTTTGGGACTGGTGCTCTGACTTGCATGCAAAAGCAAGCCAACCATTACCGTATTCTTCCAAAGAAGACCAAGCATGCTGCAGATACTTGCTGTTGATTTGCCAATGTCTTATTTTAGTGAGAGCTACCCCTTCCTTTTCTATTGTACAGTGACCCGGTTCTTCCGCCGGCGTGTAAGAAAGAGCAGTCAGATTCTGATGCATGTGATCACGCCCGCTCCATCCGGAGGTCTCGAACCCTTACGACCTCCTCAAATGTAATTCGCAGAAGACTTTTGATATCCGGTCCGGCCATAACGAACACGATGGCCTAGTGTCTTGCATCGTGCGGATGGCGGCTTTTCGTCATACAACCCCTCCGCTGAGATCTTATAAGAAGGGAGGCAGGGCAAAGGGGTAGCCGCCGTTCTTGACACGGAAGATGCTAAGCAGGAAGCTGTAGAGAACGAGCATGACGCCGGCATTAAGGATCACCACGGTCTGCTGCATCTTAGCACCGCCGATCCGGGGAGCCTTGTCGGCGAGACCAATGACGCAGAAGGCGAGGGCTCCATCTGGGAAACGGGATGTCAGCAACGAAAATGCCACGAAAGTGCGGTTGTAAGCGTGAACATACAAAGAGCGCCAATGATCTGTGACTCGAGCTGGAACTGGCTCTGGAAGCCACCGGCGAAGAAGGAGACATGGCCCTTGCCGTCATGGCCGGCATAGGGGACATTCCGGATCATGTTGAACATTGTGCCACATGTGCAGCCCAGAATAGTCATCAGCGAGATGAACTGCCACAGCCTCCGGTGCTGGAGGATGGGCCCGATGTACGGCCAGGCTGTCACAAGGGTGGTGGCGACTCCGGCAACACTAGTGACCGCGAGCATGATGGCGAACCAGTTTGTGGGCCTGTTGACTTCGGGTACTGGACGTCCTGGCAGGTACCGGCTCATCCAGTTCCTGACCGATTCTGCGGATGGTGCTCTGGTGTGTCTGGTAAGTATGGAGGCATACATATGTCTTGTAGCAAGGGTACTCACCCAGAGGTGAAGTCAAATCGCACGGGGTCGGTATTGGCAACAGCGAACTCGCCAGTCGAGGGTTGGAAGAGCATGAGGACAGGGGCGGTTTGGAGTCCGAGCTATTGGTAGACATGTGGTTAGAGACGTCCAAACCGAGCAAGGAATGAGACAAGGATCGGGGGTTGTGCACGTACAGACATGAAGGTCTCACGACCATCGTTGAAGTCCAGGGTAGTAAAGAGTGTCCTAGAGTCGCCAGCCTTGTCGCCCTTGGTCCAAGACTTGCTCAACAGCTTCCATTCAGGGTCGAAGTCTCGGCACATTTGGCAGGCATAGCGACTGTCCAAGGCGGTCAAGAGGACAGCAACCGTGTAGTCACGGGGCAGCCCGGTGACTTTCTTGTAGGCGACATCGTCAAGCTTGATGGGGGTGCTGGACAGCGCCTTCTGGTGGAAGTTTTGGAAGGTGTTGGCCGGGTCGGACTTTGCGGCCAGCACACCTGCGCCCAGGAGGGAGAAGGGAAGAAGAAGTGAGGACCAGCGCATGGTGATGATCCAGAGTCAATTGAAAAGAAATAGAGAAAGAAGAGGGTACTGGGCAGCACCAATCTCTACTGCCACCAGTTTCTGCAAAAAGGATTGTGGTGGACGGCAACAGGGTCGATCGGGGCAAGTCACGATGGCCTGTGATGGTGAATTACGCACTCCCAATCCAAGCGACCTGTCCTGAAGTTTGAAGGACATCTGGAGCTTTGGAGCTCCCACCCAATGCCAAGCCAGCCTGGCAAGCAGCAGCGGTCGTCACTAGCGTGGTTCTGGAATCCCACCTGCGCGGGTCCACTGTGGCTTTGGGGCTCAGACGCTAGTCCTGATTGAGGGGTGTTTCTGGGACAACAGACCAGGAAAACACAGCAAGTGTCAGGATCGGATGCCACCCTTCCCCCCCATTTCATCATCCCTCCCAGGTTGACCACAATCCCTATCCATTCTCCGCACTTACTTGCCTCAGGTTGGACTTTCGACTGACGGATTGAATCTTGACTCTTGACCCAAGAGGCACCCCCCATTGTTACTTCAGCTCCTCTTCATCTTCATTCACTCGTTCTGAGAGGCGACTTAATTTGTTCCAAGACGCGGTGGATCATGTAAACATGGACCATCAACAGGTCAGGCGCCCCGGGCCAGCACCTACGTGAACCTTCAAGCCTGCCCTACTGACATGTCTTTTACTGCAGAGAGCAGAAGCAATTCACGTGTTGGACCTCAAATACCGCGGCGCAATGCACCAAACAGACCTGTTAGCCAAGGACGAGGAGGCCCGACGCCTCAAGCTACGCGTCATTGTCCTCCGGGATGAAGTAGCCGTCCTACGCGATCAGTTGGCAGAAAAGGACGACAGGATCAGCAACCTGTCACAGCAGTATGAGGATATATGCGCCCAACTCTGTCGGATGAACCAGACACGCAAGGACCAAGAAGACCAGCTGCGCTTGCAAGCGCGACAATATTCAGATCTCAAGGTACTCCCACCCGCCCTAATGCTGCTAATTATGCATGGGCGATGTTTTCTGACCAAGCATAGGCCGAGCTGCAATCATTAAATAACATGTCCGATGATTCCACCAAGACCCTCGCAGAGAAGCTGGCCCTCTCTCGAGAACTGGCTGTGCTGAAGCCCGAGATCGACCACCTGCGCTCGCAGGTCTCCCACCAGAAAGATGTGCTTGCCGAGAAGCTTGCTTTGGAGCGGCAACTAAGTTCTCTCGAGACCGAGCTTGCCAACGAGAGGCGCGCAGCGGAGAAGGTGGTGCAACGCCAAGAGAGCCAGGACAACGAAGCCACCGAAGAACTTCAACAACGTGTTGCAGACCTCGAAAAGAAACTCGCCGCTGAGAAGAAGGCCTCGCAGAAGGCCAAGAAGTCCCAGGAGAAGGGACAGACCAACGCAGAAGAGGCATTGCGACAACAAGTTGCGGACCTGGAGAACAAGCTCGCGTCCGAGCAAAAGGCCTCTGAGACTGCGAGGGAGACCCATCAGAAGGTGCACAGTGGGGCGGAAGCGGAGCTGCGGCAGCAGGTTGCGGATCTCGAGAAGAAGCTGGCCGACGAAAAGCGTGCTGCTCAGAAGTCAAAACGCTCGCAGGACAGCGAGGAAAAAGAGCTACAATCAGGATTGCAACAGAAGGTACAGGAACTCGAGGAGAAGCTCGTCTCAGAGGCGCGCGAGGCCGAGCGAGCCCGCAGAGCCAGCGAGAAGGAGGCTGCAACGGCCAACGATCAGGTGGAAATGCTCACACAACGTGTGGAAGAGTTCAAGAACAAGTTGAAGGAGGTCCGCGCCGAGCTCAAAGAAGTCCGCGCCGAGCTCACACAGGCCCAGAGTGCGCCTGCGCGGACCACAACAACCACCGTGCCACTCAAGGACAACGAGACCAAGAGACCGCTCAGCAAAGCGAAGCCTGGAAAGAAGCGTGGGGCGAATGAGATAAGTGTCGATGAGATGATGATGGACACGCCCGGGCACGTTGAGGGAAGGACCAAACGCCCTCTTAAGAAGAGGGGCGTTGACTTCACGACGGTCGGCGAGAAATCTACATTCTCCATCACTCCTTTCTTGGAGAAGTCGAATACCATCAACTTAGCCGAGACCATTGAGGAAGAGGATGAAGAGCCATCCATTCTTGTCGGCAAGGGTGATCCAGGAGCACCGATCATCGAGCCAGAGGCGGAGGCAGCTGAGGACATTCCTCTTGCGACTGCCGAGAAACCGGCGAAGTCAGTGGCCAAGGCTCTCAAGGCAACGAAGACGAAGGCGACGGATGCATCTCAGAAGAAGCCCCGCGGCAGGCCTAAGGCGCAAGCTTTGAAAGAGGCGTCTCCGAACACGAATGTGCCCTCAGCCGTGAGCCGCACTTCGCCGCGGAGTAAATCAGCATCCTTGGAGAAGGTGGTCGAGGAGCCTGAAGAACAAACAAGAAGTGAGAACATCCCAGCTGCTTCCGTCCCCGGCACGAAGAAGTCTGGTGAGTCGAAGGACAAGTCCGTATCCAGCACTGTCGAAACAGGGAACGTCAGCTCAGAAAACCCGGAGCCCAAGAAAAAGAAGCGCAAGCTGCTTGGTGCTACCAACAAGGGCACACTGTTCGACAAGGACGAGGATGCTGGCGAGAAGGAGGCCGCAGCGGCCCCCAAGACAGCCGCAGCTGCAGGCGGTGGCAAGAGGAAGCCCGTTGGCCTGAAGGCTTCGATACCAAAGGGTCCCGTATCTGCCCTTGCTAAGAATGCGTTCGGTGGGAAGGCTTTTTCGCCCCTGAAGCGGGACCGAAGAGGTGTGAATGCCAGCTTTTTGGCTTGAGAAACTATCCTGAATCGTCGGCCATGGTGGGAGCAATGGGGTGCATTATTTTGTCTGACGGCCGCTGTACGGACTTTCCTTTGTTGCATTGTGGCATTGGGCTGGAGTTAATATTGGTGTGCCTATGCGCCAAAGGACCGGCGTTCTGGAAGGGAGGTATTCATGGTAACGGCCGGAAAGGTATGGATTCTGAGGCGCAGTGGCTCTGACTGAGTTTTTGCTTTTCCATGTCTTATTTGACTCAATGAAAAAGATGTCAACCTGATCTGGAGCTCCAACTTGTAAACGAGATGCCTGATTCTCAGGCTGATCAAGACCGCGGTCACTATCAAGCCTACACTTGCAACGCACGATAATCGGTATTACACGCAAAACAACGAACCAGAAATCCGAGCGTCACTGGCTTGTTGCAGTGCTGCTGTTGGCGTGACTTATTCTCGAGTACCTTGTGTAGAACTGGTGGTGAGTTGACTGTGATCATATTGATGTTGGCAGGGATGCTTGCTCATTTGGCGCGAGCTTCCACCCGAGATTTTCGCCCACCGCGTGATACCAACTTCACACACCCATGCATACTGCTAGTTCTGGGGGGTTTTAGAATCCAGCCAAACCTTGCTGGATTATACGGAGGGCATTTTCTCTCATCCTGCATCAGCATTTCATTCGGCCACACATGGCAACAGCACTGGGCGGGGCGTCATGCCGCCGGGTCGCCCTTAGTGAGCAGCTCGTCTCACGGGTTTTGAGCCAGCTCACACTGGGGCCGGCGGCACCCGCGAGCAGCAATGCATTATCAAATCCTCATGCATGTCGGACCTGCCGATTAAGGCCGCTCGAGGCGCGCCGGAACTCATCGTCAAGCTCTCAGTGGAAGTCCCGCCAGAGCAAGGACCGCTTTGCCCGGCAGGCCAAGGTGCAGGGCATGAAGAGCAGGGCGGCGTGGAAGCTGATGGAGGTCTGTCTGGCCGCTCACCGTTATCATCCCCCCTTCCCATTAAGCCACGGCATCCCTGATCGCACATGAGCGAGTCACTCGATGACTGACCTGCCTGCAGATGAACGATCGGTACGGCCTCTTCCGCCGGAACCAGACCGTCGTGGACCTGGGCTACGCGCCGGGGTCCTGGTCGCAGGTGGCCAAGGACGCCACCGGCCCGAACGGCGTGGTCGTCGGCATCGACCTCATCCCGGCGCAGCCGCCGAGGGGCGTGACGAGCATCCAGGGGGACTTCCTCAGCCCGCGGGTAAGAACCTTGGTCAAGGATGTCCTCGTGGAGCAGGTCAAGCGGAGGGAGAGGAATAGGAAGGAGCGGCAACAAGTAGAGGCCGCATCCTCAGCCCCCGAACGGACAGATGCTGAGGGCGAGGTTGCTGAGGCAAGCGTCGTCCCGGACCAGCCTAGCTACATCGACCAGGAGAAGCAGGCCACCCAGGACATCGAGGCGGCGACAGGGGCGGAGGAGGAGGAACAGCGGATGGTGGATGTGAGTTGCGTTCGCGGCCTCGAGGCCACTGGTCGGGCCACCATTGCCCCCATATCCTATGCTGATACACGACGGCCTTTCTCATCGTATGCCGACGTCTTGCTAACTCATGAGTTCCAGGTAGTAATCAGCGATATGTCAGAGCCCTGGCCCCAGACGAGCGGCTTCTCGAGCAGGACGCTAAGCAACCCTCACAGGTTGATGAACACGAGCGGGATCAACTTCAAGGACCACGCGGGCAGCATGGTGAGAGGAACGACCCCTATCTTCTCTTGGGACATTTCAACCTGTCCGAGCCCCACCAGCTCACAGATAGCTGACGTGAACCTAACAAACAGGACCTCTGCTACGCCGCCCTGACTTTCGCCTCCGACACGCTCAAGATAGGGGGCCATTTCGTCTGCAAGTTCTACCAGGGGGCTGAGGACAAGCGTCTCCAGAAGCTGCTGGAGAAGATGTTCACGAAGGTTCACCGGGAGAAGCCCGAGTCGTCGAGGAGTGTATGTGTTTACAGTCTTCTTTGAGGCGCTATTTTCGTCTTAATATCCTCACCTCCCTTTTCCTCACCTATTGTCTCTCCTCTTGGCCGTCTGCTGCTTGGACACCGGAGACTCATTTGACCGCACTTGCGCACTGGCTAACCGTGTGAGCTCTTGGGCGTGACAGGACTCGAAAGAAGCTTATTTTGTCGCACTGAAAAGGCTGGACTTTGAATTTTCGGAAGACGAATTGAACTGAGAGGCATGGGTGACAGCCTTGCGACGTAGGATGACCAGCCCTCGATCCGAATCGCAGCCTTCATGTATTCTAGCCGTTTCTACGCGTAGAAGCACTGCATGCACAAGGCAAGGAGGTGTCTGGAGCATGCGGGACCAATGTGGGCAGCTTGACCGGTTTGTAATTGTCCGAGATTGGCGCTGTCATCGTGACCGCCGTTGAGACACGAGTCAACGGAGCCAAGGTCGTGTTTGCATGGCTCGATGTACACTTCTCGCCGATGGGCTTGATCATTGTATTTGGCGGTGCTGCACACTGCCTTGGAAGGCAGCCGATCTAGCAGAGAACATGGGTGTGGGCCTGCTCCAACCATCAGGTGTTTTGTGGCCTCTTCAATATGAAATTGCCCGCACTGCCGAGCCATGCTGTGAAGAAGTGAAGGCTGTGAATAATCAATATTCAAGTCCATTTCTCGCTCTCAACAGCCCTCTAAGATTATGCTCAATCCTACGCTTGCACACCGTTTTAAAGCTTGTTGATTCTCATCTCCGCCAAGAAAACGTCCATGAATCAATCCTTTAACCTCTGTCGGCGATCGATTCACCTGCTCACCGCTCACCTTTCCACGACTGCATGCTAGGCGGCCATGGCCGCATTCATGAAGCCCATTCGGCGTTTTGGAAAGGTGAGCTAGGTTAAGATGGAAGGCGTTGCCTTGGAATAAATGACTAGTCTCTCAGATTCGACCTATGCCATATCTCCATCCACGGTCACGCGGAAGTTGAATATCACCTATAAGATCTGACACTGTACGGGCAAATCAGGAAAAATACCACCGTGAAGAAGGAACTGGTCAAGATCAGCCGTCGTGTGTGTTTCCCAACATTTACAGAATTCCGCCATGCCTATCCAGAATGTGTCTATCGTGATCGCTTTGGGCAGATCTGCAAGTCCAGTTATGGACTTATCGAGTCAGTGGCCCCCTTGGCGACATTGTAATCCGTACCACGTGGGATCTAGAGAGTCAACAAAGTTGACAGAGGACGACGATCATAGTCATGTGGTCCTCAGGTCTGGTGACCTTAGGTATGACTTGGAGATCTTCAAGTCGTTGGTGATGTGACCGAGAATGTGCTTGACTGCGTCAAACTTCTTTCACGTAAGAATTATACTTGCTCAGCAGAATTGAGCAACACATACGTCTTTGAGGTGCTCGACCACTCATGGTTTTATACCTAGGCAGATTTGTGGGAGGCTGCGAACGTACTAGAAAGGAGAACAGTGAGAGCCTGGGACAGCCGTTACGATATGGACTCTCTTGCTATACTAGGGCTTGCAGGAGGCCCCATGGGTTGAGCGTGGATCAAAGTCTGGAAGGATGACTCCGACGTCACCGAGCAAAATAGCGGTAAGCATTCCCCGTCCCTTTGCGGGCCTGATCTACACAGCCGAACATTTATTTGTCTCCGAGGGAGGCCTTGATTCGCACAGCTCCTACTACGTAACCACCTCAAGAGGGTCGACGGGGAGGGTGGGGGCCATTTATTTCTGGTGGATATTCAACTGCCAAACGGGTCCTCAGGGGCAATGTAATCCTGACTTTGAGACGGTGTAAATCCTTCCACCAGGTACCCTGCACGTTCGCGTCTTGCTCTACTTGCTGGGAAGTCTTACGGCCGTGATTATTGGTCTGGAAGCGAGAACGAACTTCAAAAATAGCATAGGCTGGTGTGGAGGACTCAGCCCTGCAAGACTCAGAGCCTTTAGGTGATGCTTTCTCAACTACACGTGTAACTCAGGTGAGCAGGTCTGGTTTTTAGGGCGGAGGGACACTCAGATCTTGAGCTTCTGTGAGTTAGTGTGACTGTGGCAAGATATCAAAGTAGATTAAAACACTTGACCAAACTCTCTGGGATGTCAATATCTAGATGAATCAGTTGGGCTTGATGTAGCCGCTCCAAGCTTTCATTGACCAATCTATCAATGACTATCGGTAAAAGTCCCCCATTGGCTTTAAAATACCCATTTTACTCTTTGAAGTCCTCTTTTTGCTGATCATCCACCATTTTCGTTGGTGTTGGGGCGCGGAAGATATCACGAGGTAATGGGCCGATTCCTGGAGAAAGGGTAGGTAGGTATGCTGCGACCAGGGTTGACCCGATACCGAGGATGGAGCCCCGCCTCCATTCCAGGGTGAATAGTAATCTTTGAGAGTCAGTCTTGAGACGTGGATATGTTCTCAGCCAACATCCTCGACTTCGCAAGAGTTCTCAGTGCGGACTAAGGAAGCCGTCCGAGAGCAAAACCTAACTGAGAGCTTTCTTTCTGAAGCATCTTCGAATTAAGGACGGCATAATTCTCATCGGCGTCCGTGAGGTCCAGGTGCCGACCTCACTTCCTTCGGGACTCGGGGGACCAGGGGCTCGCTTTGCATATATTGGGTGTTGTCGCCCCCAACTCGTGTAGGGACGACCGGGATAGCCTGTCAGCGCTTTGGACCGACCTTGCAGCGTTCCCCAGCTCCCGGAGACTTCAGACGACCCGCCAACCTGGGGTCCCACGTAAATGAGCAGAGCAGATCAGGAACTCCACCAACCCCATGAAATCTCGCCAACTAGTTTCTTGATCTGGACCCCGAGGCTCATCCGGCTACCGACAAGGTTGACTAGCCACAAACAGTATACATGGTACGCGCCACAGACAATAGCGCACGGAAGCTTGAACAGTTCAAGTTCTGGTTCTACCAAGTGTGGTCAATTGTAGCAAAGTATGGGACCAAGAGAAGGTTACATCCGCTACCCGTCTCCATACTTCTTTCGATTTAGCAGCCGCGCGGTTAGTGTCGATGCGGCTCTTTTGTACATATTGCACCAAGGATATCACTGTGCCCATACATCGGGATCGAACCCGTGGTCAGCGTCGGATTCGGTTGACCTTCCGAGTCAAGATGCATCCCTCGCCGGGGATGACCTCGATCCATCGTCAGCCGGCGATGGAAGCGAAAATGAGCAGGAAACAAGAACAAGACTCCTCCAATATGTTGTTTGAATCAGTCAGCTCTTGCGTCTCTCCGCTTTCCCCTGGCACTCCCTTCCCTCTTCGTCAGCGCCAAGGAGCCAAGACCTACACGAGTGGACAAGCTCAATCTTGGTCGCTCCCCTTGCCGAGACTAGCCAACCCTGGAGCTCGATCCCTCGCCCGCGCCTTGGCGATGTCGCAAGATAAAGCCCATTTCTAGAAAATCCACCAACAGCCGATGTGGTGGTGCACAGGGCCAGACAGGCGGGCGAAAACTTCGTATCAATGCCGTTGGGTGGGGTCAGCGATCGCCATCACGGGGCGGCGACTGAGCCTTGCAAGCCTTGCTGTGGTTCTTGGATCGGAAGGCGCCTTTGTGGAGCTTCAACTGCCGCCCCTATCTTGGCCGCGGAACCCATATGCGATTCAAGGTGGAACGGTAAGGTCTCGATGGGGACGGCGGCAAGTTTATGACCGATGGAGAACACCAACATTATTCCGTCATGGTATGTTATACGTGTATCCAACCTCTAAACCATATTCAACAGCCGGCAGACGAACGGGGCCCTCAGGCTGTGGATCGTCTCGATGCTGACTTTGAACCCAGGCAGTTCTTGCTGGAAATAGGACAAGATCATCCGTGAGGCTCAACCCACGTGCTGCACTCGAGCAAGAATGTTTCGAGCATGAGTCGTCGTTGTCGCCAGTGAGATGCGGCTCAATCACCCTATTCTGCTGGAATATCCACTCTGGTCCAGAAGCCTCGCACAAATCGGTCCGGAATCATGGTTGATCAGCGGCCTTCACCACGCAACAAGCAGGGAACTGGCTTGGAGGCCAACCCCATGTTCTGCTCGCTGACCCCTGCGCATCCTTGTTGTCGTTCTTGAAACAGGCCGTCCCCATTGCGCATCTCTATTGCGCATCTGTTTTCTGTTTATTGAACCGTGGTCTTGGCAGGCCAATGGAGGCCTGGTCAGCCGTGGACATGGAGCCATCCGAAGACTGACCCATGCGGCTGGGTTGACGTCCAAGGTTGGTAGTGGTCAGCGTCAAGGAGGAGGACGACAGCGTCAAGGGATGGAGGGAAATGGCGAGAGATTCTGGATATAAAGACGGCCGCCTTCACTCCAACAACATCTGCTTCGCCCTCTATTCATTCACATTCACATCATCATCCAACCACTCCTTCCCCGTGCTTGATACTTTCATTAGCAGTTGAACTGCCCAGTCTGTCAAAAACTCTGCCGGTCATAGCCATTCAATTGTTCCTACTCGTCAATATCACCTGTTCAGATACCACTCCCTACCCATCTTCAAAATGAAGTTCACTCTCTGCACCGTTGCCCTTTCGGCCATGGCTCTCGGAGCCAACGCCATGCCAGCCGACAGCCTCAAGGCTGACGGCGCCGCCATCCGCCGCGCCGGCTTGGGTCGCGTCGGTGACATCTACCGCCGCGCCGCCCAGACCTCCGGCGGTGCTTCCCCCAGCGCCACCGGCAGCGCTGGCGGCTCCCAGACTACCGGCGGCTCCAGCTCCGGCAGCGGTACCGCCGGCGGTTCTCTGCCCGCCTCTTCCGGCACCTCTGCCCTGTCTGCTGCCCAGACCATTGCCGCTGGCGAGTCCTTTGACGGTGGCATGGTCATGTTCGACCGTGGCGTCGAGTGCAGTGGCCAGGCCGAGGGTGGCGACTCCGACGCTGTGTTCCAGATCGAGGAGGGTGGCAGCATCTCCAACGTCATCATCGGCCCCAACCAGATCGAGGGTATCCACTGCCAGGGTGCTTGCACTCTTACCAACGTCTGGTGGTCTGCCGTCTGTGAGGACGCTTTCTCCATCAAGAAACAGGAGGCTGGAGCGACCACCAAGATCAACGGTGGTGGTGCTTTCAACGCCGAGGACAAGGTAAGCTCGTCACATCTTATCTAATTCTGGTACTCGCAAGACAATATACTAATCAGTGTCAAACAACAGGTCATCCAGCACAACGGTGCCGGCACTGTCGCCATCTCTGACTTCACCGTTGAGAACTTCGGCAAGCTGTACCGCTCTTGCGGCAACTGCGACACCATGTACGAGCGCCACGTGACAATCGACGGAGTTGTCGCCACCTCTGGTGATATCCTTGCTGGTGTCAACGAGAACTTCGGCGACACTGCTACCATCACCAACACCCAGACCACCGGTGTCGAGACCATCTGCGAGAAGTTCGAGGGTACCGAGGGCTCCGGCGAGCCCACCAGCATCGGCTCTGGTGCCGACGGCAAGACCTGCATCTACGGCTCCGACGTCACCGAGGGTTAAATGGGTAATTGGAGACGAGAACCTTTTTGAGGATTCAGAACAGCATCATCGAGTCTTGGACCAGAGCCATGACAGACCGACAACCCCACTAAACATCAAGCATAAAACTGGAGCGTGTTGGATTCTCTTGTAACTACTTATTATTCCTTCTGCATGTATATAGCCCAGGATGGCAAAACATGTTCTATAAAAAACTCAAGCGGCCCAACTGAAGTGATATGAATGCTCATGGTGACTATACAATTAACAGGAATGATCAAAGCGGGTGTAATCGCGTAATTACCTAGTTTTCATTGTCCCTCCTTGTTGAAGCGATCACATCTTCCTGGCAGTATCCACACACATCCTGCAGCCTAAAACATAATCTTGTACCGTCTGGCAGCTGCAGACTTCGACACCGTCGCCTGAGGCACAGCCGCTGTGCCGGTGGGATTCCCATACGTGCTCGAGAAAGTCCCCGCCGGGCTCACCACGACAAAGTCCTCGATGACGGCAACATTCTTCTCAAGAGCTTCTTGCTGCGCCTCGTCGCAGGTCTCAAGCGCACCGTACCAGAAGCAAATTGGTCCGACGATAGGATCATGTATCTCGTTCGTCACGTTCAAGATGCTGGCCGGGCCCTGGGAGGCGTAGCTCGATGAACCCCCAGCGTCGGCCTCGCCCGTCGCCACGTCCTTGCCAAACATCGCCCTCTCGAAGATGCGGAGGACTGTCTCGGGCTGGTAGGCACCGACCATGTGGCCGGCCTCAAAGACGCGGGAGAAGGAGAAGTTCTTAAACTGTCGGACCAGGCCGCCTTGATAACTTGAGTTGGTCGTGATGGGTGCGTAGCCTGCGCTCCGAAAAGAGGATGAGTCTGCATATGAGGCTGATAGCGACACGTTCTCTGCGCCCATCCCTGGTTTACTGTCAGCACCGGCTGTGGTTCGTCCATTTGTGATGTGATGCCGCGTAATTATGGACTTACAGTTGCAGCGGTAGTCGAGGTCTCCATAGACCATGGCAACGCCGACTCCCGATTCCAGCACATACTCCAGCTCGCGCTTGGTGACTATCACCGCATCTCCAGTCGTGCCGATAAAGTTGTTGACCACGGCGTTGGCGCTGAGAGTAAAGTTGACAGGGACCCCAAGAGCCTTCTGAACCCAGCGCTGATTGTAATATGCAGTGCTGTAAGCAGGTGGGAACACGGCCGGAGAAGGGAGGGTGATGTCGAACGCGCTCCTCTGCAACGAGATGGTTAGCGTGACATGATCCTGCACAAATCACTATGTGGGTGTGCATACATTTGACAGCTCTGTGTATACTCCCTGGATCACGCCGAATCCAAGCTGGAACGCTGATAGACATGCTTCGTTGACCTGATCCACGGCGCCGGTTCCTTCAGGGTCAAGTTCGGAAACAGTAGCTCGACATTGATTCACGAGGTCATATGCTGTCGACAAGTTGCCCGTGGCTATGCTGTACGCCTCCTCCGGGATGGTTTTGATGCCGTAGGTGTTGTTCATGGCGAACGTGGGCCAGAACGAGATCTGGCTTTCCGAATCGAGAAAGCCACTCATAATTCCCAGCGTACCAAGTTGCAAAGCCATGTCGTTCTCGTTGGCCGCGCTTCCGTTGGCGATGCGCTCGTTCTGCTGTTGGAAATGTGCCACGGTCGCAGGCCCGAAGAAGCCTGCATACTATTGTATTGTCAGCTTGTGGCACATCGAGAATTGAGGGCGTTTATTGCTGTTTGTGACCTACAGAAAGTGACCACAGGTTTATCTCCGGGTTCGTTGTCGATCGTTCGGGGAATCTGTGCGCCACGGCCATCAGCAACGCCAGATAATACACGAATCCACGGACCGTCAGCGAGTGCTTCTTACTCTTGAAACCACACCTGTGCGATCTGCCACATTTGCTTCGCTACCTGAACCGTTGTATTTGCAGTCCGGCTCTGGGATTGACTTGACATCGTGGCTAAGAAGGTCGTTTGATTCGACACAACGGTCTGGTTCACAGCGTCCAAAGGGGTGAACTTCTTGGTGATCGTGTTGAACGTGCCGTTTTGGATCTCCGTATATGAGTAACCAGTCTGTACTGGCATGTCGATGTACAGCATGTTGCTATTGAGATTCAAGGACCACTCATTGAGGGTGCTGCTGTTGGAGTCTGGGTTGATTATGCAAGGAAAGCTGTTCTCCCCGCCATCCAAAAAGGATGCGCCTGGTCCGCCCGGCATCCATATTGTCGTCGGCGCATTTGAGGAATTATTTCTTGCCTCTGCATCTTGTTTAGCCTTCTGCGTCACCATGATGTTAAAGCTTTTAGTCGACCTACCAAAATACCAAAAGAAGATGCTTGCATTGTAGGAACTGTCTGCGACGGGAAAAGTGACGTATCCGGAATAGCTGTTTACACCCGGGGTGGTCTCGCAAAGCTCTGTCTAGATCAGGAATTAGACATAATGAGTTGCAGTTTTGGAAGCAATGTGATTTCTTGCTCAAAATGCAAGTCGTACCTTCTTATATGTGATGGAGGAGCCTGGGTAGTTGACAGATTGGATGGTGGAGATATCATCTGGAAATGGAATGAATGACTGGCCCGACACAATAACCGAACCAAGTAGAGAACCAAGAACAGAAGCCCGAAAAGAGAACATTGTGTAATTTGTTTGATATATCGAGTACTGAAAGAACGCAATGTTATGGGATGCAGATGTTAATGAGTGTGCAAGTTTACCTGGGACAGATCACATATTTTATATTGAGCGCTGTCGATTATCTACAAATCCCACCGTCAACCGTGCTTGAAGTTTTGGCGAGCGGACCAGTAGGATAACACGGAAATGGTACACGTACATGGCCGCAGCAGAAGGCAGGAGGCGGTGCAACGGGCCAGCCCTCAAGTGGGCGTCAAGACTGCATGTGATTGGTCCGTTCGCCAAACACATTCCTTTAGCCAGGGGAAGAGGCTGAGGACTGGACAGCTGCGGCCAGGCAGTAGCCTGCAGCAATTGGAAACATGAAGTTGTCCGTAGGGGGATTATAATGAAATCATCCTCAATCTAAAAAAGGGGAACATGAAAAATGTCAATATAGGTTCCTGGTAAACGACGCGAAGTGCCCCGGGGCTTCGGTTCCGAAACCCCCAACACTCGTTAGGGATCCAAACTTCTTCGAATATTTCCGGAGGCCGTTTCGCCTGAAGGAAACTGAGAAAGTTTCAGTTCATGGGAATGAGACCTTGTGGAACACACCAAAAATACCTGTCTGCGTTGTGTGTTGCATGTGGAGTCGCAGATCTAGTCGAGGGGGATGCAGATGGTCTCCAGATCTCGTAAACCAACGAGCATGAGCCTCATGGTCGAACAAGTCTTTAATTAATTGCCCCCATATCTGCTTTTCTGTAATCCAAACTGAACATTACACGGGTAATTAAGACCGAAGGCGCGAACACTGTGCAACTGCAATTGGAGTTTAGCATTCGGGGCGACCTCTGTTGTGAACCGAAGTTCTGCGCATTCGCAATTCATTGCACCGTAGAATCCGGTTTAAGTCTTTCAAATGACAAGTCAGCACTTAAAATACCCTTGAACTAAGCTTGAGGACAAATTCAGGGAGCTCTCTTTACTCCATGCACCTGCCATTTATGCGTAGGTTTGATGACAGTTTGTGGCCACACCTGAAGAGTAACACCAATCGAACATACCACCAGACAGCTGAAATAAAGGAATCTATTTATTTAATTCATTGAAACCTGCCCAAACTTTGTGTTGTGCCGATAACTCGATTTGGATTCAGGCATCTTTGTCCCACCATCTTGTCTACCTGGGTAGGTGTCAGTGACGAGACATGGACGACATTACGGACCTTTACCCACCATCAACGAAGATCAAGGTGATTATGACCGAAATTCAGCTCTATTTTGGAAGTCCTATTTATGGATTCGAAGGCTTGCTACGCCGGATCGGCACCAGGCCAGCAAAGGACCCTTAAGGCTGATCTTCAGGCGTAGAATGAGGCAAGGCCGCCCTTCAACCAAGGAGACCCTGGAGCGAATTTTCCTTAGCCGAGAGAACAAGACTATGAGTCATTTGCATACATGAAGACCTGATCTTGGCCCAGGTCGACCGTGCACTCATTGGGCCGCTTCAATGTTGATACGGGCCAATGTGACTGACACTATCATAAAAGTCCTTTTTGTCCTGCCGCCACAATCAACTCCCCTGACACATTAATCCAGTCTCTACTATAAGTGAGGGTATTTTTATGTCCCAGCCCTAGTCAGGTCACGCGCTGTGCGGTTTGGTTTGTTCAGCCATTCCATGTCCGAACCAATGCATACACCGGCTGGACGCTAGTGCGTCCTCCTCCATTCAGCTCCAGGAACTAAGCTAACCTGAGGCCCTTGAAATAGACCTAGGGTCACTTCGCCCTATAACTGCCCTGGAGAAACGGTTCTTGCCAAGATTAAACCACATGGCCAGATCCCTTCGAGGACCCCTGAATGCAGCATCGTGCACAGGAGACTAGTGCTTGGCAAGGCGATGCCCAGCGCTTTGCTACGCCAAAACAACAAAGAAGTGTGAGGACTGATTAAACATGATCACTTTAGTGAATATTTATTTCGTAATGAAAAATTACTTGTACATGAGGCAGTCACGATACAATCAAGCAGCGAGGGCTGAACTCTCGAAAACTATTTAAACAGATATGATGTCCTCTCAAAACATCTCCACAGACATCATCAACCTCTCACACTTCCTCTTTCAGATTCCCAGCCTGATCATTCTCATAAAAAGTTTCTAACGGTATCTACATCGTCAAAATGAAGGCAACATTCCTCCTGACCATCATCCCTCTCATTGCCAGCGTGGCAGCCAACCCTGTCCCCGAGGCCGAGCCCGAGGCCGCGCCCATCGCGGAGCCCATGACTGAGAGCGATTCTGGCCTCTCCAAGCGTGACAACTGGTGCACGCTCTACCCTACCGTCTCTTCTGCCCCCTGTTACTACGGCCCCGGCACCAACGGCGTTCGCACCACCATCACTCCTACCAGCGGGCGTTTTGGTGTTAGGTGCCTGGTCAATAACAAGTGGGACCATATTCCTGGCTGGGGCTGCTACGTTGACCGCAAGTATACCAACACTGGCTGCGAGAGTACGTGTTCCTCCTCCCAACTCTTGAATAGCTCCTTCCTTTGCGATCGTTCGTTGCTGAACCATGACCCTCAGGTGGCCTCGGAGCTTGCAGTTAAGTGTGAGCGTACTCCACTTGCGACATTTTTGAGTTCATGGGACAGACTCAAATGGCGGGAGAGATGGTATAGGCTGGGTCATATCAATAACAAGGGGAATGAGAAGAGTTTATATTCCATTCGGCACATGTGCTCGTACCTTCATTGAATACATTATTTGACTGCTGTACAATTCGCGCAAGTGACTTTTGATCCGGTGTTGCTGCCTCCACACAGTCTTAAGCATCATTTCAGACAAGGTGACCAAACTTCCTACTACTAAACACAAGAGCTTTGCTTGCCGAAGACTCCGAGTCCTTCGAAGTCTGTGGATAGCATTTAGGTGACTTGATGACAAAGTATAGTACTGGTAAACGAGGGCCACAAGGCAGCTGCAGTGCCTTTTATAAACAATTTGAGGCTTGTTCCTTGTTCGCGCGTGGTGGAGTACATGGAGTAGATTGAAGGACGTGAGACGGTCTTCCATCAATGCGTGAGGTCGCCACTCTGCAGATAGCCTTGCTTAACAGTGAAGCCTTCCCGGAGCCTTTCAAAATACTCAATCGTCATCTCCCTTTCCCAAGTAGGCTTTGAATTGGCCCATAGCTCTGCATAGTACGGCTTAGCGAGCTGGACGCTCTCAAACCACTCTCGCGACGCGCTCCAAACTTCGATGAAACGGAATCTGCCCGGCTGGCTGGGGTCTTGGAACACGTCGAATAGCACACACTCAGGCTCCTTCGCGCAGGCCGCCCAGACCGGGCGATGGGCTTCTTTGAAGGTTTCGATAAGATCTGGTTTGATGTGGAAAGTAACGAAGAGTGTCAGCTGGGCAGCTGGTTGAGCCATGTTGCTGCTCTGCCAGGTGAAGTTCGAAGGCGTGATGTGGTGATCTGACACGTGTTGAATTTTCCTGACTGAAGGGATTTCTCAAATTTTAAGGAGTATGATGAAAGCCAAGGAGGACCCAAGCCGTGCGTGTACCGGCATGCGGAGAGAAGGGTTAAAATATAGTCGCATGCATGTTGTGTGATGCACTTATGCCCGGGGGCGTTATCTCCGACAATCTATATCGGACTTATTGTGGCGACCATCGTACCTGAGTGACATGCCATGACATCCTATAATGTTCTATTGGTACATGTGAAAATTTTCCACAACTCTAGTCTAAAGGATAACGCCTCGTGACTGACCCCTGCTATTCATCATGAAACCGAACACCCCATCCTTCATTGAATATATCATTAAAACAATCCATCTAGCAGTGTATCCCACGGGTGAATCGCAAAATATAATAATAACGATAACAAGCGTCCATAGTGTTCAGTTCTCGGCCTTCTTCGTCGCTTTGGTGCGTAGCTTCATCATCAGGTACACCATCGCATAACACCCGGCCACGAACGCGACGACAATGCCGGCGTTTCTCCAGCCGTATGATTCGTTCTGAAGGTTCAGCGTATGCAGGAAGTCAGCGCCCGATGTGTACTGACACACCTCACAACGGCTCATGGCGTCTGGGTTAAGGAGGTTCGTGCCAGCACCCATGCCCTGCTGGTAAGCAATCAGATATTCACCGCAGGTTTGGTTGGCGGGTGGGTCAAAGATGGAAAGTTCTTTGGTGCTGCAGTGAACAAGCTTGTCCCAAGTTGTGAATACAAGCAGGGAACTCATGAGGTAGTTGTAGGGGTCAATGTAATAGATCCTACGAGGCAACGCTGTCAGTGACTGTGTTTACGAGCACAAAGGAGCGCAGAAAGTTATACTCACCAGTATCTCCAAAAAGACACAATCTGGCTATATGGTACCATGACGCCACAGAAGGACACAAGAGTCATCACCACGAGCGGGTTGACGAGAGATGCGAAGACGGCATTAGGAGTATACGCGGCTATCATCTGCCCAATACCGGTGTAGAGGAACTCGTAAAAGATCTAGGAACATGTCAGCCTCACTGAAGTCTGTCTTGAGATGATAAATAAGGTAATTCAGAGGCTTACCACGACGAAGAAGACACTGCCGGCGTGTTCAGGTGATGATGGGAGGCCTGCTGTGAAGTACCAACACACATAGTACAACAAGGCGCAGATTAGCAAGTACGGAAGCTCGGAGACAATAAGACCCGTGACAAAAGGAGCCCAATGATAAATCTTGCTCTTTTTCTCCCGCGCCTCGTACAGATCACGCCGTTCGAGAAACAGGGGCTGGAGCTGAGCAATCACACCCGGTGCGACGAAGATGAACTGGAAAACTGTGAAGAGGTTTTGTTGGAGGTCCGTCAGGCTGTCCCCAATCTTCCAGTAGGTGAATCCATTGAGGAGTGCGAGGCTGACGTGCAGCACAAACTTGTTGGTGACGTATTCAGTGTTGCGGAAAAGCGAGGCGTTCATCCGGTGCGTGACGAGTCTGACTTGGGTCCACATCGACGCTGCGAACTCGTTTCCGTCGTCGAGGGCTCCTGAATCACGGCTCGCGGCCTCTTCAATCATGCCGTCCAGTTCTTCGCACAACTTCTCATGCTCAGGGGACTGTAGCCACGTCTGATGCCAGTCATGGCCGATACTTTGGCGTCCGGCTCCTGTAACCACATCAATCATGTGTTCCGCAGGGTTCGCCTCAGCTGGGCAAGGCTCTCCATTGCGAGCGAAGTACTCCTTGATAGTCTTCGCGTTGTCGCCGATGTCGCCAAAATAGACTGTTCTTCCTCCGGCTGTGAGGAGTAGCAGCGTGTCGAATTGCGCAAATAGCTGCGCTGAAGGCTGATGTATAGTCACAAGGACCGCCTGTCCGGCCTCAGCCAGTTTTCGAAGGAAGCGGACTGTGTTATACGCGGCCTGGCCGTCGAGTCCCGAGGTCGGTTCGTCCAAGAAAATTAAGACACTCGGCTTCGCCACCAGTTCCACGCCAATCGTCAGGCGCTTCCTCTGCTCGACTGAGAGACCAGCTCCTGGCCTGCCCACCAGAGTGTGTTCAAGGTCGTGGAGCTCGAGAAGGTCGATGATTGTTTCCACGTAGCGCAGCTTTTCGGCGTCCGGGGTATCTCGAGACTGGCGTAAGAGGGCTGAGAACTCCAGAGCCTCCCTGACTGTGGCCAACGGCTCGTGGATGTCGAGTTGCTCGACATAACCGGCCGAGCGCTGGAATGATACGGGGATAGGTCGGCCATCAACCAAGACAGATCCGTGGATTGTCCCTTCAGTCTTGCGTTGAGCGAGCACATCCAGGAGCGTTGTTTTTCCAGCTCCAGAAGACCCCATCAAGGCCCCAAGCATGCCAGGTCTGACGTAACCTTGCACATTGTCAAGAAGAACGCGATCCCCATCGGGAGTTTTGACGGTGTATGTCAGATTCCTCCACGTGAAGGTGCTCTTGTTACGGATTAGATCTGGACCGGTACTAGAGTTACCGTTGGGTGACTGAGGGCCAGGTATTTGATTTGACCGCTTCTCAATTTGCCTTGCCTCATCATCTGCCAGCTGCAAGACATGCTTGGCCTTGCTTGCTTTCTCTCTCGGGATCAGGAGGCTGCGGCCACCCTCGCCCGTGAGCTTCCACCTTGAGGTAAAGAAGATGGTGAGGGCAACGAAGAGGACCCACCACGCGCAGATGATTCCCACGTTGCGCCAGACGTGATCATGGCTAAATTCCATTGACCATAGATATTCATCCCCGGTAAGGCTTGAAGCACCTGCCCTCGCACCGGAAACACCGGCACATGCCTGCCCTCCCTCGCCTGATACGTAGCCTGGGCCGTTCGGGATGAGATTGGGGCCGACGCATGGTATTTCCTGGCCGTGGAATTCATTGCCGAGCAAGGCTTCGAAACCGTAGGCCATAGGGTTGATCCAGAAAATCCAACCGAGCCAGGGATGCATTTCCGGTTTGGCGATCATGTAACCCATGTACCCGAAGAAGGCGACGAGGACCAAACCAGAGGTCTTGGATGCGGCGTCGAAAGTGGGGAAGCCCGCACCGATGAGACGGAAGAGAGCTGTCATGCACATGGCACTGACAAAGCAGGTGAACCAATATGTAAAGAATGCTTCAGCCGAGGTCCTGAGGCCGACCATGAAATACATTATGATTCCGAAGTGCGTGATCTGGAACAAGAGGATCGGGAAGTCCGAAAGTATCTCGGCGATGACGACGGCTGACGGCTTGTAGAGAGCAAAAGCATGATGTTTAGCCAGGATGGGCCGGCCTGTGAAGGATTCGGTGACCTTGGAGAGAGCAATGGAGGCGTGATACAGGATCGAGAAGAAGAGAGTGCCGCCTTTTATGAAGAGGCCGGCGGAATTGTCCGGTGCAGCGTAAAAGAGCGAGGCACTGATGAGGGACTGGGTCAAAGTGGCTGCCTGCTGCAGAATGAGTGTCGCCTTGTCGCCCATCATAATATGGTACTGCCTGATGATGGCTGACCAAACCTGAGTAGGGAAGTTAGCAGTCACAGGCGACGATTCAGAGACCCAGTCGTGTTTCTCGTAAGCGACTGATTCTCTAAACAAGGCCGTGTTGTCGATGGCCTCTTGGCTTGACGGATAAGCAAGGCACTCCTCCAGCATCTTAGGCTTGATGGGCGATCGATCGTAAGCAGCAAGGACCTCATCCGAAGTACAGGGAAATGACTGCTCAAACCCTGGGGCGATAAGGCGCTCTGTGGGAACCGTGACACCGGTCAAAAAGTCGGCCGAGTTCGACCCAGACTGTCTCAGGAAACCAAGGGTTTCCATGAATGGCACCGCATCCTGGCGCGGACCATAGTAGATCTGCTTGCCCTCGTCCAGGACCAAGACTTTGTCGAAGTGCTCATAAATCCCGTTGCCTGCCTGGTAGAGAGTGACAATGGTAGTAAGGCCAAGCACATCCGTCATCACTCTCATGGCTTTGATCCACTCCAAAGCGGTGCTGGCATCCAAGCCCCTGGTGGAGTTGTCCCAACAGAAAACGCTGGCCCGGGTAGTAAGACATTCGAGGATAGAGACACGCTTCCTCTCCCCTCCCGAGACACCTCGAGTGAAGGCATCTCCTACTTTTGTATGCGCCGTATGAGAGATACCGGCTACCCGGAGCAAGAAGTCTTTGGTGTCTTGGATGTATTGCTGTCTCGTGGTGCCGGGCGGCAGGCGACGGGGGACCTTGTTGCGAGCCGCGAAGTTGATTGTATCCTCGACGGTTAATGTCGGATAGAAAATTTCCTCTTCTGTGTTCATGATAATCTGGCCACGGTAGCTCTTCACCTCTTCCGCTTTCATGCTCCCGAAGGACACTTTTCCCGTGATTTCTTCGTAGCCGAGCCTGTTGTTGGAAAGCACGCTCAGCAATGTCGTACAGCCAGAGCCAGGGCGCCCAAGAACGAGTAGCATTTCGCCTGGCTTGACACAACCGGACGAGTTGTCAATAATTGTCTTGAGGGGTCTCTCTTTGCCGTCTCTATGGAAAGGGTAGAATTGAGAGATGACGTTCTCGTTGACGGTGGCATCGCTGCTGATGCCTTTGACAGTCAGGTTCTGCCAGGTGACCCCGAGCTTCCTGGCCTTCTGCCCTGCTTCTAGGTCTCTTTCGTTTTGTTGGTGCACTTCTTCGGTCATGTGCCATGGCTCCCTTGCCCGGGTCGGAATTTTCTGTATCGCTTCGATGTCGGTCTCTGAGCCGTTTGACTGGTCCCCCCCTCCGACCACGGACTCAACGTCCGTGGTTGACCACCTATCGGTCATCGCAAAGATGGTTAATCGCAGCGAACAGAAGAATCGGATAGAAGTTGCAATTGGATGGGTACGGAGCCCCTGCTGTGTTGGGAGTAGGACCTGCGTATATCTTGCACTGTTCAACACCAGGCTCTTGGAAAACCATCTTCACTTAAAACAAAATCATGTGCTTGCAGCTAGGGAGGAGACTTTTGCAATGACGTGTCGACAAGACCTGAGAATTAATCATCTTGTTTGTAAGATAACAGCCTTGCGTGGATCTGAGGGAAATTTTCTATGGCGAGGCGTGTATTAGTGATGGTGTGGAACCTTGTCTCCAGACCCCGGGGAGCTTCTACGGGGATCAACAGAGAAAAACGGGGAAAGGCCAAGGCTTCTCATGGTGCCAGAACGTTGAAAAGTTCGGGGTGTAGATTTGTCTACCTGATACCGTCGGGCTGATTACTGAACTCACGTCTTTGAGACGGCGAATCCCTAGCTTAGCGGCCGCTTAGGGGTATCGCGCAATCGCGTATCAATATGCAAGTCCTCCGGACACGTTTTTGTTCAAGTCTCTACGGGGGTCTCGGATCTGGTACAATTTCAAGAAACAGATTATGCAAGCTTGAGGCTGGCCGACACAGCCACTCTTCCATTTGCAACATGTCGTTACGGTCATTCTCGGCATGAGCCTTCTGAAGACACTAAAATAGCTTAAGTCTCGGAAGATCATCTCTCCAAGATGAAGTACAGACCTAGGAGTAAAGAACAAAATTCGGATCCGAGTCAGGTCATGTCATTGATGGCCATGTAAGCCCATCTCTTCGACCGAACCGAAGATTAATCAGTAGAAAACCATAGACTTGAATCAGGAGACTGTTGACCTCACATACTATTATCAAATTCGAAGCGTGAGTCATACAAGAAAAATTGGGGTACATGGTGGAAAAGAACTTGTGGATTAGGAAATCCTGACAGGCACAAGAGAGAGAGAGAAAAGAGAAAAAGGTTACCAAAAAAGAGAAGAAAACCGATTGTCAAGGACCCAAGTTCGCCCTACCCCCTTTAGTGCTGCTTCATCAAGCAGTACCAGCCGTTCCATACTTGCTTGCCAGTGCCCTGAATTCGACTCTGTGACTCTATCCTGGGTTTTGTGGCACGTTTTTCGTACCTAGGTAATGTCGAATTATTTCTTTTTGTAATGTTGAATTTTATGTGCTATGGAGATGTCCCAAAGCCTACACGAGCCTATTGAGATACCCAAAAATGTACACCATACTGTACAGCAATAAACGACAATGCAGACCCTCAGGAAGCAAGGGTGCTTATACTTCGCCTGAAATGATGTGATATGTATACACCTATCAGACTCGCGACTTTCTCTCTTTCTTCTCTATCAAAGCCTGGTCAGTTCTCCACGCTTGGTCTAAAGTATACTTCTTGACGAAGAAGCTGAGCACAAGGGTAACTGCGCTAAATCCAGCCACGTAATACCATAGACTTTTCAGGCTATCTGAGTATGCCTGAACAAGTTCCTTCCTCATGGCTGATGTGACCGGCAATGACTTCAGAAAGCCGATGAGGCCCTCTATCTCGTGGCTGAACTCGTCTGCCAGCGATGCAATGGTCGGGAGGCCGCCAGCTACTGCTCTAAAACGGTTTTGCAAAATTGTGCCGCCGACGGAGACACCGATGGCTTGCCCAAGAGATCGGCTGAAGGAGAAGAAGGAAGCCGCAGGCCCGGCATCTTCCGGCCGACCAGCAGCCTGGATGGCAACTGGAACGGTGGTGAAAAGCACGCCTGTGGATATGCCGATGGGAATGTTGAGGAGGATCCAGCCAAATATGGATGTGTATTGGTCCAGAAGGCTCAACAACACGAAACCGAAGACTGTCACAGCCCACCCTAAGCGAATGAAGGTGCGATATTCGCCAGTTTTGGTTGCTAGAAGGCCCGCTATGATACCCGCAGCTGTCCAGCACGTCAGCTACAAGCCTGCAGCTTGTTACAGTACCACAATAGAGTCGATACTTACCAAGTATTGTGATGCTCTCTGGCATAGCCGCCAGAGCAGTGCTGATAGTCCCATAGAATTTGACAGCCTCGTAGTAAATGACCAAAAAGTAAAGTAGACACCACACCACAGATCCGTGTGCCATGGCCAGGAAGAAGCAGATGATCATGCTCCTGTTGTTGAAAATAGTCGGTATGATGATTGGCTCCTTCGCGAGCATGAATTCGTAAATCATGGTGAAAATAATTCCTTCGACTCCCTGGACCATCGGAAACCATGTTTGCCAAGCGCCCCATTCGTATTGGACGCCACCCCAGGAGAGGCCGATGAGGAAGCAGACGAGTGAGCCGGTCAGAGCTATGGCACCAATCCAGTCGAATCGTCGCAACTTAGGAATAACGCCACCGGGGACGGGTGTTTGGTTCAGGTAGAAGGTAATGGCGAGGAATCCAAGTACGACGAAGGGGATCATTATCCAGAAGATCCATCGCCATGTTGCCTTTTCGACTAGAACGGCGCCAAGTAATGGCCCCGAGACCATTCCGGCGGCCCATGCTGGAGCGAAGAGTCATGTTAGCCAAACAGCTCTCTGAAGTGTATCCATCACAAAGTAAAGGCTGCACGTACCTGAACCGAGATATCCGAGATACTTCGCACGATACCTCAAAGGAACCAGGTCTGTGACAGTCGTCTCTGCTAGCGTAATTATACCGCCTCCTGTTTCTCAAGGTATCAGTGCCACGTTCCATACTGAATACCGAGCCTCGGGAGACGTACCGCCGATTCCCATGATAGTACGCCCAGCTAGCAGGACCGTGAAGTTTTGGGCCTGGCCAGAGATAACGCAACCAGTGCAAAAGAAGACACAGGATATTTGTATCATCTAAATCGGACAGATCAGCGACGTACTGGGATAGAGGGATCTGTGGTGTCTCGGATAAATTTCCTGAGGCTAAAAACACCACACTATCCGGCCGAGATGGCCCAGGCAAAGAATCCTTTTCTATGAGGCAATGGTCATGCGTACCAACTTCCTGCCGAACAGGATGCTGAAGGATGCGAATATAGGTTGAGACACCGCGGAGGCTAACAGAAAGCTGCTACCGGTCCAAAAGGCTTCGATAGACGAGCCTTTGAGTTCGGAGGCAATGGTGGGAAGGGCCAGGGCGAGGCACGCGGCTTCGAGAGACACACAGACGCTGACGACAATCAGCGACCCAAATGCAAACGTGAAGGCCCTCGAAGGCCGCCAGTCCAATTCGACGCCTGTGACTGAGCCTGGATTCAGTCGTCTATCACTCCGTGAGGAACTGGCAAGGGTGGTCTGTACCTTGATTCTCCTCTTGTATTGGAGCACTGGGAGGCTGCTGCAGATAGCTCTGCTGCAGGGCTCGCAGAGCTGACTGTCTTGTGCTGACTCTATCCGTATACGGTGGTGGAACGTATGAGTGTCTGCTATTGCGGACACTGGGCCAGACACTGAGAGGAGGTCGAGGAGTGCCAGGTCGGTCAGCGCCATGCTCTCCTGTGAGTATCTCGGTGTACTGAGATTCGTGCTGCGGCTTGTATCGCAGATATGTATCGTCTATTACAGAAGGCAATGCCATATTGCTGACGCTCCGTTCGAGTAGCGACAGATGCAAACAGAGCACAATGTTGACCAGACTAGCCACGGTGGTAAATGTCGTCTTACTCTTCAATGTTTAAAGCTATATAACAAGGCTATGGACCACTTAGGCATCTCGCGTATCCATCCCTGTGAAAGACCAGGTTGCGTGCTGACGGGTGATCAGTGGCAAGCATATCCTGGAGCCTCACCGTCCCTACTTTGGGTTGTCAACGGCAAGCCTTGGAACGGGTATACCGCAGCGATACCTGTCATCTGATCGTCTGAACTCCTTGCTGCGGCAGTTAGTTCGGCGGGGGATCTAAGAAAATGGCTGCAGGTTGGAATCACACAACCCCTCACCGTCAATATAGACAAAACGGGCCACAAATTGCCACGGCTCCTATTTTACGGCGGAATTATCATCAACGCAGCATGCTGCGGTGCAGACGTCTCTTCTTGTCGAACCTTGCGGGAAGTGGGCACCACGTAGACGTCAAGGAAGCCCCCTACCCTGCCGTTCAGAAGCTAGGCCACAGTGCCATTCCGAGCCTGAACATGTGAATGGCTGAGGGTTTCGAATTCAGTTCAGATTTCCAGGGATGAAGGTTGTGACAATTGCGGATTACAGTACTAGAATCTTCGGGTTTAAAGTTGAGCCTCAGGTCGTCCGGATGCGGAAAGGAGTCAGATGGGCTCTCTGTGATCTGATAGGGGGTTGTATTTGCGGGGATTGACTGTGACCCCGGGAGTGGACGTCGCATCCGTGTGACGCCGAGTCGTTGGCGTGGAAAAGTAATATGCCGCGCCCATTATGATTACCAGATCAGGACGCAAGTGCTACCTACAGGCGCAAGACAACGCATCCTGCAATCACTGTAGCTCCCCACGAGGAGGCTGGCACCGAGGCCCGCGTGGGCGAGAGTGCCAGCTCGCAACGACATATGATCTTGAGGGGTTACTTTGCGATGCGGGATCACGTAGACTGGCTGGCTGACTTGCCATCCGGAAGCTCCACGGAATGATCTGTTAGTACAAAACTGCGTACGCCACTCCAACAAGACGTCATTCTGCCAAGGCTAAGGATCTCTCCGGTGGTATTCGGCTCGATGAGACTGGATTGATGCACATGTGCTCACGCGACACCAGCCAGAGGTTTCAAAAACTTGCGGCTGGAAGCTTGCTGTGGACTGCACAGGTGAGTAAGCATGTGTGCACCTCATTACAGACTAGGTGATGAGAGATGCCTATGCGTGGAATTCCAATTTTATTCATCCCATTGATGTCGGGAATGCTTTGGACTAAATAGACCGGCCATCAAAAGAACAGATGAAGGGAACCAGCACGGCTTTTTGGGGACGGAGTTCAGCGCCTGGCACTTTGCCGCAAAAACTCCTTGGTGTATTGAACTCTCCTTTGAGCCGCGCTGTCCGAGCATGGAGTTTGTGTTTACGCTCGAGCCCCGAACAAGACCCCTCAATGCCCGACGAAATGCGAGCTTGTACCAATCACGCAATCATACGACTTCACGGCGAATAGATCAGGGCCGTCTGACTCTGTCGCCTTTCTCGTGCTCTACCCGATCATATCACAATCGAGAATAATTCGGGAAGAGGTAATGAAGGTGGTGTAGCCAAAGAAAAAACATGCATAAGAACTAACGGTTAATGGAAACCCGAGGCAGATCGGGTCGTGTGCTCTTCTGTGCGTCAGCCCGTGCACATGTTTCGTGGAACCGGAGTCTTAGCATCACAAGGTTTTCATGCACTCAACTAAGTTACAACCGAGGAACTCCTCATCAATACTGGTAATATTGGATACGTGTATTGGGACTCTCGAATCGATGTAAACCGGCGGCTGCGGTAGTCTTGTCAAGGAATTCTACTCGCCCTGCTTCGGGCCCATGGCAGTAAATATAAACACGCCCCAAATTAGCCCCGTCTCAACAGAATGCACGCAATGCATACTTCTTTGTATGGAAAGGCATGCAGTACAGTATGAACCCTAGCTTCTTTTCCCTCAAGTATATCACGTGCTTGCTTCTCTCAATCTGTGACTGCCACCCTCCAAGTAAACAACAAAATGCTCACAAGCTCAGATCCTAGACTATTCTGCAGATAATATTTCGGTACCTGGCTAGTAGTGATCCATACCATTCATCCATCAGCATCTTGCAAATTTGCTGCTATATGAGCGTGGGCGTCCTTTCATTACACGTGAAAGAGGGCCGGCAATAAGCAAGCAAAGGGGTCTCCTCGAGCCCCATAACTATAGGTCGGTAGCCTACTACTTCTTGGGTTCCCACCGATGCAACCTCATAAATGCACTGTAGCCAAATTAAATGTTCAACGGGGATTAGCAACAGTATCAAGTGGCGCCATGCCGTCTCATTACGGATCAACACAGCTGTAGACGCTGGATTCAGCGAGAAGTGAGCAAATAGGCCCATGGAAAGATTTATAGTGACCCTCCCAGCCAATCAATATCAATTCCTGGATTCATGTCTGGCAAAATCCTTTGAAGTCCCTCGTTTTGGAAAACTCCATCTCCGCGTGCTATTGCTGAAAACCTAGATGACAATTCCACAGATGAGTAATCTATCCAATGAAACTCCGGTGCTGGGTCTGCAAGATATACATGATCAAAATGAGGCTTAGCCTCTGTGGCAAAATCATGAGGAACGGGCTCTTGGGGCACATAGAGCGGTGAGCTGCACTGGTTCTGTGCGGAACAAATCCCTCAAGCATTGTCATCGGGAGCTGATACAGCAGGAACAGAATGCCGCATGCATTAAAAACCACGCACAGGTGCTATGCCAAGTAGGTTGGGATCAGATATAGTAGAAGTGCGACAATATGGATGAGAAATCCTGAAAAAAAAAGAGAGAGCCATAAATCCAAAGTCACATGGACCGTGGCAGGTCTATGCCAAGTACTGAGACGGTATAATTTACCTAGGCGTGACTGACGTCCTTTGCTGGTCGCTCGAGTACGATACGAGAGCCTGATATGCGCAGCTCCAAGGTTGGAATGCAACAGCAAACGGGTGTACACGCTCCTGAGATATCTCATTCTATCACAGAGTGTGGCGGCGTGATCCAGCCCAGTCTCGCCAAATGTTGAAAGCGCAATAATACTTGAAACTCTTGTTGGGTGTACGGCTGTTCTGATATGGTTATGAAGGTAGTAGAATGGCAAATGGTCGTGGTTGCAAGGCTGTTGCCTGATTAGAGTAGACACCGAGCGTACAGCCCGATGTGCGTGAAGCTCATCACTCCTTCCGAGCTTCTAGCACCGTCTTCGCGCCCAGGCCTGAGTAGGAGATAAAGATAATATTCGCCCTTGAATTCAATTTTGAAGTGCGTGCTATTTCTGGGGCGCGGTTTTTGGCTTTTCTCCGTCCATGGAGAGCGAGCAGTTCAGTCTGCCTTGTATTAGTATGGGCAGTGTAAATGAAGCGTAGACAGTACGGTTTTATTTTCATTTCTGCTGTGCTCCTTCTTGTCCGATGCTCAGTAAAACCAGACCAGATCAATCAGGCGGAAATGATGTACGGCTGATTTTCTCAGGAGCTTTGATTATTCTGAGTCTGAGTTACTCGATTCCACGGTCCGGACTTATATGACTGTACGTTGCAAGGGTCTCTAATTGGCTGCTACGGAAGTATGCCGGGCTTTCCTATGCAGACAATCTCGATCTGGGCTACCATTGCAGTGCCCGCGAATCAGCGGACAGGACGAAAGCGCAACGGTCACTCTATCCAGAAGTTATTTGCGCTCGCAAGTGACTAAGCAGGAAGAGTGCAAATAGCACCACGCGATGCGGCAAAATATCCAATGTCGAACTCCGATAGCTTCTCGTTGAGCCCGTTCAGAGTGCCGACACTGCATGAGGTTTCCAGGCCAGCCATCTGGATTATCGGACATCGAAACGGGACGTTTGATGATTAAAAGTTCCCTTTCAAGGACTCAGGGCTAAGCATTCCCACTGTTGGCAAAGGCATGAATAGTAGCAGTTACAATATCAGCCTTGCGCCACTTCACAGCTTCTCGGTTGTTGGCGCAGAATCCCATGCCAACTAAGGAGCAGTGCACTGTAGCCGGAGCAATTTCCAGCAAAGCCTTATACTTTCGTCTATCACAGTCGTTGATCGACTCCGTGCTCCCTTTTGGAACTTGTCTTCCTTCCCCCAACGCTTTTCATCGTGCCCGTCTTGAAATACCAACAGGGCCATGAGTCAGACCATGTCCACAGGCCTTTCCACCAGGGATAGCTCGCCGCCACAACCACGGCAAAAATATGGTGCAGCTTGTGAGGAGTGCCGACGTCGCAAATTGCGATGCGACCGACGCCGGCCACAATGTGGCGTTTGCCAGGTCTCTGGCATGCAATGTCGTGTTGCAGTATCCCGTGCTCTTCGGGGCCCAAAGCCTGGCTACATCAAGGATCTGCAAGCACGCATTGGTGAGTCAACCTCCTTGGAATCGTGGAATGAGTGCCGGCGAGGTAGATGTCTGCCACATGCAGCAACACATAGTCATCCCGCTAACTGTACAATGATCGACAGCCGCTCTGGAGGGATCTATCACCCAGGCCAACCAGCAACAAAATCTGACCACCTCCAGTGATTGTGCTGAGAACATGGCACTGAACTTTCCTCAGGCCCCGCTCGAATCGTTCTACTTCGGTGAATCACAGGCTCTGAAGCTCGACAACCCTACCTACTCCTATCCCGAAGACTCGATCCAAGCACAGCATTTTGCTGCATCTCCTCTGACGACTGTGGGACTACCATGGGAAAACACTCTCGTTGGAACTCAGTTATCTCCACTAGGCATTCTGGATGCTTCGCCTATGTCTACATTTAATTACAGCTTGTCCACTGGTGAATCGCTCATGCCAAATCTAGTCAACAACGCTATTTATACCTCACCAGTTAGCCCGAGAGCAAGTAGGAAGTTATCCACTGCGTCAACAGTGGATTCATCATCTTGGTACGACGCATATGAAGGCACACCACTTGGTAGCCCATGTATGTCTAGGAAAATGTCGACTGTATCCCCGGCTCATTCGCCGACTGGCTCGGATCGGTCCGGTGACTTACAGTTATCGGGTCCGACTCAAATCAATTTGTATATCTCAACTCTATTTGTTTGCGCGAGAATCGAGGGAAAAGCGCCCATGCTGACATTCCTGTTGCTTAGAGATCAAGTTTACTGGGAAAGCATTCACCAGTTTGCCCCAATCGTCCATCAACGCCGCTATCTGTCTTGGAGTCGGAGGCCAGACAAGTCTGCAGCCCAAATCGCTCTGCAACATTCTATGTGGGCCTTGGCAGCTTCCACAGCGGCCGACTACACCCAGATCGACGTGGACCGGTTGTACCGCTGCGCCGTGCGAGCCTTGCAAGCGATAGACAGCGTTAGTGATACTGAGGGCCTGAAGCAATCCGATGATCTCGAGCAGGTACAGGCCCAATTGCTTTTATCCATGTACGAGCTCAAGCATATAGACTTCCGCCAGGGCTGGTTGACAGCTGGATGCGCCTTTCGCTTGATCCAATATGGCTGGTTCCAGGATCTTATCTCGGGACCAAATAGCTTCTCTTCTTCCACGAATTGGACCGAATTGGAGCAAAAGAGAAGAACATTCTGGCTTGCATACTATCTAGACCGCATCATTAGCTTGCGAAGCGACTCATCTTGTACTTTTGGCGAAGAGGTCAGTTTTGAGTCCATCGTGGTCTATACCAATGCTGACGGAGACTATCATCAGGCCTTGATCCCCCTCCCGGTCCCTGACGGCAACTTTCAGAACGGTATACCTGCCGTTACAGCATATTATCTCTCAGATTGTCTTGGCAATACGGAACATGCAACCGAGGCGCTGAGATCGGACTTTACCGAGAGCATAATCTTGGCTACTATCTGCGGTTATGCATTGTCTCACCGTCGGCAGCTGCTTCTGGAACAAGCGCAATGCAGCGGAATGGATCGTTTCTGGAGCCGCTACCGCCAGATCAACTCCAGGCTGACCAGAAGAGCCGACCTGTCTGCTCCATGCTACCCCAGACAGATGGAGCCAGCGCTGCTCTTCCAGAGCATAATGTGGCGTACAATCATTCTGCATATGTACCAGACCATGAACTTTGCGGTAGCGCGTATAGACGAAAAGCATCCGGGCTTAGAGTATTTTCAAGAGGCTTCTGTTGCAGCACAGAACTTGATGGTTCTGACCGACCAATTACTGGAGACCAACTGTTCGAAGGTAAGTAAAGAGGCTGGCAGTCTCCTGCCACTACTCTTCATTTGACACTAGGTTGACACAACGTCATAGTTACACCCTCTCACTTTAATTCCTCTTCATATGTGCAGTAAGCTTTTAGAAGCATGGCCGGACCTTGCAATATCGTTTAGAAACAAGTTTAGAAGCATGTCAGAAGCAATACGAGGCCCGACAGATGTCTCCGCGATATCTGGCCTCACATGGGAGGGAAACCCTGCCCCGGAAATGATAGTTAGATCATAGAACATAAGAACGAGCCATGCGCATCCAGCCACTTCAACAACATTACGACGCGTCCTCATCTACGGCTAAAAGAAGTTAGTATGATTAATATCTCAACTATTCTTTCCCTAGAATTTTGGGGGAATGTTTGGAAGAATTCGTCCAGAACTGTCCTTTCTATCCCCAAAGTCTGGATGAGATCGGAGTCTATCAGCTCGCTACCGCCGCCTGCATGCAGTGCATTTGGCAACGGACGTATGTCACGCCGGCTTGGCTTTCGAGGAGGCACGCACTTTACGTGTCACGGGGCCGCTGGCGTATCAGAAACCAGAGCATGAAGGTCTGTGGATATACACTGTAGTGGCATGAGCTGTGAGATTGAGGGGAATGAGGGATTGATTAGCTAACTGTAGAAAGAACAATCTGGATTGACATCTCCACCGATGACAACTTTCTACCTCTTCACAAAGACGTATTGGCAATTTGGTCCACAATGTTATTGCCCTTTGTGGAAGCTGTTCTATTGCTCAATATACATGCAATGCAGCTTGTCAAAAAGTCATCCAGAGCAGCGTATTTCCAGGAAATCAATCTGTTGGGACGAGGAGTAAATGCGAGTGTGAGTTCCTTTGTCCCTGGGTGATGTTGTCTCCGCCGAATCCGGTTGCAAGCAAATGAGAATGTAGACGGGAACCCAGACCGTATCTACGGGGCGCGCGCCGCGGAGCTCGCCTTGTCTGTTCGTGAGCGGCTGAAAGACTTGGTCGTCCCTACAGCTGAGCGGGACTTCGTCTGCCCCAACTTTGTGGTCCATGTTAAGGGCGATAAGGGTAGTATGGTAGTAGCGAGGGTGCAGGCTGTGTATAACGGTGTGCTTGCGGCCCGGGGTATGCAGGCTCTGTGGGACTTTGGGGACGGGCCTAATGATATCGCTTCTGGGGACTACACTCGCAGGGCCGGTAAAGGCAGCAGCAGCACGGCTATTCTTGGATCACGTTCGCAGAGGTTGACAGAACCCGGTGCGGGGCCTGTGGGCCATTCTCGGGGGGCCCGAGTTGCTCGCACTATCACATGTACCTGGGTTAATGGGATTCTGAAGATTTATACTATTTATTGCGAGTTAAATCCAGATATCCGGGAGGGGGCTGCCGCGAGCAAACTGGCGACCGGGGCCCCGAGATACGTCTCCACCCTGGTTGGATCGTGGATCATGACTGACAGAGAGGACCAGTTCCAAGAAGGCCTGGCGGCATACCGTAATGGACTGGACTGGGCCAAGAGACAACGCGACATGGCGATAAGCCGTGACAACGCGAGGGTACAAGTCGAAGACGCGCGGCGACGCAGGGACGAGGAGAAAAATTCCGACGAGGGAAACCAGCCGGAAGGGGAGGACAATTTCGAGGAGGAAATCTACGGAGAGGACAGCCACGAAGAGGAGGACATCTGCGATTAAGAGAACAGTGCCGAACGACCGGTATGTTTCTCGAAGGAACCATGTCTGTGGTTGGGCGGAGCTAACTCATACCTAGCCATATGTTCTGCTTCTTTCAATGTCCAATATCGAAGTTTGATCAATTTAGTGGATTTACTGGCATCAAGAAGATCATATCTAAGCAACTTCAAGTAGGCAGTTCCGCTCTGAAATAGCTATCTCTTCTGCCATTAGTTGATAACTATTTGAAACGCGTAAATTCTTTCCTTAAACCCAGAGATGAAGATTCAAGTTATGATACTAATAACAGTCAGAATGTATAAAATTTAGTTCTGACAGGAGTGTTACCATACAGCTAGTGATGGTCTGATGGTTCACTCTAGGACCTTCCGAAAGTGTCGACCCAAGGTACAGGTTCATTAAGGCGGCCACGAAGAGAAAGACAACTCGAGTTAAAGACCTAGCCCAGGAATTCGCGAAGCTCATATGTATGAGCCTGAATTAGCCGCATCAAGTAAGCCTCGGCAGTTGTAAGTGCCGCAGCAGATCGCAATAGGAAATAGTCTCTACAGTACTTGGGAGTGGTATAGATCAGAGAGTGTGGCCGGCTGTGAGTCCTTCCACGGGCTTGAGAACAGGGGCGTAACACTGAGATGGAGGACAGTCAAGGTGGATGAGTTGTTGAAAACTCGGATGCCTAGAGTTCTTCCCGCACTCGACACCAGTATCACCACCTAGATTCAACTGCCTCTGCTCCAATCGCATTCCGACCGAGTGAGTCAGCAGTCCAGCTTGAATTCGCCTACACCTCGCTTGCCCCTGGCGATACTGTGTTTAACCCCCTCAACTAGACTTCTACCTTAGAAAATTGTATCAAGGGACATAGTATGTATCACAGCGCTTTGAGAGTAAAATATATGTAATACACCCAAACAGACCTTCAGTAAGAGTCAGATCAGGTCAGCCACTGAATCAATCGAGGCTCGTAATGGCATTCGCCACGGATCTTGCAACAGTTAGCCTATCATAATGATTTTCATATCCGAGTAGTCGCATCTTTCACCCTTTGGACCCAGGAGACGGACATGCATTCAATTACCAACTCGCAGAATCGTAATATGACATGGATAAGTTAAGGCAAAACAAAAAAACCTTACGCAACTGCAGCCTTGTTGGTGCCACGAGCAGCCGGCCGGCCATATAAAGATGCAACACGAGCCAACAATTTGAGTCCCCGTGTGTCAAGACTTTGCCAGTTGACCAATCGTGATGATGAGATCTCGTCTGCTCGTATATTGCATGCTCGAAGAACGGTCGGGCTCTTCGTCGTTCCCGTTACATTAGGAACGACCGGGCAGATTGGAACCTTAAGAGCGCTTCTTGACAGCATGACAAGCAGGGCATATTAAATCCAATTTCCGAGTGTGGCCCCACCTGGAAGCTTGTTGCCGCACGAGCCTTGGCAGTTGCCGTAACGTGTGACATCGCAAGCAATCAGAAGAACATAGAATGAACGTTGAAATATTTGTTATCAAATCTGCGCGGAGTCATCATCTACACTGTTCTCGGATGCGAATTCAGCAAGCGTGCGAATTTTCCCATATTTTTAATCCTAGGACAACAAGAGTTGGTAGTGGCAATATGAAGACCTCAATGCCGTGCTTGGGGCTGAGCTGTCAAGTGATGTGGCATTTAAGGTTCCGAGTAGCGTGGCAATGTCCACTGCGATAATAAACTTTGACCGCAAAAGGGGACGAATACACCCTCTTTGTGATGTCCGGAGAATTAAGGAGCCAAGATTCCGAGGAACTTGCGCTCCGTCAATATATAATAACCAGAAGGTATGTTGGTGGCAGAATCAGCCAGAAGTACCTTTGTGCAGGTCTCATTCTGTTTCTTAGTATTCTGTCTGTCGTTTTTGGTCTCTTTACCTCCAATACCGCCATCATGCGTCCATCCGAACTTCTGATGGTTTCGGGAGTTGTCCCCCTGACCGCAGCGACAAAGTACACGGCCGAGTCACAGATCGAGACTGTAACCACAGACGTGCTTGCGGTTGGCGGCGGCTCTTCCGGAACCTATGCAGCCATCCAACTCCGCGATTCGAATAAGACCGTGGCCATTATTGAACGAGCAGGCAAACTTGGTGGGCATGCAGACTCGTATTATGGCCCTAACGGCAGTGTTTACAATGTCGGTGTACAAATCTTTTATGACATTCCTGTCGTCACCGAATACTTTGCCCGCCATGGCGTGCCGCTGTTCACAGCGCCAACGAACACCGCGTCAAGCACCATCAATGCGGACTTCTCACTCGGAGTAGCAGCTCCTGCGGCGAACGTGAGCACCACAGAACTTGGCATTGCCATCCAGAGATACGGCGAGTATCTTGCGGCGAATTTCTCCACTGTTTACCCTGGCTACTACCTAATCGATCCGGTACCAGAGGACCTCTACCTGCCTTGGGGCGACTTCATGTCGAAGTATGGTCTCGGCGCAATCGCAAATCTCATCAACAGCTACATTCAACCGGCGGAGGCATGGAAAGAGCCTGCCATGTTTCCACTCAAGCTGCTCAGTCTGGACCCTCTGAAAGGCATCACGTCAGGGTTCAAGGTCACACGCGATGTCAACGACCTTTATCGTTCAGCTGCCTCGATTCTCGGTGACAGCGTGTTTTACAACTCGAGCATCACCACACTCTGCCGCTCAGATTCCGGAGTTGAGGCCTTCGTCCAGACGCCCTCGGGCATTAAACGCTTCGTGGCCAAGAAGCTCTTGGTGACGACGCCCCCAGTGTCCGCCAACTTTGATGGATGGGACTTGGGCGATGATGAAACAGAGCTTTTCGACAAGTTCATAACCCAGCAGTATTACGCCGGCGTTATCCGCCACTCCGGTCTGCCGCAAGCGACACTACAAAATGTTGGCTTCACAACCCCGTTCAATATTCCGGTCCTCCCGGCGCTCTTCAACGTGGTTCCCACTGGATTTCAAGACAACACATCAGTGATTTACTACGCTACCCACGAACGCATCGAACCTGAGGCAGTCAAGGCTGATACGGTCGCTACTTTGGAGAGACTGGCTGCTGGGGGTGTCATTGGGGAGTCGGAAACCGAGTTCCTGGAGTTGTTCGATCACCCAAACGTCCGCATGTACGTGTCGGGTGATGATGTTCGTGATGGATTTTACTCGAGGTTGTACGGACTTCAAGGTCATCGGAATACCTACTGGACTGGCGCTGCATGGGTGACTCAGGCTTCGTCGCCTATTTGGGACTTCACCAAGAGTGTTGTGTCAGATTTGCTGGCTGACCTGTGAGAGTTCCTCTGACATGACGGCCTCCGTTAATATCGCATTGAATCATTTGAATTGGAAATCAGCTGAACAAGGAGAGTTGGGCGAAAACCTCGCCCTGCCAGAGGGCACAGCACGGTGAACCCACGAAAATCAGTCATAATACCACTAATAAACAGCCTCATATCGGAGCAGTCTGTCATGACCAACAGTCCTTTGGGAAGAATCCTGGAATGATGTGAACATGTATTCGACATTCATTTCAGGTAGACTGAATCAATAAGACGAAGTCTCCGAACAATATGAGATCTGAATTGATTCCATCCTATTGTACTTGAAACCTTCGACAAGATGTCCCCTTTCTGAAGTAGTGCTTGACGATCTCGAGCCCTGGGGTACTCTGGCTCTGGCACTCTAACTACCTTGGTAGTCCCTAGCTCTTTCTCCATTGTGCCGTTGTAGCCTCAAGTCTGAAAGACGCTCTTTCCTTGTTCCCAATGGAAATCATGTTTCCAGACTGTTTTGGTCGCCCTTGTTGTTGAGTACTTTCGCGCATCAACAAACTCACTTCTTCATCTCCCATCTCCCCAGAACCAACTTCGACGTCTGCACAGCAACAACATTCAGACTTCCGCCATGCGCAGTGCCATTCTGACCACGATTCTTACGTTCCTGGTCATCGTGGCCTTTTTACCAAACACGTCACGACCGACAGGAAGCACAACGAGCCGCACTACATCGTCGCCTGAGGATCTTCCCGACATTGCTTCAATCATGTCCATCTCTCCGTCCGCATTCGTGAGCTACGCACAGGGAAATCTTATCCGAGACAATCTGCTCAGCAGCCTCACCGGGACAGGCCCCGCAGCCACGCTTGAGAAACGATGGGTCTGCGCTTCATCGCCAACATTCACTTGGGGCGATGCGGATAACGGCGGGGTCGGCGTGACGATCACCAACGCGGATCTTGACTGGCGGGCGTTCTATGTCTACCAGAACCTCTGCGACTACGTTCCGTTGAAGTATCTCTGGATCGCGGCCCAGCACACCGTCTTCGTGTCCCTGCCGGCCGACTTCCAAGGACGCATCACCCGTGGCACAGATGAGGTAAGCCAGTGCTAAAGTCCTCGTCTTGGTGAGCCTCATGTTGATGGCTTTGAGCAGTGGAACCTCGGCGGCGTCCCCAGACCCCTCGGAACATGGCTCGAGCTCGCTGTCGACAACCGCAGCTGGATCTGGGGCGACGTCTCGCTGATTCGGGGATGCGACGGCCCCGTGCTGATGTGGGCTCTCGACGGTTCCGGCGCGTGGAAGGGCTTCACGCAAAACATTGTAGACGGGGCGCCCTCCGGCATAACGCCATCTGGTGCGTACGACATCAAGCCGTCTGGGCGATGGGTCATCGCCGCTACAGAGAATTGGGATGGCTCGACCAACATCATCCCCATGGCTTGGGATCTCCAGAAAGTCGGCCCGGAACACGTTTATGTTGACGATGCTCACGGAAACCCAGTGATCGCATCCCAGAATGGTCGTTTTGGAACTTATTGGCCAGCAGGCATACTTTAGATAATATCTCGGGCTGGCTTCAGATGTTATTCCCTCTCCATTTTGGATTTCCGGCGCTTGGATAAGGCAGTCTTCTGCGCTTCTTGTATTGTAGAAACTTTCTTATGGAGGACCCCCATACCGTACCGCTTGACATGCAGGTTACAATGTCATATTGGCAAAGACTACCTCATCACTGCTGAAGTCAAAGTCGATGTCATTTTGCGATGTTTGTGTCTCGCAGTTAAATGGCCGAGGACCGGGCCAAGTCAGTAAATCTGCTCAGTGCAACCGCTCATGACTAGCTCCGACATGCTGTTGTACAAAACTGCCGACTGACAAGCAATGCAGTATCTGTCGATGATGCAATGGAACCCAGTCCTGCACTAGCAGCCGGCTGCTCCGCCGGATTTATAATCGACAGACACCGTGGGTTACCAAGTCTTTACCAAGTAGAAATAATATAAGTTACACATTGGTGAGGGGCTTAGCATGTCTTGAATACAGCGAATCGGTCCCAACGCGTTTCCTTTCTCGCTGCGCGGCAAGACTCGATACCATGGCTTCCAAATATCAAAAGCTGCTCAACAAGCACGTCATCGTCATTGGCGGGACGTCTGGAATCGGGTTCGGTGTCGCAGAGGCATCACTCGCGTCGGGAGCCCAGGTGACCGTGTCATCGTCCAACCAGTCGCGGGTCGATGCAGCCGTTGAAAAGCTCAAGAACGACTTCCCAGACCAGAAGGTAGACGGCTATACTTGCGACTTGTCCCAGCCCACCGTCGAGCAGGACCTCGAAGCTCTCTTCTCCAAGGTCGGCAAGGTCGACCACATCGTTTACTCGGCTGGCGACAAGCTCGCCGCTGCACCTATTGAGGAGATTACTTACGAAAAGATTGTCTCCGCGGGCCACGTCAGATTCATTGCGGCCTTACTTGCGGCCAAGGTGGGAAGCAAGTATCTCAACCCTGGCCCACATTCTTCCATCACCCTCACGACTGGCTCTGTAAGCCAGAAGCCAAGGCCTCAGGTATGTGTATAATGACTTTCCTCCTTGGTACAAGCTTCTGCTCACATGAGCTTTCGAAGTGGAGTATGGTTGCAGGATTCGCGACGGGGCTGCATGGTTTGACGAGGAACCTGGCATTGGATTTGAAACCAGCCAGGGTGAATCTGGTGAGCCCCGGTGTGGTGGAAACCGAGCTTTGGGACTCCTCATTTGACCAGGAGACCAAGAAGAAGCACTTGGAAGGATTCGCTGAGCAGCTCCCTACAGGAAGAATAGCTCAGCCTGCGGATGTGGCTGAAGCATATCTGTTCCTGATGAAGGACCCAAGCGTGACGGGGACGGTTGTGGATAGCAACTCGGGTGCGCTTTTGATCTAATATCTAGACCACATGACATATGACCATCTATCTGTTGAAGAATAACGGTGGTCAAGCTGGAGAAACAGATTCCTTCAAACTATGATCTCCTTCTGCCCTCCTGTCGTGAGTGTTTTGTGGACGAAGTGCATCCTTCTTGGTCTCCCATAACCTAAAGAATCCGTCCCTTTCATGCACCAGATATGCCAAAACGAACACAACTATAGTCAAGGGGACGGCGGCTACCCAATACCACCAGAATCGCGGGCCCCCCTCCTGGCCGAACATATCGAATGGAATACTGAATATCGAGGCCACGCACGCAGGCGGAGCGAACACCATTGCCACGAGGGTCAAGGATTTTGCCGTGCGAGCTTCGAGAATAGCTATCCGGCCGCCGATCATGCCATTGAGAGCCGCCAGCGAGGAGGTCATGCGCGCATAATCGGCTAGGTGTGCCCGGAACTCGCGGTGGAGATAGAGGAAGTCTGGGACAGATGACCGCCAGTCCCCATCATCCGGCGGGCGCTCTGAGGCTCTGTCTTTCGAGGACGCTTTGACTGCTGACTCGGCTTCGAAGGTGTCATACGGTTCGTGGCCCTGAGGGATGCCGAGAGAATCCAGCACGGCACCGAGCGCCTCGAGGTACTCCGGGCACTTGAACTGGCTCCATGCTGTCTCAACCTGGTTGCTCTCGTCGATATCCTGCTGTGTCCTGCGCTGGGCGGCCCACCCGGACGAGCGCATCGAGGCCGTCTGGTGGCTGACGAAGCCGAGGAGTTGGCAGTAATGGCTAGCCACCAATTTGCGTGGAAAGATCGCCGCTGCAGAAGGGTCTGTTAGGTGTCCGAGGACATCAGCGTGATTTTCCAGGTAGTAGGTCATGTCCTCCATGAATGAGCGGTGTGAAGGCTGTTCTGAGTTAGATCCGAGGATATCGTCAGGGACGAACCCGTGGTAACCATCTTCGAAGGCCGTGATATTTAGGTCGACCAGAGTGTTCTTCAGCCACACTGTTTTGGGAGCTGGGTCACACAGTATCACCGCTTTGAGACGCTGTCAGTCAGGAATTGTTCATTCGAATGAGTCCGCCAATTAAATGGTTCACCTACCATTCCATCCATCTCCGTCTACTTTCGACCAAAAGGAACATTTGCGCGGTGCTACCAATAGCCATCCACGTTCTGGTGATTTCATCCACTTGTAGCATTGAATTTGTCTCCCTGTGGATGCACATTCCACTGTGATGGGGTTATGAAGGTCGAAAGCCTCATGATTTTTCTCCCCAACCTGCCATAGTTCGAAATATTCCAGGCTGAATGACCTTCTCGGGCGCGCGGCGGTCGGTAATCTTGGGCAGTTGATCACTTCATTGAAGCGGAAAGTCGTCTGGCTCCATTGATGCCTGTCGAAAATGTCTCGAGAGACGCCAAGTTTCGTATGAAGCGATTCTCGAAGCTGATGGAACGTTGTGTTGTTAATGGCAGTCTCGATTATGAATAAACGGCGTTCACTTGATATGGTGGTGCTCTCGCTGGGTTCATCAAGAAACTTCTCGAGCTGTGCTAAGCTGTCTCTTCCTGTACAGCGCTTGAGCTCGCGGCAAGTCTCGACTCCAGCAAGTGAGTTAAACTTGAAGTCTCGAATCGAGGCTCTCAGGTCCATGATGGGCATTTGTTTCATCATATCATCTGTCCAGGACGAAGTTACTCTCGAAAGAGAGAAGTTCAAGACTTCTCCAAATATTAACAAGTGGGAGCCTGATGGCTTATATGCGCTGCTGAGCTGGTCAGCTGAAGGTATAACGCAGCTATAATATTAGCGTAGGATCTGCTTTCAGCCACCCCCGACGTGGAATGACAAGACGCGATTCGCCCATGGAGGTATGCAATGTAACACAGACTGTTTTTACACTACACATTTCCAAGCTGACGAGCTAGGCAGACTTTCCAGGGTTGCGAATAAAACGACAGACATACATGATTAGATGACGAGGCAAGACTGCGGCGAAACGTGTCTGTGAAACGTGCAATAGCGATGAGAGACACATTTTCATCCGGCCGAAGTTGATGGCTGACACCAATGCCCCTCGAGAAGACAGATGTCTATAAACTGACTGATGGCAAGGCGTGGTCAACCCCCGAAGTCAACCGCCAGCCTCACAAGACTCCCGGTTGTTATCGTCCTCGTATAGCTCCTATTCTCCAATTAAAATAGAGATACGTGGTTCTGAGACAAATTTCTGCGTACTTGGGTACTCCCCGCTGCGCAAACGTGACAACATGTGCTGTTCTGGATTTGTAGCATCCAAAGAGTGACCATTTGAATTGAGGTGGCAGGAAACCGTCTGATGAATACAGACCCTCAGGACTTTTCAATTCGAAGTGTTATTTTGGATCGATGGCGATCAGATCAGATTTTGTACAACAGGAACTTTTGCGGGAAATCTCGGACAGTTGTGCCACCTTACGTTCTCAGTTAGGTGCTTCGATGCACCCTCACCACCCTCACCTTGCACGAAGATGAGACATGGCTGATTTACTACATGATGTGTGCCCCCACGTTTATGTAATTATTCAGTGGCAGTGCTCTTTCTGCGTCTGTAGTAGCCCCGCCGTATGCTTCTCACTTTCTTCGTACGATTTCCAAAGGCGTTACAATTGAAGCGGTGCATGGTTCCGTTCCGAAACTCTTGGCCATGTGTCAGCGGAGTCGTCAACGCCCGCTAGCCATCATGATATTGGAATCTCGACACCGGTCCGCGCACCCAGCTTTCAGGATGTTCACTGTTGACACAAATAAGTGGAACATGGTCGATCATGTTCACATGAGCAGTCCAATAACTGATCAATGTCTTAGCGAGACGGGCTTCTACTGCAGAGGATCGCCGACGGGGACCACAGCGCAGTTGAGCAACGCTACACAACCGATTTGCGCACCGCCAATTCAATAGTCCCCTCTCGATCCGGCATCACATATGCATCACGTATGCACAAGTCAAAAACAGGTACCAATGCATTGGCCCGATACCAACTGCACACCCTCTTTACAGGCCGTCCAAGCCACACTAGAAAATGCTGCTTGGCAGAGTCCCGGGTTGACCTGCTGAGGACGAACAACGCACATATGCGTCGTGACGAATGCAGCCTGATTAGTAGTACGGGCAACTCATCGGAATACGATCTTGCAGGAAATGTGACAAAGAGGCTTTGTAGAGGTCACACAAATCGGAAACTCACACTCCTATTATGCAGTCCCCTCACGGGGACTGGCGTCGTTGGCTGCATCTCGTCGTCATCGAAGATGGGAGTAAATTGGATGAGCAGCAAGAAGTAGATAGCTCAAGCCATCCTTCGAGGATGAGTGAGGGGCCATAAAAGGAAACAGCTTGAGCCATTTCAACCGTCTCGCGCCCTGTATTCGAACTTTTCTCTTCAGACTTCCAAAGCTCGTCACTAAACTCAAATATGACCAGCTTCAATTTGGGCGGGGCTACCTTCCAGAGCGGTCTCAATGTACCCGGCTTTGGAAAGGCTAGCGGAAGCAGGGGACTGAAGATCCCCAAGCTCGGCAGCGTCTCCTCAAACATTAACATCGACCTCTCCAAAGGAGTTAACGGCCTGACCGGAGACATCAAGCTCACCAAAGACAAGGGAAATGTCTTCCGCAGTGGAGCCACAGACTCGGCGGAAGCCAACGATATTTCTCACCAGGCCGTGTGTTCTTACTTCATAGGGCCGCAGGCCGAGAACATGAAGTACTTCAGGGAGAACATGGACGGGATACTCGATCAGCTCGAGCAGTCGAGGGTGAATTATTTTCCCGAAGACGGCGTCAGTGTCATCCACCCACAGCCTTTTGAACACAGCACAATATTACTGACAAAATCGTCTTCTCGTCAGGCATTCATCACAGAGCAGATCCAAAACTCAGCAGAGTTCCAGGACCGGACCACGGCCGTTGCCAAGGCCATTCAGAAGACAGGAGAGCTTCTGGGCAAACATTCGATCCCGTTCTGGTCCCCTCGCTACCAGGCTCACATGTGCATGGATATGTCCATGCCGGCACTACTTGGATACTTCACCAGTGGGTATAGGTCTTTCTCTGTTGAAATATTTCATGCCGCGTCACAGGCTGCTGATGTGTATTAGCGATGCTGTATAATCCGAACAATGTGGCTTTGTAAGTCAGACATTTACTTCATTTAACACGTCTTCCTTCGTTCCCCAAGACGCATAGAGTAGTATGGTTGTAAAGCAGCAATTGAGCCTGAGTATTCCCGTCACTGAACTCAGTCTCTAATTCGGCGTGGCTGCCCCCCCCTCCCAACCCCACATCAGTGAAATTCAACTAATACAAATGGTTTCCCAGCGAAGCATCGCCATTGTCCACCTTGGCAGAGATTGAGGTTGGAAAGCAGCTGTCTGGAATGTTTGGCTACAACGTCAATGATGAAGCGAAGAACAGTGGAACATATGATTCAGGACCAGAGCCCTGGGGACACGTCACATGCGATGGTACTATAGCCAACTTAGAGTCAACATGGTAAGTTCAGGCCTTAAATATGCACGATCTTATGATTGTTGTGCTGACCATGGCAGGGCTGGTGAGTCTCACATTATGGTTCAAAATTTGGTGCTCCCAGGCACAGTTCAGGCTCTCACAATCTTGCCCATGCAGCACGAAATCTCAAATTCTACCCACTGTCACTTCGTATGGCTTTTGACGGACCCCTTTCCAATGTTGGGAAGACCTTCACCGTTGCCAACGCCCAGAACAAGCAAGATCTCCTGATTAACATGCCAACGTGGGACATTCTGAACCTGAAGGTGGAGACCATACTGGATCTCCCCGACCGTCTCAATCGTGATTACGGGATCTCTTCCAAGTATTTGGAGAAGGTCATGGATGAATATGGTATCCAGTCCCTGGGAAAGGAAGTAATCGAGAAGCACTTCGGTATCGAAAAGCCTGCCCAGTACATGCTGTCGAGCACGCGGCATTATTCCTGGCCAAAAGGAGCAGGTATGTCCTCCCACGTGAGCTGAGGCATTTTTGTTTCCCGTTGATAATAATGGTTGATCTTCATCCCTAGCCATCACTGGGATCGGGTCTCAGAACGTAATCAGCATAGCAGTGGACCATGGCGCACGTCTGGATCTGTCCAAGCTTGAGGAGCGCCTTGAGCTCAATCTCAAGGAACAACAGGCAGTGTATGCCGTAGTCGCCATCATCGGATCGACTGAAGAAGGTGCAGTCGACAGGCTTGGCGAGATTCTCAACATGCGACGCCGCTTCCAGGCTCGCGGCCTCTCCTTTGTCGTCCACGCCGATGCGGCCTGGGGAGGATACTTCGCTTCCATGTTACCGAAGGACTATCTTCCCGGGAGCCAATTCTCAGGCCCTCTGCCTATCGGGCTGGGACCTGCTGCGGGATTTGTTCCGGACAGCAGCCTGCGGCCTGACACCCAGGAGGACCTGTGGTGGCTGCGACATGCCGACTCTATAACTGTCGATCCTCACAAGGCTGGCTATATCCCATACCCTGCGGGTGGGCTGTGCTACAAGGACGGACGGATGCGGTATCAGCTTACTTGGACGAGCCCCTACCTGTCACAAGGATCGACTGAGAGTATTGGCATATATGGGGTGGAAGGAAGGCAAGTAATTTCCATGCCAGGCCAGTGAAGTAGTCTCTTTGTCGGCTGATCGTTAAGCAGCAAGCCCGGAGCCTCGGCCGTGTCCACGTACCTGGCGAACAGCTACATTGGGCTCAACCCCGATGGCTATGGCGCGTTACTGGGAGAAGTGACCTTTACCTGTAGCCGGGTGAGCCAAACATCTCCTTGATTATTTATAATTGAATCCTTAGGCTAATATGCTCTGCACATGCGAATAGCTGTCAGCACAATGGGCAGCCATGACCGACGACAGTATGCCCTTCACCATCGTTCCCTTTAACATGCTCCCCTCTGAGCTGGCGGACGGCGCAACCCAGGAGTCCATCGAAGCCGAGAAACAGTGGATACGAGACAACATTCTGTCGGCCTCCAACCTGGAGATTGTCTCCAACACCAGTACCAGCCCCGGCGGCAATGATGCCCTCACCCTGCTACGAAAGTTAGGATCGGATCTCAACATCAACGCTTTTGCCTGCAATTTCAAGTACAGCAACGGCGACTTGAACACCGATGTACTTGAGGCGAACTACTTCATGCAGCGCATCGTTGAGAGTCTTTCAGTTGACTCCCCTGGGGACGACCCAACGAAGATCCCTCTCTACCTCACTTCTACAGAGTTCTCCCATGATCTCTACGGGGAATGCGCCACGAAATTCAAAGAAAGACTCGGACTCGAAGACGGCAAGCAAGACCTATTTGTGCTGCGCAACGTCGTCATGTCTCCGTTTCCCACTGAGAAAGACTTCATCGCCGAACTTGCTGGCATCTTCAAGAAAGTCGCCATGGAAGCAGTCAGCGTGAGTGACCCGAGTCAAATTAATGGTCTTTATTACGGTAGTCGTGAAAACCCAAAGGCTGACGTTCCTGGCCGATAAGGTCTCCCGCGGGCGCAATGAGGAGACCAAGGGCATCCACTCCTTCCTGATGCAAGGCGAAGACCCGGTGTGTCTCCTTCACAAGCCCAGTTTCCACGTCGCCAATCACCGGCGTCAGACGATCATCGAAGTCGAGCTCCCGAAGGCTGCCCGGGATTGGTACTCGACGCTCAGGTATCAGTACCCAGGAGAGATCTTCATCTTCAAAACAGTCGAAGATGTCGATCTCACCGAAGCAATTCAGAGCCGTGGATCCCTGACTGGCTTCATCACTTCCGCTGCCTCGTGAGTGCGACCGTGATGGCATTTACTGATCTCCCCATTATGGAAAATACTAACCGTGGGTCTTTGACCTTTTTAGCCATGGTGCTCCTATGCTGCCAAACTTCACTCTGGAAATCTCCCAACCTATCCTGGACCGCCATCTCAACGGCTCGTACCTCGCCTCTAGCTATCCCACAGGTCGCATGCCCTTTTACCTCTATGGCAGCTCCTCTGAGCTCCACATCGACCACGCCCTACTCACATCCCCCAACATCCAGCTCTCGGCCGGAGACGTCAAACTGGACCTCTCCGAGCCGTCCTCGATCCCGCTCGGCGTCAACGAGCCCCTTGTGTTGATGCTCGACAACGTGCGGGAGGAACAGATGCAACCCTTCCCCAGCAGGAACTCCGTGCTAGCCTCGCTGCCCGACTTCTTCTTCCGACCTGGCAAGGAATTTGAGGTCAGCGTCTGGAAAGACCCCACCCCTGGGGAGCACGACGCAGAAGACATCCTCAGTGCGTGGGAAGCACTCGGGCGTGACGGCAGCGAGGACGGACTAGTCATGAGGGGAACCATGGTCCTAGGCGAGTCCGTCTTCGTAGACGCTGAGCAGCTGAACTTTGACCCGTACAAGAGAGTTGATGACGTTGGGGCCTGGACTGAAGAGTTCCAGAAGATTGGGAAAGAATTGCATAAGTGATGTTGGAAGTAAGAGGGTGGGCATGTGTCCGGATAAGTCTCTCATCGTTGCTGGTTGAAGACTCGGCACGATGGTACCTGATGAGGACGATACATTCTTTTATGTGAGCTTCTGGGTCGGCCATTATTCATGCTGAGCTGCGTTTCTATTTCGGACAAGAATGAAAATTAAGTCCGTAGTATTATTGCATCGATGGTTGATATACACGCACAGCGCTCATTACAATCCGCAAGCATGCTCGACTTTTGGCCCTCTGTCTATTTTTCCGGACAGGCATTTCACTTGAACCGCACTTTGCTGAGGCGTCGCAGGCTGGGTGCATCGCGTATCGCCATAACTTTTGAAATATCTCAGTGATTAAGAACGTATTATCGATGACGGCACCACTGCATTTAACGACTCCGCGGCGAAGCTCAGTTTCAAGCAGTGATTCGCTGTGGATATGATCGCCGTTGACCGTTTGAATGGGTATTTATTTAGCCTAGGCTGGGCGGAGACATACTGGGAAGTGTAGTCAAGTGTTGACGATTCGTCATCAAATGTAACCGATACCGCCATTCGTGCAATGTGAGCATTTTCCATTACACAACTAGGGAGGAAACATCTTATCAGCGGCGTATGAGGACCCACCGCTGGCCCACCTATCTAGAATTGCAACAGTACAAGATTTTTGGTGGACCATAGAATTGGTGAGTCTTATATAAAGACCAAAGTCTTGGCAAGAATGGCTCCAAACACCATATCAGACATCGTCAGTCCAAAATGTCTTCGCCACCCCAGGTAGCTGTGTTTGAACAATTGAGCCCCTCACCCGGGGCCGATGTGAGCGAAAAGAAGCAGAGCTCGGGTACTGTCGCGGCGCGCCCTGATGAGGATGGACCACGGCCGCGGGAGATTTCCGATGATGAGCAGAGGAGCTGCCGCACGACATCAATCTTCGCGGTAGCAGGTTGTGTGAGTCGCCATGGGCCCTCTTAACTTGGTAAAGAATGAAAGCTGATAGGGGACTTTCCGCTACCCAGACCGCAGCCAACTTCTCCGACGGCTACCAGCAGCACGTCGCTTCCACGGTGAACGTCATCTTTGCGCACATGCTCGGCGATGCGTACACGTCTGACGATAAGACAAGGATCTCCAACGCCATAATCGTCGGCCAGGTCTTTGGGATCCTGCTGCTGGGGTTCGTCACAGACTGGTGGTCCCGGAAGGCCGGCATAGTCTTCACCTCGTCGCTCGTCGTCGTCGGCAGCCTCATGGCCACCCTGGCGCTGAGGGTCGAGCACCTCGGCGTCGAGAATATGCTGTGGTACCTCACGGTCGTGCGTGGCATGGCCGGGGTCGGCGTGGGTGGCGAGTTTCCTGCTGGCGCTGCGGTGAGTTCATTTATGACTGGGCGATGGGGCTTATCTCGTGTCTTACTGACTTGTGTCGATAGGCTGCTTGCGAGGGGATGGAAGACTATAAACCAAAGTCCCGTGGTCCCGTCTTCGTGTGCGCGACTACATTCATCACCTGCTGGGGTGGGCCGGTCTGCGTATTCGTGTACCTGATGACTCTGATTGCGTCCAAAAACAACCTCTCCACGACGTACATAGCCGTCAACGCCGTCTCGGTCATCCTACCGCTGATTGTGTTCATGTTCCGTCTCCACATGCAGGACTCGAGGCTTTTCCAACGGTCCAACTTCAAGTCGACCAAGACGGTCAGGATTCCACTCCGGCTTATCTTCAAGAGATATTGGGTCCGCCTCCTAGGAACCGGGGGTGCATTCTTCATCTACGATTTTGTCAACTTCCCCAACGGGATCATGTCCAGTACCATCATCAACTCGTTGGTCCCAGGCAAGGCTATTCAGACAGTGGCCATGTGGCAGCTGATACTCTCCCTGATGACGCTTCCGGGCGTCTTCGTCGGCATCTTCCTCGTCAACAAGCTGGGCCGCCGGTGGACCGGCATATTGGGGTTTGGAGGCTACCTGCTTGTCGGTCTCATTGTCGGAGGTTCTTTCGCGCAGATCACCAAGGTAATGCCGGCATTTGTCGTCATGTATGGGCTGATGCAGAGTCTCGGGCACATGGGACCCGGCGCGACGCTCGGGCTCGTGTCAACTGAGTCGTATCCAACTGCCATCCGAGGTGTCTGTTATGCGATATCAGCGGCACTGGGCAAGGCTGGCGCCGCCGTTGGGACGGAGGTCTTTACGCCTATCAAGGAGAATCTCGGTCAGAGATGGACCTTCTTCTTCGCTGCCATATTTGGTGCCATTGGGATGGTCGTGTACTGGTATGTCCTACGTTCCCTTGCCCGAAAGGAACTACAGGCCCAGCTAATGTCAGATTGCAGGTTCTTGATAGAAGACATGTCGCAGGCAGATCTTTTGGCAGAGGACAAGGCTTTTGAGATATACTTGAGAGATAACGGATGGGAGGATGAAATGTTGGAGAAGGCCGAGCACAAGGGTTGAGCTCGTGAGGCTTCAGGTTTCAATGTCAAGACTCGCAAGCACCACGCATGATAAGCGGCAGGAGCCTGAGCTGATGGGGTTCTCCCCTCGGGAATCTGGCTGCTTGAAATAAGACATTGGACATGTATCCAGACGGTTGTCCTTTGCTGCTCTAGCGGTGCATTATGTTCCAGGGTTGACTTCCTCCATCATTACTATTACCTACCTGCTTATATACCTGCATAAATGTAGTATATGAACCATTCAAGGTACCACGACAAAAAGTACCAGCACGGGAGTGCAACCACCGGACTGATTCTGCACGCATGGACAGACAGTACAACTCCATAGTCTCTGCTGCATGCAAGCACAAAGAATACTCCGCATACTCTGGCGATGAATCGCAGACTGGGTAGGAGACCCCATCTCTCTGATGAGCCTTTCCTGATTCCCAAACAGCAAAACGGATGTTTTACATGAGCTTTGAGGCTCACTGCTGAACATCCAGATGTTAATGAACCGTGCAGGGATCGAACCTGCAATCTCCTGATTCCGGAGATCTCGTGAGAAGATCACGAGTCGTAGTCAGACGCCTTGCCATTGGGCCAACGGTCCTGTTGTTGATGGATGGGGAGGTTGAGAAGAGATTTACAAAGGAGAGAAAAGTTTGTAGACGGAGTGGGGCCGGAGTTGTGTTATAGCTCGCCGGGTGGGGCACGACAGCCGAGGGACTGTAAGCGGGAATAGCACTGTGGCTGAACTGGTAGGCACCAGCAAGTCCAGCCAGACAAGCCGCGGAGTTGAAGCAATGTGGATAAATGGAAGGGTGGGGGGGTGAGACGGATGGATTTACGGATAATCATATCCTTAGTTTGCGGCGTAGCATACCGGGTCGTGCAGTAGTGCAGTAAGAGAAGACAAGCTTTGTCAAGCGTCTTGGCTGCCTCTGGATGGGATACGTCGGCAGGTCGGGTCCGGAAGGAATGAAGCCAACGGGGCGGGCAGTGGGCGGGCAGTGCAAGTACGCGTGGGCGGATGACAGTGAAGATTGGTTGACGTGCGAGGGACCGAATAAAGGTACCAGCGTGCCAGCTTACTATATTAGCCTACCACAGCAATGTGTTGCAGGGGTGGGGCGGATGCTGGGCCAACAAGGACGCGGGACGCGGTACCTATTTAACGTTCGAGGTTTCCAGTCCCGGTGAATGGAGAATTAACATAACACTGATTGAATGTCTGACTCCGGCATTGACTCTGGCATCTAGTTGGCGCCAACGGCGACATGCGTGGTGCCTTTTGTCAAACGAGGACTAGTGCACCTCTGCAGCGGATTTGGGTGCCTTTTTTCGAAACAAGCTTTAGGGAAAAAGGCACCCTGTCTCTCGGGCACCGCCCTATTGGCCCCACAGCCCCACTGGTGCGAAACCGAGTGCGATCCCGCATCAAGCCCGCTTCCATATCCCTGTTGAATCCCTGCCGGACCCCTGCCTGAGGATGGACATCCCTGCCGTGGCTGACATCTCCAGCCAACAGGCTCGACGCAACCACGGCCTCAGCACGACCAGCCTCGACAATGCGGGATGACTTCTTGTCAGACCGTGCAGATGAGGGCGGCATCGCCTACCACGGTGGCAGCCGCAGCTGGGCTGCTAGAATTCCTCTAAAAGAGAAAATGGCCACCCTTAATCCCAATCCAATTCTCAGTCCAGTTCCCATCCTTCTCTCGTGAATATCTATCAGTATACACGCTCATCGTCACATTTGTTCCCTTTTCGCCTCCTCTATCTGATAACATACGCCACTCCGCCGTCAAGATCTTGGCGCCTTCATCCAGAAACTTCAACAGTCCAGTTCGCCAAGTAATCAAGTAGTGTTGTTGGCAACAACCAGCCCTTCAGCCATGGCGTCGCAGTTCTACGACCGCATGGTCGCCAGTCTGCCTCAGCTGGTGGCCCGGTCCTCAGACACCGAGCCATACAACTACACAAGCAAGAACGGCCATGTGTGCGCCATGCCCCGGCCGCTGACCAACACCGAGACCGCCAAGCTGGCCGGCGGCCACGACTTCTTCACCATCAACCAGATCATCACCGGTGCATCTGCCTGCTTCGTCCTCGTCAGCCTCTTCATCCTCATGTTCAGGCATGCCACGCACCTGTCGAGGCCCAACGAGCAGCTCAACATCCTCAGGATCTGCTGCTACCTTCCCGTCTTCGCCATCGGCTGCTTCCTCGAGGTGTCCTTCCCCAACGCCTACGTCTACATCAACCCCTGGCTCGACTTTGTCCAGTCCATCGCCCTGTGCAACTTCTTCCTCCTCATGTGCCAGTTCGTATCACCCTCGGACGAGCACCGCGAGGTCTTCTTCGCCGCTCTTAAAGTCCCGCAGAAGAAGAAGAAGGGCGCTGCCGGACGGCGAGGAAGGGGCCGCCGCGGGGACTATGGCCCTCAGCCCGAGGTCGAGGAGGAGCCTATCAATGGCCTGGAGTGGTACCGCAAGATGTGGATGCTCATCTTCCAGTACCCTGCTGTCCAGGCCCTCGTAGCTATCTTCACTGCCATCTTCGAGTCTCAGGGCGTCTACTGCCTCGCGAGCAGCAAGCCATACTTTGGCCATCTTTGGCTCGATATCATCCACAATGTCAGCCTGACACTGGCCATCATGTCCTGCCTGAGGCTGTACGGTGCCCTCAAGGGGCGGCTGGCGCACCACAAGCCTCTCGCCAAGCTGGGCGCCTTCAAGCTGCTCGTTGCCATTACTGGTATCATCCAGGTAAGTCCCCGCAAGACTCCCATCTGCCCCGTCACAAATCACATAACCCCAGCCCGACTAACAACCTACCCCCTTCCCAGCTCATCTACTGGATCCTCCGTTCCATCGACCCATCCCCCCTGAAGCCAACAGCCTACTTCTCCTGGTCCGACGACTTCATTGGAATCCCGGTGATGGTAATGGCATTGCTCACGGTCCCCTTCTCCATCTTCTTCCACTTCGCCTACGACGTGAAGCCCTACTACCTCGAGAACGCGGGCAAGCACATGCCCCTCGCCCAGGCAGACCTCGAGTCCGGCTCTACCTCCGCCGGCTCGCCCGCCCCTCCCTCGAAGCCCGCCGGCCCTTACACCGCCGTCGGCGCCGCGGGGACGCGGTACCAGGGCGGGCCCCTCGGAATCTGGGCCTGGCTCGGCATGCTTAACCCCAGCGAGCTCATCTCCGGCTTCATCTTTGGGTTCACCATGCTGAGCAAGGAGAACCGCAAGGTTGGCGTGAGTACCGTCCGGAGGGCTCAGACAGGGGAGTTTGGTCAGGCTTGAGTGGCTCAGGGGTCTGAACTTGTGGGTTTAGTAGCACGGTAGAGGTATTCTGATGTTTGTTATGAAGGAACACAGTGATGAAAGCGCACGATGGCAAGCTGATTTTCTTTTTCTCTTCATGTCCAGCTATTTTATGAACCCTAAACAATGTGGCGTTTGATTGCTTGATATCTGCTTTCGTCGGACACTAATTTGGCAATACGAGGCGTTCTGCTTGGAAAACTCTGCAGGCATGCGTCTGGACGAATGTCTTTGTTGAGATGGTCTATCATACCCTTTTCAAACCATACTCTAGATTTTGCTAGCCGAGAAATATCATGTTTTAGGACTGAAGCTTATTCGTCGTGCAATATTGGTGTTCACACAACTCTCGAGGCACGTGCAGATCAGGTAATAACCTTGCCAAACATGACAATGATTTTCTTGTGTTGACATAACATTACACGCAGCATAATTCCAACATTATCACCTTAGACATCGCTGGTGATAGCCCTCTGCTGAATCTTCCGTTGCTTGCGCCACTCCTCAGCGTACCTGACGCCAAACCCATGCTGAAACACAACGCGTACTTCCTCAAGGGTCATGTTCGCCGCCTCAGGGAAGCAGAAATACACAAATACCCAGCCGAGGAAGGAAAGGCCAGCATAGAACCCGAAAGTCCCGGACGGCGTCATGTTCCGCATCATTGTCAGGAAGGTAGCCGAGACGACAATATTAGGCCCCCAGTTAGAGATGTTGATCAGCGTCGTCCCCATCGCGCGGACCTCCATGGGTAGGAACTCGTTCGCCTGCCACGGCACACAGCCGAGGCCCGCCGCGTAGAAGGCGACGAACAGGATCATCATGACGAGGACCAGGTAGGCCGGCCAGCCGATGTTGTTGTCCGTGAGCTCCAGGGTGTTCAGGTCGAGGGGGATCCACCGGAAGGCGACGGCCGCGATGACCAGGCAGACGGGCATCCCCCACATCGTCCAGAGGAGGATCCTCCTGCGGCCGACGCGGTCTATCAGGAAGATGGACAGGACGGTGAAGATCCAGTTCGTCACGGCGACGACGGTGCCCACTGCGATGGGGTTCGAGAACCCTACAATATCAAAAAGTGTGGACGAGTAGTACATGAGCGTGTTGAAGCCACAGAACTGCTGGAAGGCCATGAGGCCGCACGCCGCAATAGTGGCTCGCAGGTTCGCGGGTACCGTGAAGATGTTCTTGATTGAGGTGCGCCACGAGATCTCCTCGCTGAGGGCCTTGGACGCGTTGACGCCGTTCTCGAGGGATTGGAGCTTGTTGGCGACGTGTTCCTCGGTGGCGTTGGGGTAGATCCGTCTCAAGACCCTCTCGCACTCTTCGCGTCTGCCATGGAACATGAGCTGACGAGGTGACTCGGGACACCAGAAGAGAAGGACGCCAAGGATTATAGACGGGATGCCGCCTATGCCAACCATATAACGCCAGCCGTGTGCCACCGTGTAGAAGGCCGCGTCGAAAGCGTAGGCCAGGACTGAGCCGGTGCCGAGGAAGATCATGTCGATTGATATCATCCTGCCGCGGAACCTGGCGGGAGAGATTTCTGCTATGTACAGAGGAACGATCTATGGCATATAGAAATCAGGTTAGAAACATGTTCCTACTTCAAGAAGCAAAAGTTGGGAAGTCAGGCTTACCATGGAAGCGGATCCAACACCCAACCCAACAGCAACGCGACCCACGGACATTTGAGCGATGGTGTAGGAGGCTGCTTGAATCACAGCACCGATGGTGAATAAAACGGACGCAAACCAGATGGCGGGTCGACGGCCATACATGTCCGCAGTGACTCCGGCGACTACAGCCCCGACCAGGGCTCCTGCAGCACACAGTGCCGTGATGAGCTCCTTGTCAGAGCTGCCGAGGGGTTTATTGTCCAAGTCTGACCCGATCACGACCAGCACGCCAGAGATGACACCTGTCTGTGGGAAAGTTAATTAAAGACCCATCTCGGGGCTGACCCCAATATCTTTGGGAGGGGGGTTTCGACGGGGCCATGTAGCAAGCTAAGGAGTACACAGAAGGTGGACGTACATCGTAGCCGAAGAGCATACCGCCGATGGCTGTGGCACAAGCACAGAGCCAGACAAATCTGCCCGGTGTGGTCTCTTCGATGGCCTCGAGGTCAGCATGCTCGGCAACCTTGAGCACGGCATCATTTGAGATTGTCCGCTCGAGGTGCTCGGTGACGCTTTTGGGCACGTCTGCCTCGTTGGGAGACATATTGACAGGATGATGGGATTTACAAATTTGGTCGAGCGAGGAGAGAAGTCGGGATCCAACCCGCCAAATAATGTGTTATCCCGATCTTGACTTGGAACTTGTTGGCTGGAGATGGGGAGAAGAATGCTGATGCCTCACGGCAGGGGATCCGCAATTCTTATAGAAAGACGAATGATAGTACGGGCAAAAGGGCTGCCATTATCAAATTCTGGCTTCGACGAGAAGCCCAGACCTCGACGGAGCGAGTCAATGGCCCTGAGCAAGCACGTAGACTTTCTTGAGCACTCGCCGGGGGGTGGCCTCGCCGCATTTACCTTCGTCCAGCAGGGCGATACCCCAGGTTTTGCGGAAGTCTTTCCCCATCATTTCCCCAGATTCCAAGATTCTGGGGACAAACCGCCGTCCTGGACTGGTCCAGCCGGAAGAGCGTGTCGGATCCGGGATCATGTTTGCAATTGTAGACGGTACCATGGCACGTGCTAACTGGAAAACGTTAACCCAGTGTGTGTGCTGCGGGGGGGAATGCCAATTGTGGGGCTTCAGAACAGACAAGGGGAACTCTTTCCGAGGTCGTGGCAGGTCTTTCCGGAGAGGCAAGTGTCTCCGGTGTAAGTGTGTTGGTCCGCCCCACACAATCGCAGCTTCCCACGACGAAGTCTTCGCTAGGAATTGCTCAACCACAGAGAAAGTCTCCGTGCATCATCGTGTATGGCATTTATCTGGACCCAAGGTTCCACACAGTTGCGTCTGCGGCACATAGCAGGTTTTCCTCAGCATGTGAGACCGGACAAGTATAAAGAGGAGACCTCTGCCAATGTAATTCTGGTCAAACGTGGCACGCTGTTCTCCTCCATCCTTCGTATCAAGAAACCCTCCCTTCCCAGCCCATCAACACTTCCTCCCTCCCCTCACCCCGCACAATCATGACACAGAAGCTCAAGATCGCGGCCGCCGGCCTCGGGCGCATGGGCAAGCGTCATGCCATCAACTTCCTGCACAGAACCCCGCGAGCCGAGCTCGTCGCCGCCTTCTCGCCAGATCCGGCTGAGCTGGCATGGGGCAAGGAGAACCTCGAGCCGTACGGTGTGACGCTGTACGATGACTACAAGAAGATGATCGAGCATGAGGGGCTCATGGCTGTGGTCATCGGCACCGCCACCTCGGTCCACGCCGAGGAGGCCATACAGGCCATGGAGAAGAACCTGCACGTTCTGTGCGAGAAGCCGCTGTCGACAAGCATAGACGTCGTAAGTAGCCCCATATATCTGAAATTCTGTGTATGATCACCATAGCAGTGGCTTATTTGACGTGACAGTGCAAACAAGTCGTCACCGAGGCCCGCAAGCGGCCACATCTGAAAGTCATGTGCGGCTTCTCCCGGCGCTTTGATGAATCCTACCGCGACGCCCACTCCAAGATGGAGCAGGGGCTGATCGGGCGCCCCTCCGTGGTCCGCAGCCAGACGTGTGACAAGCACGACCCATCAGGCTTCTTCGTGGAGTATGCGGCCTGGTCGGGGGGCGTCTTCGTCGACATGTCGGTACACGACATCGACCTGACGCTGTGGTTCTTTGGCGACAACGTCGTACCCAAGAGCATATCGGCGTACGGCATCACCGCAGTCCAGCCAGCGCTCAAGAAGTACAACGGTAAGCATCATTCTTCTCCTTTCATGGATCACCGTCTTTCATGTTTTGGAATGTTCCGGAATGCATCACTTTAGGACTCGTGCAGGTGACTGACACGTACCAGACTACGACAACGCTGTCGGCATCGTCGAGTTCTGGGGCGGGCAAATCGCTAACTACTACTGCTCGCGCATGATGGCGCACGGTCAGGAAGATGTCACCGAGGTCATCGGCACCGAGGGCAAGCTCTCTGTCAACACGAACCCGCAGAAGAACTTTGTCAACTACTACGGTCCCAACGGCATCACCCGCGAGGTGCCCGCTCATTATTACGGCCGCTTCGAGGGTGCTTTCGTCCAGGAGGCGAACGAGTTTGCCGAATGCTGTCTGGACAACAAGAAGTTACCGCTTGACCTTAACAATGCGGTTAAGGCCGTGCAGATCGGTGCTTGGATCCAGGAGGCTCTGGTTAAGGGCATACAAATCCGGTTCGACGAGTCCGGGAAGAGAATCGAGCAACCCAAGTTGTAAGCATACACCATGCCTGCATTCTTAATAGATTTCGCGTTGCTAGACAAAACTTTTCAAAACTCGTCCCATTGTTCTTGCAATGAAGTGACCATCGGCTCTGTGTTCCATGAGGTGGTCTGCTGCATATGTTGGAGGAATATCTTGACGGCCTGCTGATCCGCCTTGTCAACGAGGACTCCGCCCCCTTTGAGTTACTCTTGTTAGTGGCGATCTGAAGAGGTGAAGGAGGTGGATTGCTCACAAACAGATATGGCGTGTCTCGCCATGAAAAGAAGATTTTCCGCGCCTTGGTTTGAATTCGCGAGACCAATTATGCTCCGCAGATGCTTGCGCACAACGCTCTAGATGCTCAAGAATTGGTAAGTCTTTCTTTTTCTTGTCATAAGACCCCATGAAAGTATGAAGGCCTTTTGAGGCTGTTGCCAGTGCACCGTTCGGGTGACATACCTCCCTGCGTCTGTTTTCCCTCAGGCCATCGTAGCCCGACTTTTGAGTCGCTGGCTCCGAAAGAGCCAGTAGAATAACGGCAACGTGATAGTATTGCAGTCCGAACGCTAGTCACGCTCAGCTTGCTGCTTTCTGCATTGTCTCGAGTCGCGGGTTACGTACCATTGCAAGGTAGGAGCATCCATATCTCAGGAAGCCTCCTGGCTTCGCCGTTCCCGGTTCCGACCCAAGTTGGATTGAACGACGGAGGCCTTGACTCATACCACTCGTCAAGCTCGGTGCGTGCCTCTCTCAATATATGCTCTCTCGTTTCAGCGGCCTCGGCAGCGGTGCCGATAAGAGTACGGGCCACGATCACGACTACCCTTGCCGCGTACGCCATATCATCGTCTCGGGTGTATATGTCTGATTGCAGGAAAGCATCCAGGTCCGTCTTTAGCGGTGACTGTTGCACCATGGATATGTATATGTCCTGGCGCAGGCAGAGCCAGGCCGATGCCTCTCTGAGGCCCGGCGTGAAGCCCCAGTCGCGCATCGAATTGACTATGCGTGTCGTCCCCGTGAGATGGAGTCTTCGGTCCTCAGCTATAGGTGATGTCAGCGCTCCGTCCAGGCTTTCTTCCCGTGAGAAACACGGCTAAAGTCATCATACAGTCCATTTCCTCGTACTGTCGAAGTATAGCGACCGCGGCAAACACCTCCTCGGTAACATGGTTCTCGGGATTGGATATGGTGGGTATCAAGAGATTCAGGCACTTGTCATAGTACTCCAGGGCCTCAGTCGACTCCTGACCACGTCGGTGTCTGTTGATGTGGCGCGAGGAGAAGGCGAAGATGGCATAACGTAGAGTGGGGTGGTATAAAGCTCGACGAGGTACTTCGGTCTCGAAATGGCGTCCCCGATCGGTGATGTCAGCCTGCGCTCGCGATTAGAGGAATTTTCAAGTAGCCATCGTGGCGTTGAAGGGATGTTACCCATAGAGCCATATTATCAGTGAAGTTACGCATCAACACGGCTTCCCGTTGTGTCAGTATCGTATTGGAAGGCCCCGTGGCAACGGAGAGAGGATAGACTGTAGAGTATGAGCGAGAAGATGTGCTTCCAGGTGAGCCGTGAACGGTAAAAGACTCGGTTCGCGGGGTTGCCGCTAGTAGTGTGCGATTATGACCTTCATGTACTGTTGTTGCAGCGTGCAAGTGTGCATCAGACCTGGCTCTGCTGCTTCCTGCCTCGTCCAATGGCTTTTGGAGAGAAGACCCACCCGAGGTCATCTCTACGTCTTGAGCGTCTGTGTTGTTCAGAGGACCAACATTATGTACCAAACTTGCAACTCCTGCCTGCCCAGGGCCGTCGACCCATGGGTCGTGTTGATCGGTTTCGAGGTAGTCCTGGTCTTCATAGCATCTGCTGACCATGGTCGTCTCGTCGAAGTATGTCACTGGCTCGTTAGAATGATCGGTCTGTGAGCCTATTTTGTGACTGACTCACACTCCCCATCGCTTTGCACCCAGGTCTGATCCTCTGGAAACGAGTACGTGTCTGAGCCAGACTTGTTGAAGCCTCGGAATCGGACATTGGTAGTCCGCACACATTCGATGCCATCCTTGGTGCAGGATTGGCATGATGGAATCTTCTCGTCGCCTAAGGGGATAAGTAAGGGATTTTGAAATGAATAGAATCTGTATCAAGGGCTCACATCTGACGTGTCGGGCTATTGTATCTCGGTCAGCTTAGCTTGGCTGGGTCCTCGTGTCCCAATAGATACAGTCAACTCACCTCTACAGGCTTGACTAAAGACCGTGCCCAAGTGTCAGCCTTAATGAAATCCGATTAAGGGTAGCTCTGCCTACCAGCCATTCAAGACCCTTGTCCGCCTGCTCGGCCCTGCGTCCATGACCGAGCCTCCACAAGCCCTCCCAGGTGACCACAAGGTTTAAACCGACTTTCATGCCTTCAGGGTTGATTATGACCTTATATACGCGTGCGACTATGATAAACAAGAGTAATTCACGCAAACAATGACCAGTGGTTCCTGTTAGCTGGGTCATTAATGTTGCTCGTGGCTGTTTTCTCGAGAAAAACAGCGACGTTTGACGGTTCGCGATGATGCGGGAAAGCCATTTCGAGACCTCGGTCGTTGAACGCTTCGGGTTAGGGTAATGCCCGCATTTCGTCTGAGTGGTCCAGCGCTTGGCGGACCCTTGCGGAGCGCCTCCAGGTTTCCCCACACTGCTCCTACTCACCACGATCCACCTTGACGATACCCCTTTCTTTTCCTTCGTTCCTTATTCCACAAGACCTTCTCGTATTTCCTGCTCTTCTTGTCCGACGCTACTGCCGCAAGCCATTTCAAAATCGATGACCCCTTAAATGCATCAATTGAACTAATGTTTAACCCCGCTTGTGGACTCTATGCGGATATAGTTCAAAAGGGGCTAATACTGGACACAAGGTGTAGGCGAGTAGTGAATATTAATTCTTAGTGGGACTTGCCTATGAGTCGTGAAATGTTTTGCTATATGTGCCATCAGACTTTAGCCACATGTGCAGCTTTGCTGTCCAAGTGCAGGACAAGAGGCGCCGCAGTGACAGCCTGCGTCTACTGGTAAACTAAACATCGACAAAGCCAGCCCAGTCGTATTTTCTCTGATCTTGTGCCGTCGATAGAATTGGTAAAACAAAGCATGCGCAGAAGTTATTGGACCGTGTTCACGTAAGTCAATTCTTGTTATACGTCGCGAGTGCGCCTTTCTCAGTCAGGAGCCAGCACGGGTGGAATGATCGTGCCACTTGCAAACTTATTTATCAGCCCATTCAATTGTATCCGGAGTCACGTGTAAGAGTACACTTTCAGGATCGCGGTGTAGAATAGGCGGCGTTGTAAGACACACATCAACCTAATGCCTACCTAGGTACTTAACTGGGTGGCCGGGAGTCACCGGGAAGAGAGGTGCGGAAACGCCGAGCGGTGCATGACGGGCTCCGCGGCTGGGTGCCGGATGACCCGAGAGACCTGAATGACCAGATTTTGCTTGCCTATTCATGAAGCAGCATGTCTCAAGAGGACATAGGGCTTGTCATCCTTGCAGAGACGGTGACTTTAGGTCCGTAGTAATGATAGCCTGAATTGTATATATCTGGCATTAGGGATCAAAAGTTCATTACTCCAGACGTTGCTTCTCCAACTCCATGCAATTTCTTCCACCGAACATGTCTGGTTTTCCGAAACTTGAACCAGCCTTTACAGCCCGCCTCTTCCCGAAGGAACAACTCTCCGTTGGTTAGTGATTGTTCTTTTGCATTCAAACATGCGGAGTGGGCATCTCCCGTTAATATTGGCCTCTGCAGGGAAGACTTCTGAGGGCAGTACACTGAACGTCGTGGTAGGCTAATGCGAAATGGCCCCTTAATGCGTCCTTGTATTGAAATTGTTTGCCTTATGCCAGACCATTTCACATGGCACAGTCATCAGCGAACCAGGGTTCTCGATACCACTGGAGTCAGAGTTCGCCTTCGGTTCCGATTACGTGCGGGTCGAGCCTGCTGAGACGCATGTACGAATCAACGTCAACGCCATCTTGAAGTAAGTTGTTGAGCGAAAGTTCTGATTACTACTAAGCACAAAGATCGCCACTGAGCGTTGATTATTGAACCACGTAACGAAGACTCACTCATACTCGTCACTTTGACACTGCAGAAACAAAGATGGCGCACTACTGTCCTATTCTTATAAAGGAATCGTGGAGGTCGATCCGGGGTTCATGCTCATTTTCACCAACGATCCACAAGCCCGTACCACATCCTACGGCAAGGCCCTCTCCCTCATCAACTTCGAGAGTGGGGACGAGAAATTTAAGGCACTAGAGCATGGCCTTTTCGTGGGGAGTGCCCATTTTGTAACAGTGGGAGATGGAAGGTATTTTATTGAAACCAAGATCAGCAGGGTCGTTGGGTGAAGAAGCTACGAATGAAAGGCCACTCGGATTCTATAAAACCAATATGTCAATAACATTGTGGTGTGGTGCCAAGTCAAGCACTTGAGGGCCCGTAGTTGATCGACGCATATTGTATATCTCTTCCGTCACTGAGGTGTGAAACAACGTCACCGAAGTCTTGTGGATCTTTCCTAGCGCGGCTTGTCTCTAACAGTCAACGACAAAATTCTGACTTTTTCATCGAGTTGCGGCACTGATCCTCTTCGTCGGCGCCGCTCTGATGAATCTCTTTTAGGGGCTATTTCAAATGCTTAACTGACCCTGAAATCTTGTGGTCTTCATGAGTCTGCAGTAGGTCACCGGCTTGGGAAAGAGAATCTCAGCACAAACATCTAGTTCTCAAAGAATAAAAGGGGTCAACCCAGAACTGAGTGCGACTCCGCGGAGACTATGTGACCTGCTGCCGGTCCCGGGGTCCATATTTAGGCAGCTTCCGAGAACCCGGCCACTTCAGTTTCTCAGTGGTCCAAGAACATGTAATACCACTCAGTGTTTGGCGTCTTCGGTTCTGGTCCTTGATTTATCACTATTTTTTAAGCTGTCGACAGAACGCGAAAAACGAACGACTGGCATTCAGGTATCACGGCGCCCTGTACGCGTGTATTTTTGTCTCAGCACTCGCAACTGGAGCAGATATCATGGTGGCATCTTTCACTCGCCTTGTTCGATTTAAAGATCCTCTGGGTCATATACTCTATGGCGAGGCTCCCGAACATGACACTTTCATTGGTCAGACGGTGCCTATATACAGTGGATCCAATCCATGGGATCCGAATCTGAAAGCAACAGGCCAGACGGCCGAGATAGGCGAGGTACGTGACTAGTCTCATAGCAACGTGCCCGGGAAAACGAGACGATGATAGCACTAACGAGCAGACGGTCTCGCGCAGGTTCTCTGTCCATTGCCCCAGACACCGATCATCTACGGCATAGGCCTCAACTACAAGAGTCATATCGCCGAGGGCAAAATGGCTACGCCGGCGCACCCGACAGTATTCACCAAGCCCCCGGACGCCCTAAACGGGCCATTCTCCGACGTGATAATCAACCCGTCATGCCTGCACCTGGATTACGAGGGCGAGCTGGTCATTGTGGTGGGTCAGGACTGCAAGAACCTTGCCAATCGCGAGGAGGCGCTTGCCAAGATCCTGGGTTACACCGTGGGAAATGATGTAAGTAGCCGCTGGTGGCAGATGCCCCAGCAGGGTGGCAGTCACGGTTTTGCAAAGAGCTTTGACGGGTTCGCGCCGGTCGGACCGGTGATCGCTGCGCCGAAGGCTGTGGGCGGCCATGGTCAAGGGGGAATCAAAAGTCAGACGATCATTACACGAGTCAACGGCGAGGAGAGGCAGCGGGCGAGGCTGGATGATCTGCTTTTTGACGCGGCGGAGTTGTTGATACACCTGACAACGGCGGTTACTGTACGGGCTGGCACGCTCATTATGACGGGCACGCCTGGCGGTGTAGGGTTTTTCATGAAGCCCCAAATGTGGTTGGACAAGGGTGATATTGTCGAAGTCAGTATTTCTGGGATTGGTGCTATCAGAAATAAGTTCCAGTAAAAGTATGAGTGAAGCTCTACAAAAGCTCGCCGACATATCAATTTCAGTAGTCCTACATAGTCCATCTACCATCTCTCTTTCTGTCTACCACACATGATTCTGTGAGCCCCAAGGCAGCTTTCATTTCTCCAATACTCCTTTCCTATCTGTTGTATTCCGTCTCACTGGTCCGCCCACTCTCCCGGCTGCATGTAGCTGGGAATACGGGCATGACATTCCCCAATAATTCCGAGCCAGTTAAGCGGGAGGTGATAGAACATGATAACAGCCGCAGCACACATGCCAATCACGGCAAACGTCCTAACAGCAGTGTGCAGCCTGGGATGCCACGCCTCGTAGCCCCTCTCGACAGGCGAGACGCCATTATCCAGCCATTTCATCCGCACAGCCGTGTGCAACACGCCGAGGCTCGCGACAAACACAGACTCGTAGATGGGGAACTGGTGAACCTCCCCCGGGAATAGCGTCAGCGGGCCATAGGTCTTGGCGAACCCGTACGCGTGCGTGATCCTGATAGCTGCATTCTCAATGACAAAGTCGGCTATGAACTCGAGAACCCAGACGAGCCCGAATACACCAGCGTTGGTCAGGCTGGGGAACCTCCGGCGGATTGGAATCACCAACCAGGTCCCGAGGATGCCGAACCCTTCGCAGAAGTAGACATACATGGCTGGCCCGAACAGGAGGTTCTCGGCGTAGCGGGTGGCGGCCTTGGGCGAATGAAACGGTAGGAAGTGAACCCACACACCCCTATTGACGCCGTGCGCGTTCCACATGAAGAGGTACTGTTGGCAATTCAGGAAGCCATCGGCGCCGAAAGCGACTAGGCCCCCAATGACCGACATACCGTCCATGTTCAACCGGCTCGGCTCATCTGTCCTCTTGAAGCGCCGGAGGTACGGGAACGCCGGCACTAGAAGACAGGTCCAGACCAACAGCAGCAAGACGCCCATATTAAGCACCTCAAAAATGCGGAACGCCACAAGACGCCAGGTTTCGATCTTGTCTGGTCCGAGAACGGGCGCTGGGCTGAAGTCGGCCGCCGAGGCAAACCAGCGAATCAGCGCTTGCACCCATATTGCTGTGAAGACGATCCCGAAGGCAGCCCAGGCACTGGCTGACCCGTCGCGCCCCTGAAGTCTAGTTTTGCCCGTGTCATCGCTACTCCCGAGGAGGGGGCTGCTCTCGTTGGCGTTGCCGTTCTCAAGACGTCGGTTATTCGTGAAAGATGCCATTTTCTTTTGGAAGTATCGATGCTGCTATCCAATTGTCTTGCTTTGGGCTTTGCCTTTCCGATAAGTATCAAAGTTCATAAAATTTCAAGGCTTTGAAGTCGGTGCCAATAGAGAACCCTTCTGCCCCGCGGAACAGGTTGTTTCTTCGTTCCGCGGGAGCCTCGGCCACTATGAAGTACTTGGGAGCGTGATCAAGTTAGCCCCGGGATTGGGGGAGCTTTGAATATAGATTTTTATCGCACCGGACAAAGAAACCGAATTATAAATTGGATTTGAGACAGAGAAAACGCTCTCCAGTGACACGCAAGTGGCTTGGTAGGGCCATTCACTCCTGTGAATAAACACGAGACTAATCAACACAGGTGACAATTTTGGCACAATGCCCTCTCAAGTACTCTGTGAGAATTATATACCAAGTGTACTTGTAAGATAACCCCTCCAAAGGTTTATACACCCATACGAGGACAACACAGTGACAATAAGCGGAAGAAGTCGGCAGTATAATATCGTCATTGCTGACATTCCCCGCCTGGAACGATGAGAAAGTCCAATTCATCATCATCGCCGGCCAGCTGGTTACTGGTGCTCAGCCCAAACGACCCAAAGTGTGGAAGGGGCGGCAATGACGCCCCGTACCAGTCCTCTCGAAGGTCAATACCAACCGTCGCAGAACCACAGTCGACCCCGGTTACCTAATACGGAAAGGATTCACTTGTTAACATTGGCGTAATAGTACATCATGAAAGTAAGTTGCAAAAAGAGCAAGTTGCCACGATCCGGAGCGCTTACCTCAGGTGGAAATGTCGCCATTTGCTGTAGCAGCATATCCTGGCCGTTCATAAAACCGGCGTAGAGACCACCATCCTGCATCACCTGCTGGGTTTGCTGATTTTTCTGTGGCTTTGGAGGTTGAGAATACCGACGACGACCCTGCTTCTGCCGCTGCTGCTGCTGCTCAGGCCCTCCCGGAGTGGACAACTGCCTCTTCTTCTCCGCCACCGCGGTCTCTACAACATGTCGCGCGTACGCGGCAATCTCCCGTGGGAAAGGGAAAACATGCTGGGAGGATGAAATGAACTGCAGATACCCAAAGTGGCCCACGACCACATCCAAAAGTGACAGATCGCTCGCCGCTGAGGGTGCGTGCGGATTCTTGAGGATGTAGACGAAGAGGTTTATCAACCCCACCAATGGGAAAAAGAACGTCAGCCACAGCGGCATGGCCGACGTGATCTCCAGGCCCTGCACGGCTAGGATAATCTGCCGCGACGCCTCGGCCACCGCTTTAGTACTCCTTTCTATCTGTGCATGTACCTGCGGACTGCTGATATGCAGAGCGCGGCCGTCCTGCCTTGGGTGTTTCTGCTGCTGCTGCTGCCGCTGCAGCTCCGGCCTGTTCCAGGGGTAACAGAAGACCCCATGTATGGCGATGACAGACGAGTAGTAGCAGAAGTGAAGGAACAATATATGTGACGTCTGCGTTCCAGCTCTCCGTGGGCTGTCCGCGCGTTTGAAAAACGGCGGTGACGAAATGAATTCTTGGTGAAGCGAGTTGCGCCAGTCGTCAAGGCGCTTCTCGAGAGCCTGCACATGAGCCATGGTGGTCTCGAGGGAGTCGCGCCACGCCTTTGCGGATATCAGTTGCTTCGATATGGCGGATGATATCTGTGCGTGTTTGATTGTTGCCCTGACAAACTCTACATTTGCGCTGTCTGGGCCGCTGGAGCTTGATCCAGCTGCCATCGTACTGGGTATGGGGCAGTTGACGTAGTCTTCATCAATGGCCTGCACACTTAGCGCCGAGATCTTTTCGCGTCGATAACAGGGCAAACAAGGATGCAAAGACGAGGAGTTGCGCACTTACCGATGGCCGGCCTGATCTATACGCAACGTGCTTTTCGTATGCGTAGAGGACCCACCACAGCCATTGACGGGACAAGGCTTCTCCTGCTTGAGGCTTGCTTGCTTCAGGACAAGCAAGGTGTAAACCCTTTGATTGGGCCAATCTCGTCGCATTGGACACGAGCATATATTCAAGGGCTGGACTGCCGAGTGCTTCGGCGTAGAATGCCTGCGTAGATCCGGTTAGCACGTGGCGCACTCAAACACCGGTGGCCAGGAGAAGGCAACAGGTCATAGTACGGGGCAGGTCAGCAAACCATCAGAACCAAAGCTCGAACAGATGTCACCTCTGCACGACCGTAGATAATATCTGTGTGGACGGCGAGTGCGTTTTCAAAGTACTGCCACGATCGTGTCCTCGATTCGACAAACCCAGCAGGGCCTGCCTCCTGGGAAAGCGAGACACGGCAGCCCAGAGCGTAGACCGTGTTTCGCAGAGCGTACCAAGCCTTGTCCTGTGCAAGCGACGACAGAGGATAAGCTGATGAGTCGCCTTGGAAATGGACTCGAAGGTGTCTCTCGAATTCCGCCCGGTCCAGGACACCGAACACGGAATCGATGCACGTTTCAAAGTAGGCTATTCGTGTATCCGACAGTTCAGAGATGATCAGTTCCATGTGTTCTGCCTCAATGGATATATGGGACTGAACAGCTTATTATGTAAGGCGCTTTACCTTTGGTCCATCTAAATGCTGTTTGCCTATCAGGCTCAGTGGTGCGATTTGAGTCAAATATCCTCTCCAGCCGCTCGTTGCGTTTCATATCCACGGAGAGCCGTCTCGCGCTGGCACTGAAACCAGGCTTGCCGATCTGATGCGACACCCACTCGACACCCGGAGGCGAACAGATTGAGATATGATAGGCAGAGTCTTCCGGCTCTTCCAAGTGTGGTCAGCAAAACGCATATTGCGTAGTGTGTGAAGTGTAGCACGGGCATACCATTGTCATCGCCACGTTCGCGAGGCTCAACTTCTTCATCCTGCAGGCAAAACAAGTAAGTCATGATTGATAATGTTGAGAGTTGGATTGATAGATTGGGCAAGGGTACCGAAGGGTATACGGAGGATTTACCTCGTCGCATGGTGCATCGGTATCTACTTCTACACCAATTCCAAGTCCATCAGGGGCGGTTGTACTCGGTGGTGTCACCAGTGCCGAGGGCTGGGCTTGAACTTGCACATTGATTGTATCTCGGAGGCTGCCAGTGTTACTGTTCACTGGGTCTTGATAATTTGGTTGTAACTTCAGGCTCGGGTAACCACCATCAGTGAGCGTGGACGAGTCGGCGTGGCGTGGCGCCGAGACCGAGACTGTCGTAGTGTCATTGTGAAGACTTGGGCCTGCCTCACAAGGGTCCGGAACTATTGGCTCTGATCCAAAAATGGCCGGTAGATCCATCTCGAGACTTGGTGAAGAAAAGGGATCTTGATATCCAGCGGCAGCTGAGTTGAGAGTGGACGGCTGCGCGCGAGGCGGCGAGGGTAAAGTCGGGCTAACGCAAGGGACTGTGACTTCATCCTGCCCACTTATGGAGGCGACTTGGACCTCTATGCTATCGTCTTGAACAGAAGGGCGATCTTGTTCGGGACTTCGAAGCCAATGTAATCTCTCGGTGTCGGCGCCGCCTGCCGTCCTCGGCTCACGTGGGGCAGAATCTGTTGGCGCTGCGCCCTGGTCTTTCTGAGGCACAACAGGGCTTCTGGAGTCGACGGAGCTGCCCTCGACATGATTTAGTTCGTGAGGTGTAGACACGGTTTGAGCGGAATGCTGATCCTGAACCAAGGCCGGCATTTGCTGGGTGGCGGCTCGCAACATCATCTCCATCCGTGCGAGCTGATCCTCAACTTTCTGCTCTCTCTCCTCCAGCTTTCTTTTGCGAGTACGGCGCTGGGCCTCTGGGTAGACGCAGTCTTCGTTGTGATCCTTTGCGCATCCAGTGTCAGCCAAAGCCTGAAACACAGCGGGATCGATGTTGCGCCTACCATACAAGTACCACAAGGATGAGAGCCGCTGCCTATCAGATTAGGAAATTGAGTCAGTTTGGCTGCGACTTGAGTTTCTCCCAGTGGGTTGATGGTGCCTGTACGCACACTTGGCCTTCTTCAACCGGCAGTAGTTGCAGGCCAGTAGGCATTTTGTGATTTCGCGGCGATCAGACATGTTGCTTTCTCTAGCGATTATCAAAGCAGTGGTACGTCTCTCCGAAATACTGGCAAAGTTCTTCGCGGCTGGATTCGATGTTGTCCACGTCTAAATTCGTTGAGATTGCACGTGGGCTGGAGTCTCGTGTGAGGATATTTGCGGGGTGAACCGAGGGGCCCGGGGGCCCCTCGTCACTCGTTACTGGGCTGCAGATACTTGGTACTTCGTAAAATATACCAAGTGTAACACTGCCGAAATCAAGCACTTGCTGCTACCTGCCATACGTTATAAGATGCTGTGAGTTTCGCTAAACAAAACAGTGCGCAGCAAGCACCTTGACGGATGTTCTGAATTAGATGATGGATTCCATAGCCAAGACATCAGGCGGACCAGGCGGCATTGGATGCAGAGAGAATTACAAATTTGTCAAATGCAATGACGCAAGCCTGGCAAGTGTCAATTGAGTTATCCTCCAGCTATCATCCCAAAGGTTATTTTGTGGGCAGCTCAACACGGCGTGTTCCTCACTCGGGCCAGTGGTGAGTCCGATGCTGGCCTCGAACATGAAGTTGTCCGAGCCGCGCCATTGTGCGCCTACCCTTATCGCACACCCCTGTCCTGCCAGTGGGAAATCCGGGGTAATGGGGATAGACGCATGAGACCGGGAGGAGCCGCTCGCCAAAGCTGGGGTATTCAGATCGGCACCACATCATTGGGCCGGAGGTTGGATGCTTCTGCTCCGGGCTCCGGATGACTACAACGCCACTCTTGCTTCTAGTCCCATCATAACGTTCTCCGTAATACGAAGTAAGTTGCGAAAGGCTGCATTCCCTTGCGTTCGGGACCCAAGGAGTCCAGTGCCAGGGTCTCCCTGTAGGGATATACTTCAATACATAGTTATACAGACGATGGATCACGCTAAAGCATCAGAATCTTGGTTCTCGCCCTTATAAACGAATGGCATCAGGTTGAGTGCCCTTACCAACGGATGCACAGAAGCGGATTGCCCTCAGCAGTATTGCAATTTAGTTATAGTAAAGATGGCTGGGACCAATCCCCTCACGAATGCCATTGTAATTGGTGCCGGGTTCGCTGGGCTCTCTGTTGCTATAGAATTGGCAAAAAGGGGCGTCAAGGTGCTTGTTTTCGAAACTGCACCAGACATGAAAAGACAAGGTATGCGTCGGACTATAATCTCCTATCCAGAATATGGAGGACTTGCGCCACATTCTTGTGCTGACTGGTCAAAGGGGACGTGATTCAGATAGCAGCAAACGCAACCCGGCTGATGGAATCATGGGGCGATATACTGGAAGACACCAAGGATACTTCAACTACACCCGGCACTCTGTCTATCATGAGTAAGGATGGCAAAGTGTTCCTTGAACAGAAACTGCCTAAGGAGTACGACGGATATCCCAATGCATACGGCAAGCGAGCTCGCATCCAGCTAAAGCTCTATGAATACGCCGTGTCCCTCGGCGTCGATGTCCATCTAGGCTCTGCCGTGACTGATGTCTTTGAGACGGAAAACTCGGCCGGGTGCTCCGTGGCCGGCCAAAGGTTTGAAGCCGATGTCCTCATCGCCGCAGACGGCGTACACAGCAAGACGAGGAAACACGTCACTGGCATGGGGGACCGCCCCAAGAAGAGCGGCTTTGCTGTCTACCGGTCGTGGTTCCCGCTAGACGCGCTCGCGAAAGACCCTATCACAGCGGATATTGCCAATTCGAAAGAGGCCCTTTTCAAGATATGGATCGCCGAGAATACGCACGCCATCCTCACGACGAACCCAGCCCTGCAGTCGGCGACATGCTTTGTCACGCACAAAGACACCTCCGACATTGAGGAGGACTGGAATCTACCTGGCGATATCGATGACATGTTGGCCTGCGTCGAAGGGTGGAGTCCCATGCTGTCTCATATTATCCGGCGGATCCCCCCCGAGGTGCTCGTAGACTACAAGCTGCTCTGGCGCGACCCTGTGTCCAAGTGGGTCTCAGATGGTGGTCGCGTTTGCTTGATGGGCGACTCGGCGCATCCTCATCTGCCAACAGCTGGGACTGGGGCCGCACAGGCCATCGAGGACGCTGCCACTATCGGTGTGGTTCTGGAGAAGGTGAAGACGGGTGTGGTTGATATTCCTACTGCTCTCAGGGCATATCACAAACTGAGGTGCGTAGTAACACCACCGTACAAACTAAAGTTTGCGGTTGCCCCCATCGTTCTTTCAAGTTTAGTGATGCGGTAAAGTTAACAACTCATTTGATATAGATACGAGCGGACAAGCCTGACGCAGCGCATGGGTTGGGAGACGCGCCATATGTGGCACCAAACCGACTGGGAGGCGGTAGCCAAGAACCCAGAGATGCTCAGGCTACCCCAGCCGGCGTGGCTCCTGGGCACTGATGCGGCCAAGTATGCTGAGGAGAATTTCGATGTCGTGGTGCGGCACTTGCAGAACGGCACGCCATTTGTCTCGAAGAACGTGCCACCGGGCCATGTACACGAGGACTGGACTATCGAGACGATGCTCGCCCATGAGGGGAGGAAGGTGGACGAGAAGTTCTACAAGACAAGGGACTACCGTTCGAGCGTAAGCAATGGTCATTGATGAGCAGGCCAAAGAATAAACGCTGTTTCTTAAATATCATTATGTGCACTTTGTTGCATGTCCGCGCGTCCTCGATACAATACGTTTAGTGCCGCCATCCTGAATGGGTCACGTTGGATTCAGCGTCAATGAAAGTCATCAAATCGTTCATACCCAAGCTAATGCTCCCTGGTCCGAAGTCTTGTTACAGAAGAATGATATGAAATTGCGATTACAACTGAGATGCGATAAAGCCTAGAGTTCTCCAAATGAAGCCTTGATAAACTCAGCGTTGAAGTTACCTTCTGAATCAAGGCTCTTCTCCGCATCCCTCCACGCCTCGACAATGAGCTTCTTCCGCAACGAATCACGTGGTGTGAGAGTGCATCTACGCGGGATTTTAGATCAATGTCTCAAGAAGAATGCAAGATACTTCTCGCTTCACACAAAATTCGGATGACACTTACTCAAAGTCCGCCGGCCGCACAATCAACCCATTCTCAGGCGCGATCGCATCTCGATCAATGGGCGTCTCTCTACCATAGACGTCCCGCTGCCGCTCGATGTTGAACGCCCACAGCATTCGCGATATGGCCAGGAACAGATTCCTCTGCGCGACGTGGAACCCGGGACACACGCGCCTTCCAGCACCAAATGTGAAGTGCAGGCGCCGTACGGAGTCCTGGTTGATGGCGTTGTTCTCCGTCAGCGTTAACGCTGGGTTTTGGCGAAGCGGGTCGAAGTCACGCGGGTTTGAGTAGCGGTCGTGGTTTAGGCTCCATATCTTCACAGTGGTATAAGTTCAAGTCGTAATGCCTCTATTTATTTCAAGAAAGGAACCCTTGTGCATATGCTCTGATCGTGAAAGAATTGGGTGTACAGGAACACATACGTTCATCATCACGATCGAACCCTTTGTGATCGTCTTGCCATTGTAAATGTCGTCTTCTCTGGCCGAATGCGGCACAGCGCCACTTATGGGACTGGGAGCCCCTGGTCGTTTAGGAGTTAGCCGAAATGATATTGAAGCGTACTGGTGAGGAGCGACTGTTGCTCGGCTTACATCTTAGCGTTTCCTCGACCACTCCGCGGATATAAGGTAGACTGGGACGGTCGTCCCACGTTGGTAGCCGATTGCTTCCGATAACCTGATCAAGCTCCTCCTGTGCCTTTGCTTGGACATGAGGAAACAGAACCATTGCCTGTTCCCGGGAGTCTTATCAGCTCAGATGCTCCATACTTGGCATCTGCCAGGTTGATGGGTTCCAAACTACCTTGATGAACCCCATGATTGTGTTCGCAGAAGTGTCCCTGTGCGATAAACTTGATGTCAGGTCCTCGGATGTACTCGGTTGTGGTATTGAGACGGATTCTTACATGGCTGCGCCGAATCCGTGAGCAGCATTATTGGCAATTTGACGATCTGTCAGCCTGTCATTGTCTTTGTCCTCCAGCATATCGCGAATGAAACCTGGAATCGACAAGTCATGATATTAGCCTGCAATGACACGACCTAGAGAGTTTGTAACAAACCAAAACACGCGCGAGTGAGGTGGATGGACTGACTGGGATAGGCTTGACCAGTTTTCAACCTATCTTTGGCACGGTTGAGAAGATCGTAGAACACACGATTCTCGAGCTTTTGTAGCTCGTGAAGTTTGTGCTTGCTAGGAAGAAGCCAATGCGGCATAATGTCGTATATCACCTTCAAGAACGGATAGAAGTCAACGAGATTGAAGTTAAGAGCCTCCGAGGTGACCTCAACCCATTCCAAGAGGTCTTTCACGTATCCCGTTCCTGTCCTGGGTGTTCGCCAGCCATACAGCATGGTCGTCGATATGCTCGCCGTGTACCGTCTCACGTGTTCTACCCAATCGTCGGGCTTGACGACGAGGTCATGAAGCAGCTGCAAGCTGTCGAACGTCTTACAGCTCTTGTCAGAGATTCGATTCGATCCACCGACCAAATCAGTGAAGGCGTCTAACTTTGCACTCACTTGGTACGGAAGGTATCTGTCCGCTGACTTCGCGTTGAGTCGGACGTGATACATTTTCCTCTGCCTTCGCCACGTTTCATCGTTGCTGCTCTCGAAAGACTGTCATCAGCCAATCGAAGTAAAACACATGCAACACCAGAGAATCGTCACACAAGGAAGAGGAAAAAGCGGGGGGGGGGCATCATACTCTCGCATTGCAATATTCAAATTGTCTCCAAAGCTTCGCATGTAGAAATCCGGCCGGCATGAATAGTTGCTCTGCCTCTTTTCGATCAGATCCCGAACGATAGCAGGATCGTTGAGAAGGAATAAGTTTTGGCTTCCAAGCTTCATCGTCACAATTGGTCCATCTGCCGGCAGCCGGTTAATCCGCGCCAAGTGAGTACTTCGGACATCAAGTTCTGTTGACAGAAAAACTGTGTGTTCACACTTACACTGCTGCGTCAACTTCTGCAAGCCAGTATGAAAGTTCTTGGTGGGCATCTGCAGTAGGTTCCCGATCAAGGGCGTCGTCGGCGGTCCCGGGGGGAGATCCTTGGTTCGCATGCCGTATTGCAAAATCCGCCCGAGTAACAGCACTGTTGTCATGAGGACGACGCCCCAGTACACGTGAGTCATCTGCAAATCCTTTGAAATCGCCGATAGAGACATTATGTTGGCATTTACAAGAGTGGCGCGCATATGAGGGACATCTACCAAAGGCATGGAAAACGAGGTGTATTGTTTGCGAGGCGATCCCGTCGAACCTTGGGCGCATTGTGCATTTCCAGTACTAGACTGTAAAACACATGTATGCCGGGTAGGTATCCTGTTCGCAAACACCCCCCCCCCCTGCTGCCCCTCCCCGCCGGGGCTTGTGAATACATGTGAAGGTCTCCGGAGGCCGGGGAGCCTGGTCTTCCGCTGGCTCCGGCGATCCTTGAAAATCCCAGCGCAAGATGGAATACGAGGCACGTTGATTGTACGTCCCGATGCAGTTATACTCGAATTTATCAATCTGATTTTGTAGCAGCCTTTTACAATATGATGTCTCAGCGTGATGAAAGCAGCTAGTGGATGCTGCAATGTTGACATACCCTTATCATTGAAGGAGCCCACCTCGCTCAGCTTCGGTGATTTCCTGGATCGGCCCTAGCACTCGGTGGATTGCCTCCGGTGGCATGGCTGTCCCCTTAGCCGGTTCCCCACCGTCTTCCGTATCGGTGGGTGGCGGAATGCTCCATTCCGGAACAGCTCGCTTGCTGCCGAGGGAGATTTCAAGGATGGTTCCGCCGGGAATCTCTGGTGACTCGATCGCCTCGTCGATGGCGGCAGCTACCGTATCCGCCGTCAGAGAGACCTCATCCGTGATGCCAAAGCGGATGCTGGCGCCTGGCGTACCGTCGGTCCAGATGGGCGTCATAACAATTCTAGCTCGAGCGAGTCAGCGCCAAACGGCCTGGAGGATGCTTCATAACAGCATGAACGAACATACCCTGGACAGATAGCTACTACCTTGACACCCTGAAGCTGCTCGGCGTCTCCCATGCTGCGAGTAAACCCAACGACGGCATGCTTCGTGGCGGAGTAGAGTGGAGCAGAGTAGTGCTTAGTATAACCGGCCATAGAAGCAATGATCGCAACGACCCCTTTCTTGTCTCTTCCGAGTAAGGCACGCATGGCCAGGCGAGTCAATTTGATCTGATACGGGTTCCCACCCATAATCAGCGGAGCATCGTCCAGCGGCTCTCAAAATGAAGCCAAGCCCTGAACATTGAAGGCATCAGAAACAGAAACACTCACCGGGTGGTTGACGTTGATGTCCACCGATGCGTAGCCATTGGCATCTAGGGGCTCCGGATCTTCCCAGAAATTCGAATAAGGCTTCATCAGAAAGTTTAGTCCTATCCTGATCCTGACTCGTCTCCACCAAGGAAACCTACAGGCTCAAAGACTCCAGCCGAGGCGACGTAGACGTCGGGGACATCTCCGAATTTCGCGAGTGATGTATCGATGATGGCCTGAAGGTCCTTCCAGACTGTTACGTTACAGGGCAGGAAAATGATGTTTTGGTCAGACCGTACGGCCTCCTTTGCATCCTCTGTAAGACGCAAATCTGCGATTATCACTTTCCTTGCCCCTCTTTCTCGAGCGAGCAGGGTATAGGTGAGTCCAATGCCTAAACAGACACCCGAATGCTTCTGTCAGTCAAAACGAGATCGCGGGTAGACGGATTAAGAGAATGTGCGAGGATATAGGAAGGTGCATCAATACCTGATCCCCCTCCCGTCACGGCCACGATTTTATCATTCACTGAGAACCCTTGAGACATTTTTTTGTACTATGTCAAAACACAAGATGACTGTCAATTACGTGGGCTCTCACACAGAATCAAACAGATCACTCTGTATCAATTAATTTGCCTAACAGTAAATATAGAAGAAATCTTGAGGGGAAATCGGGCAAAGTTGATGGCGGAACCTTCATGACATATCCCGGGGTCGCATGACTGTCCTTCCGCTCTAAGCGACATCACCCATGTCACGCCGAGTCCCCGGAACATGTTCTAGCCTACTCCAGTTGCATATTGATATTCTCTACAGAAGCCGCAGACGGCCACTTCAGAATTTGATCAAATCCATATTGGTATTTGACGTTGATTCTGACTTCTATCGATTCGTCAAAGACTCACGTTGCCAAGGTCGGCATCTGCGAGTAAAAGTTGACTCAACTTCGTGACCCCTCAAACGGAAGTGTCCCGTCGCTCTATGATGGCTACTAAGGGAGGGAAACAGTCCGATGGCTCGAACACAGTGACTGAAGAGATCCTCGCCGATGATCGTGTGTTAATCGTTGGAGGTGGGCCCGTAGGCTTGCTCACTGCGGTTGTTCTCGCATTTTACGGCGTGCCGTCAGTCGTGTTAGAGAGGAATGCAGATACTACAAGGTGATCTCATGCCCACAGTCGGTTTCATCACTGGCCATATTCAAACCAGAGAGGCAGCTGACTAGTCTCTTAACAGGTGGCCAAAGATGGACTTGACCAACGTTCGCTCCATGGAGTTCTTCCGAAAGTTGGGGCTGGCCGAGGAGCTACGACAGAAAGGCGTTTCTCCAGAAACACCCTACAACGTTCTTATGACCACGGGGCTGAGCCAGGAACGACCAGTCACCGCGTGGGATCATCCGTCCGTGGAGGAGTTTCGTAGACGGATCAGAGCCACAAATGATGGAACACAGCCTCTAGAGCCCTACCAGCGAATCTCTCAGGAGGTCTTTGAGGCCTGGATGAAGACCGTATGCGATGAGAATCCACTCATCGACGCTCGATTCGGCTGGAAGCTGGAGTCTGCCAAGGAGACGGCTGACGGGGTCACCGCGGAAGTCAGTAGAGCAGCTGAAACCGGAACCAAGCCGCATCGCTTCAAGGCGAAATACGCCGTGGCTTGTGACGGGGCTTCGAGTCGGTGTCGACGATGTCTTGAGATACCTCTTGATGGTGGCCCGGTGTAAGTCTGAAGAATAACAACGGCGAGTAAATTGTGACTGACAACTGATGGCAACCTTCAGGCCAGCGTGCTTCCTTCTCATTCACTTCAAGTCAAGCGACACCTCGCGCCTCTTTAAGCAAGGACACTTTTGGCACCTCTTCATTCTCAAGAACGGCGAGTTCGGCGGAGCAGCCATCTCGCAAGATTCAAAAGAGGTAAGCAACCAGGAACCCACCCGGCACATTTCCCTTCTCATTTAGCTTCAAGGTCTTTACAATCCATCTTCCAATCCCTCCTGGAGTTGATCCATCGACTATTTCCTCAGAAGAAGCCGTCTATACCCTCCTCGGCGGCGTCCATGGTCCGTATAAGATCAAAATCGACGAGATTCTTGTCCGTTCTACTTATCGCCCCAGCATTGCCGTAGCACGCAGTTTCTCCGGCCCCGAGATGCGAATCTTCCTCGCTGGCGACGCGGCCCACCAAAATGTACCCACTGGCGGATATGGCATGAATACGGGGCTGGGCGATGCGTATGACATCGGCTGGAAGCTAGCGGCCGTAATCCGCGGTTGGGGCCATCCACCGGGTCTGCTAGCATCCTACGAGGCGGAGCGTCGCCCCGTCGCCATCAAGAATGTCGAAAGGTCCGGTGTGCATATGGCTGTACACATGCAAGCTGTTGCGCCCCTGGCTGGCGGAGGGGCGCATGAGCTCGAAAGGGACGACTCGGTGGAGGGGAGAAGGCTGAGGGACTGGGTTCGTAGTCATTATCAGGAGAATGATGGAGAGAACACAGATTTTGGCGTCGAGATGGGATATAGGTATCAGTCCGATATCATTCTCAGCACCTTGAACGGGAAGGAGGACGACGAGGACAACAAGGAACCAGTATGGGACCCTCATGTCTACCACCCTACTACCTGGCCCGGAGGTCGTCCACCCCATGTCTTCCTTAGTGACGGTTCTGCTATTTTCGACAATTTCGGTCCTCATTTCACATTAGTCGAGTTCCACAATCTGCCGGTCAACCACGAGCGAGGCAGTCAGCACCTAGTGGAGGCAGCCAGCGACTTGGGCGTTCCGTTAAGCCACATGCAGCTCCTTAACGAAGATCATGCAAAGCAAGTTTGGGAGAAGTCCCTGGTTCTTGTGCGACCCGATAGCCACGTGGCCTGGAGAGGCGATTCGGTGAGAGATCTGTCACTCGCGCGCAACATTATGGAAACGGCTGTCGGGTACCACAGCGCAATTTGCAGCCAGAGCGATTTCAACAGTCCAGACAAAATTCCGGCTGCATTCACCGCGACGAGTGGTACGACGACGCAAGTGACTGATTACAAGCTGGATAACATGGGAGAATTTCAGAAATGATCATAATACATCTGCTATTCATATTGGCCTTTGTTTTCCCAATTACACGTCTATCGTCCTAGATGACCGGGAAGAATAATGCAAAGTTTGTAAATGGTCTACGAGCCCCGTATCCGAGTCTTGGTGTGCGGAACACAGTTCTTGTGACGATACACAGCGCTAATATGTGCCCAACGTCTTGGATATGCAGTAATCAAGATCCCACAGATATTCACAAGCAAGGTTAAATGGATATTAGACCTGTAAAGCACATGTAGGTCTAGCCCGAATAAAACACGTAGTTCCACTTCATCGCGCCATTTGAAATGTCTTCTTCCTCGACCAATTCACCCCAGCTTCCCTGGCTGTCAACCATTCCCTCTCGACAATCTCGGCGTGCCTCTCGCTCCTGGGTTCTAACACGGCCTTGAATCTGGCTGGAGTGTGGATAAAGCCTGGCTGAGACTGGACCACGGGTTCTATCTCCTCTCCTTCGGGACCCATCGCCCGTTTAATATTGAAAGCCCACAGCGTCCGTGCCATGTTGATAAAGAGCGAATTCTGCGCCAGGTGCATTCCCGTGCATATGCGTCGCCCGGACCCGTATGAATAGTGATCACGCTTTGTAGCGTCGGCGAGGTTGACACACTCAGCTGTCGTGTGTGGATCGGAAAGATAGCGGCCAGGATCGTAGACGTGTGCATTATCCCATCTATTCTCATCGTAGTGTATTGCCCTAAATGGTGCGTCAAACAAGATTTTATCGTCAGCGTTTGAACGCGATATGGAAGACGAAGACTAGACTAAAGGGATCCTTTTAAGGACACTGCACTTACCACCAGTTGATGACAACCACGCTTCCCTTGGGGATGAAGTAACCCTCATACCAGTCATCCTCTGTGACGCTGTGAGGCATACCAGGCTTAGTAATAGGCCACCACCTTAGTGTTTCCTTGACCATGGCCCTTATGTACGGCAGCTTGTCTTCGTCGTCGAAAGTGGGCATCCGGTCCGGGCCCACGACGCGGTCTAGTTCTTCCTGTGCGGACCCAATCACGTTCGGGAATAGCTGGCATGCCATGATCCACGCGTTAATGACCGTCGACGTCGACTCGCTGCCAGCTTCGACGAGCGAGCCAGCCGCGTATGCAGCCATCTCGTCACTAATTGCGTGTTTCTCGGGGCTTTGCTGGATGCGCTCGTAGACGTCGCGAATGAAGCAGTCAGGCGCGGTTCCCTCATTGACCTTGGCAATAAGGTCCAGATACAAGTCCAAGTATACCTTGGAATCGTACTCGAACCACTCACGCCCGATATTCCACCAGTTCTGCACCATTCTCGATGGTAGCTTGGCCAGGAAGGGGAACGAGTCGACCAGCCACGCCCCAGGCTCGGCCATCTGGCTGAAGTGCTCCAGCACCTTGTATATCCGTGAAATAACAGGGTCGTTCCAGTCAGGGACACGGTGGCCGTAGGTAGCGGTCATGATCGCGCTGGTCGAGTACCGCCTATTGATGTCGAAAAAGGCCTCGTCATTCTCGGCATGCAATAACTCGTACAGCACCTGTTTTGACTCAAAGTCCTGAATGGGCTTGTACGTTGCTGACGTAGTGATGCTGAGGGCTGCCTGGCTGATCGACCGCAGTCGCCGCCATATGTCGCCGTAGGGCATGAATATGATTCGATTCCGATTCGATGTCGCCTCGAAGGCCATCGGCATGCGCGGGCGGTCCGAATACTTGGACCCTCGTTTGTCCATCAGCTCCTTGGCGATCACCGGGCTGTTGATATAGATCCAGTCCGATGCACCCATACGGGAATACATGATGGGTCCGTATTCTTTTGCCCATTCTGTGATGATTTGTGGAATTTTATCAGGGTTCGAAAAAGCTAGCAAATTGCCTATGAGTGGGTATCCTTTAGGACCAGGCGGCAGGAACTTTCGCCTCTTGTCATAGGTCACGAAGCTATGAAGTGCCAGTGTTAAGGTGAAAAGCAGCTACGGAGCGGTCCCCAAAGTCAGCGTTTCTGCATGTGCCCGGGGAATATTTGATCTATTACTGACTGTGATCAATGCCAAAGCACTCGGAGAACTTTTGGAGAGAGATGTAAGGAAGTCGGTGACAGCGCTTAACATAATGGAGGCCATGGCAGCGAAATCGACAACGAAAGACACATTTGTGTGATTCGTAAGTGATGAGATAGGCAACTACGGGAGATTTAAGGCAAGCGGGTGATGACATGGAGCCATAGTTACCGTATAGGTGCATATTATACATATGTACGCCTCCTGGGCTAACGTCAATACCTCGGCTCTCGTGGGGTTACCACGCGGGATAAACTTTCATGAAAGCCTCCTTGAACAGGGAATCTGCGACAATCGAAGCTGTTGCATTGCTCTGGCGGAGAAGGGGGCGACGGCCCGCGGAGGTCGGCATTTAACGGAGCATCGCAACAATGCCCAACGTCTGGGGAGTCAGGAACTGGAAGACGCCGATGTTTAAGCCGTCCCGATATCTTTGAATATGCCACTTGTCGCGTATTCATCTGTCATTAAATGTCATTGTTTCTGTCTCTGGTGATATAGAGGCAACATCGTCTTGAGAGATAACAACGGAGCCGCCCATTGCACGCTTCACAATCAGTTTCTCAGGTAGCGGAATTACTTGCATATTTTCTTTCAAGCCGTCTTCTTTACCAACCGCACTCTAAATTAAAGCAAGAAATCGACATGTTCGTTCCCGGTACAACAAGCCGCCCTCCGACGGACATGGTGATGCCGTACGAGACGCAGCTCATCTTCACCTTCCTCGCCGACCTTCCAGCCATCCCGTATCTTATCTTCGCTTTCCGAAGGTTCTTGAAAGATGAAGACCCAGCAGCGCTCCTCATGTTTATCGGTGGCTTTTTCGCGTCCTCCTTCGAAGCCATCGTGGATGTCATGGGCGGCTGCTTCTTTCCTCGCGAGGGTCAGATCACTGGGTACGAGTGGTTTGGGCGCCCTGTTCCAGCCTTTGTGCCGCTCAATTATGGTTGGTTCGTTGGCGGAATGGGATACTGGTCCCTGACGGTGCTCCGAAACCCAACCACCACCCGCAGGGACCTCTGGAGCCTCTGGGCTAAGTTCATCGTCATCAATCTAATCCTTGAGTATCCACCACTATACTTTGGCATATACACATACTATGGCCACCAGCCTTTCCAGGTCTTTGGCTTTCCGCTCTGGTTTCCATGCATCAATGCCATCTCACCTATCGTCGCTGCCACTATCACCCACCTGATCAGTCCATATCTGACAGGATGGAGACGGTATGTGATGGTCACAACGACTGCATCTTCATATGGACTATCTCATGCTGCTTTTGCGTTTCCGCTATGGATTGCCCTAAGCACTGACAAGGGCCTCGGCGTGACTTATCCGGCTGCGGTCATCACTTTTGTGCTTCTTGCCACGGGCGTCTGGATCATGTCACTTTCGCTGCCTGAGCAGAGCTCTATCCGACTGAAAAGCAATGTTCGCGTCTCAACGACCAAGGAATAGTCTAGGGAAACTTTGGAAATGCGCATGTATAACTCGATTTGTGGATGACGGTTACCTGGGTAGCACGCCGGACTTGTGTTAGAGCAGACGAGAATTAAATGTTTCAAATGCCTGCTTGAATTTTTGTTCTGCGTCCCTTGATACGTTGTCCCAGTGACGCCTTTATCAACCGCCATGTCGGATGGTTGAACTTACGAACGCTAGATATGACCGGGCGTGCTTAATTCCGGCACCCGAGGGATTAATTGGATACATCGGGCTTTCATGTTACATATAGGGGGAAAATGCTTCCAAGACATGAAGTGACTTGAGATGTTGCGTGCCCCTTTCATCATTCCATTGCTCTCCGTTTGTGCTTTTGAGTGGCTTTTCTCACACATTCACGTCGTTCCCACCTCACAAAAGTTGGAATTCAAACACTACAGAGGCCATGGAACCAAAGAATAAACCACGGATGCTATGGCAGCCTTTACCCTCTTCAGCAAAAAATATTCGAGATTTCACTGAAGCGATAAACGCCAAATACGACACAAAAATAAGCGATTACATGTCCCTCTGGCAATGGTCTGTCGACGCGAAGACCGCCCCGCTGTTTTGGTTGGCGCTCTTCGAATTCTTGGGCATCAAGTCAGATCGACAACCTCAGCGAACATTCCATGCCGATGTAAGAGAGATAGGACCACCTGACCAGATACAATGAAGTCAATGCTCGATGCGATATCGACTAACGAAGCTCGTGATAAACCCAACTAGACTGTGCTGCCACCTCCAATGTATCCGCCACCCAGATTCTTCCCCGAAATCAGAATGAATGTCGCTGAAAATATCTTTGCCAATTACCGTGCGGGGGCCGTCATCTTGCACGTCGCCTCCGAGGGAAGCCCGGACGTGCGAGACGTGACGTGGGACGAGCTGCACGCCGACGTCACGCGCGCCGCGAGCGCCATGGTCTCGCACGGCGTCCGGGCTGGTGATCGGGTCGCGGCCGTCCTGTCCAACCGACTGGAGGCCGTCGTGTGCTGCCTCGCGGCCCTGTCGCTCGGGGCCCTCTGGTCCAGCTCGTCGCCCGACATGGGCGTGGACGGTATCCTGAGCCGGCTGACGCAGATACGGCCGAAGCTGGTATTTTGCGAGCGCGAGGTCGTCTACAACGGCAGGCGCGTGCAGCTCCTCGCCCGGCACCGGAAGTGGGCAGAAATGCTGGCGCAGGAGACGCAGGAGCTCGAGGCTGTTGTTATCTTAGGAGGGCTGCAGCCGGAGGACAGGGCAGTCCCGGACGGGACGAAGTCCATCCCAGGTCCAAGCAGGTTGCAAGGCAAATTCATATCTTGGAGTACCTTTCTGGGCCGAGGGACCAGCAACAGACCGCTCACCTTTGAGCAGTTGCCTTTCAGTCATCCCGGATTCATCGTCTACTCGTCGGGAACCACCGGGCCTCCTAAATGTATTGTTCACACGGCTGGTGGACTCCTCATCTCAGCCTCCAAGGATGCGTTCTTAAGCTACGACGTTCATCGAGGCGATACAATTCTCCAATACACAACGACAGCATGGGTCATGTGGGCCCTGGTTCTGGTGTCTCTCTCCTTTGGAGGCAAGGTCGTGCTCTATGACGGCTCCCCCATGGTGCCAGACCCTCTGGTGCTGCTCAGGTTGGTGGACAAGCTACGCGTCAACGTGCTCGGAACGTCAGCCAAGTTCCTCTCCATGCTACGGGACCAGCGCATCAGCCCGAGGGAGAGGCTCGATCTGTCTAGTCTGCGCACAGTCGTCTCCACTGGCAGCACGCTCACTGCCGACGTGGCGGAGTGGTTCTACGATTCTGGATTCCCGCGGCACGTATTTCTCAACTCCACATGCGGCGGGTCTGATCTCGCATGCTCGCTCATCTCCGGCGCAGCCTCGATGCCGATGTATGCGGGCGAGATCCAGGCGCCGTCCCTCGGCATGGCCGTTGACCTGTACGACATCGACGACGAGCGCGGCGTGTCTGTTCAGGAGAGCGGGGCACCAGGGGAGATGATATGCAAACAGCCTTGGCCCAGTGAGCCTGGGCATTTCTGGGACGACCCTTCGGGTGAAAAGTATAAGAATTCGTACTTTACTAAATACTCTGCTAGGCTGTATGTGCGACAGCATCGTGGGCATGGACAACTCGAAGAGCGTCCCATCTGGAGCCAGGGGGATTTTGTGTCAAGAAATCCTGTCACGGGAGGTTTTGTGACACATGGGAGATCTGACGGGGTATTGAATCCCGGGGGAGTGCGCTTTGGGTCCGCCGAAATCTATTACGTTGTCGAGAAGGATCCTGCCGTTGCCGACAGTGTCTGCGTTGGCCAGAGAAGGGATGGCGACGCGGACGAGTCGGTGATCCTGTTTGTCATGATGACCGAAGGACACAAGTTTACTCGTGCCGTCGCGAGACGGCTGCGTGACGCGATTCGCTCCAAGCTAAGCCCTCGCCACGTGCCCAAGTATGTGTTCCAGACACAGGATATCCCATACACGGTGAATGGGAAGAAGGTGGAAGTTTTAGTCAAAAAGGTAGTGAGTGGGAAAGAAGTGAAGATCAGCCCGACGATTGCCAATCCCACATCTGTCGAAGGTTTCCGACAGTTTGTGCGAGTCGAGCACGCTGATGAGAGGCAGGAACGTGAGTGGAATGGCAGTGCATCTCGCTTGTAGGTGGTGATTAATACATCTAAGCTGTTTTGTCATTCTCACACAGTACTCTCCTTGCACTGCATTTGGCAGAAGTCACATTGTTCCAAGGTTTCAATTCTTCTAAGTGGGCGTGCTTGTTGCCTAACTTTGTGATCGATTATTGATATGGAGTTGAACTCTCACCGTTAATCCAGCTGTGTACCCAAAAAATATCTGTATCTAGGTATTATCTGCTTTAACGATTTGCCAAGCTACCTTTTATCACGTTGCCCCGGAATAGCCCATCCCCTCACGCTCGGGTTAGGCGCGTTTTCTGGTTGAAAAGAGAAAATTTACACTTGCGCTTACTCGCCTGTAAACTGACCAAGTTTGCATCCAATCTTGCGTGTCTAGGCACCGCAAGCTGGGCAACTCTGGGGTCGGGTCCGTTTGAAGTTTGCTCCGCGGAGGTCGGAGCCGGGGGTCCCGCCAATCGGGACCTCTGCTGAGTGCGCCACCGCGGGTTATCTCAGGCTCAGCTACATGATTCAGTTCGCTAATAGCAATCATGTTGTTAGTGATACAGCGTATGCAGTTAGTCTGATTTTCTAGGGGTTGTGAGCTTCCATGATACTGCATGAATTTTCAGTTTTGGGCAAAAACACGATGGGCTACGACACCGACTCAACCAAGTGGCCGACAGCAGTAGAAGTCCCTCAGCCTGTCAAAGACTTGGTCCACAGATTCTATAATCTCCTTGATGACGATAGACCAGAAGTGGGCGCCATCCTAGCCGACGAAATATTCACGCCTGACGCGACAGCGTATTTTGGGGGACAGCCGTCCACGGGATCAGCAGGTATGTCTTTTGATTTACACAACATCACCAAACGATGCTTGGCTTGGCCCTTCGTCAACCTACTAACCCCCAAAGATATCCGAATCTCGCGTATAAATGCGTGGAAGTCTATCGCGAGCCGGAAGCACAGCGTGAGCAAGGTATTCGTCTGCAAATCGGACGCCAGTGATTTGTTATTCATAGCTCACGTTGCAATGGGTCTGCGCAATGGCAAAGAGGTCGAGGGGGAATTCTGTGGTCGATTGACTATCGCAGGCGCCCAGGGACCAAATCCGAGGCTCACTCTTTATCAGGTTTGGGGAGTATGTTGCCTGCCTCATCTTGGGCCTACCGGGATTGGCAAATGGCTGACGGTAGCACAGGATACTTCAGCCTTGGTCAAGGCACTACACTCGTGAGAATTAAACATGATGTGGATGGCAGTTAGACCCGTAATCTAAGTCCACGCAAGATACATGTAGCCCGTCTTTACCTCTTTCAGCAGCAAATAAAAAGAATACAGAACTGGGAACATTGTGTCCCGTGATACTGTCTTATACCTCGTTATCTTGTTTGGACTGTAACGTCCGAACTCTGTATGATAAAAGAATTGTCACAAGTCACCGCAGAAGATTGTTAGGGTGCGTATCATGATTAGCAAGCGAATTGAGACGTGGAATGACGGCTGTCATCCAGAGAACTTCTTTTCGGGTCCGGGAGCCTCGATCCTCCCGGAGCGGCTGGTGGGTGGTTTCCCGTCGGTATTCGAACCGTTTCCCCACCGAAATCTATCATCGGTGTCTGTCCTACCAAAAGAGCTGGACACGATATAATTGAGGCCTAATTGTTTTCTCAAGCGACAGTCACAACTGGGATCATTGTTGGCCCTTCCGAAGTCAATACAACATAACCTAGAATAACATCTCAGACACAATCAAAATGGTCACCAACGGCTCTGCCGGAAATGTTAAGTCCCCTGCGGGCCTGGCGCACGTTGTACTGCAAACATCGCAGTTCAAACCAATGGTTGCATTCTACAAAGCCTTTTTGGGGGCCCATGCGACCTACGAGAACGAGGTACTCTGCTTCATGACCTATGACGAGGAGCACCACCGCGTCGCCATCGGCCACGTCCCAGGTACGACGCCCAAGGCTCCACGGTCCGCAGGGCTTGCCCACATGGCCTTCTCATTCGAGACACTGGATGACCTGCTCCTCGCTTATCAACAACGTAAGGCCCGGGGAATCATGCCGTTTTGGTGTGTGAATCACGGCCCCACAACAAGTATCTACTACCAGGACCCCGATGGCAACCAGATCGAGACCCAGGTGGACAACTTCGCTACGGTGGCGGAAGCGACCGCGTTCATGGTGTCATCCGAGTTCGCCGAGAACCCAATCGGGGCGGATTTTGTCCCGGAGGAACTGATCGAGAACTTAGCAAATGGGGAGGATGAGAATGCCTTGAAGAAAAGGAGTTATGTAGGGCCCAGAGGGATCGACTCAATGCCGATGCCTCCCGAACCCGACGTTCGAGACAGCTACGGGCTTGTCGATCCTGTGTCTTGAAAGTAGTTTAAAAACGGAGTGGAGCCGAGGATATCCGGCTGGACGATGTTTACAGTTTTGAAAATTGCGTGATGGCGAGGATCTAGTGGATGAGACGCCGTCGTTCATTTACGGGCTCGATATCGTATTGCAAGTTATTGACGTACTGCACAGAGGCTCTCGAACTTCAGCTCTTTCAAACGATCTCTCAGACCCGTTCATCTCATGATCCTGTGCAAGTTCCAAGTATTTGTTTCTCCAAGCTCAGTTTCAAGCCAAATAAAACGTAAATGTGCCCTGGTGATATTACACAGCATTGCGCAGGGTGATGGGTTCCGCGGTCCGGACGGATGTGTACCGAGCCACTGATGTATTTCTACGCTAGAGTGGAGATCACACATAATATCATAAGAGCGAACAATGCAGGAATCTGTCGGATTGATCTTACCAAGTCAACAGACTTGAAACGGAAAATTCGTGACTACGACTTAGCTCTTCGAATCCGAAAACAACGGCCTTTGTGTGCCTACTTAAGTAGGCAAACATCAGTCGACCCTTTCCACGCAACAAAAACAAGCACTCCTGAAGGAACAATCTACAAAAGGACATCATGGCAACGAACGACGATTGGCAGAAGGAGGTTTGTTCACTTGAGGTCGTCGTAGACGGATAAAGAATGATAATCTGTTGCTAACGAGCGCTGGAGCAGACTGACTGGACCACTATTGAGGCTTTGCACAAGAACCTGACTGGAGGACCAACGAAGGTAAGATCATGGACTCAACCTTGTGACTTGATCAACCAAGGCTTCCTTACTGACCCCTTATTTTCACCGCACTAGTATCATGACCCTTCTCTTCTATCTGTGGAACAGGAAATCCTCGACTGGTATAGGACCTTCGGCCACTTCCTTAACGTAGCTGCACACACCGACCCAACGGCTGGGAAGAGGTTCTTCGAACTTGATGACTACACTATCTGGGACCTCATGGGTAACCTGAAACGAGGCAACCTTGGCCCTCACTACGACCATATCACTCCGTACCTAGGCAAGACGAACCAGTCATTCAAGAATGTCGAGATCGTGGCTGTGACGCCGACATTTGGGTATATCACTTCATTGCAACGCGTGCATGGGACTGCAACTGATGGGAGTCCGTACGACATGACTTTCCGGGCGACGACTCTGGCCAGGAAACTCGGCTCAGCTGGGGAGTGGAAATTGATACACGAACACTACTCTTTTCCTGTGGACATGGCGACGAAGGTGGCAGATTTCACCAGCTCACAAATACTCTCTGAGAATGTAGAGTTTCAAAAGAATGAATAGAAGACAAGTTGCGCTAAGTCACCTGCCCATGGAGAGTGAAAAACTAGATAGGGAATGTACAAGAGATAAAAATCCGGAATCGGGGAGAGAACTTCCCACTCCCAATCTCATTCAGAGACTCTTCGCGCGGACACTTGGGCACCGTGAGTACACGCACGCCGCAAACCCGAACAGCACTACAATACAATCTTTGTCTCGCTTCAAGATATACTACATGCCGAGCCACTCCACACACCACTTGAGTCTGTGCTCGACACTTTAGTTTTAGGGAATGCCACTATGCGGGAGCGCCAACGGGTCGCCGTGGAGGAGTTCACAAGGCTTGGAACTTGGTTTTCAGTTTGCCAAGGGGAGGGCACACCCAAACTCAGCCGCTAAAGGCCAGCGTTCGAACCGGCGGCATGCTGTATTACTTCTCACTCGGCAGAGGGAAATCTAGCCCGACTGTCAAGGTACCTTCCGGTGCGCCACTACGCAAAAGGGGACCGGGAGGCAGCGGCGAGCCTCAAGGAGTACATTCGCACAAAATCACGAGCTGACTTCAGTGGCAATTATACCAAAGCGATTGATGAGATCCTGTAAGTGCATAACTGTATGCGCCACACTCTATACCGAATACTGATCATGGTGACGCCGCAAGTATCATTCGGTTCGGAAGGAGCGAAAGAGCTTGCAGACATATTTCTTAGTTGCTCTTGAATCTGAGGAGCTCGGTATCACAAGCTACCTTTCACCTGCCGTTCATCTTCCAACTCCCAAGGAGTAGCTTGTTGGGATGCAAAGCCTGATTTTAATTACATGCAGATATTACATGCAGATGAATGCTAGCGCCGATTTTGATGTAGGGCTGCTATACTATAGTTGAGGTGCTGAGTGTGTCAAATTGCTCAAAAGCATAAATACCCAGATGGTCAAGTGGTCAAGTACCAGGTGGCTCATAAGTTAATTCATTCACACAAGTGTCACATCACAAGATCCAATATTCAAGGGATCTCCCAGCAATAATTATGTCCTCCCATCATACGAATGCGACAGGCGGCTGAGATCAATTTCATTGGGCCGCTCGTTGGCGTAGCCATATGTCGTTGACAGAGTCCAAAGTGGTACTTGCAAGTGGGCACGCTGGTCATTCCGAGCGTTGGAGTGGAAGGGGGGACATACCCAAAGTGGGTGACAGCGGGCTGTGCGATTTTAAAGGATCATACAGACGCGGCCTCTACGTACGACATGTCGTGTTTTCCCTGATTTGCCCCTTGAAAGCGACGATCTAATAAGGGACTAGCCCCAGTGCTCGTGCTCAAGTGGATTCTCGCCAGCCCTGTGGAGGCTCCATCTTGAATGAATAATACGTATTTTACAACCGAATGCACCTCCAGCGACTCAATATCCTTGTTGTAAGCCCACGGAGTCTTTGGTGCTCATGGTATTTTACAAAGCCCGGAATACCCTATATATGGGTCGGGCGATGGGTATCGGAGTTTACTCGAATAGGGCGGAGTGATCGTCGCCCCTTTTGAACAACGCTCGACTGAACACCGACCAAGATATCGATCAGCCTCAGGAACGGGAGCAGCGATGGACCGCCAAATCTCCCGCGTCGATCTGGGGATCCTCCTTGGGGTGCAGACAGCTCTTTTCGCAGTCTTTGAATGACAATAAATAAATGCTGTCTCTTATCCAAATGAGGTCTCGTCTGTTGCTCTCCTTCAAGCAACTCATTCGCTCCAACGGTCACTATCGTCAACTAGACTACCTTCTTTTTTGATTAAGTCACTCTTTAATCCCCGAAACTGGGCCATCGATACCCTCATTTGAAAGACGAAGGAGAAAAAAATCTCTATCCAATCCCATCTCAAACAAACACTATTCACAATGTTCCGCACCGCCACTATCCTGACGGCCCTCGCTGCCCTCGCCACAGCCGCCCCAGCCCCCCAAAGCTCCCGTGGACTCACCGCCGGCAGCCTGACATGGTACACCGAGGGCATCGGCCAAGCCTTCACCGCTTGCGGTACCATGAACTTGCTCACTGACGTAAGTGATCCATCGATAATACTGATCTTAGAATCCCTCTTCACATACGGAAAGAACAGCCCTCCGTTCGCTGCATTGCAATTCACTTCAAAAACAGCTTCAATGAGAATCCACTGTGGCTAACACAAAAAAACTGCAGCACATTGCCGCTCTCTCAGGAGAAGACTACGGCGTCTACGCAAACCCCAACGACAGCCCGGTCTGCGGCAAGAAGATCCGCGTCCACGGGCCCAACGGCAACTCGGTCGTGGCCACCGTCGCCGACCGCTGTGCCGGTTGTGCCCCTGGCGACGTCGACGTCACTCCCGTTGTGTTTCTAGAGCTGGGTTACGAGCAGGCCGTTGGTCGGGTCGACGTCTCTTGGACCTTTGAGTAAGCTTGATCGGCTTCTCGAAGTATGCCATCAAAGAATCAGTTTTGCATTTTCACGGTCCTGACGAAGAGAGGGATGCTGCACATATGTGGTCAGGGGAAGCTGTCCCTTTTTATATGACGCACACAAGCGTTTGTAAAATCTGCTGTGCGTCGGAATGGGGCACAGCTTTGGGACGATGCCCCATGCGCCAAAAAGGAATATTGTGTATTTAATGAACTATGACGAAGCCCCAGTCATGTTATTTGATGAAGCTTGTGGGCGGTAAATATTTGACACTTCTCAGCCAAACCACTTAGCAGAGCGCTACAAGTGCCCACTTCGCAATCCTGGACACATACATCTACGTCCACTTCTCTAGTGACAATCTGGGTGTACTATGGGAGAGGTGGGGCTCATACTTAAGAATGGAAATTATCCAGTGCACCACCTCGGAGTGCTTCTCTCTTTCTAGATGAAGAATATGATTTTACTGGACTCCAGGTAGCTGTTGGGCTGAGACCCACCCTGTCCTGGATCAGACATGCTTGAATCTTGTGTTCTCTTTCGTTTGGCATTGTTAGCTTGGTTGGTTTGGCAGTATCTCAAAGCGCCAAGGGAAAATCTGCTCGACCTTTTTAGTGAAATTGATAGCAGTCCAGTGAATTGGAAACAAAAAAAAGATGCTTACGTGATATCTACAAGTAGTCACTTTGACCACGACCTGTAGGGTTGACAAGTGCCCACTGATCTTTGATATGTCAAGCCATTATTTCCAAGCGTCCAACAGTGATTGGTTCGAAAGTGGCCCGTTCCCATTCACTTGATCTCTAGTTTTCGATCCCTTGTATTTGAACTCATCGAAGCAACTTGCTACAAACGTCCATCGCAGCAGTTCCCAAGGTTCTGACCCCGCTATCTACCCGCTTGTTCCCTCGACCAGCTCTATCCCATGAGGCTTCCAGCTTTTTCCCGCACTTCATCACTTTAGACCAGTGCCTGTGTTCCGTCCAACGACCTTACTCCCCACCGTCTCTATCCTGGTGAAGCCACTCTTGGGTCTTTCAAGATGCAACAACTTCCTGCCCTGGACCTCGTCACCGATCAGCAACCCACGATGAATCCCGACTCGACGGCAGCGATGACCCCATTCAAGTTTCTGGGACTGCCCCAAGAGCTTCGCGATCAGATTTACGAGCTCGCCGTTTTCGATCTCAGTCCTCCTGGAATATTCATGTTTCGAAGAAGCACAAACACCGTCGACTACCGAAACATGAATACCAACATCCTGTTGACGAGCAGAAAGATATACTGGGAGGCTCGGAGTGTTATCGTGCATCAGGGTCAGCTGGTCATGGTTTCTGCAACACGACTGCACGGCGAATCATTCAGAGGCCGCGGTGTTCTTGTGGAAATCTTGATAGGCTGGGCAGGGATCACGGTGATCCATCCCAAGTACCGAAATCTCTGTGTCATGAATCATCACAGTATGTGCCCGACCTTTTCTGACACGATGCATTCAAAACCCCTGGCAAACGTCTCGTCACATCTTTGACTGGCTCGAAAACTTGAGACAATCATGGTTCCTTGGACAACGCACTTGCTAATATCACATTCCACAGTCAATGCCGCCCGACCATGCCGCAGACCTGAGCCGAATGGAGGCGGTGGTGAGTGGGATTTTATCATTCATCAACGAGACATCAAGACCTTTTGTCAGACCCTGATGGGAAAATTCGACATCCGAGGTGAAAGCATGTTGGGCCCGAAGTCCACGCATGTCCTCGTTCTCCACTGCCCTCCAGGGTATGCACAACACGAATGCACGAACCTCTATGAGACGCAGACACGAGTGCTTCAACAGTATCAAAGCATACTCCGTGGATTTGAAGACCTTTCGATTTCTGGCACCAGCACTGGTTGGGAGAGTGGTCTGTATTCGGCCACTCTAAAGGACATTCGATCCACCGATGGCAAGGCACTGGCCGGGCTTATCGACCGGTTCATCGACGATCTCCGGGAGTTGGAAAAGGAGGGACTTGACACCCTGTCGCAGACCGGGGATTTTGAAGCTGCGGACGCGTCGTGGGTCAAGGCCATCGGGGTGTGTCACACCGCACGACTGAGCTTCCTCTACTCATCCAGACCGTCACCGACATACTCCGAGCGGACCAGCCTCCAGTCTAACACAGAGCAGTGGGCTCAGCTCATACGATTGAACGGGAATGCATGTGCCGTGCCCATCATCGAGTTCTGGTACAGGCTCATCAGCATGCGTCTCTCCGAGACCCTCCGGTTCATCCAACGAGGCGGCCATTTGGCAACCAGACACAGACGGGCGCCAAGACCTACATCGAGCTGGGTAAGCTTCGCGTTGTTGGCTTATAGAGAATCAAAGATGGTCGCAAGGTTCTTTCAGGTCCATGGCTGGTTGCCCCAGCCCTCGGAGGAGGCCCAGATGTGCTGCACAGTGGCTGCTATCTTCCGGCTTCTGGATGCCTCAGACAAGGCTGTACAGGCCTCCACGGCTATTTATCGAGCCGTTGAAGTTGCGCCGGAGGACGAGTCCGTTCAGCAGGAAGCAGTCTGTATGGAGATGTGGATCAAACGCCTCGTCGACGAGAGGAGAGTTCGCGTGGTAAGGGACTTGGACTCATCGTCACGTTAATTTCTGGGCCCTTGAGAAGAGCACGGTCATCTTCCTTACACAGCTGAGAAGGCTCCCAGGCGCGGCCAATGATACTGACATCCCATTGCAGCAACTGGCGGCATGAGATGCATGGTGTGGCAAGGTTGCGGGTGTCATAGGCTGCATTTGGGACCACGAAATCAATAGACCACACGACATTTCGGACCATTCAGAAAGACTCTGGTTGAGATTCGAGGTCTTCCCTCTCGGCTTTTGGTAGAGTACTTGAAAAGTAGAATATTCTTACAATTTTCCGAGACCATGTGATAGCTGGTGAGCTCCTTGAATGTCTGTCTTGAAGTGATGTGGTGTTTTCAACAGCATTTCATTGGTCTCTAAAGGGGAGTCTAAGCAGACAAGCAAAGCATCCCTTGTCTTGAAATTTTGTAGAATGTTTATGTTCAGGCGAGGTGGCATGACATCTACAGCTACGTGTGGCTCCAAAAGTCGCTCGATCCCTGTTACCTCACCATCCGCTGGGAGCTGTGAAGCTTGAGAGCTCTTGTTTGAAATGCTATCCCTCAAGGCCGACCCGTTCATCCTCTGCGTACCAACGTACGGCGAAAAGGCAATGCAATTTCAGCTCTCAAGTGCTGCACTGCAGTACAGTCTGCATTTGATTCCTCCCATTCAAAACCATAGTAGATCGCTATCATGTACCACTTGTACGGCCGCTACGACAACCCCAAGCATCAGCGGTTGAGAGCACTCCTCTGTGACTCGCTGATACGTACCCACTGGCAGATCCCGTGCACGCATTGTGTTCGTGAGTCGGCCAATGATCTGGTGAGTCACAGCTTGACACGGGCTGGGCCAGGTGACTATTGGAAGGCACATCGGGCGTGACTACCTAGGCAACTTCCTGACGATCAACGGCTCCCGAGGTCCCACACGTACCATAAAAAGCCCAACCAACAACTGGAATGTTCCTCCCAGCGCACGTGAAGCCCTCTTCCAACTTCAACCCTTCAACACCCATTTCACTTCGGTCAAGACCATCGCTCATACCTTGTCGTGGACATCTCACACAACGACTGACTCAAAACAACTTCAAATCTGCCAAAATGTTCTCTTCTCGCGCTCTCGCCGCCATCGTCGCCTTCGCCTGCGCCACTCTTGCGGCTCCCAAGCTGGAGATCAAGAGCGTCGCCGGTGTCAACAACACCTGCTGGTAATTCCTTCCCGGCCAGTCTGTTCTGCGTAATTGGCAATGGCAGTTGCTTGGGCAAAGTGCTAACAACATATCAAGGCTCGGCGACATTGGCGAGCCCTGCTACAGCCACGGCACCGGTTGCTCCCGCACTGGAGCGAAGGCAAGTTTTTATCATCTTTGGGTTCTTGTCTGTCGCCATGGGTTCATTCTAATCCTTTCTGAGTAGCTCATCTGCGCTGAGCCTGACACCGGCATCGACGAGATGATCTTCTACGATGCCTGCTACCCTCCTGACGTCCAGGCACGCAACGTGGCCGGCCGCGGTACTTGCCGCTGCCTCCCTGGTGGAGATTCTGACTGTGGATTGCAGAAACACTGAGGCATCCCAGACAGTGCTGCCCAGAACAGCTGATTCGCCGCGGGAGAAAGGTCTGGAATTGCCGGGAAGGAACTAAGATACCTGCAAAGACGAAAACTCGGGTCTTCTCAGATAGGTGAAGGCTGGGGAATTGATCGACTGGAATCCACCTCTGGACTGTTGCAGTTGCCCATAGTCACTCTGCACGTTATGCAAGGGGCAGCTTCTTGCGAATAAACTCCTGCGATGCTTGGTATCACGATGCCGTATCATGTGAATCAAGTGCACCAATACGCGTGTTTGTGATACGGTATGCCAAGCTCTGTTACGACTTGTCGACCTTCAGCCAATACCAATCCAAAATCATTGTGGTAACTGACTGACAGGCACGGCTACCTAAAGTACTAGTTACTGTAATGATGAATTTTAATTCAGCTCCAGTACTCAGAACAGTCACCTTCGACATCCCCACTTGACATCTGGATGCGTCTCAATCCTGGCTGAAAGCGGCTCTGGCACAACGACAAGTGGAGATTGTAACTCAGTACCTAGGTAACATTTCGGGTGTAATTTTCCAACTTTGCAAATACCCCATCCTCACAAGGCAATCAGCTCTCAGTCAGTTGGCCAGTCAGACAAATGCGTTACAACGGTATGCATTGTTCTGCTTCCTACAGAGCGTCTCCAACCAGCTAATTGGTGTGAACTGCCTAACCCCGAGCTTCTCTCCTCTCAGTCCAGTTCCGATCAAAAACGGCCAGACTTCTCTGTGCTGTAGGAACGACATCCAAAGCTTTCACACTGACCCTGTCCGGCCTCTCCAGCACCCACGCCACCGTCTCAGCAACGTCATCGGCGACCAGCGGTTCATACCCATCAATGAAACCATCATACATGTCTTTATCATAACCAACCCTCTGCTCGTGGAAATTGGTAGCCACCACACCTGGTCGCACCGCAAGCACCTTAATGTCCGTGTCCTTCAGCTCGTTTCTCAGGATGTTCGTAAACGCCTCCTGGGCGGCCTTGCTCGTGTGGTAGACAGCCTCGCCGGGGAATGGCGGGCACTCTAGTCCGGTCACTGACGTAATGTTGATGATCTGGCCACGCTTGGCAGCGAGCATGCCGCCCTCGTTCAGGACCGCGTGAGATGTGTAAAGAATCCCGTTGATGTTGGTGTTGACCATAGTGGTGATATCCGCAATGCTCTGCTCGGGGAAGAGCTTGGGCGCTGCGAGGGCGAGGCCGGCATTGTTGACGAGGATGTCGATGGGGGCACCAAGTTGTTTGACGATCGTGCTGATGGCCTCGGTGATCTGCGAGTGCACTCCCACGTCGACGGCGAAGTGGTGGACCGGACCGGCGCCAGGGACGTCCCTGAGCTCGCTGCTTAAATTTGCGAGCTTGTCGGAGGACCGGGACCAGAGGATCAGGGTTGCTGATTTTCTGGCGAGTTGGTGGGCGATGGCAGCGCCGATGCCCATCGAGGCGCCGGTTATTAAGACCACCTTTCCAGAGAGAGACATGTTAAGAGTGGTGGTTATGAGGTGTGGGAGAAGCGCCAAGAAACGCAGAAAATTCAAGACGTGATGGATGCGAGCTGTGACTGCTGTCCGGACCGCATATATCAAAGTGAGTCTATCTTCAGTGTGTGGGTCCGTGACGTGCTCCAACGGAACCCCACCATGTTCAAGAATTACTGTGGTATTACCGCCTCTGTAAAGCCCGTTAAATCCGACCTAGAAAAACATTAGGCTGCTTGCCCACTACTCCTGATCGTCCTGTCCAAGCATTTTAAGTCGACTGTATGAACAAGCCAGCGTGTATCGTCACCTGTTGAGGCTCCTTCTTTACAACCTTCCGCGGCGCATTCCGCATTGACTGAGTCACGCGCATTGCTCGTGCCATGCCTTCGAGTGCTCAAGGTGCAGAAACATGAGCATTGAAGAAATCCACCAAGTCAAAAAGACTCCTCTTGTAATGCCTCGTCAAAAGCCCGTCCGTACGATTCACAGCCTGCAGGCCGTACTGGTTCTCATAGCTCCCAAACTCGTTGTTGTCCGCGAAGCTCCACGCCAGGGCCCCAATAACATTCACTCCATCCTCGTGGACGGCCCTGAGCGCCTCGGCCAGGAAGTCCTGATAATACAAGGAGCGCTCAAGGTCCTGCCGCTGGTCCACCAGGTCCCGCGCGTACTCGCCGTACACAGGGAAGCCGAACTCGGTGACCATGATGCCACCCTGCGGGCGGAACGTGTTCCACAGATACCCCAGCTGCTGACGCACGTACTGCGGCGCGATGTACGAGTACGCGTTAGACCGCGCGCCCATGGCCCAGCCGTTCAGCTGGGTGTTGGACAGTGTTGCGCAGGTCGGGAAGAGCGGGTGTGACGTGTTGGCCGCGCAGGCTGCGATCCCTCCCGGGGCGGGGCTGGCGAATTGGGAGATGTAGGCGTCGACGGTGTAGAAGTCGCAAGTGCCGTTTATGTAGGCGATTTCATCATCGCTGAGCAGCGCCGGGACGTCAACGCCGGGTGTGTTACGGACGACCTCTGGGTACGGCTGGCCTAGATACAGCGGGTTAGACATGATGCCGAGCTGGAAGTCTTGGTAGCGATTGGCCGCCTCTACATCATTGGGGTTGGAGGGGTCCAAGGGAAGCGCCAGGGTGCTGGCTATCTTGGTAGAGATTCGGCCTGTGCCCTTTAGCGTCTCTTTATACCAATGGTATACATCGGCGTGTGCAAGGAGGATGTTGGGTAAAGCTGAGTATCCGAAGAAGTAGCCCACCAGGTTGGGTTCGTTGAATGTGATCCAGATCGGAACGCGGTCGGCGAAGCGGGTCATGACTTGTTTGGCGTAGTACAGGAAATGCTCCCGAAGCGACGCATCCCCTGGAGACACCAACGCTGGATTATCAACGTGCATAAGTGTTACTATGGGCGTCACGCCGTACTCAAGACAAGTGCTGATAATATCCTCGTAGTGTTCGAGAGCCTGAGTGTTGATAGGAGAGCCTGCAACGCCAAACGGCACGACACGGCTCCATGAAATCGAGAACGAGTAGTATGGAACCCCGAGAGCTGCCAGACGTGCTATATCCTGCTTGTAGAGGAAGTAATTCATGTCTGCAGTGTTGGAGTCGTTCCCAGTAGTAGGATGGTCAATTGTTCCAATGATGTCTAGCTGGCCCGGTCCACGGCCCTCGAGTTGAAGACCACCTTCGATCTGCCAGGCACTCCCCGCGACACCCCATATGAAGTCGGACGGAAATTCAGACGCGTTCTGGTCAATTTGTGGCGCATTATACAAAGCTGGTGGAAAGACAAGCTCGCTGCTGGCAACTGGAGTCGGAGCAACTGTCGTTGTGAAAGGTGGCTCAGACGAATACGTGTAATTATCCCATAGAGACATATAAGCACTCTGACCATAACTTCCATCGTTGGTGTAAGCGACGTTTCGATCAAATGAGTACGTCGTATACGTAATGTTGGCTGGCAACAACGTAGAAGCGTCACTGAACGAGGGTGCGTAAGGGGTCGCATAGGTGACAGGCGACGGCAGAGGTGTTGGGTATCGATCTGAGGTCATCTGCGTGTAGGCGAAGGAGCTATAGCTGAAGGTCGCTGCAGTAGGAGCTGGCGCCAGCTGAATGGCATGTGACTGGGTGACAAGCCCAGCAAAGGCCAGCCGCAAGACGTAGGCATGCATCATGATGTTGTATCTCTGTAGAACACAAGGACGACCATAATGGCCAAGTGATCAAGACATTGCACGCGGCAGCGTGTGGGGAATAAAGCTAAGAGATCCAGACAAGATATAAATACGACATTTCTGCCATGTTACAATCGACCTCACTTTGGAGACGTGTCGACCGTGATGCTAGTGCGGAGTAAGCCAATCTATTGTTTTGGGTCGGACTATTGACTGAATCGGCCCTTTCCCGCATCTACGGGAAATGAATGCGGCAAATATTCTCATCAAAGGCTTTTCCCGACTTGTCCCTGGTCGAATTGTGTTCAAGGGAAACGACTGCAATATAGAGGTCAACCGGAAGTATTATTGCACTCTGCTCGGTTCGGTTCGGTTCGGCTCCGCATATGCTCCTCGTCGAGACCCCTTGTACGATCCCTTGTCGCATATCCAGCTAAGTCTCCAACCTAGTTGATTTTTAAACACAGTGTGCCCCACGTCTGTAATGCTCGTGATGCAGTCCGAGTTTCCGTTTTCATAGTCAGCCGCCCCCGGAGGAGTAGCTAGCTAGCTACTAATGCAACCTATCTTGCGATAGATGCGACAGAGCTCCTTCTCTCTTCTTCAGCGCTCGTTCTGACCTGATTCGCTCCTGTGTTTCAAGGTCCCATGTTTTTGCTTGGTGTTTCCGGCTTCGTTGAAATCGCTTTAGCCTTTTCTTCTCGGCTTTGGTTGGAGGCAGCTCCTTCTTTGGTATCTCAGAGTGTCCAATTTCCTCTAACTTCTTCAACCTCTGTTGGAATTTTGGCACCGATTCCACTGTTGCACTCCTTGAAACCAGTAAAAGTAGGCAACGTAGAGTAAAGTGTGCATCGTTACCGGCTGAATGAAGATTGTTATATGTACATTGAAGTTCTTCAAGAACAGTACGAAGCGACCAACGAAGCTTGGAGGAAAAGACCTGAGAAGTAACTGCCATAGTATCAATAATACCAATTACTGATTTAGGCAAGTCGAAATGTAGATATTGCAAGACTCGCAGGTCATTTGCAATATCATGGTCAATAAGGATCGTAGGTCTTGTCTCTGGAATATAGGACTTGATCTTAGGTACTATATCCGAGTAGGAAATCTGGGTTGTCTCTCCAAATAAGAACTTTGTTGCGGCTGAGTTGAAATATCGTGATTGTGATGGTCCGGTGGCAAAATTGAATGTTGAGATGATGTCTTTCGGGTCAAGTGTAGGAAAGTCCTGGGTATCAAGAGTAGCAACTCCGAGTTGAATTGGAATGCTTGGGCCCGAGTCCACGAATTGGCTGATGTTCTCGAAATCGATAGATGCAAACACCACTGGCACGCTCGGGTCGCGCGTAGAACCAGGTGCAGAGTCTGGGGACGGAAGTTCGAGATACTCTCTGGCCAGGCGTAGCCCATCCGGGGCGACGGTGTACGGAGAACGCATATGAACCGTAGCTTGAGAAGCTGTGGAAATGCGCCAAAAGTAGAAAGTGGTATCGAATGAGGGCGAGCTTTGTGGTGAGAAGCTCGAGTCACGAGTAGCCTGTGTCAAGAAAGGAAGAGTGAAGTCGTAGAGCCTTCGATGGCAGGGTGTGGGCGACAGGCCTTATCGACACTGTAAGAGGGCCTGCTGACAGGTTGTTCACCCTGACAATCGGTGAGCCACCACCAGAGGCTTGCCAGTATTCTGGACGTCATGAAAAGTTTTGAATCCCTGTCCTCAGTCAAGCTGCTTGTCCTGGTCTGCCTCGAATAATAACGTTAGGACAGACGGCTCCAGTAGGATATGGGGATGTGCAGGTGAAGCAGTTGAATTGCGCTGTCGGGAAGTCTGCTTTCCCGTTGCCGTTGGTGCGCAACTCTTCTCCCTGGTGCTCCCTCGCTGCTTCCTGTTGCTGATGGGGCTCTTGTTCTCGTGCTTCTGATTATTCAATCCGCCGCCAGAGCGCAGCTTTCATGCCTGCTGCAGAGGCCAGAGCAGCAGCAGCATTTCAGATCTGGACAGCTTCGACAAAGACCGCAGAGGGAACATGACTAAGATATTACGATAGACGATAGGCTAGACTCAGGGGGTTCCACATCTCACGGCTGCCATGGCCTCGTCGACGACGCGCATGGGACGCACCATTTGTGATACACCCCAGAGCCTGGCCCAGAATGCTGGGTCCATATGATCTTCGTTCCTTCGGAGTTACCATCTCCACGAGGGTGTGAAGATGACCCATGTTGACCAGGTCACTAAAGAATCCAGGTATTAGTATGTCCAGGTTGCGCGGCACCGTAGCAGACTTAGGTCCTGTGGCAGCGTCCCTAGATTTCGCGATGACGGTGTGATGAGCCTGAGATAACATCAGCGTTGAATAAATATTAGCACTCAAGTGCTAACAAACAGTTGTGAGCAGGTGTACATGGCGGTATCGGGTGTGAACGGGGGCCCAACTTGCGAGCGGGCCGTTTTTATATTTTCTTGTGTGTTGCACTCTGGCCCTTGCTGTGGTTCAGTGACGTTGGAGAGCAAGTACGAGGATGCTGCATGCTCCTATTAATAAGTGAGAGATGCCACACATATAGCTAATAGTTCAGTTGAAGATCTGTGGAGCTTGAAGAGGTGATAAGAGAGACTTGACCTCAATCCGTGTTTGGTGACTGGCAAATAAACACGACATGGTGGTTGACTTCTATCATCCATCTCCCATCTCCCATCGTCCCTCTTCGCTTTTTAAACCAAGTTAATTCTTACCCCGCACCCCCCTCATTCCCATATAGGTGAGCGCCATTACTTGCCGGCCAGAGAAGCACAAGTGATGGTAGGTTTCCTCAAAGGACTTAATGACCTTGAGGGTCATCTTTGCTCTCGATACCGTCACAACCCACCATCACCTCCTCCCTTTCTTACCACAACACACAACACATTTGCACAAATCCAAAGAATCGTGCCAACATCATGGGATTCTTACAGATTGGATTCGAGGTCAATCGCCTTGCCCAAAACCCAGACAAGCCAAACGAGGAGCTCATCCCTCCTCCCCTTTTCCGCCCTGCAAACCTCTTGTTTGGCCCAAAGAACACGGTCAACAACAACAACAAGGAGATCATGACGGACAACAACGGCGAGTAAATCTGGGTTTGTTCCTGTCGCCCCAACTCTCCTGGAGCTCATTGCTGACAAAGATGGTGCAGAGGCAGGTGCTGCCGCCAGCGTACGTGCCGGCCCCTGGTCAGTCCAAGTTGGAACGGCCTTCTTCTCAGACCACGTCGCAATGCACCAACTGCTCTCGGGTGTCTACGTTGGTGCTACCATTGGAGTCGCCGGACGTGTCCTGCGCAGCCCTGTGGCCACCATACCCGCCCTGGTCGTCTTCTCGGCCATAATGGCTTCTGCATTTGCCACCACGATACTGGCCAAGCCCAAAGATGATCGTCGTGCGTCTCCTGCTCCTGCTACCGGTGCCAATCCCCTGTAGGTTGGAGCACTGGCGAGGGTATGTATCTTCTCGCCCCTCTTGTCTCTGTCTGCCCTGTCTCAGAGTACATTGTCTAATATTAAACATAAACTAGATATGAATGCTCCCCGACCAATTGCAAGCATATCATCTATCCACCTAATGCTGGACGAGATAGTACACTTCACGATGTGCCTTTCTCTCTCCCTCGATCTGTCTCTCTCTGTCTACTTCCCTCTCTCTTCCTCCCTCTCTTCCGTCTTTGTCATATTCGAGCGAGGCGTTTGGTTGGTTCATTGGGTGGATGTTGACAACAGCATAGCATTGCATTGGGAGGAGTACGGATTCATAACAGACTGTCTACACAGATGGGCGTCATCATTCAATGCTATGATTCATCCAGTCTGCTAGCACTCCTCCCTTGTCATAAGCATACGTGATCTAGCTGCTATTTGCCTCTGCCTTCTTGTAACTATGTGTGCTGCTCGTGCCTTTGGATAACTCTGGGGAAGACAGCCTCTGTTTCTGCTTGTGATGATGATTGTGTGCGGTCTACATGCTGATGGAATCTTCTCTCACACCGCGAGTTTCTATAAATCAATGGCAGACTCAATTTTGGCAGAGGTCATCCCGTCGTCTAGATCGTTCACCCGCCATGTTCTGAGGAGAATACTGGGATTAGATCGCCCAGAAGAAGATGGACTAGATGCTTGGTCCAGCATATAATGTTCAAAAACCCTCATTTCCAATTGGAGATTAAACCTCCACAGCAACAAATAAAACATTACTTTAAGAGTATATGGTGCTATGTGTATGAGAAGAATCTCCCCACCCAGTTTGCTAAGAAATTCACTCCCTACAACCACCCCTCTATGACCAAAACGCTCCTCGCTGCACCACGGGATGCTCTCGCGCAGATCCGGCGACGTCAAACCTTTGTCCTCCCTCGTTGGTCTTCTCTAGTCGGATTTGCCTCGTAAACCTAGACGGCCACGAGAGCAACCTCGTCGGCCAGCAAGAGAGATATTTCTGGCTCATTGAGAACATCCCCTCGTACAGCTAGAAATCACAACACTCATCACTCGCACGAGTAATTCCATTTCTCTCTGATGGTATTGAAGCCGCCATTGCAGTCAGGAATATATCCGATGCGGGTTTCATCAAGCTCCTCAGACATATTGCCCTCTTTGACCTCAGGGTGTTAACAAAGCTATTGACCCCAGCCACCCTAGGCGCTGCGAGGCTCTGACGAGCTGGTACCCGAGCCTTTTGGCAGCACGTCATCAGCGTGGTCGGCACTGGACGGCACAAGTGGGCTGATGATAGCTGGAAGACCGACATAATGACGTGGGATGTGGTTGATGAGAGCCGACTGGCAGCGGTCGATGACACTACGCAGAGCTTCGCCACGGGCACGTAACTTACCATCTCGTCGTCACCTACCTCGTCCCTCATACTATATACAATCGTCTGCGCCTACCTTAGTCTTACAGTACTTTGCTGCAGCCAATCTCAGCTGAACGCTGTCACACCCCCCCCCCCCCCCACCTTGGTCACGTAGGCATTGGGCCCTTCCAGGGCCTCAAACGACCCTGTGGCTTGTGTCAGCCAGACATGATCACGGGCCTCGGATTTGGCCCGACGACATTGTGCGCCGCGTACCTCCAGCTCCGACGCATCTGGCCCTGAAGCGACAATTGCGGCTTGAGAGGATGCAAGTTGCTGCAGGTGAGGAATCGGCGGCTTCCATTGTCCCGTCTGGGCCTGCTGCGACCAGCCATAGAGGCACCGCGGGCACCCGAGCAAAGCTCGTACAAAGAGATTTCTGTTTCTCTGTTGTATGGAGAACAGACTTCCCATCTCCAAATTTGGCAATGGCTGCTGACATTACTATTGCCAACGGAGTTTTGTTGCACAATGCACAGTCCTGTGCATGACGATAAAGGCAACAGCTTAGCCCTGGACTCGATTCCCAACTCCGATTGCACAACAGATGCCCTTACATTTGACTGCCGAACTTCTTGGTTAGAATTAACGAGATTTGAGAAAGCAATGGATAGGCATGATGGAGCCTTTATGAACAAGAGTGTATGCACCGAAAGTTAATTACTCTGCGATTCGCACATGATCTCGATGTTGGCCAAGTATCCGCGGTACGTCCTGCGGCCCGAGACCATCGAGAGGCTTTTTGTCCTGCGGCGCGTCACGGGGCGCGCCGAGTTCCAGGAGGCTGCGTGAGAGATGTTCGGGGCTGTCGCCAACGGCCCTGGGTATATAATATGTACACGTTGAAGACCCGAAAGATTATTCAAGGAAAACCAAAGCCGCCTAAAGTTGTCCCGCCCCTTGCCCAGGTGCGGAAGCTGGCGGTGTTCGCCCCAGCAGACCCGTCGCCGTGGTCATACTGTGGGTAGGGCCAATTCTCCCTAGCTTTCCTCCCCCCGCGCTCTATGTAGGGCCATCCTTCCCTGGGGTTTTCGTCCGCGGCTGGAGAAGCTGTTGATGTGGCGGGCGTGGCGACTCTAATATGCTCGCGGTCGAGGAGGTATGAATCGATTTCGTTCTAGATATATGCATATCAGCTTTATGTCTGACAAATATGTGCATAGAGGGGCTGATAGTGCAAGTCTTACCCAGTCAATGTCACCATTCACCGCCATATCTATCGCATCATCCGAGTCTCTGTTCCGCTCGGTATGGAAGGCGTCCACTCCAAAGTCCCAGGCAACGGAGAAGTCTCTTCTGACCGCTGATGTGGTGCGAGGGGCCTTGTTGTTTACAGCTGACCAGGAAGATGCTGGTGTGTCAGGCTGCTCAGACGGAGTACTTGAAGAGTTTGGGGCAACCGCCGGCGCCGCAGCAGCACGGTGATTATCATTGGTTTTCGAGGTTGACGCTTGATCGGATGGTGAGACTTTGGCGATAATAGTATCGAGCACCCTTGTTGCGTGAGCTGATTCCTTGGAAACGTTCGCCGTCCGACTCCATATTGCGCGTGCCCGCTTGAGAGCAGAGACCGCACGATCGTGAAATGGTTGCTTGCTGGGGGTCGCAGTTCGGTCAGCGATTTTGTCACCCAAAATCGGGCAGTTCCACCTACCTGTTTCCAGAGCTTGCTACCAGGTCCAGGCAAAGACACATGGCTGCCAGCAGAAACATATGGAACCCAGCATTCGTCACCAGGAACCTCTTTTCGTACAATCTCCCGCCATCACCACTCTGCTCATCAAATTCGGCGTGCAAGTCCAACAGTCTTAGAGACGCATCACGGCATGCCTCTCTTGACCGGTCGTAGACAGCATTCTCCCTTCCAAGCGTCAGATAACGTCTATGAAGCACACAAATTCCCTTGAGGTGTATTATCTCAAATATCATGCGTCGAACGATTATGTCAGGCACGTCAGCGAAACTGCTTTCTCGTATCGGCCTATACCGAAGATTGGGTGGCACATCTTCGCGCAAGCTACGTAGATCAGCATCGAGGCTGAGGACATCGCCATAAGGAGGCTGAGCGACAGCTATCGCCTGTCTAACAATCCCGCGCAGGACCTGCACCTGCCTGGCGCAGTATATATAAAAGAGCACTGGGGTAAAGTCTGAGTATGGCCTTGACGGTGGTAATGATTGGCTGTGCTCGCTGAATTCTTCGTCGTGCAGGTTCGAAGGAAGCTTTGTGTCAACCTCGGTGCCGTTGATGATGGGTGGGACTCCGAGCAAAAAGCCAAAGGATATGTCCAGGTGTTCGAGCGTATACCAGGTCCTCCGGCGCATCTCAGCGTCAAAGGCAGAGATCTTCATGTTGCTGTTTCGGTTCAAATAAGATGCATCTCGGTGGTATCCCATCTTTTGGGCCAGCCGAATTGCAGTGCCACAGGTGTGCCAGCAAATCGGGTCGGTGTCCCGCTTCTGCAGGACGAGATGCATGACGAATAGCAGCGCAGCCTCAACAGAATGCGGCTTGCCCAGAAGATGGTCACCAGCAACAAGACAATTGTATGCCATGGTGCTGTATAATTCAATCCTCTCTTTAGCTCCTTGATCTTGAATACCTGCTGCGCCGAGGCCTTCAGAGCCGGCCGCTTTGGAGGCTTGTTGGAAGACCGCAGTCGACAAAACAGAGAACAATGTGCTTATCCACAGCAGGCTGGTACTGTTGGGTTCTTTCCAGAAGGCTTCGTATGCTAGCTGAAACTGGCCTGAGTGTATCGCCATTGGGATGATGTCTACCACTGGTCAACAACCTGTTATGGAGCCCAAAGCCGGGACTTCTACAGTGGCTCTCGGAGTGGAGGCCTTGTGAGCGAAAGGAAAGAGAAGTCGTACGTACAGACCTGTTGGAAGTAGAATGTAAGGATCTTGTCGCATTCTGACCTTGATGGCAAACTGTCAATGATTTGCTGTGCAGTAACTGGTGCTGCAGTTCCATGAGGCTGAGCAGAAATCGGCTCATGTCGTTCTTGGGCGTCCTGGGCTTCATGTTGACTTCCAGGTTGCGATAGATGGGAACTTGCAGACAGGTAGTCCGGAGCTTCCTCGTCGATGAGTTCCTGCAGATTGTGAATACACTCGAGAACAGCGGCATAACTCGTGCCCCTGGCGTATCGCGAGTTGTTGCCCTCCGATCGCCCCGGCGACACAGCCTCATCCCGGCTGGAGGTCGACCCGGCTGGACGCGGCTCCTCTGTCGAGGGCACCGCGCCGTTGGCATCCTTCGCTGCCGGGGCGCTCGCCTCAGGCTGGGTGATCATCCCGTTAACGAGATCCTCCAGCTGCTGCAACCTGATCTGCATTTGCTTCCGGGGCACAGACGGAGGCTGGCTCCCCACGCTAGCGGCGCCGGAGACTCCAAAGAACCTGCACGAGACGGCGTCGCTCCTCTTCACGCAGGAAGTGCATGGCTGCTGGCGGTCGCATTTCAATTTCCGAGTGCGACATGGCACGCACGACACGACCTGCCGGTTGCGCTTGATCACCTTGCGGTGCGGGTCACCCAGTGGTGTCAGGCGGAACACAGACGTGTAGTTGGATGTGTCGCCGTTGTTTGGCATGGCTTGACATTTGTTGATTCAGCCGCGACGACGATATATGCCAGCATGGACCAGGAATGGACAGGACAGAACAGGGCCTGGATCGCGTTAAGTAAACCTTCCCAGAAGAGTAGCAAACGCACAAAATCCGAGCCCGGAGATGGTGGAGATGAGATGGAAGCATTCGGGAGGAAACCAGGGGGGTTCACAAATCGGCGTTCGGGGAATTGCAACTTGGCTTCGGATTTTACGGCCGGCCCGGCCGCTCTCTGAGCTGGACCCAAGCAAAACCGGCAGATCATTGGGAATCTCGGCTTGTGCCGTTCTTGTGACACAAGCCGTTGTTTGCGGTATGATTACTGATATGGCTGGCTGATCAGGGAGTGGATGTTGGTTTTCATGTCATACTGTATGGAGCCCGTTGTGTGCTGAAGCTGTCCCCCGGTAAGTCCGGCAATTGGCTTCGAGATGCAACATCGTACACGTATCTGTCCTATGTTTCACAGGCTTATCAAATCTTAGTCGAGATACTCATATCCCGGTATCGACGTCTTGTATGGCACATGATCCGCAAACCTGCATATGTCGCGCGCGCTGCCGGGGCGATTTGCTTCGATGGGGTCGATACGCTCACACTGCGCCCGAGCTCAAGACCAGTGTCTGCTCGGTGGCCCAGTCCATTGTATAACGTTTCCATTAATAACCCGATAGCTGAACGCCCTCTTATGAGACATGCTTTTCCTAACCACATTTTACATGCGAACCCATGTCTAACGTTTCGCTTCGTCACAACTCTGGCCGAGGTTGGCTTAAGTGAGCTTCTGCTTGATGAAGAACGACCGCAGATGCGACAGCTGCCATGCACATGTTCCTCCGAGGATCACCAGCTGGATCATCATCCATCGAACGACACGGGAGTTTGTGGCTTCGGATTGGTCTCGGAATTCAGCCTCTCGTTCCTGTCAAGCTTGTCAGTCTTCTGGGTCCGGTCTCTGGTAGCCTGAGTCAAGCGATGAAAATCGTACCCTTTGGAAGACCTGTTCCCTTCGAATGTCCTGCAGTCTTGAGTTGAGGTCCTTGATCCTTGACTGGATGTCCTGCAGCTTGTCTTTGTCCGAGCTCTCGATCGCGCTCGACTCTCCAATGGTCATGTCGAGGGTCAGTTTGATGCCGCCGTTGGGGTTCGAGGTGCTGAGCCAGCCGGTCTTGCCACTGTCAGAGGACGGAGTGAAGCAGATCTTGTGGTCGCCGGCCTCGTGCGCAGTGAAGGTGAAGCGGCCGCCGGCACCGCCCTTTTGCGAGACTATCCGGTGGTTGTTGTCGAATAGTTCCTGGTGAATAACGTGTCAGCACAGCGTATGCGACTCCATGGGCGCCAATTGACATACATCAACCGTGATAAAGATGCTGATGCCCTCATGCTTCCACCACGCGTTCCTCTGGTCATCGAACTCCTCAGCTGTGTAGTGTCCGACCACTAAGGTGTCTTTGGGAAGCTCCTCGTAGAAGCACTTCTGAGTAGTGCCATCGAGATAGAAGTAGAGCGCCTGGGTGACCTGAACCAGAGAGCTCAGGCCCAGGAGAGGGAGGAAGCCTCTCATGGTGATGGTTGCGCCGTTTGGTAAGCTTTGGTTTCCTCGCAGGCCACTCGCCGGTGCTCGACGATTAATGGGTCGTTGATCGGTGCTCAGGAGATCGAGGTCGGGATCACGGTCGTCGCCGTGGGCTGTATGTTGGTGTCAAGCTTGACACGAGCGCAAGTTCCAAACATTCACTAGCTTGAGAGCTGGGAGCCAAAGGAGCCACGTTCCTGCAAATCCCAGCCAGGGTTCGCCCTCCGCCCAGCTTTCACAAGCTCTCTCTCGGCCGGCAACGGGCCAGCTGCTTCTGCACGTGCCGCTCCCTGATCCGTGCCCCGTCCAGGCTCTTCGCAGTTCAAGTAAAGAGAGATCTTTTGCGCTGGAGGGGCGCGACTCGATACCGCGATTCGATTAACGTGGATTTCGTCGAACTGTTCTGCATTCGTCATCAGAGCCACCATCAAAACCCATCGAATTTCAATCAAACTCCATCAAACCGGCGCGTTTTGCCATCATTCATATTGTTCTCCATCCCTCATGTTCGACTAAATGACTCCATTTCTTCCTTACTCAGCTTGATACCCAAGGCCTGGTCATTTACGTCTTCCGTCATGGCATCCAACGACGTTCGCGATGTCCTTAATCTTCCCTCCGACGACCTCACCCCGCGACCATCCAAGAAACAAAAAATCACAGCACCGCGACACAACCTCAAAGGCTTGGCAAGGGAGGTCCAGAACTTAGGCGGCGACAACCCCATTGCAATCGTCCCAGAAGTTTCTCTCTACAAGAAACGTCGATTCGCTAATCGCAAACCGGCCGCGAAATGGGAGCATAAACAGTTTAGGAACTCTGCGCGCCGTGACCAGACCCTCGTACTGCGGCATTGGAAACGCAAGTCGGAACCGGGTCAGCCTAGTGATCATACCGATGGCGAACCTTCGGAGGCAGTGAACAACGAGAGTGGGGAGGAGGGTAACAAAACCGAGGAGGCAATCGAAGACTCAGCATTCGCGAAGTTCAACGTCAAGGTACAGATACCTGAATACAACGACGAGCAATACAATGCGAAGCTGCAAAACAACGACTGGACACAAGAGGAAACCACGTATTTGATGCAATTGGTGAGGGATTACGACTTGCGCTGGCCGCTCATATGGGATCGGTACGACTTTATCCCAAAAGTGTCCGAGGACGCAGACATGAGCGGATCAAATTCAGCCGTGGTACCAGCGGTCAAGCCTAGGGACATGGAGGATCTCAAAACCCGTTACTACGAGGTCGCCGCCAAGATGATGGAGTTGCAGAAGGCAATTCAGTACATGACACAACCTGAATGGGATTTGCATCAAACCATGGTGAACTTCAAGCCGGAACAGGAGAGAGACCGAAAGAAGTTTGCGTTGAACTCCATGTCACGTTCCAAGGAAGAAGCCAAGGAGGAAGAGTCGCTGCTGATCGAGGTCAAACGCATCATGGCGCGCCAGGAGAGGTTCAACGAGGAGCGCAAGGAGCTCTACCAGCGGCTGGAATACCCGCACTCGGACCAAGATATCAATGCTTTCAAGGGCAGCGCAGGTCTCACGAATCTGTTGAGTACACTGCAAAACATGAGCCAGGCCAAGAAGCGCAAGCCTATAGCCGGCCCGGAAGGCACAAGCCCCGCTGTACCTACTCCTGGACCCAACGGTCAACCTGCCAGTGCGACATCTGAGGCACCTCCGAGCCGACGTGAAAGCACTGCGGCGCCTTCAGCTGGAGTTCGCGACTCCATCGGCGCCGAGAAGCCAACGCCAGCAGGCAACAAGAAGGGACAACCGGCCACAGAGCGACGCAAGCTCAACGAGCAGGAAGAACAGATCTACGGTGTCTCCACGCATGAACGTCTAGGATCAGGCCCGACCTTCCGGTACGAGCGGGTGAACAAGATGTTCTCACACAAGAGCGGCCAACAGCAGACACGTATACAGAATGTTCTTACCGAGCTCGACATACCAATAAGGCTCAACATGCCGACTGCATCCGTAGTAGCTGAGTATGAGAAGCTAGTACTTGCAGTGACCGGCCTGGTGGACCTGAGGAAGCTGAAAGACAAGCTGGACGGCGAGATCAAAATCGAAGAAGCTAAAAAGGCCGAACGGGCCAAGGCCCGGGTTGTACTTGGCCTCGATGGCACCAACGAAGATTCCAACCAAGACAAGAAGGCCGACGAAGGTCCCGCTGAGACCAAGGCGGAAGCCGCATCCGAGGAGAAGGACCCGAAGACCAACGGAGACGCGCCAAGCACCGCGGCTGATGCCGCCGCTGACACACAACCGACGGCTGACGCGCCCGTTGCCAATGGCGAGGGTGCCGCCGCAGGTGGTGATGAGGCTAGTACTCCTGTCGTTAAGGAAGAGGAAGGCGGCAGACCAGGCAGCAGCGGCGGCGGCGCTTCTGGGAACAAGCGAAGCGCGAGTGTCCTCAGCACAACGTCCGACAAGAGCGCCAAGAGACAGAGAAAGTGATGAGAGGACGGTCAACCGAGTTGTTAGCGCTCTGTCAAGCAGTCGTCACTCCCATTGCCGGTAGCCATGTTACATGATGTATTAATGAGATAATTATACCACGTTGCACTTTCAAAGGCTCACACACAACCACTCGCTTTGACGCGATACACAACGTAGAAGATGGAACCACAAACAGCGTTGTCACTGTTAGACATCGCCTTCATCTCCTGCGAGGGATTGGACCACTGTGGATGTGCTGGTCTGAGTATCGCCGCAGTGGCAGCCGACAAGAACGAGTGATAACCAGGGGCAAGCATGTAGTACACGACAGCGCACTGTTGGGTTTTGAAGAACGGGTATCCCTCGGCGATACTATGCTATACCTCTGTACAATACATCAAATGAGATCATCCGAAGGCATGGCCCACAGCCACTGGAGTGTGACGATCTATTCTTAGCCCATGATGAGAACCATAGATCTCTGACGATCACCATGATCATGTCTGTCCTTGTTTGTTGCCTGGGGTCGTGGGCAAGGCCAATGACATTGTGCCGTACCTCGCCTTGTTTTGACCAGAGGTGTTTCGTACCGGTACAACAAGTAGACATAGCTGTACCACTTGCGGCTCTGCAAGACATCGACAGGGTTAAAATGACAGCCATGAGAGTTCCGGGCGCTTGTGAGATCGGAGATGTGCCGTCTGGATCCAGGTCGGTTGGACAACAATTACGGCGGGATAGGCGACTAGTGAGCGTCTTGCCCGCAAAACTTTCTGCGGCTGCCAATAGCCTTGAATTCCCGTGTGTCCACAGGCGGGTATCTGCCTGGGATGGTGGGGGTTTTGAGGTGTAGACCGCCGCTCTCGACGAGGGCTTGATAGGTTGTCGTCGTGATAGACAAGTTACCTCGTGCAGCCGCATCGCCTTATTTTAGCAACGCACCTGCGCCTAGGACTCTAGACGGCGCGTGCGAGATGCAGGTTACCCGCCCCCTAAAATAGATCGTTCCCCCTTTCCCAAGGGCCACGATATCTTGTCTTTATGCCGGTAGTCGCGGGTCGCCGGTGATGTTGGTTGTTTTCTCAGCCTCAGCGGACGACTCCTTGCGATGTCGAGGCCACATCCTGGGCGGTGATCTGTCAGGTACACCAATGGGGCCGATGTGACAAGCACCAGATTGCCCTACATTGCAGCGAGCCGACGGGATGGTAAATCTAGAGCACACATTAACCGCCGGTGGGGTGTGTATGGGCGGGTTCGGCGGCCGACACCATCCACACCTCTGAGGCGGTCCCGGCGACGACGACAGGTGGCAAGACCCAACAAGGCTTCCTGCTCCTTCGACTCGGGTCAGCGGGTGATTATCACGGAAGAGGCACGGGTGCGCGCTTCGGCGTGACGCCGTCGCCACCCACACACCGCGATGCCATCGCATCCTATCTGCAGTGTCCTGCGCCGTGAAGGCTCCCAACGCGCCGGAGCCTGACATCAGCGGCGCCTCGTCTTGCCTTACAGTAACCACCCCTTCAAGAAGGAAGGTGGGTGTTCAAGCACCCTGCATGCGCACCTGCATTCCGAGATCTGGATTCGAACCTGGACGACTGGCAGGGCAAGCGACGAGGGCCTCCGTGGGGCTAGAAGTAGGGGTGATGCTGGGCGCTTGCTTGTGCCCCCCCGAGAGATCTCAACCGTCGATAAACAATGACCAGTCATCGCAGCAGAGAAGGCGTCGGTGAGGCTATTTTTGGTGGCCCTTGGGGGCTTCCGGAGCCCTTCTGGAAGTCGTGAGGTTGTGAGAAGTTTGGACGGCGCTTACACGTCGCGGGCTGACTGGTGGGCGGCTATTCTCAGGCCGCTGATTGCTCAGAAGTCTTTGCTGCTCGCAGTGCGGTGAGCGCGTGTGAGGGTCTGCGAGTGGGTCAGCGAGGAACATGATCCGAGTTTGTGTTTGAAACTTTTCGAAATACCTGTTTGCCATACCGCATCTTGTCTGCGGTGCTGGTAGGAAACTCATGGACAGAGTACACAAACTCCTAGACGCAACGCAGATCGAATCCGTGGACCCGAGAAGGGTCCCCCCCCCCAAAACCCCCCAATTCCAACCTTATCCCGGTCTTCCAGGGTTAGGGTGCGGTGGTTCTGGACCACGAGGCTGGAAGGAACGAACGAGGTGTGAGTGAACAGCGACTCGGCTTGCTCTGGGCAAGTTGCCGCGCCGCACATTGCGAGCTCGATGCAACCAACACCAACACCGGCGGCACCATCTCCATCCCCGTAGCCAACACCAACGCGGAGCCCCCCCAGATTCCCAATGGCTTGGAAGTAGCTCTGCTGTTGGCCTTCCTTCCCGTCGCATGGCCCAATCAGAACAGACACCGTCCGCTTGGGCTGTCCCTCCACCCAACACGGTCGGCAAACCTGCAGAGACGCCCCTTCCATTTGGTCCAGACTGTCGGAAGCTTGTTCAAAATGACCTCAGAGGCGGTGAGCAGCCAGATGTTCTTGACAGAGATACGCTTTTTGCCCAGGATTCTATCGGCTGGCGGACGCCATTTGCCCACAACCAACCGCCTGGGATTCTTCAAACCCTTGTCGTCTAATTCGACTCCGACAGTTCACTTGGTCATGAACAGGCTATTTCACTGGCTGGCTGGCCCCACATGTAATGGCCAACAACGACGCTTGTGGTCACGTTACAATGCCTCACGCGCATGGGACCGTTGTTGCTCGTCGAACCTTGGTACTGGCGGAGCCAACGGAGACCAGGGAGAGAGAGGGAAGCTACGTGCGTCCTGTGCTGATGCCGATATCACTTGACGCACAGAGCTTTGCTCCTCTCAACGCTTGGGAACCTGCCAGGATGCCTTTCGTGTGGTGTGTTGTTAAAAGTACCATGCCGAGGTACCTCTTCCTGCACGGATCACGTTTCCGCAAATGCGCCGCGCCTTCGCTTGACTAGTTTCACCCGCACCTGATGGGGAAGTCGACCTCTGCCGCAGCCTCCCCGTCCGAGCGAGGGAGCGGCCAACGACCACCAGCCGGCCAGCATGTCTGTGGCTTGCGGCGTGTAATCATGAATAGGCAGGCATCGTCACACTGGCCAGAAGCCCAGCCTGGAAGCGCCATATACCGCGACCTCATCGGTCCCACGGTGGGCTTAGAACGCCAATGACCTCAGAATCCACAGAGCACCACACCAATGTGATGGTGGCCTGCGATATGCCCCTCTCAAGACCCAGAGCTATTTGCAGGCAGTGAGAAGCTGTGCCGTGAACCAGCCTCAAGGCCTGCAGGCAAGCGGGGACACATACAGGACTTGTCCAAGGTTCAACTGCTCAAGGCTGTAGGCAAACGTTGCGATGCGTGTTGGTTGCCCATGCTTGGTTGCATTTTCCAGGCCTGACCTAGCCCAGAACTATTCGAACGAAGTTGCGATCGGAAGGTACCATAGCTGGCTTCGGGCTCTACTGCCAAATGCGCGAGGGCGTGTACACACTGCAATGCGACCTGAAGGCGACGATGGGGGTGGTCAGTCCTCCCCATCCCACGCGTACACAGCACATAGTCTTTTCGCGTAAGCGGACTGTGGCCTTAGTCATTCCTGCATGGATTTGTCTCGCTTGATGGGAGAAAGGTATTAAAGGTTGACAATGGAGTCGCTCATCTGCCTGTGTGACCGCCAACGGTACCTTCGCGGATCGCGATAAGCGACTCGTCAGCTTTGCACTAACGCGAGTGCGCCTGCAATGCAGCCGGATGTCATCACATCGCATGCCAGGGCAACAGTTTCCCTTGTTCTTCGCGGGACTTGCCCCCGGTTGAGAGTGTTGCAATTCCAAGATTGGTATCACACCCTCGCTGCCCTCCAACTTCCAGTTCTATCTCCATCGAGCTTGGCGCACAGGTCGCTTTCAGCTATTTTACTACTTTCCGGCCCTGTCATAGGCCAGGATGGTGTATTGATCCAGCCAATCGTGGCCACAGCGTCGCTTCGATTTCATCACATCGAGACCATCGGCGCGCAGGCGGGTCCGTTCTGCAGTCTCTTCTACGGAATTTGTCTACTCCTGGCACGCACTGGGCTAGTACCGAGAACACCAACACCCCATCTTCTCACGATGCCCAGCTCATGTTTAATATCGGGGGAGGCAATACAAGGCACAGGAGAGCGGCAAAAGGCTTGGTTGCCTGTCCCTCGGAAATGGGGACGAGGGTTAGTTGCTAAAAATATCACCCTTTCGGCTGTTTCATCCAAGCCGGGGTAGCACGCCAGACACAGACTTCCGAACGCGAACAATAGGCTCTGGCAAGTCTGGAACTGGTTCCTTGGCGCTCTACTCTGCCCATCTGGCCCATACGCACATCGCCACACTACGATGCCACCTTAAGCAGCGAGGAGAACGGACCAGACTGATAACTGAATCAACAAGCCGACGACGCAGGATATCTTAGGGAACCTGCCATCCAGATTCTACTGGAGCAAGTCAGTGTAGTGAGGGGGTTGTGTCCAAGCCCACTAATTAAGCCAGCTTAGGCGCGCCTTGGCTGGATTTGCCGACGTCCGCCGCTCGATTCTAGGTGCTGGTATTCCAATGATACAAAATCGCTGCGCAGCCGCTGTCCAGCCCAGCAATACGAGCTCTCCGCGGCACTCATGAGCTCGCACGGATCGTCAGTGAGCAAGGCCTCTCCTATCAACCGTCCTCATCCAGCCCTAGGCTACCTAGCTCGATTAGAAGCCCTCAACCACCTGCTGGCCATTGCACCGGGCGCTGAGACTTGCCCTGTCCGCGCTAATCGATAGAAACTTTGGCAGTCCCTGTCGTGAGCGTGCCATTGGTTGTCGCTTGTGCCTTCTCCTTTGCGTATCCATCCAGGCCACATCACTGCTTCCGCTGACACCGGGTCTGGCGTCTGTGACGCATCTGCCTGCGAGAGACCATATGATTGACTGGCTTGCAAGCTGGCAAGGTAACTTTTTGTGGCAGGATGTAGCCCAGGGTCAATTTTGTCCCCCCCCCCCATGCAGCGGCCCAACCCTTCCAATCGCGGGCTATAAGCGGCTGTCTGCCAGCAAGACAGGGGAAGTTATGTTACTATTTACGATGTTACGGGTGGTAGAGACCCCACTCGCACGCGGTTCACGTTCACACCTAAACCGGACAAAACGGCATGACAGGCTCATGGCCTCATTCTGGTCAAGCGGGCCATGAACGCGCCGGTCGTCACGTTTGTGGCTGCCAAACGCCATGACCGGCCTTTTATGACCCAACCAGCCGGGGCATTTCAGCCTCGCGAAATGACACCTGCCTCTGAAGTTTCATCGACCACAGACCCCGCTATGGTGGGGCACAAAAAAGGGTGAGGCAGCCCATCTGGTTCCGCAAGCCTCCTCAGATCCCAGACGGCAGCCAACATCGCGGCAATAAGACTGAATCGAGCGAGGCTGAACCTTGCGACTCACAAGCATTCCCTGTCTCTGGCGGGTCTCATCAACGTGAGGCAAGCGCGTGCAGCCTAGGAGAGCGTGGTTGATAGTCACCAAGGCCGGCTTGCTCAGACAAGCGTTTGTCGACTGCCTCGTTTCGGTGCGCAACTCGCCTTGAAGGGTTGCCGCATCGGGAAGGTCATGCAAAACGAAGTCATGGGCAATCTCTGCAAATCACATCCATGCGACACTGTAATGTGCAGTATGGGCGTCATGAATCTGCGGGTTGTCATCGACATCATGTCAGCAACTGCGAAATGTCCCATGGCCCAGATCATCAGTACAAGCCGGCCGGCTCCCGATGCATGCAGGTCGATATTGCGTACAGACGGCAGCTGCAGGGCCTCCTCGCTGTTAGCCTGTGAGAACGTAGCGGGGCAGCGGTTTTGGCACCATGACATCGCTTGCTGGACCAACAGGTCGGTTGGTGGGTGTGCTGTGCCGCAGAGGTGCCTAAAGAGCGCCTCGATTTAGTTCTTGGTGTGATATCCCCCAGCACCTTTTAGGTTCCGGCCAGGGGCCCTGAAGGAACACCACGCAGTTGGGATGACGATGCGGCCGGTATGGTTTTGTGCTACTGACGGGATAGGCAACCTGTCGCCGGCTTCGAGAGGCCCGTCACGGCGACGGCGGCCAGTTGAACCAGTGAGCGCCCAAGCTGTCGCTTACCACCCATGAAGCTTGGTTTCGAGACAAGGGCACGTATGTCAGCATCAAAGAGGAGGGATTATCATCCGCCCGCGGCTGCGATTGGCGACAAGGGATATGCCCTGTCGGCCACCCTGGCATCCTTTCGTCCCTGTCGGTCCTGGTCCTGGCCGCCGTAGCATGGGAGTCGGGTCCAGGGATTGGCGGGAGGCCAGGCCGCTACCAAGTAGCCAGCCCGTCTCTCTAGTTTTAGCACGAACGACTTCACAGGCGATGCAGATGGGCCTGTGTTGAGATTCTGAAGGAGGTCTTTGGAGCTTCGGGGTTGTTCTCCGTCACTGGAAATGCGTGGGGAGTTGCAGCCAACATGCAGTGTTGCAGGACCATGTACCGATGTACAGCAGCCTGTGGCGGGTACATACAAAGTACATCAGACCGCCCTGACGACAAGCGCCATGCCGCCCAATATTGAAGCCCGTCCGGGCTTAGCGATGTCCTGCGGGTATCGAAACTGGCGACATGTACCGGTACCAGCGTCGCCATGTACCCGCTCGCTAAACCCAGCACCGAGCCTGGCCGCCTTGGGCCACGATGGCACCTTCCATGGCATGTGCCCTTACTGCCTTCAGGGCCTCGTTGCGATCAGAAGAGATTACTGCCGAGGACTCCCTAGTGTAGTTCTGTTGATTGATCGACTAGCCCATGCTACAGAACAATTCTTCGATTCGTATCCCGCACCCATCTTCCCAGTCACCAATCTGGCCCTTCTGACGGATTTGGGCCCTGAGCCTCGGACCTTCATCAAACCCAAAGTTGGGTCTCGTCTGAATGTCTGGAGCCGTACTACACACAGCCTTAACAACCCCTGGGTCCGCTGCCCACTTTCTGTTGAGGTCCTGTGCCATCGCCCCATCCTTTCCGACCCCTTCATAGCTTGTCCGTGGACCTGCAACTACCATCTGAACTGACCTCATATCGCGAACCCGCTACAACCGATTCCCTGCATCGTGACAGGACTCTCGAGTGGTTGAACCGCAGAGAGCAAAAAGGATCCGGCCAAACAACTTGCCTATTGCATTTGATGCCATCTTGGAGAGGATAGAGAGGAAGCACCACGACTCCTGTCCCATTATATCTGGGCGCACACTCAGCGCGCCCGATTGTATTAGCAAGCTGGAAACCTGCAAGCTGTGCCGCCCTTGCGTCGACCTATCAAACTTCCTCAGGGCTGCTGCAGGGCGAGTGGGCAAAGACCTGCAGGGCAAACACCACAAATTGAACAGACTATTTGATGTATTGGGGTGGGGCCGGATATCTAGTGCACCGCCAGCTCGAAATCGTTGACGGCTCCTGAGGTCCTGCTGCACTGCGATTAATCCTGCGAGCGAAGCGAGAACCGGTTCAGCCCGCGACCAGACCAGCCGGCGTAACGCGCGTCAGCGTCAAAAAAAAAAGCTGAAGCTCCCCAAGCGCGCCCGCATCCTACCACAGCACCCAAAATCATCTGAGCTTTTAGACCGTCAACGGCGCTTCACTCCTGCAAAGCATCTCCAAATCACCACCTCACGCGGGCCAGTTTTGAGTTGCGGAAATCAAGCGCAGCAGACGCTCGGCAACAAGCTTCGGCCCAAAGCAAAAGGCGACGCATACCAAACCAAGTCGAAACGTCGAGACACAGTACCGCAGTGACGAGGGGCTGTGGTGGCGACGACAAGGTTCTCAGTCCACGTCCACGTCCTATCGGACATCGCCCGGCACTTCCACCCGTCCGTCTGCAGGCTGGCAGCTGCTTGCTCACGAGCGTCGGTGGCCTGTTCGAATCCAGACAGACTTGGGACTGCTGAGGCACCCAAACGAGCTCGAGCCTGAGCCCCAGGACGCTCGTCGTTTATTTCCGGTAGGTTCACAGCCGTTTTCTCAAGTGCCACCACCCGAGAACTCTCTTTTAGTCTCTGCAGCATGCCCAACTTGTCATGACGAGGCGAGCCTTGCTCGGTTGGCATTGGTATCTGGCTGGGCGAGTTGCACCCACAGTCGAGTACGCATTCCCGATCACACTCTGCAGCCATCCCCTGCACGCGTACTCGTGCCGACCACTCGCCCTCCCATTGCTCACAATTATATCCGTGCATGGCATGCGCGGATGGTAGCAGGCGGAGTTGACGAAACCGTTTTCCCCATTGTGGTGCAGTGCATTGTGTCTGTGCCTCTGACGTGTCATCCGGATTTCTTATCACTCTTCCTCTCCCGACTTTCCCTTCCCATGTGCCCCCCAGGCCCCATCCCGTTGCGTCTAGCCCGAGCTCCCAAGCGGCGTGTCAAGAGTCAGGGTCGGCGGCTGTGCAGGCTTTTGATGCAGATACGGAGATGACTTTCGTGCCTCACACCCGCGCAAGTCCCACCCTGTCTAGTCCTGCATCTCCTGTGCAGCACGGCTCGACCAACGTTGGATGAGACCCTGGGGTCATAAATCACATCAGCCTCAGGCCGGGTGCTGAAGCTATTGCCACTATTACTGTGTAGTGCATGCATTTCTGCACCCCCGGTCCACCACACGACACTGTCGACATTATTCTAACATCCCACAGGACTCTGGGCTTCGCGTCTTGACCACCTGTCAGAAAGCAGAGCAAAGCAAATTACATCGACTCACAGTCGGCTTTACTCTCGTACAGGTCTCACCGAGACCAGTGCTACATACGTAGCTTGAGCGGCCGCAGGTGCCGATCGACACGGAAGTCGAAGTAACCCTGGGTGACGACCCTAGGAGGTACGTCCAGCGTCTATTCTTTCTTCGGCATAGCAGTCTGTCTTGGTGCCGCCGGACCTCCCACGCTCGAGCATCCCTCCTGTGAATTGCCAGTTCGGCACCGCGGTACCAAGTACAGTACCGGACGGTACACCACAGTACTACCCGCGCCCTTGACGCCTCCCCCCTGTCCATTCTCTTCTTCTCCACACTGCAGAACAACCCCCGCGCCTTTCTGTTGAACCTCCGAGACGGCCAATCCTTCATGCTGATCACACATTAGTCGCGCTGATTCATCCGAGATTCTCATCTCACACGAGACGATCGCAAAGCCTCTGATTCCTCATTCCACCTTTTGGGTTTACAACCAGGAAGTCGGCTCCTGTCGATCACTCTTGCGCGCGCACACACACAGACCTTTCCTAGGCCGCATTGCATTTAGGATTTCCTTCTCGTGAGACCTAATCCCAGATCCCGGCACCTTACGATCTTTGGACGAGCAGGCGGCCTCGGCTTGTGGGTTGAGAAACGACCCTCGGCGCTTAAAACTTTGGGCGGCGAGGAAGTGGGCTGCGGGCAGAACGGCGCATCTTCGAGACTTGCCGGCACAATTGTCTCAACAACCACGCAACGCGCCCGCCTCAGTGAGGACGAGGCCTATCGACGCCGCCTCCCAGGTCTATCCTTTAATCTGGTCATCTAGCACCTAGCTGTTGTTTGGGGGGGACCTCTTTCGACCGCTTCCGTGGGACCCGCTCGCACCACGGCCGAAGCATACTCGGCACCATCTTTCCTAGCTGTCGCAGGTGACATCTCGATCAGTCCCGGGACACAACAACGAAAGTTTTGCAGGGTCCAGCATATGCGCTCTTGCAGCGCGCCGGTTTCACGAGATTTTCGGCACTGCCACCCTGCGGGGCCACCACAATCTGCGCCGAGAGCATTGAGCAACGAGCCGCGTGCCCACAGCTAATCATAATTTTGAATGAAAATGACATCTTTCACCGCCATGAACGGGGCTGGCTCACCCAAGGCTGCCAATGCCAATGGGGATTCCGCGGGTACGAAGCGTGCAGGCTCTTCGGAGAAAACTAGCGGCCCAGCGAAGAACTCAGACCAGGCGCCCAGACAGCAGCCTTCAAGTGACGCCAACACCAACCATAGAGAGCGGGACGGTTGGGCCCAAGGCGGCCCAGGCCACGACAGACAGCCGTACTCGCCAGCGAGGTATGCGGACATGGAGAGCTCACACAAGCGCAAGAGGTCAAGCTCTACCGAATCGCCCCGGAGAGAAGCACCCGCACAGACCGATAGGCAACAAGAGGACGTCCGCCTGGAACGATCACAGGAATCCGAACCAAGGGAACGGGAACCGTATGAGCGTGATGGGCGAGGACGGCAGTATCGGTCGTACGGCGACGACGCGCGGGACCGTGGACGTGAGACGGATCGTGAGCGGGATCGAGACTCGTGGTATTCCCCCCATGAGAGACGAGACGACCGGGATCCTTACAGCCAACCACCCTCGGCGGCGCCGGATTCTGCGAACACCGAAGAGCAAATCGGAGATGCCCTGCGGAGAGCCACGGAGGACTACCCGCAAACCAGCCCGGATGGTGATGACATGTCAATGTCTTTCTCTGGACAATACACCCCAGAGCAGAGGAGGGACGGCGTTGTCCAGTCAGACCCGAAGAAAAGGAAACGAAACTTTAGCAACCGGACGAAGACGGGCTGCCTGACATGTCGGAAGAGAAAGAAGAAGTGCGATGAGGCCAAGCCGGAGTGTGAGTCTGATTGATTTCTATTTTTCAAATTATTAAAAGAACGAACACTGAGTCCTGTATAGGTAGTAACTGTCTGAGAGGAGGCTTTGTCTGCGCTGGATACCCTCCGCAACGGGGGACGTGGCCCAAGCCCGAGAGCAAGGTGCAGACCATCCAGATCGAGTCCAAGGACCCGAACTATGTGCCGCCAGGGGCGTACGGAATGCCACAACCGGGCGTGTTCCCGCACCAGCAAGGGAAACGCGAACCCCTACCGTCCTACCGAGGCCAGCCGCTACGGATCGAACCACCCCAGGGACGGCCAGTGCTCACCGACGACGATAGGCTCACAGCCTCGACCCTGCCGACCGCCTCCGTGCTGGACCCCAACGAGAAGCTGTCGGCGTTGTCCTCGGCGTACCCCAACACACCGGTCAACGTCTTCCCGACGCCAGTCAGCGCCGCGCCTGTGCCGTTCCCGGAGCGGGGGCCGAAGGAGTACCAGCGGGTTCCGCCGCTACACGACCTCACCCGGACCGAGCCCGACCTGACGCCACAGAGCACGACGCTTCCGCACATCAACATAATGCACGCGACGCGCACCAACAGCCCGATTGCAACATCCCAGTCCGGCGGGAACCCACAGGCGACGGCGCAGCTCGCGCTATCGCACACGTCGCAGTTCCCCTCACCGATAGTACCGCCGACAAGCGCGGCGGGCGGCGGGGCAGGCGGGCCGTCGAGCAGCGGTGGGCCCAGCAGCAGCAGCATCAGCAACAACAGCGGGCGGCGGGAGAAGGACGAGATGATCGCGGGGCGGCCGTTCTACCCGTTCGAGAAGGAGCTCGTGCTGGAGCGGGAGCGGTGCAACGCGGCGTGCTGGCGGTTCAACAACAGCACGAACCCCAACAACGGGGTGTCCCCCGCCGAGCGGGCGCGCCTGTTCCGGGAGATCCTGATGCCGCGGGACCCGATCCAGCTGACGCCGACGCAGTCGAGCCCCGTGACGCACACGGGGCGGGTTGGCGACAACGTGGCGGTGGAGGCGCCCTTCACGTGCGACTACGGGTACAACATCTCGATCGGCAAGAACACGTTGGTGGGGCGCAACTGCACGGTGCTGGACGCGTGCGAGCTCACCATCGGCAATAATGTTGTCATCGGGCCCAACGTCAACTTCTACACGACCAGCATGACGACGGACCCGCGGCGGCGCAACGGGGCCCGCGGGCCGTGCACTGGCAAGAGCATTGTCATCGAGGACGACGTCTTTATCGGCGGGTCGGTGACTATCCTCGGGGGCGTGAGGATCGGCAGGGGCACGACGGTGGGCGCGGGGAGCCTTGTGACCAAGGTATGTGTTTCAATGTCTTAATTCTTTGTCTCTCTTCCCTCTGTCTCTCACACTTTGATAACTGACTGGGCGTGATCACAGTCCCAACCCTCGCACGTCATCGTCGCCGGCCATCCTGCTCAGGTCAGGAGGGGCATCGCCTCAATGTACCCATGAGAAGAGGGAGAGAGGAGAGAGTGAATGCGGGCGGGCGGGTGTTGTAGTACCTGGTGGGGACGGTACTGGATGACTGACTGACGGATTGTACGGGATGATGTGCAGTGGAAACGGGAAGGCTGTCCCAAGTTCCCTTTTCTCACCATTATTGTTTTCTGTATTGCTTTTTGATTATTCTTGTCTTGCTTTTTTGGATTTGCTTTTTACTCTTGACCTGCCCGGCTGTTCTTGCTTGCCCAAGATACCCACATTAATGCCCTTCATGAAAAAGCCGTCTTTTCTTTTTACCACACTCTGGTCTTCAAACTTTTCCTTGGCATCCGGCTGTCTCGTGTGTCATCTCTCACGGTGTGATTGTGTGAGAAGATTGAAGGGCGAAGTCTGGTCCTGGTATCCCATTTCGTCTCGATTGTGTTCTGCTTGTTCTCTGCTCTGCTTCTCTGTTGCAAAAGGCATTTACGATGGGGTATATACGCTGGCAGGGTTATACAGATGGAAAGGCTATAGAATGATGGGATGGACGGACAGGTGGACGGATGAGATGAATGAAAGTGATGGGAGGTTGACAGACAGATGGCAAAATGGAGAGTACAGTCTATCTAATATGTTGGCTAGACAGAGTTGGGTGCTTGCAGTCCATGTGATGGTGAATGTGAACTGGGTGTAAGTGTAGTTCTATCTATCTGTGTAATGGCTGTTGCAGTGGGTGGAAGAAACGGAAATGCATTTGATATACCTGTTGTTCTGGTATGCATTTATTTAGAGATCATCCGAGCATGACTGGGTGTCGAGTCTGTCTATGTCTGTCTGTGCAACGGAGAAATGTCAAAACTGCCGTGTGGTGTTAGTCGCTGGCGTCCCGCGAGCTGTGGTGGACCTCGGCTGGATGGCAGGCGGCTGATCCTCCACATTTCAAGGCTGCTGTCCCCTGCTTCCGTTGTCCCGCGCGCGTTGGATCCCCACTAACCATGACGCTGATCAGCCGAGCCTCACCTCACTTCCTCCCGCCCGCGCCCCCGCTGTGACTCTTCCATTCCCAGTCCACGCAATTGAACTCGGTGAAACTTTTTGCGCTGTTTATTATTCTTGATGCCGTGACGAAGAGCGCCTGGATCCCGCCCCCTCCAGCCTGGCTGCCTGGCTGCCCCTAGCTGGCGAGGCGCACCTGGAAAAGCAATTAACCAGAACTTGGCAAGTCGTATAGCCAACAAGAAGAGTCAGAGCGAGGACAGGAAAAGGAAGTGACAATGAGCGCGGTGGTGTCTGGTCTTGGCCGGCGCGTTGCCCCTCGTTCACAACTCCTCGCACCCATCGCCAGTCGGGTACGGTTACGAAGCGGACAACCCCAACACCAACACCAACTCCAGCATCAACAGCGACGCCATGCCTCAGACCATGCGAGAAGGCCCAAGACGGCCTTGTTCTTCCCAGGTGCGCCGCGCCCTCCCCCCCCCCGTCTCTCTACTGCCCCCTCCCACGGGTCCTCGCCCGGCTGTCGTGACTTGAATACTTGGAGCTGACCCGTGATGATGCCCTCCAGGCCAAGGCGTCCAGAAAGTCGGCATGATCGATCCCTGGCTCGAGGCCTTCCCGCGAACCGCCGGCCCCATCATCGACGAGATCGACTCGGTCCTGGGCTACTCGCTGACGCGCATCATCCGCGAGGGGCCCAACTCGCTCCTCTCGGCCACGCCCCACGCCCAGCCCGCCATCATGGCCACCTCGGTCCTCATCCTGCGCATCCTCGAGGTCGAGTTCTGCTTCGACGTTGCCGCCCGCATCGACTTCACCCTGGGCCACAGCCTCGGCGAGTTCGCCGCCCTCGTCGCCGGCGGCTACCTCTCCTTCGAGGACAGCCTGCACCTCGTGCAGAAGCGCGCAGAGGTCATGGCCGCCGCCACCGCCGCCGCCCGCAACGAGTACGGCGGCGAGTACGGCATGGTCGCCATCGTCACCGAGCCCGAGTACCTGCCCCAGCTGATCGACGCCGTCGAGAACTTTGTCGCCTACCCCAGCAGCGACAAGGCCGACAGCGGCGCCGACAGCGACGTCCCGCCCATAGAGCAGGTCCTCATCGCAAACATAAACTCAAAGAACCAGATCGTCCTCAGCGGCAACATGGCAAAGATCAAGACCCTCGTCGCCCACGTGCGCCAGTACCTCGGCCACGACCCCCGCGCCGTCCGCCTCAACAGCGACTCGCCCTTCCACAGCCCGCTCATGAAGCCCGCCGTCGCCACCATGCGCTCCCTGCTCGCGGGCAAGAGCCGCGCCCCGGGCCGTGGGGCCGAGGACATCGTCACCTGGCCCGGGAAGGTGCAGTGCATCAGCAACGTGTCGGCGCGGCCCTTCGGCTCAAAGGCAGAGCTCAAGGACCTGCTGGCCCGCTCGTGCCTCGAGACCGTGCGCTGGTGGGACAGCATCCGCTACGTCGACCAGCAAGAGAAGGTCAGGCGCTGGATCGGCATCGGGCCCGGCAAGGTCGGGCGGAACCTCGTCGGCAAGGAGGTCGGCATGAGGGGTACGGATGCCGTCAAGGGCGGCGGTGTGTGGGCCATCACGGACCCTTCTGATATCCACGGCATGCTGAGAGGGTTGGAAGAGACAGATCCTCTACTGGAGGAAGAAGAGCGGATCATCGGGGACGAGCCCTGAGTCCAGCCCTTCCTGCGTACGCGCTGCTGCGTGTTTTGTGAAGGGAGAACCTTGGTTCTCTATGTATGATGGCGCTGTGCTGGTACTGGACGGCTTTTTGTCTATAGCAATTTCCAGGAGTTTCGTGTTGGGTAGGGCGAGGACGGCGCATGTGGGAAGCGATTAATATATCCGCACGATGTGATATGGTAGCATTGTATGCTCTATGTACTGACTACTGGGTGTGTGATCTTTGAACGGGCCGGGTTTAAGCCCACGCTGTCTGGCTTGCCTGTTGTCTGTGGTAATACTTATCTTTAAAACTCAACATGTCTTGAGAGCATTGAGCTTAGAAGTAGAACGGTCTCGAGTGTCAAACCGCTGAAATGTACTTTATAGATCACTGTGCCATTACAAAGTCCAGGAGATGATTGGGTAGTTGCCGGAGTGTAAGCCGCTGCATTGCTAGAACTCTCAGCAGCTCAGTACACCACACCGTGTGGACGAATCTCGGATGGGAAACTTAGCATCGAGCTGAAATTTGGAATGCCTGAGCTGCCAAAGCTACGGCATGTTTTATAGTTATACTGTCACCCCGTTTCGTTGGATCAAATGTATGCGGCTTGTGTGTCGTGGCTCCATGTAATCACTCAAAATATTTAGTAAACTTTGGATAGGGATCAATTTCGATCTCTGTCGATCTAACATATCGAGATAAGGCCAAGATAACTTGCAAAAGAACCTAATCACACAGTCTGTCTATCTCGTTCAATTTCCATCACTTCATGTAATGATTCTGCCTCCCCCCTTCTCCAGAGCTACTGTGGGAGGGACGACTGGGTCTGGCAAAATATGCGATGTTTGTGTCCAAAGTGGGTGTAAATGGTCAGAGTCCAAGTGCAAAAAAAAGCCCAGGGGCATGTTTTTCTTTTTAAGAAGTCGTATGCACCAGATGACTGCATTCATTGCACTCCCTCATTCACTACCACAGCTACATTTTATGAGAGCTAGCTGTCCGTAGCGGTGCTTGAGCTCAATGCCGAGCTAGACGCTTGGAATCTTCATCCTTCCTCTCAGCAGCAATCTTTGAGACCAACTTCGTCGCTGGATCATTATACGACCCCTTGAACCTGAATTTCTCGTTGCGAGTCTGCTTATCGTCCCACAACTCGACAGACACCACACAACCTCGAGTAAGACTAACGGCCGGGTAAAGCCTTCCCCTGACATTCTGGAAAGCACGGCCTAATGGTCGCGAGTATTTGATTAGTTCTTTGTTGGTGGGAGAGACAGTGTACTGCAACATACCGATGAATTTCCCATTCTTTGTGTAGAACGCCGTTTCGTCTTCAAAATTCACGCCACAGCCAATTATATCGTCCTCCTGGTACAGCTCACCAAATTGACGACCAGGCAATGAAATCTCGCCATAGAGTTTACCATCATCATTGTGGTAGCCCCAGGTTCCAGAGAACCAGCCCAGCATTGAGGACATATCCAGGACAGTCGCTTCGCTAAACCCAACACCAATCATACTATCACTGTTGACGGAAGCCCTTAATTAGTTGCTTGAAAAATCCAAACTGACAGAGAGTAATGATTACCTTCCTCTTTCCCCCCCTTTGATAATGGTCACTTCAAAGTAGTAGATACCGTCAGCACCAGGCACCATTGGATGGTCCGATCGTGCAATGGTTGGGCTCTTAGAAGCACTACCTATTGAAGCGCAACTATCAGCGAGTAACTTATGTCTTGTGCTTTGGAATGTGAATGAGGCTTGAGAGGTACTCACTCTCCACCCCGACTTGCTTTTGGCCATGCTCGAAAACTACACCAGGACCGTGGTCTTTCGGGTGCCACTCCGAAGGCGATTTCTTCGGGGTGAATGCGTCCGGATGAGACTGCAACTGAGTTCGTCCGGTGGCTTTCTCAATCAGACTCGAGGTCTCCGGGCTGCATTTGTACCGGATACAAGAATATTCCGGCCGCCAATCATCCCCGTTTCGTCTATATGTGAGACATCAGCCCCAAACTCGACTAGAGCTTTGACAATTTCCCGTGCGCCTTTCTTTACGGCGACGTGGATAGGCGCTTCTTGGTCTTTAGCGAAGACATTGGGATCAGCTTGGAGCGCTAGGAGCTTTTTGACGTATTCCAAGTTCCCACTTTCTATTGCTGCGACCAGGGCAGTCCTGTGTCTCCCGGAGCTGATGTTGTTCACATCAATGACGCCATATTTCTCATCTAGAATGTTGTCCACTAATACCCAGTTGTTGTTTTCAATGGCAAGTTCGAGAGCAGTGCCCCGTTTACCCTCATCGCTGTTGATATCAGCTCCCTTGTCGAGCAGCCTTTCGATGCACGCCATGTTGTTAGCCGCCACAGCTGCACAGAGTGCACTGCCAAAGATGCCACCAGTAGCATTGACATCCGCGTCCTTCCGTTCCAGGAGCATGCGGATAATGTCTTCAGATCCACTTGACGCCGCAGCTTGCAAAGCGGTGTGATAATCGTATTTGTCACTGGTAGCATCGACCCGGGCGTCCGCGTCCAGAAAGATCTGCACAATATCTGGCCCTCCGGATCCGGCTGCTGTCATGAGCGGAGTTCCGTAAGCCTTGCAATCGACTTCGAGGTCGATATTGTGTTGTCTCACGAGATACTGGACCATCTCTAGTTGACCTGCGGATGCGGCCAAGTGGATCGGAGTCTCTCCATCATCTGCTGTCGCGTTGATATTCGCTCCTTCGGCCAACAGAATTCGACACACCTCGATAGCACTTTTTAGCGAGAATCTTGCGGCATCTCCTGACAAGCCAGCGGCTATATGTAGGGCGGTCATCCCATCTTTCGAACTTCTGGTATTCGGGTCGACTTTGTTGGCAGCATTCAGATACTCCTGGACTGTGTTGTTGCTGTAGCAGCCAGCAGCGAGGAAGAAGGGAGGATCACCATTCTTGTTCTCAGTAGTCGGATCTGCACCAGCTTCAAGCAGCATTCTGGTGATTTCAGGATTGTCGTAGGCCGCATGGAGTGCAGTCCAACCAGGCGGTTCTGTTGATGTTTTGATATTGAGGTCTGGCAAGTGAGGCGACGAAAGCAGCACTGCGATAGCTTCGACTCGACCTTCGTAAGCCGCTCGGAACAGTGGTGTGGCCCCCGATCTATCCAGAGCGTTGACCTGGGCTCCAAGGTCCAACAACAACTTGACAGCCTCCGACGACGAGCTTCGACATGCCAAATGAAGTGGTGTTTCCCCCTCCTCATTTTCATCCTTTATATCTGCCCCATGCTCGTGGAGAAGCGTGATCATAGGGACAGAGCCGTTCAAAGCAGCGATGTGTATCCCCATAGTTCGTGGTTCACCGTTCGTAATGGATACCAAGTCATTTTCAAACAACAGGGTCACACATTCCTCACTGTTGCCTTGGACGGCTGCAAGAAGAGCATTCTTCTCTCCTGCGAGATCACGGGCGGCGAATTTCATGCCCGTTCTTTCTCTTGAGGTGGTCTCTCTTTCAGCCCTTCTGAGAAGAGCCCGGGCAATTCCGGCCTGCCCTGAACGCAGTGCCAAGGTAAATGCTGTGTTCCCATCTTGGTCAGGAATCACGCAGACATCGGGGCGATCAGATCCTTCTTCCCAGCTCAGGTGTTGCAGTAGCTCATTGACAACAAGGGTATGACCGTGAGCAGCAGCGTAGTGCAGTGCGGTTTGACCAGTACGCGTTAAAGCGTGTATCTTTGGTCGAGGGTCTTGCTGCATAAGGATTTGAACGATGAGAAGTCTGCCACGTTTCATAGCCAAGTGTAAAGGCGTCTCACCGCCACTATTTGCTGCGTTGACGTCGAACACTCGTGCGCCGGATTCAGTTCTCAGATCCAACAGTAGCTTTGAAATTTCCGATGACTGTCTTTGAGTAGCAATGTGAAGAGCGGTATTTTCAGTGGTGTCCTTCATAGCCATGGTGATGTCAGACTGCAGTAGCTCCTCGACAATTTTGGTCCATCCACCTGTGGCGGCCTGCAGTAGAGCAATTGCGCGGTCTCTTTGCGAGTTGTACTGCTCATGCTTCAAAAGCTCCTTCAATACGTCAAGGTGGCCGTAGAGAGCAGCCAGGTGCAAGGGTGACATTGTTTCGGTGGAAGCATCGAAGATCAAGTGATCATGAGACCTTCCATCCTCGAATCTGACTTCCTGCATCTGATCCACGCCCAACCCTTTCTCCGGTTCCCGAGCTTCCTTCTTCGTGGGAGCAGAATTTTTCAGGAGGCTCCTCAATGTTCGAAGTTGACCGTACTGGGCCGCAAGATGAATCGCAGATAGACCGTCCGCCGTCAGCATATTAACGTCCGCTCGCGCCGCGAGCAATTCGCAAGTTGAACTATTCCCTTGGGAAACGGCAAAATGGTATGCTGTAATCCCTATTATGTTTCTGGAATTGACGTCGAGCTCGCTGTCTTCGAGGAGAAGTTGGATAATCTCGTCGAAACCACTTGCAGCGGCTGTACGGAGCATCGTGGTTTTGGCCTCATTCAACCGTGACGTATAGAGCCCAGTGCGAATAAGCAATTGGAGTATTCTGGTCTGACCAGTAGCAGCCACCTTGCATAGTGGCTTGATAGAGTTGAGACTCAAGATAATCCCTTTGTCTGCAGCCTGAGTTAGAAGGAAGGCTGTGATGTCGGGATATCCAGCCATCACTGCAAGGTCCAAGGGCGTTTGCCCGCACTTGTCTTCCTCGTTGATCAGATTTTGATTCGTGTGGAACAAAGTTTTCACTATGTCCATGAAGCCGAATTTCGCTGCAAGACACATTGACCCAGCTGATTGAGTGTCCTCTTCAAGAAGTAGTTTAACGACTTCAAAATGATCATGGATCACAGCGAGCTTCAGAGCATCTGACAGGTCTTCAGAGTATTTGATCTTGTCGAAGGATTCTGAACATTTCACGCGATCGATAGCGCCTTGTACCAAGTCCGCAAGACCATAAAAAGAGGCTGCCTTTATTGCATTGCCCACCTCTAGGATTTGGCCGTTGGTTCTCACGCCGTCACACTGGGCTCGACGAACTCGGAACAAGACCGCAGAGAATCTTTCATTCTCGAGAATATCCAGCAGTCGGTCTTTGAACACGGAAGCATCACGGACATTCTTGTAGTGCTTCGTCAGGAATGTCACTGCGTAGGCGACCAGCTCAAACTCTATGCTGATAGGTCTGACAGGGCTCGCTCCTGTCTGTGGAGGGTCCACAATACATGGATCCGCTTCGGAGGAAAGAATCATTTCAAGGTATTCCAGAAGCCTCTGGACGATTGTGCCGTGTGGATCATCGTCATCGAGATGCTGTTCTCCGACGAAGGCGAAGCTCATAGCTTCGTGTGCTGGGTGCACGTCCAAGCCAATCACATGGACCAAAACTCCTTCCAAATTTCGAATATCCTCAATGATATTCAGAGGCAGATTGTTTCGCAAATGATGTATCGAAGGCAATCCTGGCGATGAAAGAGCAGTCGCAATTGCGAGCTCGTGCAAAGTCAACGGCCTGAAAGCATGAAATACCCACTGCATGGAAAGCAGCACAGGAACAGAGCATCTCCGATGAGCTTGTTGTACTCCGATGGTGTACAACTCATCAAGTGATGATGGTAGTTGGTTGAGGAATTCCAATGCGGCACCCCGAGTTGAAGGAAGATCCGCTGTGTCTAAAATTCGCACACCCAATGTAGCCTGAAGAAACGTGGTCGAGTCAGCCGCCAGTTTCTTCACCAAGTCATCTGCGCATGATTCCCATTCCCGGCGCTTGCGAATAAGTTTTCCAACTTTCGATTGCACGTGTGCCCGAATAGCCGTCGGTTGCCAAGTCTCTCGAGTGAAGTTGATGTGTGGGTGAGTCTTGCAGGTGTGGCTTGAATCTGTGAGCTGTGGTGCGTCGCCAAGCAAGGCGAATTTACACACGCTCGAGAGTCCAACTCGGTTCAGTAGCCCAAGAGCCGGTTCCAGGACAGTGAAATTCTCTTCGGTGATGCCATGAACCACACAGAACACTGGATCAAAGGTACATCTTCTCAGCAGTCTTAAGAGGATGTTCTCCAGTACATTCAAGTTAAGCATGCCTTCTTCCCCTCTGAGATTGTCGTATACTGGTGCAACGTTGTGGAGGAGCCGCGGTCGGCTGCACAGAATCTGACGGATCAAGGACGCGTAAAATGAAACAAGCTGAGGTCTTCCCGCATGTTCGAGGCAAGTTGACATAGAATAGTCGATGATAATTGCATGTTCGACGGTGTTCTGTAGCATTGCGATAATATGAGAGGTAAGGAGGGATGCGCTTAAGCCAGAATGCCCGGTAAAGCTGAGGACGTACGGCGCCTCCAAATCACCCTTCTTCCAATCACAGTAGGACTGCTGTTGAGAGATCCAATGCACAAGCTCAGGGAAGGGCTCGACAAAATGCGTATACCGGTTCCCCAACTCCATGGCTGCCAGTTCTTGTATGAGCGGGCCGCGTATCCATGAAAGAGCTGGGTTTGATGTTAGTCGGGCACATTCAAGTTATTTAGAGGATCTGACTGACAGCGCAATTCGTCCTCTATAGCATCACTGATGATATCAAAGACTTGCTCTGTGGTGGCCTCACCTGGACGGAAGGTCCATAGATCGATGTTGTCGCGGGCGGAATGCAAATGGGTCAATTTGCCAGGTAGTTCCGGGTGATCTATTCTCTGTACACTGAATGAGTCGTTTGTTTAAATGCCTCATAGCGAGACAATATAGGGTTCAGAAGTAGTTCAACATACCGTCTGCATTTGAAGGTCCTCGTTCTGGCCACTGACAACCACAGTGTTGTACTGGCGTTGTATTCTGGACTCGGACCCACAACACAACTCTTCCAATGCAGTCGGAAGGTCTTGTAGCAGTTCCAAAGGGGACAAGAACCCAAGATCTGCGCCGGACAAGATTCGAAACGTCTCATGCTCCCATGAGGTCGTGTCTGTTTTGGGTTGGGCACAAAATACCTAAATCGGCGGGCATAGCATTAGGGACTTGCGCTGACCAAGACTTCCTAGAAGCATTCCCTTACCAAGATAGCAATATTGCTAACAAGATATCTGTATTTCTGATTTTGGGAACCAATTACCAATGCCTGGAAGCTTGTCAACTTTGTTTTTAATGGTGTGTCCGTTACCGGAATAGTACCTGCTTGACTACGGAGGCGCCCAATCCATGCCCGAGGAAGACACAAGGCGGATGCTCTGCGGAGAAGCCAGGCGTCTGACTGGACTGTATCGAATATCAGCAGTGGTTGCATTCCTGTGAGGTGATCATTGCGGTCAGCCTACAAAATGGTCTCTGTCGCTTAGTACAGTGTGCAATAGTGACTCTGCCCTTCTCACAAACCCTCCATGTCCCCACGCGCCTATAAAATTGCTCTCGATGAATGCAAAATCAGTCACCACAGCTTGTGGGAACCGGCTTGACCAGAAGCTTCGAACTTTTTCTCGAGTAGGAAGGTCATCTTGTATACAATGAGCAAGTACAAGGCTGCTCGTCTGTCAGTATCTTATTGTGTGTGCAAAACAATTTAAGCGGTGAATATAGCCTACTGAAAGCTTTTATTCGGAGAATTCGGTGCCATGTTGACGTTGCGCGCAGTTTCAAGATGCTTTGCAGTGAGTAGTATGTATTGGCACAGACGAGAGTTTGTACACCTGGAGAATGGTCACTTGCCCATCTGTAAAGCAGCTCGGTGGATATGGCAGCCTGTATACTGCATGTAGTGTTGAAAGTCACATGTGGTACGCTCCTAGACTCAATCAAAGGTTGGGGGCCCAAGCAAGCCCGGGTGAGCAGCAGCCTCATCCACAAGACGGGCAGCGGGCGGTGTGCGGCGGCATAACCTACATCTACCATGTGTATCGGCTTGAGCAGAGAGAGGCGTCCGAGGCAATCAATTGTGTGACTTGATTTGTCTCATTTGAGTCGGGGGTCGGATGCAGGTCAGTCCGTATCTGCAAGTGGGTTTTGTACGACACACCAAGACAGCGAGGCGAACCCGGTGCACGGCCGTAGGGGGATTAAGGACCAATTACCAGAGAACATGTTGTGCAAAAGTACTTAGTTTGTTTGCTGATTTGTTGCTGGGCCGTGTTATGCAACCACCATGGCAGACAACAATTATCATGGTGTTGATCCTCAAGCAGGGATGCTCAGTATGCTTGCCATCATCACACCCGAATACTTCCTAATGTCCATGTTCTGCATATTTTTCGGATCAAAAGTTGTGGGATCAAGGCTGGTGATCCCCAAGTCATTCAAGTCGGTCTCTCCATCCAGCTCGACTGGATCCACCGGGTCTGACTTCTTCCAATCCCAGCATGCGCCTGATCCTCCCCCCAGTGTCGACCATGGTTTCAACCCGGATAGAGAAGCGAAAGGGGACATCGTCTTTTCGACAGACAAGTATTGCGCCCCGCAGGAAGCTCGGGATCCCCTGTTTCTCGTGCTCATCCTCTTCGAGACTCCAGATGACACAATTATCCTTTCCATAGTCGCCGAGGAGCTGCCCGAGCCTTGTCGCCTGGCATATTCTTGGTGCGAAAACCCGAATTTGGTTCGCCTTCTTCAGAAAGAATGATATTGTAAGACGCCATGTCCGTGATTATACCGCAAATATTTCTTGGAGGGCTGTCTCGTGAATGGTCTGAACCATTTTGTCGGTTTTCACTCATCCCCAAAAAGAGCTTACAGAGCATTATAACGAAATGTCTCTCCTCAGCAACATGGGCGCCTTTCCCCGCTCCTACACGAAACTGCATACGATCCTATCTGTTCTCTTGGTGACGTGTCCCCTCTCAGTTGTGCACACATGCAGCCTCCATCCCATTATAAGCAATGGGGCGTTTGGTACAGCCCGAGTCGTGCTTTCGCCGGAGTGATTACCCCCTTGAGAAGAGGGGACACGCCTTGCAAAGAGAGAAACACAACAAGGCTCTGGACACGCAGGTATTCTGTGTGCGAGATTTGCACATTGTTGCAGAGATGCCGAGACCAGCCGGTCTATCGCTCACAGTTGTGGCACCTTTAGGTAGCTCAAAGCCACGGGGTCCAAGACGCGGTTCGAGAAGCAACCTGAAGAAGCTGAAAACAGGGTTTCATGTGTATGCTCGGCCACAGTTTTATCTTGCTCATCGCCGCCCGTGGGTTTTTCTTGGCTGCCAATCACTTGATAGAACGGAAAGTGGTCAGAGTGGTACAAGGACCTTGGCGGATCTGAAGTTTCCCGCCCTGTTTCAGTATGAAATAGTCTGCCTGCGTAAGGGAATCCATTGGCCCAGTTGTTGAGGGAGAGCTCTTATATCACACCTGGAGGTTCAGCTGCATCAATTAATGGTGTGAACGATTACTGTGTATCAGCCCCTATTCTGTGGCTGCCTCGGGGAAATGGTTGGCTAGCAGATGAAGTAGATCAGAACTGCTCTTGGGGAATTCTACCACCTCACCTCCCTCCCACATGCAGGCCTGCGTTGAACAGCATAGGTACAAGGTTGCCATGCCTTCTTGGCCTTTGCAGCCCCCAGATTCGGTGCGCCGGCTTCCCTCTGCAACACAGTCCGGGCTCTTTCCGGTAGATAGACCACTGAGCCTTGGCATTTCTCAAGTACACACCACGGAGCGCTATCCATCACACCGTCATGCTGTCTAGTCTGAGATTTGAGAGAACACACCATATGCACTGTACCTGTCTGTGGATCTTGGGGGAGAACTGAAGCTCGGACAACTCAGAAATGGCGGATTCAAAACCAAGTTTTGTGAACAAGAAGGTGGATAAAGAGGGGCGTGCGGCACGCAAAACTCGATCAGGCACAAGCACTTCAAGGACCTCAATATCCAAAGCCAAGATTGGCTCAAGCCCTGAAGAAATCATCGAAGAGGCCTGGAAGACCGATTTCTTGAATGAGACCTCGAGCCAGGCCTTCGAGTTTCGTTTCAAAGAGAAATGGATTGCTCAGAAGTCAGGCACAGAGGGCATTCTCCACTACCTGGCCAACAAAGGCGCCAATCAACCCGACAGTGATACGAAGATCCCTCGGTTTTTGCACTGGTTTCTGGGGAAATACTGTTCTTTACTGGAAACCAAGGACGCAAAGGACTATACACCTCTCCACGTAGCGTTGATAGAGAACAACACTAGCTTTGTCAGTGCAGTGCTCGACGAGCCCAGGCTGAGAAATCTCGACAACGTCTTGCTTGAATCGTGTCAATTCGGCAATTCTCTCCACCTTGCAATTTGAATATCGATGGCTTCTCATGAGGAAATGGACTGGGTGGTCCCAGTGAATTCGGCAAAGTCTCCAGACGATATCGATCTCCTTCAGTCTTCAAAAACCTTCACGGGATCTGCAACGTTCATATTCATGGAAGCCCTCCGAAGCTGATACGTCATCTGCAGCGCCCAGTAAGGAGCCCAATTCGACACGCACTGCTGGTGCAGCACGTATCCAGAAGATCGTCGAGGTGCTGGTCTTGCAGAATGACTCGGTCCTCAAGAAGCAAAACATGTCCAAGCGAACACCATATCAGGAAAGAATCCATCACCTGCTTCGGATAAAATTTCTTCAAAAAGAAAACGTAGGCTATGATGACGAAAAGTACGCTCTGCGCAATAGTAAGTTTCGAGGGATTGTGGCTAAGGATCCCGTCGCTGGAATTATTCGATCTTACTGCATAAGGAAATTCTCTCGCGACAAGATTATGGAGTGTCTATATCAACCTGGTCAGGGTACGTTATTCTCTACCATGCCATTCTAAGATCGACCGCCCCGGTTAGTGCTGCAACACTGAAACTATTGCCGGTATAGAACGACACATCGAGTTCGACCTGGGAGGCATGCCCAATTCTTCGATCACTTCAGAATATCTCGAGCGTCTATCAAGTCATCTGCAGTTTGAGAGCATTCTGAAGTACGTGGCGCTTCCAAGGCTAACGATATGATGCGGGGTGCGTTGAAAAGCATGAGCACGCAGCCAGATAACTTTCCTCGCATGCAAGAGGGGTTGGCTCTCAAGTTCAAGCAGCGTCTTAGTCGGGTGCGGAACAACGCGAGCCAGTCACCAGGTCGATCCAGCCGAATATTGACATTTCGATTTTGACTTGGGATGACGGTTGCGAAGAGCCATTGCAAGATGTCATGGATAATATTATGACCGATATACACTGAGATTAGGTTTTTGTTTGTATATAGAAGCCTCCGAATGTAATTTGGCCCAACCGTCAAACACGCCCGCAGCTAAATACAGAGTAGTGCAACACAGTAAAGCCTGTATCCTTTCTTCTGTCTGGGCGGGGGTGGTGGTCAATTGAAGTTAAGTCGGCGCTACCTTGTATCTAAGGAAAGGCACCGTTAAAAGTCGAAGGGGCAAGGTTTAAATCTTAGAGGGTGCGGGCACACAGGCTACACGCAGTGGCTGCAGTGGGGCCCACCTTGCACATGCAGATATATGAATCCAATGCAAGCAAAAGTCTGGGCTAGGTATATCATAAGCAGCAAGAATCTGGACTTGATGTATCAAGGCGGAAGAGGTAATCAAGAACACAACCTGCGGCGTAGAGCAGGGGAAAAACTACAGGGACATCTCGATTTACTACGCAGACTTCATATGGCGGCAGAATGGTATTCCATTTCCCTCTATCCCTAAAAACGCCATGAAGATGCTTCCACAATCCTCTCCCAAGCCAAATGCTCGCCATGATCGCGGGAGACTCAGCCCCCCAAGCGATGCCCATCTCAGATACTCCACTGACGCCGACTGAATCAGAATAAAGGCAACAATTAATGCCATGCCAAACCCCCCAAGGAAGACAGCCCTCTACCCAGTCCCACGCCCTGCCATCACAGACTCGTAACACCCACAGTCCACCCCTCCCCAATCCGCCGCATATCCGCCCCAAACTTCCTCGAAACAATCCTCTTCCCGCCGTGGCCCGTAAGCGGCGCGTGCTCGTCAGGCTCATAAAACGGGTTCTGCAAGAGGCGCACGTACGCAGTCTGCATGGCGCGGAACACGGGCTTCATGTCCCCCTCGCGCAGGCCCACCACCGCCGCGGCGCCCCTCCTCGCCGCCGCCACCAGGGACGACGCGCCGTCGCCACCTGCGCCCCCCTTGGAAGCAGCAGCAGAAACAGCATCATCCGAGGTGGAGTTGTTGTCGGCCGAGGAGGAGGCGAGCGCGGCGCTGTCGATCCGCCGGCCCCGTGTGTCCACCACCACCACGAACTTGACGCCCGTGTTGGTCTCGTAGCCGTACGCGGCGAGGCGCTCGTCCACGGCGTGCAGGAGGCCGTAGTCGCCCGACAGCGAGGCCGAGGCTGCCGCTGCTCCTGCTCCCCCTCCGCCTCCCCCTCCGCCGACGGCAGAGTGCTTGGCGCGCAGGTCAAAGATGTCTAGCGTCGAGGACAGGAGCAGCGAGAACTGGAGGGGTGTGCGGATCGGCTTGAGGGTGTTTGTGGCCGGGTCGTGGGAGGGGAATATGGAGATGTGGAGGGGGTTGTTCTGTGTCAACGATTATGCGGTCAGTTTCACGCTCGTAGCTTGGGGTCCCAAGGGGGGAGGGGTGTCTCTTGTGGAGGCTTACATTCCGGCCTATGACGCCTAGGCAGGCTATGGAGGGTATCGCAGTGGCCATGGCTGGCAATCAGTCGTGGTCGTCGTGGTCGAAGGGAAACCCGTTCGGTGGAAGGGGGCCCGCGCGGGCAAGACATTAGAAGAGCCAGATGTTGATTGAAGTCGGGAAGCTCGAGACGACCCCTGTCATAGCTCGCTGGCAACCCCTGCCCCCGTCCCCTGATAGAGAGGTGCGGGACCAGCGGTCCAGGTACCCAGGTACCCGGCCTACTTGTTCCCTCAGCACACGCACCGCTGCAATGACTTGGGAGCTGGGTGCTGGAGTTCCGTCGCTGACCTCCTAGCTGCCATTTCGAGAGGCTCTCTTTTTTTTCTTATTCTCGTGGATAAACTACTGGTGACCCTGCCGTTTCAGCACTCACTGCCAAGCTAGTTCAGAGTCATTTACGACCCAACCGGCACAAATGGTGGCAATCGAGCCTTCATGGGTCTTCAGAGGTTGCCTCCGAGGCATTTCGGCTGCCTCACGGCCGTCCGACCTGCCGAAGCCTGCCTGTCTCCTGACACAAACCTTACAAAGTCGTCACGATTGTCATGCTGGTTGACATCCGGGTTCCGACACGCACGGGGATTTTGTCCGTCATTTACGATGCTTTCCTTAGATTCTTATTGTTTTGCCCGTCTACAGCCCACTTCCCCCACCACTCAGACGCTCACCCTGCCCCCTCTTATGTGCCCACCTCCGTCTTTTGCCCTCCCGCACTGTCGCATCGATGAAATAAAATGAGAAGAGAAACAGTATTAAAGGAACAACTCCTTATGCTAGCCCAAACTCCGCCAGCAATGAAATAGAAAGACCCCGAAGTTCAGCCTCATCACCGACAAGATGGGCTGCCGAATCGCTCTCGCAATCCAATGCCTCCTGCGCCGAGGCTGAACTCCCTCTACACTCTAGCTCTCCGTCGCTGCAACAAACTTCGCCCCTCGTAGTGTCATAAAAGCTGTCAAGGTATGATATACAATGGCAGAGCTGGAGACAGGTGATCAAGGCCCACTGCACAGCCCAATGTGTGGAGGTCCCTTGGTTTCCTGCGAGCCATCGTTGAGACGCAGTGTTCACACGCCATGTGTATGCCGTATAATGACGTAAGACATTGCGTCGGAATGGAGTTATCATTGCCGGGCGGAGGGAAAATGGGCTCGAGACGAGGCCATAAACCCCCTGACCAAGCTCGCGTCGGGTTGTGCTCGTGTCTTGGGTCCGCTCGTGGATTGTGCCCTATAAGCCGCGTCGGAGTTGAGATGGGCAGGCAACAAAGCTGCGCTCGATCGGGTGGTAACGCCGGTCGTTTTCACGGGGGGGTTCGGTGAATACACATTCGTAAGGTGGGAAATTGATTAGGAGGGACCGCAAGGTCTCAAATGCGTATATGAGAAAAACCGGGATATGAGCGAGCGTAAAGTCATGAGTAGGCCTCTATAACCGAGAAAATCCGGGACGTTCCGAATCGAAGATGATTCCCCCCTTCGATTGCCGTCTAAACATCCTGCGGAACCAATTCCCCGCAGCCAGAAAGGCGAGGGCGCGCCCATTATCGTCTGCGCCCCAGGATTAGTCGATCCCCCAGATTACAATTATTGTAGAGCTCCAGACTGAGACGGACCAAAGGAACAACAGCCAGTACAAGGCGCCTAGCCACAGCAGATGGCCTTCATGAATTTCTGGAAGCCGGTCGGCTGCTGGGGCTCAGGCTGCCTTCCGGTGGTTGTCGGCGTGGGCTGGTTCATCGCCTGCGTCGAGTTCATCGGTTTGGGCAGGTTCTGGGTACTGGCCTGGAACTGGGCCTGCGTAGAACCTGTCGGGGTTGCCATGTCGCGGAGACCCCCGGCTCCGGCTCGGTTCTGCATCATCAAGCGGTCTGGGGCGTTTCGCCGGTCTCCCTTTGGGCTCTGCTTGATCGGTGAGGGAGGCGGGGGTTGCGCGGCGTTTAAACGGTCCATCGTCAGGCGTGCCCGGGGGTCGGACAGGTGAGGCGTTGTGTTGCCGCCGCGCGAATCGTTGTGGACGGCCATATTGGAGGGACCTGGTCTATGGTCAGGGTTGTGCAGCGCGCCGGGTCGGTTCCACTCGCCCTTCTTTGTTTGGGCCCTTTGCAGGAGTTCATCCCAATCAAACTTGTTGTCCGACTCGTCAATCTTGTTTTCCCTCGCAGCTTCGGTGAAGAGGCCGCGCAGGTAGTCGTAGTCAGGTGCGTCCTCGAAGCCAAGGTTCCGAACGTAGAATAAGTACGTCTCGAACTGGGCGGGGAAGCCCTCGCACAGGTCCTTGATGGGTGTGGTCTGCTTCTTCTCACCGATCTTCTCGTATTTTTGCTTGTTAGTCGCAGCCTTCAGACCTTGCCACGGAAGGCCCCCTCGGAGGAAGTACATGAACACATGGCCAAGGGCCTCGAGGTCGTCACGTCTCGATTGCTCTCGTCCAAGATGGGTGTTGATACTCATATACCGTGCCGTGCCAGATAGAGATTTCCGCTCTCGGTAGGGAATGTGTTGCTTCGTCTTAGGGTCCCGATACTGTTTGGCCATTCCGAAGTCGACAACGTGGATAACATTCTCAGTCTTACTGGGTATCTTGCCGATCAGGAAGTTGTCGGGCTTGATGTCTCGGTAGATGAGGTTCTTCTCGTGGATAGTTTGGACACGAGAAAGCTACATTGAGAAGTTAGCACATGACAATTGCGGGGCCTCGCGACGTGTTAACCAAGGGTAGCCCGTAGGGAACGGCTCACCATCTGCTTTGCCACCATGATGACAGTCTTCAAGCTGAATCTGCGCCCGCAGTGGTCGAATAGATCCTCCAATGACGGCCCCAGGAGGTCGATGACTAGAATGTTGTGAAGACCCTCCTGGCCGAAGTAGTACACATTCGGGATGCCGGCTGCGTGGATTGATTAGCCTGCGTGCCAGCGATCAAGAACAAGCTGACTTACGGCAACCGACGAGGATCTTGTACGTCCTGTACTCATCTCGCAGCTGGGGAGCATCGCTCTTCCTTGGTTCCTGTGGCGCGCGAGAGTCAGTGCCAGGCCGGATGGGCAGGTGGCGAGCAGACCGCAGACTGCCTCGCGACACATGATCAACATACAAACTTTATGGCAACTTGCTGGTTGTTCAACAGGTTTGTTCCCTCAAAGATGACACCAAAGGAGCCCTCGCCAATCTTCTTCCCTACTCTGTAGTGCACACCGACGACGTTCGACGAAGAGGAGGCCATCTTGACGGCAAGACCAATCCTCTACGGACGCGAGAAAGGGCGTGAGACGGTATGAAGGATGGTTCGAGAGATGGAGTCGAAAGGGGTGGCCGATACCGAGTGGTGATTTTCGGCTGGGTAATTACCAGCGGGCCCGGGACGGGAGGGCCTAGTTGAAGCGAAAAGGGGCGGTCAGCAAGGCAACGCCGCTCATTTTCCGACGACCGAGAAACACAAAAGACGGCACGCGGGTTTAGTGACGGCGAGACGTGGTCTCAATTGCCATGGGAAATAGATGCAGGGACGGGAAGGTGACAATTGAAGGGTGTGGAGATGGGAGGGCAGAGCGAGGTATGAGCAAGGCCAGGAGATGGGTAGATGGTGTGGTAACAAATGGGGAAACCTGATAGTCTGGGCACCGGGGAGGCTGTAGGAAGAGAGAGAGGGCTGCCTGCTGATTGCCTGCTGCCGATGGGCTGGACCAGGGGGGGGTGTGCACGCGAGTCACACACAGTTCGCGCGGTACGCACCTTTTCTGGGGTCCAGCAGGACCTAACAAGCGACCTGACCAGGCTTGGGGAGGGGGCACCTAACAGGAGGCGAAGCTGTCGTTGCCGGCGATCGGTTGACGCCAGGAGAATTGCCCGATGTACTGACGACTGTGGAAGAAGTGAAGTATCTTTGTAGGTCGGTGGTCTCGCCAAACTGTACTCTTGAGAGATACAAAGTACCCGTATTCGCCTAGCTTGGTGCGGTTGGGAAAGGAAAGGGGGAAGTACTCCGTACAGGATCCGGCTCAGGCTCTAGAATGCTGGCATATACCGATAGGGATGAAAGAAGAATTGGTGAAGACGAGAAAGAAAGGGATTGTCGTGTGCAGCAGCAGGGACGGTAAAGCAATAGCCTCAGCAAAGACGGGTCCTGGGTCCCTGGGTCCCTGGGCCTATGGGGCTGAGGCGTGTCGGTCGGTCGGTCGGTCGGAGGCGAAGAGGCAAGCAGGGCAAGCAAGCAAAGCAGCAAGCAAGCAGCGAGGCAGAAAAAAAAAAGAGTCGATGAGGAATGGATTGTCGCCTTTTTGGGCTAAGTGGTGCCGCTGGATGGCAAGTGCAGGCGGACAGGTCTAAAGGACGACTATCTGCCGCTATTCCCTGCCTTGACAGATGCCCGTCCCTTTTCAAGGTCTTGGGTTGTTTATTGGAGTTAACCTTGACCTTGGTCTTGGCCTTGGCCCCTGCTTCTGCGATCTGGCTGAGGAGGAAGAAGATGAAGAAGAAACAGCGAAGGTGAGGAAGGTTGTTTCGAATTGGCTGGTCTTGGCGTCGGACTGGCTGAGCTGGCTGATGAGCTGGCTGAGCAGGCAGGCTGGGCTTCCAATGGCTGGGCTGGGCTGGGTGGGTGGGTGGCTGCTGCTGCTGGGCTGAAGTCAATCGGGGATGACTTGTGGGGGGAGAGGGAGACAGTCCGAGAAGAGAGGGAAAAGGAAGGGAAGGGGAGGGATCGCAGCAGTTTGGTTGGTCGCAGTGCAGGGAGCCGAACGAACGAACGAACAGAAGAGGGAAGAGACAGGCCACCGACACGACACGACACGACACGACACGGCAGGTACGGGCAAAACGGGGTACTCTGTGCAGACGACAGGCTGAGAGGGGTCAGAAGGCCCTGGCAGGCGGGACAGGGTTTTGTTGTGCTTGAACCCACCTGTGGCCCGACTTGTTCTGCTCCTGTGCGGGTCGAGCTTGCCACCAAGGGCCAAAATGCAGTGTAAAAGCAGCAGGCCTACGGCAGGGGCTACCTGGGCTAGTTAGGTACCACGGCGGTCATTTGGCTGGGGGCAAATCACCCACTGCTCACCTGGACAGGCTGCGTCGTAGCTCACAGTCAACTTCCTACCCAGTCAGCCAGTGTGCAGGTACGTACCGTTTGAGCTCTTCAGGCCGACCACTGGGGGTTGGGAGATCAGGGGTAGGGGGGCTCCTGGGGTTGCAGAAGGGGGTCGGGATGTGTGAGATACTTTGGTACAGGGGGGCGCCGGTCACCACCCCACCCGCGCACTAGCACCCAACGCGTCGGGGTTGGCTGGAAACGTGCTAAGACAATCTCGACCATTTGTTTGTGTTTTTGCACGACTTAAGTTTAGCACGGCCTTCCCGCTCGTCCCCCCAGTCGCAGCAAAATGACAAGGAGGAACAGCCCGTGGTCTCCCAATATCCCTCAACTCAACAACTAACGACAGGGCTCGGGACAAAGGGGGAAAGGAGGTGGTGGTAAAGCCTCGCCTGGATAGGTGCTTTGTATGTAGTCTGTGTCTCGCAGTGTAGATATTCCTGGAAATGCCAGTCAGATAGATGTCTCTGCTGATGTAGGTATGTATAAATTATATATAGATGCGGGTGCAAGTGCACGCCCGCCTGCATATGCACCCAGTGCTGTCGTCTCTAGGGGTAAGGTCCTGTCGCCCAATCTGGGAGTCTACCACAGTCCACGCCAGAAGTGGCGCCCGGTCAGCCAGCAGTCAGTAGCCAGTCACCAGCATCGACCAGCGACGGGCGACCAGTGCCCAGCAACATAAGCTTTGCTCTAAGCCGTGATCGTCATCCTCGTCAGCGCTACGATCATGCTGCGCTAATGGTATTACAGGCCGACAGCGTCCATCCCGCATCAACATCAACAACAAGCTCAGGCGGACCAGCTGCCTGTCGTGTCGACTCAGATTCATTGTACATGGAATGAAAACAACAACCTTTAACCCCTCCCCATGTCCGCCGAACCGTGATGTGGGCGGTAAGCCTCATTCGGGCTCAACGTCCGGCGACGACAGGGCACGGCTCATACATATCGCAAACAAGTACGCGAATCATTATACTTCACCTCTCTGGGTCTGGGGTAATAAAGCTCGCTCGTCGCGACCGGAAGCCCGTCGACCACCTGCACAGTAACAGTAACAGTAACAGTAGCAGGATCAGCCGGGCATGAGATGTGGCCAACGGGCGGCATTACGGGATGAAGGCTGATGACCCCGTGCCAGTTGCCGTCCGCCTTGGCCGAGTTCCGGGCTCGTTGGAAATGGATACCACCTTGCTACCCTGCTAAGACGAGACAAGCGAGGACGACCAGACGTGCGGGTGTGCAGGGCGGGCCACATGCACGCATGCAGACACATTCAGTTGTGCTGTGCTGCGTTGTGCTGCGCTGTGCTGTGCTGTGATGTGGCTGCTGCTGCTGCATCCGCTTTCTGCATTGCTTTGCCCATCATTTCAACGGGGCGTGGCTCTTGGCCGCCGATCCTGTTTCTCACATCGCACGGCATCTCTTTTTCTTGCCAGGCTGCCAGGCCGCTCTTTCCTCCTGTCTCTTTCTCTCTCTCTCTCTCTCTCTCTCTCTCTGCCTGGTCTCTGCCTGGTCTCTGCCTGGTCATCGTCGATCCAGTGGGAAAGTGCGAGCGAGCGAGTCTCTCTGCCCGCAAGATGAGCTCATTCAACAATGGCAGGCTGTCGGAGAAAGGGCCTGCCAATCGGGACCCGCAGTACCCCAGCTGCCTCCCCAGCGAGCCGGCCTTGCTTGATGCGACCGTAATCTTGTGATCCCCAGGGATCCTCCGAGTAGATTGGGGGCTTCGATTTGAGCTTGACATTGCATCAATGCTCTCTCTCTCTCTCTCATTCTCTCTTTGCAATGTCCGTCCGTGACCACATCAACGCCACCGCCCACGGGCCGTGACACTAATTTGTATGAGCCTTGTTCAACGGGCTGGCTGCTGAGTGTGGCCCCCGGTCTGCCTGAAGCAGCCGCGTGCGTGCTGCGTGCTCGGGCGCTGACTGTCGTCAGCTTGGCGGTTTCTAAATCCCCCCAGTGAGCGACGTATAATATATTAGCCCTGAGGCTCGCTTAGCAGCCGCAGGGATGCGCCAGTGTCCCGCGGCCGGCCGACGTCTGCTGTCACTGGCGGCTAAGTAGCATGGCTTTCCATTGGACTGCACATCCAAAGGCCTAAACTACACAGTACCCAGACTACACAGTACTCGTCAGCCGCGCTGCCAGACGACATGTGAGGGTTGACGCCACGGCGGCAAGGTAAAGGGAGAAATGCACGATGGACTCTGCATCGAGCCGATCTGGGGAAATCTCAGACCGGTGTCGGCTGCTGCTGCTCCTCGTGCAAAAGCAGGCAAACGAGGGGAAGACTGAAAAAAAGCAACGAGCAGCCCACCAGAATCCGTGCACATGGCGACTGGTCTGTGCCGTTGCTTCCCGATCAACTCGACGCGTGCAAACGATGGAGCTCGTCTCGCCGCAATCAAAGAGTCTCCGGCTTGATTGGCATCTGCGAATTCGTCATCCACAATCCCCATTATTGCCGCTGTTCTCGAACCCGAACCATGCCAGGACTTTGGCAGGTGCCGGCCGAGGTCCTGAGACGGATCGTCGAGGAGGCCTGCATCACGGCGGAGCTCGACAACCTGGGCCAGACTGTGACAGTGGAGCTGTGCCCACCCGGGGATTCTGCGGGTGAGGGCGAGGAACGCCATCCATCGTCGAGTGTCCAGGGCGTTGCCCAGGTTGTTCGTTATAACGGTGGTCGCCCAGAGTGAGTGTGACGTTTTGTATGTCGCCGTCGCAGCAGCGGGCAGAATAAGCTCTGACGTTGCAACACCAGCATACGACAGCAGCGCGATCAGCTCGATGCGCTCATCGTGCAGCGATTCAGGGAACAAAGTGTCGGCAGGGTTGTCTCTGCCTCCTTCATCCATGGAGCTCATACTTCGCACGAGCTGGGACGCTTTGACCAGAGCACTCAGGCCAAGCTGAACAGGCTGATCCTCAACCACAGGCCCGACATCCGTTCTCTCCTCGCCTTGGCCTCAACCTGTAGGCTGCTTCGAGCGCACGCCGAGCCGTTTCTATACAGATACGCTGATCTGGACTATGGAAACCCGTGCGCTTATGCCGAACACCTTGAGCTTCTTCTGCGCTATCCGCACCTGAGGAAATATGTGCGTCTCCTGTCCTTCGGGAATCTGTATGACGAAAAGTTCGAGGATGACTGGTACGGCTTCTTGCCGCTCAATCCGATCCGGCTATCACAGGCCGTCGACCGTCTGCTTGCACAGGATGCCCCAGTCTCGAGGGATGAGCTCTACCGGCAGCTCGGTCCCGATCGCTTCGGCCCTCACGGTCTGCACCCGTCCATCTTCCGTGCCATGTTCTTGTTCCTCCTACCAGATGTGCGGTCTTTGAAGATCGATCTGGCACTCACTGAGGACGCAAGCCAGGCGGAGCAAACTCGACGCGAGTGGCTGTTTCGTACCTTGCTCGGGGAACCCAACGATGTGTGGGCAGCAGGCAAGATTCCCGCCCTCCAGAATCTTGAGGAGTTCTCCCTGGTTCCCAGAGGAAGTGTAGCAGTGAACGCGATCAATCCACGGCTGCTGCTACCCTTCTTGTTCCTGCCGAAGATGCGTACATTCTACACGTCATCGTTAGCAACTGTCCCGCATCTCAACCTTCATAGGTTGTATGACAAACCAGAATATTTTGGCAAGTCACCAGTGACGGAGATGATCTTCGACTTCACGGCAATCGACGGCTTCACCCTGGACTCGCTTCTGGCGCTCCCAAGAGCGCTGGAGAAGCTCACAGTGAACTTCGTCTCTGTGCATCCGTCCGATTGGGATGTCTTGATATCCCCCGACGAAGACCCTGACGAGGATTCTGACGAAGAAAAGATGAACGAACGGGGGTTTTCAGTCTTCGCTGTCGGGGATGCTCTTCAACAACAGCGGCATTCTCTCAAGAAACTGACCCTCCGCTGGGCCAACGTCCATCGGGGATGCTCCATTTTCCTCTTGAGCGAGTTCACGGTGCTCGAGGAGCTGACAGCCCCCATGGTAATGGTCCTGTACCGCCGGCACGGTGTGCGGCGCAGCCTGAGGGAGACCCTGCCGGCCTCGATCGTGCGCCTGGAGCTCCTTGCCTACCGCACCGTCCCCGTGCCCGACTGGCAGCCGGAGGTCCTGGGCCTGCTCAATCGCAGGGACGTCCACGTCCCCAAGCTGCGCTGGCTCAGGATTGAGCAGTGGCTGGAGCCGGGTTGCCGGGTGTCCAAGTACGACCTCGAGGCCGAGGCTGTCGTCAACCTGGGCCGGCTGGTTGGCGTCGAGGTTCGGGTTGACTTTAAGGAGCACCCGTGTCCGGAGCGCATTTCGAGCGACGTGGATGAGGATGCGGAGGATGATACGGAGGAGGACTGATGTTACGTCTCTTATGTCGTGGACCCGCCGGGCGGTGGCTGAATTCTTAATGACAGGCGTCCGATCGGGCATGTCTGGTTGATATTATCTTACCCATTCCCCGCTGAGAGCAAGAGCATCAGAAATGGTGTTAAATGCGTGGTCGAGCTCGATCAATAATGGAATAGTCAGTGTGCAGGCCTTGATGATGTTAAAAAGCAGTATAACTAAACTCATAGTCTGAATTACCAACATGTTCATGATGTAGAGTGAGAACCCACCAGCATTACACCGGAGGGCGGCCAAGCCACGTACATAGTGGTGTGAAGAGCATTGTTCTGCAAGTGTAAATAACAACGTAACAGTAAAAGTAAGAAGGTGGTCCTCGAAGAAAAATCAGGCGAAGCAGCCATGATGGGCCTTTTATCTGATCAATCTTGAGATTCTTGCAAGTCAACTGGCCACTGAGACAGATTCTCAATGACACATTTGACACACTTGAGCTCCGGATTGAGCGTCAGTCCGATGATTTTGTGATCCAGTGGTAACCCATCTCACCAAGTACTCGCCCTTGAACAGTAAATGGTTTCTTTTCCAATCCGCACTCTTATTATCGAGGTATAGGCGGTCGCTTCACACAGTAGTAAACGCTCAAAGAACCCAGCGTCAAAAAACAATGCCGATAACAGGAGGTTCAGAATACGATTGTGGCACTTAGCCCAGAAAACATAGACAGCCTTGTGGCAGCCGCACAGACGAGGCTAGCGAGACCAGCTTCCAGCGGCGCCATAGACCGTCGACACGAGTATTAGCCCAAGACTAATAGTCGGCCAATCAGTCATACGGCGAAAACCAAAACGGTCTCGGCGCGATCCCTCTACAAAATGAATCCTTGGCAGTAAGCCGCTCTAGAAATGTAGATGAGGGCTTTCTTACATTAGCATCTTTGGATTAGCGGTGCACTTGGACCGCTTCTTCGACTCATGGTCTTAAGATACCTAGAAAGATATCAAGACAGCTGTATCATAATAATGTCACATTTTCAAAAGTTTGAAATATCATTGCAGAACTCTTATGATTTGCTTACCTTCTGCCCAGCAAAGAACAAAAAAGAAAAGACAATGGTTCGAAAAAAGGCTACTGCTGAACTGCATAGCTTGCTTGTTTTCTGCCTAGTACAGTAAAGGAAAACAGTGACATTGTATCACAGAAATCCACTTGACTTAGTTAACTGCTAAGAGGCAGAGACTTCTAACAATTCATTTTGGAAGCACGCAATTATAGCCGGACACTACACAACCCCTCAGGAAGTAGATTGTGCAGATGCTTTAGGCCGAGCGCCGTGCCTAGAGCTATACGAATCCATCACAAAGATACTGAGGCTCTGGAGCGGACACCTGCGTAAAGCTCGTATATAAATATGCAGGTATCAAGAACGTTTGATATTGTAGCCAGTCTTTGGCGTCGCAGCGACACCACTCAGGTCCTATGATGGCTAAGACGACAAGTATTCAAGTCTAGGTAACCTGTACTGGACACGCAGAGCTCCAAGATCGATAATTCTTAAGCTGGATAGTCCTGAGACACCACAATCCCCTATCAACAGACCAAACTGTTTCCCAAATCAACCATGACAATCAATTAGCAGAGTCACAATGTGAAATCCTGTTCGAAGACCACACGAGTCTGAATAACTTAGATGGGTCTAACCGCCCAATGAAGGTTGTGTTTGTTCTGTTCTGTTCTGTTCTGTTCTGCTCTTGCTATGCTATTGACTCCGACATCCGCCGTCTCCCGGAAAATTACCAACAAACGCCGCCCAAGTCAGGGGCGCACTGTGGAAAAAAAAACATTCAAATGAATGAATGATATATAGACACGGACCGGTAGTACACCTAATTTGCCCAGACCCTTTGCCCGCCCTGTCCCCTTTTTTTGTTTGGCCTTGTAAAAAGAAAATAAGTCAAGAAGGATAAAACGAAAGACAAGCAAGCCACGTTACGCCTGCAGAACAGACCGGACCTCCTTGTACCCGAGCTGCGTGTCTGTCTGTATGATGATCGAAGAAACAAAGGGGAAAGGGGAGGCAGCCTCAGCCAGACCCCGGGGGAGCTCGAAACCCAAGGCTCTAAGCTCCATCTCTTGGGGGCGACGGAGCACACGGAATGATCACCCAGTTCTACTCATCATCCGTCTCGACGCTCTGGACCACGTGTCCGTTGCCCTGCCCGTTCACCTTGACCGGTGCCACGGGGCCCCCGTTCGCGCCGCTCGCGGTCGCAACGTCAAGCTCATCCATCACCTCCCTCTTGGCCGACTCCCACGCCGCTTTGGCCCAGCGTGAGAGCTGGTTCTTCTCGACGTACTTCTTCAACTGCGTGTCCTCCCACCGCATCGCCTCGGCACGCTTCTCCAGCAGGCTCGGATCGTCGTCATCCCACCTAATGACTTCGACGTTGGGATCCGTGTAGACACCCTGGCAGACGTCGGGGGAGAGTATGTAGTCGGTTTCTTTGTCGCTTTGCTTGAGCTCTGTGAAGACTTGTCAGTAACTCGAATAAATGGACCACTTCGAAGCGGTAGCGTTCGGTGGGGAACTTACGGTGCCGATGGCATGCAACCATGGTGCAGTAGGGCTGCGTCTCAACCAGCTTGCTGAGCACGGCTTGGTCACTCATGTTCTCTGTGTAGTTGACCTTGGTCCAGTCGTCGCGAACGTAGCACCGCCTCCAGATGAGCCTCTTGGCATCCTCCCTTTGCTTGCCCTTCATGCCAAGTTCAGCTAGTCGAAGGGCTCGGAAGAACAAGAAACCAGGCTCAACACCGTACTCGTCGACTCGAACCAGAGTAAGCAGGTTGATGAGACTCAGCGGCTGCATGGCCTTGTGAGTGACAAGCTGGAAGAGGTCTTCCTGCAGATCATCCGACAGCACCTTATACTTCTTCGGAATCTTGGGAGAGAAGGTCTGCATGGCAAGCTCGACGGCTGCAACATCATCGAGAGCATCTTGGAAGGCCGGGACTAGGACCTGATAGATCTGGTCTTGGATGCGCACAATCTCGAGATCCTTTTCAACCTGCGCCAGCTGATTGTCACACCTGGCTGCTTTGCTGCGAACCACGGCTGAGTTGCCCTCAGCCTCAGCACCAGCTCCCTCTGCCAGCAGTGTCAATTTGCCCAGGCTTAGCTCGATCTTCTTGTTCCACACTTGTTCTTCCGCCTGGCCCACGCCGATGAGAGTCTTGGCCGCAATATCGAGATCGTGTTCGCGCTCGATGTCGTTGATCCAAGAAATCTTGCCGAGGCGGCTGTCGTTCCTCAGGAACTGGGTGGCAAAGCCTTTCTTATCAGAGCCCGCAAATTCCAGCACCGTCTGGATGCCACCATATGCAAGCAAGAGTCCATACGCTTCAAATGCGAAGCTTGCGCCGTAACGGTCCATGTAATCGGTGAAGAGTCGCTTCTTCTCCTCCAGTTTGCTGTTGATCTCAACAGCCTTCCGAGCTTCAAGACCGCGCGCTTTAGCCTGGCTGCGTAGCTCCTTGATTTGACCGACAACTAATTCCGCAAGGGCTCTGACACTGACGTATCTCTCAGCAAGTCGAAGCGCATCATCCCAAAGCCCGTAATCTTTGAGCTTTAAAATCAGATCACTCAGGTCGGCCAAGATCGCCTTGCATTTCTCGGCGAATACCAGAGCCTCTTCGTCGCCGTTTGGTTCAGCCCAGCTAATTGATTCGGTCAAAGTCAGGATGAGCTGATCTGCCAGACTGGGCATCATGTTCCGAAGTGACTCAATAAGGCTCGTAGACGGGGACCCAGGGGCGGTTTGAGGCGGGTAGTACGTATCAAGCCACATTTGGCAGAGTGAATTTAGGCGGAACAGGTTATTGGTGACAAACGCAGTTGACGTCCAGAACTCAGGCAGGCCAAGGTAGTCGGCCTGCTTGGACAGGATGCCGTCCTTGACATCCTCACCTCCAAGGCCATAGAAAGGGAGATTGCGTTGGCGATACTGGTGAGCTCCGTGAAGAATTTGGTAGAAGACGTGCACGCCTTCGTAAAGAAAACGCGTCAAGGCTGGATCATCGGCGAGATGCTCTTTGTGATAGTGCTTAATCATCTGGTATGTCCAGGGCACAAAGATCTCCATCCGTCCAGTGTCGTTGACGAACCATGTACGAGCCCGGTCGAGCTCTCCAACATGGCGGTCAGGGTTTTTCTTGTCTTCCTCGGCGATGCATTCGATGACTTCGGAGACGACAGTCTTCCTGTCATTGCCGGGCCTCTCGCCCAAGAATGTCTCATGTAGTTTCCACAGCTCTCGGGCCATGTTCAATTTCTCGGCGTTGAAGAGCAGTTGCCACTTGGTTCGGCGATCGAGCTTGACTTTTTGCGCGTTCAAGTGAGACATCAGTTTGTCAAGGTAACTGCCACGCTGTCGTAGGTTCAGCTCTATCGAAGCGGGGAGGGCTGTGAGGACCGAGGTATTTGAGGCAAGGATATCGTTTGACAAATCCAAAGCCGCCTCGCCGATTTCCGCGTCAGAGAAAGGCATCTCTCTCCGGCCCTCGAAGATTAATGGATTGTCGTCCTTGAGTCCAAAAATGACGGCCTGGTCCAGCTTGTTTCTCGCCGTCACCTCAGGTGGCATTCCGCTGGCAAACTTGTCGACGTCTGTGAGAGCGACCCGAATAACCCCAACACCACGAATCATGAGTAACACGGTTGGGTTCTTAATCTTGACGCGATGAGACCTTGGGCCCTCAGGCTCCTGACCTGGACCCAGAGGCTCCTCCACGCCTGAGCCAACTATTTCGAGTGAATCCTCATTCCGCAGATCGACCACATCTTCATAAGTGGCTGGCAGGATGTGGTTCTCCCCTTGTAATTGCGAGTCTGGTGTCTCGGGCGGCGCTGCTATCGATGCCATCACAACGGCTCGGTCAAATACAATGAAGGCAACCAGGCCAGGTCTCGGCAGACAGAGCCGTGTTCGCGCGGTAGCGGAAGGATTGACGGGGGTCGTGTATGAAGAGATGGTTCTGACCATCCCAACATCCAGAGTCTCATCCCGAACAACAACTTCAACAAGAGCGTATTGTGACTGGCGCTTGTTGCTGAGAGACACGAGGAGCAGCAGATGCTGGACAGAGTCATCGTCGACGGTGAGAGCTTGGCTCAATCGGCTTGCATCAGTGTACTTGGCCTCAATGCCTCTTGGTACGTACGTGAAGTCGACGACCTCGAAGTCCACATTGCTCTGGATGGTGGGAAGGACTGATTGGAGACCCGTCAGTATGGCATCACGTGCATCGATATTAGCGATGATCTCGTGATGTCCGGCGCGCTGGACTCTCCACGCGTGGAGCCTGCCGGCCTTGGTTGCTGCCACAACGTTCTTAGGTCCAGGTCTGGTGGAGGGGTTGACCCTCACAGCTGCGATATCACTCCGTGAAACAGCCGACTTGATTGCGTTGCGAATGCTGCCAAAAACACTTGGCCAGGCTCCGGACGACTGACCCCATGTAGCCTGCAGAAATTGGATCGATATCGATGGCTTGCCCTGGCCGTCTCGAACGCTCAGGTGTGCCAAGCGTCCACTGCTCAGCGTGAGGATGAATCCAGCGGTATCGGCTTTTGTGATATCCACGACGTGTTCTCCCCCAAACAGTCCCGGTACAGTGTCCTCGACGCCGTTCCGTTGTTGCCGGATAAAATCCAGAGTCGCTGCGCTGGAAATGTGCTCCCAGAAAGAGACCTTGCCGCTGACGGGCATCACTACTACCAGCCCGGGCTCTTCAGTAGAGGTCCCCGCTGAAACGAGTGATCCAAGAGGTAAAGGCTCGTTGGCATGTTTTGAGGGATATGGCAGCGTGAAGGCGAATGTCTCGGGCGAGGGCGTGGACCCAGCATATTGCCAGACCATGGCGTGGGTGTGGGTAAGGCATAGGCCGTAGCCGTGGGAAGTGTCGATGGTACCGTGTTGCCGTCCTAAACGCGACTACTCAGTATGAAGACATGGCTGATGGAGGTCCAAGGTACCCACCTGTAGAGTCTGCGCGGATTCTATCCGGCAGGGCTATCAGCTTGCTCACAGTGTACGCGCTAGATCTTGCCTATTTAGAGACTCGAGGTCAGTGGGAGCCCAACTCGTGACGCCCCTAGGACTCGCCGTGGTAGGGTCGTATGATGTTTTGGGTTTGACGCACCAGTTCAACGCTGCCATCGCTCTTGCTTGTCCTCTCAGCCTGCTTGTGCTTCTTCGGCCTGACAGCAACCTCTCGTCGCATGGACTTGGTCGTCAGGGCCTGAGCATTTTCAATACCATCAGGATGGGAGGGCAGTCTTGCGACCTTGTCGTTCTTGACCTCGAGCATCTCGGTGGGCTGCGCATTCTTGGGGTCCGGATTGACATAGGTGGATTCGGTCAGAGGACGACGTTGCCGCTTAGCCTTGGGCTGTTGTGTAAGGCTGTTGTCGGAGCTAGCAGGGCGTTGTCTCCGTCGGCTTCGTGTGGCCATGGCGGGGCCACTCTGTGTGGTTTGGTTCGGCGAGAACATGGCGACGGTAGGCGACGGCAGGCGACGGCAGGCGACGGGAGGAAGTGTATTACGGGTCGTGGAGTACCGGACGGCCGGAGTCTGTCGGTCGAGGCGGTCGCGCTGATGGAGGAAGTGTCGCCAAGCAGGGTTGAGATGAGGAGAGGGCGCGTGTGATGGCAAACTCGATGCAGATGTGATGGATGCAGTGGCCTATTCCATGACGGTGAGGGGGTCTATGGATCGCTGCGTGCGTGCGTGCAGGGCGACGAGGGTGCTGATGCAGGCGAGGATGGTAGGACGGGGGGCCGCGTGGGCGAGGGATGTTGTGTAAATTCTTGGTTGGATGGACCGGCAGAATCGACGCTGCAGATGGCTCACCACCAAAAGTTGTTGTCTGGCACTCTGGCACTCTGGCCCCAGGATGCCAGGCCAGGTAAGGGTCAGAGCCAAACAACAAGGGGGACAACCTCGAGCTTGCCCTGCAGGCCAGGCACTTGTCTTGCGTCCGGTGTGGCAGTTTGGGTGGTGCCGATGGTTCTGATGGGCAACAGAGCTGCACGGCAGGCAGAGGTGATTGGGCCGTGTTGACCTGGGTTCAAAAAATCGCCCGTTACTACTGGACCGTGCTCCCTGGCTCGCAGTCAGCTTTTGCCTCGTTTCCACAACGCTAGACTTGAAACGTAGAGCATCCCTGGGTAACCAAGTCACTCACCCAGGCCGTTGCAGGGGTGAGCGGCCCCACTTTCCCTCACTCTTTTCCCTGGAGCTTGCGAACCACGCGAGCCGCCTTCCAATGCAGCTGTTTGCTGGTAGCTGAAGCTGGAGTTGGAGCTGGCAGAGCTCGATGAAACAAAGCCACTTCGAAGCTCGCCAGCAACAATTTTCACAACACGCGTATCCAAAGCCTATTGTGACTTGTCTCGAGGTCGGCCGCATTCAAATCAACAACAATTCCCGCCACTTTCATGCCAAGACCGCACTGTCCCTTGTCCTGACCGTGCGATGCTGAAGGTCTTGTCTTTCCCGTGGCCCTGGGATCGAGGCTAACGTGTGACATCATTTGGCCTGCAGAGCCTCACCTGTGGCTGATATCCCCAGATAGTGTCGACTCAGTGCCGAGTCAACTGCATCATCACCTCCGACATCGTACCCAATGTCTCCATGTAGACTGGCAGCCAACCCAGTTTGTATCAATGAACCCCAGGTTTTGCAGGTGGACGATTGCAGTATCAAAAGCCTAGAGACTTATAGATTTCTTATTTCATTGCTTTCTCGTCGAGTATCTTTGTTCACATGTTTCACCATACACACTGGAGATAATGAAGCGCCTCGGAACGGCTGTGACCATCACCGACCCCCTGGTGAAGTACAACGCCCTTCTTGCAACCGGTACTTTTCACCCGGACCCTGCGCAGCACCGCCTTGCTCATCACCTTCAAAAGCTCTATCTTCGATTGAAAGACTACCAGCCGTCCACAGAGTATCGGACAAAGCTCCGCCAGATTACCGAGTCTATCGGAGGTGCCAGGGAAAAGGAGACGGACCAGCTCGCAGTCAGAAGCCATCCTATCAGGCGCAACCCTCTTTTCGCCAAGTTCTTCAGATCGACCGAGGGCCCACGAGACAGTCTTTCCTTAACACGTATTCTGACGAGCCATGAGGCTGCCATTGATATCGACTCCCCCACAGGGCTGTTCCTCTCGGGCGAGGTCGGCACTGGGAAGTCGATGCTGTTAGATCTCCTGGCAGACGGTCTGCCCACCAGCCGCAAGCGCCGCTGGCACTTCAACACATTTATGCTTTATGCATTCTCAAGGCTTGAACACTTCCGAACTTCACGCCCCAACATTGCTCGCGAAGACCAGGGGTGGTCGGTGCTGTGGATGGCCAAGGAGATGATAGAAACCTCGCCCATTCTGTTTTAAGACGAATTTCAGCTCCCGGATAGAGCTGCTGCAAAGATTCTCAGCAACTTGTTTATTGCATTCTTTCAGCTTGGTGGCGTGCTGGTTGCCTCGTCTAATCGTATGCCAGACGAGCTCGAAAAGGCTACGGGTACATATGGATCACCGCCCCCGCCCACGGGTGGTCTGGTCCGCAGTGTTTTTGGCATGGGCGCTAAGAAGCAAAAGGGAGAGCTATTTGGGAGCACGAGCGATTTCGCAGCCTTCCTGGAGGTCTTGAAGGCGAGATGCGACTTTTGGCATATGGAGGGTGCCCAGGACTGGCGGCGCCGAGATATGCAAGAGCACCTTGGTCTGCAACTGAAAGCAGCCACGGCGCCAGCATCAACAGCTTCCCACTCCGCTTTGGAAAATCCAGACTCCAACCTCCTGCTCGTCCGTGACAATATGGGTGACTCGACAACACCACGAAAATACGCACTCACGGTAGACAGCCCCCAAAGTTGGGACCAGATGGTGCTTGAGACTGTCAACAATCCGCTTCTCTCATCGATACCCTGGGAGCCGACGACTTTGGTTGTGTACGGGAGGCTGGTCAATGTTCCCAGACAATACCAAGGCTTTACGCACTGGGATTTCGATGAATTGGTACACAAGTTTGGGCCGGCTGATTATGTTACATTGGCCTCGAACTATCACACGTGGATCATCGACAAGGTGCCCGTGCTGCCGGTGACCATGAAAAACGAAGCACGCCGCTTCATTACACTCCTGGATGCGCTGTACGAGGCTCGCTGCAAGGTTCTTATTAGGGCTGAAGTTGGTCCCGATAACCTCTTCTTCCCTGAGCAAAATCGGCGCAAGTCCTCAAAAGCCGGACTGACTACAATAACCCGTTCCTCCTCCAATACGAAAACAACCATCACCACCGAAGAAGGGGAACACGAGGACGCGACTTATTCCGAAACCATCTCCGAAGTCTACCAAGACTCTGCGGCCCCATTCAGACCAAATATTTCCAGCTACAACGAGGGTCCGTCTTCATCTGCAAACAAAACCGCCAGTATCCATGCCGAGATAGACTCAGATTTCGGTATCCTCGGACAGAAGGTCGACTTCGTGAACATATCCGCATTCACAGGCGAGGACGAGCGCTTCGCGTACAAACGAGCGGCGAGCCGGCTGTGGGAACTGTGCAGTGCATCCTGGCATGGCCGTCTTGGACCCCCGGATGCCTGGTGGTCACCTGTGCCCCCGGAGGCGCGACACTGGGAGAGCAAAGAACCAACGAAACCGTTGGACATGAGCTACTCGGCACAGAGCAAGACACCGGGCGATGTTGCTTGGGGTCCCTCGGTGGACTTGGAAGAGCCAGCGGGACTCTCCAGGTTACGCGTAGATGAACTCAAGAACGGCAGGCGTGACTGAATGTCGGTAACAAGAGGGTCACGCACATCCCGGAATCCACGGGACTTAAGCTTGAGAGCTTCATTCACCTGACAGACACGGTTGAGCCGCGTGGTCATGTAAGATGATCGGCCGTTCATAACTTGGGAGGTTGAATCATGCCCTGTGGACCCCGTTCATTCTGGCGCTTTTGTTCCCATGGACGAGAACTCTGTGAGAGCAGATCACATTGTTCGCATGCAACCCAGCACAACTGAAAGATATTGTGAGTCGCGTTAAAATAGGCACTCGCAGTCTGGTTGTTACGCCTGTCAAAACAACCGCGGCGTGAGTTGCGAACTTGGAATGCATGTTCCCTGCAGCACTCCCGGAGCACCACCCGCCGAGTCAATTTCAGGGGTTAGTTCCCCGCAACACCAAATGCCAGGTGACCTCAACCTCAACTTCATGAATGTAGGCCACTGAACATGACACTTCTGATCCTTCTTCCTTACTGCATATAACGTGCTTAAACAGGAGATGATCAGCTACCGCGTTTATTTTGCCAGAATGTGAGAGCAGCACGCCATGATCGGCGGCAAGACCATCGTGCCGAGGCAGCGGCGAAGGATGCGAGACATCCTCTGCTGCGCAGGGCTCGTCCTGATCATCTACTGCCTCTTCTTGGCTGGCCAAGTGCCCGGAAAGAGCCAGCATGAGACCCCCTCCGCCACCAACCCGGACTCTATCGCAGGGCTTCATCCTCCAGAGCTTCTAAATAACCTTTCCCTTACAGTCTCACAATGTGAGGCCGCATTCCCAAACCTGACCTGGTCTATCGAAGATGTCGTCTCACAGGGCCCTTTCACCCTCGCTCCGAAAACAGCACCGGTATTAGGACGTATCAAAGATGGACAGCTGCATGTACTCAAGTCTCAGCGGAAAAATGAGCTCTCAGCAGAGATGCTCAACTCCCGCACCGCATCACTGCACCAGATCCACCGCGCCCTGTTGACCGCGCCACCGTCCGAGCCCGTCCCAGACACGGTCTTCGCGCTCAACTTCCAGGACCAGCCCTTCGGTACGGCATGGGCATACTCGAGACAGGCGGACCCAAACTCCCGGCCGGGCTTCGACGACGGCAACGCCAACGCGCGGACGTTCCTGATGCCGCACTTCTCCTTCTGGGCGTGGAAGCTCCCCTTCATCGGGTCCATGGGCAGGGCGGCAGAGGCCATCGCGCAGATCGAGACCAAGCTCCACCCGACCTTCGCGTCCAAGATCCCCAAGGCGGTCTGGCGCGGCACGACGTGGTTCAACAGCGTGCACAACCCGCGGCTGCGGGCCAACCTCCTCGCGGCGGCCAAGGACAAGCCCTGGGCGGACGTCGAGGCCCTGGCGTGGGACGGCCCCGGCGGCAGCGACGGCAAGGGCGAGAGGACGGCCAGCAACAGCATCCCGATCGAGGACTTCTGCAGGTACAGGTACATCCTGCACACGGAGGGCGTCACGTACAGCGGGCGGTTCCAGTTCCTGCAGCTGTGCGCGAGCGTCGTCATCACGCCGCCCATCGGCTGGATGCAGCACGCCACGCACCTGGTGAGGCCGGTGTTCTCGAGCGCCCTGCCCGGGCTGGAGGGATCGTGGCCGGCGGAGAGCCCAATAACGAGCAGGTCTTGGGGACAGGGCTATGGCGCCGAGGAGGCCAACATCGTGTTCGTGAAGCCCGACTGGTCGGACCTGGACGACGTTATCGGATGGTTGGAGGGCAACCCGGACGTGGCGGAGGGTATCGCGCGGCGGCAGCGCGGATTGTTCGCGGGCGGGGGGTATTTCAGCCCTGCTGCCGAGGCGTGCTACTGGCGCGCGTTGGTCAGGGGGTGGAGCGAGGTCGTGCGGGTCGACGAGGGCGAGCTGGGGGAGGTCGGCCCGGGTCAGACTTTTGAGTCTTTTGTCCTGACGAATGGGGATTGAAGGACGGGTGCATGGGGAATTCGAGCTTTTCGGTCGGGACTTGCAAGCATTTGGAAGGCCTCTGGCTCTGTGTTTTGCTGCGCAGATGGCAGGGCCAGGCATACCAGGCTATCAACCAGGATAGCCTCACATTATGAGGAGGTGGCATTCCTAGAAGACCGCGGGAGCTTATTGGCATATCGGATGCATCAAGAGGGCTGTTTCTAGACCATCGCCGTGCCGCTTTTCCCTTTCTGGTTTTATTGTTGGCATTTCTCTCCGAATACTTAGCTACAATATGTTGTTGGTGTCCTCCCTTGGAAGTTTATTTTTCTTAAATCGTGCACAAGGGCCCTGCCTGTCCTGATACCAACACTTGCATTAGGCGGTACCGCAAGTTGCTTCTTCCAGCCAGCAGTCGTCTCTCGAGGAAGCAGTCCGATATGAGTCGAAATGACCATTCACGGCTAGAACGGCCTCTCGGAAGGATTAGATCTCCGATCATCCGCTGGCTCCTTCCGGCTCCTGGGTCATATCCAACTCCTCCCTAGCGGCCCCAATTGCATGCCCAGGGAGGAGGAGTGTACATTTGTACGTCGTGCCATGACTTCCTCGGCGCCTGGGCATGCAGAAGTGATGGTCGTAGCGCACAGTCTGCCAGGCCAGCGAGGGACTCGGCGACTTTTCTTTTCTTCTTTTCTGGCCATAGTCAAGTTCGTGGCTAATGAGTCAGCGAGGCAGCGAACGTGGGAATGTCTCGGGAATGAGGGCTAAAATGCCATCCGGGGTTGGCTGATAAATCCAACTGCAATGTGCACGTTTGGCAACTTGGCGGCCCCCAACTGTGCTCCCAGGCAACAGTAAACCTGTAGCACAATATTTCACCCATGGTATCCTCAGCGACCACAGGGTATGCAATACTGATTCTTAGGCTCGAATGTTTGTGATCGATGACAGTTTTTGTCCAATTCTCCAAGTCTGTCGCATCGCAAGTGAGGTAGCGTGCAGTAGAGGCTAAAGCGCACTTGATATTTGATGGCGCCCGGGTCGACTAGCAGTTGCAAGATTTCAGCCACATCCGCCTGGCCTCTCGGATCCGTCGGAATGCCTTGGGACCTTGGGACGTCACCGTCAGCAGTGAGACACCGCCCCAAAGGATCTGACTGTCCCGCTGACGTCGTACCATTGGACAAGTGTATCTCGCAGGACCGTGTCTTGCAGCCAACACTTAGCCGCGCCTAGGCGACAACCCCGTCTTACTTGTTCGAGGTTGCACAGCTTGCGCTGCCGAGACTGCCTGCTTCCCTCTTTTTTAAATGTCATGGATCGGACATCCTGACCGGGCTCTGCCGGTCGCAGAATCTCGGTGCTTTCTTTTCTTTGTCGCATCTCTCACCACATTTTGGATTTTAGTCGCCTCCTAGTTCACGATACTGAGTCGGAACAGAGTGAATGTGCCTGACGACGGCTGGGAAGTCTAATAACCCGACCGCCCCTCATTCTTGCGAGCAAACATCATACGTTACGCCTGCCTTGAAAGCCTTGTGAGCAGTTAATATGACGCCATTCTTGGAGGCTACTTCGACAGCCACTGCTCTTGAAGCACGGGAGACCAGGTTCTATTACAACAACGGACAATGTGGGGACAAGACTATCTATGTTTGCGAACCAGGAATTATCTTTGGAATATTAGGGGCTGTCCTCATTGGTCTTGCTGTTGCGTTCTATGCGTGTTACTATTACCGACACACAGTGAGTTCATGATCTTTGCAGTTAACATCATTACTCCCTTGGCTTCATTATTATCTCATTGCCACATGCGTCTCTTCCACTTGACCGTTCGAATGAATGAGCCATGTTCATGAAGCTAATGTGACCATTTCATCAAGGCTTTCATGACGAAGGTGATCAACGGTCTGAAAAGAGTTACGCCTAGTTTTCGCCGTCGGCGGAGGACAAGGAGACGAGCACCCAGTGCAAAGAGCGACGTGGAAATGAACAGTGTCGACTTTGATAACAAAACCGTCACTTCCGATTTCACTGCTCCCGGCGAAAGTCAAACAGCACCGACTTCCGACTCACGACACGTACGCTTCGATGGCGTCTCATGAGGTGTCAGAAGAGGTTTCTCGACGATTATACTTTATCAGCCCGACTGGTTTGGCTCAGACAAGGCACCACTGAGGGCACAGGGACATCAGAGCTATCACAATATATCCAAATTATATCCTTACATGGCGACGTTGGCATCAGAATGCGGCTGCAGATTCGTTCCAAGGTTGGAAGGGGCCCTGGAGTATTGCATATAGAAATGACCAGGAAATCGACGTGCGCCCAGGAGCTATATAAGTTGATAGCCATTTTGACGGGAGCAGGAAGTGGGTCTGGAGACTCAGCCTGAAGGGGCCCTGCTGAAGGATGGAAATTTGCCGTGGTCAGCAGATGAAGCGGCGCATTGGCTTGAGCAGGAGACCACTCAAGAATGACTGGAACCCCCGACTACAAATGCTGGATTACAAAGTTTGGACGTCGATATGTAACAAAAGGACATGGAGAGGTCTCAGAGATCCCATCCATATGTGGCCTTCTACCCTGATGTCATTGTCATGGTTCAGAGCGTCATTCTAGTTGAGGCTATTCATCAGTCTGGACAGCGATTGGAAAGATTGTTCACTCTGTCTAATCTGACCAAACGCATAAAATTTCATTTAATATGCCCTTGAAGGCTGATATAATCTCAGTCATGACTTCGTCGTGTGGGAGATACTCGTATGAAAAAAACATGTTGGCGAAGACCGAGGATGTTCAAGACATGCGGGCAATTTCTTCTACTACCACACATATACCACCCACTAGAGGTAGAGGTTGCTCATTAGCGTACTCCCCCGGGTGTGATCAATCCCTCACTCAGATGGTAGACACGATGAATGAGTCGGACTCCCACCAGGACTTGCGCTGATACAGATCAATAGTTCAAGAAGTATGACTTCAGTTTGTCTCACAAGCACTCTCATGCCCAGTGAGCACGGATGAGTCAAACGGTAGGGCAGTCACCATCCTAGCTACAAAATAGTAGTGACGGGAATGAGCTGTGATAGCTACATTTTGAATCATTCAAATCGTACTTTCGTTATGAAGTCTGGTGGCACGCTCGCACACTTCGAGGGTGAAGAGGCGGACTCGCACGCTGATTTTGCTGATTATAAGAAGTCGAAAGAGGAGATCACGGTATTTGTGAGCGCTCCCCAACCATTCGTGGAAATGGGGACGACCCAGTACAAGACTTTGTCTCGAGGAAAGTCTCTGAGAATGACTTACACCCAAAGACCGAGTTTGATCACTCGATGGAGATCCGAGGTGAATGAGGACGCGGAGGTAGATCACATCTTCACGAGATGGCGGACGGGCGTTGAAGGCCTGTAACTACTTTTTGATCGTGAATCATGTACACATATCAAGTTGCACTCAGCACCTTATCTCCACGCCCCCTTTGCTGACAGTCAAGTACTTGACCCCCTTGTAAGGCTTGATGCCCTCCCCAAGGCCCCTGCTCTTCCTGGTGTCCAGCAGGATGCTCTCTATCCTTATCCCACTCGGCAGCCACCCCTTCACGGCGAAGCTCACCGATGCCGAGCCCGGCATGAGGATCTTGTTCTGGGCGACCCTGTTGGCGTCGCGACTGTCCTCTGAGCCCGTGCCCTTGCCGGCCGCCTTGTCCAGCTTCGCCCCGGCCGCCGTCGGCTCGGCTTGGTAGGGCTCCTCGTAGGTGTAGTCCATCGGTGCCTCTTCGTCGCCCTCGGCCAAGTGGCCTAGGACGGTGCATTTCAGGCTAAAGTATGTTGTCCCTGCGTTTAGCTCCTTGGCTGGTATGTGCCATTCCAGCTCTCCGTCGCCCGGGTTGTAGGTAGCATCTCCCTTGGTTGGTCGAACGTCGGGCAGATTCCTCACATCCTCTGGCAGCGGCACTGTGATTACAAGGTCTTCCAGCGAAGTTGAACCAGGGCCCCCTTTGCCAGCACCACCCCTGCCAGGTGGCCCTGAGCTGACTGGGGCGCCGAATATCTTGTTGATGTAGACCTTGACTTCAAAGTCTGACCCTGTCGGCCCCAGACCAGTCTTCATCTCAAGGTTGACCGGGAGCTTCAGACTGCTTGAGTTCAGATTCCCACTCTTTCCGCTCGAGAATGGTAGCAGGTCCACCTCGTAACCCGCCAGTATAAACCTCCCGTCTGGTGGGATGAAGCTTATGACCCCGGGCTGCTCTTTCCACCTCGCCAGTCTTACGCAAGGGTGGAACACCGGCAGCTCCATCACGCTATTGAGGTTATGCTTGCCTGAGGGGCTCGTGAGTGTCATGTTGATGTCCGGTACTCCTGAGACCTTGCTGGTGAAGGCGATAGTGCCATTGGCGAAAGCGGCTAACGGCCTCCCACTCGGTGCGAGGGTGACGTTGATCGTCTCCACCACGTCGGCGTACAGCTCGTTGCTTGTATGCCTTACATTGCTCCTCCTCCACGGCAACGACGGCGTCGTGCTCTGGAGCAGTGACGGTGAGCCCAGGGCGGGGCTGGGTGACCGGCCGTACGCACTGAGGTCCTTTACTTGGCCCGGCAGGGTGATGCTGCCAAGCAACCTGCCCATCCATCCTTCTACTTCAACAATGTCTCGTAGGGCGTTCGGTTCTGTGGTGGCGACCATGCCGGCATCGCACATCTCGGTGAGCAGCTGGGCGACGACATCGTAGTTGGACTCGATCTTGTGGGATATCAGAGGGGCGCCGAGGAACTCCTCGAGAGCATCGATCACGCGGTGGAGGAACTCGAGGATCAGCAGCGGTTCGACCTCGCCGGAGGTGGTCAAGAGAAACAGGAGGTTCGCATGGATGAGGGAGAAGACGAGGGTGGGCGGGTTGGTGTTTGGGAGGTAGATCAGGTTCGGCCGTGGCTGCGGGTGGGCGAGGTAGAGCGGGAGTAGGTGGGCTGAAGAAAGCGGCCTCGACGTGTAGGTATGCGAGAGAATAGGCGAGTTGCGCTCATCATAGATGTGCAACGCCTCTACCACCCCGTCCATCTTGTCGTTGTTGATGATAGGAGCTACCCATGCCCGTGGGCCGCTGCACCGCTGCTGACGATGGTGGGGCAGCTTCAACGTAATGGCGTATTCCCGCGGCAGGCATTGGGTCCAGTCTAGAGTGGCGTGTCAGGCAAGTACCATAGTAATCGGAGAACAATTAAAGCAAAGGCTCCCTCCCCCCTATTAAAAGCAATACAAATTTACAATGTCTATTAACATACCCCTTTCATGGTCTTATAAGCTAAAGCTATAAGACTATATTAAAAATCATCTCTGAAACTAAAATACTTCTAATTAGACTTTCTAGGCTAAGTGATACAAATATATTAAATGTATTTCATCAGCCTAAGGCTGTGGGAAAGGTGACGGCATGTAATAGACTTTGCGAAGCTAAAATTAAAGTTGCCTACATCTATAAAATGGTAATAAGTTATCAGATTCGAAATCAAATCAAATGTGTCTACGTATGAGCTGCTCAAGATCCTCATGGCGTCTACTAGCAGCTTTTCTATAAGGTGTCCTACCAGCTCTGGTTTAAAAGTTGGACGTATTCGGTGATAGTTTTGAAACTAGTTGTCATGTCTAGGAACTAGAGTTACTGACGGCTGTTTGATAGGATCCGAGGTACTTGCGGCAATGAAAATTAGATGCCGCCCACTCGGGTCAGCTCAAGTTGTGATGAGTGCGTGACCAATATGTAAATTTGTTACTACCATTGAGTTGAGTTAAGTTCCATAAAAAGCATCATGTCACCTCGGAGAGTTTCAAACCCATTCCAAGCCTCGGGCCACACCATCCTAGAAGGTATTACCGTTGGTGCCGCTGGTGCTGTTAACTAGTACCATTCATTCTGTTCAGAGACGGCTTCCCAAACTCTTTTTTCATCTCATCCGTGACACCAGTCATGTCACATAGGTCCTTATCTGTCGCCAGCTCGTCGGCCATCACCCAGGTCCCGTGAATGCCCGATCGAAGTCGGAAGGGTAGCTCAATGATGGCAACCGGCCCCTCGGCCACCTTGGCCGTGTCCACAACGACGACCTGGGAAAGCATCGTGTCCCTTCTGTTGACCACCGACAGGGCGTATCCATCACCCTCGGGGGCTGAAATTGATTTCCCAGTCAGCTTCGATGATAAATCCAAGAAACGGGGTACTTCGCACCGGAAATGCAATTCCAGGAGAATCAGCTTACCATCCTTGGATCTCGCCACGAATGCGACCTCCCCGAGTGCTACATCCTTTCCGGCCGACCAGTATCCGTACGTGCCGTCCTCGACATTGGCCTTGGCAAGGGAGTTGAAGGCTCCTCCGACGGGGGCGTCGTCTGTCTCCGGGTCGTGCATGGCGATGAAGACGTACTTGTACGGCTTAGTCTCGTACCGGGCGTCGATTCGGGGCAACTCGCCGTCAACGTCCACGAGCACTCTCGGTTTGAGTGTCTTCTCAGTCGAATTCGGGTCCAGCTTGAATCGCATCAAGTGGCTTAGAGCACCATCCTTGGGCGGCTTTGAGGACTGAGCGGACGCCATGTCCTGGCCAACCGGGGGGAAGAACCAAAACTGTTGTGGGATGTTGTCAATTGAGTGCCGTGAACTTAGGCGAGGAAGACGCTGCGACCTGTGGCGCCAGACTCGAAATTTCAAAAGGTAAACACTTGGACAGTTCAAACGTACCAGATTGTAGTTGGTCACAGGCGCGTCGAAATAGACACACCCGTCCTCGCCATCAAAGGCATTGCTAGTATGTCCCAAAAAAGCATTCTTGTACTCAAACCACTTGACCATCTCTGGCTTGGGGTTGCGTCGCGGTAAGATTCCCAAGCATAGAGACTTGGCCTCGTCCCAACCATATACCTTGTGGCCTGCCTTTAGCAAGTCCTCCGGCACATTGACCAGCGGATTGAGGGTAAAAATGACCCATTTATCGGTCGCGGCGATATCGTGCATAACTCCTACATACGGGGCCTGGAACCAGCACTCTTCGAGCTTTTTGCCATTCTTGTCGAACAAGTAGTAGGCGACATCGGGAGAGCCTTCGCCCTTAGCTGCGTAGCCCATCGTAATCAACTCGCCTGTGGAGGGGTCGATCTTGGGATGGGCTGTATGTGTAGGACATTTGTATTGGCCGTGGAAATCGTAGGAACCTGCACAGAACAACAGATGAGAATACGTTACGGGAATTTTCTCGCCGCTGCATTCGCGACCTTGTGCGTCTTCTCTCACCTTTAGTCTCCAGCGTGTCTGGGTTCATTGCATAAGGAAGGCCGTCCTCCTTCATCGCCAATAGCTGCTTTTCGTAGAGAATCACGTGCGTGTTTCCCGAAGCGTGGTCCATATGTCTGACCCTTGGGTCATCAGTCCAAATATTCCGCCACTGGCCAAACAAAGCTTTTCGAGCCGCCCTCTCAACCAAGAACTTCTGCGATCGAACGTATCTCTGCTTGAAGTCTGCATGTCCATCTCTGATCCGCACAGCGTCGATGGCCCCGTCACCGCTGATGAATATATCGTCTTCACAGCGTGGTGCCCAGATGGTGTCGGGCATGACTCGATAGAACGTCCCGTCGATCTGCGGGGGGATGGTTCCTCTGATCATGCAATTGTAGACTTCAGCTTCGAATCTATTCTCCCGGCGTCAGCGGCTGGTAGAATGTGTTGCTTGCACGTAGTCTAGAGTGTATATCCAAGACCTACCTGCTTGGGGCCTCCAGACCGGTGAAGAATGAATTCTGAGGATAGATATCCTCAGAATTGTTATACTTCAGCTTGTCGAAGGCTTCCTTGATACCCGTCTTGGAGTTGGCCATCTGGACTTTGAGGTTGATTTTCGGGTGCAGGAAACGAATGCGGGCTTTTGTTTTTGGTGAAACTGGTACGAGAAACGGGGCAAAGTGACTAATTGTTGATCAAGAGGCATACACCTGCGCTATCTGGGCATTGGGAATTTGGAGCTGAGGAAGATATCAAAATGTTGAAATATAGTTAAGGAATACCGAAGAACTCGGAGCTCGGGACTCAGCGACCCCGGTGCGTCGCAGAGGAGGTTTGAAAAGGTGTCTGTCACCAATTGCGGGAGCCACGGAAGTCCGGCCGCGATGACATCCTTTATTCTAATTGAACTTTAACCCTTCCAATCAGAAGTTTGAAGATGGTGATGACGAGGCTCAAAGTGAGTGGAATGCTAATGCTAATGACATTCTGGTCTTGGAACATGCCGATTGTGTGGATGTGCCTCGAAGCACAAGGATCGGCTTGTCACCCGAGAGTCATCGTGTTTTGGCATCTTCGTTCGTTATCCATAGGCGGACGATTCGGGTTTCTACAAATTGCGAACGCCGAGAGCTGGCCGTGCCGCCTGCGAAGAGAAGGTCATTGAAAATTATACTTCTTGTTGATACACACCTACAGCGTTTCCGTCGGACGTTGGTACTGGCATCGGAGGACGAGAATTGTGGAATAAGGGGCATAGCATAGGAGTGATATTATCCATAGAAAGGGCCACAGCAAGTAGTGTAACCGATCCCGAGGTCAGGAGTATAAAATCAGTAGTCATGTGTCTGCTGCTCATCTGCCCGTTGCTCCTGGCTGATCACGTGGCAGCAGCTGTGGCAATGCGTATGAGCCTCGAAGATCGTGTTGATTTCCGTCCACTAAACCTGCTGCTGCTGTAACTAGGTCTGCCGGCTCAAAAGGCCCCAACTGCTGCGACATCTCCACGGTTCTTTTTGGTCGAAGAGTCGTTGAATATAAGTGCCAGTCATTTTGTCTTCATCTCAACCAGAGTCTTGTCAGCTCCGAATGAACCCTGTAAGCACATGTATCGATGCTGGTGATTCCCATTTTGCTGAGTTCCGTAATAAGTCTGCCCATTTCTACAGATTGCCCAGGTGCCGCTGTATTTACTTGACGTGTTGCTTGGGGACGGATGAAAAGAGGATGCTACATTCCGAGACCTGAAGTGAACACCTCCCACCGAATTGTTCATATCCAACAAGGAAATTCGCACGTGCACTGCTCCTTGATTTGGCTCGCCAACACAGCCTGGTCCTGATCCGGTTGCGCCTTTGCCATGGAGATGAACTGAGGGTCATTCTTGATACGCTCGAACGCTCGAACGAGACGGTCCGAGACAGCTGCCAGTGCCTTGAAGTCAGAGACGAACGTGTACCAATCCTCAGGATCGGATGTGCCCCGGCGTCTGGAGTCCTCATCCTGACAAAGATAGGGCTCCATGGCTTGGAGAATCCTCGGATCGATGTGGGAAATGATTTCCTTCGACACGGCCTCTGCTACGTCGCCGTTTAAAGAATCGAATGACTGTGACGCCAATCGCGACGCAAGTTCGTAGCCAGGGCATCGGCAGCACCACTGCAAGTGTTCGTTGAGGGAAGCTTGGTCGGACTGTGATACCAATCTTGTCCAATGCATCTCAATGAACCGAGTAAACGAACGAGCTCTGAGAAAGTCCCCTAGGGTGAACCTCCCTTGCAATGCAAACCACAACGCTGGGTTCCGAATTTCCCATGAAGATGTGGACGATTTTAAATCGCGTTTTCGCAACCAAATCCGTGGCTGGACACGTTTATTGAGTAAGCGGCAAAAACGTAGCCACGTGGACTGCCTCTGGTGGATTTTCCATTGCTGGACCTGTTCAAGGTGTTTGATCCGGCGGGTGGATGACTTGTTGAGGTCCATTATGTGCGACAACAGCTCGGCGAGGTCGAGAGGGACCGACTCTGGATTGTTTGCGTATCTTACGGAGAAGGGTCGATCCTTCTGAAAAGGGTCGATGTGGACTCCGAGCTTAACAGGGAGCCATGAACGAAAGCGTAGATACAAAAAACAAACCCAGTCTTTGGTGTGCGGACAGAGAGATGAGCTAATGAGGCTGTCCAGGAGAAGGACGAGCTCATTCGGTGAGTCGGACTCGATGGGGAAAGGAATTGCCCCAATCATGATGTTGAGATACTATGAGCTTCTGAGGAGTGACGTGTTCCTTGTTTGTTCTGGTCTTTGCATTTGTGAAGTGGACATACTACGGGATGCACCGATATATATATATATATAGCGTGAGTCCCCAAACCATTTCATAGGGAAGAGAAAGAAGTAAAGAACGTGTTGCGGCATTGATTCAACATCTGTCGCGCCGGAGTCCGCAAGAACAAAGTCTTTCTGGGGTACAAAATGCCACAAGACCATTTTGAAACTTGAGTGAGCAGTCTCAATGAGTCGCTTGCATGTCCTAGTAGCCTTGGTGTCAAATAAGCAGCTCATAATTCAGACACGTCTTTTCTTTGTTCTCATACCAGGCTTCACAATTCATATTTGCACAAATCAGCTGCGTTGTCGTTTCGGCCTCAGGAACCAGATCGCAATCATCACAGTCAGAATAGGCAGACGACTGACGGTTTTTGGATCGAGCCTATTTTGATTCATCGCCCGGAGCCGAAAGTGCGAGTAGACAGACAATGCTAGAGAAGGCCTAGATTTCACGGCAAGGCCCAGCGCAGCTTCAGGATAGAGAACGGGAACACCTGCGTGCTGGAATGTACAGTTCTGGCCATGAATGAGGTGTAGATGTATAAAGTCGCTTCCAAATGAATACAACCGCCGACGGAATGAGCTCAAAGCCCACGTCCGAATCGCTGTGCCGCCCTTACTCCCCGGGCCCCAAAAGGACCGGCGTCTAGCTGTACACTGCCGATGCTCTAGTGTCACCTATCATACCGCGATCTAAAAGATAGTTCTTCAGTGCTGCCCTGCCATCACCGCCTCACAGCTTGGCCTGCTCCTTGACCGTGCCGACCTTGAGCTTATCGCCGTACTTCTCGAGGACCCTCTCGTTGTGGTACTTCCAGAACTGCTTGGACGAGTCCTTGCCGGCCATCCTCTTCAGGATCTTGGGGCCGCCTGGGTGCTCGTCAAGGAAGTCTAAGACGTGTCAGAGGGACTGTTCTAGCTCGTTGTCTAAGAGATGGAAGCACTGCTCACTTGTGATGTCGTAGACACCGTTGTCGACAATGATCCACATGCCGTTGCTCTCGTCCTTGTGCTTGGCGACGTCTGCTACGGTGTACTGGCTCGACATGTTGCAAGGCTGTGATATGATGGACAGAAATGAAAAATGAAACGGATTCAGGCGCTGGGTCGAGGTGAATGTAGTGGTATGATGGATGGAGGTGATGATGATGGGGTGAGATGATTGGAAATGTCGCCGACTTGAATGGGCGAAGTCGTGGACGGCACGAGGCGAGACCCGAGAATCTGGGGTAGAGAGTGTTGGACCTCGGCTCATCTGTCACCGTCAGGATGGGTCTCGCTGTGAAGGACAGGGGCCAGGGGCTGAGGGATGATCTCTCTCGGGGGTTTAGGCCCAAAGACGTCATGCCATCCCGCGCATCGAGCAAGGTACGAGTCAATGCCGCGGCCTAGATCACTGAACTCGTGAGCTTGATACATGCAAGTGATGCATTCCTCACATAGCAAGTCAAAATGTGACATTTGATTAGAAGTGTCCCATAAGTAGCTAACACTGCACCGCACGATTAGTGGGCAATTGAATTGAGACGGTACTGTTTCCACTGACGTTTAAAGCTCTCCAGACCAGCAAGTAGAAAGGGCCCTTTATTGAGAATGTGGAATTTTGTCTTGTGAAGTTGCTTTTCGCAGGGCACAATGCTTGCTTACCCGGGTTGAGCTTGGAGGGACGTGGCTGACGAACCCCACCATGCTCCTCCACGCCGTCGCATCCCCACGTTGAATGCGCCGGCCACAAAGAGCAAAAAGCAACCATGTCACATAATCCACGGCCTTTGAAGCCAACGCCGTCATTTTCTCTTTAGCTGGGCCACGGGGACCACGTATATACAAATCCCCATTTTGAGGAAACATAGTGACGCCGTCGACAGCAGCCTCAGTCTACCCACCTGCGAGCCCAGCTCGCCGAAGCTGCCGCCATGGCATCGCGACAATGTCTCAAGTGGCCTCTGCCCACCCAAATGCTCCCAAGAGGCGCCGTGCACGCACATCCTCGTCGCATATCACCGTCGACGCTCATATCGTCGCCCCGAATACCAACGCCTCTTCCCCGACCGAGCCCTCCCGCGTCGGCCCTCCCACGCCGCTTCTTCTCCCACTCATCGATCCGCACGCGACAACTAGACCCGCGAAAACCACCACAAGTAGACTACGACCCAAAACTAGGAGACCCGTGGTACCACCACCGCCTGCGCAACGCGAAGCCCCTCTTCAGGGGCAACGCCAGGACCATCATCCGCTCCCCGCGCACCCACACCGTCGTCGTCGTCTCCGTCGCCCTCGCCGTGGCCTTCTACTTCTACAACCTCGAGGTGGTCCCCGTGTCAGGGCGCAAGCGCTTCAACTGCTATTCCGAGAACACGGTCATGAAGATGTCGGACATGCAGTACAGGCGGCTCATCTACGACATGGAGCGGTCGGGCCAGCGCTTCCTGGGCGACTGGGACCCGCGCACCCTGATGGTGCGGCGCGTCATGTCCCGGCTGATCCCCGTGAGCGGTATGGGCGAGGAGGAGGCGGCGGAGTGGGAGGTGCACGTCATCGACGACCGGTCCACCGCCAACGCGTTCGTGCTCCCCGGGGGCAAGGTCTTTGTCTACAGCGGCATCCTGGGTCTCGCCCGCACCGAGAGCCAGCTTGCTGCCGTCCTGGGCCACGAGATCGCGCACAACCTGGCTAAGCATTTTGGCGAGCGCCTGTCGCAGTCCATCGGGGAGTCCTTCTTCCTCGGGTCGGCGCTGATGCTCCTCGCCGCCACGCCGCTCATGTTCGTCGCGGGCTGGATGTTTGGCGGCGACCTGCTGGGCCTGTTGTTCTCGAGGCCGATGGGCCGCATGCAGGAGAGCGAGGCGGATTATATAGGGCTGATGATGATGGCTGAGGCGTGCTATGACCCGCGCGAGGCTGTCACCTTCTGGCAGAGGATGGACCGCATGCACCAGCAGAGCGACGTCGAGGTGCCGGAGTGGGCGTCGACCCACCCGTCGAACCAGCACCGCATTGAGCGCATCAATGGGTGGCTGCCCAAGGCTATGGAGAAGCGCGAGGCCAGTGACTGCCATGGCACACAGGGCTTCGCGGAGATGTTCAGACGGGCCATGGCCAGGGGAGACGTGATGAGCGGTGGGATGTAGAAGACATATAAATACCCTGATTTGGCGTTCTCTGGTCTGGCCATGTTACAGCGTTTCTGGGAATCAAATTTAGAATAATTACACCACTGCGTTCGACGTTGAATTCCATTCATTTGTGTTGGACACGAGCTTGGCCATCTCTATCGTCGCACCAGTGCCGCGGCGAGGTGCTGGCCTCTCTCTCCACCCAGGTAGACATCCTCTTCGCCCGAGTCGCCCAGCCTCGCCATCTCCACAGCCTCGTGGTAACCCCTTACGATCATGTCCTCGTCCACCCGTAGACCGTTCTCCACCAGGGCGGTGATAACGCCCCTGACCCGTGTGATCTCCCTCATGACCTCGACCTCGATGTAGTCGTTCTGGCTGCTGTAGACGGCCTGGCTGACGCTCTCCTCCATGTTTGTCACGCCAATACCACCAGCGGAGCCCCCTCCGGCAGCCAGGCTCTGGTCCTCGACGTGCTTGCTGATCCACACGTAGCCATTGACGCCGAGCACGATGTCGACCTTAGATTGCAGCGCGCCAACCTCCATGGTCCACACCTGCCTCCGGCTACGGACGACCCCGCCGCCGCCTCCCGTACCCGTGACCGCGAGGAACACCCCGTTGCGCAGCTTTCCATACCGCAAGCTCCTCGTGTGCAGCACCGCGCCGCCGTCCGCGTACAGCTGCTGCACCTCCGCGACGAGCAGGTCGCCCTCGGCGAAGAAGGACCGGATCGCGAGCTCGTCCGTCTCGGTGCGCCGCCGCTGGATGCCGCCGGGGAGGTTGATGGCCGAAAGGGGGAGGCCGGCCAGCTGCACGGACCCGACGTCCACGCGCCACCGCTTCGACTGCACCTCCACGATGCGGCCGACCACCAGGTCGCCCACCTCGGGGGTGTAGCGCGCGCGCAGTGGCCGCACGGAGAGCAGCTTGTTGGTGCGCGTGATCACGCCCGCCAGGGACGACACGATCGCCGTCGTGTCGTCTTCTTCGTCGTCGCCCTGTGCGCTGGTGTAGGTGCCGTGGCCGCGCATCCATTGTGGGTTGGTGGTGATTACCTCGCCTGGAGTGACGATGTCGCTGTGGCCGGCTGATGACCTGGCCGTGGCCATTTTGATGTCGCCCTCGATGTCCACGCCGCCATCGTCTGAGTCTGTGTCTGACCCGGCTGATGATGTGCGCCGCGTGTGCTGTGGTACTGGCTTGGGTTGTATGATTGTGATGGCCATACTGAGTGTTGATGCGGTCGCCCTGGGCGACGGCGCAGATGTGGGGGGTGGTAGTTTGGTCGCCTGTGCCCTTCCTTGGGTTGACTGATATCGTAGCTTCTTAAAATTCCTATATGGCTGGGCGTGAGTTTGGGGGCCGTGGGTCTTGTCTGTATCGAAACGATGAGTTGGTTCTGAGACTGCCGTTTCCTGTCCCAGGCGAAGGTTGAAATTTCGAGGTTCTAAATCCAAGACTGCAGACGTCAAATGAAGATCTGACAACGTCACAAAACGATAAAACTTGACTTGACTTGCGAGACAGGAGATTTTCTGATACGAGATTACTCAAAGTTGATTACAATGATGACTCTTTTGCGATTATTCCCAAAGCTGTAGATCTACTGGTAGCATTCACAGCTTGGGTGAGCGTCTTGAGTTCAATCCCAGATGCGCCTTATCTTATCGCAAATCCAGCTGGGTGCAGCCGGCGAACGGGCCGCCTCGGACGACAGCTCCTCAGAGCTCGTCATGATCGCAGCCCCTGAAGCAGCCTTCTAGCAGATAAATAGCTTCTGAGGCCCGTCATGGAATTCCCCGTAATTCCACGAGTCTGTAAGAGCGTTGCCCAACCCAAGCTGCACCATGCGGGCATTGTTGGGGCGCGTGGAGCACGCCTGCCTCGGTGCCGTGACACCTCTCGAAGCTTGATTGTAGTTGTTGAGCAGAGACTTTTCTTTATGCACTCTCCCATACCTCCTCTTCAATCACCCAAACAGCCTATACAGCCCCATGTAGGCCAGACCTAGCGACAAGCCCCCGATGCCCATCCTACGGCCGCGCATGCCCAGCCAGGAGTTGCTCTTAAGGATGGCAGCACGCTGCTTGTCGAGCTGGCTCATTCCGGATATGTAGCTGTAGCCAGCGAGGCCGAGGAACGTGGCACCTCCTGTTTCAACAAGACAGCGTTAGTCAGCGAAGGCCAGAGCAGGAAAGGAAGGCGAGGAAAGAGTGTACCGACGATGCGACATGGCGTGCAGTCATAGTCGCGCTTCTCCTGCTTCAGGATATCGCGGAGCTTCTCCGGCTGGTTTGACGGGATCTTTTCACCGGCCATTTTGACCTTTTCGCATGGGCGAGTTGCAGCTTCGCAGCCAAAAGACGGTAGTATTTTTGGATGGCGAGATGGTTGGAGCTCGCTCCAAAGCTACGGGAGCTCTCAAAACTGCTTACGTAATTACAACCCAACCCGGTAAACTGGACGTTCGTTTCCTTGTACTCTTTTTGTCACTCTTTTCACGCTTACTGATGAGATTAAATGCCAAAAGATATCAGTTTCAGAGGGAGTAACTCTCAATTACTCGTTATACTCTAATATGAATTTGAATGTTGTTTCTCAAAAGCGAGCTGGCATTGCATAAGCTAATTGCAGTTACCAGTCCTCATCAACTGCCTCCTACGCAGCTTGAACTGCTTTACGTAGGTCATCCGGCTTAGGACTATGGCCATTGGGGCAGGGCGATAGAAGCAGGCAGGTTGGTCGAATCTCAAATTAACGAAGAATCCTGCCCAGAAGCTAGTCGAGAAGTGGCCCTGTTGGTGTGTGTGGGTAACATAGATGAAAACGGTACGAGGCAATTAACTTTGAGATCCTTGAGGAGGCCAAGAGGCGTAGATAATAATTAGACAGATGGAAGTCAAGACCCTAGTTTTCCCTCCTTTCCTCCTCTCACCCTCCTGTTCCCGCTTTGTTCTATTCTTGTTCGATTGATCTGAACCAGATCTTTGCTTGGCATCATTCGGTTTCAGGTGCGTCAAAAATAAAATAATGGTAAGTAACTCGCGCCACTGGTGACTTTGTGACATGATCACTAAGTGTTTTAATCAGGAAACTCGGAAGGTGGTTACTGAATCAACGCGGCCGCCCATTCGAGAACGAATGGAACAGTATATCAGACAAAAGCAGAAAGAAATTGTTGAGGCAATCGAGGACCTAGACGGCACCCCGTTTTAAGTTGATGAATGGGAGCGACCAGAAGGCGATGGCGGTCGTACGTGTGTTCTCCAAGACGGCAAGGTGTTCGAAAAAGCTGGCGTGAACATCAGCATTGTTCATGGAAGCCTCAAAGAAGCAGCCATCAATGCGATGCGGGTAGATCATGCAAGCCTTTCCAAGACCGCCGGGGTTTCGGAGGTGAAGTTCCAGGTTCTGGGACTCAGTTTGATCATGCACCCGAGAAACCCCATGGCGCCAACCGTCCATATGAATTGTCGTTATTTCGAGACAAGCTGGCCAGATGGTTCGGGCGGCGTGGTTTGGAGGCGGGTACCGATCTTTCACCTGCTTATCTGTTTGATGAAGACGCCATACATTTCCACAAGACGCTCAGAGATGCATGCAACCAATACAACAGTGGGTATTACCCAAAGTTCAAGGCATGGTGCGATGAATATTTCACCAACAAGCACCGCGGTGAAGGGAGAGGTATCGGCGGAATTTTCTTCGATGATTTGGACGGTGATCTCGAACGCCTTTTTGCGTTCGTTCGATCGGCTACGGACTGCTTCCTACCGGCCTACCTACCCATCATTCATAGACGGAAAGACACCCCGTTTAGTCCCAAGCAAAAGGAATGGCAACAAATTCGGAGGGGGCGGTATGTCGAGTTCAATCTTGTCCACGACCGTGGAACGGCGTTTGGTCTTAACGTGCCGGGATCGAGGGTGGAGAGCATCTTGGTCAGCTTGCCTCTCACCGCTCAATGGACATACAAGTATGAGCCTGAGCCGGGCAGCCCAGAGCAGAGACTGGCTGGTGTGTTGAGAAATCCGAAGGAATGGGCTTAAAATTTCAACGTGGTATCACCTATCATCATCTTCCATTTGAGGCTTGAGACTTGATAAATGCGTTGTCATGAAACCTTATACGAGAAGCTGCCGCCATGGTGGTTTCCTCATAATGACTTCGTGAAGACCATCCGACCATCTATGCTCAATTCCTATTCCAAGCTGAGATGAACGACTCTATCGGGATGACAACTTGCTGCCAAACAGCCTGGACAAAGCCGGAATTTCCCAGATCCGGAGTCGCTGCCTGCTCAAACATACACACGAGGCAGCGCTTGACGGCGTCCGCTAGGTCGTGACCCAGCTCCTCTTCAACTCTTTGCTGCCACATCAGCGCCGTAGCCAGGTCAGTCGCCGCGTTTGGTCTCTTGTCTGCCCCCATAAGCGCTGCTCGGAATGGCTGGTTCTCCAGCTGGTCTCTGAAAATGAGCTCTAAGAGCAGCACGCCGAGCGCGAAGAGGGAGTCTCGAGTCTGCTTGGCCGTTGACCTCGGCTCTTTCTTCGAAAGTGTGACCCGGAGTGAGGCGTGGTTGAAATAGGGCTTCGGTAAAGGAACCCCAGGATCTCTGACAAGGAACAAGTCTTTGGTGGTCCATGTGGCTGGGACCCATGATGAAGTTCCGAGGCTCAGTATTGCGAGGACCAAGTCACATCCGACCTTGAGCCGAGCATCCCGTCGGGGTGTGGCCTTGACGAAGGCTTCGAGGGACTCGATCCTATACCCTTGCAGTGGAATTTGATCCGCCGGGTCTAGATTGAGCATGAGCCTGCTCCTCGCTTTGGACTCCAAGAAGCCAAGCTTAGAATTGTTGGCATAATTAGTTGGCCGTACCGATGGCCGGATAGCTTGGCATAAATCGTGAATAGCCGCAGTAGTTTCGTCGGCGCCGGCCTGTGCGCTTTGGTTGCCGGGAGGATCATCCGCGAATCGCACCGTTGGATGGGGAACGTTAGCTGCGTTCCCTGTTCCGTCTCTGATGTAGTTATAGTCTGTGTAAGCTGCTTTGAAGAAGCGCAGAATTCTTTCAAAATTCTGTGTTCATATGAGATTTGATAAGAGACAGGATGGAAAGGGCTTGAAACGTCCAAAATGTGATAAAGTATGCATCGTGACTCACTTCTTGCTTATGCTCAACGACCATTTGATACGGGGTATCCTTTTGGGCGGGCCTTGCGTATTCGCCGAATCTTTCCGGGAACCTCCAATTGGAAGTCTAACAAACGTAGGTAGTGAAGCAGTAACCAGCGCAAATAATGCTTTCGGAGCTCTCTTCCGCAATGCTTTTACACGGTTGCTAATTGATATATCTTGGTGTAATGAGCTGACTTCATCTAATTTATCGATAGCTGGTCTCGTAGGCGCAGTAGGCTTCATGTTGACTACTGAGATGGACCGTATCTTGACTTGTGTTCGACGCGGTCCATCCCAGAAGAGCAATTTTAGATGGCTTACCGCGACCTGGCCTTGGAATCCATCTGTCCTCGACACCGCAATGCCACAAGAGTGTTCACTGGTGCATCTGCAGCGTAAGTGCGTCTGGAAGGTTTCATATAGGGCACTGGCGTCTTCTTGAAGAGAAAGTAATGGCGTCGTGTGTTTCCTTGCTGGCCGTGGCAGAGGATCCTTTCGCGTACCGCTGAGGTGTGAGGCCCGCTGCAAGAATTCGAAGATCTCATTATTCCGCTCTCGGACCTCGTTCAAGAGGACATCCTTATGATTCGTAAAGCTAGCCTTGAACCTGAACATCTCTCTTTCCAGACTCGAGAGATCAGTGTAACGGATCTGAGAGAGATCAGCAGATGCTCAAACTCCGCCCTCATTGACCTTACACAGAAGTGTGAGAATAGACTGACCTTAGCAATCGGCAGGAGTCTTTGGAGGTCCCCCAAGGCTTTGTTCATGGCAGCAAGTTGTCGCATGAACCAATCGTAATAGACATCCTGGATTCGATGGCGAAGCTCCATCTGTACGTGCGCATCATCCCATCCCGATGCAGTAGAATCGACCCGGAGGGTCTCCTTCTTTTCCTCTGGTATGTCTAGATCATCGAGAAGAATTTGAAGATTCAGCGAGTATTTGATGTGTTCCGTCTCTATGGCTGATAAGAAAACCTCAAATTCCCTTTCGAAGCGCCACCAAGTCTTGACATCCTTGAAGGCTTCACGCAGCTCTTTGGCTGTGCTAAGAAGCGCTGGATATGCCCTCAAGACAAGGCCCGCGAGCTCGATCCCTGACATGACACTTCTGAAGATCCGACGGCGATGAGGATGAGTAGAACATGAAGATGGAGTCGTATTCGGTGGGTGGAGTGTATCTGGATCCAAGTCTTGCGACGTTGTGGACAAGGAGCTGGTCAGCCCAACTTGAGACCATCCTCGTACGAGCAAGTGATGGATTCGCTTAACAATGCCGATGATTGGATGCACAAACCTTTCAGCAAGCATTTCAGCATCGAGTTAGATCTTCACGCCTGCCGTGGAACACTCGCGAGCATATAAATTTCAGACAGTGACGTGTGGTCGGAGATTTAGATGACGGTACCGGTAATTGGTTTGAGGACCCGGTGATGTATGTGTACATTTCAATCTCTTCCCGCCACTGCCGTAGCCCTTGGGGCAACAGGCAGCCGAATCGGACATGGACCGAGAGAACTCTGAAGCAACAAAGAATAAAATGACGATCTCGGCGCTTGCGACGAAATGTACCTCGGGTTTTCTGCGATGCGTTGAAAGCAGCCAGGACGGTGAGCGGGATGCAATCGACGACGCCCATGGGAGGTTCAATGTCTGGGCCGCGAATCTAGGAGCATTGCAGCCACCGGATTCATTGAAGTCACTAGACTCTCGATTAAGAGATTCAGATTTGATGAGAACAAGCGTTATTTCTGGATTGGAGTGGTTGACAGGAGTGCAGATCAGGAGTACGTAGGCAGACCTACCGGTATGATGTCTGCCCCCAACGCCTCGGGATGCTTACCGTTCTTTAGTAACGAGAATCCTCGCCGGAGAGCAGCAAAATTGGAAATCGACAGCCAGAAAACTTGAGGGTGTTCATCCAGAAGTCGAGGAAGCGGCGTTGGATGAGCTTCATGAGCTTCTTCTGAACATGAAAACCTGCATCGATCATCTTTTCGGACTATCAATACTCATTCGACGACTTAGACCCAGAGGAATGTTTCGTCAGCTCAGTTCATTCAAACTCTCTGATGATTCCCACAGAGATATTGTGACTGTCACATATAAATTTCCCAAATTGAGGCAGATGCCTTGGCTCGCCGACAGACTAGGAAGAGCGACCGACCAACGACGGCAATTCTTCGCATACCGGCAGCAACACCGAGGGCAGCTGGAAAACATATCAAACAGAAAGGAGTACTTATCTGGAAACGACAACGCGACTTTGGGAGCTGCCACTACTTTGGCCACTACTTTTGAAGAAAGCAACGATGGTCCATCCGAACCACCGGATGTCCACCTCGATCGACTATCCGTTGTTACTACTGCCACTTCATTTATTAGCGATTTTGATGACAGTGGCCATATGGATCGCTATATTCCAGAGCTACTGGATATGATCCTTGATGGTGTACCGCTGGGCTATGACGAACCCATCGAGTGCCCATACTGCCGGACAACCCAGACCTTCACAAGCCGTCTGACCTGGAAGTAAGTTAAGTCGCTCAGCAATGTTGATAAAAAATGAACTTGAGCAAATCGGCTCAACTTTTCCCAGAGAGCACGTCTTCTCCGATCTTCAGCCATACGTCTGCACTTTCGAGAACTGCAGTGCTACTCCGTTCTCCACCAGAAACGAGTGGTTCCAGCACGAACTTGACAGTCACCGTCGGCGGTGGGAATGTATTCTCTGCGACGACCCTAGGCCCACATTCTCACGGAAGGCAAAAGTTAAAACTCATCTCAGGGAGCATCACGCAGGTGCAGTCACATTACCTCAGATCGATCTGATAACAGGTGCATGCGAGACCCCAGTGACTAAATTTGATGCCTCCGCGTGTCCGATGTGCTCTGAATGGGTGCCGCCCTTGGAGGACGCGATCAATCCACGAGAATTCCGGCGACATCTTGCCAGGCATCTACAGCAAGTCTCCTTGGAAGCCCTGCCTCTATATATTGAAGGTCTTGCAATTCATGGAAACACCGGCCAAGATGATACCGTTGTATACAAAACAGGAACATGTGGTTCTTTTCAACTTCCTGACAGTGGATCGTGGGTCGCAGGTAAAGATGTTCTCATCCTAGACAACATGTTCGACGACCGTATGTGGCACGTACATTGGATGTCGAGCGGGAAGGAGAGCGTGGTAGAAGGTCGGACTGTCAAAATCACGGGGCAAATTGCAATTTCATTGGGAAAGCCGAGTGAGTGCCGTTCAATGAACTGATCATGGAGAGATGGGAGGCTGACCTGCTCACAGAACCCGATCCGTCGCAAGTGCGAACATGGACAACCCGTTCCGGATCCTACAGCGCTCCAGCCCAGCTTATCGACGTTGAAGACCGCTGTGTTGTTCTTCGGAAACTGGACGGCGCTAGAGTAAAAGTACCCAAGGCCAACCTATCATTTCGAGATCGTGCATACGTTTCCGCCGTTGGCGAGACGCAATTTGACTCCGAGGACCACACAGACTCAGAGAGCACGGAAGCTGACGAAGTGGAGCGAATTCCAGCTTCACTGCTGCACAGCACTGTTTCCACAAACATAATTTACTATGAATTCGCTTCAGACAGATACTCGTTACATGTCGAAGCAACGCTCCAGGACGGTCGCACTTGGAAGCTGGTACGAAACTATCAAGATTTCTACGACTTACATACTGCGCTATTGGACGAATTTCCTCTCGAAGCTGGGAATACGGGTACTCAGGAACGAACGCTACCATACATGCAGGGCCCCGTTGAATTAATTACTGATTCTGTCACAGAAGGACGGATGCATAACCTGGACGGCTATCTGAAAGGTCTATTAGCGCTTCCGCCTCGTATCTCGAGATCCAACCTGGTTCTACAATTCTTTGTACCAGGGGATGATGATGAAGAGATTACCTTGATTGGTCGGGGGACTTTACATTGAGAAGAAGTGCAATGTCGCCTTCGTGTTGATCAGGCCCTGGCGTCCAAGCTAAACTCGGATGAAATGAGGAATGTTTCTAGTCATTTATTCATATTTAAGGTTTCGGTACACACACAATGAAAGCACCGGTACACACGAGATCCGTGCTTGCAGTTCTCTTTCAGCATGTGCCTGGGCATTGCCAATCATGCTGTGCTGATACTATTCTGTCACCTCCTTCAAAAGCTCATACAATGGATGGTTAATACTGAATCACAAACACGGCGAGCTCGCCTTTGCCAAAGCCCACAAATGCAGCATAATGCAAAGTGGCGTTTGAGTTCTGGGCATGCATGTGTTCCCTCGGTGCTGAGGCGTGTTGAACTATCTCGAGAAAGCCATTAATTCCATGGATGGCCCCAACTTCTGGATTCACTGACTGACAGTGCCAAAGACGATTCGAGCGGCGAGTTCACCGATACTATAATACTAAGATACATGAAAGAATCCATGGGATTTGTATTTGTCATTCATGGTCTCGAAGCCTCGAGTAAATGTGCCTTGGTATGATTCGTACCATCTTTGTGGACCGTATGGTGAGGAGATTGGAGAACTACGCCAGAATCCCCTAGCTGCGTTCATTACCACTTCTGCTACCTGAGAGGATGAGCCTCGCCCGTGTTGCTCATACACCCAGCTGGCAACAATGGTGATTATCTCGTCACACACCCACGCACTTGGTAAGTAGTTCCCCGAGACAAACCCTACAAGTGTGGTTATGACAGCTTAAGGTAAGATGCTAGGTACAATGGATTCCTCAAGAAACTTTAACAAATTAGTCCCCAGACCTTTATCTTTCTCGGACCAGAAATAAGCTAGAGCTCTCCTGAGCTGGGCTGTGTATCCATATTGTTGTAGTCCCCTGGAACGTGCTAAAATATTTACAAGCTCGCCACGCATACTGTCATCCGTGCTCTCTAACGCAGCGACTATCAACGGAAGGTTGGTGAATGGCGGCGGTTCTTTCGTCATCTGAAGGCATGTTCTTGTCTGGGCCAGGATGATATCAATTGGGGACGCATCTAGATGACCTCTGTCGGCCGTCTGATAACGTGGATGCCTTGAAACTGTAGGTCGTATCTGGTCCAGAAGCATAATCGCTGTCGCGCGGTATGCATGTGCTTGTGAGAGTAGGACGGTCTGGTCGACGGGCGAAAATTGACCAAAGGATATGGGCGAATAGCGTGGTTGCCACGCAATGACTGCAGCGTATGTGTCTGACCATTGCTCAACGACATTTGTTTCCACAAAGGTCGAAGTAGAGTTCTTAGCTGCCGCTAATAGGCAGCAGACGTCGTATAAGAGAGGGAGAAGAGATCCACATAATCCAGCATAACGATCAATGATGCCCTCGAATGCCGAAGGTATCTTCATCGTTGGTTTGCATGATTTCAGCATGCTAGACACTGTATCAGCGAAGATTAAGCAGGTGAGAGAAGGACTAGTTTTATCAGGATTGTCGGTCAGCTGGGCTTGGAAGTTCTGAAGTCTGGCGAGACTTGACTCGAATATTAAGTTTGTCGATAGTGTTCCTCGGGCGAGCCGGTCAAATGTTTGAACGAATGCCGTCAACCATAGAAAGTGGATAACATCCTTGCTGCTTTGCAGGCAAGCATTGCGCAGACTCCGCAGTGCAATGCTGTTGGTCGATAGGGACGCATGAGACAAAGCTTGTTGGCCCCCGAGGACAATGTGGAACGTATGCCTAAGAGCCAAATACGTTTCCAAGAGAATAGGTGGACCATCCGTAAGACAGCTCCACACATGCCTCCCGAGTATATGGGCCAGACCAGGTACCACGGTGAAATGTAGCGCCAACTGGTGGTCCTCTCCCATGCTAGTGCAGATACTGACCAAATGCCATGCATGTGGTTGTGCACGAGGGCTACTCGCCGATGCTGAGAGGACTGGCATGCCGACATGGCCACACCCTGTGTCTGCGGGTCTTGCGCCTTGCTGGTCTCTTGTATAGGAGGAAAGGCCGGCTGAAACGGCAATGGCGCATTTCCTCCTGCGGCCGGGCAAGCCTCGTGTTCTTGTGTACAAACACTGATGATTCAAACGGAAGCATCGGCAACAGCTGGTCGAGAAGTTGCTGGGGATGCATTTTGCTCTGATGGCATGACAACGATCACAAGCGGCACCAGGGGTCATTGGAGTGTTATATATGGTGGATTGAGGTGAGAAGTGTTGCTGCATGTTCAAAGGCGAGAGGTGTTCGAGAGTAGGTTGAACTGCAGCTGTTTTTGAAGGTGTGTGGCAGTAACCGACCAACGTTGGAAAGGGCGGAAGTGAACCGGATGATGCTGACAGATCCTCGGTCTAGAAGGGGGGTCATTGAAAGTAAGCCTGACTACAGGTGCTCTTCAGTGGCGCTGACCACCTGACAACACTGACGTATATAGAACCCCTCAGTCTAAGGGTTGATCTTATTTTCTGGTCTACCACTAAGGGTTTTATTTTTTATCGCGTCAAATCGAAAGTTTGTGAAGCACCGTAAATTACGAGAGATCAAGTATAGATGGAAACAATGAGTATTCGGTTAAGTACTCTGTCGCTGAGCGCGAGCCCTTGGTATGCTGTTCAAAGAGCGATAAATACTGCCAGTAGTGCCTTACGGAAAGTGTGGATTTGGTGACCGTTGAAGGGACCGCACGCCCGGCCCGGCTGTGGCCAATCAGAAGGGCCGGTCTGGCTTAGTCAGCAGAGGGCTGGCCACTACACCAAGTGCTTCGGCGCCCACGATGGCGATGACTTCCTTTCTTCTTTCTGTAGCAAGAATCGAACCCGTACCCAGACACGTACGGTGGTTCCTTTTGCTCGCCCCTATTTACACATGCAAAGACCCCCTAACCTAAGGCATCAGGGCCGTACCAACACTGATCAGTAATTGACATCGTTAGTCCCTGACAGCTAGGTCTGAAGAGGTAGATCTATCGCTAGACCTTTGTCGACCTTGTTAGCCAGCGAGCAGTCAATAGCCGACGAAGCAGACCGCGATATCTATGCTACACGATTGAAAGGAAGCAGCCACTACTGACCGGTAACTAGACCAGGTAGTCGTCGTTACTAGTACCCCAGGAGATCTAGCCGCTAAAGACCAGAAGTTCCTTCTTCTAACAAACCCCTGGATACAGCCAGGCTCTGCATCACGAGAAGTATCACGAGAAGACAACCGCTGCCCGTATGAATCTGTCTGTGCCGACGACGACCTTCTACGTGAAGAACCGACTGTTTAGCGGTATGCACTATCGTGCCTTCCTTATGCCATCACCATACCCTTCCCTCAAGCGAAGAACACCCTCACCGACTTCGTTCTTTGCCCCTTCCCCTTCTTCTACAAAAGGGCTTCTCACTAGACGGTGGCCTTCTTGCTACCTAAACGACTGCCAGCGGGGTAGGTGCTGACCTCAAGTACTTACCCTACCGTTTATACATAAATCTCTTGCCCGGGCCCCCTTACGCTCCTTTGGCCGCTTGGCACAGCCGCTCGGAATACCCAAAACCGTGCCCGGAACGCCAAAACCCTCACCTACCCCTCTTTTGTTGCGTTTTAGCGGTATATGACCAAGATAACCACTCAAAAGGGCAACTCTACCTGTTAGATTATGCAGTAATAGGTGCCGTTTGCCGATAACCACTACCTGTAGGTGAATGGTTCTTGTGCTGGTTATAAGCCGTAGTAGTGAGTGTCACGATACCCTCTTTTCTGCAGATCCGAGGCTACCGGGAAGGCTACGGCTACTTTGTTGCTGTTAACGACGACGCCCCTGCCCCGGCACCATTACCGCTGTTTGGTGGCAGCGGGCAACGGTGTCTCTCTCTCTTTCTCTCTCTCATCTAGATCTCTTTACCGCTTACCATTGTGGCGATATACTGGCTCTCGTTGCTACCACTCGCGTCAAAGCTAACGTTACTAACTACGGCGGCAGCAGCTCCTTACCCTTTATTGCCTTCGACTTGTTTACCTTTACCTTTTCCTTCTTCTAGTCTCCCGGAAGTAAATAAACAAACTACCTGCTAAAGAAGCATGAATACTGTGGCAGCTAGTCCTGCTCCTTCTTCTAGTAGTCCTCCTCCTTCTTCTAGTAGTCCCCCCCCCCTCTAGTAGGCCTAAATAGCCATCCTTAACTATAACAGGAACTATATCTAGTAGTTAGTCCCCCTCTTTTCTTCTTGCTTAGAAGACGAGATCTTCTCGCCTAGAAGCATTAGAAGATAGCCGAGGCTTCTTCTTCTTTATCCCGAAGCATACCCCTAGCGGCAGGCACTAGCACAACAATGGGGTAGCGCCCCTTGGACTATCTTTAAGTCTACTTAGACTCCCTTCCTAAGCAGTATACCATACCTGCTAATAGCTAGACCTAGATTAACTTTACTTAATAGGATATACTAAGTAATCCTTTAGATAGGGATAAAACAAACATAATAACATACCTATTTAAAGCTATGGACAAGCTACGATAGATTAACCTTGTCAATAGCGATCTTCTCTACGAGTATTAGGCTTATTTCAAGGGATAGACCACCAATAGCTTTAAAGCTGTCAAAAGCTGTTAGTAGTTAGAGCTACGATGCTTCCTCTAGGCCCACAGTATCTTCTCGGGTAATAGAAGGAGTACCCATACGGCTGACCAACTTGTTTCCCTTCTTGACGAAGAATGTTGTCCCGAGTAGCCGGAAGACAAGGCCCACGAGGTTGAATTTACGCCTAAATTGAGGATGGCATAACGATTTCAAAGACCGCCTGGAAGGGATATACAAATACCCGTTCCTTCTACCTTAGGTAGTACCTCTTTTCCTACCACTATTGTCAAGTTGATAGAACGACCAACCTGGCTACCCCTAACTACACTAGGCCTGGTAGTTACCTGGCAAAACATTACTCTAGGCCTAGCAAGCTAACAGGTATCACGTACCCTAGGAACCCCGTATACCTAAAACAACCTTCTTTAGCCTAAGGCTCCATACAACCCCCAAGAAAAATACCTGGCCTAGATACTAATACTATACTACTATTAGCTCTAACTATAGAATAACTACCAGGGCCTCCCTCCTCACTATATACCTAATGTTTAAATAAAGCTAGAATAAATAGCTTACTTTCTTAAAAGCTAGAACCTAGTATAAAAGTAGAGTAGTAACCTATATAACCTTTTAGATAATAAAATCAAGGTGTTTTTAAATATCTACTACTTTAATAAGGTTAATCCTAGCTAATTTCATATCCTACTTCCCTAGATTCTTACTAGCTATACTAAAAAGTACTATCTTATATATATTAGTATTAATAATAGCTTTACCTAGGTATATACCAAGCTAAAGACCTACTTTAACATCAATACTAATTATTAGTAATACTTTAGTAACTAGACTAGCCTAACCTTCTCTAATATATATAAAGACTTTAAAAATACTAAGAAGAACCTATAAGAAGTATTATAAGCCCTACTAGATAAGCTTTAACTATACTAATAAGTACTTAGCTATAGCTATGAGGGTAACGATACTCTTAGAATAACTATTCTTTATACCTACAAGGGTATGCTAGACTTTAAATATATACTATTTATACCCTTAGCCCTATACAAGAAGCTATTTCAAGACCTCCATACTTCTCTTAATCTAAGTCTAAAGCATAAGCAGCCTTCCTAGTACTTTCTTACTAGTCCCAGCCTATTTACTACTAAAGGCAATAACGAGACTTACTATCTTAATTATTACTACACTAATAATAAGTAGAGTAGTCGTGGTACCCCTAGAAAGGCTACTACATACCCACTACTACCATAGTAAGAAGCCCCTTAACTACTAGACCTAACTAAGAAATATTACTTTATATATAGTAAAGAAGGTTATTAGTTTACTAACTATATAATTAAAGAACACTAGTGTGCCTGTTATTAGTTTCTAATGGCCTATGAGTATACCTAAGAGGCTACCTATGGTAGTAAAGTTAATACCTTCTTAGCTAGTATAGAGGACGCTAAAGATACGCCTACCAGCTAAGTAACCACTGTTAAAGAAGACAACAATAGTAGCTACATAGCCTACTACTTCCTAATAGATTTAGCCTTTCTCTATTATCTTAACCCCTTACTAGTAGAGGAACTTGAAGAGGTTGATAGGGCTATTACTGATATCTTCCTTCTTAAAGACCAATACTCTTACTATAAATTTCAGGGCATTATACCTAATATAGGTATGGCTAAATACTCTATAGTAGGCTACGACTAGTACTTGGCCCTCTAGTAAGAGGACCTGAAAGTCAACCTAGATTCCTTACGTACTGATAAAGCTACCATAAGGTTTAGTAAAGGGCTATATTTCTTATTAAAAGGTATAACTACTATTATAACGCTACTTAGAGATATTATATTTTACATGATAGATACCTTAACCCCTTTCCTATTCTTGATTACGGATATAGACGCCCTTGGTGTGTTCCTCCAAAATACTACTAACAAGCTAGTATAATGTTAGCTTGATAGTATCAAGATAGTTATCCTAATAACGAGAAAGTAAGGCTACCCATGGTTTTCTTCCTTTGGGCACGGTCCTGCTTTTATAGCTACTTTCTTTATTAAAATAAAGCTTTAACGACTACATTATTAATTTAGGTATCCTTTAGTTAACCAGCTAAACTATCTCCTAGCTAACACTAGCTACCTAATAAAGATAGCAGCTCTAAAAGCCATATCTAAGTTTTACTACTAGTACTAGCTAAATACTGATGCCCCTAAATAGTTTAAATTTACGCTAAAAGATGATGTTAACTTTAACTATAAACTACTAGTTGATGTTATGTACCTGAAGGGTTGCTTAACACTATATATAGTAGACTCGGGTACTTCTTTTCAAGCTACTTGCTTTCTTGGATCTCTTTCTACTAAAGATACATAGGAGGTACTCTAGATGATATAGATAGATAGCTATTTAGGACCCCCTAATTAGCTAGTCCACAATACTAGTACTAACTTTGCCTCTATAGAGCTTAGAAACAAGGCTAGGCTAATAGGTATTACCTGTAAGCAGGTCCTTATAGAAGCCCATTAGTTAGTAGGTAAGGTAGAGAGGTATTACCGCCTATTATGCCGTACTTTTAATATCCTTAACGCTAAGCTATCCGGATTGTTTACTAATAACGCTATTCTCTAGATAGCCGTAAAGGCTGTTAACAATACCGCTAGGCTAGACGGGCTAGTACCTATACTGCTCGTTTTTAGTGCTTTTCTCTAGATAAACATTAATTTACCCCCTTCCTAGTCAACTCTAAAGAGGGCTGAAGCTATTACCAAAGCTATAAAAGTGCTTTGGAAGGCCTTAGTGGAGCGGTAGCTTAACGCCGTACTTCATAGCCGCAATGGGCCTAACGTCACCCACCAGCTAACATTACTACTATAAAGCAACGTTTAGGTATAGTAGGAAAAAGAGGGCTAGTAAGAGCTGTTTAAACTACTAGCTATGGAAGGGTATAACGTCATAGTCAACCTACCTAATAGCCCTATGAAATTCCGGTTAACGGCTATTTAGCCATACTATTATAAAGAGCCCAGCCCAGGGCTAGAACCCATAGACAACGCCACCAACAGCTACGCCACACACCCAGTAAGCACCCTAGGAAGCCATCTTATAGAAGGTAGTATAATTTATGTTTAGGGCAACGCCCCTACAGCACCCTGCCACCACGGCTACCCACGGTACCTTACTACTAGCCTATATACTATGTTATTATAAAAAGAAGAAAACAACTTTAAATTAGCAACGAGGTTATAATTAGATGGTATTATTACAATACCTAGTACCCTATTTAAAGAATCTAATACTTCCAAGATAAATAATCTAGTAATACATGATGTCTTCAACTTTAAGCGTTTTAACCCTATTACCTATAGGGCTATTTAGCTATTTAAGTCCTATATAGTATGTAAAGTTAAGAATAAGAGTACTAAACTATATAAGAAGTTATACCTTGTAGTTTAAGGATATAATAATATAGGTAAGAAGGATATCCTTACCTAATTATTGATAATTTAACAGGTTAGCTAATAGCTAATTATAGTACTTACCCTGTCTTTATTATAAAGAAGAATAGTAGTTAAACTTTATAATATTACCTAAATATACCCTTAATTAAAATCAAGGCTATTTCGGCTGATTCTAGCCTAATTACCTATAGAGCTAAGGCTATAGTACCCTTTAGGTATGATTATAAGGGTGATAAAATCCCTATATAGTATTACTAAGGCAAGTATATACTAGTAGGTAACGTACTATTGCTACTATTATAAATAGTTAAAGATGAGGATGTTAACTTTTAATCTATACCTTCTTATCATAAAAAGCCTAGTAGAATTATTTAGGCTAGTAGGAATATAAACTAACAATACCCTTATTCTTAGTATCTTGGCTTTTTTAGCTAAAGAAGAGAAAAAGATCTAGAAAGCTAAGATTATTTATAAGCTAAAAACAACCCTCATACTTACTAGCCTTATTAACTATAATAGTACCTAGCTATTACTTTATAAGGATGGATCTCTTAACGTTAACTAGAAGGGCTAGGTAAAGAAGATCATGATAATTAACTAGAAGTTACCTAACCAGGCATAATACTACCTTAAATAAAGGGCCTGTAAGGTATATATAGCCTTTATCTACTAACTAGAAGCTATATTTAACCTCTCTATCGCTACTTAAGCCTAATTACTTATAAATAAGGACTATACTAAGCTGAATAAGCAACTTGGGTAGTAAATTAATAACCTTACTTATAGGCTCTAATATATACTCCTTGACCTAACTATCACCAAGCTAATCATCTTTATTAACAGGTCGTTTACTAATAACCAGGATCTAAGCTTGTAAATTGGCTTTATACTTACGTTAGCTACTAAGGAGCTAAATAGTAAGGGGACCTAGTAAAGGATACGTAGTAACATCTTATACTAGTCCTTGACAAAGTATAAAAGGGTAACCTAGAGCATGCTAGTGTTAGAGATATACGGCATAGCTAGTAGTTTTAACAGTACCGCCGTGGTATCTACCATGCTTTACCTTATTACTGACTAACTAGAGCTTCCCTAGGTGCCCCTTGTTATCTGTATTGACTTGTACTTGCTATATGAGTACTTGGTTAAGCTAGGGACTACTAAAGAGAAGAGGCTAATGGTAGATATTCTTACCTTCTACTAGTTATATAAGAGGAGGGAGATTAGCAAGATTTGGTGGATTTATAGTAACAATAACCTGGTAGATGCCCTGACGAAGTTATTACTAAATAAGGTGCTAGAATGCTTTGTATTAATAAACGAGCTGGCGGTACATATTAAAGGGTTTATAGACCGCCCTTACTTAGCTAGCCAGGACAGCCAATAGGAGGGCGCCTACGGGATTGTTAGGGTACGCTGGAAGGGCCTAACGATCATTTGGGTGTTTGGGGCTTGGTGGGCTTTTTTAGCTAGTTACGGCGTTCTTTTGGGCATGCTTCTTTTTAAACGATTAAAAGACTGCCAGTGTGGATTTGGTGACCGTTAAAGGGACCGCACGCCCGGCCCGGCTGTGGCTAATCAGAAGGGCCGGTCTGGCTTAGTCAGCAGAGGGCTGGCCACTACACCAAGTACTTCGGCGCCCACGATGGCGATGACTTCCTTTCTTCTTTCTGTAGCAAGAATCAAACCCGTACCCAGACACGTACGGTGGTTCCTTTTGCTCGCCCCTATTTGCACGTGCAAAGACCCCCTGACCTAAGGCATCAGGGCCGTACCAACAGAAAGAATGGAACAGAGATTGCAACGATATTTGAAATCATCAATGCCCTTGGATCAAGACAAAACTTCCGCTACAGCCTCCGTCGCTGCCAAAACTTCCTCATCTTCGAATCGCCAGCCTACAATCTGCACGCTACCTGGTGCTTTTCCTTCCGGCAAGTCTATAGCAGCTGTAAGTGAGTGCTCTCTAACATAGCCTGGGAATACTGACCTGAGTTTGCAGCTGATGATCCAGTCCTGTCATTTCCCAAAGGAATAACGGCCGCAGGGAACTAAGTGCCGACATGCGTCAGTACGCGCCGTGTCAGGCTTCATAAGTGGCGTACTCACATCTAATAAATTCCAAAGGAAGGTGTAAACAGGCTTGCCGAATGTATCATGCGGAACGGCATTGTGTTGTGCGACGGGGCAAAGCAGCACATCCAATTTCGCAGAACGCCAACATTGAAACATCTCTTCACGAAAGGAGTCGACCTCCACATTAAGTCTCCAAACGTCATCAAGATTGCGAGCACGCGCTCCCACAGTGTCTGCGAATGTCACATATTCCAAAGCCTTGATCGGCTTTTCACCACCGGCCTCGATCTTTCGAAATGGCGTCTGCTTGTTATCCAGCGCAAGATATTCCGAGGCAATACGCATTGCTATAAGCGGGGACGGGAGGTCATCTATGGGGATTATCCGGTGGCCTGCTTCACGCAAAGCTGCCGCAGACTTTTCCAGTGCTTGTAACACGGAAGCGGTCAAGGGGTACTCGGGATGCCCCAAGTAGAGGCCTATGTTGAGGCCGGCGGATGGTTGAACGTGGCGCCAGTTGACATGGCATGTCGTGGAATCGCGGGTCCAAGGCTTCGACATAATCACCTCACGGGTGAAAAATGTGAGGTCAGCAGCGGTATGGCAAAGAGGGCCTGCCGCCGGGACCAGACCTGGAAGGCCGTCGCGCACTGGAGATGCCTGGCCGGCGAAAGGTACCCTAGATGCGGTTGGTTTGAATCCGAAGGTGCCCCCACAAAGAGCAGGAACACGGATCGACCCTCCGATGTCCGTTCCCACTCCCAGAGGAGATCCATGGAATCCAACCAAGGCGCCTTCTCCGCCGCTGCTGCCGCCTGCGGTCAGGCTCAGGCAATAAGGGTTCAAGGTCCTGCCAAACACATTGTTCATACTGTCCAAAGTCTTTCGAGATAGCAATTACTGATTAGTCAAAGCAGTCAAGTTCGGACCTTTGAGTGTACCAACCAGCATAGTTTGGGGAACGTTGGTCTTGATGTATAAGACAGCACCTAGTTCCAACAATGTGTCGAGAAGTGGAGCGTTCGAAGCGGCAACATCATGGTTCAGGTATGATACGAATCCGATAGTTGATTGCTTGCCAGTGACATTGAAAGAATCCTGAAGCAGTTCAGTCTGTGTCAGCCCATCGCAAACTAGTGAGAGGGGTCCAGATCGGATTGACTGGTTCGAGTCCCTTCCTTGCATACCAAACTGACCGTTGGCTACGTGGAGCTAGGCTGGGATACGGAATTACTGACCTTGACACTGATAGGCAATCCATGGAAAGGTCCCACTGGCTTGCCATGTTCTGCGAGATAGGCATCCAACTTCTTCGCTCTCTCCAACGCTTCATCAAAGAAGATCTCGGTGGCGCAATTAATCTTTTGGTGATTTTAGCATATCAAAGCCACTACACATCCAACTCGGGAAGTAATTGGTTTCTACTTACCAGTTGCTGTGCTACTGCTGCACGGTGACAAAAAGCCAAACAAACGTCGACGGCGGACAGGCGGCCACTTGCAAGTTCTGCACATAAGTCACGGGCTGAATAATTTTCGGTGATGCCTCTCTCCTCTTCAGACAGCAGGCCATTCTCGTTCAAAATCTCGAAAGCGCTTTGGTCCGAGTTTTCGTGCACACCTTTCAACACGTCTTGGGAGATACACCATTGGCTTGGGATATTGTCAGCCCGCAATGCGCGCTTTTCTTCAACGAGTTTGGCCCAATCCGTCATCTTGTAAACGTGAACAAGGTCTCCTGGGGAAAATAATCTGGAGAGAAATAATCTGATAAATGGAGAAAGTCGTAACAAGATTCAAAGTACTGACAATCGGCAATATATATGGACAGAAAGACAGAATATTAATCATTATTGTGGGGCTCGTACGCAATGGCTGTATGTCCAATCACAGCACGTATAGAGCCGGTGGAATTCTCGTGCACTAGCCCCCACCATTGGACATGGTCATGCGTAGTGCATGTGGTGTAGGTCGCGTTCGGATCACCCTTGATTCCGATCGCCCGATTTCTCCGGCGTCATGAACCAACTATCACCCTTGCAAGGGGAGTGTCCGGCGAACAATAATCTTGGCCGTAAGACGAGAAGAGCTCTCATACGCCGCGGCTCAGGCTGACGCTCTCTCGAGCAATAAGCATGTGACAAATCCACCGTGGAGGTGGTGATGCGAAAATGATCGGTGAAGTAATATGTGGAGATTTGAAATGGGATTATTAATTCATTTTGAAGACGGCATGGAAGGAGTTGGAGCTTGAAAGCTAGTAGAACGCGATCAGTCGGAATTTCGACATGGGACAACCTTCAGTACACACACAATGTGCGTACCTGTACATAATATCCGTGATGGCAGTTCTGTTGCAGTATGAATCAGCACAGTATTGATTATGTGTCATCAATTATCTCATGTACTCGACAAACTAGTACCGTAAACTGTGATTTCTTAATGACAAAACGGACAGTTTGTTGGTCCCATCATTGATGGCCAAGAATGTAATGTATGACATAGTGGAGTTCGCATGGTATTTTATTCTTCAATATTCAAGTGATCCCTCAGTACGTAGATGTGTTAAAGCACGTTGAGTAAAGACAATAGCTCCAGCGGAGCTCATTTCCGCTACTGCGAGGATGAGATAGAGTACAACAGCCAGTTCATGAATCTTTATGATCGCCAGGGATTTTGTCTCGTGACGTTATATTAGGACGATTTACCGAAGAAAATATGATGAGAGAGTAGAACAGACAGATGTGCTCTCATGACTGAGCCGCTCTGTGGACCAGACTGGGCCACAGCAGCCGCCCTGCCGTCGCCTCGTTCAAAGCAAGCTCACGCTTGTGGAAGAAGTAGAGCAGCAGGACGCAGGATTTGACCGCATCAATCTTCTTGGTCGTCTCTCAGATCGTCTCCATATTGATTGCTCTCGGGACTGTTGCCCGTTCTTTAGCTTAATTATCAACGCGTCAAAAGGTCTCGCATGTCAACATGCCTGCTCCCACGACACATCGTTCCCCGTCTGAGCCCTCAGTCGCCAAAATGCTTACAAATACATCCGTCATTTTCAGCCAGGCACGATGACGGTGCTCTCGCATTAGGGATAGTCCTTATGAATAGTTTTGTCATAACGCACACGTCAACACGAGTACGTGGCCATGCAGTCTGTGTTCTAGTCATCGTTGAAATACGGCATCATCCAAGTGCCGACTCTAGCGCATTGTGTGCTTCGCCACATGGCATCGTTTCAAATTGCTTCCTATCCTGCTTCCCAAAATGCTGATCGCCATCACATGTACAAGGTATTCGAAAGTGTCAAGTTCTTGGCGCCAAGCTGTCATGATCCTCTGGGCCGTCACGGTACGGATATCAGCAGCTAGTCACATTTCGCGCGATTAAACGAACGGGTGAATGGCGAGCCGCATTAAAGCCCTGCTCGGACTGCAACCCTCCTTGCACAACCACGACGACGATCAAACCTGGCTCCCTACCACCGGGAAATAAACTTATTTTCGTCCCAAATACAATCAGACGGTTGAAACGCCAAGCCTCAAACAATTACGCCAAGCCTCAAACGCCCAACGACGCGAAGTGCCAAATCATGAAACCACTCGCAACGCTCACTGACGGCACAACGCACAGGCTAGCGCGACAAGCCGAGAGAGCCTGGCCAGACACCACTGCCGCAGGGCCTAGACTCGTGCACCTTGCCATCCTTGGGAAGCCCGGTTGGGCAGGTTTTCACCAGCAGTGAGCAATTTTGGTCGGAGTGGTTTCATCCAGAGGCAGATCTCTCCTGATGACGAACTCTGCCGATGTTCCGCTCGTGAAGAACGGCTGATACCGAATCTGCTTTTCGTGGATCCGGGCCCTCGCTACATATGGACCTGTGTATAAAATCGTGGCAGGTCGGACGTCTTGGCATCAGTCTTGGCTCCTTTCCTCGTGCACCTCTTTCGTTTTCAGATCGGCTGATCTTTACTTCCTCTCTTTTTTGACAGATTTAATCCCCTGGTGGGACAACATACATCGAAGCAATGCAGACTCCGTCCCTCGTCCAGGTCCTCGCTGCTGCTTTGGCAGCCTCGACGGCTGTCTCGGGCTTCCAGGCTCCAGGCACCAACTCGGTGTCTCGCCGGGCTGTTGTGAGGCTCGTCGGATTTCTTTTCCGGTATCAACATGCTGACTTCATGCATTTAGGCTGCCGTTGCTGCTCTTGCTGTTCCTGCCCTGGCGGCTCCTCTTGATGAGGAAGCAAACATAGTGAGTCGTTGTATCACTGACAGCAGGGTCGTCTTACTTACACTAACCCCTCTTTTAACAGGTCGACATTACGGCACGCGTTAGTTGAAACCTACTCCGTGATATTATACGTAGAACAGAGGGTACTAATTACTGGAGCAGAACCCAGCCAAGGGAAAGAAAGGCAAGAAGGGCAAAAAGGCCAAGGCTTCTGCCGCTGCTGCCCGCGCAGTTGATGAAGAGGATGAGGACGAGGACAGCGATGATGTGATCGCCCTCGAGAGCCGCGAGTAAGTCCTGACATGAGTGTCAAGGTAATGGGGGACCCTTCACAGTGTACCGACTAACAATGTGTACAAGACCCGCCAAGAAGAAGAAGAAGGGCAAGAAAGCTAAGGCCGGTGCCGCCGCCGCCGCTCGCGATGTCGTCGATGATGAAGACGAAGATGACGCCGACCTCGAGAAGCGCCTGTGAGTTTCAATACCACCTCATGATGACTGGAGCTGTTCACCATTCTGTAGCTGACCTTGCTCTCGAAAGTCCGGCCAAGAAGGGCAAGAAGGGCAAAAAGGGCAAAAAGGCCAAGGCTGCCGCTGCTGCTCGCGATATCGACGTGGATGTCGCAGAGGATGCTGATGACCTCGAAAAGAGAGCGTATGTTTCACCACGTCTTTTAATTTGGAAATTAAAGGAAACTAATTGAATCGCGTGCCACGCAGGCCTGCCAAGAAGAAGAAGGGCAAGAAGGGCAAGAAGGCGAAGGCTGCTAATTAAAGGCAAGAAACCGGCCTCGAGAGCACTATGTCATACTTAGGGTGCTGCTGCAAAGGAGCCTGCTTCTCCTGTTGCAGTGACTCACATGTCATTGCTGCGAGTTGATCAAAATAGCGTTGCTACAGCATGATATTGTTCTTTTCCTTGCCTTCGCTTTTCTGCAGATTGAATACGCATCACATTTGAGCACACATGCACGAGCAACTTGTATACTGCTGTGTTTCTTCTTTGAAATGATTTGTCGTTCCCACGCGAGATTGTTCAGTCATTCATCAGTGATTTGACTGACTCCAATTGGGCCTCGGTCAGTGAGCGCGCGCAAAAGAATTTATCCCCGCTCAGCATTATGTGAGTAGGTATCCACATTGACCTTTCCGTCGAGATTCCATGCTAGTGAACCTGTCGAGACAGTTGGTTTCCGAAGGATAGCCTCGAATTCGAACTTGACTGACAACGGTACGCATTTCAACGCCTGGTGACGTTGATCGATTCACGTGCACACATTAGCAGTGACATGATGCTCATTCGAGTTTCCTATATGTGAATTTGATGTACCAAAATTATGAGAGTCGAGATGTCCAGCACTGAAACAAAATGTGCACCATTGACTAGACTAGCGTAATTATTCCTTCTTCAGCATCATTAAAAACATCCCAGTCTGACCCAGAGAAAATGGCTCTCCCAACTCTCTTGTATCCAGTACTGCATTTTGAAAGCAGAAGAGCTTCATGATTGTCGCCAGTAACAATGATTTCCGCGACTGTAACAGGGTTGCCGTCAAATTCACTTAGGTCATCTACCGTATCTGCTGTGGCCAGCACATATCTGCCAGGGGGAGACACTACCTCTAGCCAGTGCAAAGGGCAGTATAAGTCTGAGAGACCGTTCTGGAACCCAGGCTCATGTCCCTCGAGATTCAAAGCACCGTGGGGTTTGAATGTTGCATATATCCGGCGACATCGAATTCTGATGAAAGCCTCCTCTTTGACCTCTGAGAAAGGATTCCGGTGATCCCGAGGAGTAACACTCACTTCTATGATCTCTGCTTGTCGCGAAAGAGGGCCGGGGTAGAACTTCCATCCGATGCCGCCAGATGTTGCAGCCCATGAAAATGACGGCGCAACATACTTTCTGGTTCTACCATGTCGAAAGCGCGGGCCTCGCGCAAAGTTCGGATGATCCCAGAGTAATTCCCAGAGAATGTTTTTGGACCATAGGCCAGCGATATAAGGCCCCCAAGCTTCGGGCATGCGTGCTGCAATCCCAGACAATGCTGGCAGCTTGTCGGTGGGATAAGAAAGACTAGCCCTGCTGTACTCCTCAACAACATCATGCCAATTCTCCCAGGCTTTTGCCTCAAGATTATCCGGAGATTTCTCACCGGATAAGGGGCGTGTCGGTCTGAATACGGCGTTCAAAGTCTGCTTGAGCTTCTTCTCAGGCTTTTCCATCTCATGAGCGAGTTTCGAAAGTCCCATCTCTTCACATTCACAGTGGTAGGCTTGATTGCATTCGAACATAACCTCCCATTTGCGGAAATGCAGGACCCGGGGTGACAATAATCTCTCTTGAACGCACCATGCTCTGCCTGTCAATGCTCTTGGATTGTCCGGGCCGTGTGGGAACAATGGCTTAACGAAGGTTGAAAATTCGCTTCCGCGTTGCGAATCTTGACCTGTCACGTCCAGTAGGATGTCGCGTTTCAGGAACATGTCATGGTCCCTAGCACTGCCTGGATGTGGTTGTGCTGCGAGGGTAATGTACGAGCCTGCGTAGATGTCGCCCATCACAGACAGTTCTCGTTGTTTGTCTTCGTTGTTGTTTTGGATAATACAAATCGAGTCGATCCAGATGTACCGATAACCGAGCCATGCGGTAATCTTTATTGCATCCTGCAAAGTCTTCGATAGCTCAGAGACAGGCAGAGCTTTCGTTCTCTCCTTGAGATTTGAATTCAGCGTTGCGGAATCTTTCGCTTTTGATACCGCCCACGAATGGCTCAAAGTCAGGTATTGCGGCCTCTCATCAGTTCGGATGAACTCTTTGACTGCCAGAGCATGTCTTGTCCTAGAGAGAGCCTTGATCTCAATAAGGCGCCTGGGATACCCATTGCAGGAAGGGCGGCAGGAATCATGATTATCAGAACAATTTCGGATCCAGGAAAGAAAGACGCGTCGTCGCTCTTCCGTCAAGATATCGTTAAGACGAACCGGAACCGCTTTGAGAATTGGCCAGGGATTGTATGTGCCTATGTTCTTCAGTATGCGGACGTGGAGAGCTAATTCAAAAAAGCAGTCCGTACCTTCCAGAGACATAATCTGATATTGTGGCGAGATCCAATATTCATCCTTGGACAGTGTGACATCTCCATACATCCCCGGACTCAGACGTACAGTCACAGTTGTTTCCGGACGGTATATTTCTCTCCAGTCTCTCTCATAGACCGAATCCCAAAAGTGTTGGAATCCTCGAAAGAGAACCGTGCAAAAGTTGCAGCCAAGTTCCGTCTGTTGTTTCACTGCCGAGAGAGATGTCGAGAATCTGATTGGATCTAGACTGCGACGTGTAGAGCTTCTCAGCTCTCTTTGGCGTACAGCTATTGGAGGTTGGAGGTCATGACACACAGGACATGCCCGCGGATTGGACAACAGATCCATTTCTGTTCCATGGGAGGAAGATTGCACGAGAAAGAATACCCTGAGGGCATGATATAACGCTGAAGAAAATGCTGAGGAAGCCAGACCCTTTGGGGATCATCAAATATTTAAATGGAATTGATTATGCGTTATCTCCACCATGTAACATTAAATTCCTTTTCCATGCAGTCCCAGCTACCATCGTTTCCAGTCCTTCCTAATATGCAAGACAGAGTTTGATCTTGCTTTCGCGCACGGCTGGCTAACTACATAGCCCTAGCAGGATGCGGGCAGCTGGCGGTCAAGAGCGGGGGATGTTTTCAGCATGAGATGAGAAATGTTACACGACAGGAACACAAGCCCAGTTTCCGCCCCACTAAACATGCAAAGTGCTCTGAATTGGTGCAGAAAGTCGGCTTAACGGCAGCAGAGCCACGTATGAGCTTCCTCGAAAGGGTGGGTAGTCAAATCATGATCTAGTATCCCAGAAGCCACGTCATCAGCAGAGAAGCAGGAACTACTTGCATGGCGTTCGGGAATTGCTGCACGGGAATTGAGCTGCAACATGTTCTGCCAATGTTACCGTCCTTCCCCGCTGGAGCAGGCAGTCTTCTAACATGCAAAAGGTAACAAGTATATATTCCTGAACAGCTCGAGGTTGAAGACTTGGACGTTCCGAATATTTACTCGGAAATTGAGGTGCTGCCTGGTCTCTTCGATGGAAGAGCACAGAAAATGTAACCTTGTCGGGGACGGCTCGCACTTAAGATATGTCAGTCGAGGAGATTCAATACCTCAACAGCCGAATGGGATATTATCGAACGTTGGACTGCACTATCTCACGCGGCTTCAGTATGGCAGATGTTTTAATTGTTGCTTCTGAGAAATACCGCAATATCTGGAAAACATTATCCTGGATGATTCTGTTCCGTGAGAAATTGTGGTACTGACGCGCTGTGTGACCTTAAGAGCAAACAAGACGCGCTGAAACTTTTGCTTGTATGGCCATACAGGCTTCAGAGGGGTTGGAGCTTTTGATGACTGAATTGAAAGTTTCCTAAGGCCGCCGTGCGCACCCTGAGCCAGAGAGCAGCAAAGCGCAAGAGGATATCATATGCAACGTAAAGGGCACCGAGGAAAGGGGTTGAGAAGCACAGAGACGGATTTTCACTTAAGGCTTCCTTATGAATAAATTACCATGGAATAATTCATCGAAAAAATCCCACCAGCGAACTTTGAGAACTAAATGTCTTTTGCCACCTGGTTTGAACAGCTCGGACTTATCACGGCTCCATTGTTGAGAAGACGATCCTGCGGTCAACTTTACACGTTACTCGAACGGGCCATGCAGCTTCGGATAAGAATGGTCTAAGCTGGGTTCCGGCAAGGTGGACAGCTCATGCATAATGCAGTCCGTAGAGGTGATAGGCTTGCGCCGATCGGCAGCTTGAGCCCTAAGGAACAGGGCGACGGCGAAGACTAGGGCCAAGAGATGGGGGGCTCCATCTTCTTGTGCATGGCAAGACCAGGAAGTTTTCAAGAATCAAGCTATGCTCACCAAGCCAAGATCTTTGTGTGAGTACAACGAGTAGATCTAGTCTCCAGACTTGACGACCCAGGATTGATGAGGTCCTCGAGCACTGATGACCGGGGATAAAATCAGCATTCCAATGCGCCGCGTCCTTCACGCTGGTCTCACAGGCCTGGTGTGTCGGAGGATGATTACATATCGAGTAATCAGCACTTCCTTGGGAGAGGAGAGAAGACGCCCTGACAGTTTTCGTGACGTAGCTCAAAGTGTCCCGCCCAAAGTTAGATGGACATAAATGTTTGGGTGAGAAAATAGCCATCACAATTTACTTGTCTGCTCCACAGTCGGTCGGTGGCCCTTGTTCTTTGTGAGCGAAGGGGAAGGGCCAACACCCATCGCAAGCATTTCCGGAGGCAATTTTGTCAGCTATCAACCGAACCGTAAAGAGACATCGATCAAAATTGAGGCCACACCATTCTATATTCGAGGAACGGCCCGCATTGAAAACGTGGGTTGTGTCCGATTGACGACGCCGTTCCCACCCGTGGACCGCGTGGCAATGACTGGTCACAAGAGACCGTTAGAAATCAGTGATCGACTGTCAAAAGAGTAATTTCAGTAATGGAAAGGGGCTTCTAATTATGCATCATGATGAGGACGTGGGCTCCGCTGTCCTCCCTGTTGACGTCGGGCACCGCATGGGCCGCACTTAGGCAACCACCCTGGCTCAGGCTGCGACCGAGAATGATATTTGCTAACTATTCTGATCAAAACTAACCGGTCCAGCAAGGTACTTCGGTGTTAGCAGGTGACGGTTGAGCTGAGGTCATGGAGTGGGACGCCTAGTTTCCCCAGGTCTGTGCTGGAACCACAATATTAACTATTCCCGGGCACAATATGAAGCCACATGCCATTCTACCGCCACGTGTGAATTGACATATCGGGGCGAGCTATTCCTTCAGGATCATGTTTGAGAACTCGGGGCTTTTACATTATCGCCAAGATTGTGTTCCCCTACTACTCCTAACTTCTTGGTATTGTGTTTGGTATTGTGTTTGGTATTGTGCTGCATCAAACGCGCCATTCCCTTTGTCCACAATCATAACACAATCAATCATGAATCCTCCCATTTTGGCGCCGACTTTGCTCATAAGCCACGAGGCGACGAGTTCTTGGATTGCCCAGCCTCCAGTTCAACTGAAGACTTGGCAATTCTTCGTCTCGACCCTTTTCAATGGTTGTACAAATCTGGAACATCCCCTACTTAAGAGTCCTCAACGTGTTCTTGCAACAGCTCCACAGCTCCAGACCAGGAATCTCGGGACTTTCTAGGATTGAGAATCAAATACTACTGCACACACTCTGCACTTCTTTCCCACTACAACTTACCGGAAAGAGACGCCCGCCGGCCGCACCAATACCCACCGGCACCCCTCCCCTCTAGGACGCGGTCCTGAGGTGTATTGGCGCAGAGTTTGCGACAAATACGTGCCTGACGGAGAGTTCCTTCTGAGTTTGGAAATTTGATATTCAACACCGCCAAGGCGAGTTGAGCCCCTCCACTTGATGTTAACCGGCGTCACGCGTGGGTAAAGCTGTTATACTGATGATTGGGCGAGCGCAGATGTCTCGCGGAGATATGCACGACTCCAGGATGCCGGATCCTAGCCTGAACTACACGGCCTTGGCGATGGAAGACCCTCTCCACCAGAACATCACCTTAACGATGCCAGACGGCTTCCAGATGTTGATATCACTTGCAGAAATCGACTCCAACCAATTCTACGTAGTCGGCAAGACAATCGGTTACGCTGTGGAATTTGGTGCAAGTCTAATAATGCTGGTCGTCATCGTCGCCATGACCCCGAAAAGCAAGTTCTGGCGGCTGGCCTCGTACATCAACATTGCCGCCCTCATCAACAACCTCGTGCGGACGATCCTCCTCGCTATCTACTTTGAGTCGTCATGGGTGCGCTTCTACGTGCTGTACGGCGGGGATATCAGTTATGTCACGGAGACCGACTTCCGGAATAGCGTTTGCTCGGTCGCCTTCAGCATCCCGCAGAACCTCCTGATGATGGCGGCGCTCATGTTACAGGCGTGGGCCATGGTCAAGCTCTGGCCGCAGGTTTACAAGTGGGGCGTCCTTGTCTTCTCGAGCCTGCTGTCGCTTGCCGAGGTGGCCTTCATGCTCGCCGCGCAGTCACACCAGATCCGCTCCTTCTACCCAGGTTACAGCTCGTACGACTACCTGCACGGGCTCCTGTTCCTGCGGTACGTGTGGCTCGCGCTGGAGCTCGCGTCTATCTGCTGGTTCTGCTTCCTATTTATCTTCCGGCTTGTTATGCACATGGTGCAGAATCGCAGCTTCTTGCCCAGCGCCAAGGGCGTCGCACCGATGGACATACTGGTCATGACCAATGGTGTGCTGATGCTGATACCTGGTAGGCGTCACCATTTACCCAACACGGAACATCGTGGCTAACAGAGAGACACAACAGTGCTGTTTATCTCATTGCAGGTTTCAGACAAGTTCATCATCGAGACGGGGTCCTTGGTATACACGTCCATGATCATCGTGCTCCCGCTCGGCACGCTCATAGCCCAGCGCCTGGCGGATCCCGCCGCCTTCAACAGCGAGGGCAGAAGCAATGCCGGAAACAGCAATGTCAACGTTGTGGATCCGCATGACTTCTCGTCGTCTGGAAAGAAGCCCCTCATCCCCAGCTGGAATCGGGACGGAAACACCACGTCCATGTTCTCAGGCGGTAGGGGCGGCAAGGACGTCCAGGGAAAGACGGGGGTCGTCGCTTCGGTCACTTCTGACCACTTCCACAACAAGGGGTCCGATGCGGTGGACATGGAGCTGGCACAGATCGATAATGACGGGGACATTGAGGCAGGAAGAGTGAGGGTGAATCGACAGCTCCAACAGTCGGAAGAGATGCTCTAGTCGAGTACCCCCGAGTCGGTTCGAGAAATCTCCCTCCTCAATTGGTGAGGCATTTACAGGCGCGATGGCAATCAAGAGGGCTCTATCAGTCTGAAAGGAGCTGTTTGGGATGGGCTGGTTGGCCTAAAGGTTCAGAGATACCGATCCCTTTCGTATGAATTGGACTTCAAATGATATTTATTTATGGAGATCTGTATTCCATTTGTTCTGGTCTAGTTTGAAATGTCCACACAAGCAGACCTCTCGAACTCCTGCAGAATCAGAGCACTCCTATCCACTAAACATGACAGCTTGGCCGTTCTGAACTGGAATATCTTGTAGAAAGCCTTCTCGGGGCCCGGGGCCAATCCGCCCTCCCTAGGTATGGAAGGGTCACACTCGGTGGGCGCACCGGAGGCGGTTTGCGGCGGCAAGCCCACTTCGTCCTACTCCTGCACCTCTCTTCTCACTCCTACCCCTCTCCTCCTACTCCTGTATCTCTCCTCCCAGTGTCACACCTCTCCCCCTACTCCTACACCTCTCCTCCTACTCTTACCTTCTATCTAGCTTAGCGCCGAGACCATAGTGGGTAGACCAATCAACCTTAGTGATCTTGACCCATTAGCTATTAAGTTTCAAGAACCCGTTACAGCGAGATTTCATTTGGAGACTACTTACTCTAGACCATTAGCACAGGGCTGGAAACAAAGACTGGACATTAGAAAGTGACTAGCCCTGAGGTGACACCCGCTTAGAGGCCGGCCGAAAGCTGAAGCAAGCAGATTATCCGTCCGATAGACGAGTTTGCCGCTAACAAACAACCTCGTCCAAGCGTATAAATTGTCATTTATTTTCTTTGCCCTCCACTACGGTGCTTACCGCTGGGATCCTAAGAAGTCTAAATTCAGTCGGATTCCAGTTCTGTTTGCCTCTCAACCACCACACACACACGTTCGATAACGTACCCTACCTCCAGAATCAACTTCGAAACGGAATTGTAAAATCCCTCTTCTTTAGAAAAATGAATACTGCAAAGTTTCTCATACTCTTTTCGATCACCTTGGGCTTGGCCTCAGCCTCCCCTGTCTCCCCCGCCTCCATGCTCGCATCGGTGCCCCGTTCCCCCTTCGCACCGGTCACCCGAAGCGATGACGACCACCTCTGCTCTGCACCAACAGGTACAGTGTTTGAGTACGGAAACCAGACCAACCAGGATGGAATCGCGGCCGACTGTGATAAGCTCTCCCAGTATATCAAAGGTTTCGCCGACGAGCATGGAAACTTCACCGAGATGTGTGAGCCGGGGTTAGGATTTCAGCGGTTCAGCGCTGAAGGCAACTGCACGATGTGGTTCGAGTGTGAGAAGACAACTGAAGGACTTGAGGTGACGTAAGTGTCCAGACTTTCATGCTTGGCAGCCCTTGACTTCGGGTATCAAAACGGTAGACATGCGCTGACTGATGCCAACTTTGTGGCAGGATGGGCTACGGCGATATCGCCGGCGTCATCGAGCTGGCGACCGACGGACTGAAATCCTCGGGTCTTTCCGACAACTCGAGTATTTTGTCAGTACGCACCTCGACATATTGTCAACTCTTGAAAGCGGACTGGATTGTGGCATTCAACAGCAGCGACTGGATGTAGGCCCCGCAGGGCAGGTATGCAAGATTGGAATCGACTTCACTCCATCGGAGGGGTATCACCAGCGATTACCTCCTCGGGATAGCTTTTGGTTTTCGAGGAGGGTGCAATAGGGCAGGGCTTTGGAAGTCTTTTTTTGTTTGGGGGGGGGGGGGTCGGGGTCCGTACCTATCTCAATGGACTACGCTCATCCATGAGCCTTCCCGCCCAAAATGGAATCAACAGCACTGAAGTATTCCTGTGACTCGTTCCTGCCACCGTTCGACGGAGGAAGCCCGAGGATCAGGTCTGCCGAGCTAAGGCACGACGATCGCGTTCCAACATTGCCACACCACCTAGCTGCGACCTCAATCCACCTACGCCTTCAGAGAACCCCGTGGCGCCGAAGTCACAACGGAAAGGCAAGATGACAGAGTTAAAAAGGGCCTTTGAACGGAGACTGTCGAAACTCGTGCGAAAACGGCAGGCACCCAAGTCCAGCAGCGAGGCCCGAGGTGGTCCACTTGCAGGCCACCAGCCAGTTGCCAAGCACCCACAGCCTGAGCCCTCACAGTACGACAGTCTTTCGCAAGCTTCCGTATTTTGCATGCCTAAGTTTCGACGGGATTCAGACGGTACTCCCACCCCCTTGAGGGACAAAATCAGTATTTTTGAAGGCTTAGTAAAACCCAGCTCACCCTCGCCATCTGATACAGTCTCGCGCGAGGAAAACAGCAGTACCAAACCTAACGGAGCTTCGACCCTCACCGAAGACAAGATCGCATCCAAACCAACGTCACGCCTCCCAAGCAAGTACGGACGTGGCGCGGCCAAGACAAACGCTCACAGGCACGGACATTGCATCGCCGGATCTGACCCATCAAATTTCTTCAGGAGGCTCTCATCGACGTTCAGGCATAAACACAAGAGCTCGCGGCAGCACATCGCTGGTTCAAGGGGCTCAAGAGCGGGCGGCGGGGTCGAGAAGGAGACATATCAGAATGGTTCCCAAGGATCACAGCCAACACCCAGGAGCCAAAAGCTGATTCACATTGACACAAGACATATGCTGGCGGCAGACTCACTGCGGAGGCGTCTAGAGTCGGAACTGCGGTCTGTTGCAGACACGAAGGGCCACCGAGATGTTCAGACCGACCGACTCGCTTGCGATAAGCATCGCGAACCATCGCCGGCATCACAGAATGAGAGTAGCCACCCAATCGCACAGAAGCGGCGCAAAACAACACTTTGGGACATTGAAAATCCTTTTGATCTGCCGAAGACCAAAGATCGGTGTAAATCAGATACGGCAGGCGGCGTCCACCCAGCACAGAGCATCACCTCAGGCACGATGGGGTACGGCTGTGATGATCTTGTGGTCGTGGCCAACGCTGGGTGCGGTCTGACGCACCCGAGACCGTCGAGGTCTAGCGACAGGAACATGATCAGGGTACTTTGTAAGTGCGGTCGTGAGACGGGTGAGGGCCAGGGCCAACGAAGCGGGGGTCGGGAGAGTCTGGTCAGTGTCAGTGTCAGTGACTCGGAGGGAAGCACTTACAGCTTTTACACTGCACCTGTGAGTACTTCGGTCTAGTGAGTATAGGATTGGGGACGGATTTCATTTGGCGGGTATCCTTATCGTCGTAGGAATTCGGATTCACTCTGGTTCTACGAGCTTACAGTAACACAGCTACAGTAAAAAGAAATGCGAAAATGTCACTTCAAAGCCCCTGTGGCTTGCTTACCTTCTGTCTCGTCCCCCCTAGGAAGATGCTTCGTAGAAGACTTTCCCACTAGAGGGCTTCCCAAGGGAGGCTATTCCATAGGAAGTTATGAGATAGGAAGGTGTGATATAGGAGGTTATGAGATAGGAGGGTGTGAGATAGGAGGGTGTGAGATAGGAGGGTGTAATATAGGAGGCTATTCTGCAGGGTGTCATTCTGTATATCAACCCATAAGAGTTTGGGCAGTGAGAACTGGCCAGGCGGTATACCATAGATGCTCTGGCCGTGTGGATGTCAGCACTAAATGCTTCCCTTTTGAACATGTTATAGGTCACCGGTTCGAGAGCATTTGGGGTTATTGAATTATTCATATGGAACCAAGTCATTTCGACCTCTGAAGATTCCTGGATGATCATCGACTTTAATTTCATGTTGTGTGTGCCAAGTGAACTGGACAAAGAATTCTGCGTTATGGGTGTTGGTTGATAACCTCGATGTTTCCTGCGCCGAAAAGAGAAGCGTGTGCATTCAGTATCTGCTAAACCTCAATTTTTCCTAACGCGGATAAATTGTCTCATCGAAATCACCTCCACTCGACATTGACAATAGGTTCCTGGGTGGTTTCGAGATGCGAGTGATTTGGATCCTGCAATGCTGTCATGTCAATTATCCAGGGTCCATGGGATGTAGCGATGGAAGGAATGGCTCACTACATGGAACCATTGGATCTCGGTCGAACCTAGCTGGCCTCAGGAGGCTGTGGTGCTGGTGACACAACCACTGGGAAATGTTTGGGCCAGCATGTTAAAGTAATGGAGTTGGGGTGTAATGCCGGGGGAGTCTCATCTGCACGCGCAGTGCTTGGGATGTTGTCTTCCAGCTCGAACTCCCTGAAAGTAGCAGCCTGGCACTGGCACCACCATGCACTCGCACAGACACAAACAAACGGGTTCTCGCAAGCTGTCGGTCCGGTGTATCCCAGGCCGCCGCACTGTCCATACTCGGGCACCGCAGTGCCGGTGGGGACGGGAGCTGTTACGGTTGTGAAAGATGTGGCGGTGGACGACGGCATGATGATCGTGGTAGTCGTTAAAGTGAGGGTCGTAGAGGTGGCTCCCACGGTCGTGCTCGTGAAACCTGGAGAGGGTGACGGGGTGATGGTGGTGGTCGTGCAGCTGGTGATTGTTGAGAGCGGAGCTGTAGCCGCCATGCTAGACAGAAAGCCGATGAAGAGCGCGAGTAGGCTGAGGAATGTGGTAATCAACTTCATAATGGGCGTTCCTGAGTGAACTTGTGCTGAAAATGGATTGAAATCAGAGAATGTGGATGAGAGCGGCTGCAGGAATTGTATGTTTACGGCGCAAGATTTCCAGGGTGAGTTGTATGTCAAAGCGTCGCAGAGTCTGCTAAGAAGGGGCAGTAGCTGAGCTGAGGGGGCTTGTCAAGTCATACAGATGACAAACGTTTGTGTTATATAGGTTGATTCTCGTTTCGAACCGATTGTTTGTGGTCACACGCAAACAGGATAGGAGAGATTGTGCCCTGTTGTTATCTGCTCATAATATGCACCTTGAAATCCATTCATTGCACATGAGTGTTGTGCGATGCTGCTTGGTGGCAAGTAATAACCTCAACACTGCAACAAGTAGACTACATATCAAAATTTGCATTCATATTTCCTTCCTTTGTTAATTATCATGACTTTTGAGTATAATCCCGGTTGCCTGCATCGTGCCAGTTATCTAAGGCATCAAAGAACTGCTCCCCATCAGCTTCGTCCTCCTCAACTCTGAGACTGTGTGCATATCTTTGAGCAAATATCTGCAAAAGGTCCAGAAACTTGTCCCTCAGTCCGAAAGGTGCACTGATCGTTCTTTGGTCAAAGGTGTCTAGAGGCGTTCGACCATTGTGGTCCCTTTGCTCTGGGTCTACCACACACCAAGGGCCCGTTGAGGCAAAAACCCTCATGATGTCTTCATTACAGACCTCGGCAATACAGTGCAAAACGTTTTTGCCATCGTTGTCTGTGATACTGACATCGACCCTATGCTTGAGAAGGACTGTCGCTGCCTTACATGCGTGATATATTACAGCGTTCACTGCAACACACCAGGTTAGCACACGTAAATCTGGGGAAGACAGAGAATCGAGAGCCGTCTCGAGGGCAACTGAGAGTCAAAAACCCAGGACAGCTCTAGGCATTACTTACTGAGTACCGTTGACCCATCGCGGTCGCGGTGCTCAATATTCGCACCAGCGCCGATCAAGAATTGAACCATCTCGACACTGCTGCCCACACAAGCAAAGGTCAGTGGCGTCGCTCGCGCCCACCCCTGTTCTCTGTTCACGTCAGCGCCGGCATCCAAGAGAGCAGCAGCGATTTCGATCCTGTTCCGGCCCCCGGGGGAGGCCACGGCGAGGATCAGGGGCGTCTGTCCGTAGCAGTCGGTGGTGTTGATGTCCGCGCCGGCGGCGAGGAGCGTCCTGACGGCTTCCGGGTTTGCCCCCGTCCGGCACGCGAGTAGCAGCGGGCTCTCGGACCGGAGGCGCGTCTTGCACTCCAGTTGGGCGCCTGCATCTAGCAACTCGCCGATTGCCGTCGCGTCGCCCTTTGCTGCCGCCCACTGGAGGGCTGTTCGCCCGGAATAGTCCATCTGGTCGACGGGGCAGACATCAAGGCGCAGGAGCTCGCCCAGGTCTAGGCATCGGATTCCGAGAACCACTTTGTGCAGAGGCGAGAGCCCGGCCATCTCGATTATTGTGTCCAGAGGTAGAAGTTCCTCTAGGATGGTACGCTCGCTTCTCGGCATATTTGGGTCAGTGTAGAGCTTTTCGAGGGCCATCATGAATCCGGGCGGCGTCACCCCAGTCGGCCCCTCTTGAAAGAGATCTGCGCCTTCTTGTAGCAGGAACTGGACCATAGGAAGACTGAAATGGCGGAGGGCGAAGGCAATAGGAGTCATGCCAGTATCAAGGACATCTGTGATGGAGACGTGTTTTCTCTGTATGGCTTTTTTGATACTCTCGACATCCTTTCTGCTGATATCTGTGAACTGTCAGTGAGATCCTCATGTTCACCAAAATGAGTACGGAAGAACAGATACGTAAGAGAGTTTCGAACGGTCAGAGGTAGAGTCTTCACGTACATCCAAAAATGTTGTAGTATCCCTCTGGGGTTTTCGTTGAGAGAACCCTGCAAACCCTAATGAGGAGTTCCGGAGACCCAATACCATCCGAGAATGAAGCCATTATCGCTGCCGAGAATAACCAAGAGGGAAAGACGTATGTTATCCTGAGCCATCTCGCGCGGCGCGCTCTGCACGATGAATCCGTGCAGGCTGAGTTGCTGGAGTTAGGACCCGAAAAAGAGAAGGCAAAGGCTCCGAGAGTGTTTGTGAAGGCAGACAGGCTGAGATGGGCGACGCTGCGGTTGGAGTGGCACCGGCATCGACATCGCGGACTGCACATTGAGGCGCCGACCCTGGGCTGTCCTTGGACTGAAAATGGACGCGTGCCTCGTTCGCTGATGGGTGGGCTGTGAGTAATCTTTGAGAAGGTTTGCTCGAGATGCTGGAAGTACGCCTCTTTCTTCATGGATCGTTCGTAGTGCATATCGGAAAGAGCAAGCTGGTGCATACTCGGAGACCGTGGTGATTGCAAAGAATCATCAACAATGCCGCTTTTCGAAGGCGTAGTTCGTAGCGTTTCCTGGCGCATATGTTTGAACACAGGGAACATCTCGGAGGAAAGATACTTCTCATCTTCGAAATGATGCGAAATGCTCTTCTCTTCGGACCAGTCCAGCTTGTTCAAAGCATCTTCGGACTGTCTTGCGTCAATCGCAGGCGAGTAGTGCGCCAATTGCTGTGAGCCGTACGTCGCCTTGGCATTTTGACTGGGCTCACCCTCATCGGGATAGGTTTCTATTAACCTGACACTATCGAAAGTAAGTTCGTTGGGTCCTCTGCAGCTTTAAGAATGATGCCTCTGGCAATGCTGGACGTCACTCACGTGTTAAGCACGACAAGCTTGGACAGTAACGCGAGGCGGCGTTCCCTCAGGTGTCGTGAAATTAGGGTTATACGCTCTTTGATAGGCCTTCTTGACCGCCTCAAATCTGAATTCGAACCTTGTTGCGGGTCGTTCGGCCTGTCGTCCTCAACACCAGGGCAAACTTCTCGTGCGTCATCAAAAGTCTTCAGAACCACACGAACGTCCTGGTAGACAGCTCTGATGAGGTCAAGATTCTCTTTGGGTGTCCCGGAAAACGCTTTGTTGCGGAGCTGGTTTAAATCTTCCAACATCCTCGACAGCTCGATAAGCTCATCGTGGATCAAATGTAGATCCGAGCCATCCAGCTGCGCGGATATCCGCCTTTTGAGGCCTATAATCGTGTGTAGGGCGACGCCAGCTGCGCGCTCTACGTCGTGAAGCGCGTCGTCCATGATTCGTCATCGTTATCGGTCTCGTGGTGTTGAGAGGGCCTGTCTGAACAGGCCGGACGGCCACATCAAAAATGACCGTTAAAAAGCGAAGGGGAGATGCGAAAGGCAGTCATATGAAGAAATGGACACTGGCACGTCTACAAAATTGCCCCACCCGGCGCCATGGGTGCCAAGTTGCCCGGTCATCTGGTTCGCTCTACGATAGCGGGAGGCACGAGCAGGGGATGCTGACACTTTAAAAGTATGTAGCGTCGCAGCCGAGGATGCTAATTAAAGACACCCAATGCGAGTAGGCAACAGCTGTTAGCAGGCAACAGTGTTATCTGCAGCTGGGTGGGACACATATACACAAGCTGGATTGATTATACGGTGCCATCGAGGGCATGCAGTTGACAAAAATCTGCATTCCAGTAACGATATGCAGCGCCTCAAATGGCCCCTCTCAAGTGCTTTGTATGCACTGACTGCTCTTCATCAATCAGAAGTGAATTTCCTCTTTCTAAATTCCCGATTAACGCTATTCTACCATATTGTCCCATAGAAACTGTGCGAACATTGCTCTTTCAGCAACGAAATCTTTGAGCTGGTGCCCCTATGACAGGGTGTGTTTTCTCCAAATTTGGTTGGGGTTTGGAGAGATTGTCATCGCTGTTCCTCTGGTTGCCATTGCCATCATAGTTGACGCCCAGTGGACCTCGTACGGCCTGTAGATGTAATCGATGGGTTCTGCGTTCCTCGTTTCAGGGATGATGTGGTATTCAGAGACGATCCCAAGTTTTACTGCTTATGACTGGCTCATGGTTCCAATACCAAGAAGAAATCCCGATTAGGGTGGGATTGCATCTACATTTACATCACTTGGGGAAAGAATTAGAGGAACAGAGAGCTCACGTCAGCAAAGGTGACAGACTTGGCGTATATTACAGACTAGAACCTCGCAACGGGCCCACAACCTGTATGGTCGGACGGGCGTGATCACTGCAGGTTTCTTAGATGTACGTGGTGAGGTGGCGCAAGACGCTACGGATACTCATTGCCTCTAGTTCCACGAAGGATTGCAGCAAGGAATGTCTGACAGATTCAGCCGCACAGCTGCACCAGACACTGCATATTTAGGATCCAATATCTGTGCTGCGTCCAGTCACACAAATCAGCAACATTGAACTCATCATGACCGATGCAACATGAACCCCCATCTTGATATTTGATATCATATTTGATGGCCAAAAAGGGAAGTCCCTCTGGCTGACGTATATCATCGCATCTCGGAGTTTTTCCAAGCCAGTGCTGATGAATCGACCTTCATCAAGTCTATGCAGTTCATTTGGTAATGTGTGGACTGTGACGCTGCTGATGCATGGCCATTATCTGGCTTCTGACACATGGCCAGGACCAGGCGTGGAAAGAAGTCGACAGATGCATCGGCAACTTTGTCTCACCAATGTCGCTAGCACTGGTGATTTGTCAGGCCCATATAACTGAATATGACCACAGTCCAGAGTCGATTCGCAAGCAGAGATTGCGAAAGTAACAAATTCGAGCGCAACTAGACAGGAATGGAGGAGGTTTGGAGCGGACGAACAACTAAGGTTTTGAAAATGGTGTGCATTTCTGTAGTCCTACTGGACTACCAAGAGAGACTCATGGCCGTGAGCTTATGAGAAGCAAGTGCAAGCGCCAGGTACTGCTCAACCATCTCTGCTTGCGGGAAGACCGGTCTTTTGACATCCAGTCATCCTGCACTAAGCTTTTCTGAGCCAGGCACATAAGCAGCCCTGGAGCTGTACCATCAAAGGGGTCAGGGGGAATACACCGAAGCCCAACTCGATACATGGCACCCAAGACATCGTCATGCCATATCTGCGCACAGCTCCCAGCCCTCACATACTTACACCGCATCTTCCTCCGCGGGCGGCCCCGCTCTTCCTCCCCCTCGGACTCCGTGTCCGGTCTCATCTCGGCCATCGCCGGGCACACCCTTTCGTGGTCCGAGTACGTCGCTTTCCTCCGGGCCGTGACGATAGAGCGCGGACGCGTGACCCCCCCTCCAACTTCTTGAAGGCCCTCCGGAACGCGGTCGAGTAGTGCGCCTCGTGAACCCACCTCTCGTGGACGTCGGACTTCCGGTGCGAGCTGTTTAGCCCAGGCAGAGGGCCCGTCGATCCTGCCTCGTCGGCGGTGCAGAGGCGCGCAATGAGCGCGATCCAGATGCCCAGGTGGTAGGATAGCGGCCTGAGATGATGCTTTGGGGCATCCCTGTACCACGGTCGCCGTTCTTGGGCCTGACGAGCTTGAACCCGAGGACTGGCTGCGCGGTGGGGGGCCACTCGCTGGCGGGCTCGCTGTTGTTGACGGCAAATCGGATATGCTCACGGGTGCGCCGCCTGCCCTGCTTCTTCGCGGTGAGGGCGGTGAGGTGTGGGAGGAGGTGGCGGAAGGTGGAGAGGTTCTTCGTGGCCGCCTCTATGGGACTCTCGTCGGTCCCATTCCACGTTTCGACCGTTGAGAACCCGGGGCGGGTGTCGTCGTGTGAGACCACATTGTCATTTATTTGCCCGGGAAACATCGAGGAGAGCAAAATGTCGTTTATTTACCCAGAGAAGATCGAGCCAAAGACCTCTCTGCATTGAGGCCATCGTCTTTTCTGAGCTCGAAAATGACTGGGTAATTAAGCACTGCCAGCTGCGAATGTATTGCCACCTCGACTTGAGCTTTGGCGGCCTTGTTCTGGCGGCCCCCTTTCGAAGGCTTCGCGATCTTGTATCTCGTCATGCTCGTCGATGCTGAAGACGCACATAGTTATGAGGTGGATGATGGTGACTGGTAATGAATCGAAATCAAGAAGAGCGCATGCTGAGCTGAGGCCTGGTAAAGCATGATGGGTTTACCTCGGGTTCGTGTCTTCATGATGCAATCCATTGGTGAGAAAGTATAGAACAACTTTAACGGCCGGAGAAGGGTGGACTCAGGAACTCTTTGTCGAATGGATGGGAAGGATGTGAGCTACAGACAGCCACCATCATCAGAATAAGTAAACGGTTCCCAAGTCTTTGCGGTTTGCCTCAGGCAGGGCACACGCAGTGCTCACTGACTGGCTCCAATGCGGTTGCAATTGCAAAATAGCACTGAATTGCTCGCTTCTAATACTCATGCACTTCCACTTGGCTCGTTTCCGCTGTCCGAAGAATGCAGCCTGATTCGATGCTTATCCACACGGCGAGAAACTCGCTCAGACAATGATGCAGCCCTCAGTCGTTCCTTGTGCAGACCCTCGTTTGAAGTACCACGCTCCTCCAACTTCCGACGCCTTCGAAACTCGGCCAACCTAGCAATGTCGATGATGCCAAATTCATCAAATGGCTCAGTTGCTTTTCCTGCTCCGTCGAGCCAATGCCCCTCCATAATTCCCTCAGCTCCGTCAGAAGTGCCATCGACTTCGGCCGGAACACGACCCGCTGCCCCCTAAACAGCCGAGTGAAGTCCCATTCCGTGACCGATCTTCTTGACAAGCGCCTTCTTTAGATACCATTCTCTGGCCAAGCTCCTTGTTGTCTTGGCGAACACGGCTGGCGCGACCCGACCTCTTTCCACCGCTCGTCCAAGCACGAATATGGCATCGGCCAGAGCGCGCTCCTCAGCTACCAATTCGTACAGCTGGTTGCTGACGACTGTTGGTGCGACGAGCAGCTGATCAATGTCCGGCTCGGGAAGGGCCTTGCTGTTCTCGATTGTCTCATCCGCGCGACGCATGGTATCTCGCAAGATGTTCGTGTTGTTTTGTAACAGGTTAGAAAGCTGCGTCAGAGCACCGACCTCTGACTGCATCGTGCTCATAGCATTCAACATAGCTGTGCGCTGGGCCTGGAGGCCTTGCATGCTGGAGTCATTCTGCTCCCGGGTGCGGTTCCTCATCTGATACAAAGTGACTGCGAGCTGCCGGAGGAGGGCGTCCTTTTCGGGGTTGGGGGGTATTGGCGGTGCTGGTACGGAAGAGGGCGAAGGTATGTTGAGTGTCAGAGGCTCGTCCATCAGATCGGGTGGCGGTGGCGGCTTTTGTATGGGCTGCTGTGGCCCTGGCTGCCATGTTTGCTGTATTGGTGGAGGACCAGCGTAGTGTTGCTGGTTTTGCGGGGGCAGGCTTGACATTCGGCGCGGATCGGCGGGAGATACCGGCACGGGTGGCGCGCCCACTTGATACTGAGGCTGTAGCGGGTGTCCCTGAAAGGGGAGCTGAGGAGGAGGACTCGCGTGAGAGAAGCCTTGAGGTGGTCCCTGCTGATGCAGCTGTTGAGGAGCTGGGGGAAGTGGAGGCGCACTATCATATCTAGACATGCGATTGTTCTGGGGCTGCTGGGTTGATGGCGACTGCGGCAAGGCGGGAGAGCCATATCGGCTCGCAGGACGCTCCAAACCCGGTGGCAGAGGAGGGAGAGGAGGGCCTTCTGCTCTCGGAGCTTGTTGGCCTGGCTTTGGGGGTGGAGGTGGGGGTTGAGGGCCCCCGTTCGCTGTGGGAGGCGACTGTACGGAGCTCGGTGGTCGAGCTGACAGCTCCTGCGGCAGAGGAGGAACCGGAGGAGGGGTGGGAGCGGCTTGTGGTTGGACCGAAGGAGGTCGTTGTTGGGCCTGACCTCTTGCGACAACTGGAGGCTCCTTCGCGAAGATGTCTCGTAATACGCCGAGGAAATCGAATAGATTTGATTTCTGCGCAATGCTTTGGTCAGCCAAAACGGGTTCAAGTAGAGGGAGCGCGTCTCCCTTCAAACTATGATACGTACATCCCAGAAGTCAGCCCAGCCGACAAGATACGGGTGGTAGACTTGTCCTTGAGGGTCGACGTGCTGCCCTGGCCTCACGACCATGGTCTCGGTCGGGGTAACGTATACGAGAGGGGCCTCCCGTGGATATGCATGAGGAACCCATATCGAGATGGGGAAACGGTATGTGGTGCCGCGAAAGTTGACTGGTATCGTACCGGAGATGTGAAGGAGGAGGGCAGAGGTGCCATTGGGAAATGCTAATGTCGCGAGCGATCCAAGTCAGCGTTTAGTTCTGATGCGGCAGGTCGAGAAGGTTGCGTACTGTGCACATCTGTCCGAGGCGTGAGTGAGGGATACTGGGATAGAGCCTGTGCTACGTCGTTATAAGTGCGGTTGACATCGTGGTATTCCTGCAGCGGTGGAGGAGAGGGGTCAGCGACATGACGAAGACGAGATGATGGAGCAACAAGCTACAAGCTCGACAGGCGGTTGAGCAACGTACACTTGTCAGGACGCTGTACAGCCAGTTGAGGACATGACGCTGGACAACCATTGTCGATTGCACGGGATCGTCAGTAGCTGTCGCCAAGCAGCTTCATCGCAGGATGTTGTGGCAGTCAGAGGTGTATCATCCTGGCGGCGTGGTACCTGCAAGGCGCATCATCCTAATACTCCTCCAGCCTTGGCAGTCGTCGAGGCTCGGTCCAGCTTTGGGCAGGCGGGCAGCACAGCTAGTGCTTGGAGCTTGACCCCGGGCCACCCACCTTGGAGTACCTAGGTACCAAGTGCCTAAGCTACTGGCAACTAGCTCTTTCCGTCCTACAGCAGCAGACCAATTCTGTGGCACGTGCGCTCTGTGCAGACGGCCGCCGACAAGCGGCGCCTGATCTGATCAACCGGTGGCTTGGCTTCCAGGGACCTCCAAGTTTCCGTGTCCCCTGCCCGCCACTACGCAACGCTCAACCTTGCATTCCCTCATCTGCCAGCTGCTCGATGATTCCGTCTGTCTTCGAAGCCATCGCCCGCGTCATAGCAGGCAAGCATCGATCAGCTTCTCTTCCTCGATCTGCCTCGATTATCGTGCATGGTCGAGCACGAGGGGATACCTACTTGTACTTGTACTTGCAAGGCGGCTCGATTTCGAGGGAGAAATGTCAAACAAATTGATTGCCCGCACTGACGAATGACTGATTGACTGACTAGACTACATGCGAACAGTGACAGGGCTGAGCCGACAACTGCAGTGTGGAAATGCGATTTTTTTTCTCCCGCCCGTTCGTCCACCACCGACCCATCCCATCCACCCGGGCGCTATCGGAGCAGCAAAATGCAGTAATCGTCCCATTGCGAAAGCCAGCCATCCAAAAATACCCGCTTGCAGAACTTCACCTGGAGAGGGTGTGTTGAAGGACTCGCATCTGACCTGGGCAAAGATGGATTGGGTCGGCTTAACGGCGACCACACACATGCGACATGCATGGCAGGAATCACTGAAACAAGAGTAATCACTTCTCAACTTCTGCCACGATTCAGGCAGACCAAAGCAAGTATAACAATCCTTGAAGGGCCTTTAAGTCCCTTGAAGGCCACGCGGATCCGCCGGGCGCTGTCACACTCCAAACAGAGATGGACGGCGCTGGTTTGTAAACACTCTTTGCCTGTTTTTGATTAGTCAAGCCGGGCGGCCAGCCGTCTGTTTCGCGTCCCTTATAAACCACACCATTCCCTGCCTCGTAGTACGACTTGTTTCTCTCTCCTACGTCAACAGCCATAATCCAGCCTCACTCTGACAACAACTACTTGTCTCCAGTCCAGACACGCATGCCCGCAGTACAACGGTGATCTCGCACGGCTGAGGAGTATATCAGAAACATTCTGTATACTCCTTGCGTCAGGACTCTAAATCCCTTCCAAAAGCCCCTCGGCACCGGCAAACAACCTCTGCGGCTGCCATCCACGCCAAGCGTCAGAAATCTCTGCCAGAAATCCAGGATCTCTTGAAACAGAGAACCACCCAGCAAAGTCATGTTCCCTCCCATCCCAGTACTCTCCGACTATGGAATCTCGCCTAGCTATGGCTTCCTGCCCGAAGCCCTTCCCTTGACGAGGCTCCCGGATCCGTACTACAACAAATGGGAGGCCATCGTGGCGAACCTGCAGGCCCTGATCCTCAGCAGGCGCCTCCGAGGTGTCATCGACCGCCTCCCTGTGCTCTCCTCCATCGGTCTGGAACACGATGCGGAATGGCGGAGGGCTTACAGCCTGCTGGTCTTCATGGCGCACGGTTACATCTGGGGTGGTGACAGCCCCAGCGACCGCCTGCCGCCCTCCATCGCCGTGCCTCTTCTGACTGTGTCTGAGAGGCTCGAAGTTCTCCCCGTCGCTACTTACGCCGGCGTTTGTCTCTGGAACTTCAAGCCGCTGTTCGTCGACGAGGGCATCGACTCGCTCGAGAACCTCGCCACTCTGACAACCTTCACCGGCGCCATCGACGAGTCCTGGTTCTACCTTGTCTCTGTCGCCATTGAAGCACGGGGTGCGCCCATTATCCCGCTCATGTTGACGGCCATGGCCGCTGCCCGCGATGGTGACGCGGCTGCCGTCACACGTTGCCTGCGCGCGTTCGCGGAGCGCCTGGATGATCTCGGCACCCTGCTGCAGCGCATGCACGAAAGCTGCGACCCGACCATCTTCTACAATCGCATCCGGCCCTTCCTTGCGGGAAGCAAGAACATGGCCGAGGCTGGTCTGCCTAACGGCGTGCTCTACGAGCTCGATGAATCTGGGCGTGGCGAGTACCGCCAGTACAGCGGCGGCAGCAATGCCCAGAGCTCGATCATCCAGTTTTTCGACATTGCACTCGGTATCGAGCACCGACCGACCGGCGAGAAAGCCCAACCCGGCGATGCGTCTGCTTCCGAGTCTGACGCCAGCCGCGGTAGGGCCCCCGCGCCCCGGCACAACTTCCTCATGGAGATGAGAAAGTACATGCCGGGCCCTCACGCGCGCTTCCTGAACGATGTCTCGTCCGTGGCCAACATCCGCGATTTTGTCGAGTCGCGCGGGTCATCTGACAAGGCCCTGCGCGTTGCATACGACGCGTGCCTGTCGATGTTGAGTGCACTCCGTGACAAGCACATCGCTATTGTGACGCGCTACATCGTGACCCCCAGCCGGGAGGTCCGCGCCAGGAGCCGCAGCCGCAGCCCCGAGGCCGTGAGGCAGCGCGTCAACCTCGCGACCGCCACGCGCAAGTCCCAGCAGCAGCCCGCCAGGCCCTCCCGCGGGCCCCAGGGCATCGCGCTCGACACCAGCTCGCCCGGCGACGGGAAGAAGGACCTCACGGGCACGGGAGGCACGCAGCTCATGTCCTTCCTCAAGCAGGCGCGCGACGAGACTGGCGAGCCGGCGGTTGATGACTGGGCAAGGAGGTTCATGAGCCGTAAGCCGCGCAGGGAGGGGATGAACGATTTCTTCCTGGGCAAGGAGCAGGTCCCTGTTGAGGAGGTCGAGGTTGCTGGTCTCGCCGGGACTTGGACCATGGAGGATGACTTTGGTGGGCTTTGTGCCGTTTGATGGTGCTCGGTCAAGCTTTATGGTTTGAACCTAGCTGATGTAGAAAGCAATCAAATTCCAATGTATTCCGCTGAGGAGGAACTACTACATCTACAGACTTACATAACGGTGACAATTGAGCTGCCCGTGCGCCGCATCTCGTCCTCTGAAGCACCAGACCCCGGTCTCTGACAACAACTTTCTGCCCACATTCCGCGATCGCCCTGAGGCTCATCTGAACCCAAACACTAAATTTAGTTCCAGGCACAGAATGGCATTTCTTATCGATTCCTTACAATACAGCTCCCTTTCGCCCTCCTCGTCCAGGTGATTATCATGCCTCAGCCAGCCAGCCTGCCCGTGCTTCTCATCCCTCTTTCATGCGTGCTTCGCTCCCCGCCAAGGAGCTCGCGGCCGACTCATTCGTCCCGCCAATAGAGCCGGAGCAGCAGTCCTGATTCGGAACCTCCCTCCTTGTGACATGTGCCTCTGCGATGGGCCCCGCGGACACCATCCCCCGCGATAGTAACCACCGTCCCGCGCTCCTGAATTTCCCGCTCACGGGGACAAGGCGCACACTTCTTCCGCTCGGTTGCGACCATAGACATCTCTAGCTTTCTCGGCGCGAGCTTTTCGGCCATTGGCGTTTGCGGGATGTTAAACGTGATTTAAGCTCCTCGGCACAGGGTTACCGAAAGCAGATCAGGCTTGTGCTTCGGTACCTGAGTGGTATCCGGAGTTCAGGGTCCTAGTACAGTAGGAGTAGTCATGCTAATAAGCATCGTCAGCGGAAATAGAAACTCGCTCCCTAGATTCACAGCCCGAACGCGTGAGCGAGTGGCCGCCAGACCTGGGAAGCTCCCAAGGCAGCAAAGGAAATGAGCAGTGAGGCTGTTCACTCGGGCCCATGTGAGAAGAGCAGATTTCTTATCCTCGACCAAAAACTGAAGACACACGTGGGTCACCATGCCCCGGGAAGGGTATCATTCCCGTCCATGCAACCGCACGTCCCATGGGTGAGCACGCTGGAGGTGGGGTTCGATTGCATCTCCGCCTGGATCAAGACAACCTCATCTGGACTGCCAATCCGGGAGCTGCCCTTTCCAGGTGTGTGCTCGAGTCAACGGTCTTGACTGGCCGACAACCACCCATATACTACGCAGTATATAACCACCTCTTGAATCACTTGCGCCATGAGGAATATATAGTACTGAGCAGCACAGTGTCGCTCTTTGCTTTCCTCCTTTACTGGCTAGGAAGTAAATCGTTACTACACCAGGCTATTTTCACACCCGCTTCGGTGCAGGTGGACAAAAGTCAGGCAGCTCACGCACGACTTTTAACAACTCGTCGACATGTCTTCTCTCATTTCCATTGCCGTGCTGGCTCTCACGGGCTCGGCTGCTGCTGCTCCCAGTCTCAAGGCCGCCCGCCAGTCCGACGACACGGTCAACGCCACAGTCGTGAGCAACGTCACTCTCTCGCCAATTCCTGCGCCGGCAAAGCCTGATTGTCTGGTTCCGCAATCCAATGTCACTCTGGACTATGGTCTCAACAACACCGACCTCGCTGCCGTCAACGTCTCCTTGTCGACCAACTATCCCACGATTCTGCTGGAGACCATCGCTAATCTCACAACCGTTGACTGCTCGTCGGACTCTGTGGCGATAACTTTCAACACTGCCCAGGATCTCGACAATGCGTACACGCAATGGTCATCTCACGACAAGCTACTGCTCATCACCAACCACATGGGTGACTGTGACACGGAGTTTGAGCGAGGTTTCTTCGTGGCTGGCACTTACACGGCAGACACGGTCAGCCTCACACTGACCGCCAAGACGGAGAAGACAAACGTAAACGGCGCCAGCTGTGAGTTCCTCCCCTGAGCATGACTGTATTATAAGCAATCCAAACTGACGCCGCCAAATAGCCTACATGAAGACCCAGTTCCACGGCCTGCCCGCAGCCAGCAGCACGGACCCAACCAGACGGGACATCATCATCGACCCAGACAAGCTGACATACAGCAACACCTGGTCGCTGCCCTCCCAGGTCCTATACGAGTACGACCCCTACGTCAAGGTCACCGCCCAGTCAGGCCAGCTGGACCTCTCGGTCGGGCTGAGCGGGTACCTCGAGTTCGACGTCGGCAAGCTGTCCCTGGACGCGCTGCACGTCGACTTCGAGACCTCCATAAAGTCGGACCTCGTCCTCGAGCTGGGCGTCACGGCGCCGTACAACACCACTTTTGCCTACGCGCCCGACGGGCTGGTGTATTACATCGTCAACGTCCCCGGGATCATCACCTTCGGCCCGGAGCTGCTGTTCAGCGTCGGCGCGGACCTCGACGTCGCGGCCGCGGTGGATGTTGTCCTTGACGTCGGCGCTGAGATCGACAACGGCACGGTGCATATTGACTTTGTCGACTGGAATGCCACTGCTGCTGCGGGATGGGAGCCCACGTACCACGCCAAGGTCAATATTTCGGAGAAGGCGGAGGTGGCGGTCAGCCCGTTCGTCTCGTTCACCGTCGGGGTTGAGTTCGAGCTTCTCGGCGGGGCGCTCGATCTCAGCGGTGGCTTGACTCCCAAGGCGAGCTTCCCCACGACGGTGACGCTTGATGCTGGCCAGGGTATTGGCGCTGGCAGTGGGGAGAATACCACAATCACACAGCCTGGCGGTGGTGCAACCGAGTGTACGAATGGGGCGGCGGTTGTGAGTGACTTTGAGTTTAGCCTGACTGCTTTTGTGACGCAGTGGTATAACCAGGTGATCTATGATGTGAAGGTGCCTATCGCGGATGAGTGCTATACTTGGGCTTAGTAGATAATTCTGCTTGACAGAGAGCTATCACGATATAGGCAGCCTGTTTGACTGTTAGGTATATAAAACGGAGCTCGGAGAAGAGACACTGTCCATCCTACTCTTGAGTCCCAGTGCGATGAAGTATGAGAAAAAAACACCAATTGTCCTTTACAATAGCTGTGCAGGAGGCAATTATGTTGACGTCCGACATGCACAGGTGCCCCGGACGAGTCCATGCTATGGAGCCATCTATACTGAACATTCAGCAACACAATGAAAGTTATGGATAGAGGTTTAAGGAATAGTGATATCATGTCATGGATTGGCGCGTCTCTAGGTAGGACTTTAAAAGTTTTCACGAGTGATGCTAAACGGCTCGACCACTTTTCCCGTTCCTGCAACGTCCAAATACTTGACTCGACACAAAATCGCTGCAATCATGTAGGCGAGGATTATCAACATGAGCGCGATGTTCAGAGTTTTCGAGTCTCCGGGAAAGCATAGATGGCCAGGGTGCGATGAGGCAGGCTGGTCTTCCAACTGCTACCGCACGTCTGCCACAAGCCGTCATTCTGGAGTTTAGAATATGCATTTGCAACTCAAGTCACTCAAAGTGCTTAGCAATTTGAATAAAATTTCATTTGAGTCCCTACCAAGAGGTCTACCTTGTTCTAGCTCCAGTCCAACGACACTTTTCTCCAGAGCGAACTTGCCTGATGTTACATCCTATCAGGCCAGTACATTTTGACTAATCACCAGTGGAACCAGGCAGCCTTATGAATATGCTTCTTAGCCCGTCATTCTGGGCTAGAGCCCTCAATTGTCCCCTTCTTCAGTAGGTAATCGCTTCTTGCACACACAAGCCTGCGAACACCTTGGTGAACTCTAGACTTTCTGAGCCTTTCGATGGATGCCTAGTCCTGGTATGCCATTAATTTGATCTGGCTCACAACGATGCCAGCCTTGCACACTCATGTGATAGCAAGTTTCTCTCAATGTAGACAAGACCGATGCAGGGACTGTGATTGAGACATGTGTTCACAACACATCTGCTGGACTGGGGAACTTTGTAATTATGGAGTAAGCAGACTTCTCTTTGGGTATTAGGGTATTCAGATATGTTATTCTTTATCAAACCAAGTTTATTCTGCTACCTGTGCCACCAAATACTTAAGCAACTTCTACTCAATGTACTTAAAATCTTTTCCAAATAATTTCTATCGCCTTTGTCGAGCTTTGGAAGGTTTTTGAAATTCTCAAGTCTGTCAATCTCTGCAGCATAACGTTCGTGACTTCTAAGAGCCTCCTGGACTATACTGATCTTCTGACACACTGATAGACTCGTGGTTGGATTCCTCTGCGCGAAAATTGCTTTTGCTTCAGCCAAGACCTGGGAGTCGTCCTTCATTGTTAAAGCCATCTTGGCTCTATCAGCTCAACTGCTTTATCGAAAGATGTGAAATGTAGCGATCCTACCACGTTGCAGTCTGTCAGGATAGCCGGGGTTGGGGGGGGGGGGAGTTAAGTTTTGGAAGATGGCCTTCATAGCTTGCAGCAGTCACGACTCCGAGCCCTTTCAATTTATAGGCGTGAATCCAGTCAAGGACTCTAGCAGTACCAAAAGCCATGCAAGAAAGCCATTGAGCTTCTCAATTTGAAACTTAAGCTCTCCTTGTTTCCTTTCTCAGGTGAAACCCATCTCCTGTCATCACTTTGTTCTCTGCAATGTTGGGTATTAATTGTCTCAGAGAGTGAATGCCTTGAGCTCTTCCAGCAGCACCCTGCTTCACAAGAATTGTGTGTCCTTTAAGTGTTTCAGTTTTCAAATAAGCTGAGTGCATCACGAGCATAGCCATGTGATATGGTAGACAAGGACAATGCATTTTTCTTTCTTTATGCTCTTTAGAATGCAGAGCCTGGCGCTGTAGGCTTGGTATTCTGCAGATTCTCGTCGCTGAACGTGGGTGAATACGTTATGTTAACGCTGGTTTCTCTCATGATGCCGCTTTTGATCCATTGCCCTTCTCCGCTCGTCTCCATCTCATCTTCACGGCCAGGGAACATATCCATGAATTCCATAGTCGTCACTATTTTCCTCTGTGACGAGTCGTCCTCTCCATCCTCTGAAAGTACAGAGGGCATTGTAGACTTGCCATGTTTGAGGCTCCTCGAAGTCGTTGCTACCGGGCTTTGAAGTTCGATTTCTGGATCATTCCTTCTGTGATCATCCTTTTTTCTTAAAGATACCCTCCTCGATGGCTTTGAGCGGACCACGGATGCGGATGCGGAGGCGGAATAATTTGCTACATTTCCTCGGTACATGACGTCTGGACGGTTGTCTTCGTAGTATTCGTAGTACCGATTCGTGGAGTCGCGACCGAAGAAACTGGGGAAGAAGTGCAGGATCATCGGTTTGAGGAAAGGGCCACATGCCGATGCGATGGCCAAGTTCACCTCGATACTTGAAGCGGTGCCCCCTACACCGTAGGTCGAATCTGGGTTTGGCTCCCCGTAGTAAGCATCGATGAGGAAGTACATGCGATACACACTAATGCCGGTAACACTTTGAGAATCGAATCGTGTCAGCAGTGACCATGGCGAGTCCAAGTGACTCAATGGAAGGAGGGGGGGGGGGACGGGTACTCACAATAGCCCCATCGACAAAAGAAAAATGACCGCCAACTTTTTCCTCAATTTCATTTTCAAATTCCACGTTATCCAGATCGGGATAATCATAACCAGGATGTCTGTCAGGATAGTTGCCGCCGCAGTGCCGATAAAGAAGTCGCCGACTTGGATACACGTTCCTGTGGTGTTGGGATAGAAGGTTTTCCCGACGGGTATGCATTGGAGTAGGTCAATCAAAAAGATTGATACCATCATCAAAGTGTTCAAAACTATGATGGCAATAATGAACAGTCGCAAATTGTCGATGCTGCCGCCAACGCGGAGGAAGAACAGAAGCATTCCATTCTTGACCAGAGCCAGGATAGGGTTATATAAGAGCTGAGTGGCATAATTGTATTTTGCTCCCAGGACGGGATCCATTTGGTCCAAAGGAATGTCTCTCGCATGATAACCAAGAAAGTTCACCTTGATCCCTGCGAGATGTCAGCAAAGGCGTTCTGACCAGAACCCAGGGACAGCTAACTCATACCCATGACTGTTGTGTAGGCTTGAGCAATGGAAAGTATCATGGGCAACACAATTAGGCCATCATCCCAGCCCAAATTTCTAGTGATGAAGTAACGACTGTACAGGCGGAGTAGGACAAAGACGAATGCAACACACGGTGCTGCAATGGAAATTCCTATCGCGAGTGGTTGAAGCCCCGTGTCAGCCATATCGGTGACCACGGGACTGGAAAAGATCCGCGGCTGGGTTAGGTGAACGACGGAGGAGCCGCAGTGCCATTGAAAAGACACGCGTGGAAAATCGATGTGACCCCAGAGCTTCGAGAAAATGGAAAGGAAAATGAAAAGGGAATAGGGAAGGCTTTACTGCATGTTGAACTCGCCGCAGCATACGAGCGCAGCCCTGCAGCGACCGATTACATCCCGGGCTGTGGAGACAGGGCTGCGTCGGAAACTTTCAGACCCTGGCCTGATTTTAAGCCAGACCCAAAAGTATTTGAGGGATCATCCACCTAGATCTCGCGGCTATCTAGAAGACCTGTCCCTGGCTGTGCCACGACTCAGTCCCGCGCCGGCATATAATCAGGGGCACAAGCCAGGTCCGGCGCCACATCGGGGCGTTTGATGTTGAATGTACGGGCTGACACATGCTTGCAACAATCCCGGCTGAAAATTTGCTGCCGACGCAGGTACATGTGTGCTCATGGACGTAGGCAGGCAGCTTGCTGGCAAGTCTTGCCTACATCCGAAGTTGAGAGCTCTGGAAGGACCGCGTTCCAGCCGTCTGGGAGAACTGTGGGACGATTCGAGCTGGCCGCGCGTCGGCGGCAGTTGCTTATTTCGGATCTGGTAGTGGGCGATCTCTTGGTCCCAAGCGATTGCGATCTCGGCTCCAAACCTGCGGTAATATGCTTTCTTCTTGAAGATCGTCCCTGAAGCAAAGCTACTTGACGCGTGGGATGAGGACGTGCATTTGACAAGTCGAAAAAGGCGCTCCCGGGAGACGATCCGTTGGTGCCCACCTTGGCCCGGGGACTGTACACTAATGTTTGTCCGCCGCGACCATCCGCGATCATCCCGGTTCTCGCACCTCGCCCCTTGGCCCAACATCATCCGAAAACCCGCGTTCCTCGAGGTTACAAAACCTGCAGATACCCACTTCTGCGCATCTCGCCTGACTTGTAAATTGCAGTGGAGAACACCATCAAGAGAATGGGTTTGGCTGATGGAGCCCGGAAGACGTTCTGAGGCCAATGACTGCAAGAGATGAGCTTTCTTCAAGATTACGCCCGAAGTTGAGGCGGCCGGATCTGTGGATGGAGGCGACTCTTCTTCGGCCAGCGTTCCTGGAAGACCTGTCCTTCCTAGCGCTGCGTCCTGCAAAACCTCCGTCCTTGACTTTCAGGGCTTCTCAGCGCGCACAGCAGCCCGTCGAGTTCTTGCGACGCCAGCCGGCAGTTCAACTGACGCCAAGCGCCTGTAGGTTGAATATTGTTCCAAGGGCATCGATTTAGATGCTAGTGGGCCAGTGCTGACACAGTTACAGTCAAGGTCACATCAGTTGACGTGCGTGAAACGGCTTTGCATAATTGAATAATCGGCACATTCATCCTCTGGTCAAAGAGCCACGGGATCGACATGGCGAAGCACTTGGGCTTCCTGGGCCTGCTTCTGGCATCTGCTGCCGGAGTTTCATCCCTGTCGCGATCTTCAGCCACGGCCCGCTCAATCAATACTAACAGCCTCTTCGCTGAGGAGACTGTCCAGCTGACCGACGAGTCGCTAAGTGAGCTGGGCTCTGTCCTGTACGGACAATCCATCGGTCTAGACCATGCTGCCTTCGACCGAGTCTTCGGCTTCTCGAAGGCCGCTTCAGTGACCAAGAGGTCCGCAGGAGACTGCAAGACTTATGCTGGTGACTACTCATGGCCGGACGAACTTGTGTGGTTTGCCTTCGACTTCCTCCTTGGCAGCGCCTTGCTCGAGGTACCACCCATCGCGTCGCCATGCTACTCCAATTGGGACAACTACGATGAAGCCCTCTGCGCGTCGATCTCGGAAGGCTTCACCGACAGCCACCTCCATATGGATCATCCTTCCTCAATTATGAGCCCCTTCTATCAGGGTGCGACCTGCATGCCCATCGAAGGGGCACCAGCCAACTGTACCTTGGGAGGATTCCCCTATTATGTCGTCAACGCGACCAATGTTGCGCAAATCCAACTCGCCATCAACCTAGCCAGGAACCTGGACCTTCGACTCGTCATAAAGAACACTGGACATGACTTCGCAGGAAAGTCAGCAGGCGAAGGCGCGCTGAGTATCTGGACGCACAACCTCAAGGGCTTTGAGTACATCGCCGACTACTCCAGCGGCAGCTACACCGGCCCAGCTTTCAAAATGGGATCCGGCATTCAGACCTTCGAGCTGTACGCTGCAGCCAAGGAACATGGTGTCACTGTCATAGGGGGCGAGGGTGAGACGGTAGGCGTTGCCGGAGGCTACATCCAAGGAGGTGGACACTCGCCGCTGGGCAGCGTCTACGGACTTGGCTCTGACCAGGCCCTCGCTTTGCAGGTCGTCACTGCCGACGGTCGGTTCCTGACCGCGTCAGAGGAGGAGAACACGGATCTCTTCTGGGCTCTCCGCGGCGGCGGCGGCGGCACCTTCGGCGTTGTGACGAGCGTCACTGTGAAGGCGTACCCAAAGATCGGCGTCACTATTTCCAACTTCACGCTGACGACGGGTGATGACCTCGACTCGGAGACTTTCTGGCAGGCGATGCGTCTTTTTTGGAACCGCTTTGTGGACCTTGCGGATGCTGGAGCCTATTCCTATTTCCGGATCTATGCGACCGGCCCGGACGCTTTTTATTTTGGCATGACTCCTTTCTTCACGCCGAACATGACTGTCGATGAACACAACGCCTTGCTTCAGCCTTGGATCGACGAACTGTCCGCCCTCAACGTTTCGTTGACGTGGGTGTCGCAACCGACCTATTATGACGATTTCTACGATGCCTGGGCGCAAGGGTTCCCTCTGGAGACGGTTGGCCTTGACGCTGGCAGGATTGCCTCGAGACTCTTCCCACGCGGGAATTGGGAGAACACAACGTTGATGAACGAGACTTGGGCCGCGGTGAAGAACACGACCGAGAACGGGTTCTACTTCACTGGATTCAACATGAAGAATGAGCTGCTCCCCGGAAACACTGAGAGTTCGGCAAACCCGGCCTGGAGGACTTCGGTTTTGCACGCGATCACGGCTGTAGCGTGGACCGATCCCACCTCGCCGGAGGAGATTCTCGAGCTCTCGAATAGCATGACGTACGGATGCCTGGACCAGTGGCGGGCCGTGACCCCTGAATCTGGATCATATCTTGGAGAGGTAGGTTATTCAGTTGTATTCTTTTCTGTTCTTATTTTGTCTGTGAATCGAATCTCTTCCGATATTCATTCAGTGGCATTATCTGACATTTTTCGCTGCACAGTCCGACGCCGCCGAGCCAAACTGGCAACAATCATTCTGGGGGTCCAACTATGAACAGCTCTTGTCCATCAAGCAGAAATACGATCCCAACGACTTGTTCTACGCCCGTAACGCCGTCGGCAGCGAGAACTGGAATGTTGAGACAGAGACTGGCTTGCCGACGCAAAATGGCAGGCTCTGCAGGATATGAGTTGTCCCAAGTTTCTTTCATCGTCATTTTCTTGTAACTATTTCCGTCGCCCGTGTGCACATCCGTATAAGCGTTTGACATGGGCGGTTGCCAAGGTTGGCAATGTATATATTCGAAGTGCACTGCTTGTTCCCGCTTTCCCTGTGGTCTCCATCTGCGACTCCTCAAAGCGATCCAAATGTCGGTCACGACGAGACTGTTGTCCGTTACGTTCCCATAGCGGCGGAGAGGTAAGTAGAAATCATGCCCCCATTTGAGCGAAGTCCCGAAGCCGACTACCTTCAGAATAAAGGGCGTCGGCAATGAGTTGCAGCTCATGTCACTGACGTTGCCGTCACCGTGCTTGTCCCTTCAGATCTACTCGAATCATTCGCACACCCACGTCGTTGCAGGCGACTCCCGACCTCACCACTGCTACCGCTTAAGTGCCATGACAGAGTTAGGATAGGCTCTCGATCTGACTCTGACTCAGTGAGCGTCCTCCAGTTGAATTGTTTCCAGGATTTGTCACCTTAGGGTGCCCTTGTCCACCCTAAACTATCGCCGCCGAGTGCTTTTGGGTGCCGCTGATGAGCTGGATGCTGCCGCAGTTGGAGAAGAGATGGGTTTTCGAACAACGCGGCTTGGCTCGATCGACGGCTGTTCTCTCCCCTTGCCCTTGCCCTTGTTCTTCTTTCCTTCTTTCGGCTTGCATGCGAAATATTCTAGTGCTGCAGTCTGCTTCCCACTGTACTTCTGCCCTGCTTCTAGCAGCCCGCGTTGCTTGCGACGCTTGTGTTCTGGCCTGATAATCGTGTCCCACAGGAGCTGCCCGTCCGCCAAGGTCTTGAAAAGCTCGTTGACTAATTTTTGACCCATTTTGGAGGTTTGGAGTTTCAAACGTCGCGGGGACTGCAAATGTTGAGTTGATGATGTGAAATTCTACTGGTTATATAGTGTGGTGTCGGTAAGCTCAAAATAAGGACAGAGAAGACCAAGTCTATAGAAAAAGTAAAATCCGTGTCCACTGTCAAGCTATACACATATTAGAGCAACAATAGCTGCGACTAAAATTAATTTGAACCTCTCTTGTCAACTAGTACAACCAGTAGCTGAGTACCTTGTGCAAATTCCAGTCCATGTGACTCCTATGATATGTGGCACTAGAGAATCGCCATTTTAGTAAAGTCAGCGGAGTGAGCTCGGTCCAGGCCGATGTACTATACTTTCGCTTTTCTCGGATGTAAGCAATTACAGATTTCAGAAATTAAATCGCTTTGCTCCGGACGTCTTCCAGCTAATAATTTGAGCTGCTGTGTCACAGGGCGTCCATAGGCGACTGAAAATAGTAGTACTTTTTGTCTTCATTCACATGAATGCTGTGATGTGAATTCTTATTGAGTGGAGCTAGGCCATCGTCTCTCCTCTAGCCAACACTAGTCGCGGTCAACGAACATATCACAGACATTATTACAGGAACACGGCCATATGGTTAAATCTTTTTCAAGCGTCACTGTGGAGTTTCTGCGATTCACCTCTCCTGCCAGTTACCAATAGGAGGTTCAGGAAGTTATCGCACAGGAGGTGATCCTCATTATATCATAGAAGACTATCCGTAGAAGGTGGTGCTACCAATAGTTGTCATGTAGCCATTTATTTTGTAAAACGTTACACATTGAGCATTACCCAGGAGTTTACTATGTACCTAGGTAGAGACCGTGGCCGAGTAGTGGTGTTGTTGAACCTATAGTGGCGAGTCACAGATCCTCAAACGTGACACATCAAATCAAGCCCGTCTGCCACTATCTTTTCGCTCCCCAGTGCCAGTTATCAGCGCCTTAATTGCCAGCTGGCTGACATCAGTCCAACCATCCTCCAAAACGTCCGCCATCGTCGCAATGTTGACACGGTGACCAGCCCACTGGCCCTCGCTGTCCAAGTTCCTCAAACCGGAACCATCTCCAGTCCATGTTGTGAAGACGGCGACGACCTCGCCCAGACTGTACGCGTAGTCGGACTCGGCGATGACGTCGTCCCGGACGTACTTTTTGGCCGTGAGATTCCGAAGCACTGGTACATGCTTCTCATGGTCGTCGGCGCTCGGCTGTGGTCGTTTTGCAATGGCAGCGAGTCGGTTAAATAGGTTCAAGTCGTCGGGCGTTAATTTGTCTCGAACGCGCTGCTCCAAAGCCCCGGCCTGGCGCACCTCAAACCGACCTAGGGGGGCGAGAGGATTTAGTCCTGCTTTGGCGCCTTCGGCCACTGTGCACATGACCCTTTCGGAAATGCGATACAGTGGGTTGTCACCGTATTCCTCTTCTTCTTCTTCGAACTCACGAAGCTCGTCAGTGGTGCAGATACCTCCAATGTCGAGGCCATTAGCATAATCCCCAACGAAGATCAGGCGGTCGCCCGCCCACGGCGCGGTATCATCTGCCAAGATCCTTTGGAGGTCCGGGCCAAGGAGTCGGAAGAAATAGACACATGTCAGAGAAAGATGGATCATGCTTTCAGGCGAGTCTTTGGCAAGATTGCTGATTATCATGTCGATGACTTCCTGAGGAAGTCCAAAAAGTGGATGCCTCGTGCTGTTAGACGGACCTGTGTCAGGAATATCCACTGAGGATCTGCCGCATGAGATAATTACTACCTACCTGCTTGGTTTGGACACCGGGGCATGGGTTGTACACCTGCTGAAAGGAATCCACTTTGGACTTTGTAAGAGCTCAAGCAACTGCTCTAGTGAACCTCCCATTAGTATTGCGTATAATTGGATCTCATCATTGGTAAACAGTTGCTCCTTTCTGTCGATATTAACAAATTTCCAATACTGCCCCATTTCAGCTAGAGGTCTTATTGATCAGGCAAGCCTAATAAGAGGGAAGAAGTTTGGCTGCAAGGGTTGACTGGGAAGTTTGATTCGGAAGTTAACTGTGAATTTGGACTGGGAACATTGACTGAGAGACATATAGACGGGAATATATGCGTGTTTTTGCGGACTATCCCTCGTCAGGCAGCTGTCCCCACCTTCATGTTCACCTGGGCATGTTGGTTACACCACCCCACCTGTACTACCCAGCTGCCTGGAGTCTGTAGAAGCTCGTAGAATGATTCACAGCTGGACGGAAACACTGAACGATTTGATATGATGAGTTTCTAATCATAGCTTAGTAAAGACCCCACCCTTGAAGGCCAGTGCCGGCAAACCAGCCGCTTAATCATTCTTCGTCAAGTACGGCAGGCATGCCGAGTAAATATCACCATAGCCAGGTCTCTTCGCCAGCCTTTCAAAGACACCCTCGTCGATCATCCTCGCACTCTGAAGAGCACCCGCGATGAAGAAGTCGGTGTAGCTGGGCCGCGCACCCAACACAAACGGGCCCTCGGCCGCGTTGGTCCGCATCAGCCCGCCTACCTCATCCACGACCCCTTCCACCGCCGCCCAAGACTGCTCCTCGGCGGCCGGATCGAGCAGATCCTCAAGCTTCCGCCCTATCATGACCTCGCGCGTGCGCTGGAAGTACTCGGCTGCGCGCGGTGCCAAGATCTTAACCTCACGCGGCATCAGTGACTTGAACATGGTAGCGCCAACCACAGCCCGGACGCGCGCTTCGATCTCCCGGCCCAGCTCGGACTCCAGCGGAACCGGGGGCTCCGGGTACGTTGCCTCGAGGAAGCGGGATATTGGCGCCGAGTCCATGATGTACTTGTTGGTCGGCACGTGGTGGATGGCTGGGACTGTGTATCTGCCCTTGGCCCCGTCGCCCGGGACTAAGCCGCTGTTGATAGCGTTGTCAGTAAAAGGGGTCCTGAGATTATGATTCTGGCATCGGTAACTCAATGATAGAGCTGGAATGCGAAACAGAATACGAGGACGGCTAAGCTCACAGGTCCTTGAGCGTAGGCTCAATGTCCGGGAACTCTAGGAAAACAGTCCGGTAAGGGATTTGCTTGTAGTTGAGCATCAGGCGGATGCGCCAGACGACAGGAGAGAAGCAGACATTCTTAGTGCAAGCTAGATCGTAAAGAACGATCTCCGTATTGGCGTCAGAAGCCATGGCGCTGTTCACATTGACTGAGATTGGGTTCGAATTGCCGGAACTTGACGATTGTACATGCCACTGCCGAACGTGTTGAACGAGTAGGACAGAATCGACCCCGCTTGGCGTCAGCAGGCTGCAATGTTTGTCCGTCGAGCTTGCTTACATGGACTTGGCACGGAACAAGGCTACATGTATCCTAGAAGCACGGCACCAAGAGGCTACGGTAATAATAAATTGCCCAGGTACCTCATCACCTAGGTACTTAGATCCGCCTCCATTCTGCGCTGTCGCTCCAAGTATGCCAGTTTCAAGTTTCGAGAGTCTGTTCTATTACCTGCATCTTTCAAAACAAAGATAGCAGTAGCATCATTGATCCCAGAGCGGCTCACTGAGATCTCACATCGCATTATCTCCCTCCTCCATGCACCTTCCAAGTGGGACAAGCAGCGGTCGGAGGAACTTCCAGCTACCCGGATTGCCACGTAACCCACGGTCTCACGGGGATGGCAGGCGGAAGTGGAGTCGTAGTCCTTCAGACGCCTCTATCTGACTCTAGACCGCATCTTCTTTGCCTTGACTCAGCAAGCGCTCGTGAGTCTAGCGAGGGTCGCCTGCATAAAGCCGATTCACCTGGATATGCTTCTTGCCATCTACGACAACGCTGCATGAGAGCGGCAAGTCTGATGAGGACAAATGCCGTAGTAATAAGACCTTTTGCCACACTGTCCGCAAAAATGCCCTAGATCAAAGCCCCCTCAATCATCGTCGGGTATAGGTAAGTACAGTTCTTCTCGTCCAGGCCCCGTGAACCTTTTGATCAACCATTCCTGCTGTAAACTTGCGTCTTCCCATTCATGCGGTACCCAGCCTGGAAAGCTTTCCCACAAGTACTCTCCCCGGAACGCGACGGCTGGATTTCCTGGCAACCTCATGGTCTCCTCCAATGGCATGTCCTTGTCTATCCACGCGTTGTTGTAGTCAACGAGAACGATGCGCGGCATAGCAAGGCCACACACTTTGTCTTCCGGAGCATCTGGGCTCTGAGGGACAAGGATAACATTGTGTCCCGCAAAATCCCCTTGCATGAGCCCTTTCCTCAATAATCTGACATAGCTGTCCATGGCCCGGGCAAGCACTTCGAGCCGGTACCCTTCTGGATAGTGAAATGAGTCCAAGGCCTTCCGCCTGTCGGAATTATTGCGAACACGTGTTGAGAGTATGCTAGTTCCCTTGAGAGACTCTATCAAAATCATACGAATCGTCCTCGTGTGGGGTTGTCCTCGAATGGTTATTGGTAGATTAAAGACCCAAGACCCGTAGTATTCTGGAACAAGGTGCCCAATACTTGGAATACATTGCAAGTATTCGTATGCCGTGACCTCGTCGTTGTAATCTGTCTCTGCATCCTGTACACAGTCTCGGGGGCAGTGGGCGAGGTCAGACTTGAAACTGTAGTATAGCGGATCGTAAATCTTGGCGACGGCCTCGAAAGATTCGCCACAACTGTCGCCGACAATTGGAGTGACCATTACGGTGAGAACTTGAGAGCCTTGGGCAGCGCCGATAGCGATGGGTGCAGCAACAGTCAATCGTGCTATCTCCCGCCCGGACGAAGATGGCTCATTGTAGGCAGGGGAACTGGACACGATAGCTTCACTTTGCGTTACTGATTCTAATTGAGAATCTGACAGATGAGGTCTCGACTGCTTCGAAGCTGCTGGTACTGCCTGCTTATAGATTTGTGCAGTGAAGCCTGACACATACGGAAGGTTTGGTTTATCGGGGTCCTCGGGGGGCTTCCAAAACCCGGCAGTGATAGTGGCTGGATCTAGGAAAGGCCGGTCCAAGAGACGTTGAAGCCATGATGGCTTTTTCTGGAGCCACTGGCCTTGGTGACTGTCTCCGTATGATTTCTCAACAGCCATGTCAGGATGCAGGCTATGAGAGATTTTGAGGGGAAGGTCAAGAATTCTGAGAACAATGAACTTTTATAGTATCAACTTGACTTTTGATTCCAAAAGGCCAGACGCATTATTATATTCCAGATGGGCAAAACTGTCCGCGATCCAATCGGGTGGCCAACGCGTGTTTGCTATGAAGGAATCGAGGAGTGTCGTGTGACTCCAAAACAGAGTAAGGAATTGACGTGAAAATCTGGGCTGGATGAGAATCATATTTTGAATGCAGTGGTGGGTAGTTAGCGGGGATACTGGATAGTGGGACCAACATCTATACCGGGTGAAAGGGGTTAGGCACCTGGGCAGAGAGGATCGCTTCTGAGCACCATACTACCCCTTTTAGGTCTGTTCTTCTGCGAGTCTAGCTATCAGCCGCTTCGCATTATATGTGAACCTTGCGTTTTAAGCTACCAATTAGCCATTTGTCATTGTCAAGGCCTCGCCACAGATAAGCCCCAGTGCCGGTTCCTCGTAAATGTCCTCATTTGAGGCAGCATGCCGTCAGACGGCTGACTGACACGGGTCAAGCTCCCAGATGATCTGGAGAAATCCCCGTGCCATTTGCCGAATCCTTCCGAATAACAGCTGCGCCGCAGCCCACAACACTGCGATGTGAGCCCAACATCATTGTATCACAGCCTACAACACTACAATACAACCTAGCACCAACAATCTAGAGCCAAGAACACTAGGCGGGTAGCACAACATCGCGATACGTGCTGGAACCAATAAGACTGGGCTATATGTAGCCCACTTCACTACGATGCTACGTAAGCATCGCTCGTCGTGCTCCGGCCCAAGTTTTGAGGTACATTGACACAAAGACCCCACACATGTCTTCCAGGAGTCCCTGTTTCTCGGGTTTTACCTGGATAAACGAATGCTACACGGTACATGAAAAAAAAAGTTTCAATTTTGAGTTCTAAGCGCAAGCGCCGTCGGTGTGGTTTTCCACCGAACCGCAGAGGGCCCTGATCTTATTTTTGGGACAAGCTGCCATGCACTCACTACCACCAACGGCGTGTCTCGGCAAAGACTTGCTTGTCTTCTAGGCTCCTCATGTTTCCCAGAACCTCCCAATCGTCAACACCAGAGCACAAAAAACTTAGATTGTATTAGCTGCTGCTTTTTTATATTGGCCTATCTTCAATCCTGGAATCTCTCATCTTCATGACGTCCGCCAGTATTGACTTTCTTGACCATATCCCAGCACAGAGGGCTCCTGAAGGACAGACATCCAATCTGGTGAATCCTCCCAGCAAGGCCCAAGCATTGAGTATCATTGATACGGTATTCGTATCTTTGATGCTGCTTGCTGTCCTTGTGCGAGTATTTGTGCGTACTAAACTAGCGAAGGTCTGGAGTTGGGATAATGGTGAGCTAGTTCATTTCAGTGTCTGTTGAAAGTCGATATACTAACTGGGGTAGCCTCCTGCGGCATTGCTGCTGTCAATACTGAGAGAATACAAATCATTTGAGAGTTTTCTACTTACTTCCACAGCTCGGATCCCTTGCGCATACGATTTTGTTCACGCAGAGTATGTTGGACCTACTTTGCCTCTCCCCTCAAAATTCGTGTCCTTTCCACAACATGACTGACCAACTGACCCAAATCAGTGACGAAAGTAGGATTCGGCAGGCATCTTTGGGATATCCCATCATCGTGGCTAATAGAGCAGAGCAACGTTCAGGTAAGGACCTCGGTCTATCCTGTGCAATGAATTCTGTTTATGATTTAAGCCTGGCTTATTTCTGCGAGCGGTATTACATACCCCGTCACAATATTCTTCGCAAAACTGAGTATCCTTCTACTCTCCATCAGAATCTTCAGCATCAACCGAACGTTGCGTCATGTCATATATGCAACCGCCACGGTGATGACCCTTTTCTTCCTGACTATGGTGGGTTTTGGTATAGAATCCATTATTAAATGCACGGGTATTGCAGACGAGGGAACAAAATTCTGCAAGACTATTAGCGGACCTGTTGTCTTGATCAACGGATCATTCGGCGTTGTCTCGGATTTTGTGATTCTTTGTTTGCCGTTCCCGCTGCTTGCCAAACTTCAGCTTCGCCCCCGAAAGAAGATATTCCTTGGTGTCGTATTTTCAGCTGGCCTTGCGTAAGTCTTCTTGATTCTTGCTTTGACAGCGCAAGTCTTTCTCCCCAGGCACGAGTACTTACGAAGTCTTGCAACATCTGACGAAATATTTTGAACAGCGCATGTGCCACGAGCCTGGCTCGATTAACCAGCTTTGTGATTAACTATAAATCTTCCGATGTGTTTTGGGTACAAGCCACAACCTCCATTTACATGTGCGTGTTAAGACCGATGACCCTGGTTGACCATGACGAGCTGAATAGTTTTTGTCAGGGCTGTTGAGATCAATATCGGAATTATTGTTGCATGCGCTTCCTGCTTCCCAATATTTTACAATCACTCGAAAGAATATTTGAGCAACGCTACAACAACCATCCGGCAACTTTTGCTTACTTCGAAGGAGGCACCACGTCACACTGAAAAAGAACACCTCTTTCATTGCATTGGCCAAGGCAAATACTCCTAGCACTGCAGGCGAGTACCGATTCATGAGAACCCAGCACACTTCCCTCAAAATCATTTTCAGCCACCTTTTCGCCCTTGTGCCCAGAATCAAGTTTGGTCGATGAATAGCCCGACTGGTCCAATGTGGTTGTGTCACAATACTAGTACATAGATAGCATGGAAGCAGTGATGAAGCGGACATAGCCCTGATAGCGTATACATATTTGGGCGATGACGTGAATTGGCATTGTAGGTTTATTGTTTCAATTCACACAGATTTTAATTGGTATGATCATGAATTAAAGCTTTTGTCGGCACAAACACCACAATTTACGCGAAAACAATCGTAAACATGATAACTTTTGGCAACGCGCCAATAATGAGAAGCTCAATACTCAATTCTGGATGAATCGGAGTCAGAAACACCATCTGCAGTAATCTTCGTGGCTTCTGATCTCGTCGAGAAGTAGTTGCTGAGGTGACAAACGCGGACGAAGAAGTCAAGGCAATAATTGAAATTTCTTGTGGGAAATTGGAATTGATTTTGTGATGCTACTGTCATAGGTCGTTGCGGTCGAAGACGAGGAAGACGGCCGAGGTTCATTGGACGCATTGCCAGTAGTCTGAACGCAGAGTTAGCATGTAACATCCAACATGCAAAATGTTGTGGAATTTGACGCACAATCTGTCACGTATTTACAAGTGAATCCGGATGGGCACTGTATGTATGGGTTAGCGTAATCCTTGGTCATGATTTATCCGGGGACGAAAGTCTCATGTCGCAACTCGCGCGATGGAAGATACCCGTAGTAGATACTTCAAAAAGGGCGAGGACGTGAATTCAGGAAGACCTACCAGCATAGCCACATCCCATGTCATGCTATCACACTGCCCATAAGCAGCAGCAGTCGCCGTAGGAGTCGGAGCAGTCCAGGTAGCAGGCGAAGGCATGACAAATTCCGGAAAGCTGGCGTCGTCGTTCCTTTCACAGCCAGTGACCTTGGTGAGCTCGGCCGGGCACGCGACCTGCTTAAACGTGTGCGTCGGATTATCCGAGTTCCTGAACCAGTCGAACCTCCACTGGCACCCGGCCTGGAGCTTGGCTGGCAGCGTCGAGCACTGGGACCGGTCCGAGACGCCCCCGTACTGGGCGCCCCAGGAGCTGCCGAACTCGGCCGTGCACCCGTCGAATATCCCCGTGCCGCCGCCGGGGATCTGCAGGTCGAACTGGTTCCCGCTGAGGTCCCCGCCGGTGTTGACGGACTGCACGACCATCATCTTCCCCTTTGCTTTTCCGGATGTGAAGGTCAGGGCGTAGCAGGCACAGCACCAGCTGCCTTCCGTGCCGCCGCTGATGGCAGTTGCCGCAAAGCCGTAGGAGACGAGATCGTTGACTGCCCACGGGGCTTGGTTGGTACATGTATAGGCGGTTCCACCGCTCTGGCATCCCGAGACTGCCTCATAGTTGGAGAGTGGGTTATCGTTGATGTCACATGTGTAAGGAGGGTTGGACACGTCGGCCTTTCCTGGCCAAGCACACGATGGTTTGCAACAATCCCAGTATCTGTGCAGTACTTATTAGAACCGTGAGTAGCAACTCTCGGTTGAGAAAAGTAATTACCTCGTGGAGGACCCGGTCCCAGAGGCTGCATTGGCGATTCCAGCCAAAATCGCTGTCATGAGCGGGAGGCAAGTGGAGCGATACATCTTTTCGACTTCAAGTTGTGCCTATTGTAGTCGATTTTCGATGCGGCACCTTTCCACCGGCCATGGCGGCAGGTTTTATGTTTCACAAGCATGTTTACATAGTCCGAGGATCATGAACCACATGACAGAGGATCCATGCAAGCCGAATCGGGAGATCAAATGTGCTTCCACCACGTTGAGATCGAAAGCGGCAATAACGGGGGCCTAGCCTCCGGCACGGTGCGACGGGAATGACAAGCCGCCAAGCGACAAGAAAACTGGCCATAATATCTTGGAAATGGTTGTATTAGTGGAGCAAATGACACATTGTTCGACCGTTGTGATGACTTCGGCCCTCCAGCCCGGAGGTTGTGGGCGAGGGTGGCCGGTTAGATACCTACCGAATGGAACCAAATATCGAACCAAGTCTGCTCGCACTCAACCTCCGTACGATCGAGCGGTGTGACTGGAGCGAGTGCCTCTCTGGATCTAAGTTTTGTAGTTCCGAGCACCACTTTTGGATTCTTTTCCTCAGTTTGTTTGTAGCAAATTGTTATGTTCTTCAGTTTTGATTTTCCCAACCTGGTACGATAATAAGAGAAATTCCCTGGCCAAAATGGCCCTCAGGGCGTGACAAATGTGCTCGCCGTCGATTGCATGATTCTGGGGCTGTCCAAGCTCAACCAAGAATCAGTTTCGAGATGGCTTGTGTGATAATCGCTTTTTTCCCCCGGTGCAGCGATGATGCTCGCCCAAGCTCCCCCAACTTCGCATTATCATAAATCAAACACTCACCAATTTTCATCCCATCCATCATCTATGAACAGCAGTGACTCGTAATGGTCGTTTTCCCGTCTGCCCGAGGTTCGATGATCGGTCTATACCTTGACCTTCTTGGCGGCGCTGCCATTCGTATCCTCGGCACTAACCTCGTCTGATGCTCTCTTCTCGGTTTGACCGGCAATCTCCCTCTCGGCCTTCTTGAACTTGGCATGCTCCTCAGATGTCAAGTCGGGGAGCAGGGGCTTCTCCTCATCCGCCGTGAGGTTCTTGTGGAAAGTACGGATCACAGAGTCGGCATCGTCGATGGCCAGCGGCCTCACGTCAGCCATAGCCTTGACCTTCTGTGTGCAGAGCTTAACCTCGTCGTCGGTCATGGAGAGGCCGAGCTGCTCAATACGGCTCTTGATGGCGTTCCAACCTGTCAACCTCGAGGCAAAGTGGACTGAACAGCAGGCCACTGATTAGCATGCAACCCTCCTTGATAACTTGTGCGAAGGGTACACTTACCGTAGCGGTTAAGACCGAAGTCTTCAGGCTTCAAGATCTCATATGTCGCTGGGTTGTTCAGGATGGCCTTGGCGTGAATACCAGCCTTGTGAGTGAAAGCACACTACCCATGGTGTTAGCTGGAAAGAGCAAGGCGGAGGGGAGAACTGAGTCGAGAGTCGTACGAATCCAGTGATTGGGTTGTTGAATGGCACATTGATTTGCACTGTTGTCGTTAGCTCTTCTGCGTTAATTAGAAGGTTGGGGCAATATTGACATACCGGCGTCGGCCACCATGTTTTCAAGGTCCTTGAGCTTGCTGAGCTTGTACCTGTTGCTGGTTAGAAAGCACGAAAGAGGCGGAGTACTTCCAGAATATGACCTACTTGCTGGTCACGTATTCGCGGTCGGCAACAATCATCCTCTGTGATGGAGTCAGCAGTGTATTCCCAAAAGTCGTGGAATTGTTCAATACATACTGCCATGAGACCACCAAGGGTGGTGATACCGTTGCGCTCACCAATGCCTGAGGAATTTGGGTCAATACAGACATTCCCAGGGTGGTTATGAGCATGTGACGACTCGGCTGACGAACGAGCTGAGCGTGTGAGTGTAAGATGGGAACATACCAAGGACCGAGGTGTCAACTGTGAAAACCAATTAGAGTAATTTCCTTGGATCGATTTTGCGGAGAGGACTTACCGTGTGTGGCACCGGCTTCAAGAGCACAGTATGCATTCGCAACAGCACAGCCAGTGTCATCATGCTGTGTGAGTGTATAAGCACAAGTGTTCAAAGCGCAAGCAATATTTCCCATGGGTAGAGAAGACCCATCTGAGGATAGAGGGTATCTAGACCCCGAATCATGTGCTCTTGACGAGATCCATGGCGAGAGCGGTACACCTAGACAGGATGTGATGGCGTTTACTTACGAAATGTGTCTCGATGTCACACTTGACAACACCGCGCAAAGCTAAAGGGGAATGGTCAGCCAGAATTCTGTTGAGCTTCAATGACAAAACGGCCACATGTGTGCTATTCCCAGGCAGACAGCACTGTCATCAGAGTGGAATGGCGGGAGGGGTGTAGGAACGTCATCCCCGTGGATCAGCATCTTCGTGGTGACTCCCAAGTAGATGCGCAACCCACGACTAAGCCCAGGTGCCGCACATGCAGTGATGCCGTATAGTATTGCAGCCACCCCACTGCTTCCAGTGTAAGGAGTATGAGTCAATACCGGTGCCTGCTGCATGCCCAGTCGCCTGAGCCGCAGGGGTGGAGGGTGGAAATTGGAACTGAAGAAAACCCCAGTACTTACTCCTCACCAAGTCGTAGACCTGTCTTGGGGAAGCGCAGCCCCTTCAGAAGTGTCAGCAGGGCCTCCAAGCAGGTAAGAGGCCATGGAAGCATATTTACACTGTGTCTGCAATTCCAACACGGTGCACGCCAACCTTGTCAACGGCACTGTAGACGGAGAGAAGATCGACGAGGTCGGAACGGAAAGAGTCCTCGCTGGAAAACCGGACTTCAAGGCCCTTGGACTTGACGAATTCGATAACCTCAATGGCAGTCTGTACGTTCGTCAATATGGTGTCCGATATCGGCCAAAGGATTGTGAAACCGCTTGGACGCCCGCACTACCAGTCGCAGCGCATCGCAACTCACGTTGATGATGTAGGTCATGTCCTTGCCATGGGAATGCTCGCGGAGGTACGCGGATGTGCCAATGACAACATCGAGGCCATCAACGCCAGTCTCCACAGCCAGACGGGCATCGTCCATGTGGCAGCGGACGTGGGTCAGGATCTTGGCCTTGAGGCCGAGCTTGCAGATGGTCTCGCAATCCTTTCTTGATTGCTCAGAGGCGGCGGGCGAAGTGAGCTCGATGTAGTCGACGCCGAAGTCGTCGAGAGCCTTGGCAATCTTGATCTTGGTCTCGGTATCGAAGAAGGCGTTCGCGAATTGCTCGCCCTCACGGAGGGTGGACTCGACTGTTGTGCAGGCAATTGAGTCAGTGGGGTGTTCTCTTGATGCTCGCAGGGCATAGCATAGATGCGAGAGGCCTGGATGCTTGGCTTGCTGGGCTGTGACTCACTGATCTTGAACCTGGAGACATTGCTCAGGAAGTCACCAACAGGTGCGTAGGGCGCCCGGTGTGTGGTCTTGGTCTATCGAGGCGGCAATTAGACGTGAACTTCCCCTTCTGGTTCGAAGCATAGAACTTACGGGGATGCCAGTGAAGCCAGGGTGGGCTAGTAGACACAATGCTCGTCAGTAGGAGGCTCTGCAGTCAACAAGACCAACACAATGGGCCCAATGGGACAAGCAAAGGTTTGACAAACATTGCTCACTGCCATTGGTGCCATTGGCGCCATTGGTACGGCTGGCGGTAGCCGGGGCAGCGTCTGGAGTAGGGCACATTGTTGCAGCAGATTGAGGGTATCGAGGGTCTGTCGATCCGTGTGTTTGCTGGATATAGTTGGTTGGGAGGGAAAGATTGGACTGGAGTAGTTCAGGTCGGCGGCGCATGTAATTATGTACTTCCCCAGGTCTTCTTCTGAGTCACCCAAACAGGTCAAAGGCAATGACGAAAAAAAAGTTCAATTTAGGGGAAAAGCAGGCATGCTAGTACACCATGGTGGGGCGCCCCGCGAAATCGACTGCGAGGGAGTGCATCGCAGCCAAAATTCTTGACAGGGGTCCTGCTCAACCCCTGCGTACCTTGTAACCGTGGGTGTGCCGTGGGTGTGCCGTGCTCATAGTGGCAATGCGAGAACGCGCTTGTCCGAGTCCAGACTAGCGTAGTTGCCGGTCGCAGGCAGGCACGGCAGGGACAGCTCCAGACTTGGACCATCAGCAAATCTTCACAAAGGCGACGTGCCTGAGACCGCGAACCCACCGCCTGCCCATCTCGACTCCCATCAGCCCCTCAGCTTCCACCAACCCCGTTGTGACAGGGTTACCTCTGTGATCCATCATCGTACACTCTCTTTAACTACGATAGGGTACTTTTCTGGTGTTTCATTTGATGAGGTGAAGCTCTGCGCATCTTGGGAGTTGATGCGCCCGAGCTGTCTGGTGGTGGGCATCCATTTCTAAGCACACAAGTACAACCACCTCGCCATCCCTCGCCCGACCCACCTCGACCTCGTCGCCAAAGATTGCCAACCCAGACAAACATCTGGCAAACACCTTCTACCGGCCCGAATCCATCAACGTACCGCGTCGACACCCTCGAGATGGCGGACTACGGCGAAGATGTGTGGGAGAACGACTACGATGAGAACGAGGAGGAAATGGAGGATGAGTCCATCACAGCCGAGGACTGCTGGACGGTGATTTCGGCCTTCTTTGCCAAGAAGGGCCTCGTCGCGCAACAGATTGATTCGTTCGACGAGTTTGTCACCACCACCGTCCAGAGCCTGATGGACGAATACTCCACCGTCAGCCTCGACCAGAAGCTCCCGCCGAGCGACGACCCCGAGCCTGCGCGTATGCGTCGATACGAGATCAAGTTCGGCCATGTTCTTGTTACCCGTCCCAACGTCACCGAAGGTGACGGCGCCGTCAAGAACCTACTGCCCTACGAATGCCGCGATCGAAACCTGACCTATTCTTGCCCTATTTATGTTCGCATTACGAAGGAAGTCAAGATCGCGAGAGAAAAGGAAGTGCCTTACGAAGACATGGACCTAGACCAACGCCAGCACTACGAGGAGACCCAGGAACGCCCCACGACCATAGTATGGGAGATGGAGGAGTCCGAGAAGGCAGGCGATAAGAGGAAGACAGGTCCTGAGCATCTGCGAGACATGGTGTACATTGGCAAGATGCCCATCATGGTCAAGTCACAGATTTGCCACTTGCGGAACGAGGACGATGCCGGCTTGTTCTTATTGAACGAGTGTCCTTACGATCAAGGCGGTTACTTCATCATCAACGGCAGTGAAAAGGTCCTCATCGCGCAGGAGCGATCCGCAGCAAATATCGTGCAAGTATTCAAGAAGGCCCAGCCCAGTCCAGATCTGTACCATGCCGAGATTCGAAGTGCGCTGGAGAAGGGCTCGCGTCTCATCAGCTCCCTGACCCTGAAGCTCAAGGCCAAGGGTGAGACTGGACGAGGCGGCTTCGGCCAGACAATCTCCACAACTTTGCCCTATATCAAGGCAGACATTCCAATCGCTATCGTCTTCCGAGCGCTTGGCATGGTCAGTGACGAAGACATTCTCAACGCGGTCTGTTACGACCACAACGACACCCAGATGCTGGAGATGCTGCGGCCGTGTATCGAGGAAGCCTTTGCTGTGCAGGATCGAGACGTCGCCCTCGATTATATCGGTAGGCGTGGTAACAATGGGCACCAGGTCGCCAAGTACATCCGTATCAAGAACGCCAAGGATGTGCTGCAAAAGGAGATGTTGCCGCATATCGCCCAGACCGAAGGATGCGAGACAAGAAAGGCCTTCTTCCTTGGCTATATGACACACAAGCTGCTGCAGTGTGCTCTTGGTCGGCGTGATACCGATGATCGTGACCACTTTGGCAAGAAGCGGCTGGATCTTGCTGGTCCTCTCCTGGCGAAGCTCTTCCGAAATATCGTCAAGAAGCTCACTGGTGATCTCATGGCTTACATGAAGCGATGCATCCAGGAAGAGAAGGGATTCGATCTGACCCTGGGAATCCGTCATGGAACTCTGACCAATGGCCTTAAATACTCTTTGGCAACTGGAAATTGGGGCGATCAGAAGAAGGCCATGAGCTCTACCGCCGGTGTCTCACAAGTGCTGAACCGTTACACATTCTCTTCCACGCTTTCGCATTTGCGGCGCACGAATACGCCCATCGGCCGTGACGGAAAGTTGGCCAAGCCGCGTCAACTGCACAACACACATTGGGGTCTCGTCTGCCCAGCAGAGACTCCTGAGGGCCAGGCTTGTGGTCTCGTCAAGAATTTGTCTCTGATGTGCTACGTGAGTGTTGGAACACCGGCAGATCCCATCAGAGATTTCATGATTCAGCGGAACATGGAAGTGCTTGAAGAGTACGACCCTGCTTCAAACCCATACGCAACTAAGATCTTTATCAACGGCACGTGGGTGGGTGTCCATCAGGACCCAAAGCACCTCGTCGGTCTTGTCCAGGATCTCCGACGCAAGAGCATCATTTCTCACGAGGTTTCCCTTGTCCGAGATATTCGTGACCGAGAGTTCAAGATCTTCTCTGATGCTGGTCGTGTGATGCGACCCTTGTTCGTAGTGGAACAAGAAGACAACCCTGACACTGGCGCGATGAAGGGTACCTTGGTCCTCAACAAGGAGCACATCCGACGTCTGGAGGCTGATCAGAACCTGAACCCGGCGGACGAGGATTTCTTCGGCTGGGATAGTCTGCAGCACAGTGGTGTCATTGAATACCTTGATGCCGAGGAAGAAGAGACGGCGATGATCTGCATGAGTCCTGAGGATCTTGATGAGTACCGCGAGGCCAAGAAGAGGCCAAAGCAGACTGAAGAAGAACATCACCAGGAGAAACTGGCCCGCCTGAACGATGAATCCACGGATCTGAACGCCCGGGTCAAGACAAAGATCAACACTGACATCAACATGTACACGCATTGTGAGATCCATCCTAGCATGCTCCTGGGGATTTGTGCCAGCATTATTCCCTTCCCTGACCACAACCAAGTAAGTCTCACCCTATTTCTTTTTCGAGTCTGTTCGCTGCTAACATGCCCGGCAGTCCCCACGAAACACGTACCAATCTGCTATGGGTAAACAAGCCATGGGTTTCTTCCTCACCAACTACTCCCGGCGCATGGACACGATGGCAAACATTCTTTACTATCCCCAGAAGCCTTTGGCGACAACGCGCTCCATGGAGTTCCTGAAGTTCCGAGAGCTGCCCGCTGGCCAGAATGCGATCGTAGCCATTGCTTGTTACTCTGGCTACAACCAAGAAGATTCCGTCATCATGAACCAGAGCAGTATCGATCGCGGGTTGTTCCGAAGTCTCTTCTTCCGTTCATATACCGACTCAGAAAAGCGAGTGGGTATCAACGTTGTTGAGTCTTTCGAAAAGCCATTCCGCTCCGACACGCTCCGATTGAAGCACGGCACATACGATAAGCTTGACGATGATGGAATCATCGCACCCGGTGTTCGAGTTTCTGGTGAAGATATCATCATTGGAAAGACATCTCCTATCAACCCCGACAACCAGGAACTGGGACAACGCACTGCGCAGCACGTTAAGCGAGATGCCTCGACACCACTTCGAAGCACGGAGAGCGGCATCATCGACCAAGTCATCGTCACGACCAACCAGGACGGGTTGCGTTACGTCAAGGTTCGAGTTCGTACGACTAAGATCCCTCAGATCGGCGACAAGTTTGCTTCTCGTCACGGTCAGAAGGGCACTATTGGTGTCACCTACCGCCAGGAGGACATGCCATTCAGTCGCGAAGGTGTTGTACCTGACATTATTATCAACCCCCACGCCATTCCGTCGCGAATGACGATTGCCCATTTGGTCGAGTGTCTCTTGTCCAAGGTGTCCACCTTGAAGGGAATGGAAGGCGATGCGACGCCTTTCACCGATGTCACCGTCGACTCCGTCTCCGATCTGCTCCATGCGCATGGGTACCAATCACGTGGCTTCGAAGTCCTCTACAACGGGCACACCGGGCGCAAGCTCAAGGCTCAGGTCTTCTTCGGCCCGACATACTACCAGCGTCTTCGTCACATGGTGGACGACAAGATTCACGCCCGTGCCCGTGGCCCTGTGCAAATCATGACGCGGCAACCGGTTGAAGGTCGTGCCAGAGATGGTGGCCTGCGTTTCGGAGAAATGGAGCGTGATTGTATGATTGCCCATGGAGCTGCCGCCTTCCTGAAGGAGCGCTTGTTTGAGGTGTCCGATGCGTTCAGAGTCCACATCTGTGAGATTTGTGGACTTATGACACCTATTGCGTAAGTCCACAGCCCTTTGCTGCCCTGCTACGAGAACATAAAGCTAACTTGCACATAGAAACCTCACAAAGCAGTCCTTCGAGTGCCGGCCCTGCAAGAACAAGACGAAGATCGCCCAGGTGCACATCCCGTATGCTGCTAAGCTGCTCTTCCAGGAGCTGGCAGCCATGAACATTGCTTCGCGCATGTTCACTGACAGGTCGGGCGTGTCGATCAGGTAAAACTTGCCGACATGCCTGTTGTGGTGCCGGCTGGGGCTGTTCCCAAAAGCCAGGCCGCCCCCGCTGAGCCGTCCTGGAACAGGTTCATGCTTCTTTGACTGCACTTTTCACATCAGATTGTCACGAGGTTTCCATATACGGGGAGGTTAAATTGCATGAACAACGGCGTTAAGGCTTTTCGTGGGAGCTACCGTTATAATCGAGGCAGCAGTCACTTCATCTTGCCTAGCGTTGCGTTGTTCGAGGGCGCACGTAGCTAGATAGAGATTTTGGAGGAAATAACAGGACTAGCAGGTAGCGAGGCTGGCTGCCTTTGAATAGAAGCCGCCAGAGATGGCAGATGGATGGAGACAGGAGTGTCTCGAGGCTGGAGCAAAACGGCGCCTGAGGTCTAGTCCGTACTGGTTGTGAGAGAGCATAATTGCAAATGATGAAAAAATGATACCAAGCGGCATAGCATGTTATATCAAAATTAAAAGTGCGGGTAAAGCGGCACACGAGTGCACGAGGTGCTTGTTTGCGCGGCCTTCGAGGTGGAGTATATACAGTATATATGTTTCGGGCCTTCGCATGCCATATCCCCGCCACAAACCTGTGAGTTGCGAAGGGACGAATGGCATGCATCACTTCCCACGATGTTCCTCGGTGGTGGTGGTCTCTCGAGCCTCTTGTTCACCATCTTATTGAGCTGAGTGGGTACTCCCACCAAAGACACGTCCTCTCGGTCCGAACACCAATGCGCCTAGGCGAGTCATAAAGACCCCATAACAGTCGCTCGAGCGGGACTCAGTCTTGCAATGCCCTGGTAGCCGTATGCTATCTTGAAGGGGGTATATTTTGTGGCGATTCCATCGGCGCGGCGGCGGCGGACATCGAGAGGTCGACATAGCCGGCGGTGGGCTGCTACAGGACTATTTCTTCAAGCCGGCTTGGGGTTGATTTGGTTCGACGGAGCTCCGAACCGTCTGCTCCTGCCTGTACTCGGCCTCCAGCTGTTTCTGCAGGTCGAAGTCGAGCTGTCTCTCGCGCTTGATGCGCTGCTGCTCCATATCGCGGACGACGCCCTGGTGCATTGCCTGAGAGCCGGGGCACCATATGTTAGCAGCTGGGACGTTTGTGGGATTGAGGAGTGGTTCATGGTGAAACGGAAAGTTTCTCAAGGAAGGTCAAAGTGGTGGGTGCGAAAGGAACATACGGATTGCTCGGCCCTCTGCTGGAAGTGTACGATAATGATGGTCGAGAGGGCAAAGAGGGACGTCCCGGCGAGGGCGATCTTCGAGCCGCGCGAGGCCATTGTGGCTGAGGAAGTGAGTCAATGGAAAGGAAATAGGGGTGAGCTCTGAAAGGCTATAACATCATTCTGAACGATTGGGGTTTATGAACAGCCTGAAGCGTTTCTCGTTTGCGAGCATGTTCGACTGTATTTCTGCAAGGTGCCCTTGTGGATAGACTGATTTCGTACAGCAAAATCGCACTCCGTCATCAAGCTGCGCCGGCAGGCAAGTTGCCGGGCCAGTGCCCAGCGGACCCCGGCAGGGAGCCGTAGGAGCTTCCCGCTGGAGAGCTGTCTGTCCCACGGCCCATCATCGCTTGGCAGTGGCTGCTCGACCTCCAAGTCGTAATCGCCGCAATCCGCCCAGTTTCGAGCCCTTCGACACAACTCCTCTCCACGACGACCTCGCGATAGACTCTCCTTCCAGCATATCAGTTCGGGCTCCCTTTACTCGTCCTACAATAGTCTCAAAGCATCTTCCACCATGGTTCGCCTGTTCCGCTCCGACCCCGGCCAGAGTGCCTATGCGGCGGCATGCTAACAATAGTAACATGGCAGTCTGCCCAGAACTCCGCGGGTATCCAGACCCTTCTCGAGGTACGACGATCGCTATCAGTCTCCACGACTGCAAAATTGGCTAACAGAGACTACAGGCCGAGAAAGATGCCTCCAAGATTGTCCAGAAGTGTACGCAACCCGAGCCAACGACCCACTCTAAAGCACTACAACCCGAGCTGAGCTGACCGAGACCTACCAACATACAGCCCGAGAGTACAGGACAAAGCGCGTCAAGGAGGCCCGCGACGAGGCCAAGAAGGAGATAGAACAGTACCGAGGGTCAAAGGAGGAGGAGTTCAAGAAGTTCGAGGCCGAGGTACGGACGCAAACCCAACGAAACGACGCAGCCCGTTGTCCCTCTCCTCTACACAAACAAGCACATACACGGTCGGAGCCATGACTGACGACCTGTTGCAACATTTCTAGCACTCCCAAGGAAACAAGAAGGCCGAGGAGGAGGCGAACAAGGAGGCCGAGGTCAACATCAAGGAGATCCAGCAGGCTGGCAAGAAGAACCAGGACAAGGTAGTCAACGACCTGCTGAACGCCGTTTTCGACGTCAAGCCCGTACCACCTACCAAGGGATAAATGGGCCAGTCAGTTGGGTTCTGACTTGGGAACGTGTGACGACTGGTGGGTACGCGGGTGAGGAGCCGGGATGTCCACTGGAGCGTCCGTGTATGATGGACGCCAGACCTGCATTGCACATTGTAGGAAGAAAGGGCTCTAGACATGGGTTACTGTAGTAGGCTGCACGCGTGCACCTAGCTGTGATGCATTTATTCAAGCAATCTGTGGTATCATGAAATTACAAAAACTCCATCAACGTCGCCAGCATCTCCGAGGTGTCCTTCCCGCTCTGCGACGCCTTGTCGTTGATGGCATCCTGCCGCTCCCGCAGCGAGGCCTTGACCACCTCGAACGTCTCGTCCCGGTCGGCGAGCAGCTCCCTGATCTTGTCCCGCGCGCCGTCGTCCTCGGCGATGAGCCACGCCAGCACGAGGTCGATGCTCTGCAACAGGAACAGGCCCTCCTCGAGCCGCGAGAGGAAGCGCTCCTCCTCCAGGAGCGGGTCATCCAGCTCGCCGACGTGGCGTAGCCTGTGGTCCTTCACCATCGTCTCGTCGACCAGCCGCAGGCGCGCGGACACGTCCCTCCGCAGCTTGACGAGCCTCTCCGTCTTCTCGAAGTCCTTCTCCACGAACTTGACCAGCAGCCGCACGCGCTCCGGGGAGTTGCCGGGCAGGAGCCGGAGCATCCACGAGAAGATGCTCACGAAGTGTTCTGTCAGCATGTTGTTGCTGTCGCGGCTCTTCTTCATGAACGCCGTGAACAGGGTCTTGAGCCCGCCCGCCTCGACCAGCTTCTGGCACACCTCTGTCGCTGAGGACCCGCCTGCCGCGTGGTCGAGGGCCCTCAGGGCGCCGAACTTGCTCTTCTTGCCCTCCTTGAGCATGATCAGGCACAGCTCGATGCCCTCGGCCTCAACGAACTTGGTCTTGCCCTCCGGCTCGTCGACTATGCACGTCAGGGCCTCGAACAGGTTCTCCATGTACTCTTCCTCGTGGCCCTTCTCCGGGTCCAGCTTGCGGTACGCGGCCAGCAGCTGCAGTATGACGTCCACGGCGTCCCTCTCTGCCAACCTCTGCCGGTTCGCCGACGAGGTCTGCACCAGGATCGCCAGTATCTCCGCCGCGTACTGCTTGTTCTGCGTAGTCACCTTCTCCTTCTTCGGTATCCTCGCCAGTAACCACTTTAGGAGCCCGTCGTCCTTGGCGATCTTCTCCGCCGTAGCCACCTTGGAGCACAGGTTCTCCACCACGCTGAGCGCGTGGTACACGCCGGTGCGGTCCGCCTCGTCATCCGACTCCTCATTCAACCGCTTCAAATTGCTCACCAGCAGGCCGACCAGGTCCGCCTCGAGCAGCGCGTCGACGATGGCGTCCCACTGGTCCTCCTCGGCGGCGACGTCCTCGTCCGTCAGCTCGCCGATGATCTCGATGGCCCCGATCGCAATATCCGTGTTCTCGTGCGCCAGCAGGCCCACGAGGCTGCCCACGGTGCCCAGCCTCGCCAGGTCCGGGTACAGCTCCGGGTGCTCGCCCAGGATGCTCAGCGCCTTGATGTCGGCGTCGAGGTCCGCCTCGCTCTGGATGAACTTGGCCGGGTCGTCCTCGTACTTTGCGCGCTGCGTCGCGTTCTTGTTGATGCGTTGCTCGAACTTGAGGGCCGTCTTCTTGAGCCACGACGCGTCGATCTTCTCCTCGGGCAGGTCGTCCCCTGTCTCGTTTATGTAGTCTAGCGCTCTCGACTCCTGCGCCGTCACGCCGCTGCCGAAGAAACGCCCTTCCTCGTCGTCGCCGTCTTCCTCCTCCTCATCGGGGGGCATCGCCGGGCCGTAGTCGCCGTCGTCATCCTCGCCGTCTGGTGGGGGTAGGGCTGGGCCTGCTTCGGTGTCGTCGTCGGCTTCGTCTTCGACCTGGGCGTGGCGGCCGGTCCCTGGGGCGAGCTTGGCGGATTTGTAGACTTGGTCTGTGGGGCAGGGAAGGTCAGTCGTCGGTGTTTCGTGCGTCGGACGGTGGGACACTTCGTGGAAGAAGATGCAAGCACTTACTAGGGTCGCGGAGTGGCTCTCCCTTTCGCTTGCTGGGCAGCCCCTGGAGAGAAGTTAGAGGACCTTCTAGGGAACAAAGTCACTGCTTTTTGGAGGCTCACCTTGAACAGCTCGTCGATACTGGTCATTTTGAAATAATCTGACGTGCTTGACCAACCGTACTAGAGTTGTCAAGTGACTGTTGGAGTTTGGGTAGTTGGAATTACATGGAGCTCCAACTTTTCGCATATGCGAGCTGGAAGCTGGTCCGAGACGGTGCAATTGGGCCGGCGCTGTAGCTGACACTGTTCGGCCCCGAACTGGCGACTCACTCGCCTCAGCCAAGTACTGTTGTATGCAGTCACCCCGGCCCGACCCGCAACGATCGGTCACTCGATCAGGCTGCGAGCCAACACACATTTCGGGTTGACTCCTCTCCCCGTCTTGTTCTCAAAGGAAATACTCACTTAGCCTGGCCCTAGAGCACCTAGACAAATAAATTGTGATCATAAAGTCAAGACTCTTCTGAGAATCTGTTGCATCGCTGAACCCAAGACCTACGACAAGCAGTCAACTTACACCGCAAATGCCTCCTACGGTCATTCTTATCAGGCACGCCCAAGCCTTGCACAATGTTGCTAATAAGTCACCCCCCACCTCCTCGCGCAAGGCAGAACCCCAGCTAACAGGTCCCCACAAGACTACGAAATCCCCGACCCTGAGCTCTCAGAGCTCGGCCGCGAGCAGTGCCAGCAGCTAGGCCAGAACCTCCGCGAGAAGCTGCCCAAGCACCTCGACGTGGGCCTCATCCTGTGCAGCCCCATGCGCCGCACCTGCGAGACCACGATGCTGGCCCTCGGCGACTGGGCGGCGGAGAAGGGCATCCCCATCCAGGCCCACGCGGGCTGGCAGGAAAACTCGGCCAAGCCGTGCGACACGGGCTCGCCCATCGCCGGCGTGGCCGCCGAGTTCCCCAAGATCGACTTCAGCCACGTCGACCCGGTCTACCCCGACAAGACCTCCCCCGCTGGCGAGAAGTACTCGTACGTCAAGGAGCACCTGCTCGAGCGCGCGCAGTCTAGCCTCCGCGACTTGTACGGCCGCCCCGAGAAGGCCATCATGGTCGTCTCCCACTCGGGCTTCATGCGCCAGGTCCTCACCGGCGACTGGTACTTCAACGCTGACTACCGCATCTACGACTTTGCCAAGGAGGAGGACGGTGTGGACAAGCTGGCCCTGAATCAGTGGCCCCTCACCAAGAGTGGGCACGGTGGTATGGGCTGGAGTTGGGATGAGGTCGTCGAGATTGGGGTTGGGCTTCCTGAGCATGCGCTGCCGCCTACTGAGGAGGAGCCACTGCCGGCTGGTGTCAGGCCCAACTGAGGCTCAAAGGGGGCTTGTCTCCTCGGAGTGACCGGGCCAGTCACCACAGGGGGGTTCTCCTGCTTGGGATGTTCTTAAGAGTTGAATAGATGTTAGATACCGTCAAATAAGCCTGCGACTTCTTCCACCTAGACAATCCATGTTCAGTCTAGTTATATCATTTTCTGATCGTCTCATCTCTGTTGGGTTTATCTAAGTTAGTGTCACTCGTGAGTTTGGCCAGGGCGAGACGGCTTGGTCGTCTGTTGCCAATCTGACTCGAATGTGTTCCGGTTGGGTGACCTCGTTCAAAAGTGTCACGACAATTCAAGCACAGTGTTGTCAGTAGAGACGGGAATAACAAAGACTATTGAGAGGGAGGTCACCACAGATAAGGGATGCAAAGTGAGCAATCCCTTGAAGAACAAAAGGCAACAAAGATCATTATTGTACCGGCGTCTTGTGTGCCGAGCAATGCTCGGGGTTTCTTTCAGTCTCAAAATTACTTATTCACCAATTGACGGGCCTGGTAAAACTTACCAGGGTAACTTCATATCTTGCCAACTCTAGGTACTCATCCAGTTACCGAGAACGTCTTCGATTTCGCGACCATTTTTCTCAGCTCACCATGTCTTTGCCAACAGATCCCATAAGTAGTAGACATGCGTGTAAGCGGCTACTCCAAGATCCGGAAGAGTTTCGAAGGCAGTTCATACGCTGGGTAATGGAGAAGTACTCCATTGGGCATCTTCACGAAGACCAATCTGCCTTGCTGCTTTTCCCGCAGTATATGTGGGGCACTAACCCCAGCGGCCAGCAGCTTCCTACCATCACCGTTACAACAACCAAAGGGGAGACTCTGTTCCTGCACGAGAACTCGGAGTTTCGCAACCTGGTGAGCAGGAGTTGGAGGAGAATTGGGACTCAAAGCCCTAAAACTTAAAATGGAGCGAGGTCTTTGTCATGATACGTGGGTGCACACCTAGACCAGGCACAGGCAGAGCACTTCATCGCAATGGCAATATGGTAAGAAACAGCTCTTTGAACAGTTGGCGAACATTCTAAGTGCCAATATATCTGCCCTCCATACAGCTTGGAACACACATTCAGACATCCATAATAGCAGAAATGGAATGGGTTTTCGCTGTTATTTCCAATCATAGATCCTTTAATTCAGTGTTCACAACATTCTTCTCATCAATGAACGTGTACTCTGTTCCAACTTGTAGGACACCCCTCGAAGTGTCAGCCCATTTCGATGCCCACTGCTCCAGCTGCTGATATTCGGGGTCCGAGGGTGGATTTTGGAGGATTTTCGGGTCGGAAATTAGGTACGAAGAGATGGCGTCGTAGTCTGCGACCTTCCAATCCGTCTTATTTTCTGCTCATCCAAATCAGCTTGGAACACAGACCGAATTGATGAGGGCGTCAGGATCTTTTGGATGGCGCGGTCAGTGAATAAAGCCCAAGGAAGTTTTCAGGAGGAAAAACAACGGGAATGGATACAGATGTCTAAGTGAAGGACTCACGAGCTTGTATTGTTCGACGCCGTAGTTTCTGAGGATTTAACAGAGCGTGGAATGAATTCCTCCGTATACCACTTGGCAAACTCCTCATCGCCGACGTTTTCCTGCTTCCAGTGGTGAACCTGGAATTTCAGCAAGCCTTGAGGTCTCTGTTGATCCGCCATGGTGTTGCTTGGATTGCTTGGTCAACTTGTCGGTCCGATACGATGAGGTCGACCCATCTTATTTAATATCCATCTGACAGCTGTTGTCTTGGCCAACAACGTGACTGACCTGGACACGTTGTGGATTCTGGGCATGATCTTCGGTCAGTTGGTTCCTAGAGTGTGACATCTACGTAAGAGGCACTGTTGGAGCAATTTTGCCCTCCTGAGATCGAGATATGACACGTGATATCTGGCTCTCACAACGGCTAGCCGGCTTCAGACTCATGTTCTCTCCATCCTGGTACAGCATGTGTCCAGCTATCATATTTAGTAGTGCAGGGCTTCATGCATTCGTCTAACACCATAATAAACTGCATATCACATGATTTTATCATCCCCGTGTAGCACACCGTAGTGTAAATCCATGCAATAATCACGTAAAATTGAGCCTCAAAAACAAGAGAGATCGGAAGTGATATTGAAAATTCACATATTCGTGCCTTGACGAGATTCCTTGACGAGATTTCTCGACTCTGACCACGAATTATTCAGGACTCATCGAAAGGAGGCTGCGGCGATGGAGCCACAGCAGAGAATTGTGCTAGAAGTTATATACGAAAGCACTGAATCGGCTCGGCACAATCCTGAAGGGCCTCGAGGCTCCTCTACAGGGGTTTCTATCGGTCAGATGATTCACAACATGGCAAGGAGAAATTGGAGGTGTGGGGGGAGCTGAGCTGCGAGAGACATCAAGCTACAGTGGGTCCGAGAAAGTCTTGCAACATCGCGTCCCCACCACTTCAAAATGCGTCTTCTTGAGCAACCCACCCCCAGCCTGCCCCCCACGTTTCTGAACAACCATGGCCTCAGAAAACTGTTTATCTCTTGCTGAAATAAGAAGAAACCGTGGTGTTTCTGATGAGCTTACTCCCGAGCAAATACTGGCAATATTGAGTGCGCTAGCCGAGGGCAAGAGTCGAAGTGAAATATCACGCGAGACGAACGTGTCGAGGTCTACAATCTGTCGCAAAGAGAGACAATGGCGGCAAGAACAACGTCTTACTTCCAAGCCTCGGAGTGGCCGTCCCAGGTACTTTAACGACAGGTCTTTACGCCGTTTAAAGTTATATGTGCTCAGAGAGCGTAGAGTCTCGTACAGCGATATCCGAAAAGATCTCGACGTTGATGCATCCGACAACACGATACGCAAAGCCCTCAAGTCAATGAACATCAACCGTAGGTGTCCACAGTTTCAAATGTTATAACCCTGCTGCGGCCAGACGGGCTCGATCGTTATGCGGAAAGCTCTAATGAATGTTGAATAACAATATGATGGAGCATCCGTAATTGGCAATGCTCATAGACTAACACAAGTCTGTTAATTAGTGAAGATGTGAACAGAACATTGAGTGGACATGGGGAGCTTGCAGTGGGAGTTTGAATGAAACACGACACTCACTTGAAGGACTCCAGGACGTGGCAACTAGTTCGGGAAGAAGACGTTCGGTCAATAATATGAAGCGACAAGGCATATGGACGGGTTTAACTGTTTCTCTTCAATCGGTCCATTGTGCATCAAGCAATTTCATGAGCAATCATGAACATAGCTTGATGCGGTGGACCCAGGCTGGTGCACTCTGGGGGCACTAATACACACACGTGCACAAGCACGACCTCGAGACTCAATCTCACAGACGACATTCGGGCTTCGAACGAATGCGGCAACGTTGAATCTAGCGAAGCTGTGTCTGCATGTGTCTACCATTTCCTGTCCAGACGGGTGCACCAAGAGGAGGATGGGATACCGCGCTGATAACGTGTTCAGAATCATGTAATGTACATTTGAGAGCAATTCTGATTAATTCTTTAGTGCTTGATACCTAGGATTGCAATCTGGACTCGGTATTGTACAGTATCAAAGTCCAATCCTTGTCCCGTTGACGTTACGTCTCATCAGAGGGGCAGCACCGGCTGCGTATCGCCGATCTTGGTGAAGGACCCCTGGACTGCGGGGCTGGGCCCATGCTACCGCGATGATGCCATCGACTCTCAGGATGTCTCTTCTATCAACGGTCCCCCCGATTGCATGCCAGTGGATCTCATCTACACTTTGTATTTTCTTTTCAGCCAGCTTGCCATTTGAAACACAAGATGGCCACCAAGAGAGTCCTTGGCACGGCACTGCTTGCAGCCGTCGCGGCGGCCTTAGACGACATCCCGGCGCTCGGTTTGGGCACTTGGCTTTCCGACAGAGACCTTGTCCCTCATGCTGTCGAGTTTGGCCTGAAGAATGGTTACGACCATATCGATGCTGCCTGGATTTACAGTGTGTCTCTGTGCCCTTTCCATTGACCAACGGGCACCGAGTGAGCTAACCGATTTATGATAGGGAACGAGGACCAGACAGGCAAAGGGCTTGCCGCAGCAGATCTCCCTCGTGAGGACATCTGGGTGACCAGCAAGCTGTGGAACAGTGCCCACCGTACAACCGAGGCATGGAAGCAGATCCACGAGACCCTTGAACGCCTGGGTCTCGACTATTTGGACCTCTATCTCATCCATTGGCCAGTCGCATTCGTCCCCGATGAGGGGACCAAACTCGACAAGGAGACGAGTATCGTCGACACATGGCGGACGCTGGAGAATCTTGTCCGGGCGAATCTCACAAGGCACATCGGCATATCCAACTTCGCAAAGAAAGACGTTGAGACTATCCTCGATATCTGCGATATCTGCCCCTATGCCCACCAGTTCGAGACTCACCCCTACCTGCAGCAGCAAGAGTTTGTCGACTACCACAGCGAGGTCGGCATCAAGGTGATTGCCTACTCGCCTCTGGGCAATACCAACCCCACCTACGACAAGAGGCACGGCAACCTCGAGCCTCTCTTGAAAGATTCGTTCTGGACGGACATTGCCGAAAAGAAAAACGCAACCGCTGCGCAGGCTGTCCTGGCGTGGGGCATCCAGCGAGGAACCATCGTCATTCCAAAGAGCACATCTGAGAAGCATCTGACGGACAACCTCGGGGCCCTCGACATCAAGTTCACTGATAAAGAGTTGAAGGAAATTGCGAAGCATGACAAGAAAGCCCGTTTCAGCAACCCGAGCAAGTCGTGGGGTGTGAAACTATTCGCCGACCTGGATGATCATGTCGATGACCTGAGCGAGGATGAGCTCTAAGGGAGTTTTGAGACCGTACAATTCGCAGTGGTCAGGACAGAGGTAGCATCAGTCATTCCTATATCGAACTAAGGCGCTCATGAAAAGTTAAGAATGTGATGTATTCAAGGGCTGATTTTCAAGAACAAAAGACGGTCCTTGGAAGTTTGGATCAAATAGTGAAAATGTATTTTTGAGCTAGCATATCATCACCGTCGAGATATAATCACTATCGCTGCAATGATAGGGCATCTCTTCGGAACGACCATCTCCACATTGATCCCTGGGCCGTACGCAGACCGAAACGATGTATTCTCTTCCCGGCCCCGACAGAGCATCGTTGTAGGTCAGCCTGTGGCCAGGCGGGAGGTCTGTAACGCCTGTGCCGTGTTCACTGCATACTCCAAAGCCAGCATGAGCCAGCACGTGATGCGCCATGATCTGACACCTGGCCGTGATGTTCTGTGTGGTTCTGGGCGGTGTGGCATGTACCTATCCGCTGGCGGGCTTGCCGGGAGCCTTCCTCCCAGACAAGACTGCTCACGCTTTCATTAAAGGCTGGTGCTGTCGGTTTCCGATGCCTCTTCGAGTCATCACAGTTGAGCTGTAAGTAAGTAAGCTGGGGCAGTTAGATCTTCGTCCTGGTTGCTCTTACGGAGTCTAGATTCGGACCAAAGACTTCAAGGTGCCCTGATTATCGTAATCATGTTGGCGAGTAGTACCGTAAACCATTCGATGTTTACATCAGCTAACTACAGGACACAGGTAGTGTTTCACTGAATAATTTGCTGCTGCTTGTGGGGTTGTCGGGCCGCGATATATGGACTGATCCACCGTAGATGCACTGTGCTTGGGGTTCTGGTTCATATAAAGTGAACGGGCTCGGCGGAAGGTTCGCCGTCAACAATTTTAAGGTTTGCCAATGCATCAATAAGCTTTGATAGCATTTAAGTGCAGTACCTCCTCACTGATTCACCACGGCAGACACTTTGAATGTGCGCAAAAGGGGTAGCCGAAATTGCTGCGAGGGGCGGTAGCATCATGGAGGTGGTCGCGCGAGGCTATCAAATATTTCCAAGGTTTGACAAAACCGCTTTCAAGTTGCCCAACGCGTTTGGTCCAGCCCAATACATTCCTTTTCCATCATCATTACCACCGAACTAGGCAAAGGCGTTGTCCTCATTATGAAGCTTTTCGAGCAGTCTTTTCTTCGCCTGGCCCTCCTTGGGGTGCATCTATCCCATCTGGCTCACGGAGGGGTCGTTTCACGACAATCTGCTCATGGAAAGCGGGCTTCATTCCTCAACCCAGCCACAGAGAGTGAGCCACCCAGACTCAATTTCATAGTTGTCATTAGCACCACTGACATTCCGCATTAGAATTCCTGATTAACGGGACTTCGTTGCCATATGTGCCCTTCGACATAGGCGAGTCATATGGCGGCGTGTTGCCCGTGGGCAGGGGTATCAACGGCACATATTCGTCAGGGAATAGCACGGAGCAGCAGCTTTACTTCTGGTTCTTCCCATCTGAGAATCCAGAGGCAACTGACGAGGTCCTGATCTGGCTAAATGGCGGGGTGAGTTTTCTATCTATATCTTGCAATCCGAGAATCTCCTTGCTGGCTTTCGCAGACCATCGCGGGTGTGATGACTCCAGTATCCTATAGTGGATGCTAACAGATTTGGCTTTAGCCGGGTTGTTCCAGTCTCACAGGTCTGGGGGAAAATGGACCCTTTGTATGGAGGGCCGGTACCTGGCAGCCAGTCGAAAACCCTTGGTCATGGAGTCGCTTGACAAACCTAGTCTGTGCGTAGTCTCTCCCGTGACAATCTTGAATGGTGACTGATTTGCTCTCTGGCAAGATGTCGACCAGCCCGTTCCCGTCGGGTTCTCCGAGGGTAATGTCACGGGTGCAGGGTCGGCAGAGACAGCTCAGCAGTTTCTTGGGTTCTGGAAGAACTTTGTTGATACATTTGGTCTGGCTGGGGCAAAGACCTACATCACTGGTGTCAGCTATGCCGGCGTAAGTGACTCTTTGAGGGCTGGTGGCTCATTAGTAGCTCTATCCGAGCTGCTTGTTGAAAGGTCAAACACATACTAACACTCAAATCGACAGCAATACGTGCCTTATATTGCAAGTGCAATGCTGGATCGGGAGGACTCTACGTACTTCAACTTACAAGGATCGATGATCTATGACCCGGCGATAAACGAAGATGTTCCTCTCGTCGAAGGTATGTTGTTTTGCACGGCTAGAGATGCCAACATTTGCAGAAGTGAGACAGGGCCGCTGACACAACAAAATACCAGTCCCGATGTTGGCCTTCACAGAATACTGGCAGAACCTTCTCAAACTGAATTTTACGTTTCTTGATTACATTCGCAGCCAACACGCAGAGGCAGGCTACACCTCCTTCTACGAGGAGTATTTCACCTTCCCTCCCAAGGGCGTCTTCCCCAGCGCGAACAACTCGGCAGACTTCTCCTCGCGGATTCGGGGCCTCATCCAGGACGCAATGACCCTGCAAGAGCCCTGCTTCAACGTCTATCACATCACGGACACCTGTCCCACCCTCTGGAGCTGGAATGCCGAGGACGCCTTTCCATTGCCCCCGTTCACGCAAGCAGGAATACAAGACCCGCAGCTCAATCTGGGTGATCAGGGCCCTTACTATAACTTGACCGTCGTACGGGACGCCATTCATGCGCCAGTGGGGCGAGAGTGGGAGGCATGTAGCCCGAATCCCGTGTTCACGAATCCTGCCAACGCAACATCTGGAGATGGGTCGCCGCGCGCGCAACTCACCGTCAGTAAGTCACGCCCCCTCATCTTTTGTGCTATTTCCCATGACTTCGCCATGTCCCCGATGCTTTCAGCTCTGGAAAACGATTCCAACTTTTGGTTCTCTCGATCGACGTCTTTCGAAACCTGAATGCTGACGCGTCTCTCCAGTGCCAGGAGTCTTTGACCGGACACCCGGTATAAGCATTGTCGCGAACGGGCAATTCGACATGCTCATCCCCTCCAACGGCACATTGTTCTCCCTGCAGAACGTAACGTGGCGCGGCGCCCAGGGCTTCAGCGAGTACCCGCCCAATACCTTGCAGATTCCGCATTCGGGTATCAATGTCAGTGACGAAAACGGGCCTTGGGGCAGCTTTGCGAAGATCGAGGGTGCTGGTAGGAGCGGAGAAATGGGTAAGTGGGTTTTTGAGAGGGGCGTTGGCTTCGTGGACGTGGCTTATGCAGGGCATGGAGTCGGACGGTACAATGCGGCGGCTATGTTCAGGATCATCGAGGTACTGTTGGGGCGCGTCGGCATTGAAAATGGCTTCGGAGGGGCAGCTTGGAGTCTCGATATAGCTGCGCCACGTCTATAGGCATCTTGTCGCCAGCGACAGTGTATAGTAGTTCGCGAGGACTGGTGATCCGCCGAGGGTGCGCATACACATATAAATATATCTACTACGCAGTCATCCCTAGTTCCGGGTCCATAAAGATGAGTTCGGAGATTCGCACCAGCGAAAACCGAGGGTACACCAGTACAAATTACCCCATGTACACCAGTACAAATTACCCCATGTACACAAATTGAAATTAAGTATAGGTTCGCTATACAAATCATTAACATAACCTTACTATATTACATTGCTCGATGTTCTTTCCTCAAGGTTGGAGGAGTGCTCAAGTGTGGCGACAAAACTTTTAACTTCAAGGCGTGTGATGGGCGCTCGTATCCACACCTATACCTGCCACGGGCTCGTGATGCAACCCGTGAAGGTGAAGAACTTCCCGCACATAGCGAGGCAGTGGCTTATCTACCACAGCCGCCGCCAAGACCATCAAGAACACAGAACAAAAGTCCTGCACCATGTAAGATTGCTACCACTACCGGAGGAGTATGAGGATCCACCGCAGCCGCCACAGAAGGATGCAGTTGTGTTGAACACATCGCAGAACGAGAGTCCTCCGCGTCCACCGGAAAAGGATATTCCTTGAACAAACTGCTCGGGAAAAAAAGGTATGCTGCTTAGCTTGCTTCACATGCTACGCTTCATGAATCCAACGAGTTGGTTGCCTAGTCGCTGTGCTGCATGTCCAGGACCCCGAGTGATCCTTCTGGAAAATGTTGTCGGAAACACACGTAGAATCTTGCGTCTTCAATTCTCCGTTGTAGCTATTAAAAGCTGGGCAGACTAGCACAATGGCGCAGGCAAGATGACGATAGTATAGCATTCGGGCTTTGAGCTAACTACTATATCTTGATTAGACAAAACATTGGTATTATTAGACTGGTAGATCGTTCCTTTGGCCCGAGTGTGCGCAGATCTAGAGGATCATCAGCAAGTTGTTATTAAGATACCCGATCCATCCGAAATTACTAATTAGTCTCGTGTGTAGGACATGCACCCGCATAGCCTCACTTCAAAGCTGGCGTCACCGTGAGTAGCTATCGTACTCGGGTGTTCAGCCGCCTGCAGTCAATATACCTTTGGAAGAATATCAGTGTCGGTCTCGTTCATGGTCTCGGGTTCGTAATAGTCTCCGCTTATCTACCGAGATTACACGAATACTGTACCCCAACCAACCCCTGCACCCCAAGGATGCGCCGGAGCATCAACATTGAACATCTATCTGTGTAGCAGACCTGACCAGACGCTTTCAATGATGATTCTGCGCCTATAAATAAGATACGACGGGCGCCTACATGTAGGATGTTTACTATCAGACCATGAGCAACGACCCCTAAAAGTATCTATCCCCGCCTCTTCGTTGGAGAACAGCTTCCGCTATGGTGTCCTCAAATTTTATATATGCTGCGGTACTCTTGTTTGCCAGTCTAGGCACCCAGGCCACGACAACGCCTGCTGGTTGCCGCAAATTGAAAACCGACGTAGACTGGCCTACGCATGCGCAATGGGAGGCAGCTCTTCCAGGTGTTGTTGCTACCAATGGCAGCGATGAACACGGCCCGTTGCCCGACTACCGACTGCAGGCTAGATCCGTCGAAGATGTCCAGAAAGCCGTGCGCTTTGCAAACGAGCACAATGTTCGTTTGAGTGTGTTGACTACGGGACACGATCAGTTGCAACGCAGCGATGCAGGATCTGGACTTCTGGTCGATCTATCTTTGTTTCAAGGCGCCCGCGTCATGCAGTCTTATACTGCTACCACCGAAGGTCTCCCATTCGTTGGTATCGACACCGAGGCAGAGGCTATTGAGCTTGTTGAGGGAGAACAAGCTGCTGTGTCGTTTGGGCCGGCTCTGGCTGGTTTGCCTTTGAATTACGCGGTATCAAAATCCGGACTGTTCACGGTGAGCGGCGGAGCTGGTAAGCAAGACAAACACAACACTCTTTGTCACCAGGCTAATTTATGTAGCGACCGTTGCTGTTGGCGGAGGCTGGGGCCAAAACGGCGGGTATGGTCCCCTAACTTCACAGTACGGCCTTGGAGTTGACCAGTGGCTCGAGGCGCTGATCGTCACCCCCGATGGAGAACTCAAGGTGGCTAACAACGCAATAAACTCTGATCTGTTCTGGGCTATCCGAGGCGGCGGTGGAAGCACCTTTGGCGTGATCGTTCAGGCGACCTGGAAAGCCCATGTCACGGTGCCAATCACAGGGTTCAATTGGTATATCAACTCCACTCTGGATGCTTCGGACTTGGAACAAGGCACGTATCCCACCAGTGAGGCGCTTCGATACCTGCTGGGCCATGCGAAGGATCTTCAAGAGAAGGGTATCAGTGCGACGTTTTACACCTTTCCTACCAATATTAGGTGCTTTGCCATTCACCCAGGATCGCAAGCGGGTATCGCCAAGGCAAACGAGATTTGGGGCCCGATCCTGTCGAATGTCTCCAGTCTCCCAGGAATAACGCCCTTCCAAACCCGAGCATTCGAGTTCTCTAGCTACAGGGAGTTCTTCGAAGGCACATATGGGACACTCGTTCCTCAACCGACAACAGCCGACCATCGTTACGATCGCGGGGTCATTCCTTACGACAGCCGCCTTCTGAGCGCTGAACATCTAAGCCATCCAAACCTAACGCAGGCATTGGCTGAGACGGGCGGCAGCATCGGTGTACAGATAATGTCGCCTGGTGACCGTGTCGGTGATGGAAGTGCGGTATCGGCAAATCCAGGATGGAGGAAAGCAGCGGCACTCATCATCGCAAACAAGACCAACAGCACGAGTGCTGATGGCTTAAGACGACTAGCTCCCGACATGGGCACGTATATCAACGAGGCCAGTGTCACTGAGCCCAATTGGTCGTCCTCCTTCTGGGGGACCAACTATCCGCGCTTGTCGGAACTGAAGCAAAAGTATGACCCCGACATGCTATTTTGGATCAGCCCCGGCATCAATGCGGATTACATGCATGTTGTCGATGGCCGAGCATGTGCGGTCGACTCGATTCCTCCCACACCAAGTCAATATGCACCTTTGACAGATCGACGTTTCTCTGCAAATTTGACCACGGATCGCGACTTTCTGTTCGGACATCAGGAGCTGACAGGATCGACTTTTCCTGCTCCTGGAACAGAGCTTGGGCTGCCCGCCGTGTCTTAGATCGGCTTAGTAGCTCTTCTGTCTGCAGTATGTAGAGATATGTGAAGAGGACCTTATGAAGGACAAAGCCTCCTCTGCTCGCGAGTTGTCATGGAGCTTCGAAACCTACACTAGAAATTTGCAACTGATTATACTCTGCACATGTACATCGATCCAGCTTCCCAGGTATAATGTCGTCCCGTTTTCAGCCCTGCTTCCATCTTTATTCTGCGAAGTTTGTCTAAGCTTCAGGCATCCAAGTAGCGGCGAATTGGTACTGTTCTTTACATCGGAAATGCCCCAATGCGTGTGTTATGGATACCCCAACAGCAGCAGGTTCTTCGCACGGGCTGACATCCACGGGAATGATAAAGGTCCGGCAGCCCTGCATTCGACATGTCCCCCTGGTACCCCCCAGTACCAGATCCGTTGGAAGTGGACATTGACTATAAATCACAATGCCTGCGTTCAAGCGTGCTCATATAAAAGTTGACCAACCCAAATTAGCCTTTGCTGAGGGTAATCAGCGGTAGTGAGCACCTCTCATCATTTGTAGCCCATCTTGCAAAGTCATGCTTTGGTATCACAAGCACTGCGTAATGCGCTGGGCCACCATTGTCTGCTAACTACGAGACTACCATTATACCACATCCCGCTCCAGCTCTCTCCTGGACCTCAATTCCTGATTCTCATTAATAGGACGAACAAATATCATCACGCGGCTCCTCGTTCCGCTAGGAAATGGGATGTGACCTCTTTCGTTGCGCCGGCGTTCTTTGTCGTAAGCTTCGTGATCGCGTTGAACGGCGCGATCGGGGTGATACACCATGCGCCCGTGTTAGTGAGAGCAAGCTGGTGCTTCTTGGGGGCTGCATTGCTATTGTTAGTAGAGTTATTCTTGGCGATTGAAACCATGTATGGAGCGGATACGGTGAAATTCATGCTTGGTAAGCCTTCTTTCGAACAATGTCTTTTATGTGAGAAGTTGGGAACCGAGGTTCGAATGAAAATCTGGTCCGCTTCTCTTCGTCACGAACGGGGCCCGCTATCCAGACAGGACTAATGTCAGCCGCAGGCCTTCGTCTACTATTTCTTCGTCAAATACCTCCTTTCCTCCTTTCCTCCTTTACAAACACCCTCGCGGACCCAGAAAAGAAAAAACATTAGCAGGCTAGGATCAAGGCCCAGGCGAACCTATCGCAATAACGGCGAAAAAGAAACGAGGACGGTCCGGACAGCCCGGACGGCCCAGACTTGAACGGCATACGTGAGGGCCCCGAATCGAGGACACCCAGCTGAACGAGTACGAGGCGCTGACTCGCAATTTGACAGGGGCCATTTGGCCCAGCTTCTTGACATTGGAGAACCATATGCCAGAGAGCCAGGGTATCGACACGAAGACAATGATATCATTCTTTCTCTTCCGGCTCATACAGGTCCCGCTCCAGAGGTCTTGGTCATGCATCAAAACAACCTGAGGTGGTTTTTTGTGGTGAAAATCGTAGTGGGGCCCGTGACATGGATCGCAATACCCGTCCGGGCATTCGTAGCGACAGGTGGTGGCTGTTCACAAAAAAGAGTAGTAGTTCTATGTCAAGTATAAATCATTCTTATAGTAGCTTTACTTAGCTCTACTAGGCTTTAAGGACTTCCTAAAGACTATGATAACTAAATTTACCCCCCTAGATTATAAGCTTCTATTTACTCAAATCTTCTCTAGTGTTAGTAATCTGTCGGTACAGGTCTTATATACTGCTAGGGATCCAATAGGGGTATTAGTAATTCTACTCTTTTAGCCGGGGCACTTGCTTTGCTAGCAGTAGACAAGCCGTCTCAAGTACTTACTATCTATGACTACCTTTGATTAATAGTATCATTTGTGATAGTAGTCCATGCACAAGAAATTGTGCAACAGACCGGTACCTTAGTCTGTGTGTACATGTTGTTGAAGGCAATACAGGAAGAGAGGTTGTCCTGTGGATAATACACAAGACTTACCAAAAACTGTACCTGTTGTACATAATCAATTGGACTACACTTTTGCCACCGAAAAGCTCTTCCCAAACTCCTTTCTATGTTGAGGCGATTCCAATGGGTAGAGTCTGCTGTCTGACATTTCCCGCGTGTGGCTTGCCCCAATCAACAACCCTGGGCGAATGAAATTCATTTATTATCTTTGTGTGTATGTCGTCATTCACAATTCCGGTGTGAGATCTTCCCTCCTAGACCAGAACTGCATAGCGCTAGTGGCCTGCATGTTGGTGACAAGGCTTGAACGAAGTAAGCACCGGGTCAATTTCCCTCTGCTGTTATAACTCCTCTTTGCAACACGTTCCCCCCCCCCAATACTCACATCGCTTCAGACTTAGTACTTACTTAGTAGAACTAGCAGAATGAGAACTCTATTCGGTTTTCTTTTCGGCTCTACATTGGTGTGTCTCGCATTAGCATACCCGGAATCGTCATCGCAGCAACCCACTCGGTCATGTCGATAATGAAGCATCCGAAGATACCCTGCCGTTCTCGACATCAGACCTCGTGGAATATATCGAGGGCGCGATGGAGAAGTGGCACGCGCCCGGCATGGCGGTCGCCATCATCAATGGCAATGTGACTTGGGCCGAAGTCAGTTGTCTCCCCGTCCTTCCGGTTGCCTTGCCACAGATATGAGGAAATTCGTGCATTGCAATAGTCCACAGCGAAACTCACCTAGACCCAGGGATTCGGCTACGCCTCCCTCCCATCAACACCGGTGACACCTCACACGCTCTTTTGGGCAGGCAGCACAACCAAGTCCTTCACAGCAGCATGTGGGCGGCGGCGGGCTACCTCGTCTCGACGCTGTCGGGCTGGCGGCTTGGCGCGTTCTACCGCAGGTTCCTGTGGGGTCCCATGGGGATGTAAGAGGCTTTTGGATACAATCTTAACCCTTCCAAGAAGAAACTTCTCCCACCTATGGCTTCTGCCTCAAAGAATTTGTTACGCTGATGGCTTTGAAACATGCTATGGCCACATTGTGACCCTCTCCTTTGCTCCAAATTGTATGAAACTATTCCCATGGTCCTTTGGTAGCTAACTCTGAATGCTGTAGGGACGAGACGTTCCTCGGGGACTGGGACCCGAGGTTTGAGGCCAGCGGGCTCGAGCTGGCTGAGGGGTACTGGTGGGTTAACAGTTCCCGGAAGTACGTCAAGCAGCGGCAAGAGACTACCAGCTTTTCGGTCCGGGCGAGTGAGGGCGGTGGTGCCGTCGTCTCGAACGTGCTGGACTATACCAAGTACCTCCGCGTGATGATGGCCGAGGCCGGGCCGATCTCCAAGGCGGGCCACCGGGAGCTGAAGAGCCCGAGGTCGTTCCACGATATGCACCAGGACTTGTTTGTGGGGCCAGTGACATACGGGTTGGGTTGGATGTCTGGGGTATTCGAGGGCCACCAGGTTTTCTATCATACGGGGACAGTGACGCCTTTTGTGACGTTCATGATGATGGTACCGTCCAAGCGTTATGGAATAGCCGTGATGGGTAACGGGTGGTCTCACGCGAGAGAGCTCGTCACGTACCGTATACTGTATGACCTTTTCAACGTCGAGGAGAGCAGGAGACGAGACTTTGAGTCCAAGTAAGTCACCATTGATGCTCATACATGAACTAAGCATCACAATTCACTAACGCATCCCAGGTTCGAAGAAGCGGACGCACTCGCAGCACATAACCTTGCGACATGCTCCGAGCGGATTTATCCCGCCATCCCCCGGCCACCCATACCAGCATCAGTTGCCCTGGCAAACCACACCGGCCACTTCCGACACGTAGCGTACGGCGACTTCTTCGTCAGTCTAGACTGCGATGGTACCGCCGCAGCCTCGGCCCGCCGCCCACAGGCTCAGACACCGGATCCTGCAGACTCCGTTTGTCCAGGGGCCCGGACAGCCAGCTGAAGCTGTCCGGGACCCTGGAGCACAAGACGGGTGATTTCTGGCTCTTCTTTATGGTCCTCGAAGACGTGCCTGAACTAGTACAAGAGTGTCTCCGGGTCCAGTTTCACGTGGACTCGCGCGGTGTTGTGACACATGTAGCAGTCGACGTGCGCTCGGAGGGGGAGGATGCGCCGTTGGTAGAATTTGAGAGAATCCGATGAAGGAAAAAGTTCGAAAATTATATTTTGCAGCCGAAAGTTGGCGGTAGGATGGCATAAGAGCTCAAAGTTGAGAAGATAAAGTATGCTGGGTTTTCAAGGCAGGATGTAGGAACTTCAGGACACTTTAAAAGTCATTCCGAGCAGCAAAGCGATGCTGGAACGATCTGAGCCGCAAACTGAAAGCGAATCACCAGTAGCAATTATTCGAGTCCGCTTGTGCCGCTTCTTCTGGTAGTCGGCTTCCGCAACACAGTGACTATCCATATCATGACCACGCTGGCCACCTGCAGGGATGTCTGCCCAAGGCGCAGCACGATGTTCTGAAGCGTAACGGCGATGAAGAACTTAACCAAGTACATTCTCGGCGCTGCTAAGTCGGTGTTCGTCTTGGTTATGACGGCAGTTGTCGGAACTGGGTAAGCGTGCACACTCTTATGAGTCTTGTCTGGGCGTTCGCTGGTCTTCTGCCTTTTCTGCCTATGTTATACGGGCCGCATGGGACATAAAAGAGGAAGGAGATGGAACACAAGAGGAAGAAGCAATGTAAGTATATGTAAGTTGGAGCGGACAGAACAGAACCTGGACATTTTTAATTTGAGGACATGGACAAGGTTGTCTGTTATAGGCAAACTTCAGATTCGTCCTGAAGGCTTCCAGAACACATTTTTAGAAAGTCACTTCGAGGAGCCTGGACATTGATTCTGTTCCGTTGCAGCTCTTCAGGTGATACTGGTCGTTTATCTATGACCCGGGAAAAAGATAGCTAGTTGGTCCTCCCAAACGTCTCAACACGTTCAACCTTGAACATAACCCTCTTTCGTTTCGCCCAAGTTCCAAATACCATCACATATCCAATCGCCATCCTTTTGAGACCAAAGTGCTTCTGGTATTTTTTCAAACCTTGAGTCATACTGCCCCGAAAGGCCAATGGAAGTCCAAAAGTCGTGCCAGCTTGTTGACCACGACCATTGTCTCGAAATGCCAGACATGTTCTCCCGTGCCGGCGCCAACTTCGCTCCTCGCTCATCGAAGCATTCGGCGACCTTGAGGAAGCTTTCTTCAGTCTTGAGCTGGTGTACAGCAATGGGATCACTACCCGGTACAAGAGCATGGTAAGTGGCATCCTGGTGCGTCTCAGGTCTTGCCCAAGCCGTCCCGTCTCCGCGAGTATCCGCCTCGTCAAAGTCGAACTTCTCAACCCCTCTGAAATTGGAAAAGTTGACTTGCGTTCTGCTTCTGAGTAGCAATATTGCCACGGCCATGTCCTCTCCGGTCAGGACGTTGTACTGTTCTTGTAATGATGCGAGCAGCTCCACCATGTCCCAGCTTGCTGTGTACATTGCGCCATGGGGGAAAACAAGGTCGTAGTTCTTCGAATAGTAAAGCTCGCCGATAATTGTGCGGTTTGACTTCTTCGAATACCCCGAAGTCACTGCGTTACTGTCCATCCGAGGTAAAATAAATCGGTTCCAGAAGCCGTAGGCATTCAACCACACGTCTGTGTCCATCTTGGATACAAATTCATACCGACGTGGACTTCGGTCGACTAGCCATTTGTAAAACTCCAGCGTCTTGATGGTGTTTGCCGTGATATCGTCCTCTGCAATATGATCAAGCACAATCATGTCCCCAAACGTCCTGTTCTCTTGGGCCACGGCGGCGGTCCACTGCGGTCCTGGATTGGCCACCACGAAGCGGCCGTCGAAGGGAACATCGCGATACAAGGACATCCAAGTCGAACGTATCAATTTTCGACGCGCAACATCTGCTGCTGACGATATGACGGCGGCAAGCCACGGGTGCTGCACAACAGGGTCGACCACATTGTCGAATTCGTGATGAGGGCTCATTGATGACTGTTGAGGAGAATAAGGGAACGTGGCCAAAGTGTACGACGGCTCCGGAATGCCATCCACAGGATCTCCATGAACAATAATCCTGGTAGCAGGCGGCTTAAACGGCGCATGATGTCGACCGCGGGCTTCTGCTTTGAGGAGAAGCACTAGGGATAAACAAATGAGAATGATAAGTACAGAAATGCGCACGTATCGCTTTGGTGGACTCTGAGCTACACGTGAGAAGATCACAAGGGGTCTCAGCGACGAGGTTGAGGTAGTCATGATCAGTACGGGACGAAGCTTTGGTGTCAACTAGTCATAATGGGGTGTCACGGAACTTGCTCTGATCTACCGTTAGTGAACACTTACTGAAAGAGTATGAATTCTAGGATGCGCACATGTTCCGCTCCTTCCTCACAAACGGCTCCTTCTGTTTTGAGTTGTTCAAACACACCTTGACCAGCTTTTTTACTGAGCAGATCATTAAAACAAGCAGTTAGTAAATTGAATATCGTCCATCACGTGGTGTAAATGTGGTTCTTTTTTTGGCGAGTGAAACATATGTGGCATAGGAAAGTATACACACCCCTTATGAAAACAGGTAACTATCTGATGTACTTTGAAGGGTTAGGTGAGCACGAAACAAAAGTGAACTGCCGACGGCGCTTGATGCAGAACTTCCAGATTTCGAAGAAGGGGGGGGGGTTGGAGCAGGAGAATCGAGTATCTTTCAACGCTCGTTACCGGGCCTGACTTCAGGATCCGCTTTGCAAGGCCTTGATAGAGCGAGCTCGGGAGCCACTGAACAACCGATGGCAGCATGCTTTTGGACATCTCCACCCTTTTCTGCCCCATTTGATGGTGCTGTCCATAGGGGGTTTTCTGTGATACGTTTCATGCTGCAATTTGGTGTTTGCTTTCATGGTTGAACAAAGAGCCCGAATCAATGGCGCGTCTGGCCGGATACTGTGTACAAGCGGGACTTGTACAAGCTATGCGGGCCCACCCGTAGGCGAGAACGACTGTAGCAGGGGTGTTAACTAAAATCCAATTACGTACCTTGTACTCAGCAGGCTCTCAAATCGGAAATCAGGACAGCAGTACCACTGAGTTTGACGACCAGACCATTGTTGTCATAATGTTCCAAATTTGTCACATGCAAGGCTTTTCTGTGCCGAATCACATCACAGGAAAATGAATCAATTCATAGCAAAATAGTCTTGAATTTAGGAGACGAGTATGTTTGTCTCACTGGACCTAGAATCCGAGAGCCTGCAATGAATTTTTGGGACAAGAACCAGAGTAGCTTCTCCAAGTGCCCATTCATTTCAACCTTGGGTCATTTTATGCCCCCCCCCCCCGCGGGGGACGGGGGGGTGTAGAAGTGAGGAAGAACATTCTGAAGACAATGTCAACAGCAGGTAGAAACAGGCACAGAATGGGAATAGAGCTTCTAGCACGAAACTCTCGACCGAATATAATCGAGAATCTTTGTTACTTTCAATTAGGTAACAGAGGTACTTCGCGCATCCTTTCCCCATGGAAAATGAAGAGCAATACTAGTAGTAGGCAATGGGTTTTTGATTGAAGCTGCCTAGATGAAAGTTCTTCGCCCGACACCATATCGAAAAAAAAAGAAGAAGAAACTTGATGAGGTCTCTTATCTGCTCATACACATGAGGGCTGCCTTTGGAGGCGTCGTTGAAGCACGTGGTGCAACGTAGTGACCGAACATCACCATTCCGTAGGATTAGAAAAGCCACGTCTGCCATCAACGTCTACTGGAAGAGCATGCCTCCTTGATGCCCTAAGCCAAACCCGGGAATATTTTAATCCCCACCTCAGAGACACTGCAATGTGCCGTCCTTCATTCCGCATTCTGGGAGGAAGTGTTAACAAACCAGATTTTCCGTGCATCCAGATGTCTAGACAATCGGGGGTGACTTACTTCCGCCAACAACATTGCTGCTCGAGGCTCCGGCGATGTACTTGCAGGAGTGGCCCGCCTTGTAACTGCAGTTGTTGGGGCAGTTGCAAGCGTAAACTGTGCAAAACAAGGCAGAGTGTGTCAGCATGTCGAACTTTTGACATTCTTCCAAAACAAAACGTGAAGAATACTTACCCGGGTTGACGGCGATTCCCACCCTAGGAGGAACAAACACGTCGGTGTTGTCGGTGCTTTCCGGGATCGTTGCACCCTCAACCTGAGCACCGAGCATGATAATGCTGGCAGCCACAGAGAAGAAGGTCTTGACGAACATCTTGAAGATTGTTGGTTGAGTGCGAGGCACGGGATTTGATGTGTGGTATTGATCGGATCGTGGGATGAATGAGCAAGTATGATGAGGATGAAGAACGAAAGTGTCTTGTTTAGAAGGGATATAGACCTTCTTTATAGTTTTTTGATGCCCACCTCTTCATCAGCGATCCTGATCCTTCACACCGGTGGTATGATCCCACGAACCACCAACAGCGGGCACGAAGCCCAACGGCTGCAGATGTGAAGACTGAAGCTACTGAAGCTACATGTCACTCACGAGCTCATCGAGTCTGACCGAGAACTCCAGTGGAGCCGAGTTCATCCTGAGCTGAATCCTTCTCGAGCCGGGGGCGGCATTGTTGGCTATGTGATATTGTCCGATCAACCTCGGACCAGCCCAAAAGGGTGACCACCCTGGCTGGCTAGGGGCAACAGTCCAAATGCCAAGGGGGACAGAGGCTCTGTACAGATTTCCCCTCGCAGCTTTACCATCTCGGCGTCATTACAGCTTTGATGAAAGCAATGTATCTATTGAGACGTGGTTGCCAAGCCATCTATCTCAAGCTCAACCAGGCCTCAGCAACAATTTAGTATTTCACCTTGTTGATAACTAGTGTGTCTTCACGAGTACCTAAGTATCCAGGAAAGTGGTACAGGATGTCAGACCTCCAGAAATCCCTTGGCCTAGAGAAAGGATTCCCTTGGTCCACAGGGACTCTCTGTACAGAATGCAAAGATGTCCGCTTGGACGAGATGCTCTTTGTTGGTTCGACATAATATCAGGCGGTGTACATGACGGTAAATTTGGCCTCAGTTGGCCAGGGTCGTTGTGGGCTGCGTGCCTAGATTAGGGCCTCAGGCTCGGAATTGTCACATTCGAACTGGACCCTCTATGAGGGACAAATCGCCACACGTGCAGTGGGTATTATGCTCTACCCGCCCGTGATTCACAAACACTGAGAGGCTCGGGGATACCTACGATCCTTCTTTCCCCCTGGCTGTTAAATGCCTTCTTTACTACCTCAAGCTCAACAATTGAACGGAAAAAATGAATTATCCGTGCGGATTTGTTCCATATTGTGATGAAAGCAGTCCGCATGTGGAAGAGGGTTTGGTGGCTGACCAGTCAACCAGGCTAGTTGCCTCCCGAAAGTTTCCATTTGGGGCTCGAACTGCTGTGGCAACTGTGGGGAGATTGCGTAGATTATTGGGCAAGGACGCTGAATGATCGGTCGAAAACGACATAATTCCGCCCAGTCTGCTGCGTTCCAGTACTCCACTAATGAACATGTCTGGGGTTTTACATCAGTACACTTTGTACTCCGAGTCTAGAGTTATTGTGTCTCTAAACTGAATGTGTCTAGCCTCTCGGGAGTGTTCTGGTCAGCACTAGGCGTTCCACAAAATCCGTCGATTTGGTACTTAATCTATTGGGTCCCATGGGGCCTTATCTGTACCCATACGCATTGCACAAGGCACTGCTTTTTTTTTGTTTTCTTTTTTTTCTATTTCTTTTTTCCCCCAGCTCATTCGTCTCCGACTCTCACGAATAATGTGCAATGGCATTGTATAATACAACCATAAGTGGCAATGAATGTCAAATCTGGCTGTGTCGTTTTCATTGGTTTTTTGGACCAACCCGGTCACACTCCACAGGATTTATCAGTAAGAGTAACCTTCGGTGGAGAAGTCTCCAGTCAACGTTTCCCTCCTGTGGGGTGCAATTCAGACCTGCCATTTTGGATAAGCATGGAGTGCAACTCTGGCTGCGGCACAGCACCCACGGCGGCACAGTATTCTCTCCACTCATACAAGTCAATTGTGCCAGCGCCTACATCAGTGACTTGGCACGCAGCCTCATGACAGTAGTACTCTCACAGGTATCCATAATGGGTCAAACAGTGCGGAGCTGGCGGAACCAGACAAAGCCTCGACCGAGAGCAACACACGCGCTTCAATTTTTCTTCTTCCTTCCGTGACCTGATAGCTCCTCGAGGGTGGCCGGCATGAGTCATACCGTCACCACTCATCACCATGATAGTCTTATGGCTGGACACTTGATGCTCACCGTGAATAGCAAGATCAACTAATATGTTCGTTGCAACTCGAACACAATTCACCACCACATTCGTTTCAGCCCCAGCCAAGTAGCATGCGTAGTATTTCCGCGGGGACAAAGGGTACGCGTATATCTAAATAGTGCATGGAACTTCCGGTCCTTGACGGATGTTGCCTCAGATGTCCTGCATGAGGCGGGTCCCAATGCAGCAGACGATCCGGGACAAGTTCCGAGACATCAGGGTCCTCTCGGGTTGTGTGTAGGAACAAGCTTTTTTTCAAAGTGTACCCACAACATCTGTCAGAAATCGTGTTCCGCGCGGGCGGGTCCAAACCAAGCTTTTGTGAAATTCTGCACGCTCTGATTGATGGAAAAAGGGTGGACAAGCTTCCTCAGAGCTACTGTTCCCCTGTCATTACACAGCACTTATACAGCAATACTCTTCGCGTGCGGCTAGAGAGACAATTAACCACATTTCACTCCATACTATCGGAACGAGCCAGTACTTGCCCGTCGCATGTTCTTCAATACCCAAGGTAGACTACCCAAAACTCAGACCCTTGCCTTGGAGAATACTGAAAATAAGGCGGCAAATGCATTTTGAAGCCTGCCTTCAGGTGACTTGGCGCGCAATACGTTGGTGACAGTCCACCAAGGATCGCATGTTTCTTACACAAGTCCCACCAACTCCCCCTCATCCAGCTTGCTGTGCCGCGATACTGCTGAAACCAACACATACTTTTATGCGGGCTTCAGCATCCACAAAGAGCCCGAGTGGCCTTGACAGCGTGTACGGACGGACAGATCCGTACGCGTATACCTTGACACCCCACCCCCGCCCCTTTCCATATCTAAGCTAATGGGAACCTACCAGGTATTGCAGTTACTTGGATTTTGACCCAACGTAGATGGGAAGTGGGCATTCGGAACACTCCACAAACGCAGGTCATCATCTCGTTCAGGACAGCACGTCCGAACATTGCGGCGGCGCACATCTGCGCCGCCGCGCCGCTGCCTGAAATCGTGACACGAAGTAAAAGGGCCGGGATCCAGTTCACGTGGGTCACTCAGAAGCTATGATATGAGGCAAATAGCCTCAGATCGGGCAATTCGATCTTGTGCACACCACGAACTACATGAGCTGCAAGAAAGATAAGAGCCCGGTGAAAACTATCCAACAAATTCTACAAAGATTGCAGTATGAATCGGCGTTTATTCTATGAAAACCTGGAAGTGCAATAAGCTACATGGAGACTTCATGGAGGAACATCGCCAATGACAATAAGAAATGTGGGTTTGAAGCAGATTACTGAGAATGATTTGTTTCAAAGGCCCACCCTGTCGTACTGTGCTTCTGGACGGGTCGAGCACCGATCTTCTGCATATCATATCAGCTCTGTGATGATTGGGTTTTATGTAATGGTTTTGAGCAGGCTTAATTGCGTCTCAAGAATTGACCGTGTGTGAACTCCCGATTTCCAAATACATTCTCTCGCGGGAAAGCAATATCGCCGTACGAAAAATCATTCCGCTCTATCTTCTTTCAGATACCTCATGCTGTGCTATCAGTAACGCTTTACCTTCCAATTAACCCTGCTGTCAAGAGCTGTACTAGAATTTGTCGTTGTTTTTTCCCACTACAGATTGACACTGCCTGCCTCATACGGACAGGAGAGTTCACACAGCATCTGACCTGTCGACTCGGTCTTCCGCCAGCCGTTGGGGACTTCAGATCAATGATGAAGCCACACGAATTTGAGTTGGCCGATTTCCAGGTCTCTGCCCCGAAGTCGGTCTCCGACAGTCCGCGGACACCTCGAGGCTCATCCCCAACACTGACGGAAGCATCTGGGTCGTCGGCCTCGTACGATGCCGATGCCACCCAGCCGATGCTCAATCCCAGGCCCACCAGGATATCTTGGCGCAGGCTGGCCAAGTCGGCTTCCGTTAGCATTGCTTGCCTTTGTGTCTTAGTGTATGAGTCCAGCCACTGATCGCAAAATTAAACGAGTTCAAGACTCAGTACGGAAGATTCTGACAGATTCTATCAACCAGTGCATTGCTATTCGCTTTCCTCTTCGTCGAGGTGCCCCAGTCATCCTTTGTCCTATACGATCTCAACGCCGGCTCCTCCGTCAAACCTGTCAATGCGACCTTGGAAAGCATACCAGAGGTGCTAGACGAACTAGACATAGTCCCGCTGAGATGTCATTCACACAACGACTACCAAAGGAAGGTCCCGATTGTATCTGCCTTAATAGCTGGATGTACAGGTATCGAAGCAGATATTTGGCTCGCCGAAAGCGGCCAAGAAGTGGTAGTCGGGCACGACAGAGCCTCGGCGACCAAAACACTGCGTGCCACGTACTTGGATCCGCTGTTACAGATATTGGATTTTGCAAATAAGAAAAGTCCCAACGATGATAGTTCCAACTCCTCGGACAGAGCACGTGGGCTGTTTAGCACGCGAAGCGACACCCCGGTTGTCTTGTTGGTTGACGTCAAGCAGTCTGGAGCATTTGCTGCTGAAGCTTGGCAGATTGTGCTTCAGCAGCTTGAGCCTTTCCGAAGGAAGGGGTATCTGCGCCGTTATGAGAGTGGCGCCATTCGCCATGGACCTTTGGTGGTTGTGGCGTCCGGAGAAATGACGCTGGATATCCTACTCAGCAGCACCACATCTCAAGGGACACCATACGAGACATATCACGACACGTTCCTCGATGCGCCACTGAGGGAACTCAAACATGTCTCGGATTCCTCCTGGAAAGCCAAGTACAACGACAGTAATTCTTACTACGCATCTGTGTCCTTAGGGGTCGCGGTCGGTTCGGCCAGGTTCGGGTTCAGTCGTGCACAATACAATATCCTGAGGCGACAGCTCCGTGTGGCTCAAGAAAGCAGCCTGTACAGTCGCTATTGGGGCCTCCCAAAGTGGCCTGTCAAGTACCGCGATTATGTTTGGTCGGTTTTGGCTCGGGAGGAGGTTGGAATGTTGAACGTGGACGATGTTAATGCTGCTGCAAGACAGTATTGGACTACGGACTACCTATCTAGTGTGAAGTGGATGACGGCGGTGTCGTGCGTTCTATTCGTCGTAATCTTGGTACTGGTGGTATTCAGGCTCGGTTATTTCCGAACTGGGCGACATTCATTTCCCTTCCTCTCAAGGTGCAAATAAACCTCATACGCACATGCCTCTATCTTGTGAACAGACAACCGTATCTCAAACGTGCTATTGTCAAGATCTTAACCAAGGAAGCAAGAAGCTCAGCCCAGATCGGTCTTCAGGACTATGAAGAATCTTTAAGAACGAGCTTGTGGAAATCCGCTGGGGAGGCACGGCGAGGGGCTAGCAGGAAAGGCAGGCAGTCTAGGCAGACTTGCAAACTTAATTAGTTCAAGGCGACAAAGTATACCGGTGGCTAGTCGCGTTGCAAGAATGCCCCGTGATAGGACACGTATATATCTACACATACTCTATCCAAAACCAATGCTGGACGTTGGTGCCGTCTTCAAAGATCTTCAGCGGCCCTAGGCGGTGATTTCGTTTACTCTCTCCCTTCGTCATCCAGTATACGGGTGCTTGGAAAAAAAAACAATTCCACTTCGCGAGAAACTCATAGGCGCATACCGAGTCTTGGGAGAGTGGCTTTGAACCTCGGATAAGACATCTCATCCCAAAATGGTGAACGGCGTCGTGCTCTTCTAACCGCAGACACCGGCGGAACTCATGGTCCCGAACCGTGTCAAGCCCGTGTGTGTGTGCTGAGCTTTCGGGCACTTTGGAGACAAGCCAAGGGAGTCCCGAAAGCAAGCTGGAGCGCCCAAAAGGTAAACATCTAGGCCATCAATGGACGTAGTCTGATCTCCCAAGGTGACTGACTACATCATCGAGCATGCCCGGCTGTTAATCGCCCAGCCCGTGGCGGGGGATTCCAGTGCTGCCCTGGTCACCTCTGGGTAGTCGGTGCACGGGTTCGCACATATGGTGACGAGATTGTTATTGATATATACCGCCTGGTGTCACGCCAGCTCAAATACTTTAACGAGCATTTGTCCCAACCTGGGTATTTTGTCAAGAACCTGGTCTGGTAATGTTCCGCTTCAGGCTGATGACGACTGCAACAGGAGAACGGGCAGACACTCGTAGCTCCGAGCAAGTTTGTCAGCGCAAAGCCACGCCAGCGCATCGCCAGAGCTTGCTATCATTTCAGCACAGTCACAGAGGAAAAAGGACCGGAGCACTGGACTTGGACATCACTTCTTTCTTGACTACTATCACCCACCCAAGTTACAAGTAGAAAAGTACACCGATTTCCCCAACGCGGATTCGCCTTTCCATCGATTCACACGCACGCCCCTCCCACTCCCGGACCCCCCCATCCCCCGGACCAAACACCTCAGCGTTAACCAAGCCCCCCGTCCCGAGCAGGTAGATGGTCAGTTTCTCCCCCTCTCGATCACTTGTGCTCCAACTTGTCGCCACTCGCCTTTTTTTCAACAGTGATTCGTTTCGTCAGATGCAGAGCCAAGGTATGCCCTTCGCTCGTAAACAAGTAAGGAAATGGAAGACAGGTGTCGAGTCAGGTAGGTGTTTCGTTTGCGTTCCTGTTGAAAAAAAGAGCCGAGTATGAAGCCTGGCCTGAGTGAGATGGATGGCAGCGCATATCAAATAAACAGGAGCGCGGCGACAAAAACATTAGACTATCTCAAACCCATGTATGAACCAAGCCCATAAAACTGTGACAAAGAGTGCCGTGGAATTTTCCCGTCACAGGCACGTATTATACTAAAAAACCCCGTGAGAACCCATGTGCACCGGTGAGAAAATCAAAACAAGCCAGACCCTAAGGAAAATTGTAGCGAGGTAGGTAGATGATGGCGCGGCCAATGGTCGGACGGCGTGAGAGGTTGGCGGGTCAAACATTGCGTGGTTGTTGACCCTGAGCTGAGCACCTCCGACATCTGGTGTGATTGATCGGGGAGGCCCGATCTCGGATATCGACAAAGGGTGTTCACGGGCCTGGGTGGCTCCAAAAAGATCGTAAGAATACATGGTTGTTTTGGGTATCGACAAAAAGTGTTGTAAACGCCTGTCCCGGATGACGATGTGGGATCAGGATCCCGGTCAGGTTGCTCCTCTATCGAACATGTCAAAGTTCGTTTCACCAGGCTCTGACGAGAGCATCTAGGTCTCGATTTCTGGATCCATGAAGTTTGCAGCCGCAGAGAAATCGAACCCGCCTGCGTCACCTTCGTTATCGTGGAGGAAGGAGTCAAAGTCAAAGTCATTCAGCACATCATTGGTTGCAAGTGGGTTGGCAAAATCGAGACCGAACTCCTGGGGCACGTCCAAAGTCAGTAAACACGAAGGAGCAGTAGGAAGGAGTAAGCCCTCCTTGAGGGCACTTACCTGCATGTCCATGTTGAACCCTTGGCCCTGGTTGGGATCGGCGGCAGGCACCATGGGAGCGGCTTGCTGAGGCACGGGCGCAGGGCCCTGGCCATTCGGCATGGGCTGGGGAGGTCCTGCGTTCGGGGCTCCTGGCCTGTTGACGTTCTGTTGCTGCGGGTTGACCGGCGTGATGGGCGTTGCTGGCGTAGGGGCTTCCGGTTCCGAGGCGGCGGGCTCTGCAACAGGAGTCGCACCGGCGGCGTTGAGGTTCGGGTTTGACTTCTTCTGAGCCGCAGTGCGCTTTGTTTAGAAATCGTTACTATACACTGACATGCACGCAAAAGGGGGCAAAATGACTTCTCACCTTGTCTTTGGCACTCTTGGTCTCCTTCTTCTTCGGCGCGGCCTTGGCCGTCTGAGAAGGTGTCGGTGGTGCCGCGTTGCTGACCTGTGGCGACGAGGTGTTCCGCGCGTTTGCAGCAGCTGCGGCGGCGGCGGCGGGCTGCGCCGGCGGGGGCATCGCAGCATGGCGCTGTTGCGGAGTGCCCTGCACTTGCTGAGGCGTCTGGCCCTGTGGAACCATTTGAGCACCATTGGGAGCTCCTGGCCCACCCTGCTGACCCTGCTGCTGCTGCTGCTGCTGCTGCCACTGCATCTGCTGGCCTGGCTGCCCAGCCATCTGGCCCTGACGAGCAGCCATCATCTGCTGCTGCTGCTGGGGGTTCATCGGGCCGTTGAACGGTGGCTGTCCTGGATGCGAGCTTGGCGGTCGCATGCCGTTCATCTGCGGCCCGCCGGCCATGTTGCCGCCGCCACCGCCCATGAAGTGGGGTGCTTGGGACGGATCCATCTGGTTGCCCATGAAGTTCATGGTGTTGGGCGAGCCGCGAGACTGCGCGCCTTCGGGGAGTGGTGAGCCCATGCCGGCTGGGTTCATCTGTTGGGGACCGCGCTTCATGTCGGTAGGGTTTGGAGATGCCCCAGGTCGGGCGCCCTGTGGCGACGCGCCCTGGAATGGCGCGTTGGCTCCGGGAGGCGCACCGGGACCACCGGGACCGCCAGGCCCGTCCCTGGGCATAGGCATGCTGTTGCCACCATCCTGCTCCTGTCTCGCCATCATGAGCCTCTTCTTGTTCTGCTGCTCAAGAAGCATCAACTGCATCTGGTAGTCCTGAAGAGCGTGGTTGCTGCCACCGGCCTGCTGGGTGGTGTTGGGACCGCCGGGGCCCCTCATCCCACCTGGGGGTGCAGCAGCCAACCCTTCGGCATTGTAGAAGGAATTGATAGTAGCCCCATCAGGACCCTGGCCAACCATGGGCGAACCTTGTCCAGGAGGGCCGTTCGCGCCGGGCATTGGCTTGCCCATCTGCTGGCTCTGTTGCTGCTGGAGGTTCGCGGCATAAGTCTGAATTGTCTTCTGCTGCACCGCTGGAGACTGATTTTGAAAGGTTGCGAACTGTTCAGGGTTCAGCGTTGATGGATTTATACCACTTTGAAGAAGCAGTTGCTCAGCGTGCTGCGAAGAAGGGCCGGTTCCTACCTGCTGCTGCTGGCCCGGCATCCCCTGTCCCGCTGGTCGACCGTTGGGCATCATGCCGTTCTGAGCAGGGTTGAAGGGACCGCCCTCAGAGAGACGGATGCGCTTGGAGGGAGATGGTGCGTTATCGGCCGAGCCTGGGGAAGAGGGACGTGGTCGGTTTCCATCCATGTCCGAGGGTTCTCGTTGCATCTGGCCTTGTTTCTGTTGCTGCTGGAGCATGTGTTGCATCATGTTGGGGCTAGGAGGGGCGCCGTCGTTAGCAAGTGTGCAGCTATTTCAAAGTGGGGTCCTCACGCCGCACTCACTTGTTCTGGCTGTTGGCCATGGCTGTGCGAGGCAGGTTGTTGCCTGGCTTGACCATGCCCATGGCACCGTTGCGCTGCATCTGCATAATCTGCATCTGCTGCTGCTGCTGCGGCGTCATGTCCGGCCTCATCTGGCGCAGGAGCTCCTGATGCTGACTTTGTCGCATGCGAGTTTGGTTCTACGAGAGATCTTAGCAACTGCGAACACGAGCCTTCCGAGCCCAAGACCGGACATACGAGCTAGCTAGACATACCTGAGTGTGGTTCATGTACGAGTTGACCTGGCCATTTCCACTCTTGCCCTTCTGGGCATTGAACATGTCCCAGAAGAGACAGAACCATTCGAACAGGAATGGTTGATCAACCGACAGGTTAGCGATCATAGGCTGGGGCAGATCGTCGGGCCTCTTCGCGTCGACACCTTCTTTGCTGTCGACGTCCATGGAATCACCGACACCGTTGCCAAGCAGGTTCCCGTTCTCGTCACGCCGAGAGTTGGGACCGTCCTGGAGCTTGATCTGCTGGTCGGAGCTCAATAAGGAGCGCGCGCAATCGTACATCTCATTGCGCAGGAAATACTCGTAAATGTATGTGTTGAGCAAGTGCCTATTGTTCTCATGCTGCTGTTGCTGTTGCTGTTGCTGTTGCTGCTGTTGCTGCTGCTGCTGTTGCGGTCGCGGCGCAGATGGGCCAGCGACGCCGCCGTTGTTCATCATGGGCATGGCAGGACCGACGGGCCCGCCACCCATGGGCATGTTGGCCATGTTGACGTTATTCATCCTCAAGTGGCGGCGCGTCTGCGATCGCAGAGCAAGTCTGCCGCAGCGAAGGGCGAGGTCGGTGTCAGGAGAGGCGGAGAAAGTCGGATGCGCGGGCGGAAACGCTTTGACAATTGAGTCTCAGCGAGACGAGGCTATTTTGATCAGAGGCGGACTTTGTCGTGGGACTCGGAGCCCTGGTCCAGCGGATAGGCGTGCTCGGTAGTTGGTGCTAATTTCCGAGCCAGCTCTTGAAGAGGCTGCTGCTGATGCTGCTGCTGTCTAGGACGGAAGGGTGCATGTGTGGGTGGGATGATAAAAAAAAAAAAGAAGAGGGATGGATTGGCGAGGCTGGAAGAGAAGAGGACAGGGTAGGGATGCACGCAGACGCAGAGTAGGCTGTCGGTCTGAAACGCGTGATGGAAATGGAAGGTTGAGGGAACAGAGTGACAAGATAGGATCAATCAGTGCAGGGTGGAGATGCGACAGACGGCGGCGGCGGGAGTGAGGTCGGCGTCGTGGTCCTGGACGTGGACGTGGTCGTGGGTCTTGTTCGGAGTGGCCAAATGAGTCGATGGATTTGGCATCAACCAGAAACGGGGGGGGCGAGGGCGAGGGCGAGAGAGAGGTCAGAGGCCCGTCAGGAGGAGATTGATCTGGAACGGGAGAGGTCGAGTTGGGGTTGAGTTGAGTAATGATGGAGAGAGGGCCGACCTCCGTTCGCTTTGCTGGTCGCGAAGATCCAGCACGGCCAAAACAGGGGGGTTGGGCTTGCCGGAGCACTGTGCTGGGGCTGCAGCTGGGCGGCAGGGAGCACAGTGTGGATGGCTCGGACCGGAAACTGAGTTTTGGAGGGCTGGAGATTTGCAGACAGCCCTGTGAGCCTTTCCGAGCGTCGATGGTCGGGGGTCAAGAGGTCCCTTGGTGTGGGAGGTGGTGCTGGGTGATCCGGGCAATAGCTCTGGAAAGGCCGGGAACCAGTGCTGGAATTGCAGGTGGTTCTGCGGTTCTGTGGTTCTGTGGGGGTTCCACTTGAGAAGCACTGCCAGGAGTGCAGAGTGCAGAGGGCCAGCAAGCAGTGCCCTGCAAGTCCGTGGGCGGGTGGGACTGGAGTAGGTAGCAACGCCTCGGGTCGGGCTTGGGGGGAAGCTAGCTGAGGAAGGAGAGCCGGGGAAAAGCTGTACGGTGGCCTTGGGCGTATCTTTGTGTGGTTGTAGGCAGACTAGGTATCCCACAGGCAGGCGACGTTGACCAGACCGGGTTCTGTTAGGTGGTCAGGCGGCGAGTAGCGTCCCGATATGCAAGCAAAGGCCGGTTGGTCTGCTGGTGTTGCTGCTGCTGGGCTGGCGTGCGCAAGCGGTGGGCGTGGAGCCGTCTCCCGTGTCCCTGGCACCTGGCTCGCTGCACCTCCAACTCTCTTTCAGCTCCGTGCAGACGGGTTGACAACAGACGGGGAGCTGATGCGCAAAAGAGGAAACATCCAACCTGACACGCCTGGTGCTTGTCGTAGCTGGTGCAGTCTGGTCTGACACACGCACACAAAAAACACACACATACACACACAAGCACTGTACACGCACGGGCAAATGGGATATGCGAGGGCAGTGGCGTGCAGGGCAGCTTGGGAGAGTGGGTTAAAGAGTAGAGGGGAGAAGATGTGTGTGTGATATGGGAAGGGGGGACAGGTGAGGTGAGGGAAAGGAGAGGAGGAAATCTGGCCGGGCCTGATTTTTGTGTGTTCGATGAAGCCGCGCTGGAACTGAACAACTTCAGAGCGAGAAGGGACAGGAGACCTTGATGGATGTTGCAGATTGGGTGAAGCTCCCTGGGCATACCCAAGACTGGGGGCGGCCACGCCTGCGTAGTTTTGATCACGACCGGTTTCTGGACCGGATGCCTCGGGTTTGAGGCACCAATGCAGCCACTAGGCATCTAAGCGAGGCGTTGACCAATAGATACGCTGCGCATCGCGTGTCCGCCACAACGTATAAAACGGCTGCGCTGGCAGGGTCTCGTGGTGGCCGATTTGTAAGATATCAAAGTCGGATCGGGAGTTGAATCGCGAGAATACACTCAGATACTCTCCGTACCTCTAAACTACTATCTGATTGGTTTTGATGGCCGTTCAGTCCCAAATTGGTAATTTCAAATCGGAATATTGCTGTCCACAGCAGAGACATAGATACGAGTAGGCTACGCTCCATATAAAACCCCATATGGACCCCTGCCGCTGCAACCTTGGCACCGTCTTAACGGAGTATCTTAATTGCAACCATCGGCCGGTATTCACTTACTGCAGACAAGACCGCAGCCCTCGTCCGGCCACCGTGTAACATCCCATCAGCTCTTCTACATGGGACATTTCCACAGAGGGACGGACCTGCAGGTGATACATGCCTACCTAACCTAACCTACGCCTACTCCATCCTGCCAGCCAGTCGAGTAAGTCATGTCGGGACTCTTGCTTTTTTTCCTCTTCTACCGTGGCTTGCAAGTGCCATGTGCTCTTCAGCCGCTTTCCCCGTCTTTGCGGCCATGGGTCATGGATTGCAACGTCGGGAATCATCTGCGCAGGGCAGGGCAGGGCAGGGCAGGGCGGGCAGGACAGGGCAGGACAGGGCAGGGCCGGGGGGCAGATTCACTGGCAGGGTCCAGGACCCTTGCCAGCCGGGATCTCATAAGCTTTCATGCCAAATGATGCCATCCATTGCGGGTGAAATTGGAGACTTGCCCGCCCATCTCGATATGCAAATATCCACAACCACCTGCGGGCGACCAAGGGGGGAAGCTCCACCATAGCTCCGAACGCCCATCTCTCTCGCCTCTCGCTCTCTCTCTCCACCAGGCTAGCTGACCGGCCTCGTCGATGGGGGAGCCTCGTTTGCTTGGCTCATCTGCTGCGCGAGAGTTAGATGCCCTCGTCTGCATGATGCGCAGCCTGTTCTCAATAATTGTAAGTCTGAGTTGCAGTGTTGTCCACCGGAAAAGCATCTACCGATTGACCACCAGATTGTGGCGTGATCGAGCTTCCCTACTGCAGACCACGCCAATGGGCACCAGATGTTGAGGTGATCTGGGCGGAAACCGGCCGGTCAGGGCTTCGTCGAGAGGACGGCACGGCAGGACTTTGACAGCCGATGCAACTTGACCTGTCACATCATGACTCTGATAGACGAGAATGTGTAAATTGCTTCGCATAACCGCCCGCCGCTACCCATGGCCACGGCCTTGCATCCCCTCGCGAGCTCCCGGTTTGCCGCATGCACCCCGTGTCGAATCCAACGCCGGTGCGCTGTGGTTACATTATTGACCTGCCATGGCCGGCGAGCATGTCATGCATATGCCACGTTGTGGCTCATCCTCAACCGAAGCGAGTGAGGTCGTATGCCCCAGAATTAAATCCATGGGCCCCATCCTCCGTCTCCTCTTCTACTTTCCAAAACCCCCCTTGGCCAACCCGTGGGCCGGCTGCGAAAGCAGCAGGGCCCTTGCCCCAAGGGTCCAGGTCCAGCCTTTTTTTTCCCTCTCTCTATTTAGCACGATGGACAGATGCAGCTCGCTTTTATCTGGGGCGGCCCTGCACATCCATCCCGGAAATGGTCAGGTTCAAGAAGGAAACCTCCGCTTGTCCCTGCATTAGGTCGTGCCCGAGCTTTGCTGTAGCACATTGTGTAATCCGCACACGCGAAAATGCTAAGTCATAAACGAATGCACTAGAACGCATATTGCAGAGTCTCGTCCCGTCAACAATTCTGCTTACCCACGGCACAGCTCCCGGAAACTGACGGCCTTGATCTGCCTGCGCTGCTGCGCCGTCCACCATCATCCGCCCGATATTACACAAACATCCCAGTTCAGCCTTACGGCGATGGCACGGTAAGCTGATCCTCCACCAACCCGTTCACAGCCCTACTCTAAAGGCAAGTGCCGATCTGGGGGGAGACCAAGAACGGCCCCGATGCCCTTTTCCAACACCCGGGCCCAACAGAGACAGGCGAGACCAGGATCAACAGCTCCAGAAGCGAAGCTTAATACGGGCCGGACAGGACGGACGCACGTCAAGCTGAGCCACGATTGTTGTGGATCCCATATTATTACGCCTTTACGGCCTTCCGTCCCCTTTTCTGTGCTCTTGCCTCTTTGGGCCTCCTTGCTTTCGGTTTTCTTTATCCTCGGCGCGGCCCGCCCAACAACACGGAAGCTTGCGCTGTGGGTACGGGGAAATGTAAACGGCGACGCGGGCACGCGCGACGCATTGTTCGGGGGAGCCGCAGAGATAATGATTGAAGATTGGTGAAAGGAAATGGACCGAGACATGGACAACAACGGCTGGCGTCCACCGCTCTTCCATGGGCCAACTGTGCCCAACGACGCCAACTCTACCCACGCCTGTGTAACATGACCAGGCCCTTGGATGTCTTGCCTGCCATTCACGCAGGTCGGTTCTGGTGACAGGTCTCGGGTCAGCACTTTATCGCGCTCTCCGGGTTGGTTACTGCCTCTTGAGGCGACAGGGATATCATTTCTTCTTCTGCAGGGTGAAGGGTCTCATGCGGTGACCAAACGATGGCGCCTGTCAAAGAACTCGTAACGGCGAGACATAGTCACTGACAGCATTATCTCACCGCCTTAAACATGCGTGCCAATCTCAAAGTCTCTAGAATTCTGATGCGTATCTCATGTGCTCCAACAAACCCCGTCTATTGAAGTTCTGGCACCGGCACTCTTCCTTGTGACCGACCGTCTCAGCCCACCCTCGGATGGTCTTTCAGATTATGAATATGGTGGACGGAAGGCTTCACACATCCCATCAATCCCGGGCCTCAGAACGGAGTTGCGCGTCCTGAATGAAAAACAATATCGCAGGAAATGGGATTTTCACGGGCAAAATATAGATAGAAGCCCTTGATGTTCCAACTGTCACCAGCCCCAGTGCCCGATCAGTCATCCTCAGGCGGCAGCTCATCATCAATATACCGAATCAGGCTGATCCGCATCTCGGTGGTATCATTGCCCCTCAAAACATCGCTGATGAAATGAGCCTCAACCTGCATCTGCACCATCTCCAGCGCACCCCTCAGCACCCCACAGAATATGTTCGAGTACCACAGCTCATCCTGAGCGCGGCCGTCGTCGGGCAGCTCGACAAAGTCGGCGAGGGGGTTCTCCTCGAATACCAGCGAGAACTGCTTGCTGTCGCTCGTCCAATTCGTGATGGTGGGCGTTATGTTGAGGAAGATCTTGAAGCCGACCTAGTAGCACCTTGGTGTTAATCCGTGCCCTTGATTCGCCCCCAATATAGCGCTTCGTAGGAAGGTGGCGGCGTGCCACCGAGCTTTGCATACCTTGGAGATCATCTCGGCCGTTTCCCGGAAGTTTGCACAGCGCTTCATCGTGTTGGACTTGGCCAGGTAGTCCTCGATCAGCCGCACCCCGATGTTGTATCCCATCTTGTCTAGCTGCTTGTTGACCTCCACGTAGTCGCCGTCAAAGTCCTTGCATAGTTGGGCGACAATAGTGCCGTAGGTGAGCACGACAAGCTCCGAGTTGACCTTGTCGATTCGCGTTCTTGTGGCTCGGTCAGTATCGTTTGGGGGGTATGTTGGGATTCTCGTTGTGTTATCGAGCACGGCATTCTTACTTCCATATTCTGTGATATGTTAGCCGAACGAATTCAGAGTTTGAGGAGCAAGACGAGCTTGCGGCTGGGCCACGGGAGACGTTTCGCATCGCACGTACTCTTCGCCCACCCGGGCGGCTTTGCTTGCAGACATGGCGAAGATGACAACGAGGGTGTCAGCAGCTCGTATCGAGCCTTGCCGCGATCAACGCCAAATCATGAAACCATCCAAATCAGCACCTAAAGACGCTCAATGAAGGAAGTTCTTCAGAGGAAACGAAGCGAAGATTACCGAAATGTGCTGCCCGAGGGTCGTGTTGACTATCGATGCGACGTTCCTGTGAGGGTCGGTGACGGTGGTGACAGGGAGGTTCCGCCCCGGCAGGCAGACCGCGCAAGCACAGACCAGCCTGCCGCTCTCTTGCCCAAAATCTCAGCTAGCAAGCCGCGGCCCTGGGACAGCAGCATCGTAATGTAAACAAGCCAGTCGAACCAGCTCCAGCTCCAGCTACGATTACGGACCCGGTACCGCCCCCGAAGCCCTCAGCGCCACTCTCTGGAACTCTGTGCGACGGCCTGCCCAACGAGACACGATGTCTGCCGAGAAGAGACCAGCGTCCGATGACCCCTCGGGTCAACTGGTGGTCAAGCGCCAGAACCTGGGCGAGAGGGCTCTCGCAAGAGCCAATGCCTCTGGGAGCAGTGCCCTGGTACAGTCGGTACGTTCTCAGGTGGAAAATGCACGTGGCGCTGCTTGAGGAGAGCTAACATGCGATCAGACACCGCGGACGAGTGGCCTTCAAGCGCCGGTGATGGAACTGTCTGGGCATTCGGGGGAGATCTTCACTGCCAAATTCGACCCCACCGGAAACCTCATCGCGTCCGGGGCTATGGATCGCAGCATCAGTAAGCTTCCTCTGACACCACTCTTGTTTGTGACAGCTGCTAACTGCCACACAGTGCTATGGCGAACCTACGGCGACTGCGAGAACTACGGCTTGCTGACCGGCCACCGCGGCGCCATCCTAGACCTCCAATGGTCCCGTGACTCCGAGATTCTCTTCTCCGCCTCGGCCGACATGCACCTTGCCAGTTGGGATCTGACCTCCGGGCAGAGGATACGGCGCTACGTGGGTCACGAGGAGGTCATCAACACGCTGGACATCAGCAAGCGCGGCGAGGACACGCTGATCAGCGGCAGCGACGACGGCACAATAGGTATCTGGGACCCGAGGACAAAAAATGCGGCCGACTATATCGAGACACAGTTCCCCATCACCGCGGTCGCCATCTCTGAGGCCGGTAACGAGATCTACTCGGGCGGCATCGACAACGACATCAAGGTGTGGGACATACGGAAGAAGGGTGTGGTGTACTCCATGTTGGGACACCAGGACACCATCACCACCCTCAGGGTCTCGCCCGACTCGCAAAGCTTACTGTCATACTCGATGGACTCGACGGCACGGACTTGGGATATCCGGCCGTTTGCACCGACGGAGAGGCACATCCGCACCTTCGACGGCGCACAGGTCGGCATCGAGAAGAACCTGGTGCAGGCCAGCTGGGACAAAGACGGAAAGAAGATTGCCGTTGGCGCGGGCGACGGCACGGTCGTCATCTGGTCGAGCGACAACGGCAAGCTGCTCTACAAGCTACCGGGCCACAAGGGCACCGTCAATGTTGCAGAGTTTGCACCCGGGAAAGACCCCATCATCCTCTCGGCTTCGGCGGACCGGACAATGCTGCTCGGCGAGCTGAGGTGAGATTGTGACGTTGAGAGGTAACCAACCTGTGTTTTCCCAGGAGAATGGACGACAGGATCGCGACTCCACAGCACAGACCAGGTTGTCCGATGATATGGCCCTCGCAGACACCGCGAGAAAAGTCCCGGGTGTTCGTCTCAATTTGTACGGAGACGTTTCGGCAGACCATGTGTGTGTGTGGGTGATGGAGTTAGTCTTGCACATTGGGAAGTTCTCAAGTGCTGATGACACGCAAGTCTTTGCCCTCTTCAACACCCGGGGCAGTCTGCCTCGCCGAGCCGGATACCGCAGGATGCGGCTCAACGTCGTGACGGGGTTCGGAGGACACTGGGCGAGCGGCGCACAAGTAGGGCGCGGTGACATGAGACCCGACGGGCCGTCTCGCGAGAGCCAGGCAGGCCAGCAGGCAGAGAGACCATTGTGGCAGTGTCGCCCGCCTAGTAGGGGCCAGGCGACTTCGGACGGAAAGGAGAATGTTTGATGCCTGCTGGCGTACAACCACGTGCATCGCCCTTTGTATCAGAATTCCCCGCGATCTCACCATTCATCTGATCACACATTCGTGGAGTCGGATCGGATCTCGTTACGCCTTACGCCTTGTGAAACTCGATAGTCACAATCGCGAGCGGCAATCAATCGCGAAGGGAAATAAGCCCTAGCCTCGCCTTGGTCGGACTGCACATCGGTGAAAGCCAAAATAATGTTAAGCGGTCATGCCCTCTTCAGCCTTGTCTCTTGTCTGCTCAATCTGGGTCATTCGGGTCTCACCCCACAAAATGCCGAATTAGAAGTGGTGACGTTGTGGCTTCCGCCGGCATCAGCATATAAACTCAACAGAGACAAACAACAGGCCCAACGATTGGGCTGGATTGTCTCTCAGCCCATAACTCAAAATATTGCTTCACGAGGTAATGTTTTCGCAGCTCGACAGCTCGACCGCCCACCACCAGGGGAGGTCAGACCAAGACAAGAGCTTGGCGGTAGCGAGGGCCGGTCGATTGGCCAAAGGCCGCCACGGAGGGCAAGGTGAAACAGCATCCCAAGATTTCGGATCCCCCCCTGCATCCGCCCAATTGGGGGCCCCCTGATTCATGTAAAACAGATGCAGCTTATTTCCCCCCAGAGCTGGAAAAGCTGTAACGTATGGTGTGGGGCCTAGCCAATCTTGAGCTTTTCCTCTTCGACTCCTACGGAGACTATCTGGAGGCCGAGCGTCTGTGTCGAGCACCAGCACACCGTTCACATCATCGTTTTTGCGGTTCGAGATCTGGGGTTGGTGACGCAGTAGCTTTGGGGGGAAAAAAGCGCGTACTGTCTACGGGGTTGCAGTGCATGCAGCAAGGGATAGATAAGTGGCGCCCGGTCATGTTGCATGCAAGACGGTGGTCGGTAGGAAGATTGCGTATAGACAGAGAGATAGAGAGTCCACGGGCCGGCGGATTTCGAGGCGAAATAAGCTTGCACGCACACATGGGACGGACCTGAGAAAGCCACAGCACCTGGAGCTGAACAATGCTCTATCTAGGTGTTTATGCAGGCGGCCAGGTGAGAGGGAGGTCAGCCCAATCCTGAGACTTTGGGGAGCTGGGCTGCGAGATATCCAAGGTGGCATCCAATGTGCTGAACCGGGGAGAAATTGTTAATTATAAACAAAAGCGACATGTGGCATGGTCAAGGTCACGATGATGATACAACTCGTTTGATGATGTGTTTGTCAATCCGTGTTCGCTTAACGGTTTTGGGGAGCCTCCGCACCAGCTGCACCCAAAGAGAGCGAGGCATTTGGGTGGGTGGTCTGAAGCAAGAAGGCAGAGAGGCCCCTGTACACACAGACCACACTGACACCCTCCCTCGGCTTCGGCTTCGCACGTTCGACCTCTCTCTGCTTGTTTGTCCTGCCAGTCTGCCAGGCTCTCAACCCCTGGACCTTGGCAAATGGCCCGGTCGAATCCAATCTTGGGTGAATTCCTGGGGACCTGCAGCAGGCGAGTGAACGCATCTGGTCGGGATCCATCCACTTGACCCACCCAGGCACAGGCAAAGGCACACAAGCCTGCTAAGCAACAGGCAGACGAAAGACAGGGCAGGGCACCCGCAGACGTGCATGGTATGCATGGCATGCCTCCTGCCTTGGCTTGGTGCGGCGCGAGACGGGTTCCTGTCCACGAACCATTTCTCCCTCACCACCGTCTTCCTCGACATCCACAGGACAACCACGTCCACAATTTTCCCACTGACTGGCGGATCAGCCATGCCAGCTATCACTCACCTGCGTGGACTGCATATGGGCGTCTACACGCTGCATTGAGGCAATACAATTCGTCGTCGATCCTTTCCCTGAGACATCTTTGTGTAACTCCTGTTGGTCTGCTGCTCGCCGGGCTGCCTTGTTTGCCCTCGACCTTCTATACCCAGTTTATTTTCCCTCAATTCCAAAATCCTACGACTACAGTAATTTTACCCGCCACTGGCTCTGTGAGCCCCGGATCGATCTTCAGTTCTTCCTACTCATTTTTCTTTTTATCGGCCCCGCTGTTGGTCGACTTGTACAAGCATCGTCGAAAGAAAGATAGACGACCCAGAAACGATCGTCGCAGTCGATCACCACCGCCCTTCATTTTACTCGAATTCACAGATCTGGGCTCCATATTTGATATTCACTACTGTATTCCCCTCAAGAATAACGGCTGGCCCTCTTCAAACATTCGATACCAATCGATATACATATTCCGACCCGACGGACGGACCTCTTTGGGACTGGCAAGTGACACCGGGAACTCGACGAACCAATAACACAGTTTTCTAAGACATTGGTCTCTGAATAACCTCCGGGGCTGAGATTATTGAGCCCGTGTGGCTGACCGTCGAGGGACTCATTACCCAGTTTGGACCTGAGAAATTGGAAGGTGTAACGGTCGCAAGTGTCAGCTCGAGACGCCGTGTTGATTCTGCCTTGTCTTTCCGGTCACGGTCAACACAGTATTTTCCTGAAGCGAGGACAATATCCATATCCTCGAATCGAAAAGTCCCCGCACTTCCAAACGATCGAAGGAGAAAGCCATGACTGGAACTAAGCCACAATAACCCCACGACCTGGATCTAGTCGACCCGCACCATTGAATAAGCCAGACTGATCACAGCAAACAAACCGACAAGATGTTCAGCCGCGTCATTCTGCGCCGGAACGACCCGGCCAGTGGCCGGTCTTCACTCGACGACATCGAGAACCAGCCCCTCTCACCTCGAGGCGGTCCCTCCGACTCGCCCGATCCCGAGATGACCGAACGGCAGCAGGGTGGTTTCTCACGACTAGGTATAAGACGGCCAAGCGTGCCCTCGAGGTTTAGATTTTCCAGCAGCACCCAGGCAACGAGCGCCAATGGGACAGAATGGCCAGGCGCGCGCACTACCCGTGCCTCGCGCTCGAATACCCACCCAGTTCCGAGGCCGAGCAGCAGCCATTATCCCGAGGAGGAAGACGACGAGGACCTGGAGAGACAGCCTGGGCCGAGGGACTCGACGCTGCCCTCCCGATACAGCATCATTGTGGATCTACCGAGCACGAGACTGCATCTCCCAATGCTGCAGAGGACATGGACCCAGGGATCCAACGGCCCACCGACATCGAGACCGCCCCTACACGAGATCCACCCTGCTTTGCGGCCGTCTCCAGACGAGCCATGCAGGCCTACCGGGCTGTCTGTGCCGACCCTCACGGTCACGGAGCCCGCACCGGTCGCGCGACCCACTGGCCCCGATAGCCGAGTCGGAAGCGACAGTTCGGGCCGGCTTTTTGGCGAGATCGATCGGCCACGGGGCGGTGACGGGTTCCACGGCCCAGACCCAGCAGAGTCAAGCCTCGCTGACTTGGCGGATGACGGGAGACGCAGGCGTCGGAGAGACCGCAGCGGAAGTGACCGAAGCCGAAGACATCGGCACCGACGGCACCGGGATCGCCTAGAGGTCCCTGGTAGCTCCCAAGGTGGGAGTTCTGACGGCAGTGGGAGCCGTCGGAGGAGACGGCGGATTAGGGATGTCGAGGACGGTGATGGTGACAGCGACAGGCCTCACCCAAAACACTTCCTTTTCTGTTTCCCCTGGATCAAGAGCCGGAAGGTTCGGTCGCAGATATTGCAGTGTTTTATTTCGGGCACGTTCTTGGTGTCCTTGCTCGCAGTCTGTGAGTATTTGCCAACACAATGCCTGCGCACAGGCACCCAGGACTCCACGAAGCTGACCATGTCCTCCAGATCTGGCCCTGGCCCTCACCAAGAACATCAACAACAGCGAGTTCACGGTCCTTCTCATACTCATCATCCTCTTCGCCACCATATTCTTCTGCCAGGGCCTTATCCGCCTGTGCTTGCTCATCCTGCGGCCTAAGCGCTCGTCGGACGAGGCGCGCCGGAACGCACTGCGGGGGATGTACGGGCCCGCCGGGTACGCGATCCCGCGGCAGCCGATCCGAGTCGTCCTCGCGCGCGACGAGGAGGCCGCGGGCATCGAGAGCGAGGCGACCAAGATGAACCCGCCTGCCTACGGGCTCTGGAGGGAGAGCGTGGTGAGTACCAAGACGATCATTGCCGTAATATCTATATGTGCGTGTTAACTAACCCGTGACATAACTAGCGCGTCGACCCCAACCGCATCTACTGGGAGAGGAACACCGAGGTGCCGGCCGTCCCCGAGGAGCAGCACGAGATGTCGCGCGCGGCCGGCGGCGGCGGCAGCAGCAGCAGCGACGACTCGGACGACGCAAGCACCTCTGGCGACGAAGGGTCGTCGTCGCGGCCCCGCGGCCAGCGCCGGCCCCCGTCCTACGCGTCTGAGGACGGCGTCGCGTACGTCATCGAGGCCCAGCCGCGGTCCATCGCGCCCACGGCTGAGGTCGCGATGCCGCTGCACCCTTCCGAGGCGGGGAGGTTGGCCCCCGCGCCGAGCTTCTGATTTTTCCCCCCGGCCCCCCTGATCATCAGGGCGGGTTAGCCGGCCGACCCGGCATGGTGCGTTTAGATCATGCTGCTGCTGCATATATGTATGTACTAGTACGATAGTAAATTGCGTTGCGGCCCGAATACTTGGGAGAGCGTCGTCGTTGTTGTGTTGGATACTCACTCTTGGGCGGCCTTTGTCCTACATTTATTTCTAGCATCGGTGTTTGGAGCGAAACGGATACATTGTTCGCTGGTTGGGTTGATCTGTTTTTCGGAAGGTGGCGGCGTGGCATCATACACACATTCATTGCCATTGGGGTTGGACGGTGGAGGAGGCGTGGTGGTTGGAAAGAAGAGCTCAATCGAATCATATGGGAAGGGAGCTAATATAAGACAACGGGACACCAATAGTGCGTCTCGGAAAGATGATATTTGTTCGTGCCCTGAGTGAACAATATGTACATGGCCCTTTACGGCTGGATCATGCTCAATCTATCACTGATTGCAGCTCTAACCCGGTGAAGATGTCGTCTCACCTGCCGCATCCCACCCATAGATCTGGTCACCGAGGCTACACCGAAATACCTGATTGGCGACTCTCCACAACCGAGGTCGTGCTCAGTAGTCAACGGCCAACTTGGATTTCGTACATAACGCATCGCGCACTTCGTAAGTGTTGGGTCAGGCTCCGGCGCAAACGTTTGAGCCTCGGGCTGACGCCGCGCCAGCCTCGCGCGAGGCGGACTACCCGCAACGGGAGGCATTGGTCGGTCTATCGCGGCCCGTGACCTAGGCCAACGACCTCTTTGTTTTGAGGGAGCGCAACCGCGATTTTCACAGTCGCTTCTACGTCTACAACAAGACACTCGAGTCCCCCAGCCTATATTGGCGAGGCAAGGCAAGATCCGAGTGCCAACAAGCAAACCAGGCACGTGCGATCCTTGCAAATGGCTGGATAAGAGCACACCCCCAGCTTTGGGGAGCATTGATGCTCTTGAGGCCTGTCCTTGGGGGCCGCGTCGACGCGCACTGGTGATCCTGCAGTGACGATCCTGCAGCTCGAGTCAGGGCGTGGGAAAGCTACAGGGCCAGGCGCTATGGAGTCCTTGACCTTAGGATCTAGACCCTGAGCTCCTAGTGCTGCCGAGAGCGAGCTCTCCTCGGTTCGGGCTGGGCGCCCTGCCCTTGGGCAGTTTGGGTGGAATACGCGTATAGGCGTATGAACAAGAGCGGCGGTCGCAAGGGAGGGTCGCCGGCGATGTTGGTGATGTCTTGTCACACTAGAACGCGCTTCTCTGGGCGCCAGCGCCACGGGGAGCGCTAGAATGTGCGGTCCTGGGGATTACAGAAGCACTAACGATCACGCCGGACCTGTCGCGGTGTCCGTAGCCTCTATACTATAGCCAGATACATAATGTCAGGGGCTAGACCTGACCTGGTGTTATGCCGCCTAGATATATGGTCGTGCATGTCCGGGGAGAAGTGCGACGGCGCCGTGCGCAAAGATGCCCAATGAAACAAAGCTGGGGATGGAGGAGACGCTGGCGCTCGAGCGGCTGCCCTCGATTCGTGAGCTGCATGGCATTTGACTTTGGATCCTGCCGCCGGGCAGCCAACAGCACAATGCCAGGAATCCATCTATCCCTTGGGTTAGTTGGTTAGTTTGGGTAGGAATCCAGCCTCATTCCCGGGGTGCGCGCCTAGAAGCGCCTTTCCAATATCAACCATAGTAATTCCGGGCCGCCTTCTCGTTCCGACGGAAGGACAGACTTCGGATGCAATATCGGGACTTCTGGGTGGAGATTGAACTGCCTGTACTTTATACGGACAGCACCAACATGACGCTAGACGTGAACCATTTTCTGGTCCACGATCTCAGATAGATGATGGCCATCTGAAGGGGCAAAGGGTACTGTGGTATTTTTGCGCCCCTTGCATGCGCGGTGGTTCCGGGTGCACTGAAGTACACTGCCGACGTCAGCTTCTTCTCAGCCGCAGGCTGGTCGGTGCAACCTCCCTCTGCATCTCCACAACCTCGCTCTAATATAGTGTAGTGCCGCTGCAAGGACGGGGGCAGGGGAGACCAGGAGGCAAAATGGCAGGCCAGGAACCTTGGAAAGGTAAGCAGGTGCAAGGCACAGCGACCCAGCCAACCACACTCCTTAATACGCTAGGCCAAGTCAATACAACTGCAGAAGTCTACCCCCCATCTGGGCAAGCAGCCGGGGCAGCGGGCACACTTCAGTGGTGCAGCCGCTTGGCCTCGCGGGCCCACCGTGCTGGCTCCCACGGCTCCCAGGAGTCCAGGTCGGTCTTGCCTGGGCAGTCTTGGTCGACAGGTCCTAGCCCACAGGGACCCATTGTTCTGCGTATAGGTATCCATCATGTCGCACCTTCCCTTGTCCTTCCGGCCTCCCTCCTCCCCTCCTCCCCGTCCTTCATCAAAAAGAACCGTCTCTCTCACAACCCCCGTTCCGAAGGAAGTCTTTTTTGGTGCGAGTTGGAGAGCTGGAAGTGGTCGTCGCTGTTGGAAAGGATTCAAGGTTGAAACATCGTGACGAAGAAGGCCGGTACCCAGCTGGTGTGTTCGGAACGAAAGAGTTTTTTTTCTCACCCCCATTGCCATCTTGTGAGTACACTCAAGCTTCTTATTCGTCTTACTGCCCTGCTTTGTTCCGCTTGTCCGGATGTACCTCGACCTCGACCTCGACCTCGAACCCTCTCTGCCCGTCTGTCGAATATGAGCACTCATCCGCGACTCCGTCTGGCGACACACGGCCTTCTCTATCCATATCGCCGCTGGTGACCTCCGGCGCGGATCCCCACATCACGTCGTTTGCGCCAGCTTCCGAATCTACCGAGGACCCCGCCAAGATGATGTTGCCAAAAACCGCGCATTATCACCAGCATTCTTTCTATTCGACGACGGCGATATGGCATCCAGGTTGCACAATCAATGACACGGCACAAACGCCGCTGAGACACAGCACTGAGGAGGACGGCGTCGAGAACCGGCGGCGGACGGGCTCCTAGCTTCGTCACATGGTGGGCAGTTACTATGACTTGCGCCGTCACCGCCCTTACAATGAACGGTTGGACTTAGGGTCTAAAATCTGTCGAGAATGTTGCGAAAATCCCTTTTCATTCGACCTCTTGCCAAAACCGTCACACTCGCGCCTCTGCCTGGCTTTGGATTGTGGTCGACCGTCGGCGCTCGTGCATCGACAAGTCCCGGATACCGTGCATGCAAGATCAACAGGCGATGGCGCATGTTGCTACAACAAAAGCGAACACAGCGCCCCGCCTGCGCGTTACACAAGCGGCATGCATGCTGCAGGGTCCTCGACATCTCGCAAGCTGGCAGATACAACGTCAGCCACCGGCCCTACCTCGTGCATATCACCCGGTTCTCAGCCATGCAGCTCGGGTATGGCCCGTTCGAGATGCCCTTGCATCCTCTCAATCGCTCCCTGAGCGCTTTCGTGGATGTGACGACCACCATTTCTGGCTCGCTGGATGGCGCCAACCGCGGCGCATCAACTATTCTGGATGATCTCATTCTCGGCGCGTCGGATGCTCATTACCGAGGATTGAAATTTCAAGCTTTATTACACATGTGATGCAATGTGACGCTGACCACACATTCCTTGACAGACCGAGAACCTCAAGATGTCGTCCCTCTCTCGCCGTGCCTGCTACAAATGTGGCAACGTTGGTCACTATGCCGAAGTTTGCTCGTCGGCTGAACGCCTTTGCTACAACTGCAAGCAGCCAGGACACGAGTCGAACCAGTGCCCTCTTCCTCGGACGACTGAGGCCAAGCAGTGCTACCACTGTCAAGGACTGGGTCACGTTCAGGCCGACTGCCCAACCCTGAGGCTGAGCGGTGCGGGTGCGGGTCGGTGCTACAACTGTGGGCAGCCTGGCCACCTGGCTGTGAGTACATTACCTTCCATTCACATCTTCAACGTTACATTGTCTAACACTCTTCGACAGCGTGCTTGCCCCAACCCCGCTGGCGTTGGCATGGGTCGTGGAGGTCCCGTCGGCCGTGGTGGTTTTGGTGGTTACGGCCGTGGCGGCTATGGTGGAGGTCCCCGCCCTGCCACATGCTACAAGTGCGGTGGTCCGAACCACTTCGCTCGTGACTGTCAGGCGCAGGCGATGAAGTGCTACGCTTGTGGCAAGCTTGGTCACATCTCCCGGGACTGCCCTGCCCCCAACGGAGGTCCTCTCAGCACCGCTGGCAAGACATGCTACCAGTGCGGCGAGGCCGGCCACATCTCGAGGGACTGCCCCAACAAGCAGACCAGCGGGGAGGTTAACAACACGGAGGTGGATTTGGCTGCTGGCGGGATCCCGGCTCCTGTCCCTGCCCCTATCGCCCCTATCGCTCCGGCAGCTTGAACGAGTGTTTTGAGAACATGAATTGGATACATGACTTGTTTTTTTTCGCCTTTCTTTCCGGCTTCGGATCTGGGCTTTACCTTCTGGTGCCCTGACGACTTGCTTTTTACATGGCGTTTTCGGTCTTTACACCTACTTCTGTCGACAAATCCCCATTGCACCCCATGACCCCGAGCAGCAACGAATTTCAACGCACTTGTATGACTTTCACGTCTCTACCAAGAAACGGCTTTCCTTTACAACATATTCACAGTCCGAATGCGCTCACCCTATGACTCGCGTCGGTAGTGCTTGCAACTGGTCGGCGTTCCAAGACTAGGTTACCAAACCCGAGTTACGACAATGTTGACCGTGGACGTATAATCCTACGACAAAAGCTCGAGAATATCGGGCGACGGGCAAGGACGAATTTCCGGAAAAATACAAATAACACTTTGATACCCCCAGGGAGTGAAGTGGGGAAGGGCATTTCTTTTGCGCCCATCCTCCTCTGAGCTCGCCAATGACGAAGCAGAAAGAGAAGAAGAGGAAGAAGAGAGTGCAGGAGGCCTTCCATTGAACCATTTTCTTAGCTGATGGGAAGAGAAAACAGGGGAAGGGGCAGACATTCCTCGTGGGGCAGCAGGACACAGAAGCTCGACTGTAGCTCGTCGAGCCTGTGTAGCGGAGAGAAACGCAAAACGGTCATTCCCGGGTTTGTTGCGGTTTAGGTTTGATTGATGGGTGCTTATGCTTCTTATTTGAGTGTGGGAAGTTTAACTGGTGGGAACGAGAATGTGGGCTAGGAGAATGGGTGATGGATGTTGAACAAGCCCCCGTCCCCTACCTATCCTGGCCAGGTGGAAGGAAGGTGTAGAGAGAGAGTGGGCTGTTGCAGATTGTGAGGAGATTAGGACGCCTTGGTTGGCATTGCCCAGCCCGAGGACGGTTTTTATCCTGAACGAGAACTTGTTTCGCTTGCACCACTACTGTCTGTGTTGTCTTCACCACCGCACATGAAGATGACAAAAACGATGTTGCGAGACTTGACAGTGAGTGATTATGGATATCTGAGTTTGGTTAGGATGGATGTGGATATGGTGTGAATTCTATCTACCGAGGTCTTTGACCCACACGGCTTCGCCAACCAAAGTCGTGTGTGGTCTGGTGTCGTCGTTATTGCTGAATAAGCTGAATAAGCGGTCGCGGACTATCACAAACTACATTGGCGTGGTGTAACCAGGACAAAGAAAGAAAAGAAGCCACGGGGAAAATCTTGAAATACTAGCATACTGCGGAACAGGTCTAGCGGCGCCCGGGTGCGCGACCGTCGGGTCTCGCTTGTTACGCTAGCATAATAATCCCTGATAGTGTGGTGCTCGAGCGGACGCGCGATTACTGGGTGAGGAACAAAGATGATGGATGATAGCGACGCAAAGACCAACCCGCAATCAAGATATCAATTCTTGTCAGAATCGAAAATCCGGGGTCACAAGGGAACAACTGCCGAGCTTGCTGCTGCTGCTGCCAGGGTCTGGCTGCCTCGCGCCTCGCGCATGGCTGAGGGAGGGTGTGAAGGTGGTCTCGTCTCTGCGCAATTGAGCACGAACTGGAACGGTGGTGGTGTCAGCGCTAGGGCGTGGAACGGTGGTGGTTGAGAGGGGGTTCCGTTGGTGGTTCCGTTTGATCTATGCCTGAGCCGGGCTTTATTGCAGACTTGTATACGCCTTTCTGATTGCAATACCTGCGGATTAAGCCTCAAGATGCTAATCTCAATCTTGAAACAACACGATGATATAGTAGACATTGTGACTACCTCTGCCTAGAAAGTGATCACGGTAAACTGTCGTCTTACACTTTGCATGCAGTAAACGACCGTTGCCTACATATTTATAGAACGGTCGGCTCAAGAAACGGTACGAGTGGACGACCGTTTTGTGCGTGCGCATTCGCGCGGCCGCCCCACTCTGGAAGGTTCTAACTGGCCCGGGTAGATGTGGTGGTGGGGCGGGCACTCCGTGTATGACTGAGTCCTTCCTTCCTACTTGATTGATAGGAAAAGGTGTATGCTCATCCTTCTTTTGGCCTGGGGTTGCTCGATGTTTATGACAATTTCCTGCTCTTGCTCATTCTTGTTAATGCTCAATTGTGCCCGTGCTTATGAGTACAAACCTTTAACGTTTTGAGAAGGGCAATCAGCAATCAGCATTGAGCGAGGGGCACAGTGGAATACCAGTCCGTCAGTCTGTGCGATGCCTACTCCTGAGATGTCGGATCTCGACGGGGCCCCGATCACCGGAGCCGAGACCACCACGATGGAGTCCAAGTCGACATGGTCGTCGACCTCGTCGGCTGAGACGGAGTTAGATAACTTCTGGCACGATTCGGTAGGTCCAGGGCCTTGTATTGATCTGCTGGACTCTTTCGCTTCCATATCGATGGACTGACTGCACCTTGCTGATCCCTTTCACAGTCTTTGTCGAACCACTTCTACACCACACAGGACACTACGCTAGACACTTTCAACTTCAATGATGATAGCCTCTTCTTTGGACCCTTCGAGTCTTGCAACAACTCTCTGTCCCTGAGCCGGGATCAAGCCGTCAGTCATGCGACACAGCCGTCCACTGCTGGCGTCGACTCCATCGACTTTGCCAACCCTTCCCAGTTGGACTTGAGCTTTCCCCAAGAGCTCATGCCTGCGGCAACTGATCTTGGCACCGTCGTGACGGACGGTGAATCTATGGACCTGTCGTGGACAACGATGGGCCTGCAAGGCGGACAAAATCAACCCCTGAAGGACAAGATCAACAACGCCCTTGTCCGCGGAGATGGCGGGCGTCTTTTCATCCCGGAAGATGCCCTCCAAATTGTTCTGTCACAGCAAGCAGTACACGCTGAGCTGATCAGCCATTTCCCCCATTTGCCAGCCCAAGACGTGCAGAATATGGCCACGAGCATCACGGCCAGTGGCCAAGATCTCAGGCTACTCCGTGTCTTTGGGCTTCTCGTGCTCTTGGGCAAGGTTGACAGCATTACTGTCTTCCTTGCGAAGGAACATCTTACTCTACCGCTGGTGGATTTCACAGACCCCTGCCTCAGCAGCTGGTCCCAGGCCGACATCGAGGCCTTCGAAAAGACGCAATGGCGCGTCTTCTCTCCAGTCTTCACCAACACTGCCAAACAAGAAGATGACTACATCGACCTCGAAGAGAAGATCATTCTTCCTTACATCGAGTCTTGGGAGAATAAGAAGCAGAACCACTACAAGGGTGGTAACTCTGAGGTGTGGAAGGTCAAGATCCACGACGCCCATCATAACTTTGAGAACCTCCAAGCCGCCATCCCTAATAGCCCATACTTTGCTATCAAAAGGCTAAAGTCCAAGGATGAGGAGGCCTTCCGTCGAGAAGTTCGCAACTTGCAGCGCCTGCACAATGCAGACCATCCCAACCTTTTGTCCCTGTTGGCAACGTACAAGTATAACGGCAGCTACCATTTGGTGTTTCCGTGGGCCGAGAGTGATCTTAGACGACTGTGGCAGTCCACCGAGAACCCACAGCAACCGGCCAAGGAGGACATGCGATGGCTGGCGAATCAATGTGCCAGCATCGCTGACGCCCTGAAGTCCGTTCACGCCGGTGCCGAATCCTGGCTGAAAACCACCGACGACCCTGCCGGCCAACAGAGATTGATGAACAAGATTGGTATTCACGGTGATATCAAACCCGAAAACATCTTCATCTTCTCAAAGGGCCAAAAGGCCAAAGAACTTGCCATGGGTCCGCCGACCACCGGCAAGGGCAGCAGCACGCCCTCAGATAGAAGCTCGAGGAGCGAAAGCCCCTCAAGTGTCGCCGATGACCGAGACCTTGTCATTGGTGATTTCGGAGGTGGTGACTTCTACGATGCCTCCAAGCACCCCGATCCTCTGCGCCAAATGACGGTCACCTACAGACCGCCGGAGTACGATACAAAGCTCAAGCCCGTCTCCCGATCTTGGGATGTCTGGGGTCTGGGTTGTACCTATCTTGAGTTCGTGACCTGGTTCCTTCTAGGTCGTGCCGGTCTCAAGGAATTCGCGAAGCGCCGTACTACGAGGACTGCTTCTGGCAAGCTGTCGGATGAATACTTCGATACGTTCGTCGACCCCAGCCAGACTGGAGGAGTGGGTGCCATCCTGAAGGGGTCAGTCCTCACCTGGATCAACGATCTCTCTCGTCACAAGAACGCGTCTCCCTTTATTCGGGACTTTTTGAACTTCATCACGCACCGAATGTTCATTATTGAAGACGCCATCATCAACCGTGCATCTGGTGACGAGGTTGCCGAGCACATGAACACCTTAAACGAGAAGTGTCGTCAGGACGATTCGTACTGCGCGCCAAGCCCACTTGCCATCTCCCCATGGGAGGTGGAGAGCACTGACAGCAGTGTCACGACACTGTCATCGACCAGCCCGGATGACTTCACCCTGGACTTCACGACCACCGAGGATGTCAGTGGAGCATCAAACAGTGCCTGGAACTTCTCGCTGGACCTCAACCCTCTTCAGTGGAACACGGCCCCGGTACTGCCGGCGAACGGACTCGCATCCTACAACAGCTTGAACTGTGCTGATGTCCTGGGGACGTGGAACTACACGGCACCAGTCATGTGGAACAATGACGATTTCGGCCATGCAAGCGCGTCTGTTGAGAACAAACGCAAGAGGAAGGTGCATGACGATGTGGAGGGTTTTGAGAGACGAGTCTCGCCCAAGACCAGCACCAGTCCGCAGGAGAGTGGGTCTTCGACGGCTGAGGAGTCGCCTGCTGCAAGCAGCACAAAAGCAGGCGAGAAGAGATTCGCTTGTCCATATTGTAGGTTCTCACCGGTTCCGATGACTAGCATGCCATGGCTAATTCAGGACAAAACAGACAAAAGCAATCCAGGCAAATTTCGACAAAAGAGAACATGCTGCGGGCCAGGTTGGCCCACAGTACACAGAGTGAAAGAGCATCTGTACCGGTGCCACACCATAGGCAAACATACCTGCAGCCGATGCCTCCAAAAATGCAAGAGTGCATCAGAGCTTCTGGCGCACCAGCGGACATCGGTCCCGTGTGAGACCAAGACAGACGCCTTTCCGGAGGGAACAATGATGCCATCCCAAGAAGAGGCCTTAAGGATCAAGAAACGTGTACCCCCAAATACCACGGAAGAACAGAGGTGGAATGAGGTTTACCTCATATTGTTCCCTGAAGAGATTGGTGCCTTGCCTTCGCCTTGTAAGTTTGGTCCCAGTCCATACCGGCCCAGAGCACTTCTCTGTGGTATCCGGCTTGAAACTCAACCAGTAATATCCATACTAACATGCGCCATTCAGTCTACGAGGACGAGCAGACTGAGACACGACTGCCCGAAAGTTCCAAGCAACTGGAAACATCCGAGCCTTGGCTTTGCAGCGCCTCCGAGTATGAGAGATATCTGAGCCAGAGCCTTCCACCAAGAGTCCAGCGTGAGCTGGAAAGGGAGGTCCAGCGCGAGTTCGGTTTCGTTGGCGACGCCGCGCAGACGCGAAAAGTGGTGGATATGGTGCAAAAATTGCAGCTACGGCTGTTCAGACAGTTTGAGAGCGAGAGGGGCGCTTCGTCGTCATCGAAATGATAGTCGCACGGTAGTGGACGATGGCGATTGTTCTAAAAGAAATCCTCGGAAGAGGACCGGTACACCCTTAAGATGGGTTTCCGAGCGGGCGTATCTGCTTTTGTCTTGATGTTGAATGGGGGTATTGGTTGCTTCGTCGGATGACGCTTTCATGGCATGGAAGGTTATGATAATGACACTTACCACGAATATCAACGCTGTGCACGTGAATTCATCGCGAATCTGTATCTCGATGTGCGCGGTTCCACTCGTTCTTCCGCTCTCCACTTCCCGAAGGTATCTCGTCCACGATCCGCAGTGTGTAATCTCGGGAATTGCCGGCCCAAGAGTATTGTTTCTAACTTTGCTTTCCCCCCGCCCTTGGCCTGACGTTCACCGACCATCCATTTTGGCAGGGCAAATCAAGGTTCTGGGCACCCCGGCACCACAACTCTAAAGACGAAGGCTATTTTCAGGCGTAGTGAAAAGTAACCAGAGCTTGCGAGTGGCGCTCTGAGCGGTGCTTTCTTCACCATATTGTTCCTCGAGTTACACGTGGGACGCTCTAATGAAGGCAGGTGGTCTCCTGGTAGACTGACTCGCAGCTCTGAGACGAAAGCTGAGTATCTCGATCGATATAGATAGGCCTTGCTGATGTCATTGGGGCGGCGTGTTGGTGATATACTAAGACCTGCCAGAGGTTGAAGCACATTGGCTGCTTAGCCACACCAGTCGAGACGCCGTGAGCCTTTCGTCGGGGGGCTCAGCCCAACCAGTTCGTCTGAGAGCAGCCGTGCGTGTTATCTGATTTTACATGTGTCAGGCATATATAACACATATCGACTTAGCCAATATGAGCAACATTTTGGTTGGGTGAGAGTGATGTGGAAGCTCTTGATATCTAATTTAAGGTTCGTTGCTCGCGGGTGACCGGTTCCGATCTAGTTAATAGTTTAGTACGGAACGGCCCAGCACACTCGTCTAACTATGCCTTTTCTGAGAGAATGATATCTTGGCGTCTTCTTGGGCACCCACGCGCATGAGGTTGAGCCATGCTATTACTTGGTTGAAGGGAAGCTCCGTCCACACCTAAGACTGAGGCATTGAAGCGTGCGCCATGTTACAGTGGCGGTTGTGTCGGTATGGTTCTTACAAACCGGCTAAGCCAAGACCTCTGATATACCTTGGTCGAGGGCTGGGCCCGGCCCCCTCGCACCAATCGACTCGAGGTCTTGTTAGCATCGCGCGGCCGCAGCCTAGCGGAATGTTTGATGGACTTCAATGTCAAGGAAGGCAATGTGAGCATTGCATGCTTGGCAGCCATGGAGGAAAAGTATACCGCTGTACTGCCTCGCATCGCCAGCGTGGAATCATGGGGACGTCTTCTGTCGGTGATGAGGAGTCCCATCCGCTCCCATGGTTTTACAGAACACCGGAGGGTTAGATATTTAAAAGACCAGACGCGTCTACGTTCGACCGACCTTTGATATTCCTATCAAAAACTCGCTGGCGTTATCATTGAGAAGAACAACATTTGAAATTCAGCTACTAGACTACTGCATTGAAATCACTATGGACAACACAACTAAAACAACATCGACGGAATTCATTCCAGAAAAACAATCCTCAACGCGGCAGTCCTTAGAGGCAGCGGAGGTTCAAAGCGAAGTATCAATCGACTATGCCGGGGCTTCCAGGAAGACAGACCCGGAGGAGATCGCCCTGGTGAAGAAGCTCGATCTGTGCACGATGGTAAGTTTCTCATCTCATATTGTACGCTTGCCTGATGCAGTTGCACCCATATCATCATGTTTCACTTTACTAACCATTCTCACTACCGGTAGCCTTTTCTGTGGATACTGTGCTTCATGAACATCTTCAACCGCCAGGCTATATCCGTGGCTCGCCTGGATAGCCTTGAGGAGGACCTTGGGATCAACAACACCCAGTTCAGCACTGCCGTGTCGGTCCATTACGCCTCTTATATACTAGGCCAAATTCCTTCGAACCTGCTACTTACGCGGGTACGGCCGGCGTGGTATATCTGCGGTGCCATGGCTCTCACGAGTATCACAACCATGCTTAATGTGTTTGTTGTGGACAACACCGGTCTCATCCTGCAGCGATTCTTCCTGGGCATCATATCGGCTCCATATTACCCGGGGGCTATGTATATGATCAGCATGTGTATGTTCGCAAACCACTAGAAGTATTATTCTAGCAAGTACTAACTCAAGTCGCGGCAGTTTACAAGCGAAAGGAGATAGCCACCCGCATCAGCATTCTCTTCAGCGCCAACATCCTCGCCACCGCCTTCCAGGGCCTCATCGCAGCGCCCATCTACAGCGAGCTGGGCGGCGCCCGCGGGCTCTCCGGCTGGCGCTGGATGTACCTCATAATGGGCGCCTGGAGCCTCTTCTTCAGCATCGCAGGCATATTCTTCTTCCCCAACAAGCCCGCGACGACGTGGTGGCTGTCCCCGGAGCAGAAGACGCTGGCGGCGGACCGGATCGCGGCGGACACGGTGGGCCGCAAGGAGGACGTCAACCTGCTCAAGGGCCTGCGGCAGTGTCTCTGGGACAGGCGCGTCTGGGCTTTTATGCTCTCGCAGCACCTGCAGACCGCCACCAGCAGCTTCCGCATCTTCCTTCCCACGCTGATCGGCACGCTGGGGTTCTCGCGCACCGTCACGCTCGTGCTCACCTGTCCGCCTTATATACTTGCGGGTGTGGCGTCTGTCCTCGTGGGTCTGTCGTCCGGCCGGCTTAACGAGCGGACATGGCATATCACCGTGAGCAAGCTGGTGTCTATCCTGGGGTTTGTTTTGGCCTGCGCTACTCTGAACACTGGCGCTAGGTATTTTGCTGCCTTTGTGTTTGTGGCTGCTACGTACCCGGTTAGTCCGTTGAATCTGTCGTGGACTGGGATCACCTGTGGGCAGACTAGTGAGAAGAGGGCTGCGTCGCTGGCGGCTGTTAATACTTTGTCGAGTGTCAGTTTGATCTGGACACCGGTACGTTATCCTGATTTGTCTGCACGGGCGTGTCATTTACGATCTTCCGTATCAGCGAGTTATTTTCCTGACTTAGATGAGCAGTATCTGTGGCCAGACTCCGCGGCACCTCGATATGTCCTGCCCATGGCTACAAGTGCCGGCATATGCTTCGCTACCATTGCTTTAAGCTGGCTTTTGAGATGGGACTTGATGAGGGAGAACAAGAAGATGCGACAAGATGATGGTGGGGCCAAGATATTCTATGCCTACTGAGAGCCGGCTGTGCAGGCCCGGAAGCATTGCTCTGCTGGTCGAAAGGGGGAGCCGAGTTGGCGTATTGGTTATGCTTGTGTTCCGAGAGTGCTTGGCTTGTATGCAAGGGGCCTGGATGGTTCAATATCAAGGTGACCCAAATGTGACCAGTCTCGAGTGCTGCCCATCCACTCGCCTGCCTGGGTTTCTGGTGCAGATAGTACCTTGGGACCAAACGTCCATTCCTGCTACTTTATTATACAACCTGGAACATATTTTCAATTTTCATCTTGGTGTAAAGAATGGAAGTCTACGTCGATTCAGTATGAAGAACTTTGCCGTAGTAATCCCGATGCACGGACGAATATGTGGGTTAATATTCTGAGGCAATTGGAGCAATAAGTCGGGAAAGAGATTGTTCTCCAAGTTCGACAAGCCTCGGAATCCACTCATTCAACTTATCATGTGTTATTTATCACTCTGGACCAGTATGGGGCTTGATGATATTGCAGCTCTAAATTTAAATCTTGCTGCTAACACGGCTCCGCTGAGTATACCCAGGGGGAAGTGGAAATGCTATGCAGAGCCCAGGTCTGTAATCGACCCGTCAGTTACCCGCAGTCGGTACCGGATAATCTTGTAGCACCGGGTGACACAGCATGAACCACAAGTCAGGCGTTTGGAATATTGTGGTCAACCTGAGACTCTGGATGTCCCCTATTCTGAATAGAAAGGTCTCGCTGTCTGTTTGAGATGAGAGAGGCGTGAAGCTGAGGCCGGTGCGGCTAAGCCGATGCTCCCTGATATCCTTCATTTCCTGGTTTCTTTGTCTGTGGTGATCTCGGGGCAAGGCGAAGCCACGGAACAAGCATGAGCACGCCGTCATGCCATGCCACGACATGCACCTACCCGTGTTGTGAGACCAAATGTGCACTGCCCTCAGGCTGGTGCAGTGGAGGATGATTGGCAGGGTCAATGAGTTATGGGGCATTTGATGTACATCAGACGAGGTTGTGTAACCTGTCACATTGAAAACCGCCAGCAAACTTGCAACAGGAAGCAACCCCAAGACGATCCACAAGATCAAATCCTGGGTGCCTGCCCATCCGCCTACCTAGGTGGGAACCTTCTTTTGGTTGCTACTGTGACTGGACCAGCACCTGACCCTTGTCACCGAACGGTGGGAGAAGTTGTTGGTTCTTATCGTGGAGCAGGCTTGAGGCCAAAGAATCTGGAGTTTGAGCTGCCTCTTGGTTGCCCCGTGACAGTCTTGCCTTCTTGGAGACTGAATGCACCCCCACCCATCAAGCTACCCAGGCGGTCCTGATCTCCGTCAAGGATCTCGAGGTGCCGCTCTTCTTGCCTCCCGGTGCAGTCAATCAACAAGTGAGTCTTTTGTACAAAGATATGCTTGAAGGCTACTCTCCTGTTGACAAACACAAGCAGATCAGGGTACAAAGCTTCGACAGCGAGCGCAATCACAACAACACAGACCTTCGACACTCCAAAATCCAAGCCACCACAACCAGCCTTCGACAGCCAGGAAGACAAGATGCCTGGCGACATCAATCTTTTTGTCTCCAATGGCACATGCTATACTGGGCCATACCTGAAAGCAGACGAGGACATGATACCCTGCGGCAATGCTGCCAACGACCATGCTGCATGTTGCCAAGCTGGTGACAACTGCCTCGAGAGCAATGTCTGCTTCAACGGGGAATTCGGGGTCACATACATTGCAGGATGTTCAGATTTTAAATACGAACACCACAGCTGCCCCCACAAGTTCCTTCTCGTGGGTAAGTGAATGTTGGGATTGATAACAACATGTACCGTCAACCACAATTTGCACCGCTGACAATGTCTCTCCCATGTGCCAGACGCGCCTTGGTTAGGTCTTTCTTACTGTAATGGCACAAGCAACGAGTGGGTGCTCTGCGACCAGAAGAAGCAGCCAGCCACCCTCACCAAGCCCGATCCATGCTGGTGCCCAAAGGACGAGGATGATCGACCATTCCGACTCGTCCAGTCTTCGGTCATCCCTGGCACTGCATCGCTGCCGGCCTTCGCAGGTGGAAGCATCCAGTTCAGCGTGGGACACTACCCAACACAGAACCTAGATCCAGTGACGACCACAATGACAGAAAGCCCCACCAATGCGGCGAAGTCGTCCTCCATCCTGTCCGTCCTGTCGGCCTCCCTTCCTGCGTCCACAGCAGAAGCCACAGCAACCGACCGCGCCGCACCTCCCGACCCGAACGGTGGTGCTGGCATCAGCCCCGGCGCACAAACCGGCGCCATCGCAGGAGGAGCAGCCGGCGCCCTGATAATAGTCCTCCTCCTCGCGGGCTTCCTCTGCTTCCGCCGCCGCTCGAAGAAGAAGTACCTACAGAGGCAAGAGGAGGATCGCGCCGTGGTGAACTTCATGAACGAGGGGGTCATCAGCAAGGGAGGTGCCGCCAGCGAGGCGGACCCGCTCAACCTCGGGATCGTACCGGCCGGAGGAGGACCACCACCCAGCGCCGCGTCCAGCCCGGACACACCCGCGCTGTCGGAGCTCGACTCCAAGGCTGCTAGGCCGTGGTCGCTGCGCTCCGAGCTGGACAACAACAACAACGGGTCGGCGCGGAGCTCGTACAACACTGCTGGTTCTCACGGCAGCGGTGGTGGCCAGGCGAGGCGTGCGCCGAGCGAGCTGGCTGCGCACCCCATTGCTGAGTTGCCTGGATGATTTCGGGGCGAGGATTCACTTGCAATTATCAAATTTCGTTGCTCTTCGCAATTCGGATACAGGGAAGCACTTGGGGGCCAGTAAGAGATAAAAGGTTCTGCAGTGTTTAATTTGATCGGAGGGAACCCCGTCTGAGCGTGCGCTGCTAGTCAATGGCGCTAGATTCCGGGAACCAACGGGAACAGGTGTTTGTGGTCCGACGGCTGAGCGGTAAGAAGCTTCAATGCGGGCGGAGTCGTCGCTGATTACTCTCACAAATTGAGAAAGTTGGGGGCACACAAAAAGAGACCGGGATCGATGCAGCTTGGCCATAGATTTTACACTACCACCTGGCAGGGCAGGCCTTATTTTGGCCCACATGGAGTAGGCAGCATGCAGCATGCAGGAGATAATGATGAAACCGTGTATTCTAAACTGCAGTAGTGTGGCATGGAAAAGCCGTCCAAGTCCCAAAGTGCCGGGACTAGTGCTTCTGTCTCCGCCCTCTGCGCCACTGTTGTGTTTGGGGGCTTGCAGTGTGGGGTACTACCGATGCAACCCCCGATGTGTTCCGTGGCTGTGCTTCCTCTGCCGATTTTACTCGTCCCAGTTCGTCCTCCGGTCAGCGCGACGCGTGCGTTCCGGCGACCTCCCGATACAACTCCTCATACAACGACATCACAAGTCTGGCCATACTGCCATACTGATCGTATATGAATGGGGCGACCATCATGAGCTCAACATCAATTGGGCGGTGCTTGGCTTGACTCACTGATCTCCACATCGGCCCGGCATGAGGCTCATCAACCTCGACACTCTCGAGCTGGAGAGTTTCACCGGCTATGGCAAGATCCCGTCCTACGCCATCCTGTCCCACACATGGGGCCCGGACGAGGTCACATATGCTGATATGATGTCCATGAGCCGGGAGGACCTGGAGGAAAAGGCTGGGTACCAAAAGATTGTCAAATTTGGCCACTTTGTAAGGGACAGGGATGCCTCAAAGCCGGCTGGGAGGGTCCCAAGATGTGCAACAGACCGCAGGGTTGGCCGGAAAAATGCATCCCCAATGTGGCCCACCGCATATAGGCCGACGCACATCTGGGTGGACACGTGCTGCATCGACAAGTCTAGCAGCTCGGAGCTGTCCGAGGCTATCAACTCCATGTTTGCGTGGTACCAGGAGGCCACCTTCTGCGTCGCCTTCCTCGAGGACTACGAGCACCCGGGCGGCGAGAGCTCAACCCAGTTCCGCCCCAGCGAGGACGCCTTCCTCCACTGCAGGTGGTTCACGAGGGGGTGGACGCTCCAGGAGCTGCTCGCGCCGGGGCGCCTGTTCTTCGTCGACACGAATTGGGTGTCCCTCGGGCCCAGGTTTGAGGTTCTGGATTGCGTCTCGGCTGCTTCGGGGATCGATGCCATGTACTTACAAGACGGTAGCTGGCAGAAGGCGAATATCGCAAAGAGGCTCTCGTGGGCCGCCAAGAGGGAGACCACCAGACCGGAGGACCTCGCCTACTGCCTGTTGGGAGTATTCGGCGTCCACATGCCCCTGCTTTATGGCGAGGGCGGCCACAGCGCCTTTATCAGGCTGCAGGAAGAAATCATCAAGGAGTTTGACGACCACTCGATATTTGCCTGGGGCAGGCGGAATCACGCCAAGAACGGCCCCTGGAATGAATCCCCAAGCGTGCTTCTGGGCGCCTTTGCTTCACATCCTTCACAGTTCCAGGGTCTCGACAATGTGCAGACATACTCGGGCGACGAGGAAGAACCACACACGGTAACCAACAAAGGTATAAGAATCCGACTACCAATAGTCAAGGTCGACAGCAGCACCACAATCGCAATACTGCGGTGCCACACGTTAGACCTACTAGGAGGCTTCATGGGCATATACATAGAACCATGCCCCCTCAAGCCTGGCGTGTACTGCCGCTCCTCCTCGACGCCGGCCCTGGCATGCGTGTCAGACAACGTGGCCCAGAGCGCGGAGACTAAACTCATCTTCCTCCTCAAGAAGACAACACCCGTGCACGAGAGCATCGAGACGATGGAGAGCATATCCAGCGTCTCCGTCACCGCCGTCCGCGACTGCGACTATGACATCGTCTCCGCGGCGCCAGAGGAGCTCTGGGACACGCGGTACGGGACCCTCCGCCTGCGGCGCGGTCGCCTCAGCGCCACCGCTCTTATCAGTATGGACAGGCTCAACGGCCGGGGGCCACGGCAGCCCGGCGGCGCAAAGGAGTATTTTGTGCTGCTGCTCAGGGTCGACCCGTCCAGCCGCTGGGGGTTTCCTGACATCGGGCTCGTGGCGTGGCGGCGCGCGGGCAAGGCTAAGACGAGGGATCTGGAGAGGTGTCACCTCACGAACCAGGACTCGGTTAGGCCGCATACGGCGCAGCTGAGGCTTAAGGGGAGGTATTTGAGGACTGTCACTGCTAAGGTTGGGATCGAGCTTGTTGGTGGGGCGAGGACGTATGTTGTTTCGCTGACGAGGGAGTGAGGGAAGTTATCTTTGCGTACTTGCTCTGCTGTGGGATAAGTTTGTGTGGGCACCTAGGTATGCTGTTTGGGGCTGTTTGGCGCTTGGAAGGATCAAATTGGGTAGCTTAACTTTGGGTGGCTGAATGCGTCTGTTTAAACCTCTTCGCCATGCGTTCAAAACGCCAGTGACAAGCACAAGACCCCTCGAGCCCGGTTTGGATGTGAGCTTCTGCCATCATTATTGCTGGGCCTGCTGAGCTTCAACATAACGCAATTTAAGGCAAGTGCAACATAGCAAGGCGTGGCTCAAGCTCGGTGAAGGACTGCCAAGTAACCGGATCCCTTGAATAGGACCTATATCTGAACTTGGCCTGACATCTGTCAACAAATCTCAGCATGAGGAGATGGCAACCAGTGAATCATATGACGAGTACCTCGGTGCTGAAACAGGTACCCAGAAGCAATGGTAGTCAACCGATTGATTCAGGGAGTCCAGGTTGTTATCGTCGTCATGATAGGAGGTAGGGGAACGGATCCACTTGTCGGGCGTCCCGTAGCCAAGTGAAGCGACTCGGCCTGACCTTTCTGCTTTGGGGAAGCTTTCAGCTGCAGAGGAGAAGAACCAACATTGAATGCTTCATGGATGAAATCCAGCTCTCAATGGAGGGATCAACTCCGTCGATTATCTAAGAGCTGATCAGTGCCCTTTAGCCCCCCAGTAACAGATCGGTTTTAACTCTCCCGACGCTGTTCATGCTTCTGGGATATCGTGATCCCTTCACTTCTATCGGCACACTCGAGGACTTATTGGTGCCTCAGATTGGCTACCGTCAACATGTTCAGTCTGGAGGGCTATCTTTATGAGGGACTCGGAACAAGCTGCCACAAACCAACTTCGGAGGCTAATCACAACGACAAAGTGCGACCAAGCACCATCAACCCACTGACCTCTTCCGGGGCATGAGACTCGGCTGAATCTCCTCATCCGAAAAGGGAGGCCATCACAGCTGTCCCAATTTGCGAGTTTCGGCCGGATGGACCCGAGTCTATATGCTGACTCGTGCTGTCCGCTTGTCACTAAGAAGCGTGCTTCGATGTCTGTAGGGTCCCGCTATGGCAGGAATGCCGACGGATAGATCCTGGAATACTGCGGATGTCGGCCTCACACTAGGTCTGGGACATCTGAAGTGACCCCATGGATCTGTGACATATTGACCCATTCTACCGAGGCGATTCAGAGCTGGAGCTTGAATATTTGTGATCAACGTGCCCGGGATGTGGCGGCAGGTGGGCCGAGGTTTGATCCGAGAGACTCAGACAAGCGAATGAGAATGCGAAGCTGGCCGTCAAGTAAATTATCCTGCCAGAAGTGGTGTTGACTTGACGCTCAAGCCCAAGCTGAACGGACACCTAACATGTTGACCTGTCACCTTGTCCCCCGTATTACGGACTCGGTCCGTTGCCGACAGGGGGCGAATCGGGCTTCGCCGTGGAGGCATTTGGTTTGACTGACACATGGTTTCGTGGATTAAGGTCCTAAAAATATAAAGTTCGTGGGGAACGTAGATCCTCTAAGGCGAGCCCAACACGGACAAAAGTGGATCGCGACGTGATCCGTTCATCAGGCGGACTGTTTGGCCCAACTGCAAACGTGAGGCCAGCGGAACAAATCTCTCGTACAAGGCGATCACTCCCCTATGGGGGTCCCTGTGGGTGTCAAAATAGTCGGGCCTCGTTCTTGGCAGGGAAAAACAACCTTATGAGTTTATTCCAATTACGATGTGGTCTCCAGAACTTCGGACTTTTGGGACCGCTCTCCACTATTCTCGTGCTTGGTCGTGGATATAAAGTCGAGGCCATCCACTGACACCGACAGACTGTTTTCATTGTGTCGAACCATCAGCCCAACTGCAAAGTCTCTCGCTTAATCTTCTACTTGAAGCCCTTTCCAGCTCCTGTACCTAATCCTTCTAGTATTATCACCATATTAATACCGTCAAGATGAAGCTCCTCCTTGTCGCAGCGGCTCTTTCCGCCGTCTCCTATGCTCAGATCGACATGGCCAAGATCACCGACTGCAGCGCTCTCCGCGATGAGTGCCGTAGCCAACCCAGTGCCAACCAGGCCACATGTGCCGCCAACGAGGCGCAGTGCGAGCAGTGCCAGACCGACTACAACCAGTGCCGGGCGCCTGGCAACGGCGTAAGTCATGTTCCCTGAAGAAAATACTCCAACCACCCAATTTGCAAGCGGTCGATACTAACATGGAGTCTTTGCTCTTACAGGTCTCAGGCAACCAGGCCGGCTGCGCAGCCCAGGTGGCAGCCTGCGTCGGGTCCGCATTCCCCGGGCTGAGCCTCATGGAGAGCAGCACCTCCAGCTCCTCCGCCGCCGCCGCCTCGGCCACCGCCGCCAGCGACAGCGACGACTGCCAGTCGACCTACAAGACCTGCGTGGCGGGCGGCAAGAGCGAGGAGCTCTGCGGCTGCGACCTGGCCACCTGCACGGGCGAGGACAACGCCCGCACGCGCGACTACTGCGCGGGCGTGTCGGCCTCGGCCTCGGCGCCCTCGGCCACCGCGACCGCCTCTGCCGGCGACAGCGACGACTGCCAGGCCACCTGGCGCAAGTGCGTCGCCGGCGGCCGCAACGAGGAGCTGTGCTCCTGCGACCTTGCCGTCTGCACCGGTGAGGACAACGCCCGCGGCCGCGCGTACTGCGCCACGCTCTCCGCCGGCCTGGCTACCTCCACCGCCACCGGTACTGCCGCTTCCGGGGCCACCGGCCTCGCTACCAGCGGTGTCGCGCGCCCTACGTCTTCTGTTGGCGGTGCTGGTAGCAACTCGACCTCCTCTACGCCTATTGTTACCGGTGCTGCTGCCTCTGTCGGCCTGAGCGTTTTCGGAGCGGCTTCTGCTTTCTTTTCTTACCTCCTGATCTAAGACTTGGAGGAGGTTGTGGATGTTCTTCTTGCTGGTGGATTTACCCTCGGGCCCACGGCCACAGCCATCAAAGCACGTCAGGAGGGTGCTGTGGTACACTATGTGATGTTTGAAGCATGAGAGCCGGTGTCTGGGCGGTAGGCTGGCATTTGCCCGGGGAGAGGGGGAGGGGGGGTTGAGCCCGTGGAGGTTTTATACCAGCTTTGGCTGGTCCGATTGTTTTACTGTTCATAGTATATGTTGCACATGTCTATATTGTTTTCGAAAATCAAAAGTGTTCATGTATACCTCCGTTGGATAAAATGGCATGGTAGCTACCTAGGTATGTCATTGAGTCAATCATCGGAGCGAAATTGGGCTAGCAAGTTGCTCTAGTCGTACAAAGCTATTTGCATTGCTTCTGAATCAGTCCTGCTCTGGTTGAAGTAGGGATCATCCCGACCACTCATCGACATCAACCGTGGATTGATTCCTCGAGGGTAATTTTACTAGGTCACCGGCGAGTTGACACTCACTTTGCCTCATCAACTGAATGAGATACCTACGGTCTGTGGCCAGGCCGCTGTCTGAGCCTGCTTTGATCATATCATTCGACAGCTACCCTCCAAGTTAACCTCTTTCAATGGACAACAACCCGCGTTTCTGCTTTTTGGATATCACCGTAGGATTTCACCACGAGAAGGTACCTAGCGACCAGCCTGGGTTGATTACAATGTACGGAACGCGGTCACACGTGACCCTTCTGCCTCTTCGCTCGCCTCCCCTGGACGACAACGGTACTTACACATCCTAAATGCGCTCTCTTTTGCTTGGGCCCTACACAACCCAAAGCACCATGGCCTCAGCCCGTCCACAAGTTGAACCTCAAAACCAAACATCTCCTGCGCTGGCGACGGAGACCGAGAAGGCCAACATGGAGAGAAAAGCATCCAGCGATCACGGCGGTAATACAGTGGTGGAGCAAGCTGCGACTCATGCTGGACACGAAGTCCGGCCCGCAACAAACGCAGACCACCCCAAGAGATGGGGGCTTGCTCTCCTCACTGTAGGCATTTGCCTCGTCATCTTCCTAATTTCCCTTGAATCAGTACTCCTACCTACATGTGCCCGGCAACCCGTTTACTCAGCTGCTCCGGGGCGGCAGACTGATCAGTTCGTGCAACTTTGTCCAACAGCTTCTCAATAGTCGCTACCGCAATCCCCAAGATCACATCTGAATGCTCAAGTCTGGGGGACGTGGGCTGGTATGGAAGCTGTACGTCAGTTTGCGGGACACAGACTTGATTCTCTATTCGCTGACGATACGAGACTACCTTCTCACCACCGCCTCAACCCAGCTGCTCTTTGGGAAGTTCTACACCTTCTTCAGTCTCAAATGGGTCTCTATGATCACTCTTCTCGTCTTCGACGTCGGCAGCGTGTGGAAGGCAAGTGAAATCACCACAAATGATTAGTTTCCTGAATTTGCATTCTATGAAAAGGTTTCTTGATATCACTCCGTTTCTGACTGTAGTAGAGGGACCAAGTGGAAATTGGTCCAATGTCAGGCACCAGATTGACGGCCAGAACCTTCACCGTTCTGTCGTCTCTTTTTAATGTCACCTAATGTCACCCTTGGGCCCCTATCTGAATATTTCTGCCGCATCATCTCGAACTCCTTCTCAACCTCTGGATAGTCGATTGCATCCTTGGGTCGGGCCCTACCCGAGACTTGCGATTGTCTGTATGCCTCGTAGCTGTTCCATGCGATCTTCCGCTCCCAACGGTCCCTGAAGACATTGTGCAAGGGGATTGCAACTTCAGGGTCGACCCGAGTCAGATTATCATCAGTGCCCAGGATGGGTAGGGGGCATTCCGGGCGTTCTGCTTGCTGATTGCACTGAGACTTGGGATTCCATTCTAGAAAATGTACTAACGATCCAAGCTGCTCGTCAGTCAGAGCGTAAATACGGTATGTAACGCCGTTGCGGTGGGACTGGAACCAAACCCCATCATACTGAATGAAAGATGAACTCACGTCAGCCAATTAAGAGCATCATACACAAAGCCTTTCTGCAACGGAAGCATTACTCACTCCAGTACCGCTTTCCCCCCTGCCGAATAGAACAACTCCTCCGAAAATAATCTCTTCAGCCCAATAGCCCGCGACATCGGCAACTCCTCTAGGAAATTGCTTTGTGTTCGTGTAAGTACGTACGGCGAAGGTGGTCGGCCAAGGGGGGACACGAGAGATATCATCTCCCTCGTCGCCTCTATAGCTGGTACATGGGGTGTCTCTCTTGTGAAGAGCTCCATCGAGCTCGAATAGCTCCGCTGCAATGGTGTGGACGGCAACAGCTATGAGTTCTACAAGAGGGAGTTTTGACGCCCTCGATCCCGCGGGGACCTCTTGATACCTCTGGAGCACCTGTAGTAGATTAGAATTCTGCTGCTGTGTTGCTCCTAGTGATACGTACGTACATCAGTTCTCAGCTCCATGGCTCTTGGGTTGAAGTTGTCTCGGAACAATCTGGTTTTTTCCAGGACCCCAGGACAGAGCTCAACGTGGGTAAAAACAGGATCGCGACGTGTGTATTCAGTACCACGCAGGCTGAAAGCAACATCTCTGAGAGGGAGACCATCAATTATTTGCGCGAAAGTTTGTTCTGCTATCTCTGCGGACAGCAGGTTCGATATCGCCGTAGCGAATGTGTTCAGGTGATCTGAATCGAGGACGTCGCTTACGCAACTGCTGTCCAAGTGCTCGGGAGGAGCAACGGTGGCCCATTGAGGATCTTCCATCGTGTCAATTGTTATGTCAAAGCTTGTTTGCGTCTCGAGTATGCAATGGTGCAAAGGCCGTCTGTCAAAAGGCGAGCAGATGAAAGTTGGGGAGGTTCTACGGCACGGACGGTAGGCCTACCGTAGGCGATAAATAGCGTCAAAGGCCAGCGAGTCACGGGAACAGGTCAGACCCCACAGGTGCACTGCCTCTGGCAGTAACCAACACCTGCAGGTACGGGTTTCAAGTCGGATCCCTCCATACCGCAAATCTACTACTTTGTTATGTAGGTACCCAGGTATACTACCAGAGAGGATCACTTCGTTGTCAACAGGTGCGTTTGCGCCACCTTGTTGCATATTTCAAAGGCAGCTGATTGGAGTCTTCTTCATAGGATCATTCAATCTGCATCGGCCCCGTCTTAACTGCCCTTGTATCTGCACGTCGTTGGTACCTGTCTGAAGGCGATTTCAAAGTTGGGCCTGGTTTGACGCATTATTTCAGATGCAGGCCCGGGCAACGGCTATGCGGCCACAGCATCTACTGAGTACTACTGCCCAATCTCCTGTGGGATAACCTCCTATGGGATCATCTCCTACGGGACAATCTTCTATGGAACCGCTTCATTTAGGACAACGTGCTACTGGGCAACCTCCGATGGAATAGGCTCCCTGGGAAGACCTCTAGTGAGGAAATCTTCTGCGAAACAACTTCCCGTGACAAGCAGACAGAAGGTCAGCAAACCACAGGGGATCAGTAACCATGTTTCGTGTTTTCTTTCTCGAATGTCAATGTGTTAATGTAATATTGCGTGTGACATTGGAAGAAACGGCCTGATTGTTACCATGGCTGGCCGAATCAGGTCGTAACCAGGTGGCCATGAAGCCCCCGGAAGAGTGTCATGGAGAACTTTTCTTTGAAACCTCCAAAAACCTGAAATTGATTGGCTGCAAACACTCCACTGAGATACCCACAATCACTGGCCGGCCGTACAGGTCGAAGACCACAGGCCGATGGAGCAGTGTTCGTTGGAAGCAGAGAGGCCATTACAGCTCTGGCATGTTGGTGAAGTGCTCAACAGTAAAACTCCACAATTATATTTAGATACTCTCGTCTTCCAGCTGTAGCTGTCTACATGAGTTGTAGAGCGCACGTTGGAATTCCCAGCTCCTTAGACACATTATCACAAGAACCACATCCAAAACATCATACAAATCACCAGGAGACATTTCCCAACATCAGCTCATATCTGCCTCATTTCGTCCTATAGATTCGAAGCTGCCCAGAAGCAATCCCATCTTTCCGATTCTCCTTGCTACGTTATCTACCCGGATTTTACAGCCCAAGAGCAAATCGCTGTTGCCTCGCGAATAACACCTACACGACTCTGTAGCCAACTAGTCGCCCTCTAATCTCATATCTCACTCATCCACTAGATATGATGGGTCCCTCAGACAAGAAAGTTGACGTGAAAAAGGCTGCTGATGCGAAGAAAGCTACTGGCGCGAAAGGTCCTGCGTCCGGACCGTCGTCTGCGGGAACTTCTCAGAATTTGCCACTTCGACATGCGACAGTAGCCTCTGGGAACAGAACCAGGGTTGATGCGGGCAATGAACACCCGCCTTCAAGACCAGGGGGGGAGCGAGGATCCAGCAGGCCCTCGAGCTCCCACTCGAACATATCCACGGCCACCTCAACCTCTAGAGCCAGCCAACGCTCCTATGAGAGTACCATATCAGCGACCTCGGAAAATTCCGACAGCTCGGGAAATCAGGCGGCTCGAAGAAGTCAGGAGACTCGCATAATTCAAAGAATTCGAAGAGGTCAGACGACTCGAATTACAGCAGCGGGACTTATGAACGCAGTGCCGTTGAGCCAGAAGCGTTGAAAGTTTTCAGGGATCCATCTCGGGGACGCAATCCAAAACCGGTCTGGGAAGAGGTTAGCGAAAGCTCATTTGAGCATACAGAAATGCGAGAATGTGTCAATGTCGCGATGTGCATTCTCAGCCGTGCTCGAAATCGAAGAGCCCTATCAACCTACAGCACAGAGCTTGTGGATGCTGTCGAGGCTAAGCACAGGTCCACCGCCGGGGACTTGAATATCTACGGTCCTGAGATGCCTGCCACAATCATTGATTGGCTTCGTCGCATGAGTGAAGGATTCCCTGATATCCGCATCCACCACTCCATTCCCGACAATTATGCACAGACGAGGAGGCGGACCTGGGGAGATCATCATCTCGACTACGTCCCATACGAAGCAGCCTCCATCGATGTGAATTATGAGGTAAGCTAATGCTCTAGGCTATCTTGGATGGGTTGTGCTAAATGTAACTTCTTACATAGGTATTTGAAAGAATGTGTAGCTTAAAGTTGCGACGCGCTGAGCTGCGGATAGCATCCTCGGAAAAAGATCTCAAGCTGGATAAGCTTAAAACGGAATGTCAGAGAGCCCGAGAAAAAAATGACTCAAAGGCCTTGGCTGCAGTCGAAGTCAAGGTCAAGTCGCAGGAAAAGCATCTCCGGGAGATGGAAAAGGAGGCCACGAATTGCCAGGTACACTACCGACGCTCGCTTTTCCAGCTCGGTGTCACTCTAGCACACGAATGCTTTCATGTCCTGACCGGATTATGGACGGGAGATTTTAGGGTTGGAACTCCGTACAAACTAGGTGGTATTTACACGGAGAGAGATGATAGTGGGATAGCCGACCATGGCGAGGCTGGCTTTTGGTGGGAGTATAAACACGGCTTCAATGGGTCGATCAATTTGGTACGGGGTAAGAACATCAAACAGAAGGACGATCCTTACCCTTTGAAAGATGAAAAACTGGCAGCAGGTGTCTCATTTCTCCGGAAATTGGAGTACAAGCCCGACGGCACACCTATAGTAACGTGGACGCGTGTAGCGCACGCATACATTCAGGATGTTACTGCCCGAGGCGAGTCCACACGTGCTCCTCAATGTCTTCAAGTCACTAACTTCTCTACAGGCGCGAGTGATAAGCCTATAACTGCAAAAGGCGCCCAGGCCTGGACAAATTCTCAGTTTCATACTGAATTCGAATCTGTAGTCACATCGACGAATACTCAGCAGTCGACTGCGACTAGTCATGGGCAGGCTGCAAAGGCTACTCCTGCGCCGCCGAAGCGAGCTCAAAATGATTCCTCTAAACCCTCTACAGACGGAATGCCATTGGGTTGCAAGGAGTGCTCTCCTGGAGGTCGCATGCACACAGTGCCGCTCGGCTGCCGTGGACCCAAAGCCACGGAGAGCCCACGCGCGTAGGCGATTCATCCCACAGGGAACCTGCCTATAATTAGGCGAAGATCACCCTAAAAGAGAGTGCTCTATAGGAGTTCTGTCCAAGGAGGGCATATCATCCGAGCTTTCTCTAAAGGAGATTCCAAGGTTGTCCTAGAGGAGGTTATCCTAGTGGGAGTTATCCCAGAGGAGATTGTTTTCAGAGAGGTTGTCCTAGAGGGGTTTATTTCTAGACGAAGCAAAAGACTGTTCCCAACAAGGTTGTTATTCTGCACATGTATAACACTGGTCTCCGTTCTTAATCCCATTATTCATCGCAGACGGTAATAAGATTTGCAAATATACCGCGTCTTGAGAAAACTTGAGATATTGGAACTGCCCTTTCTGAGATCTATGAATTATACTATGGACACTGGCCTTTCATGTTGACTTGACTCATTGCACAGGATCATTGACAACAGGTGGGATCAAGTGCTCCCGGCATCATCTTGTCATATTTGACATCCTGTATCCCTTGATTTTGAACACAACCACTCCAATCGTGATGACTGTACCCACTAAATAGGGGGCTGCCTTCCGCAATATTTTGCGAGCTGCCCTCCTTGTCACGAAGTCAAGCTGTTCGTGGTATGCCTGGGTGTCGTTGCTGTGCGGAAAAGGAATATCTGGCACCTGTTTGCCCAGAAACTCACAAAGTGGCTCCCAGCCTTGGTCAAGTCTGTAATTCAGCAGCCGCTCGGGAGGTGTCACCTCCCTTATTGTCCTGTAGTGGTCAAGATATACTTGTCGTGCGTTTGCCCGGAACTCTTCCCTGTTGCGACACTTGAAGACGTACTTGAGCCACACCAGCATCATATCATCGATTTCTGCGACTTGAGGCGCCCTCAGAAATGACAGTATCCGGATGAATTTGTTCTCGAAGAACCACTCGATGATGGTCTCGTCGAAGCTCCTCATCCATTTTGAGATATCTCTATCCACAAGCACAACCTTTGCGTCTGGGATGAAAACGTCAGATTTATGTTTCAAATTTGAGAGTCAAATCTCCTAGGAAATGAAAATTCGTCTGAAACTCCAGGTGTATACTAACCCGGATACGCAGCAATCAATTCGGGCCCAAAAGCGTTGGTGGGTGTATCACAAGCGGCTGAGCAATGTCCAAGTAGCTGGTCGAACTCCTCCCGGCCGAAAGGCTTTTGAATCGATGCCGGATCATACTTTGCTTTAAACCCCTCGATCCAAAAGGTACATTCGCTGAGATTGTTGAACTGCCGAAACCCGTGATACACCTCACTGTGGCCGAGAATCATCAAGGCTTGGCGGAGTGCTGCGACAGTCAGCCTTCGAATTTTGAGTTATCATGCCATGGGAGGCTTACATGTAGTGCCGGTCCTGGAAAGTCCCAGACCCAGGACCTCCATCGGCATTGTTCGTCGGCATGTTCGTCTATCGATGTTCGCGTCAGGCAGGAATAACTCGGGATACTTTTCTTCGTCTGTTAGCCTGGACGCCATGATTCCTGCTTAACTCCAGCGCAAGAGAACACGTATAGACAAAATGTCTGAGGGGCTGACACGGATTCGCTAACACATACGGAGTAGTATGGGACGATAGTAGCTTTTTGAGCAGTCCAAGATTACCCCTCGACTCTATCGTGGATCGGCGTCTCACAGCGTTGCCAAGAACACAGGGTCGATCGTATCACGCTGACAGCCAATTAGGCAGCCAAATCAGCATCGCTACCACCCCCCTCATACAGACGCGCAAGGGAGTAATCCGTGATATTGATACCTGAAGACCGAGGAGACCAGTAAGACAGAGGACACTCCGCTTTGTGGCTGGTGGCCCCGAACGCCCCCACCACAAGTGCTACCCTCAAGCAAGAGAACTACCGTGTCAATCGCCTAGGGCGCTACCTTTATGAGGGGTAATTCATCAATAGAAGAGTACGCTTAATGTCATAGAGAATATTATACATCTAGGTATATGGTGATACGCCCAGAGAGGACGTAGTTGGCAAGTAGGGTTGCGTAGATTGTCAGGCATTCCTTTCTGCTGGCTCTGAATTGCGTTGTACGAATACAATCGAAGACTCAGCGTACGGCGGTCTCACGAAATTTCAGTTGAGGCATCAAATTGCAAGTCATCGCCGTCCTCCACCAGCCAGTCTCCTTCCTGCAAGAAGTCCAAAACGTCCACCCGCAAGCGCTGACTTGACTCATACGCGCCTATCCAGCTCTTCTTCACCAGCTCGCCGAGATACTCCCTCTTCAGCTCAGGCCACTCGCCTCGAGGAATCATCTGCCCGATATCCGCCCACGACCTCCCCGCGTGCTCCTCACGGGCATGCCCTGGCCAGTGCCCAACCATAAGCTCGTATACGACGCAGCCCCACAAGAACATGTCTGTTCTCACGCTGGGCTTAGGAGGCCGACGTGAGCCGGGAAGCCTGATATTCAGCGGGTGAAAAGACTCGCTGCTGGCTGTCCCGCCAATATATACAACTCCCGAGCTCCTGTCCCTGAAGCTGGAGTCCAGAAAACCAACTAAGGAGAGCAACAGCGTGGGGGCGCGGGAGAGCCACCAGTGAGCGGTGCGGAGGTCTCCGAGGATGATGTCCTGCGTATGGACGTATTACAGGGCGGACGCGAGGTGCAGGGCCCATTTGTAAGCGAGGGGGGCGATGTGTTGCTTTGATTCGGTGGGTGCCTTCTTCGTACAATACCGGCCTGTTTTGGGGGAGAAGTCTGTCAAGTGGCGGACCTGATGGTTTGGCTAGAATGGGTAGGGCATTCCAAGGATCGCGACGGAATAATGGTCCGATGCGAGGATGAAGATATATACTGCCGCTGATCTGCTCGTATGCGATGGTTGTCTTCCAGCAGCGCTTAGCCTCGTAGCTTTGCCGCCATGAGGCGTCGGGCGAGTCTGGATCTAAGTCGTGGATGTATTCAGGGGGCAGTATCCTCACACCATTTGTCACTTGATTCACCTGCACGGCGAGAATGAGGCCAATGTCGGTAGTGAAGGTATCCGGTTCGTCTCGAAGCAGTGGCTTTGGACGAGATGAGCTGGCGCCGGCTATCGGCTGTAAATCGGGGCCTGTCCTGCCCGTCCGCGCCACGGATGGCGACCACCCTTTCAATCCAACCGTGTTGGTCGATGGGATTCAGTTCTGTTGTAGTCGTCGCTGAACAGTGTTAACTTTCGAGAGGCCGGGCGCGGCGCGAGAAAGCCCTGCACTTACTGGGATATACCCGTACTCCCTTGGCCCTCCAGGTCGTTAAGCATGTCACTCCGTCACTCAAGCTTGTTGAATCAAAGACCATTTTCGCGTGTGTGGGAAAGCGCAAACCGACCGGGAGGTCTTACTTCGTTTGACAGGGAGAGCAGTCACTGCCCTGTTGAATAGATAATCACACAGCAAACGGACCGGTATCACCCTGATCAAGATCCGCACCTTCCCATGATTATGCCTTCATTGCTTTTGAGGAGTGCAAACAGCTCTTCACTTTCTCCATTCACATAGACCATGTCAACACATTCAGGATTATCGCAGTCATAGCTCCTGTTGGTACACATTACGAATAGTTACAGCACTCGGGGAACACTAATTCAGCGCGGAAAACGTCGGCCTTTGAGCAACATGGCAACATCCTGGAAGCCAGTCATCCTTGTCATCTCCATCGGCGAAAAGTGGATGCAAGACCTGTGCGACGACAGGCGCAACTTCAATGGCAGTCTCAATGAGCTTCTGAAGCACGCTATACTCATACCTGTTCGCACAGCCGCAGATGCCCTCAAGTACCTCAGCAAGAACTTTCCCGAGGGGATCCTCGTTACCGACCCTGGACTGGCACAGCCGGGCAACAAGGAGCTTCTGGATGCCGTGGTGGCGTTTGCGCGGGCCAGCGGCACCGTCGTCATGAGCTACTGCTTCTCGAGCCACTTACGAATGGACGTCATGAAAGACTTCTGGAAGAATGCGTGGGGTTTGCCCTGGGAGCCGGGATCCATCCTCAGGGGGTCTTTCGCGCTCAACACGTCTGCTTCGACGCTGAGGGGCAAAGTGGTGTTAATGCATGAGTTGTACAGACAGCAGGCGTTGTCTCTGGTGAATGTGGAGCGCGAGCACACTTGGTTTTTGGCCATGGACAATTCGAACACAGATTCGGTCGTACTCTCACCCGAGCATCAGAACGAGGCGGTTGTGGCCTTTGCGCCTGTTGGCATCGGTCGTGTAGGCTACACGGGGGATTTGAATATGGAGACGGGAACACACCAGGCTGTGATGCGAATGTTTGAGATCTAAAAGAGAGCACTGAGATGATGAGTTGGTCGGGCAGTGGACATTATGCGGCGAATACGGTCTTTATTGGTTCGAGTTTCACAGCCCCTGAGGGCGTGGACATTCAGTACGCCTCACATGCAGTCGATACCCTGTTTTTAGGAGACATATCAATTTTAGCCCACGAGTGATACCACCAAAAGAACTCGAAGTGGGAGTCCTCACTCATGCATGCTGCTGCTCTGAAATGTGCCCCCGACCAGGGTTTACGTATTTGGAGAAATATGCATAGCCTGAATCAGCTTATCTCGAACAATTAGGGATAGATTTCTCTCCTGTCGTATAGATCGCCTCCCCCGATATAGGCAATTTCAGTGTATACTTGTAATGCATATTGAACGGCTTACGGTTACCTCGCCAGGAAATGATATTCCGTACCTGGCACCTTTATAAGCATTGCTAATGCTTGCTAAAGCACGTCTTCTCTTCTGTGCCCTGCCATCTTTCTTGTTTGAGGACACACACACCCATTTGTTACAAACCTTCCTCAGCTCAGAATCATCATGGCGCTGTTCAATCTCCCACAGTTGCGGTACCGCAGCCCATGGGTCCAGAATATAATCAGCGGCGTCTGTGTCGGCGCATCGGCCGGCATGTACATCGCGCTCAATCTGCTAGGCGCTGGCGGCGGGCGACCTGACTCAGCTCAGGTCGTCCAAGTTGTCAATGCCACACTCTGCTCAGTGTGGTTCTTCTCATCTTCATTCGGAGGCAGCATTCTGAACAAGCTCGGGCCCGGTATAACGATGTGCATCGGGGTCCAGACGTACGTTGTATACGTTGGCTCACTCTGGTACTATGACGAGACGGGCCAGAAGGGGTACCCCTACGCGGCCGGGCCCATCATCGGCATCGGCGCTGGCATGGTGTTCATCACAGCCGGTTACATCTCGACTGCTTACCCCGAGGAGCGCGAGAAGGGCTCTTTCGCTACCATGCTGATGAACATGCAGGCGCTGGGGTCTGTGATTGGAGGTATCATCCCTGTCATCATCAACAGGAACTCCGCTACAGTTGCGGGCGTCCCTCGGTCGGTCTACATCGCCTTTATCGTGATCATGATTATTGGTGGGCTCTGTGGCCTGCTGCTGCTTCGACCGCAGGACCTGAGGCGAGATGATGGTTCCGTGGTTGCTGTCCATCCCGCTCGGGGTGCATGGGCGGAGCTGAAGTCAAATCTGATGATCTTCACTGATCCGGTGCTGTTGATCATGGTGCCTGCTTTCTTTCCGTCCGAGGGCTTCTTGGTATATAGCGGCTCAGTCAATGGTGAGTGATATCATAGGCGTACCGTCTGCCTGGCTCGCTAACAAAGTCTGATGTAGCCCACTTGAATAATCTCAGAACGCGTTCGTTACTATCTTTCGTTGCTGTTTGTCTTCAGATACCCGCCGGCTGGGCATTGCGATCTATTCTAGACCACGAGGCATGGGGCCGGCGGAAGCGTGGGCTTATCGGCTTAACGGCTGTTTCTGTTCCTTTGGTGGCTGCCTGGATTTGGGAGATGGTAAGAAAGTTATTTTTGTTGTTTCAGGAGTGAATAACTGATCCGATTTGTGCTGACTCGGGTTCAGATTCGCACTCGCAACTACAACAGGAACGCGCCTCCAGAGAACCCGACTGACTGGGACGAGCCCCGATTTGGCTGGATATTCATCTTGTTCATGCTCAACTGGGTATTTTCTGTGAGTACCGCCGATAAGCAGGCCTATTTCATCAGAGGCTGATAGGTGTGCTCTCAGCAACTCTGGCATAACATCGTGTATTACTGGATCGGCGCAATTACGAACTCGCCGCAAAAGCTGACGCACTATGTCGGCGTGTTTCGTGGGGTCCTCGGCGCCGGTGAAGCGATTTGCTTCGGCCTTGACTCTATCAAGATCCCTTTCATTGCCGAGGCAGGGGGGATTTTATTGTTCTATGTGCTTGGAATTGCTAGCTTTTACTATCTTGGTATTTACCATATCAAGGATACAAATTACGACCATAGGGAAGAAGGCGCCGTGATTCCTAATCACGTCTTGGAAGACATGCACCTCATAGATGAACCAAGCGCACCGGAGTCAGGAAAGAGAGATGCAAGTGTGGTACAAGAGGATGGAGTTGAGTCAGAAAAGATAAATCCCTGAAAATTGCTGGGAGACTCGAAACATGGATTTCGAGAGAGAGCTAGTAAGATGTGGGTGTAGCCTGTGTTCAGACTTCACATACATTATTACAGTAACACAGCCACACTTCAAGAAATGTGAAAACGTCATTGTGGAGCCTCTGTGGTTTGTTGACGATGTAGGAAATTGTTCTACAGAATGCTTTCCTAAGGGAGCTTATTACTTTATAGAAGGTTACTATGTAATATAATCTTCAATAAGAGGTTGTCCTACTGGAGGCTATCCTATAGGAAGCTGTTCTATGGGAGACTGTTCTATAGTAGGCTATTCTAAAAGAGGTGAACCTATAGGAGGATACTCCACAAGAGGTTGGAGGATAGATGCTGTGGCCGCGAAGCGGATACCCGAGCAAACTTGAAACTCGTAAAGTCTATAGCTAGAGACCACCTACATTTGAGCTACACTTTCTCTGTATTCTTCTTCGCCTCCCTCTCCTGCCTCCATTGCATTCCCCAATACCACTCCAGTACGTATATCGCCGACATGGCCACCACAAGCAACGCCAGCGCGATAAACGTCTCCGCACGGCCCACAAGTGCCAGCATCGAGTCAATCACGCCGACACCCACGGCTGCCATGCTGCATCTCACAAGGTTATTGATAGCTGTGGAACTCGCACCTTTGCCGGGGCAGAGGTCGGATACAAGTGTGGTGTTGATCGCGAACACGGCATTAGACGTTGCGGCTATAAGGAATTGGAGGAAAAGCGGGAGGACGATCCACGCTGGGGTGGCCGCTTGCGGTGGGAGCCGGTCGGTGGGCAGGACTGTGAAGCCATAGATGGCGGTGGAAACAACAAAGATGAGGGTAATCCAGGGGATAGACCGGAGGCGAGCGTGCTCACTGTCGGAGTTTCGTGGTCAGCATCCCTTGCCGTAGTAGCAGTGGCAACATTTGAGCCCAGTAGTAAGGGGTAGGGAGTGAATGGGATGGTTTCAGTGCATTGGAGTGGTTGATCCACGTCAGAGAACGTACATAGGAAAGTCGGGCGCGAATGCCTTCCTTGATTTAGAGGGGGCAGCCGCGCCCGGGTGAGTTTCAAGGTACCACTGTTCAAAACGTACGAAGTCTCGTGTCATAATCTTGCCGGCGACAGAGGAGCCCACAATGGTGCCGAAGCCTGTGCGAAGATCGTGTTAGTTTGTTCTGCTTGGCATTGCACGAAGTGAAACCAACGACGCTGTTACTCACCATTGGGCAAGAAGACCAACCCCAGCATCAACTCGTTCAACCCGAACCGGTCCTTGAAGATTCCTGTCGTGCTTGCCACCACCATACTCCATATTGTGTAGACCATGCCTCCAGAGACCAAGAGGGCAATGATGTCTTTCTCAACAAGCAGCTTTATGGGTGCTGCAAATGTCTTCAAGGTGACCTTTGGCACTTCTGGCTTTTCTCCAGGGTCTTCCATAAAATCCGGCTCCTTAGTGAGCCTGCGAATGAAGGGCTGATAAACGCCCGAAAGTCTCAGCGTGCCATTGCCGGCAATTCTGCGTAGGGTCTCGGGTAGGTAGATGAGCAGCATGATCAGGACGAGGCCGGAAATGATGGTGAGGAAGACGAAGATGGAGCTGAGAAGTATAAGCTGTCAGTAAATCTCTTTTATACATATTAACGAGTTGTTGCGGATGTCCTACCGGAACCCAAGAAAGTTGGCTAGGAGTCCTCCCAGCACTGGGCCGATGGCAATGCTAAAGTTGCGAACTGAACAAGTCAATGACACAACACCCATGTGGTTACAGTTTTGAGAGTTTGGGGGGAAAACGTACTGGCCTGATAGAAACTGATGAAGTTGCCTCGTTCTAAAGGTGTGGCAATATCTTGGATCACCCCGTTGCCTGTTGCCCACAGTTCCGGATCAGCCAAATCAATTCCGTCCATTTGTTGGCGCTGGAAACCTACCGATGCTAACGGTTGACGCGCTTCCCGCTGATTGCAACCCTCTGGCAATTAGGAGAACAGGGAAGTTGGGTGAGAAGCTAAGGATAATATTGGCGACGATGTAGACGGAAAACGAGGCCATGTAAATTGGTCTCCGTCCTATTGTATCAGATAATGGACCCCAGAACAGCGGCGAGATACCCTGGATGACGAGATAGGATGTAATGGTCAAAGATACAGCTCCAAGACTAACGTGTAGGTCCTAGATTTCCATGTCAGCTGCAACATGATACATGATGGCTCACAAGACCCAATGGCAATAAGAACTGTACCCTGGCGATCGCATCTAAAGACGGAAAGTATATATTGGAAGACAGTCCGGAAAATAGGCCGGCCATACCAATCATGATAACGAGGAACCACTTCTGTCTCTTGTTGAAAATGTGGAACGGCTGTTCTGAACGTGGCCGTTGCTCTTCATTGTGAATATCGTCCTGTGTGCCACGATGAGGAACTGGTTGTTCCGCTTCCACCTCCGCATCCTCGGGGGAGCTGAAAGGGTTGACAGGAGGTCGTGCGGAAAGTCTTCTGATGCTGGTACTGGGAGCCTGGATGAATGTGCGTCTTCGCTCCTCAGCCTTTGACAGTCTTGTCTTGATAGAATCATTGTCATCGAATCGATCCCATTCTGGATCAAATCGTGAGCTCCGGGTCGATTCAAATGCAACGGACGCGATAGTCGATCCAGGTGCGAGGTAAACACCGCGACCAACGTCGCGCCACCCTTCAAGGGTCGTAAACCGCCGACGGTCGGTTGGTATTTCTTTCGTGATGTTCATAACTGACGTTAGATAGGGTGATTCGGTGGCAGCAGGCTATTGGGGGTAGCTTGCCCGTTGGGAGACACCCGCTGACCTTCACTGGCTTAAGGCCATGGTCAACGCCGTGGGTGATAGAATCTACACCCTATCACCAGCAACGAAGCAGCCACGTGTAGTGGGTACGATATAATTAGAACTTCGAACAAGAGACGCCTTCATCTCCTCTGCTTAGGCCCTCGTATCTTTGCCGCCGTTTCCTTGCTGTTTCATCAAGGCAACGTGAATGGACCTATGAAACCAGATGCGACTCGTTCCATATCCTAGCAATGTTCTTGTACATGAAGGTGGGAATGCCTGTCCAGCTGAAGTCACTAAACTGGGAATCTCATCGTAGCCCTCGGGTGTTCGTAAATACGAGATGTCGCCGCTTCCGCCGAGATGCTGATCAGGCTCCTTGTTTGAGAATGAACACTTTGCCTGAGCGCGTTGAATGGTAGAAGCTAAATTTTAAAGTTCCGAAAGAATAGAGCTAAGAACAAGAACCCGAAAATCATCTAGTTGTTTCATTCTAAATTGGGCACAGACGAATTATGTTTGATCAATGGGGCCAACGGCCCGCTCGCAGCATGAGGCTAGTGCGCGCACTTTGACTTCCGGGGAATCAGGCCTTGTCTTGAAGCACCATAGGAGTCGATCAATGACAGGCTCATGAGAAAAGATGGGTGTGATGATTGCTCTGATGAGCACAATTATCTAAAATCTAAGGTCTAAGTCCAATACTCATGTACCCCTCGTATCGAGGTCTATATTTCCTCTTTTGTGTGCAATCTCCTCCGTCGCTTCAAAAGGACAATCCCGAGCGTCACGGCGACGGAGACCGCTGCCAGGGCCCCGAATCCAGCAAGGACTCCGACCGCCGCAGATGAGAGCACGAGACCACTTTGTGCTGCTCTGGTGGCGGCGGCTGTACCTGCTGCTGTACTAGTTGATGTTGAACTGCTTCTAGACAGAGTCACCGACTCCAGCTCTGCCGTGACGGTCACTGTTTGTGTCGGAGGTAGGGCACTGATGAAAGCTGTTGCCGTCACAGTTGGGCTGGTTGATCCCGTGAGTGAACTGGAATGTTCACGTCCAAATCAGCAAAATATACACTATGCACGGTTTCGAGAACCACGTACCGATTTATAGTGACTGTAGTCGCAAGCGTGGGCCTTTGGGATGTTGTTGGGGCCTTTGAAGTCGTGGAGGTCGTAAAGGTTGGTGTTCTTGTTGGTATTATCTGTACGGGTGTTGCACTTGCCCGGACCGGAGTAGGTGTCCGTAAGGTTGGAGTCAGCCGATCGAATTGCTCGACATTTTCCCTCTTAGAAATTGTGAGGTCAAGTGGAGGAGGCGGGCCCTTTCTTCGAGTAATTGCCTTCATCGTGTACGAGTAACCACGGGATTAAATGGAGGTGGCCTGCCTGGATAGTGTCCAAGGACAGAAAGTTGACAGAGTTTGGTGAGTGTGCCAGTAATCACCGAAGGAACTCCAACTTTCGACCTAAGGATTTCGGAAACAATCAAAGTCAAGGATATCATCCATCAAGTGGTTTTGTTTTCTTGTTCTCCCCCCTTCTGCCGCGTGGTCAGGGCGGTGCAATTGTCCTACAACTTACATGACATGCTGAAACCAGGGTCCCTTGTTGCTAACAGCCCGGGGTGGCCAAGTTCCCGGGAACCCAGATGTGTCAAGTTGACCTAAGCTTTTCCAAGGTTGTTTCCAAGCTGCTCGGGATCTGCACGGCCCATTTCTGGCCGCCACGAATCAGTCTTCCGTGATCCGGCTGCACCTAGACGCTACATCAGAACCTATATTTAGAGAGCTCAGGCGGCTAAGCACCAGCCGCGATTCAATTCACTGGGATTGTCATGGGGACCACCACTTCCCCAGACCCCAAATCATCAGACCGGACTAATGTTCACCAGCTTGAAGGGCCTGTCAAATGCCAGCCAGTCCGTGCACAACGTGATCCTGGTCGGTGAAACCACAAATGTCAAACAGTTCTTGCTGTTAGTCTGTCTCCCTGGCACACTCAGTCAGGCACACTTCAAAGTCTGCATGCTCTGGCTGCCGCAAGATGAAGCCATCGTCTGTCTTGTAACGCTCGACTAGGCCGTAAAGAAGTGGCACTTGTTTGCTGAAGAGGTCATTAAATACGGGGCCCGGCCCGGTTTAAGAAATGTGGTCAATATGGGAAGAGCACAAAGTCAAAAGCTTGAACATTTCGGACCGAGTTTCTCCCTCCAGTATATTCGATGGATCACTTGACACTGCATCGTGTGTGCCTCGTATTCTGCCTTGTTATAGGTATCTATACCCGTTCTGCCCGCAGTCAAGATGACCCCCTAGCAAATTTCGGTGACACTATCCAGGTCCTCGGCCAGGTCAGTCTCTGCAGTAATGCCGATCTATATGTCGCTTGGAAAGAAGAACGTTACGTGAGTGCTAGTCATGCTGACCCGTTGGAACCCAGATGGCTCGAACTGACCAGGACTTCACGGACGGTCTCGCCCTTGACTTGTTCTCCCCCACCAATCGGACCCTTATTGTGACCAATAACACTTCGCCTCTTCCGGGAAACTTCGTCAAAGGATCTTCGGGAGAAGGATTCGTCAGTCTTTCGAAGTATAGTTGGATCATCAAGATGAACGAGACAGCTCAGGATCTCATTGCCAAGATCGAATTACCCTACGACCCTCTTGCCCTACAACAGCAAGGCTTCGACGTTGCCAACACATATGTCGGTCAATTAGCAGCCGACGGCAAAGCATGGGTCATATCGGAGGGCCAAAGGAATGTTCATGTGTACGTTTTGCTCAGTCGCAAGAAGAAGGTTCCCCGACGCTAATGAAAAAACAAAAGATCGGAGAACAAGACCCGCATCATCAAAATGACGTCTCTAGACGGCGAATTCATGTTACTGGGGCGCAAGTCCGTCGACAACTCCAACATATTTGTTCAATACGGGCAAGGTGCTACACGAACGGTCAACATCACTGGTGGTGCTGGCATCCAGGAGGCAGAATTTGTGGATGGTCTGCGGTTCAGCGTCGCTGCGACAACGTCGTTTGCTATGAACGTCGACATCCCCAACGGAGTTGAACCGGCTGCCATACCAGAGAATACGATACCTCTTAGTGAGTAGTCCACCATGCTGCTACATCGCCAAATGAATACTTGGAATAACACCTGGGCAACAGATTCCTTTTCATGGACCATCAACACAACACAGGCGTTGTCCAGTGCCGCGTCAGCCGATGTATCCTTCCCATGTAAGCTAGAAGATTCCTTATCATTTGGAAGACTCTCAATCGAGACACTCGACTGACGCAAAGCTTTCTTCTAGTCAACCCAGACATGCTTGCTAATAAGGCACCGAATCGAAACCCAGAGCAGCTGGTCGTTGCTAGGCGTGGACTTAATACTAGCTCAACAGAGAAGTTCTCTGCGCTAGAAAAGCAGACACTGAGCCTGTCTACAAATACTATTAGTGCTCAGGATGTCCGCCAGCTAGATGGGCATTATATCCTGCTCATTATGGGCGACGGCTTGGGAAATGCAAGAGAAGATGATGATTGAGACTGGCAATGGTATTCCGCAATCCTCTTCTACTCAGGATATGATTCTCAAGTCCATCTCCATGTCGACGAACTTCCATACAGCCTTAATTAGCTACACCATAATCCGAACGCTAGTCATCGATCTTGTGTAATTGCGACACAGCGTCTTGTGTTTTCTTTCGAAGAAGGGCAATGTTCCATATCCATCATATCAATCGATGCCTTCATATCATTGTCCTTGTCCTGTATCTCGCAACCTTGGAAGCATGTACACGTTGCCTTGCAGGAGCGAAAAGTGTTACAGAAGAAAAGAAGGCACAGCATCTCTATTGGTAAAATGTTGACATCAAAGTCCCAACGTGGGTGCAAAGGAAATATCCCCATTGGTCATGAAGAACCGTCGTTGATTTATCACAAGGGAAGCCGCCAGTCTGGCTGACGTAGCTGTGTCGCCGAGATTCTGGATCTATTGGGTCGTAGTGATGCATTTGACGGCTTGCCCGATTAAGGCATTGTATTTCTATCAAAGACAGAAAAAGAGGAAGACGTACAAGGTGGCGGAGGCTCTTAAACAAAAGGGCGTAATGTAGAGCAGATTGAGGCAGAGGTGCTCACGGCCATGAAAGAGACAGCAAGGACTTCAAGAGAAGAGCGTTATGTGTATTAATAAGATTATATCTTTCTTCAATATTCTCATTGAATCATGGTCTGGACACGTTATATGAGTATCACTCAGCAGCGATCGGTCTAATGCTAAAGTCTATCTATCAGAATTATGATCAATATTGGATCGCCGAATCTTGCACTGTATTAAACCGCGCCAATGATGCATTGCGATGTACATCTAGCAATGAAGTGTCATGGGAACTTAGGGGAACCGTCGCTCCCATCGAATCAACGCAGGAGCCTCCGGCCTGGAGAAAAGGGACGCATAGTCCGTTTTTGGCACATGCGATTTCCCGTCAAGAGTATTGAACTTGAAGTTCCGGACCAAGGTGCCAATGATGGTGCAGAGGTTGACGTAGGCGAACTTCTCGCCTATGCATCGGTGACGACCGACACCAAAGGGCAAGTACGGGCTCTTGACTCCCTTGCTGACCTCTCCGTACCCGTAGTCTACCGTGCCCTCGTCTGCCTCAACCTCAACCCGAGTCTCCCAACGGTGAGGGTCCCAGACATCGGCTCGGGGAAAGAATTCCTCACTCAGATGCGCCACGATGGGCGAAGCGACCATGTTGTGGTCCGGCGTGATAATGTAGTCAGTTTTGGGGATCGGCAAGGGCTTCATAACCTTTCGCATGATCGAGTGGATGGAACTGTGAACTCGCAACGTCTCCTTGATGACGTTCTGCAGCAGCGGAAGCTTGTCGATATCGGAATACTGGAATGGCTGGGTCCCGTCGTAGCCGAGGTTCCGCACCTGCTCCTGGTAGAGCTCTTCCACGATGTCGGGCCGCGAGGCCAGGCGGAGCATGACCCACGAGCTGCTGGACGAAGACGAGTGCTGGCCCGCCATCAAAAGTGTGATCATCATGCCGGCAAGCTCCTCGTCGGGAATTGGTTGGCCGTTCTTGTAGGCGCAGCTCATCAAGTGCCAGATCATGTCGGGCTCCTTGTCCTCGGCCTTCTGGCCGGACCTTCTGCGCTCTTTGATAATATCCATATAGACAGACTCCATCTTGATACGTGCGGCGTCTCGTCGTTTGTTGTTTGGTAGGGGGGCCCATGGCAAGATGAAGTTGATGGGTCTGAAACCAAGGTCAAGCTCATTGTAGAGCTCTGCAAACTCTCCTGTCAACATCTTCCGTACATCCGCTCCTTGGAGGGTTCGGCTCGCGGTGAATATAGTGATTTCGGCCATGACGGATGGGACATCAACAGTTCCTGATCGCCCTTTGAAAGAAGAGGTGCCTTTGATATAATCCAGGACCTCCTTCTCAATCAGCGGACAGTAGGTTTCCAAGGCATGTTGTGTGAGTCCGAATTTGACGAATTTCTTCTGCTCCATAAGTTTCGCGTTTGGGCAGTCGTAGATGATGTCCCGACCGAAAACAGGGGTGGTGAGCGGGGAGTAGACCTCTTCAGCGTTGAGATTCTCGAGCTTGCCGTTGAGGATGAACTCGTTGCCTTCGAGACCGAGGTAGACTGTCATCTTCCTCCCGAATAGGATGTACGTGAAGATATCGCCATGCTGCAGGTTGTTATGCACAAGTCAGCGTCAAACGGTCCACACGAAAATCAGAGAACACGAACCTGTTTCCTGCACTCCTTGTAGAATTTGCAGGGATCCGTTCCATAAGAAACTGCACTTCCAACAAATGGAATCCAATGAAAAACAACTGGAGGTTCAGATTTGTTTCGATGGAGTTGTTGGCGCAGAACATTGATCGCAATGGCTAACAGCAGGCCATACAGAGCAAGCCACGGGACGGTGCTCAGAGATATTGATCCCGGCGACTCGAGGGCGAGAATTTTGGAGCCCATCTCGGATGACCAATCGATCTCAGCTGATTCGACCGCATTGACTGACCTCCGAAGAGAACAGAAAACCAAGGGACCAATACGCAGGCAAGTGAAGGGAGTTATAGAAAGGACGGACTGATGTCAATACTGGCCGGGCAATAGTGGGTCGTATTCGTGTTCGGGTCCCCAGTATTCGGATTCTGACCACGCTAAACCAGATGCATACCTGTTCGTCAGTGTCTTGCACATGTTGGTGTCGAAGGATGCACCAGAAAAGGCAAGTCAGATGATATCCTGCGTCCATCATTACTGCCGAGTCGCTTCATTTGATCCATAGCGGGGGGGCTTGCGGCGAGACCAGGTAGCTTATTCGCTGCTGACCTATCAAAGTTTTTACTGGTCGTTCGACACATGTGCACAGTATCAGACCACTGTGGGGACCCCCTTTTAGTTGACAGATGTCGACTTACTGTTGGCATCTAGTGAGAAAACAAAGCAAATAACGTACCATGGCAGGGTTTCTAGACCGCAGATGGTTGCAGACATGCACAGTAGTTATCGTGCAAATTGCACGCAAGTGTGCATCACGAAGGGTTTCTGCTTCAGCGTCCTGTCTCTGGAGCAATGTAAATTACTTCCACAAACTGGAGCGAACTACTTCCATTCACCTTCGTCTTTTATCACTCAAGTGCTGCCTCAGGTCACTTTTCCGAGAAAGGATTTCCGCAGCAGTCACACGGTCACGAGGGTATTGGCAGCGCACAAACGGGGATCTTCTTTGGACGTGGTGTCACCAATTTGGCCGTTGGAAAATCGCAAGATTGTACCACTCAATTAATGCTGCATGGAGGTGGAAGACTTGTGTGCAGATCCCAAGCACTTAAACTAGTAGTTCTGCCTTTTTGCATAGCTCAGGATACCGTCCAGGACGACCTGGTATTCTGGTGTTGCCAATGTCATGTTGCTGCGCCCCCAAAAACCATCACCGTCTTTCGTGCACTCTATTACGATCCCTTGCCGACAGTATCCCAGAAAAAAAAAGCACAAGTGGTCTTTCAAGCCTAATATCGACAGCACCACCTATCGTGTGACAGTCGCTCAGTACCTAGGTAGCATTAGTCACCAGTTTCCACACTGGCCTCATGGCATGTGACAGAGCCTGGACGAACGATTCCTTTGGTAAATAGAATTGAATACGAGACCTTCCATGTGAGAATGAGTACAATCATATGTCAGCATGCATTATGCTTGGACTACCACGCGAATGCATGGTCTCCTTGGAGTCCACCCCCCCCCCACCAGCGATTGGAGCAACGAGTTGGACATGGGGCCGAATATAGCCTTCTGGGTTGCAAAGGACGCGCTGAGACTTCAAGGTCAAGAGGATATAATTCGTTCCATGGCTTATATTTATCGGCGCCTATTAGCACTGAAGTTATGATAGATGTTGGTCCCAAGTTGCGGACTTCGGTCGATTGGGCGTCTGTGGTGATAAATGCAGTGTCCTTGTGCGGTTTTCAAATATCTGAATACGGATTTAGACTGCCTTACTGACCAAAAGTCAGCAGTTCGATCTCGAAAGTCAAGTTTCGAGATTCATCGTACTTATGATGTACGCTCCGAATACACCGGGGCAGCTTTCCAGGGTTACTGCTCTGCCTGACTTCCAAGAACCTAGTCCCGGGGAAACAAGAGAATCATAGGCACTTGATGGTTGTGCCCTGCCCTTGTATTCTCTCAATATCAAGTTCAGTAGAACCCTGTCCTCCCTGAGCTTTCGCTCGCACTTTGACATTGACACCATGGCTTCAAAGCAGCTTGAACCTTCGCTTAGCCCAAACTTTTGAAATCGTCGACGGCCAACAATTGCGTGTTGAAGTCTATCTACCGAATCGAAATGTTTGAAACCAAAAGATAAAAGGCCCCATAGGTGGTGGGCTTTGGCTAACTGCTTCTCACATCAAGCCCCAGTGCACAACGTTGAGCCTTGGGATGAAATACTGACAGCCAACAATCCATGACAGGGGCCCGTACTTATTGAGAGGGGATGTCACGCATTGCACCACTGCTCTATTCGTGCAAAAGTGACGCCACTATTTGCCATAGGCACATAGTGTGTATATTGTGACAGGGGATTTCTTACGAGTATCGAAAAAATCGCGCCATTTGATTGCATGAGTCTTCCAGTCAGTCTCAAAACTCGATGGGATTTGCAATGAAAGTGTCGGGCTTGGGGAAATTTGCCCAGAAATGGGCTCAGAACCCTGTCGCTCACTAACGGTGGTAGGAAGATGGTCCAAGCGCCCAAGCTAGCGCCAAGGACGACGACACCGAGGGAAAAAGTTTGGAGCGTTGCGACATCGCATTCATTTTCGAGTCCGACTTCTCCCATCCTTCACTGCCGTCAGCCCCTCCACGAGCGCTACACCAAGTACGGAGCTCCGGTGCCTGCGTCAAAATCATGCTGCGAACAAGGGCAACGATATGAAAGGGATACTGCCGTTGAGGAGACGGCGTTCAACGACAGAGACGAGCCGAGGAGTATGCAGTACGTCTGCCGCTCCTGCATACTGCGTCTCGGGCAACCATGGCGAACTCGTGCACAACCACGACGATGGCCCCAGCCATGGGCCCGTCTACCCTGGCGAATGAACCACACTTCGACCGTTCCAGGTGACAGAGCCAGCCTCAGCAAGGATGAGTCGAATCGCGCCAAGCACGAGGACAGCCTGGGTCGAGACTGCCACGAGACCGAGCGATTTTGGACCACGGACAGTGACTGGTCCGCCGCCAGCCTCCACGAGCTCACGGATACCCAAGACATCGATCAAATTCTTGCACTTGCCGTCCCACCTCCGCTCGAATTCAGAAAAGTCCAAACGCGCCCTCCGAACTCCCGCCCGTCGAAGTCCAGGCCTGCGTCAGAAACGTTACCCTCGCACAGAACGTCGCAGTCAATGGAAGAAGACTCGGAGGCCGTTGCTTTTGATGAAGCACTGGATAGCGCCCAACAAGTCGAGCACCACGAGCCTGGCGAACCGGACGAGCCACCCCAGACGCAGCAAGTTGACGTCAATGCAAAACAACGGGTGTCTCCCCTGCTTCTGAGCCCAAGGGACAAAGCTCAACTCGAAATCGTGCGATCTATAAGCCAGAGGGGAAGGACAAACTTCGCTAAAGCGTCCGCTGATTTCATCTCCTGGAAAAGACTGTTGAAAGAAGTATCAAACCCTGAAAGCAAAAGTCCTTCATCTATCGAACTCCGGATGCACCATGGCGTCCTCGCACTCGACAGCGTCAATTCCATGGCGACTTTCTTGAGTTACTCGTCTCCGGATCACAAACAGAAGGCCAGGAACAGGATTCTCCTCTACACTACACTTCGACATGCTCCTGAAAAGGGTGCCATGGTGCTAAAGGCATTGTCATCTGTCTCTCGCCTGCCGTTCTACATGATTGAAGATAGCCTTGGTTTTCTGGCCTATCACCTTCGCCAGATGGAACCGGCCATGAAGCAGCACTCTGCCCAGATGTTGGCTGATTTGATCGCTGAAACGGCACAACTCAGGGGGGAAGGGTACATCCGCCCGACGCAGAATACCATCTACTCTATCCTAGCCGCTCTTCCACCGACTCGGCTTGAGGATTGGTTTCATCAACTCATGGCCCATGAAGTTCCGTTGCACAAGTACACCTTGCTTCAGTTCGCGAGTCGCCTCGCAAAGATGCCTGGGACGAAGGACCTGTCACTTGATATCTGGCGAGATCTGTGCGAGACCGGCTCCCTAGATATCAACACGCCACTTGGCGCCAGTTTCTGCACGTCATTACTGGCCTTCAAGGATGATGATCTGCACGCACTTGACGAGAACCTAGCGACACCTGCTGAACTCTTTCAATCCCTCCTTGACCTGGGCTTGATACCAAACGTCATCACTTACACTACCATCATCCACAGCCTCTGCGTGAAGAAGGATTTACAGACGGCCATGAAGGTCTTCGAAGTCATGACGCAACACGGTGTCCAGCCAGACAAATTCACTTACTCAGTCATGATAAACGGCTTCAAGTCATGTGGGGACTTTGCGACAATGCTGCGCATCGCATCCACCGCTCGTGCTGCAGGCATTCAAGATGCAGTGGTATGGAATGACATGATACACGCCACTTTCCTCGCCTGCCTGAAGGAACCTCGCGTCCCAGGAGGAGTGCGGAGGGCCCGATGTGTCGTCTGGGGCCCGATGAACGCGATCTTCACTCGCTTCTTCAACCCTGTGCCCATGAGAACACTCATAACAGAACAGTTCATTGATGTCCGCGATTTTATGAAAAAGCAGGGGTTCATTCCAAGTAGGATGCGAGGTGCTTTCCATGAGATTCAACAGCTGCACCCCCAGGAGCTTATTCAACCTACCTCTTCGACATTGAGTCTCATGATCTTGGGTTTCGTTCGGCATCTCCCACGGCCGAACGACGTGGTTCATTTCTATGATCACTTCAAGAAGTTGCTCAGGGAGGGTAATCCGGTGGCGCAAAGTATCGTCCAGGAACAAGGCTCAATCGTCCACGACATCGTCCTAAGGTCCATGCTCAAATGGAAAGGCACGCTGCGAATCATGCTAAGCATCATCAGAGACATGATGACTGATATTCAGCCATCCGCGGCTGCCACACGGCCCTTGTCGCTGCAGTCGTCTGGGCCGCAGATCAGCGACTATGAACCAGACTCGGCTGCAAACATTGAAGATCCCGCTGTCGACTCCAACACCTCAAGACCTGAAGCAGATACCACCACCGCTGCTGATCATGTAACGGAAGCAGAAGGGGAAGCAGCGGGCACAGAAGAATCTATACCTGCCACGGCTCTGTCAAACGCGGGCGAGCATCATGGAGAAGCAAGACCTCCAATCCGGCACCCTCGCCCTAGCGTCCATACTTGGAGCATCCTCCTCAAGGCTTTCATGTCGAATCGCCTGCCACAAGAGGCCGAACACATCCTGAAGCTCATGCAGGTCCACGGTGTCAACCCCAACATTGTCACGTGGAATACCCTCGCTGCAGGGTATGCCAAGCAGGGGGACACCAAGCAGGCCGTGGAGGCCATGCGCCGCCTGGAAGCCGCGGGCTTCACGAGCGATGACTGGACCATGCGCGCATTCTCGTACATCAGAGACAAGGCCCAGGCGATCAGGCTGATGGAGGAGAAGGTGGAAGAAAACAAGTTGACAAAGGCGGCGGTTGAGGGATCGGGTCAGCCGCAGGGAGACGAGGATCCATTCGATAAGATAATAGGGCACGAAACCGAAGTGGAAGAAGACGGCCTGTCCCCTTATTACGAACAGGCGATGGGAATAGCTCCGGAAGACGACCAGTGGCTGCCCCGTGAGAAATCGCCCTCAACGGGCAAGGAGACACAACCAGCGGTCCAGGATTCTGGCAGGGTGGCAGGAGAGCCGCAGCACGAGGAACCCCAGAAGCCTGTTGCCAAGGCACCCGCCCCGACGAAGCCAGATCTGGGTGCCTGGGACGACCTGTTGTGGGATCATGCTGCGGAGTCTGGGCCCGAGGAGCAGGGCACGCGGGAGGAGCCGGCGGCTTAGATCGCACGTACATATGTGTGTACCCAGGTACCGTGTCGTCATTGTATACTTTTTAGAAGATACCCTGCATAGAAACAACACCAGTCAAACTTTACTCTATTTTCAGACTTGCGGTTTGTTATTACTGAGATCCTGCAAATCTCCCAAGGACGGCGTGACGCAAGTTTTTGTCCATTTCACGAGTCGCTGGTGCAACGTGTAGGACAGATTCAGAGCAATGTTTTCATACAGTAGTGATCTTGGCTACGGAAGGTGAGAGGGGAGTCATTGGCGTTGTATGTGTTGTGTTCTTGTGCCGTTTTCTGATGTACGTCTGGCGATGCGATGCGATGCTTGTGCTATGCGGCATTATCTACCTGACAGCACCCCCTTTTGGTCTTCCTTCCTTGCTCCGTCATTAGTCGTCTTGCGTGCAGCTCTCTTCCCCTTCCTGACGCAGAGGAGCATTCTCAGTTCCAAAATTTGTTGCAGTCGGACCCAGGGCACAATACGGAATACTGTGCGGTGCCAGGCCAAGCAGTGAGCCATCGAGGTGATGGTCAACTCGCAAGTTCACCGCTGAGGATTCCGTGCCCCACAGGTCATGCTGCGTGTCCAGGCACGGCTGATCGCAGGGGTTGCGCTCGCCCATCAAATCTCCTTTTCCCTCTCTCCATCTTGCTTTCAATCTAGGCTTCGATTTTCTCAGTTGTCCCGTCTTCTGAACACTGCAAACATTTCCAGGCCACCCTCATCGACAGGTACACACGAGAATCATATGTCAGAAGCATCATGGTGATCCCTTGCATCTTGAAAGACGGCTTTGGTGGAACTAGATCGCTCCGTGCTTGCCGTTTCTGCTCGGCCGTAGAACGTGGCGTCTCCGGAAGTGATCGTTTCATAGTAGTCAACCCCTGAGAAGAGTATGGTCTCGCCTTCGAACAGCACAACCTCTCTCTCCCTGGGTCGATCCCCGAGGGCTTGTTTGTTAAAGACCTTCCGAGCATAAGACAACTCTGAAAAGGAAGGGTCTGGCTGGTCATGATGAAGGGGAGGGAAAGTAGCGGGTGGTCGTACGTACTGGAGCGTGTTCATCCAGATGAAGAGATCAGAATAGTAGAACGTTGCTTCCCCGGCGACCATGCTGCCATTTTCTTGGACCAAAAGAGCATTCCCAATGAAAAACTGTTCGTGTGTTTCTGGCTGCCTGGCAGACGGCGTATCGTCGTCAGAGGGTAGGATCACCTCACGCCCAAGGCTTTCATCCCTTGCTGCCAGTATGCTGGCTATCAGCCCTGCGGATCCTGCCAATTCATGCTCTTGAACTGAGGGCCTGACCAATTCGAATCCGGCTGCCTTTCGCTTGTCTTCAGCAGCTCTCTTCCACTCGAAGAACTCGACCCTGCTAAAACCAAACCCAAACCACTGCTCATCACAGGGAAGGTTTGCGAAGATTTGACTCAAGTTCAACCTTCTGAACAGCCGGCCGTCAACATTCAGGTCAATCGCTCCGACACACTCGAAGATTCTGGTGCGAAAGCTGTTGTCGTGACAGAATTTGAGTACGTTGTCAAAGATGCGCAACAGCTGTTCGTGCAGGGAGCTGGCAAAGACCAAGGCGGCGCGCTTTCCGGACGGGATCATGCAACGGACGTTTTTGCTGGAAACCTGGTGAATATCCTGTGCCTCACGCGAATGCCCCGCATCTGGGTCGACAGGAATGTTGATGACGAGCTTCTGGATCGTGCGGTGTGCTGGTCGGCTTCCCTGGGGGGCTGCGATTCCCTGGCTCTCGTGAATTGACGCATTGCCCGCCCGTGCGTGCAAAGACTTGGCCACGAATTTGAGCAGCATTTCAGCATTTTCAGGGTCTATCCAATCCTTGCAATCCTCCATGAGGCTGACAGGTGTATGATGTTGAGAAATCACGGTTCTGAAAACTTGAAATTGTCGAATCTGTGCGTGGAGAGTATGCAGATGGTAGGTGGGAAATGGCGCTGAGAGCCAGGTCGCCCACAGGGTACTTGGCCCCCATTTCGTCTCGATTCTGTAGATTACATCCACTTTGGCATCGTCGATCCGTTGACCCAGTTTTTGAAGCACGAAGTCAATGACTTCGGCGCGGATTTGTTGATTGATATGGAGCAATGACATCGCATGGCGCTTGAGAGATTTGCAAAAAAGTAGAATCCCACTCGTCATCCGATTCCACACGTCGGTATCCATTGCCGAGCCCAGCCAAGCTTGGAACCCTGGCTGGCTGCTGTTGAGTGGTCTCTGCAATCACTTCCAAGAGAATCGGCTCTCGAAGCTCGAGTGGCAGGTCGAGGAGCCCCGCCATCTTGGCTCGAGGCGACCGTCGTTGACGTTGTCGTCGGGTTGGAAGGAGCTTTGGAAAGAGGAGTCACCAAGATTCCCACAGTTCGATTGTTGAGGACCAGAAAAGGTAGAAGGTTTCCAATTAACGTGGTGGGAGAATGGGCTTTGGGATTCGTGACAGCGATGCGGACGATAGTAAGTTGACGGACGCAATGACTGTTTGAAGTCCAAATCGTGGTCGAAGGTAGGAGGGGAGGGGCAGGGGATGGGGCACGATGCGGTGCAAACGCAGAAGCTACAAGCTGCTCCAAAGTCTGGCCAGAAGTGGGATTGAGAAGGGAAATCAAACAAATTATGCCTAGTCCCTAGCCTGCTTGGTACCAGGGTACCTTTCGAGTAAGGTTTGGTAGTTCTTTCCCTGGAAAACACCCACCTTGTACCTAGGTAGCTGAAAACTGATTCAGAAGACGGCAACCGCAGGCTTCCCTGCAGTCCTCGCTAACGCTCTTCAATACAGCCCACAGCAGAATTGACCCTCATTGCTTAGTCCATTATATTGCACAAATTAAATGGACCACCCTCATCCTTTTGTTTTGTTGGCTCTCAACCCTGAACGCCAGACAGCAGGAAAAACCGTAATTACTTAAAAATGGCCGAAGCCCGCAACCGGAGAAGAAAATCAAGCACTATTCCCAAAGAACTTTGTGATCTTCTGCGTCCCGCTCGTCTTGCCCTTGGCGGGGCTCTTGGTGCCGTTGCTCGTCGAACTGATCGTCCTGGCGCTTTTTGGGGCCGCTTTGCTTGGGGACGGCGAGGGAGATGTTTTGACCTTTGTTGGGGAAGCAGGGACAGGGCCCCTTTTGGTGGGATGTGTTTCCTCATCTTCCAGTTCTGAGTCTGCTTTCCTCTTCGTTCCAGAGGTTGGTGAGATTCCACTTCCACCATCATCTGCGCCCCTGGCGACATCGTCTACCGTTTTAGCCTCACGTGTTGGCTCCTTTCCCACTTCCTCCTTCTTAACCTCCACGTCGGCCACCGAGGTCTCCTTTTTTGCCTTGGCATTGGCAAAGAAGTTTGCGATGTTGTTTTTGTTCTCCTTACTTGCAATAGGGATGATGAAAGTAGGAGAATTGTTGCCGACCTTTCCGACCTCCTTGCTGACGGGGTAGCATTCCAGCTCACCATCGAAGGGCTTAAGACAATCCTGGAGACCCTTTGACCATTCAAAGCGTTGAGGGTCGAGCCATGTCTTCATGTTGTCCGACCCGGGATCCAGGATGACAGGCATGCGGTCATGCAGGAATTTGAGCTGCTTATTCGAATCCGTCGTAATGACGGTGTAAGTGTAGTGTTTTTGATCGTCATCTAAACTTGTCAGTCTGCCTTGATGTCCTCCAGGCATGGTAACAGAAGAAACAGATCGCTACTTACCTTCGTATTGCACGCAGTCCCAAAGCCCGGCGAAGCACATCAGACGGCCATCCTTGCGCTTCACAAAATGCGGCATCTTCTCCTTACCACTCTTCAGCCACTCGTAGAACCCCTGCGCAACGACGACACACCTCTTCCGACCCTTCATCGAGCTCCACATCCCACCCGCCTGCGCAAGGGAATCGTCTCGGCAGTTGATCGTCTTCATGACGGAGCCGTAGTCCGGGTTCCGCTTCGTCCAGAAGGGGATGAGGCCCCACTTCATCGACTGCAGCTTGTAGTGGGTCTCGGCGCTTTCAACGTCGCCAGCGGCCTCAGTCTCTGCAGATTCAGGTTGCTTCGCAGTCTCAGGTTGCGTAGACACGTCCTCGGTAGTGGCCTTCGCGCCCTTGCTGGACTTGGCCTCGCGGCGCGGACCGGCTCCCCAGTCGGGCACATCCGCGCGATACACGATGCCGTGGTACCCAGGCGCGAAGTTGTAGCTCTGGCGAGGAGCGCCGTCACCCTCGTCAGCCGGAGCGTCCCAGACCGGCATGTCATCGTTCTGTAGCATTTGGCGCACCTGCGACAGACGCTATGGTTGCCTGGTCAGCTTGCCGGGGGTCTGCGGACGGGCAGGAGTCGATGAGGTCATACCAGGGCGAGAGCATATCTCCCACACATTTTCACGGACGAGCGCGTAGATGATTCTTCGTTACATAGACACTTGAGTGTCCCATTGATCGCGTTCGCAGGAATGCGGTCGCAGTTGGAGAGGATGTCGTTACAAGTCGACGGTTTGGCGCGGCTCGACCCTTGGCGGACAGGGATTCCCTTTCGCGATATGGACGCCATGTCACGGGACCTCGGGACTCGGGTGACATCATTCACAGCTACTATCCTACAGTCTTTCCCCAGCCTAGTATCCAGGCTTTTGAGAATATTCTACGCAAATTTGATCTTTGTCTCTTTCTCTCGCCACGGTGACCTTTACCCCTTGACATCGAATTCCAAGGCTCATTGTGCGCTTGTCTGACTTCAAATGTATCCCGACGTGGAGCGTTGCAGTCTGACGACCTAAGATCATGTTGAAGATAATGCTAGGGTAGGCTCGGTGCGAAACACCATCAGTTGAGTCCAGGAACACTCTGAATCTACCGTTATGCTACGTAACAGTGTACAATGCTGTGTGTCGCGATGACTTCCATCATCTCTGAGATGAGCTCAGTTGAATCTTCGGACACATTTTTGGGTCAGATCTGACTTGGTGTTGCATTTTACGCGTTGAAATTACCACCGCTGTTTCTATAGATAGAGGTGATTACCTCTTACACATTGATCGATTCGTGGCCCTAATGGCTTGCATGCCATATCACTTGGCCCGCATTCATAGAATCTTAATTCTTGCGTAAGGAAAGTCAGGATGCCTGAAAATCTTCTCTTGCGCGCTCCAGCCGCTCAGGTCTTCCGGAAGAGGCAGAAATTCGAAGTTCAAGATCAAGAGAACAATCAAAATGCGAAACTCCATCGTAGCCAGACGGCGACCTAGTGAAGTATTAGTGGGATGACAAACAAGTACGAAAATTAGTCAAAAGACTCACCGAAGCAGCCTCTGTACCCGCCACCAAAGGCAAGATTGGGAAGCGCAAATGGATTGAACACTTCCTGGCCAGATTCATCTTTGACCAGCCACCTCTTTGGCTCGAAGCGGCGAAGGTCGCGGCCAGCGGGCCCCTGAAACCCATCGCCGCGCTTGCTCGCGGCCTCTTGACTGCTGTGACTGCGCTTGGCCTCGTCAACGGGTGCAGGTTGACGGTTGATATGCAGGTTGAAGAATAATTCCGTGCCCTTTGGGATCCGGCACCCAAGGATTTCCGTATCGACCACTGCCTGGCGGAGCATGGCTTTTGCGGTGCCCGCGAGACGAAGACCCTCTTCGCAAGCTCCGTCGAGGTAGGGAATTTCAGTCTGGATGATCTCGTTGACGGTTGGGGGTTCCGGCCCAGGAAAGGCGGCACGCAGCGCGGCGCGGAGCTCGGTTTGGACGCCTGGGTTGGATTCCATGAACCTCAGGAACCATGTGAGGGCGTTGGCGGTGGAGTCGTGGCCGCCAACCAGCATGACGAATAACTCATCCAGCATGCTGATGTCCTTGGTGGGGTCTGAGGGGGGTTTGCCTGCTTTCCTGGCCTCGAGAATCTGCCGGCGGAGGACAAGGTCCATCATGCACTGATCCAGAGCATCAGACTCGAGCTGTCCTATCTCCAAGAGCTGGAACCGCTCCACGGCTGTCTTCATCACACGTCCAACTCCCGAGAGGACAGTCCGTCTGAACTTTCGGTAGCGTGGTGTGTAGGTCTCGAACTTTTGAGCCCATGTCGGCAGAGGGTGAGTGGAATTCTTAGAGATGGTTTCTCCGATGTAGCGGACCTCTTCTTTGAGAAACGCACCACGAGGGGCAGGCTCATCGCCCGCTCCTTGGTCTCCGGCAAGCTGTTTCTCCAGCATCCTGGCGTTGTACCTCGTCAAGCCTGGTTCTTCGCCCACCACGGCTACCCACATTGCGTCCAGCGCAGCATCCTTAAGGTCATCGTGAACCTTGAAAGGTCGATCCTTGTAGACTGACGCTGCCTTGAGCCGCCACAGATCCACGAGCTCCAGAGCTGCCTTGTGGATGTTGGGTGCTGCAACTCTGCGGAGGAATTCGGGTTTCATGACGTCCTGCCAGAGTCGCTTCTGGGCGCGCAGCTGCGGCGTGGTGTATTGTGCAAGAGTCCCGTTTGGAAACATTGGCGCGACCATATCCACTGACATTGGCGCCTTGTCGAATTCTTTGTTCCGCCTGATCATGATGTCTTCGATCTCTCGAGGATCCTCAATAACGACCATGGGTTTCCGGATGCCGGGAAATAGCAGCTGGGCAATAGGCGCGCCTAGATTTTGAGTTGTTACTGAAAAGAGGGAGTTGGAAAACTCGTTGGTGGCCTCGATGAATGGTATCAGGTTCGGAATGTCTCCCGTGATGCGTCCGATGGACTCTTCATTGTACGGAATGCCCGGGTATGGCTTTGGCATCAACTTCTGCCGTAGCCAGATGAAGGCAAAAACAATGCCAAGGCAGCCAATGGCAAAGTTTCTGAGAAATGTGGAGTCTGACATTCTGATACTTTGGTGTTGTTCACCTGTGGCACTGATGTTGACAGAGCGAAGCTATAGATTCCCGAAGCACACTAGTGCTTAAATATATTGTGGGCTGGTGAGACACCAGAAATTTTCTGATTTCTCATCTTGTAGTGGATAAACGCCACGAAGCTTTGGTAGTCGAAGTTATTTTAAGCACGTTCCCTGTTGGCTAAAAATGTTTGTTGGTGAACAACACAATCTCGTAGGATTCCGGTGTTGGTTGCCTTTCGGGACGCGGGTCCACGTCGCGAACCAACTGGATGCTACCTAAAGGGCACAGGCTGACCAGTTGAAGCTACGCTCTGCCCCTCCTATGTGCCGCCAAGAACCACCAAACTTCTGCAATGCTCATATATAGGGTTATCGACAAAAATAAAACGTTGCTACCGCTACACAAGACTGTATCGTATAGTTCCGCCAAAGTCTCATCCTCACGGTGTGATCTATTGATGGTGCACATAGATACATACGTATTATGCATGGTCAAAGCATTGTATATGTGCACAGGGTCTAATAAAATTTTGTGAGGTAAATTCTCTGATTGTATTCACGCTCTGGTGGCACTTCGGCCTTCTTCATCTTCTAATGGTACTGCCGTACGCGGGCGAGCTCCTTCAACACTGAGTACTCCTAGGCGTCTGTGCCATTGAGGCGCAGGGCCGAAATGTTGCCGTCTCCATCAGATGAGTGGCAAGGACGAAGAGCTTGGTCCCTCCCGAATGGCGAACTGGGCTCAACACAATCCCGCTATGCTGGACTACCTCGACCAGGACTCGTGTGGAGGGCACAGCCCGCAGCAGTCCTGGAATTTCCGAGATAGCAGTGACCCATCCGGCGATCTAGAACCTGGAGAGCCTGCGGCGACTCCAAATGACATTTGTTCAACGAGGCCTTGTCGAAAGTAGGCGGGCATGTCTACGTGACTGCCAACGTGTTGTGCATGCCATTTTGTCATGCTCATCGCCCATACTGTCTCATCTTCTTCCAGTCTCTTGCCCTCGGCACATTCGCTGCGTCTCCAACGTTACTAGTATGTACTATACCCATTCCAGGTGAGCTCAGCTCCCCACAGCCTTGAGCACTCTTCAAGATCTTGCGCGAGCACCCGCACGGCAAACGAGAAAGCTGGAAGCTTGTCCAGCCAGAGTTTGGCGGTGGGGTGCTCCTCGTCGAAGAGCAAATCCCAACCTGGTGGAGAGTGCCGGCAGCGCTTGAATGGCAAGAAATACGGGTCTGTCGTGCTCGGCTCGGCCCAGCACCCGTTGGTCTTCAGCCAGGCCAGTTTGACTCGACGCAGCATTTCATTCTTGTCTTTTGCGATGAGCTGGGAGCGCTCTTCGGCACTGACAACCGGCGAGTCCTCGTCCCATGCCCGTCGGAAGTCGACAGTGCCGTGTGAACTGTAACGCCTTACGCCTCCGGGCATGACCGGGTCTTCGAGCCACTTGCGGGGATGGATGTCCTGGCCGTTGAGCTTCTTGTCGAAATAGTCGATACGGTCAAGGTCGTCGACGTCCACAAGCACGGTTCGTTCCTCGCCGAAAAGACCGAAGAGACCGGATGAAGTGATGGATTTCATCGGCTTGACGAGCCTCGTTTCGCTGAGGATGATGGTGCAGTTTTTCCTGCCCAGAAAGCAGTAGTTCGCGATCGAAGTTTCGCTTCCAAGAGTTTGTATGAACCACTCATCGATAGCCACGACGGCGTCCGGGTTCCTCGCAAGCCAGCATGGGCTCCTGGAAATCATCTGCGGGTCATTGAACGAGTCATAATCGCGAGGCGAAATGTAGACAACGTCAGACTTCGGGTTAAAAAGAATCGGCCTCGGATCTTGGTAAATCACTTTTGGGCCATCACCATCATTGTCCCAGGTCCAGGCCCACTCGTTGGCCGGTGGAGGGACCATATGTTGCCTGAGCTTGCGATACACCTCTGGAATGGCCCTGCAAACGGCCGGCATCCTGCTGTATTTGGCCACAATGTACCTGAAGGCTGGAGCTTGCTTGCGGTAGGGGAGGTAACACGGCATGCTGGGGGTAATAAGATCAGGGACGATCGCGCTGTCGACGACGCGAGTTGGCAGACAGAGGTTGTAGATCTCCCAGCGGATCTCGAATGGGAGGTCGAGGAAGCGAGGGAACGCCGTAGCAGGTACTGATGCCATCGTGTCTGGTCGTGGCTTGGAGATGCAATTGGTTTGGAGGTACAGTGGAGGCAGATCTTTTTGCAAAGTTTCCGTGTTGTTCTTGACGACAAAGTCGAAAGAAGAGTGAACACGCCGAATTGTGCCCACGATTTGACCACGTTCGTTGGTGCGACACCGGGTTGAAGGTCGTAAGATTCTGACGTGGTGGTTGCAAACGGTGGGATTCGGGACGTGGAGAGATTGCGAGGGAGCACTGCAGCAGAGAAGGCACGGCAGGCTGCATACGAAGCGGGGAGGACGGCAAAGAAGCCCTCAGTTCTATGCGATAAATACTAAGCGCATACGCAGTGAATAAGGGCTGTGAAAAGCCTCAGTGAATGACAGCAGTGACTGTGGCAATAGGTTGGTTTGTCAGGTCTTGATCAAATGTTGTCGTCGGCCACCGATGAAAGTAGCACATGGCATTCAACCCCCACCTGTTGCGACCATGCCCATCGCAGGTTAGCTGATTACGCGGACATGGCTGTGGGAGTCGATTTACAGGCCAATAATTGAAATACTACAACTGTTTAAGCATCATCTGTGCTGTTTCTGCATCATCTGTGCTGTTTCTGCATCATCTGTGATTGCATACTGTGTAGCGGGATTCGCTTGCCAGATAGACTCAAAAGTATGTGTATAGTCGGGATCCACATGGTGGAATCATGTGTGCATCGGAAGCATGGCAATTCTGGCCGGCATATCTGGCCTTGCCAAGGCGAAGGACGCACACTGTTTCGATGTGAGGCCACCGACACGTGGTGTTGGGTTCCTGACTGAGAAGATTCTGTCTCAATTCTCTGGTGACTGCAGATAAGCGATGGCGATGACAAGAGACAGGAATAGCCTCGGGAATAAGGGCCAGGTGGTGGGACCGTGAGTGTCGCCCACTCGGAAGGACCGGGGATCGCGATGTTTTTCCATCGCCAAGAAGCTTTGATGCTGGAGATGATTCGCCCGGGCGAATTGTTAGTGGGAAGCTGTGGAAATCGGTGGAAATCATTGACATTAATTGACATTAAAACCCCTCGGAAAACGGTGGGCAGACTCAAATACGAAATTGATCAACGCGGCATGCGACCGACGGTTACACTCAAATGTCAAGCTGGAGCTCCAAGCCTAGGTACTGTAGGTGCTCGGCTCCTGCCGGCCGATCTGCCCCTGAAAACGGCAAGTGGCGGGACTGGCTGCAGGGACGTCATAGCTCCTTCGGGACTGCCAGAGTCATCCAACCCAGCTGATGGGGGGTGCCGCGTGGTCGAATCCACAGGCCCTCATTGGGGGCCGGGCGCGACCTGCGACTGAGACCCAACAACCTGACAACTTCTAATTATGAACCTTGACGGTCGACCAGACCCGGCCCGACATAGCATGACCCTTTAATCCAAGACTTCGTCGCATAATCCTCGCTCGCACTTGTGTCTTGTCACATGCACGTATTATCTTCTGTGACGCCACCTCAGGCTTGATTTATGCTGCCTTCCCAGCTGCCTCTGTCTCTTGTCGTTCTTGGCCAAACAACCAGCTTCAGTAGCAGCCGACCACCTTACTTTCCCTGGACCACAACCCGTTCACGACTCAGCTGCTCGCTCGGACACTGCGACTTGCGACCCCATCCCACTCCCATCGACCACGGCCGTGCTTCGTGCCCTCTCATCCCAAGTTGGCGCCGCAGAATTCTGCAGCGTCCATCGCCTGGAGGAGGGCGGCAGCGAGGCAGGCTAGGCGCCACTCTATCAGGAGCTGGTCTTCCTCACAAGCTTCGTCCGCATGGCATAAGAATATGGCCTCCGGATCTGGTGCCGACAAGAAGGCGGAGAAGTCAACTTGGGCTTCTGCGGTGGAATCCATCAACCCATGGTCCGTCAGCCGAAGTTCGACGCCCACACCCAAGGAGCCACCAGCGCCGCCTCCACCCAAGCCGGCACCCGCACCCCAGGGAGGCGACCACAGCATCAACCCCATATACGGAATCAGTGTCAGGAAATACCCTCCGGACTGTCCACCGCTCAAGGTCCAGTGGTTCCATGCTGTTGATGTAGGTTCCCATGCCCATAGTTGCAGATGAATCGCTGACATTCAACTACTACAGGTCCCGAAGAGAAAGCCGCAGCTCATCAAGGGCAATCGAAAACCCGACGAGAAGCCACCCCAACCTCCCAAGAAATGGGTTCCATTCACCAACGATGACACACGATCTATCGAGGCTGCATACCAGGGCGTCCTAGAGAGCACAGAAATAGAACGGGAGCGAAGCAACTCGGGCTCGAAGAGGAACTTCTCGGGCCCGCGGAGGGCTTTCACTTCGGACTCTGAAGAAAGCGACACACAGGATGGAACCAAGGTTTCGGTCAACGAGGATTTCCTCTTCGATGTCGACATAGAAAAGCGAGAGCTCGCCCCGGTCTACTGGCTGGGTCCTGTCTACGATGTGCGCCGTGGAAGCTGGTTCTACCAAGAGGGCTCGACCCTCCGTCCCTGTGAGGAGAATCTCGCCGCGCAACTGGAGGAGGGCTACCTTAAGTGCAAACCCTGGCTCTATCCTGGTGAGTTGGAAGAGCGACCCAGCAAACGACGGAGAATTAACTCCTGGCTAGCCCCAAGAATTCGAAGCGACAACAGATCCAAGAAGGGAGACGTGACACCCAAGGGATCCGTCGATAACCTGCGGGCCCAGGCCGCTGCGCAAGCCGACTCGACTTTGAAGCCGCAGGGGCCAGCCCTCCAACCACAAACACATAGGCTGTTTGGTGCTTGGATGAACTCGGTAACAACGTATCAGGACTCGACCACAGCATGGCTCAACTCCGATGGTGTTTTATCGTGGGTGACCTCGACCATGTATGAACGCTTTGCTGGAGGAGGCTACATGAGTGGCGTCAAGCTTGTCCGTGGCTACACTGAGCCTGGAAAGACCAAGCCAAAAACAGACTCTTCCAAGGACGAGAAGGCACCGACCACGCCAACTGATGACAAGAACACGGAGGAACAGCTTGACAAGGCACGAAAGCGGAGGTCAGCGCCCCCGACGACGAGGTCCGACTCCATCGATATAGCACGATCGAGCGGGGAGGAAGAGGGAACAGGTAAAACAGCGATTGAGGCCCGAGGCGATAGTCTCAAGCGGCAGATATCGTCGTTGCTTGAGAGCGAAAACCGCGATGTCGACCAAGAGGAAGAAGCCGTGAGGAAGAGAGAGGAAAAGGAGATACAGGATGACTACAACGCACCAGCTGGCGAAACACAGGGACGTGAAATTGAGCACCTGGTCTTGGTTACTCACGGCATTGGCCAGTTGCTTGGATTGCGGATGGAAAGTGTCAATTTCGTCCACGATGTCAATACGTTCAGGAAGACGATCAAGTCTGTCTACACCACTTCTGAGGATCTCAGAGCGCTGAACTCAGAGATCGGCGGCGGCCCTGGCAACTCTCGTGTGCAAGTGTTGCCCGTGTGCTGGCGTCACCTGCTGGACTTCCCGAGAAAACGCGAAGAGAAAAAGAATGAGCAGGATATCGGCCTTGCGACAACCGAAGAAGACGAGTGTAAGTATCTGCTGCCCATATGAAGCGCTTTTGCTGACTCAGGCTCAGATCCTTCCCTTGATGATATCACGGTTGAAGGCGTGGCATTTGCGAGATCACTCATCTCTGATCTGGCATTGGACGTGCTCCTCTACCAGAGCGCTTACAGAGAGCAGATTTCCGAGATTGTCTTCAAGGAGGCGAACAGAATTTACAACCTTTTCGTCGAGAGAAACCCTGGCTTCAAGGGCAAGATTCACATTATGGGTCATTCCCTCGGGTCTGCCATCATGTTTGATATTCTGTGCCGCCAGCAGGAGATAAAAAAGCAAGCTGAGCAGCCTAAGAACCCGCTGAGGATTTGGCCCTCTGAAACTCCGAAACCCACGAAGAAAGACCCGCGGGACTTGACCTTCGACTTCGAGGTTGATGACTTCTACTGCCTCGGCTCTCCGATCGGGTTGTTCCAGATGCTGAAGGGGCGGTAAGTATTTCTCTCTCACGGAAATGTCGCGTTACATGTCACTAACTTGACCAGAACGATCAGTGCACGCCACCTCACGGATGGACTACCAGCAAACAGTCCTTTTGATCCAGACGCAGCGGACGATCCCTTCCGCGCGGCGCCTCTCGCAGTCGATCACCACCGCATCTCTCCTGTTACGGGCCTACCGTATTCTGTATCCTCGCCTAAGTTGTCTCAGATGTTCAACGTCTTCTACCCATCCGACCCAATATCCTATCGTATTGAGCCCCTCATCTCACCCGCCATGTCTTCTTTGAAGCCCCAGAATCTGCCCTACACCAAGAAAGGTATCTTCGGTGCTGTGGGGCCCCAAGGCATCTCGGGCATTCCGGCCAAGGTCGGACAAAGTGTCAGCGGACTGTGGGCCAGTGTGAGTGCGGGGCTGGCCAACAGCCTGCTGAATCGCAGCCTGGGTCTGACCCAGGAAGACGTTGCGCAAATCACGGCTTCACAGCAGCAGCAGCAACAACAGCATCACACACCAAGCCCAGCCGCTGGGACGAACATCTCCACCTCTTCCGGCGTCATTTCTCGGCAGGACTCGACGACAAGCCTCAGCCAGAAAGCGGCGGAGCGAAAGAGGCAGCTCGCCGAGGAGCAGGGCGGGCGCAAGAGCATCAGCGGGAACGACATGACGCTCCTGGACGACGACCTGGAGACGCTGTATAGCAAGTTCCAGAAGGGCAGGGCGGCGGAGATGATCAGGGAGGAGGGCGACGCCCAGGACGAGACGGAGAGGGAGGACTGGCTGGCGCAGGAGAGCAAGGCCGCGCGGGTGCGCAAGGAGGAGCAGAAGGTGCGGGCGCTCAACAGGAACGGGCGTGTCGACTACAGCATACAGGAGGGCGCGCTGGACTTCAACCCCATCAATACCATCGCCAGCCATATGGCGTACTGGGCGGACGAGGACGTGGCGCACTTTATTATGAGCCAGCTGCTCTCGAGGAAGGGGGAGGGCAGGGACGCGGGGAGGAGGTGATACACATTTTTTCTCTCCTTTTCTTTTGCGAACATGCGCACAGGGACTCGCATTGCTATTTACTTAGACGGCAGGCTGCGTTGCTAGATGGGACTGCGTTATAAACAATGGCGGGCGGCGACTCGGCGTTTTTTTCACCCCCGCCTGGCATTACAGGCCTTTCTTACGGGGACTTTGGCTAGCTAGGACGGCGTTTTTTTCTGTTTAGTGGCATTAGATCGCCTGGGTTATGGCAATTCTAGATGGGCCATAAATTGAGGAGTTATTTGCTTTGCATGTGAGGAGTTACATGGATGTTCGATCTTGTGTGAGCGTTTGTCGTGTATCGTAACCACCCGACGTAGCCGTGCGCCTTGTGGAGTACCTCGAGATACGATCCTTGCAACTCGCTCTTCGTACTCGTACTGTATGTATCCCTGCTATACGATAATTCTTCCGGTTCGGCGTATCCCTGGACTATATGCAAATAGCGCAGATAGAGATACGTGATTTGTGTCTTGTTTCTGATATGTAATATATTGGTTACTCTCGCACTTAAAACCACGAGGGGATCTATTGGGCAACTACACAACGTCTCAGGCCGAAGTGATCAGCTAACACGGCTCGAGGCCGGCAAGTCATTGGACTATGCCAGCAACTGCTCACAAAGCTAACTCCTGCCCTCACCTTTCCGCAGAATAAACGTCCAGAGGCGTCGTTCCTTGTGCGGCAACATCGGCAGCGAGCATGCCTCTCATTCAAGTTCTCAACACACCCGCATCAACCAACCGTCCCCACAGATCAGGCAGGGCCCTAGCATAATCCTCAGGCGTCCGGCTATCATCATCACGCGCGGCACGGACGTCCTCCACGCCGTGGCGCTCAGGCATGCGGTCAAGGCCCATCCCCCTCGCAGCGTCCAGTGCCTCCTGCGGGAAGTTGTCGAGCGACAGGCGCGGGCTCCCCAGGAACAGCAGCAGCCAGACGGCGTCCTCCTGCCCCTTCTCGAGGGCGAGGTGCAGTGCCGTGCGGCCCCGGGAGAGCGAATCGCGGTAGGTCAGGATGGCTGCGACGTCCTCCCCTTCCGCGGCGGCGTCGCTCAGCAGCTCGACCGCGCCGAGGACGTCGCCCTCGCCGCACATGGTGTGGAAGGCGCGGAGCCTGCGCTCGTCCGGGTGCGACTCGAGGTATGCCTCCTCGGTCAGGGTGGGCAGGATGTCGTAGTTGTCCTCGACGCCGTCCTCCGAGGCGTAGCGCGTGCGGATGGTGGTCTGGTGCTGCGGGGTGTGGAAGACCGGGTTGGTCACCGAGGGCCCGGCCTCGTTGGAGGGGAGGTACTTGTCGCAGGAGGGGCAGGTGAGGGCCAGGGCTATGTGGCTCGCCTGGTCGAGGAGGCACTGCCAGTGGTAGTGGCAGCCGCAGGGCAGCTCGAGGTCGTCCTGGACCGGGGGCTCGCCGTCGTCGACTTGTGTGACGAGGGGGTCCTCGCAGACTTTGCAGAGTGGGGTTGTGCTGCTGCTTGCCATTTTTTTTTTGTTTGGAGGGAGGGAGAGAAAAGGTTTTGCAGCTGGAGGAGGGGAGGAGGTCTGATCACGCTGTTAGGATGGAGGTGGCAGACGGAATGGAAGGAGGAGAATGTTAAAGGCCCAAAGGCGAGTAAGTGTGGGTGAGACAGAGATGGATGTCGTCCAGGTTGATGGGCTCCAGCCAGCCGAGGCGGGACGATCGGGGCCAGAAAGACATATGCAAGGACAGTTCGCTCTCCGCCGTCCAGGGGGATCCAATCAACACGGAAGGGCTGAAAATGCGGGACACAATTAGGACGGCTGGTGGTGTATTGCAGTAAACAAGTAATAGCAAAGGCAAATGAGGCTATTCTCAAGGTGAGAGAGACATACTCGACCGGTGAGAAACGTCGAGTTGCAGCCGAGTGCTACGAATGAGCGAGCCACTGAGCCTGGGAGAGCAGGAATGCCAGACGTCAGAGCTCGCTCACAAGAGAAGTCATCGACTTCGATGGTTTCAACAAGACGGCAGCGACACTTGGATTTACCTCTGGTGGGTGAGTCGAGGATGTTTGCGGACTGCTTCAGGGTAAGCGACAGACAGATTTCTCTCGTTCGCGTGAAGGTGAAGAGAAAAATTCTTTGAAGCGGTAGTGGTCTCGCGAGGATGAAGTCAGCCTCAGAAAACGGGTGGGATTTATGCGGATAAAGAGATACCTCGAGTCAGGGAGAATAATTAGGCTTGAAATTGCATCTCAAAAAAGTACCCCGCTATCTCAAATCCGTCATGGCTACAATGGGCGGCATTGAGTTGGGCTTTGGGGTTGCGAACCTAAAATTGGACCGATCCAGAAAAATGACTGCCTAACCATGCGTCGTCAGGGCCTCTTGGCATCTCACTTGACCTGCTGCGGGTAGAACGTGGTACGCGTAAACCCACCGTGGCTTGGTGTGCATTGCTGGCCAGAGGTGCCTAACAAGAGTACGTGTAGCGAGGCCTGCGAGCTTGTTTGCGGCCCCTGGCTCATCTCCATCCCGTAGGCTTGGAGAGAGAGACGTCATACTGCAAGGTTCCCACAATATGCCCGCCCCTCCCGCCTGCTTGCTCCTCCTGTGCCCCGCCAGTCACCACCCGAGAGCTCCCTGAGCGGGTGATTGATTGATTAAGTGACTGATTGATCCCCTCCTCCAGCTTACATTCCCCCCCCACATGCGCCTCGACCCGACCTGACGACCTCCTTAGGCTGCGTATTTCCTTCGCCTTTGCTGCCTTTCCCTTTCCAACACCATATCGCATCTAGCATCTCCAATTAGCAACAACATAGAGTGCATTCACACGCAATCATGAACGTCCTCAAACTGCAGAGGTACGAGTTCCCAACACCCCGGCAACCCGGGTCCCGTCTCCGCGCGCAACGGCGACGGAGATGAGCTGAGCTGAGGGGCCATCGTTGACCAGGCGGCTGACCATCTCACCACCAAACGCAGGAAGTTCCCCCAGTTCCAGCAGAACGACATATTCGGCCTGGCAGACGCCTTCCGCAAGCTCGATGTCGACGACAAGGGATACGTAGACGAGGCCACTGCCATCAAGGCAACCCAGACCAGCGAGCGCCAACCCTACGATGTCGTGCGACAAGCACTCAAGGAGGTCGACCTCGACTCCTCCAGGCGGGTGGAGCTAGAGGACTATGTCGGCGTACGTACAGAGACAGGCACATGGATGGGTAGCCAGCCGCCCACACCAGTCTCCCATGCTGACGGGATTTAATAGCTCATTGCGAAACTCCGAGAATCCTCGCCTGCCCAGGTCGCCATGCGCACAGGAGGCGCCGCCCCCGCCTCCCCCAGCAGCGTTGTCGCACAGCGCACCGGCGGTGCAGTCGGCGGCCACGCCCAGAAATCGAGCATCAGCGGCAAGATCCACGTCCAAGGTTCGAATGCCAACATCACTCACACCATCAACGAGGACGAGCGCACCGAGTTCACCCGCCACATCAACGCCGTCCTTGCCGGAGATGCCGACATTGGCGACCGCCTGCCCTTCCCCACCGACACCTTCGAGATGTTCGACGAGTGCCGCGACGGTCTGGTGCTGGCCAAGCTCATCAACGACAGCGTACCGGATACCATCGATGAGCGTGTCATGAACGTTCCTGGCAGGAAGATCAAGAAGCTGAACGCGTTCCACATGACCGAGAACAACAACATCGTCATCGAGTCCGCAAAGGGTATCGGTTGCTCCGTCGTCAACATCGGCAGTGGGGACATCATCGAGGTCCGCGAACATCTTATTCTGGGCCTGATCTGGCAGATCATCCGCAGGGGTCTTTTGGGCAAGATTGACATCAAGCTTCACCCCGAGCTGTACCGCCTGTTGGAGGACGACGAGACCCTGGAGCAGTTCCTGCGGCTGCCCCCGGAGCAGATTCTCCTGCGCTGGGTCAACTACCATCTCAAGGCCGCCAACTGGCCCCGCCGCGTCGCCAACTTCTCCACCGACGTCAAGGATGGCGAGAACTATGCAGTTCTGATGGCACAAATTGGGTCTGAATACGGTTGCACAAGAGCCCCTCTGCAGACACGGGACCTGCTGCAGCGTGCCGAGGAGGTCCTCCAAGACGCGGACAAGCTGAGCTGCCGCAAGTTCCTGACACCTAAATCCCTCGTCGCCGGAAACCCCAAGCTCAACCTTGCCTTTGTTGCGAACCTGTTCAACACTCACCCCTGCCTCGACCCTATCACGGAAGAGGAGAAGCAAGAAGTGGAGGATTTCGATGCCGAAGGCGAGCGCGAGGCCAGAGTCTTCACCCTGTGGCTCAACAGTCTAGACGTCCAACCCGCTGTCCAATCCTTCTTCGACGACCTGCGCGATGGCTCAGTACTATTGCAGGCCTACGACAAGGTCATCAAAGGCTCGGTCAACTGGCGGCACGTCAACAAGCCCCCGGCGAACGGTAACGAGTTGATGCGGTTCAAGGCCGTCGAGAACACAAACTACGCGATCGAGCTAGGAAAGCAGAACGGCTTCTCCCTGGTCGGTATCCAAGGCGCCGACATCACCGACGGGCAAAAGACCCTCACCCTCGGCCTGGTGTGGCAGCTGATGCGCAAGAACATCACCATCACGCTGGGCGCCCTCGCACAACGGCTCGGCAAGCGCGAGATGACCGACGCCGAAATGGTCAAGTGGGCTAACGAGATGTCCCGCAAGGGCGGCAAGAACTCGGCCATCCGCTCGTTCAAGGACGGCAACATCGGCACGGGTGTCTTCCTGATCGACGTGCTGAACGGCATGAAGAGCAACTACGTCGACTACGACCTCGTCACGCCCGGGCGCACCGACGACGACGCGTACCTCAACGCCAAGCTGAGTATCTCGATCGCGAGAAAGATGGGCGCCACCATCTGGCTGGTGCCCGAGGATATCTGCCAGGTCCGGTCGCGTCTGGTCACGACTTTCATTGGTATGTTCCCCGTTATTCCTAATCCTGCAGACTCGCGTTGGCTAACATCACGATTGTAGGCTCCCTCATGGCCACTCACGAGAAGATGCAGTAGTTTGTTGCTGAGGAAATTGAAGAGATGGACAAGTTGCATTTTTCTTTCGGGGGAGGAAAAAACCAAAAATCAGGGGAGGACAGGGTTTTTGTTGGTAGCGTTCTTCGGGCTCTTTTGACGTGTCCTTTGCCCCTCCGCTTCGCGATGAGATAGATTTTTTGTTTGTCTAGTACTCGTGACAATACCTCTTGCAGAAAGGCATTCAATCCTAACTGGACGATGCAGACACTTCTGCCCCGATGTTAGGTTGCGGGCAGCTCCATCTTGATGCCGATTCTCCTGCCTTGTGAACCTTATCTCTAGAGATCTTGCTGCAAGCCATCCCTGGAGCCTGCTTAATCGCGTGTAGTGCATCTGCATCACCTTCGCTCTGGAGATGATGTATAGCCAGGGGACTTCGCCATACCTGATTTCGCATCGGTCCGTCCCTGGAGAGGCAGACAGACGGTGGCGACTAGATCAATTGTTCTCCAGTTTCGTTGTTGTTCGCACATGTGGGTTTGGGGTCGCGGGCATGCGGGACCCCCATATCTTGCCCTGTTCTTTGAGCCGCTCTCAGGGAGGGGTGAATACAGGGCTGTGTTTTGGTGATTCGCCTTCCGCTCATCGCCCCCGATGAGGTAGGGTAACACAGCATTAGACAAAATCCACTTTACCGCAGGTCGTGCCTCAGAGCCTGGCAGTGCCCGGTCCGTGGCGTCGCTATTGAAAGTTGTGTGTAGCACCCGACCAACCAGCAGGACTCGCTTCTGGGTTTGCTGTCGGTTGCGCTGCCTGAACCACATTGCACGGTTAAGCACTTTCAAAGGTGGTAAGCGTCGATGGGGTCAGCTGGCGGAATGCTCGTTACACAAATCTTTGAGCATGCTCAGTCATAAGTTATTGAAGGCTGCCCAGGCTGATGCCGTGTCTCGTCCAGGAGCGTTGTTTCTTCTAATATATCACGTTCGAGCTTCTCCACAACCGCCTGACCACTCTTGGTATAAGCGGCTGAGGTTTCTTACAATGTCGATGGAACTCGTGTCGAAGCAACTTGTCTTAAGTGGCAAGCTCAAGCCTGAGGCTCGCTTGGGTTTCGCAATCTCAGAATTTACCAAGAACCTTGACAGTAACCTCAGCAAGGAATTCCGATCGATGCAGAATGCGCAAGATGCACGAGTATCAAACCGAGATATTATTAAGATGACCGAAGAGATCAACCAACAGGGAGCACGCCGCCACCGGTCCTGGAGGCCACATGGAACGAAGGTGGGCGGATTTTTGTCTCGGATTCAGACCTTTGCCACCATCGGAGACGTGTTGGTTGGAGGCTCTCAGAACCTCATCGCGACGGGGATATGGAGTGCTGTAAGGCTGTCATTGACAGTAAGTCGATCTCAGAAACTTCCGCATCTCACTCAAGTGCCAATAAAGTAACACGATGGAGGCTGCTACGAATTATTTGAGTTACTTTGAGAAAATTTCGACCCTATTCATGAGGCTCGGTACCTCCTGGGCTCTTCATGAAGACTTCGCTCAACTCTTTCCCACATCTGCAGAGCTGCAGACATACTTTTGCGAATACTTGGTCGTCCTCGTAAAACTGTGCAGCAAGATAATTGTCTGGTGTCAGAAAAGTACTGGCGCTCAATTACTCTCGTCTCTCGGGTCATCATTCGACTCGGAATTCGGCCCTATTCAAAAGGAGCTGGACCAATGGGGCTGTCTGATCCAGCAACAGACCCAATTGCTTGCCACAAAGATAGCAACTGACTCACAATCCGGGAGATTTCAGGACGTGAAGCAACGTTTGTTGCGATCGCTGTCCCCTTACCAGAACGATTTCGAAACTCGATGGAGGCGCCAGCGCAAGAAAGGGTCTTGTGAATGGATATTCGATACTCCAAGTTTCGGAGACTGGAAATCTATGCAAACGTCCGCCACACTTTGCATCGACGGCAGATTAGGGAGCGGGAAAACGGTCTCAATGGCAAACATAGTCGCTCGGATGAGCCTTGACCACCCGTGCACCTATGTATTCTGTGTGTCTCAGGAACCGACCAGTCTCGTGGCCACCAATATTTTAGGAAGCATTGCCTTCAATCTTGTCGAAAATCTGCCAGCAGAAGCCAGAGCCTGGAAGAATGTTGAGGACCGCCTCATAAACAAGACTTTTTTTCCGAATTCCATCGTCGAGTTTCTCCTTCATCTCCTTCCCGCGGACCGAAGGTACATTATCATCGCAGATGGCCTGGAAAATTGTTCCGACGCTGACATAGATGATGTGTTTATTGGTCTCCGTCGCTTGATCGAAAGTCGAGTTGTTCTGTTTTGCTACTCATGTCGGTCTGATTCGCGGTTTCAGCATTTCGCTAAACAGCGTTTCCGCCCAGACTTCTCGGTCACCCACGATGGCTTCAACCATGAGGCTGACATGAATGCTTACATCGTGAAAGAGGTGACAAGAAGGAACAAAACGAGACACCTGAACCACGACCTGGAGGAACTAGTCAAGGAGCAGCTCATTGCTGGAGCACAGGGAATGTCAGTGATCAAAACCTCACATGAAAGATACATTGTCTAATGGATACTTGCAGGTACTTGTGGGTGTCTCTGCAGCTTGACACAATCTTCCCTACCAACCCAGAAGTTGTCATCACGGATGATCAAATCCTCAACCTCATAACCCATCTTCCGAGGGACTTGCCGGAGGCTTTCGAACAAGCTCTGCAAAGAATACCTGACCGTCAATTCGAAGGCAGGATCATGAAGCTGGTGATGTCCGCCGTCACTCCTCTCGATATCGATGAGATCAGAGTTGCATTGTGCGTGGTTGTCGGCGAGCCGGTTTGGCATCCTGAAAGGATAGCCAAGGATAGCCGACTACTCATATCACTTTGTGGGGGTAGCCTGCTCGAATCTGACGAGGAGGATGGAAAAGTCCGCTTCATTCACCATAGCGTCATCCAACACCTGCTCTCACCCGCTGCCAGTCCAAGCACAACGTTATATCATTTCACCGATGAGGATGCCGAAAATTTCATCGGGGCTATATGTGTCACATATCTCCATTTCACCATTTCAGATTCACGGATAACGGTGACAAAGAACCTCGACAGCCTGGAAGTATTAGACAATGTGATGGAATCTACCCGGCAATCCACCCCGGTTGTCAGCCGTTTGGTACACCATATCAGAGCCTGGGAACACAAACGGGCACGACCTGCGCAAATTGATATCGGACACATTCTTTCACAACTCCAGGCTGTTCCCCTACAGGAGGAGCTCGATCATCTTTGTTTTGCGCCATACTCCACAAGCCACTGGGTCTTCCACACGAGGTTCTTCGACCATGAGGTGCAAGACTGTAAGAAGAGTTGGTCGCTTTGGTGGCGGCTATTGCAAGATGGTGTGGCTACAGTCAAGTCGCCTTGCCCAGATCTTGAGGAAAAGCCCATTAAAACGTTATTATGGGCAGTAGAACATGGCCACGGGTCGTTGTTCCGCGTCGTCCTTGCGCAGGGTCGTCTTCTTAGAGACCAGATTGCCGAAGTCGTGCGTGCCCTCGAATTGCGCAAGAGTATTCATGGCCAATGGCTCGGAGATATACTAGCTCAGCATCTCCAGAGTTTGAATCCTACTAGCATGCCATGCTCCGCGAACAGAATCACTTTTCTTCTCGGAGCCGGCGCCAACCCTAGAACGCGGCATTCGACCTGGGGAACTTCGCCGATTGAGACTTTGACACATCGGATCTGTACGGACCCCTGGCTTCCTGAGGATGAGCAGACACTCATTCATGATTTCTTCTCTCATCCAGCCGTCGGCAAGTCTCTTGATGACAGGTCTTTGCACAGTGCTCTCGAAAGGTTCCTAGAGGAGGGAAGAAGGGCGGCTATCGCTGAGGTTCTAGCATGTCGACCCGACTTGAAACTTGCATTTCACCAAATTCAGTTGAAAGCCCTTCCCGGAAAATCAGCTATCGAGAGGGCACTAGACGAGGGAAAGTGGGAAGTCGTAGAGGATCTTTCCAACCTGAATGGCCAGTTTGGCGTCAACACTCCGACATTCCTTGGAACATCATTATTATGGAAAGCCATCGAGACGAAGAATGATAGATGGGTTAACCGTCTCCTGCGTCTTGGCGCAGATCCGAACATGGGACCTTTCAAAATGACAGTGGAAATGGAAAGTCCAAGCTTCATGGCCACATGCTTCCCTCTAGAAGCTGCTTTGTGGCTGCGCAGGACGAGAGTATGCTTGGAGCTTCTTCACCACGGAGCGCGTACCTTTCAGCTCGAAGAGTCGCTCATGCGGATTGCTGAGGAAACAGAAAACTGTATCATGATCGCGAGACTACATGAAATACCGGGATCGTCTCAACAGCCGAGGGAAGCCTGTCGCCGCCGACGTCATGATTGTGGCCGCACAGCTCTCGTGGCAGCATGCAAGCTCCTCTCCCATAGCGGCTCGTGCGAATCTCGCAGCGTCCCAAGGACATTGGTAAATCCCCACAGCACAGAAGACTGGATGTCTGGACTTCCCGAAATCATTTGTCGACTCGCACGCGATGCTAGCGAGAAGTATGTGAATTCCCAGGACGTGGATGGGAAAACCGCATTGCATTACTTGTCTGAAGCAAAGCACACGGCCTATAGTGCGCCTAATGACCCTGTGAAGTATATTCTGAACCGTGGCGCAGATCCGAATTTGCCGGACTGTCATGGCGATACACCCCTATGGCTTGCGATCCGGCATTCGGCACCAATCGACGGAGTAATCAAGCCTTTCTTGCAAGCAGGTGCCAACACAAACGCAGCCCGTCAATCACACAGCTTGCCTATCATCAAAGGAGCCATCGGTGCCTATCAAGGTACAAAACAGGAAGTATTCAGACTGGTGAAACTATTACTGCAATTTGGAGCGGATCCCCGAGATCCGCTGAGAATTGAGTCGCCGGAGCCATCTTTGATATCATTAGCAATGGAAAAAGGAATGCAAAGCCTGATCGGGGACTTCAAAGAGTACACGGAGAGATTGAATGGATGGAGTATGGATTACGAGAGTGACACTAATCTAGAGGAATGAAGGAAATCTAATATTAAGCACTCTAACCAATCATTTGCTTCGAGCTTGACGATGTGTCTTGCATTGAAGCTCAAGTGCTCCTCAGTGAAGATTGCCATATCTTTTCGGAATACTCGGTCGTGCAAAATCTGCACGTTATAGACGTGACCCCTCCTCACCGGACCGAAGACCTAGGTCAGATGGTGAGAAGAGCTTGACATTAGTCTTAGGTATAGCTTTGACGAAGCCGTATTCCCTGTCTACACCTTCGTCCCCGACAAGAGAACTTTCAAGAGAATTAGTATGAATTCGAGAAGGAACCATGAGTTGAGCATAGATATCAACTTACATCACAATGTCAATGTCACGTAGTGCGTCAACTAACGCATCCTCGTCGAAAACGTCCATTTCAATCTTCTTGACACCAGGGGGGAGGTTGGACGTATCGGAGCTCGAGCGGTACAAGACCGTGATGGGTGCGCCAGAGTCAATGAGAGCGAGCACAATTTGGGAGTTGGCAAACCCGCGGTGGCCATAGACGGCGATATGGTTGAACGACATGTTGATGAATGGTGAGAAAGTCAATAACGAGACCAGAGAGACAGTGATGATTGAGAACGACAGGAAGGTGTTGCTGTACAACGTTGCAATTCATGGGGTTTTTATGTTACTTGGGAGGCCAATGAGTCCTGTGTTGGTGTGACTTGCTTGCGTTGCGGTATGCGGTTGTGAAGCATCTCGCACTCCGGCCGGAAGGGGAAAGTGGGTCTACAACCGGTCTGCCTTGGAATCATCGCAAGGTCTGCAGGTATCCTTACTCCGCTACCTTTGAGTGGGCCAAATGCCGATGCGCAGCTCGCACTCCGGCTCAAGAAGGAAAGTGGGGTTTGAGCCCTGCACAGCTGCCTTGAGTTACATGTGCACCACGCGGGTCAGAAGGCTGCGCCAATTGTTCGGAATCAGGCTTGATATCGAATGCCCACAGAAGTCTAGAGATAGAAATCCATAAACTGTTTCGGGCAACGTGTCGACCGGGACAGATACGTCTTCCAAAGCCAAAACCAACTGTCGGCAGCTTTTCGTTCCCCAAGAATCGCTCTGGTCTGAAGCTTTCCACATCAGGTCCGTAGACGTCTTGGTCGCGTGTCATTGCCCAGTGGTTTGGGATCACGACGGAATTTGCTGGGATGCGGTACCCGTTGTAGATCGATTCGACTTTGTTGAAATGAGGCACGCCAGCCGCGCCCGCTGGGCGCCAGCGAAGCAGCTCTTCAATGATAGCATCGATGTACGGTAGGTTGGGTCTGTCCTCAAATGTAGGGAGACGTTCTCTTCCAACAGCAGAGTCCAACAGGGCCTGCGCCTTATCCACCCAACCCGCAGGCTCCTGTGATGTGATGCATGCCATCACGAACCACATCATGGTCTCCGTGCTAGCGTCCAATGCAGCGTCGGCCATGATGCCGATATTCAGGGCCAGCTCCACAGGGGGCATTTCGATGGCTTGAGCGGTCAGAATTTGTTGCATTTCCTTGGAGAAATTCCATGCGTTTCCTTCAACAGCGCGGTCCAGGTTGCCCATGTGTAGAACCCGCTGTCGCTGCCAGTGGTTGGCGGCCTCTGTTTTCCAAGGGGTGAGGAATCTGGGCAGTGGTAGGTCATTCAGGACAGGGAATGAATCAACCAGGTATTTGCCGACCTGTGCAAGTTGGTCGAACTCGTGGTTGACTTCGTGGCAATTGATCAAGATTGGATCGTCTGCTGACCAGACTCGGTGCCCGTAGAGGAGTGAGTAAATAATGCTGGCTGTGGTACGCTCCATATGTCCATGGCAATTAATTCCCTTGTTGTCACCTGGCGATGTAGCCTTCATAATGTCGAATAGCATTTGTCAGGTCTCCAGCTCTTGAAACGGAATATAAGCGTTAGACGCTCTCTCGCTCAACACTGGACCTTGTAACTTCTGATGCAGTTTGAAGCGCGCATCATATGGACGAAGCAACATATGCATGCCTTGCAAAACCATCTCGCCAGCTACCTTTCGGCGAAGTTGTATGTCAGTCTCATTATCTACTACCCAGTTTTGAATGGTTTGTTCAAAACTCACTACGAAACGTGGGCGATCCGCAAATTTGGCTCCTTGCTCGTTGAGAAGATCATGGGCTGCCCGGAATTTTGACAGAACAATGACCGACTGGCCAGCCATGTTGAGATGAATGACGGGCCCGTAGGCCTTTCCCCACTCCTCATATTGAAGCCATGCGTGAGACTCTGCAGCTTGGTGAATATTACCGATAACAGGCAAACAGGGAGGGCCGGGTGGCAAAGGTAACGATGACGATGGGTTCGCACGTTTCCTTGACAAGTACAGAGAGACAAAAATGGCCACTAGTATCGCCGTCACAAAAAGTGCTGCGAATGACATACTGCCTGGTGAATAGATGCTAGACTGAGTATTGCACTGAGAGTGATGACACAGATTCAAGTTTGGAACAAAATGGTTTGGGCGAAATAACAGATCTGACAGAGGCTGTACTTTGAAACACTCGGGCATCAGCAGCAAGGCGATTGGTCTAGGATATGACATGCGAAAAAGCATGCTTTTGGTGAGGATCAGCGCACAAGCCTGTCTAACCTATCTTTATTAGTCCCCATCGTATTTTATGTAGGACCCTGCTAACATGTTCCGCAGGCAGCAGGCTGTCTTGGCCCAACACACCGGCCAAGGAGTATTACGTGGAACTGCGGAAAAGAGAACTGTGGATCACTTGCCTTCACAGCCAGTCATACACGCCCCCATCAATTTTGTCATATTTCAGCCGGTACCTTGATGAACTCTTGCAGGTCATCATAGTAAGCGGGCAACAGACTGTCTTGGCCAACACACCTAGAGGAGGGTGTTGTGTAGCTCGGTGGAAATCCGTGGGTCAGCTGTGCAACCGTTCAAAAGCATGCAGTTGGTGATGGAAATCGTCGGTTTCACGTGCAGAGTTCAACAACCAACAACCAGTCTGCTGTTACTATTGGCGCCCCGATGCATGCATGGTGGAATTCTGTGATCAATTTTCTTGGCCAACCTTGATCACCCCATTAATCACACGCGTGCGGCGCGATTTCGTTTATCTGAACTAAAGCCTGATATTGAGCCATGCTTTTTGAGCGGGTGAGTTGACCTCCCTCGCTGGTACTGCCGCGTATGCATTTCATCTCCTTTCCGCAAGCATATTATTGAAGAATTCCTGAGAAGGATAATAGTGCTGCCTCTGGCCGTCTCCGTTGAACCTCTGCATCAACCAATCCTGCTGAATCTTCCAGTCCTTCCATTCATTAGGTACCCAGCCACCAAAGTCTTCCCAAAGATACTCATTCCAGAAGACTGCTGCTGGGTTGGAAGGAAGCCAATTAGATTGTTCACGGGGCATCTCCACAACCTTCGCTGCGTTGTAATCAACAAGTACAACACGAGGCAGTACCAAACCACCCATCTTGTCTTCCTCTGGGCTGTTTGCGACAAGCATAACGTTCCTTCCCGCAAAGTCACCTTGTTCAAGGCCTGTTTTGAGTTCCTTGACGTATCCGTCCATAGCTCGTGCAAGTACTTCCAACCGGTATTCCTCGGGGTAATGGAACGAATCTGTCCCTACACTTCTGTCTGAGCTGTTTTGAACCCGCGTATCTTGGATACTGAACCCATTCAAAGTCTCTATGAGCATCATTTGGACACTTCTGGACTGCGATCTGCCACCGATAGCAATTGGAAGTCTGAAGATCCAAGAGCCATAGTATTTAGGAGCGAAAGACCCAGTGATCCCGTGCTTCCGAAGGTGCTCATACGCCGCAGTCTCGTTCTCGTAATCCTGTTCTGCTTGGCGCACAGTATCTCGAGGGTAACGTCCTATACTGCTTTTAAAGCTGTAGTATAGCCTGAAGTTGTTTCCTTGATAAGTAGTCTGTCGAGGAGCTTAAAGCAATGAATGCTGAAGGTTCCCGGAAGAGGCCAGACGAGGAACTTTGATGAAATGTATCGGTACTTACGGGTCGTAGATCTTCGCAACAGCCTGAAAAGGCTTTGGAACTTCCTCGCCATTCTTTTGGCATGGGGTAATGGTACAAGCGACGATTTGGGCACCTCGAGTTGTCCCGACAGAAATAGATGCGGAATGGCTAGTTCAGCCAGTTCTGCATCATCTGAGTCTGGACAAGAAAATCGAGAAGGGTTATTGACGACTGCCTCACTCTGAGTCAATGTTTTGAGGTATTCCAGCTTGAGATTTTGTCTCGGCTGTTCTGTCTCGGCAATGTTGTGTGGTCGGATTGTGACATTAAAGCCAGGCAGATATGGAAGACTTGGCTTATCGGGGTCCTGGGGCGGCGACCATGATGCCGCATCCGCTGCAAGCGGCTTGCTAAACCTCTCATTGAGGACTTCCGCGAACCGTGATATATCCATCAGAGGAGCTGAGTGGCTGTTGCGCTTGTTCTCGGCCGGCTCTGACGACATGCTGTGAGTTGGATAATCAATTGATAAGGCTGAAAAATGAACGGATGATAGCAGACAAGCGGGAATTTGAACGTGGCAAATAGAAGTTCACGATTAGGAAGGGTGTGTAAATTTGTCTGTAGATAGCCAACCAGTCAGAAGGCAAGATCTGCTTATTCTTTCCTGGTTCCACTGCTGCTGCGGTCTGTTGGTTGCCACACCTCGCCGTTTGCAAGCTATACCCTAGCTACCAGCGCCTGGCCCTAAGAAGGGCGAATTCCCCGAACGTCTCTACGGCTCTGAACGCTGTTGCCCTGTCCGCCCGATTCCCCGGACAATGTTGACGGGAAGTGATACGCTGTTTTGCGAGACAGTCGTGTGCAAAGTGAGCGACATGGAATTGAAGATGATCTCGTACATCATGTGAAGGTTTGGACTTAATTGAATTCCGGTCCAGATTGCAGGGGTGAGGAGTAATATAGCGGAGATGACTACAAGGGAATAGGCGTGTATCTGAGTTACCTCTGGATTCCAAATGTCCATACCAGGGTGCTGCGGGGGGCGGTGAGGTGTTAGCAGGATCACGGCCAAGGTATGTATGTACCTAGGTACATATTTGAGATCCAGCTCACCCTCGCTATGGCATTATAGTAATACTTGTGGGATTTGGGTTAAAAGCCAAGGTAATCTGGGGATACAGGGACCTACACGAATTAATCATACAAGACTTAATAGAATAGCTAGTTACTAGCAGTGACCCACAAATATATGTACAAATATGATTTCGGAAAACCAGCATCATGAAAAAAATTCAGTTACAGGCTGTTCAGCTCATAATCGCCGGTGAACAGCCTCTTGCAGTGACCATGATAGTGCCCTAATGAGATCTATGCTCACCTGTGACGCATTATAGCCATTGCGCGGTCTGTGCCACCTTGAGATTCCGGGAAGACATGGTTGGAAACATGATAAATACGAGGAACACTTCCTTGAATCCCTTCGATAATTTCGAGGCGGACATGAGTCGATTCACTTGTTCGAGGGAGGAAGCACGCTAAGAGGCATCATGTGGTTTCATGTGATCCTTCGTCGCGAAGCCATCCTCGTGTAGACGTTGGATTCTTGAGCCCCCCAACTCGGCGGCCTCTAACCAAAACTAGTTCCGACATACTCAGTGGTGGTGGTGGGGTCCACACAGAGTCGTCGTCACTTTACTATTCCACTTTTGGACTATATGAAGCCTCAGCCAGGATTTACTATGTCTCTTGGCAATCACTCGGATTCAGCTGGATCTCAATCCCTGATTGAGGTTTCGATTCCACACTTTTCAGCAACCACCGCCAGATGCCTATTTTAATGTACCCGCACTGTGTTGTATTGACACCCTGGGGCAGCCAGTCATCCTTCTCGTGTCACGTAAGCAGGTGGGTGGCTGTGATAACCGGCTGTAACATACTTACACAGGCAACCAGTTAGAAAGGCCTCCCTCCAGGGACAAGTTCGTATGAGAGCCAATCGTGCCAAGTCTAGGGATCTAGAATGGTCAGTTCACCTAGTTGTCACACCCTTGACACACCCACCTTGGGTACTCCTTCTGAGCACACTACATCATGGTGCGCGAAAGGAGAAGGAAGGGCAGGGGGGGAAGTGGGAGGGCCGCCGCGGGCGTGATTGTGTAACGGACCTTGAGTGGCCTTACTCATGCCCAAGAAACTTCCCGGGAAGTATTTAATGTTGATCTCCCTGGCGAATACAACAATCACGACTCTTTTTGGTCTCAGGACCTACAGAAACGTCCATCCAGTACTAAAAGACCAACACCGTCGACCATGGCCGCGGAATCCGCTCAAATGATTGATCCGCCAGCGCACAGCGCAGTGGTAGTGAGGTCTATCATGGCCTTGGATCCCAAAGAGCGCGAAAGGATTCTCCAAGAAGCTGAATACAATGTATTTGCTTTTCCTGCTGGGCTTGTCATCTGCGACTATCTGTCCGATTCTGGAACCTCCGCGATGACAGATGTTCAGTGGGCAGCTTGTAAGCACACTTTCCATCTTTTTCCGACCTTGAGGCTACGAGATCAACGCTTTCTACGTCCACATGCTGGCCTGAAAACTATTACAGGCGCAGAGGGATTGGGCTTTCATTGATCACGCCATACTGATTACCTTGGGCTTGAAGTGATCAGAGGTGACGAGAGCTACGGGCGAAATTGGGGATACTATTGTCTCCTTGAAGCATTTCGAGATATCTTCCAGCGTGGTGATGAGCGGCACCATGCGTTCCGAGAGATACTCACAGCCTCAGCGAGCGTTCATTCGTACCGGAACAAGCTTATGACCCCCGAGCAGGGAGGCTTCGTCAATGGCGGTAGGTATTTACCGAACTACCTTTCTTTAATTCATCCCCAAGATCCTCTATCTTGCTTTCAACCATTGATAACGTTTGATAGGATCTTACCAGCTTGAGAGGCCGAACTTCTTCATCGTCCCTCAGGGTCGCTGTGCCGAGAACTTGCTCTTTTCTACACTGAGTAGTGTGATCTCGGAAGTGCCCAACGGAATCTATCAACAAGAGAATCCCACATCTCCTGTCATCATCAGCAATGGTTTCTTCGACACTACTGGAGCTAATGCTGCTGCGTCGGGCTTTGGACTCCAAACCTTCACTCAGCCCGGGCTGAATGACCCTTTCCCCAAAAAGCTCATCGGCAAAGAAAACCCTTTCAAGGGAAATCTGGATGTCAAGTCAGCGAAGAGATTCATGAAACAGAATCCTCAAAGAACCACCATGCTTCTGATGACAATCACGAACAATTGGGCCGCAGCTCAGCCTGTCTCAATGGCCAATATTCGTGAAACCGCATCGCTGGCCGATGATCAAGATGTTCCACTGTTCTTCGACGCCTGTCGATTCGCCGAGAATGCCTATTTCATCCAACGTTATGAGGCTGGATACTCCAACATATCAATCGCAGAGATTGTGCGCGAGATGTTCTCATATGCTGACGGCTTCACTATCAGCCTGAAGAAGGATGGACTTTCCAACATGGGCGGCGTCCTGTGCTTTCGCGATCAAGGCAGATTCGCCATGAGATACCCCGGCATTGGTATGCTCATGAAAGAGCGACAAATTCTCACGTACGGGAATGACTCGTATGGTGGCAGTGAGTAGCCTACTTGTTTCACAGCACTTTTTTTCGTATTGAACACTCAATGATCATTAATCGACACTAAAACACTGCGCGTATAGTGAGTGGGAGAGATTTGATGGCCGCCACGGCAGGGCTGTACGAAGTCACCAAACAGGCTTACCTTACCAACCGTATCACCCAGGTCCAGAGGTTTGCCACAAAGGTGCAAGCCGCGGGAGTTTCCGTCCTCTCTCCTCCAGGGGGCCACGCGATCTACCTCGACATGGACGACTTTTTCCTTGGATGCGGTAGGAGTCCTGGCGATTTTGCGTCCGTCGGCTTCACGCTCGAGCTGCTCAAAGATTACGGGATACGTGCAGTCGAAGCTGGCCCGTTCGGGTGGGCCTGGGACTTGAAGGCAGAAGAGGAGCGGGCTAAGATACCCAACCTGGTTCGGTTCGCCGTGCCGCGACATGTCATGTCGGATGATCATATCGACTACACGGTGGCAGCCATTCAGCAGCTGCACAGCCGAAGACATTCAATCCCAAACGTGGTGATCACCCGAGGCAAGACTATGCGCCTACGGCACTTCTCCTGCGGATTGAAACCCGTGAATGTGGACCAGACCATCACTGGAACATATGTTGAAGGCGCAATGCGGCAGCTCGCTCTTCTCTCTTCTTCGATCCAGCAAGATGCCACTGCCGGGCAAAGGTTGCTGAAGGCATTTGAATTAGCATCCAGTGAATGGGGCAATACAACCATCCCGAATAAACCTGGACACAACGGGTGGATCTCGAATGTCAGCAACAATAACGCACCATGCGAGTATTCGATAGCCATCTCGCAGCGTACAGGCGATACGCAATTGCGCTTTCTGATAGAGACACAGCCAAGCGAAAACACCTGGGCGTGTCTGCGGAACGAGTCCTTGCGCCTTACTGAGAAGATCGCAGCCGAATACGGCGAAACTGTCACCTTGAATCGCTTCAATATGGTTCGCGACCTTTTCCTTCCCGAGAAACCCGGGAAATCCAAAGCTATCATGGCGATGTGGCACAGCTGTGCCCTGGATCCATGCTCTCAGCCAGAGTGGAAAGTCTACTTCGACCCAAGTGCAGCTTCGGGTGGCTCACGCGCGGCACGTTCAGCCACCACGTGCGAGGCCCTCTCCCGCCTTGGTCTTGGAGGGTCCTGGGCCCAGCTCGAGCAACACATGTCGCCGGATGATTACGTGGTCTATTTCTCGCTCGACCTGTGCCACAATTCCGGGGCTCGCGTCAAAGTTTATGTTGCGCACCCAAATGCAACAGCGGCGGAGGTGGCACGGAAGCACGACGCTCTCTGCGGCTCGTATTCAGATTCCTATGAGATCCAGCGTTTCATCAAGACGATGTCCGGCGGACCATCGGGTCCTTTCACCGGAAAGCCGCTGGTTTCGTGCTTTGCCTTTACGAGTGGAGCGCCTATCCACGCTGTAGGCACGGTACACTTCCCAGTTGACGCCTACGTGGCCGATGACGCGGAGGCACGAAGGAGAATCGAGCGGTACTATCATGAGTCGACAGATGTGTCCTCGTTGTGCATGGAAAGATATTCGAGGGCCCTCAATGTCATCCAGACACGACCGCTTCAACAAAAACCAGGGATACACGCGTGGGTGAGTCTGAAGGTCAAGGGTCAGGGTGATTATACAAATACGTTCTACATGTGTCCGGAGATTTTTCAAAGGTCCTAGATAATCTTCATATTGTAGTCAGGTATACTCAAGAGTCCTTATCTGCAGTTGGGTGTGCGTCGGGTTGATTAAGCATGTCCCCGGAGGGTATGGCTTGTATTCCAAGGTGTGCGTGGTTTGTGGGGGAGGGTAGCAATAAGTGTCGCCACTCCTTGCCTGTCTCCTGTGCTGCTTGATTCGGATGACGTGTAAGTTGCCAGATGATTTGCTAAAGTATTTTCCTTGTCCCCTGAGTAGGCTTTGAAGGAGGGAGGAGATTGCCCGAATTGTCCAGTAGTGCCGTAGCTTGATAGATGAAATCCTCGCACAAGTTTAACGGAGGCCTTGACGTGAAGGGAGTATCTCGACTATATCTCTTCCGAATGCAGGTCAATGAATAGGCACCAGAATCTGACCAGGGACGAGGCTCAGTATCAGACCGGCAACTCAAATATTTATCTACCTAAGGTAATCTTGCTTCCTCACGTACAGGGTTTCCAGAGTGAGGGAAAACATAGAAAGCCCAAGCTTGGGGCGCCACCGTATCGCCGAAAGGCGTTCCGGAGCTCGAAAGATTAATTAAGGAATAAAGATTGATTATTTGAAATTAAAAGAGAACTACTCTAGATTGATGGCATACTATATTAACATTATCTGACAGGCACAGGTGTAGTCAACTCAAAAGACACGCTAGCACCTCCAGGCCTCACCCAAAGAGTCAAGGGATCACTCCCAAGCTGCTCGGACCTCGCGCCCTTGGTATCCCTGACCGGACCAGGGAAAGTGACCGGGATCTCAACCTGGCAGTTCCCGTCCGCAGCGGAAACCGTCGCCCCGACGAGGCTATTCCCGTCTGCCGAGTAATCCATCCTCAGCGCGGGGCGGCACTCGTCCCTCTGACGCCTCGCGACGAACGCCAGTCCCAGATCATCATGCTTGAGCGTGCGGATGGGCCAGCTCACGAGCCTCGTCATCTCGTCGACGAGCTCCTCGACCCAGATCTGCAGCAGCGACAGGTTGGTGTACTCACGGGCGGCGGTGCGCACGACGCCGGTGTCGACGGCGTGCATGTTGGCCTGGTGGAACATGTACGGGTCGTGGCGCAGCGCGAGAAGGTTCCGCGCGGCTGCCATGCGCTCGATGGACATGATTCCGTCGAAACCGCTCGTCTGACCCAGGGCGTTCTGCCAAAGTGCCGTGTTGGAGGTCGCATCGTCGCAGTTGAAGTAGATGTTGGTCGCGAACCGCGGGATGATCTCCAGCCCGGCCTCGCCGTTGCGCTCAGCTGTTGTTGTGAGCGTCCAGAAGGGGCGCTCTGTGTTCAGGAGTGCGGGCCGTGTGTTGTCGCCCACCACGTATGTGATGCCGTTGCCCGTGAATGCCCTGATGGCGTCGCCGTTGTGCAGGCCTGTGATCTGAGGCGGCACGAGGGAATGCGGGGAAAACTTGGGGTGTCCGGTGAAGCCGGTGTTTTCGAACCAGATCTGATTAAAGCGGATCTCCTTGTCCACGTCGGAGAACGTGGCGTTGGAGAGGGCCAAGTGCGTGAATGTGTGGCTGACGTGATAGAACTCGTCAAGGTGGGAAGTGAAGTAAGTTGCGAGTGGGTCAAGATCTTCGCACTGTTCAGACCAGGTATAATCCGTCTGCTCGGGCGGCCAGGCGTCCTCTCCGGTGCCAAGGGGCTTCTTGAACTCCTGATCGACCAAAATGGGCTTCTCCGCGGTAATGACGTTGCTCTCCGGGACACAGATGTCGGTTCCGTAGGAGCCCTGAACAGCCTCTTCGATGTTGCCGTTGCCATTGTAAGCCATTTCGATCAAGTAGTCGGATCCAGCGGGCATTCGCGAGTTGATATCCCTGGTCCACGCGGCGTGGGCCTCAACGTCGGCCACCCGCAGTCGGAATTCTCTAGTGGTGCCGTCTGTTGCATGTTAGCCATCCGCTCTGGTACTAAGGGTCGCACCATCATAGCGAGGTTAATAGTATACTTACAGATTCCAGTTGACAGCAGAACGTCGTCGATATGTGTTCCCAGGTACGCTCGTCTCTGCCCAAGATACAGCCCACGCGTCATCCAGGTGATCCACGAATGCTGAATGAAGTTGGAGGCTTGGCTCCACCCTGCAGCAAAGCTCGTAAAGAAGACCATCTGTTCTCGGATGCCATTGGCATGTGGGAATGCGTTGATGACGGCACCCGTGGCATCACTCGTAAATGTCGGCCCGGAGTGGTACTTGGCAATTTGGCGGGTTGTTGCGGGATCAGTGATGTCAGCACCGTAGTAGTAGAGACCATCCATAGCGACCGTGCCACCTTCCTTGATTCCGGAGCTCTCAAATCCCGTCAGGTCGGTGAACGACCACAGCTGGCCGGTGGCGGAGGAGCCACCAGGAGCCCTGACACTGGCACCGAACTGCGTTGTGGGGAAGACGTCGAGCCGCGCCATGCGCACGCCATATTTCACCTGGTAGTCATACAGCGCGGTCCACTGAGCGTCGGTCAAGGCACTGAGCCAGCCCGTCCGCCCGGGCTCGTTGTACTCGTACGAAAGTTCCTTGAGTGTCACGATACCGGCATAGTTGCCGTAGTCGTCTTGTTCGAGTGTCGGCAGATCTATGCCGGCCTGAGGGAACGTGAGAACCTCATATGAGATGCCAAGTCCCTCGAGACCCAAGGTGCATATATTGGCAAAGCTTGCAACCCATTGGTCTCCAGTTGGGACGATGCAGAGGATGGTTTGCCGGACGCCGAGGGCTATGGAGTTGGCCAACGTTGATGGGAGAGTTGAGTTCGTAGTAGTCGTACTGGTTGGGGTGACGGAGACAGTCGATGCTGAAGTAGTTGTAAATGCACTTAGAGTCGTGTCTGTTGTGCTCTGGTCGGTGGGGCCATCCGTCAATGTGTTAATGCCGGAAGATATGCTTGCGCTGTCTGTTGCAGAGTTAACACCTGGAGAGACACTAGGGCTATCCGTGACTATGGTTGAGGGGACAAGTGAGCTTGTCGAAAAGTCTGAGCCGGTTATTGTGATGGATGCGGTTATGGTTTCTGTGACGGTGATAGCAGGGCATGTGTTGTCTGTACCTTGAGCATTTGTGAAGGCGGCATTGAAAGAGAAGAATATAGCTGCTAGGCGCAGGGACATAGTCCACCTGGACGTCATCTTGCCCGTCATAACGAATGATTGAGGTGGAATCTGAAGGCCAATTCGATGGTAACGACTGATGGTGAATTGAATTTCGTCCCGTATTATCTTTGTTGAAGTGGGGATCCCCGTCCTTTATACACTGCCTTCCGATACTGTCGTCATCACCTACTCACCGAAGCAGCGTATAGTTCCGTTTGGCAAGCTGGCAGACCAAGAACAACTACTGGCTCTCGGACACCAGTGCGACTGGCTTTCATAGAGCTCAGGAGAATGTTGATTTCTTTGAAGGTCATAAGCGCCATTTCTATAAAAATTGTAAAATGGCGTGTAAAATGGTGTGTGGCTGGCATATGCCAAGTTACTCCATCACATTCTTCTTCAGCCGCAACACGAAGAAGTCCGAGTTTGACGTAAACAAGTTGTAAGCATCATGCAGCCAAAATATGCAGGACATTAGTCGCCAAGTAATAGCTCACGGCCATCACGAGATGGACAAGACATGCAAGGCTCTGTGATCCTCGTAAATTGGTCTTGGTAGAGGCCTCGTCACCGGTCTCTGGGGACGGCCAAGATAAATAGCATGCTGGGCACCTGGGCTCGCCCGTAAAGCTGACCGCCCCACCTTAGAAGAAATATGGCCAAGCCTGCCTCGCATGATCCTCATGTGCCCTTAATTAAATTCAGGGCTCGCGCTTCACAGGTCGACAAAGAAACGTGGCAACGTCCGCGTTTCCTGGGCACACCAGTCACCTGTCGCTCAGGTAGCAGTGCGTCCATGGCACTCGACTGCCGTGCTTGAATGCGACTTTAGTGCAGATGGTTAATTGACTTTTTTGCAAAGGACGACGGCGTCGTGGCGCAGCTGGTACCTGTGGAAAGGTGGCCAAGGCCCCTGATGCTCTCGGACCGCCCTTGGCCAGCGCCTCGGCGCTTCCGCCCGTCGGGTACGACGTGGCCCGCCAAGGCCCCCGCCGAGAGCTTCGACGCGATGCGCAATATATGCTTCCCGAATGTCGGGATCACTGCCTAGCGCCTGCTCCCTGTGTTAGTGGCGATCACAAGATCCAGCGAGCACGTGAATTTGCTTTGTTCGCAGACTCTTCCTTCAATGTTTTGAGCCGCTCCGAGTCGCAGCCTGGGCATGAACGCGGAGAATTTTTGATCCATCCTTCTGGTCTACCCTCGTCCCGTTGCCCGACACGATCAAGAGGCACATCTCATCCTGTTGTGCTGCAATAGCGTCGGTTGCAGCGTGGGAGACTCAGGTCTTTCGCAAGGCCGACCGAAGACGGAGGTACATGTAGTTATCAACGAAGTACATACAGCAGAGAAAATGGCTCTAACAATACCTGCTGGGGAATAATGGAGATGGCAGTCTGACGGATTTTATTTGTTCAAATAGCCCATACGTAGCTCGCGTTGTGCATGTGCTGTTCGCGTGTATTTCCCAACCAACATGCGAATCACATCAGCCAGAATGGTGTCCCAAATTGATCGATTTGGATCCATAAGCGAGAAGTTTGAGAGACGAATTTAAGCCATCAAGCCCTTCCATGTATCTCTCCCAATAACTCATGGCATACAATGTGGGTTGGGCCAAAGGAGGCACTTGGATTTGGGAGCAGCTGAGTTTTTCCCGAACGTCCCATGAGGCATCTCAGGGTACCGGCACGTGTACAGCTCATAAACTTGTTTGCGAGGTTCCATTATACCTAGCTCTTTTCCTCATCGAGACATTCGTACATGGGGCAAAAAATTTAATTGAATGAGATACTCAGTACTAGACGAGCTTGAAAAGCAAATGAGTCTCAGAGGGCAGAATTTAAGTCACGTTGTCACCACGAGACTCCCACCATGCGGCTGCATTTATTGTGGGTAAGCCATGCAGCGTTGCGGCGCAGCCCCATAGATATCTAGGCACCTACCTCTGTAGTAACATCTCTACACCCGTAAGTAAATATTTGCACCATCGCAATAGGATTCCCCTGCTTCCTCTTCTTGGTCATTCACTGAATAAAGTCAATTACAGCAACCCAACGGCAATGTCGACGATAGAAGATGTCGGGTCCAAGCTGCCTCTGCCTCGACCTCCTCTGACCGGGTCCGACGACGGCCAGAGGCCCCTGCCGTGGCTCACCCTTCCCAACGAGCTGAAGATGAGGGTCATGCGGCATTTCGTCCCCTCCTCTGTCTCCTTCGCAGATTACGAATCCCCACCAGGAGGGCCGATACGGCGCCCCGACAATGAACCTTGGGCTTCTCGCCAAACACTCGCTGCGGCATGCCTGGCATCAAGGCAGCTAGAGACCATCTGCAGCCCGCTCCTGTATGAGGCGGTCGCGTTGAAGAACCATAGAGAGCTATTGTGGATCTTGCGCTCCCTGGTGAGAAACCCGAGACTCCGCGCCCGGGTGCGCCGGCTCGCCTGGGTATATCTCGTCTGCGGAGATGAAGTCAACCAGCGTATATTCGAGACAGGGCCGGATCTGGAGGGGCTGGTGGTTGAGGTCCTCTCTTCCTGGCCCAGCACCAGCAACGACCGCAGGCTGGCCGAGATCTTCCAGCTTTCCACGGCTGACCCGTCGATTACCTCTCTTCGGAAGGCTCTCGGAGTGGTCCTCTCCATGCTGCCCCGCATTGAGGCTCTCATCTTCACGCACGGGGGCTTCCCGCTCGACTTCCTGGGCCTGAACCACTCCACGGGGCACCACCCCGTGACTCGCCTCCTGAACCCTGCCCTATTGTCTCTAGCAACACTCGAGGAGATCATTGTGGACTTATCCAACACCCCATGGACACTGTGGTTTTTGATACTGAACTGCCCTAGTCTCCGCCGAGTGGGGCTGAAGGGCCCCGTCAGCTTCGACGCTACACTGCCAAGGGTGCTAGGAAACAACGACCCGAATTCGACGGCGATGCAGTTTCATAGGCCGCCAGAACTACACCTGCTGCCGCGGGCGGTGGGAGACAAGGTTCAGGAGATCTGTCTCTACAGGTCACACAGGGTGCGGTGGGACGTTCTGCCGAAGATATTCCCCAATCTCGAGCGACTTGTCACAGTGTTCGAGAGAGACGCATGGCGAGAGGAATTCTGGTCAATATATCCGCCCCTTGTACCATCGGAAAAGCTACCCGAGGAGTTAGGGCAGGTCATCGCCCTGTACAAAAGCTCGCTCCGCTCATTGACGGTAACCGGTTCCCTGAGTGTAAATGATTGGAGGACAGGAAAAGACTATAGAAACAGTGGCTCGCCAGGCTTTCTGTCACTCACCGCGCCGATAACACCGCTTCTTTCACCAGGATTACCACAGGTGCCACTTATTGAGCTCACGGCCGACTGTGTCTGGCTGTTTGGACGCGTGGATCCTTCGGTAGCCTATCAGATCTCGTCACTGCTTCCCTCCTCCCTAGTCAGCCTCCACCTGATTGATTACTGGGCTGTATCCATCAGGGAGGAGGGAATAAAACTGGACGACGAGCAACTAAGCTACTACCCCGTATTTCCATCCGACCTGACCCCGCTGGACGACGTGTTTGCGATACTCCACGACAGTTGCGCGGCCCAACACACCCGGCTGAAGCACATCACCCTCTCGTCCCCTATGTTCGACGAGGACAAGGATGAGCGTTGGCCTACGCTGGCTACGCCGCCGGTTGACAGGGCTGACGTACAGGCATGGCAGGCCAGGGTTGGCGACACCTTCGCTCGGATTGGGGTCATATTTTCTTTCACTACCATGAGACAGCTTGAGACGAGCATAAAGTGTTCCTGGGCGCGCATGTGACATCTCGAGGTAGACCTATCGCAAACGACGGGCCTGAACAAGGTTTCCCGGGCCGCTAGCGCTGAAGGTCTGGACCGAGTTGAGGCTCTGACTGCACGTCCACAGCTGAGTAATAAGGTTCTGTTACGCTCCGCTCGTAGAATAAGTACGTCAGCACGTAATGAACCACTTACTGTAATAAGAATCGCTTTCGAAGATTTCTTGGTCGATGGAGACTGATCACAAAAGGTCCAATCTTCATTTTCTTCTGAATATTCCAATAGAACACCTCTGCTGCACAACAGCTTCCAGCACTGATACTACTTTCGTTCACTGTTGCACAAGACTGGGTCCACACGCTGCTGCACCGTAGTGTTCGAGACAAAAGTCTAGAATTTCTAAGAATTCCTGGAAACACCAGTGCAGTCTTATATGAATGTGCTCTCACTATGCGGGTTTTGTTGATTTGGCTTCTGAGGGCGTTTCAGACTCAGGGGTATTTGCGCAAGGCCAGCAACGTGTGAAGGTTAACCGAACCGAACACGCGCTGCCCGGTCGCCGCCAAGTCTGCCCCTTTACTGTGGTTCATGCCAATAATAGCCGTAGCTGGGGCAAGAAAAAGCTAATAAACATCAACGAGTCATTTACAGTATATATCGTAGCGTAACACTTAGGTTCTCGCTTTGGCCTACCCTGATGACTCCGTCACGTCTCTTGTCCGACATCGCGAACTTATTTGGTATGCCACACGCTAGGGCAACGTAGGCACCTTAACGCAGATCCCCTACCGTTCCTGCGCATCGGACTCCGTCTATGTTGCGAGCGTCCAAGTCATCATGAAGCCAGTCACAGCTGTTACAGCTCTTCTCGCCGCCGCGGGCGCCACACTGGCCCTCGATTTATCTACACTCAGGCAAGCCTCACTGGCACAACACATGCATGGCCCGGTCCGAGCCGTAGTACCCAGTGCGTCTTTCGCCAGACAGGCCACGACTGGGGCCCAGGTCAAGAAAAGCCTGAACTGGGCGGGGGCCGTTTTTGCCAGCAACCGAGGCTCTTCCAAGGCGACCATCACGGTCCCGACGCCCGAGATACCTGCCGATAGCACGACGCCCGGCGAGGTACACTGCGCAACATTCTGGACGGGTGTCGATGGTGCGAGTGCGCAGTGCCAGTCCATTCTGCAGACGGGGGTCGACATCTGTGCCCAAAGAACGCCGAACGGAACGTTGGATACTCTCGCTAGGTCCTGGCATCAGTTCTTCCCAGGTGAGTTCGCAATGCGAGAGTGGCCTTCAATGATCGATCATGTGGCCCGAAGCCAATTCCTGCTATAGAGTAATACTGACCTTAGTCGGTTTTATTAGTTCCAGCTGCCCTGCACGACATCCAAATATCCTTCGGAGATGTAGTAAGCATGTCTGTAACAGCGTCAAGTCGCACCAGCGGCGTGGTACTTGTAGAGAACGAGACGACTGGCAAGTCCTCCAGTCAGACTTATACTAATGTCTCGGACGCGAGCCTATGTCTCGAGACGGCGGAGTGGGTGGTTGAGAGGTTTACAGTCGACACAGCCACAAACTCGCTGATCCCTTTCGCCGACTTTGGAAACGTCACGTTCGAAAATGCGACCATAGGAGACACGGGAATTCAAGGGATGAATTTCACGATGTTTGAGATGATTACAAATACGTCAACACTTGCGACATGCGAGGTGGATGGGTCATCTGTGGTCTGCTCAGATAAACGTCAATAGCGCTTAGCATGGGTGCTTCGACGGTTCCACTTAGAAATATGTATTTCTTTCCACCTTATTCCAGAAGGCATTGATGTCTTTACTTGTCTTCCACCGCGGTACATTTAGTGTTCAGCAGAGAAAGCATTGCTGGAAATTTCCATATCTTTGGAATATTGCGTCGAAGTCTGACCAGTGCTCATTGAAATCATACACACGAAACGTACAGAGTGTCACAAAAATTCAAGCACTCCATCGCTACACTCTTAAAGGTCTACGAGCTTTGCTCGAGTTTCCCTTACGCGGCCACAGTATCTCGGTTATGAATCGCAGTGCTCACCGCGTAGCCTCTTGTGGGATGACCTCCCGTGGGATGACCTCTCCTGGGGTAGCCTCCCCTGGGATAACCTCCTCTGCGATAGCCTCCTGTGGGTAACTGATCAGAAGGTATGTTGCGTAATGTTACGGGTCAGGACAACCTGGATATTTCCAATCCATGTGATCATACGTCGTTGCTCCATATGACTGCATTGTGGTAGTGATTTGCGATCAAACACCAGTGTGTCAGTCACTGCACACAGTAAACTTTGGAATTTGACAGGTGACTACGGTATCAATCTTGTAAGTCACGTAATGGAGGGGCTCAGAAGTCAGCGTTGGGGTGACTGAATGAATGGTCCCTGCAACTTGAAATGAGGAAGCAAAAGTTGCTCATCCAACGCTGATTGTCTGAAGCGCCTGCTTGAAAGTCCTGACTGTTTGTCTCTATCCCCTCATTCTTCCAATCCCAACACCACCCCGATTCCCAGACCAAATCCTGCAAGAATCTTTCAACACTCTCCAAGTCACAATCAACCCACTTCGACGCAAAGATGTTGCGAAAGAACTTGGGTTTTACGATGGCTATCACTGCCCTGGTCAGCCTGCTGCTCAGCGTCGGCGTTGCAAACGTACGTCTTCCAGAGCAACCACCATGAGCGGCATTTCAAAATGCGACAAAAGAGTACACATGGCTAAAAAAAACTCGAAACAGGCCGTGCTCAATGGCAGCTCCCCCTTCCGAGACGGAAACACGCTGTTCGCCCCGAATGCTGAAGGCGAGATTGTTGCGCGTCCCATCGTCAACATGACAACGGAGGTCGACGTCCCGGGGACCTCGGCCAAGGTCAAAGTCACAGGTACCGTCGAGCAAGTCATTGCATACATCAATACCAACTTCCCCGACTACGTCTGGCCCGATGTCGAGGACCTCAAGACCATCACGTCCAAGGTCTCGGCCATGGACAACACCGTCTACTGCGATATTGGAAAACAGGGCTCGTATCACACGGCTACGATAGTTATGACGCACCTGCGTCATTTCGGCAGCCACACTATCAACGTGGGCGGAGGCCCCGCTGCCTGTGTCTCAGCTTCATGTCACACGGAAGACTCCGGAACCACAGTGGCATTCTGGTTCTGCAACGACGTAGGTGACTCCCTCCGAGCAGTTATAAATGCACATTTGATGAGACTTTGTGACTTCCAATACTTACTATTATGCTTTGGTGGGCAGGATTTGTTGGGAGCTTCTCCCTCTTACAACGACATCGCCGATCTAGCACAGATTGTCCTCGACCAGTGCGTCGAGTTTGGTGCACCCCTTTCCTGGATACGAGGCCAGGCTTTCGATACATCGCTTCCCTGGAACGTCATTGTCACTGCTCAGGATAGTTGTTAGCAGCTCTTGAGTTTGGCGGCAGCCTTCTCGGCACAATGGCGAGCGGGATTGAGTAGCAAACGAGCCGAAAGGAAGGGGATTCCTTCTACATGTCTGGGATTTGGACCCTGCGTGGTCTGGAGTGAAGAACACGAGACCAGCAGCCACAACTCATAGTGAATTCATCAGTTTGCGGGGCAATTTCCCAAGATCTAGAGCACCTTTTGCTTTTGCTGGCTGTGATTATTGATAAACACTGATTTCGTCACAGCTTTTGCAGAGTGTAATCCATTGGCCCAAAAGGACCAATTGAGTTGGGGCAGCCTGCAGTTACCCGTCCATGCCCCTAACATTGGTGCGGTATTCGAGCAGATTAACTTGCTTTTGTCAACGACCCGCGTTTGTTGGCTTCGTATGTTTTCTCTTTCCCCCCCCCCCCCTTCTCTCGCTCTCGCTCTCTCTCTCTCTCTCTCTCGCTCTCTCTCTACCTCTCCCTCCCTCCCTCTCTCTCCCCCCAAACAAAGCCACACCGAAGCGTTCAATAGCAAACTCGGGATGTCTCCCGCTCATCGTAGGTTGATCCCCATTGCGATACCTCATTCCATGGCTGACTCGCCTCTTAGCGTATCGCAACATCAATCTTGGGCCTGTCGAAGTGCCGTTCGAGCTGAGGCCGTCACCGGGGAAAGGATGGGGTGCTTTTGCGACAAAGAAGCTCATACCAGGCGACCTGATCCTTGAAGAAACAACAGGTCCTGTCGTTCGAAAGTCCCTCAAAGATATCACCGAGTCGGACGTCCTGTCGGGGTTCCTCCAACTACCACCACACCAGAAACAACAGTTCCTGTACCTGCGCGACAACGGCGGTCGGGAGTTCACCAGCATGAAACAGCCCTTCAAGGAGAACTCGTTTACAGTTTCCACCACCCATCATGCGCACGGCCTATTCATCGTTCTCTCACGGTTCAACCACTCGTGCATTCCGAACTGCAAAATTCCAATGGCAGACAATGTGATACAGAAGAATGACCTACAAATCTACGCAATCAAGACCATCATGCCCGGCGAGGAGCTCACGTTCTGCTACAATCCAATGTACGAATACAGGACCGCAAAAGAACGGGCCCAACAACTGGGCTTTCAGTGCGACTGCAAAGCTTGCCTGATCGGCACTCCTTTTCAACAGGTCAGCGACATGCGACGAGTTCTCATGCGGGGTTTGTACTACATCAGGAGGGGCGAGGATATAGATGGGCCGACACCGGGGCCTGGATGCACCTTTCGCATTGACCCGGAAGTGAAGCGCGCAGTAGAGGAGCTCACACTTCCAATGTCCACTCGATTCTGTTGAAATGTAAGCAATAGTGCTTGTATTCAGACTATTCTAGCTTCGTGTAAGTGGGCCAGAGGCCCTCTATATATATTCGTCTTACAGGAATAAAGATATTCCCTATTAATAATGCATTAATAATACACTTAGTCTAGAATATTCCAACATCCCCCCTTAATCTAGTCCTTAAGATAGATTAGATATAGAGGAGTTATTCTAGTGTAAAAACCTATTAAATAGGGTAAAAGACACTAGTTATAGTGTAGGTTATAGGAAGGAAAGTATGGCTAGAAGTCAAAAAACCCGTAGGAAAAAGACTTTCCAGTATGTAGGCAAAAAACCCAAAAACTTTGGTCCACGGCGGATTTGAACTCGAACCCTTGGCTTTGTATAGTGTATTCACATTGGGTATTGTTTCGAGTTTCTATTTGTATGGGCATTTGTATGGACATGTTATATTTGTTACAATCTATGGCGTGTCATGGGCATTTATCACATTTGAAGTCAGGCGCTTGTTTATTTATACTATAGTGTCTACGGAATCACATTTTCTTAGTGTTTTCCGTTGACTATATGCCTGCTTTTGTGTATATGGTATATATGCCCATTGACTGTATAAGCCGTATATGCCCAGTGTGTACCGTGCCTTTTATGAGGGTAAAACCTATTATCGTTTATTTCTCTAGGGGAAAACCTCCTGTTTATAAGCCAACTTGGCTATATATATAAGTGAGTCTATAGAATTTAATGTATATTGTTTTATGAGGAGGAAAAAATCTTGACCCTAGTTATTAGAGAGTAAACGCCTCTGAGTTTATGGTTATCTTGCGCGCGCTTATTTGTTTATAGGCGAAAAATCTCTCTACTCTCTGGCTTCTTTTATAGTGTTTTCTATTAGACCACACTTGTTTTTAGACTCTCTGTATATGTGACGGTCTATTGGTTTTGTAAGCCAGTCTGCTATATTAGACTTAGTGTCTATATAGTCGAGTTTAACTCGTCCTTCCTGAATCGAGTCTCGGCTGTAGTGGTATATTATATTAATATGCTTTGTTCGTTTATGGTATAGTGTATTGTGGGCTAAGTCTTTTGCGGCTTTGTTGTCTATATAAAGTTGTGGCCGATTAAGACTGTAGCCTATCTTCAGAGTGTTATTAAAGTACTCTGTTAAGTTATAAAGATATTCAGCTTCTTTAACTGCTTCTTTCAGACCCATATATTCTGCCTCGCAAGAGGAAAGGGCTGTTGTTTTTTGCAGTTGTGAATTCCAGCTAACTGGATTTATCTTATTAGTGTTATTGTCTTTATTATGTAGGCTGAATATATATCCTGAGGTGCTTCTTCCATTGTTTATATCGTTACCCCAGTTGGAATCTGTATATCCTACTATTTGGATATTATTGCCAGAACAGTCGTATTGTTTGGATATATAGGGGAACTTATATAGGTATCCCCAGACCTTATTTAACTCGTCGATATGCTGTTGGCTTGGATTAGCCATATAACGAGCTAATTCGTTTATTGTGTATGTGAGATCTATTCTGGTCTTTAGGCTAGCATATAATAAGCTGCCTATTTGTTGTTGGTACCGCTCTATAGTACCTTTATCTGCTTCCCCTTTATTCTTTTCAAGTTTTCTATTAGGGGTATATGGTGTAAGCTGAGGAATAATCTCATGCTTTTGTACCTTTTCAGGTATATTGAACTTGTTAAGTATCTTGTCTATATATCTGTGCTGGCTTATAGTTATTGTTTTAGTTTCTCGGTCGATTTGAATATCGTTTCCAAGAAAACTAGTTAACTCGCCTTGAAAGTCGAGGTTTATTTGTTTGCTCAGCTTATTTATTATAGAGTCTATGTAAGACTTATTTGGCCCTAGGACTATTATATCGTCCACGTGGCATATAAACGTTATCTCGAATTCTGGGTGTATAAACACTCCCTCGTCATAGGGGCATACTATGAACCCAGCATTTTTTAGGACGCCAGATAGATATTTATACCATAGGAGAGGTGCTTGCTTGAGACCATATATAGCCTTTTTAAGCTTGGCTGCCTTATTTTTATATTTTGGGTCCCTATATAGATACGAGGGTAATTTCATATATATCTCGTAATCTATTTCTGAGTGTAGGAAGGCGTTTTTAACGTCGTAGCTGTATATAAGCCATCCTTTATTGACTGCTATAATAAGCAGTATAGTATATGTTTCTGGCCGGCAGACTGTGGAAAACGTTTCCAAATAGTCTATTCCGAGCCTTTGGTTATATCCCTGAATCACCCAGCGGGCTTTATATCTTATGTTTTCTGCTTCGTTGACTATCCAACTAGGCTTTATTATATCAGGGTTATTAATGAATTTTTCTTTAAAGACCCACTTCCCCCCTAAAGCCGTACAGTTGGGAGGTAAGTCGACTATTATATAGCTTCCTTGTTCGTAGAAACTATTATCCTCATCGAGCATAGCTCGTATCCAGTTATCCCTATTAGGACTATTTAGTATATCTCTTATACTAGTTGGTTCACCGTTATTTGCTGCTGTTAAGCAGTATTTTATAGTTGGTGAGTTATTATTTCTGTTTCCTAGTATAGAGGCTATTGTGTTTAATAGTGTATCCTGTACACTGTATATGTAGTCTTCGGGATTTCCTTGGACTACAATCTCATCAAGTATAGGAGGAGACTCTTGTCTATAGTTTTGTACTTGGTTTTGCTCCTCTGGTACTTGTCCTGGTTCTTGTTCTGGTAGAGGGTCTATTTGAGGTTGTATATATAAGTCGTTTTCTTGAGAGAGAGTTTTATTGTTGTTGTTGTCTGAGGGCTGAATATATTCACCCTCGATTATTCGTATATCTCTTACAAGTAACGGCTTTTTGTTATCTATGTCCCAGACCCTGTATATTTGTGATTCTGGTATAGTGTTTAAAAGAATACCCTTTTTGTTTCTTGGTTCAAGCTTTGCCTTTTCCTTATTATCTTGGAAATAGACTAGTGAACCCCATATCTTTAAGTTATTGGTGTAGGGCTTCTTTTTATTTATCACCTCGTATGGGCTTTTATAGTCTAAGCCTCGGTGTGGTGTTATATTGTATAAGTGTACTGCGTATTTTATTGCTTCTCCCCAGAGATATACAGGGAGGTTTGCAGTATATAAGAGACTTCTAACTTTATTGATTATAGTTAGATTAAGTCTCTCTATTAGCCCATTGGGCTCTTTTGTGTATGGAGGTGTAGTATGGTGTTCTATGCCGTATTTAGCAGCAAGGATTTTAAATCTCTTGTTTATGTATTCGCCTCCGTTATCTGTAAAGAACTCTTTTATTCTCTTATTGTATTTGTTTTCTGCCTTGCTCTTATAGTCTTCAAAAGCTTCCAGAGCTTCGTCTTTATTCCTTAGCAAGGTTACCTCGAGATATCGAGTATGCTTATCAAGAAAGAGTATATAGTACTTATATTTATCGTATGTAGGTTTGAGTGGTCCGCCTATATCACTATGAACTCTTTCGAGTATATTGTAGACTTTGTTTGTTAGGCTTTCCTTATTAACCTTTGTTATGTATTTGCTTCGAAGGCAGACATCACACTTAGTTATGTAGTCTTTGATAGACTTATTTATAGTAGTGTGAATATTGTTTGTTCGAAGGAATATCTCAAGGGCTTGTGGATTTATATGCCCTAAACGACAGTGCCACTTATATGCTTCATCTCTCTGCTTATAGTTATTTGCAGTAGTCTTTTGTGTGGCAAGTATATTTCGAGGTTGGTATTTAGGTCTTTTGGTCTCTTTTTCTATAGAGACTCTTATAAAATATAGACCATTCTTTTGATATCCTCGAGTTATGAGCTTATTGGTCGTCCTTGAGTATAGTTTTATAGTATTTCCTTCTAGCTCAAGTCTTATATAGTGGGAGATAGTCTTGTAGCCTAGAATATTGATTCCTAGTGTAGGAATATAGTATATATTGTCTAGTTTGACTGTTGTGTTTGTGTCTAGGCATTTTATCATAGAATCTCCTAGCTTATTTACTTGAATAGAGCTAGCATTACCCCATTTAACTTGTTTATTTACTGAGCGAAGGTTATTAAAGAGTGTTATGTCAGAGAAACTGATTATATTCGCAGCAGTATCTACAGCTAGTTCTACAGTCTGAGTGTTTTTCTGAATAGAATTCAGATACTCTGGATATTCTGTAGGCTTATGAGCTGTTATTGTATATATATATGGGGTGTATATGTTATGGTTATTGTTGTTTATTTCCATGAATTTCATGGCCTCAAAAGAGAAATTCTTGAGGTTATAGTGGGATTTTAGAGCCTCCCAGGCTTCTTGGGCACTATTAAGGTCCTTAATAAACATAATAGGACCAGGCCCGCACATCAGTTTGATGTTACTGATGGCACGCTTATTCTGGGGACCAGTTAGGCCTACAAAAGGCGTTTCTGTATTCCCAGAGGTAGCGTTATCCCTCTCCATCCAGGCTAGGAGTTCAATACTCCAATAGACGTAGTTATCGGCCCCAGAGAGGATTGGAACACCAAACTTATCAGGGGTAGCCATAGTGGAGTTTTTGAGAGAGGTTTGAGGAAGATAGAGATAGGTGGTTTTTGTTGTGGGTTGAAAAATCGAATGATGGTGTTTTTTGAGATTTGGAAATTGGAGGATAAAGAGTAGAAGAAGGGCTTTCGAATGGTATAGTTTGTGTGTGTGTAGGGCAAATGTTTGTTGAGAAACGGCTGAGTGTTTCGAGGTGGCGTAGGTAGTGCAGAGTGGTCACAGGGCGTGGAGGCACGTCTGGCGAGGTGTCGTCGAAGGTTCGAGAATTGGTGTAAGTCAGGGGTGTCACGTGACTAGAGATCCTTCTGATTGGGTGCAGCGTTGATAAAAGTGGGGCAGATGGTCTGTGCTCAGGGGCTAGCGGAACGGCCGGAGTTCATAACCTGTTGAAATGTAAGCAATAGTGCTTGTATTCAGACTATTCTAGCTTCGTGTAAGTGGGCCAGAGGCCCTCTATATATATTCGTCTTACAGGAATAAAGATATTCCCTATTAATAATGCATTAATAATACACTTAGTCTAGAATATTCCAACAGATTCATCGCCTCAGTCCTAAGGGCGTTTCTTCTGGAGCAGGAGGGCTTGTTGGACCAATTCAGGGTCGAAATACTTGGATTGTCCAACACGAACCTTGTAGTGGCTTCATTCAAGACGGCAAGCAATGCCCGAATCGCTGCGAACGTCGTGGCACAAGAGTCATGGATGGGAAAGCTTTGTGCGGCGTTCAGACTTTATGGCAAGAAGGATGACGCTGACGGGGAGGTTGCTGCGGTACTACGAAAGAAACGTATGGCTGAACAAATGACTCAAGACACGCTCGTTCAGAGATCAAGGTAGACGGCCCCTACAGCATACACAGCTTGCAATTTCTACTGTATGGCTCTGGCCAGCTCGTTGTCCAGCAGGCCAGTCATTCAAGAGAAACATACGCGAATGAAGAGTTGCGATATTCCTCGCCAATCTGCCCAAGTGTCTAGGTAGTATGGAGACGCACTTGTGATAGAATGCAAACGGCTATCGATACAGAAATGCCATCCACCAGTCTTATAGTTACCACTCGTACCAGGGTGGTAACGGGGCAAAAATGTGTACAAAATACTCTCACTTCTTCCCTTCCAAGAACCCTTTGATAACATTGCGGGTCAACCTTGCAATGTCGTTGTCGTAGTCGTCCCAGGCCAACGAGCAGTACCAATTGATACTGCCTACACTGAAAATAGCACCACCGCCAGCGCCAACATAGTAGACCAAATCACTGCGAATCAGCTTCGTCTGGGTCCCAGTGGTCTTGAGGGCTGGAAACATGAGGTCCTCGACTGTGATACCAAATTCGTCACTGTGGCCGGTACTCGTGGCGAGTATCACCGCACCCTCGGGGCTCCCGTTGTCCACATCGAATCGATCGATCTCGTCCCCCGATGCACCGCCGCCAAAGCCGTGCTCTCCAATCAGACCTTCGCCCACCCCCGTGAACATCCATGCCAGTCCAGGGGCTCTGGATGCATCAGTCCGCCGGTAAGGTACACCTGGGCTGGTGCCCTGGCCGCTGAAGCCGATCCCGAATAATGTGTTGCAACTCATGCCCCGAGATCTCCACAGACCGCCTTTACGCCCGCCAAGGCTGTTGATGTGTTCTCCACCCGGATTTGTGTAGGTGCGGGTTCCCACGTCACCTCGGCGGACTTCCAATCGATGCGGGCGGCCAGCATCAAGGGCGCTTACCCAGTAAAAGCCGTTGCCACCCAAATACATCAGGTTCCCACCATCTCTCGCGAAGCCGGTATAGGCATTGAAAGACTCTAATGTAGGGTATTCAGGGTGAGAGCCCGTGATGACGGTGTTGAAGCCGTGGAGAGCGCTGGAACCGCGGGCATGCAGGTCATGGTCGGTGAGTATTTCATAAGGTATGTTTTCGCGCTCCAGGAACCCGATCATCATGAGATCGGCCGAGAACTCGCGCGGGCGGGAGAATGCCCACATAACATAGCCAGGGCGGACGTTCAGGAGCGGACGCTTCGACGAGGAAAAGCAGTTGCCGGAACCGTCGCTGTGGGTGTCGTATAGAGACAGGCCGAAGTCGCGGTGGCGACGTATCTTGTAGAACTCGGCACTTTTCAGGGTCTTCTCAACGTCGAAATCGTCACCAAAGACATCGCTACTCCTGTCGAGCAGCCGCTCATTGGCGTACGCGAGGTACGTGAATGTCGAGAGGACGAGACAGACTTTGTTGGAGTTATCTGAGGTCCACCGGGTTGGCCGCACAAAGAAAGTGATCGAGTCCGTGTCTAGGCCATTGGCGGTTTCTACCTCGACTGCGTAGGCCCCAGAGCGAGCACTAGCCGGAATGGTGACCGTGAAATCGGTGTCCCATGCTGCATCATCGAGGTCATCATCATGAAAATGTATGGCGCCGTAGCCATACTTTGCCCGTGTCCAATCACATTCCGATCCATCCCAGTCGTGTCCAGTGACAGCACGAGTTGGCGCGTTGACCAGAATACCATTGTGACCATGGCCGGAGACGTTGACGATGGTGTCACTGGAAATATTCAGCGAGAAGTCAAACTTCGCAAGTACTGAAGGTTGTTCACCGTGTGTCTTGAAAGTCAGGCCGTCAATTCGACCGTTGAAGAAGTCCGCCATACCGGTACTCAGGTTACTTCCCTTGTTGCTCCCAGAGTCAAGCTGGCTTGCTGCAATGAAGAGGGGTCCTGGTTCCAACACCAGCCCTTCGCTGTCCAAGTCCACTTCGAAGGCGGTGGGAGGAGGGATTGGTTCGACCTTGAAAGGCTTATGCGTCAAGCTAACCTGGACTGACCGGCCGCTGAATGTGAGCTTGACTTCAGACCAAGTCTTCTTCTGGGGCCTGAGATCGGTGTTGACAACTTCGGCCTTGTGTTCAGTACCCACATGAACATCAAGCAAATCTTTCTCATTCAGCAAGATGGAGAATCCAGTGTGTGCGATCGAGTCGAGGGTCGAAACCAGTGTTTGTGGATGCGAGCAGCCTAACAACCACGGTTGCATGTGGAAGGAGACTTGGAGCCCCTCCGCCTGTCTCGATGATCCCCAGCTGGGAACTTGCCCATATGATCCTGGCATAGCTTTCTGTAATCTTCCCGGGCTTTTGCCTCGAGGAATTTCCGTGACTTCCTCTACTGCCTTGGGTGGGGAGTGCTCCAGCCCGATTCCCTGTATCAAGCGAACTGCTCGATATGTGTACTCAGGCTCTGTGCATGACACCTAGGTACGTGCATTAGATTCAGGATGTCCCGAGTTACAGTCATGCCGACTGGAAAGGCCTTTCTTTCATGCTTCTTACCTTGATCGCAACGGTGTCACCAGGGGTGACTATCCATGGCTCTGCGTACCCAACAATCTCGGCGGGGTAGCCCCCCTTCTCGGCGTTCCTGTTCGACATCATGGGACTGGTGGAGCAATGAGATGGAAATGGTTAATGGTCCAACTTTGTCGAGATAATTCGATTCCAATGTATTCGGCGCGTATCCTTGGCAATGGAAAAAGGAGGGGGGTTGGGGCAACTCCTTTATGAAGCGCTGCTGCGACGGGAGCACACCTTTTTGCAGCTGATAATACTCACGAAGAACAGAGAGCGATGCAGCATGCCAGAATCCGCGTTCGTTGGTGTTTTGGTAAGGTTTTGAGAACACGCCGGTAGTTCTTGCTTGGCCATCAGCGATGGTCGAGGACAATCGCCCCTTCCCGGTCACACGCAGTCTATTCGTCGTATCACCGCAGTCAGCGAATGTGCCACCAACATGGTACGAGTGAGCGATGTCTCTGTAGCTTACGCATACGCAACTGAAATTGCGGGGTAAGTGGTATTTTCAAGACGTACCGAATTACAAATTCTGTTAAGCATAGGAATACAGGCTGGGGTTCCAATATCTCGCCAGTGACCATTTCATATTGCAGTGACTCCAGGACATCGCAGTTTTATCAATCGGTCGTCGCCTTGTTCACTATTCAGGTACATCAAGATGCTTACGCCATTATATATCATAATCGTGAAATGAACAGCAGGAAGTTTTCAATTCTGCGGTGGAAGCAATAAAACCGTCTTTGGCAAGACCTAACAATCTACATTTAGATTGGAAGTCAAGTTTTGGGCAACCAGTTCCAAGACATTGGCGGCGAAACCGTCATCATAAAACTCCCTGTTAAAAGCCAACCGACACTGAATCTGCCCGTTAAACATCCAAGCAAAGACATACGCGTGTCGCGTCAGCACATCGACGCTGATTCCGATCCTGTCTACCCGCAGAAACCGCCCCTTATCATGGCCATTCTCATACATGGTGTGCACAAGTTCCTGAGCTCCGGGCACCCACGACATGTCCAGGCCGCAAGGCGGCGGATTGTTTGGAGGCACCGCGCGGCTCATGATAGCTTTCATCTCCAGCGCGTACTGGCGGCGAGAGCACAAGAGATCCGGGGTCGCCCCCTTGGCATACTCGGATTCGTAGTACCGGGCATTGGCCAGCCAGGACTGGGTGGTTGGCACTCTGACGAGGTAGCCGGCGGTATACAGGCCGGCAGCGCCAGCTTCGTCGTTGTACGGCGCAGGAAGATGCGGCCGGAGGCTGTGTCGCAGCGTGCTGGTGTGATGCTTGTGCTGTTGTGGTACGGCGTCGGTGGATGGTGCAATGGAGCAGGCAGCGGCCGCCACCGAGGCATGTAGAGCCGCTTCAAAACGGATGCCGTGCTTCGAGCATGCCGATAGCAATTCGGCCGTCTGCTCTACCGAGAAGGAAAGAGTGGGTAACTCCGTCGCCCTGATTGCTGCTTCCGCGGGCTCCGTTGACTCGTCCGAACTGTCTGTGGAGTGCTGCATTGATGCAATACCCAAAGCATCTTGGACATGACCTAAGGTACTCAAGTATGTCTTGGTGGCCGTGTGGATGGTCTTAGTTGGCTTAGTGGGTAGCTGAAGGGCCTCCTCGACGGAGGGGACAAGCCGGACTGCTTCTTGACCCCAGGATAACTCATAAAGATCAAGATCATGATGCAGGTGCTCGGCGGCTGCGCTGAAGAGGGCGTCTAACAGGTGGAAAGCCCCGATGCCATCGGTCCGCCAATGCGAGAGATGCAATACGACTTCATTGGAATACTCAAGGTAGTAGCAGCAGGCGAACCGTTGTGGTGGAAGGAGGCCCAGGATTTGGTCGGCGCTTGACTCTTCATGAAGCACTATGAAGGACTCGCCCAACCACCGAGCAAGCTCGTTGTCCGTGGGCCCACCAGGGACGTGGTATTGTACCGTGTTGTCGCCGTCAGAAACGGATGTTGCAATCGACGGATGACGGAAGCGAAGGGCTACCCAGCCGTCACGTAGAGCTTGGGTCAGGGGCTTGGAGTGGGTGGAAGCAGCGAAGCGTGCCGCTGCCGAGATGGACCACACGTCCTTGCCCGATGCCAGGCCCGCATCTCCGATCATTTTGATCATGGATTCATTTTCACCGATTGGCCGCTGCCAAAGGCCAGGCTGTGTCTCTGTCCAAGCCATCGAAGCCACTCGGTCGTCGAGATGATCTACCGGTAATGGTTTGCTTGGATGGGCTGTTCAAAGAGAGTGTAGACTCATCAGGCCGGGCGAAATATAATAAGATGGCCAACCGACCCCCTACTTCCGATTCGGCAGGTTGCTCTACTATATCTTTGCCGAGCCAACGAAAAAAAACTCACCGAGAATCACTGCATCTTGTTACATTGTGCATCTGGTTAACGGTGAGATCTTTTGACACGAAGACAAGAGCGAGAACGAACGGCCAGGCCCTTGATTCACCTCGGAAACATGGCGGAACAGGCTTTGCAAATTCCCAAAACGATGCTGGCTATCAGGGCTCGAGGCGCAGACCAACTCTACCTTGACCCGACGACGCCGGTGCCGACAGTGCGACCAGGCTACCTCTTAATCAGAGTAGTGAGCGTTGCGTTGAACCCGAGCGATAACAAGCGACTTGCTGTGTTCAGAGAGAACACTCCACACACCATAGGCTGCGACGTCGCAGGTCACGTCGTCCTATGCGGTGAGGACACAGGCCAGGACTACAGGCCTGGTGACCGCGTCGCCGGGCTATGCTACAGCATGAAGCCAGGCGACCCGTCCAGCGGCGCGTTCGGACAGTATGCCCTCCTCAAGGGAGCCCTTTCGATGCGCGTGCCCGAACACGTAAGCGACGCCGAGGCGGCCACCATAGCCGTCGGAGTGAATTTCGGGGGCCAAGCGCTATATCAGTCGCTGGGATTGCCGTGGCCGCGCTTAAGTTCGGGGTCGGAGGATTTTCCCCAGGACCAGGACCCGGACCGACAATCCGAACCCGTCCCGTCGGTGCTGATCTACGGCGGCACCACAGCCACTGGCATGATGGCGTTACAGATGGCGCGCTTGTCGGGATGCCGGGTGCTAACGACGTGCTCACAACGCAACTTCCAGCTCGTCAAGGCTCTCGGGGCGCATGAGGCATTCGACTACCATGACGCCGACGGCTGTGGGCCGACCATCCGCGCGGCTACGGGCAACGGGCTCCTGTACTGCCTGGATTGCATCGCTACGCCCGACAGCCAACGAATCTGTGCTCAGGCTCTGACTTCGCGATCTGGAGTGGCCAAGTATACGGCCTCTTTGCCCGTCGGCGATGGGTTTCCTCGCCAGGACGTGCGCCATGGTTGGACCTCAGGCTATTCCTCGTTTGGTGAAGGCACCCATCTTTCCGGCCCGCTTCGTGATGCCAATGCTGGCGATCTGGAATTTGCCGCTCGCTTCTGGAAGCACGCCGCCACATTGTTGAGCCAGGACCGCATCAGACTGGGCCCTTTCGTGCACCTACGACGTGGTGGTCTGCAAGGAGTACCGGACGGATTATCTGAGCTGAAGAGTGGGACTGTCTCAGCTGGCAAGCTGGTGTATGTTCTGTAGTTGTGAATTTGGACTGACGTGGGTGTGGCTCGGTTGGTTCCACACATACACCTGCATGAGAGTATATACGGAGCCGGAGAAAATATCAATTGATTCTTGATACAATGACAAGCCTGAATCACTTCACGGAAAATTAATATCCGCTCGCTAAGTGATTGCCCTTCTTTTCCACGTGGCGAGAAGCACAAAAAGTCTTACACTATGACATACCGGAACCCATCGATGGTCTTCTACCATTGCAATGCCTTTCTGACTACGATGCAATGAAAGAATTTGTGCATGTGCGTGATGCTTCGATATTGCAATATTTTAGCCACAGTGTCTCCCAGAAATGAATCACAGATCACATGATATGTAGTTTTGGGCATGCGGTAGCACCTCACTCATGCCAATCACGTATAGACAAGAATCATCACCTCCTCCAATAATGATGTGACTGAGATATTACGAAATGTTATGAATGAGTGAGCCGTTCTCAATCCACCACTTGACTTTGACCCAAGGAAAGAAATCGCCCAAAGGCCGTCTTGGCTTCAGCTATCATGCCATCAATGTCGAAATGCCAGATCTTATGAGCTCGCCACTCGATATCCCGCAGGCATTTCTCTGGGTCATCACCGCAGTCCGGGTTGGACCACTCGTATGTCTTGGATACCTCACGCGAGCTGCGCACCAGCCATTGCGTGCGCTCCCGACGAACGGCATCGTACGCAGCCAAGGCGGCGGCCACCACGGTACTCCTTTCTCTCCTCGACCCGTCGCTGCCCTGCTGCACCGTCTCAACCGCCTTGTCACCGGCCAGCTCCAGCACCGTGGCCAATGCCAGCGCGTCCTCGATGCCCATGCCGGCGCCGGCGCCGTGGTGCGGCGAAGTAGCGTGGGCCGCGTCGCCGGCAATGCACACGCCGCCCGAGGCATACGTCGGCGCCGGGTTCTCGTACGTGTCGAAGATGGCCCACTTGTCCAGGGGCCGACCCTCCTCCTCCTCCCCCAGCAGGAGGCCGGTGATGGCGCGCACGGCAGGCCGCCAGTTGCCAAAGACGGCGCGCACCTCGTCACCCTTTGCCGGCACAGCCATGCGGTGCTCGTCCAGCCATGGCCCTGGCGCCGGCGCAAAGGCCACTACGTTCATCAGTGTGTGCTGGGCCACGGGAAAGGTGAGAAGGTGCGCGTCCGGGCCTGTGTGCATGCACTGGTTGTGCGCCTTTTCCTTGCCGAGCGCTTCCACCGCCCGCTCCATGCTCACCAGCCCGCGGAAGGCAACCTGGTTTGCAAAGCTCGGGTATGAGGCCGGGTTGTCTTCGTCGAACAGGCATTGGCGGACGCGCGACTTGATGCCGTCACAGCCGATGACTGTGTTCTCATGGGAGTTACTGGTTACTAGCGGTCTTGAAGATGATGATGCGAGTAAATCGCATCGTCGGGGGGGGGGGAGGCTTGGGCAGCACTCACCAACATCGGCAGTTGCTGTCGAGCCGTCCTTGAACCTCAAGGTGTACTCTTGCAGCTCCTCGTCAAAGGCGTACGATTCAAAACGCTTTCTGAACTGCACCATGTCCTCTGGCACGTGCTTGACCATCTCGTCAAGAAAATGCGCTCGGTGGCAGGCGTCGAAGCCCGTCGTCCCGGCATGCAGCCGGTACAGCTGTGTCTCGCTTAGATCCGCGTCGTCGTCGGTCTGGTTTGGTCCGCGCCTGTATCCGTCCATATATGTGTAGTATGGGTTTTCGTTCTTGGTCGACACTGCCTTCATGGCCGCCAGTATATCCGGGCTTAGCAGCCTCATGCATGTCTGCGCGTTGGTCGTAAAGGCCACACCTGCTCCGATCTCGCGGAAACTGCTGGCCTGCTCGTATAGTCGCACGGTCATGTTGCGTCGCATCAGGCCGAGCGCTGCCGCCACGCCCACGATGCCGCCGCCGACGATGGCGACGCGCAGCTGACCTTCGGGATTCATAATTCCGTTGAGGCCATTAGTGCTATACCCGTTTTTCTTGATATCTGTTTTACCCTGCATCGTGTCCAGCAAAATCTACTTTTGAACGGTCTCCGTTTGAAATTCGAACGCCTATATAACAACGAGAATCAAAGGCTTGAATGCATCCTGAAGCATTATTATAAAAGGCAACTCGCGAAACGGTGTCATCTTTCAACGTACCATATTCCTGTAACAGCTTGACGAGTCACGATATACGGCCCGAAGTATTGAGTGAGTGTTCGGCGTTCGGCCTGAGTCCCCTTGTATATGCTCCGAGTGGGTTCACGGGGCTTTAATCTGACCTTATTTCACTAAGTCCGGAATCTCCGACTTGACAGAATCAGTGTAACACGTAGAAGCTTGGTGGTGGTGTAGAATAACAACAGAAGAAAGAAAGAAAAAGAAGAACAAGAAGAAAATTAGAAGCATGGAGAAGAGACAACCCGTTGGTTCACAATATCATGAAGTCTGTGTGGAAATGAACATATATTCTTTTGTGTCTGCCGGTCTACGCACACGTCCTATCTCCTAACAATCCAAATGACAAGGCAGTTGGCTACTTGCGGTCACATCTTGGCTTTCCCGCTTCACAAATAAAAGAGTAGGGACCCGAATCTTTATGTTATCCATGGAATCACTGAGTTCATATAAAAACATTAAGAAATGCATAATCATAATCCTGCTCATGTTCTTCCCGTACCGTGGGCTTTTCGATAGCTCCTGTTGGAGGACACCATCGTGAAATGAGGACAGTCCCGTGGCTCGTATAAGATGAGAAGACAAGCACAAATTTTGCTTCTATCGTAAAGCAACCTCTCCTATGATCCTCCAAGCCAAATACGTGGTATTTGTTATTTGAGACGAGTTCAAATCTTGTATTTGGCGCTGCGCTGGTAGTCTCTTAGAACCAAAACACTAAGCAAAACAGGGCGACGGCGCATAGTATGGAGAAATTCATATGGGAACAAAGTCATCCATTTGAAAGGAGCTGCAGCTCCGTTATCCTGAAGGTGTGAAACTAAATATCTTGCCTGTAGCAATAGGTTGTGGCTCTTGTACCTAATTGTAGATAAAAGTAAACCTTTTGAAGTTCTTTTGATCACGCATCATTTGAGTACAGATTCCACGCCCTCCGTCAAGTAACCTGGAGCAGGCGTCTCAGAGTTCGCCTCACTCTAGAGGCAGTGGGTGGTACCAGCTAAAGAGCTCCTCGGGGTCGTACTCCCTCTTCAATGCGGTCAAGCGGGCAAGATTCGCCTCGGACCAAATGGCTTCGGCGGGCTCGTTGCCGTGAGAGAAGCCAACATAGACGTTGAGACCATCCTGAGTGCCGGCCGTAGCTGCAAGAGTATCGCGCAGTCTCGTGGGCAAGTTCTCGATGTCGGCCTCGGTTGTGGTCGTGTTTGCTCCGTATATGTACCCGAAGGCCCTGAGTCTTGTGTTAGTAATCGTGCTACTCCGCGTTCAAGCGTCTGGCATTTCATCGCAAGCATTTGAGTCTGTTTGGGTACAGGTATACAAGTACATACTGAAAGCCGACCGCAGAACGCCACGGGTATGATGTATAGTCTTGTTCCCTGGCAACAACGGCCTGGTTGGCGCAGAAATATCCCCCATTGCCGCTACTCTTCATCTCGGGATACGTGGTCAACATGTAGTTGAACTGTTCCGAGATAGCAACGTGCGCGTCCACATCGATCTCATTCAAAGCCACGCCGTATGTATCTCCTCGGACACCGCCTGGATTGCAAACGTCCACGGCGTGGTTGTCCTGCAAGAAGTTGACGTTACGATTCAGTTCGTTCCATGGAACCTGGGAGAAATTGTGCCGAAGGTCTGTGCCGATGTCTGCGAGAAAGTCAACAGCTCTGCGTCCCTCATCCTCCGGCCCCGCATAAACGGCATTCACTTTCAATGTTGTCTACCAAGGTATTAGACCTCGGATCATGTGAAATGAGGGTAAGTCGGCTCCTGCATGTAGGACTTACCGCATTGATAGTCCTGTTGAATTGCAATCCGGTGGCCAAGCACAGCGGTGCCGGCATCCCTGTTTCGATCTGGTCATGAAGCGCTTGATAGAATGCCCTGGCACTACTTAGGGGAAACTCGAAATCGCCAATAAAGTTGGTTCCTTGGGCGGGCGCGTCGTAGACACGGTATGTCGCATTGAGGACGACGCCAAAGTTGAAGCCGGCACCCCGTAGGCCCCAGAAGAGCTCTGGGTTCGAACTTTCCGACACCTCCACCACGGTGGTATTGGGCAACATTAGACGAGCTGACAGCATGCTATCGTGCATAACGCCATACAACCCTTGCAATCGCCCAATGCCGGCTCCCAGGCTGGCGCCGACAAAGCCAACGCAAGATGCGCCACCAACCGCTGTTGCCAATTGTCAGCAGGAGATCTTATCCTAGGAGGCCCCGTGTACACTTACGGATGTTCTTTGTAACGGGCTGCAAAGCGTCAAAGACATCCTTCATGGTAACCGCGCCTCCAACAATCATCGTGCTGGCCGCGGCGTCGACATCAACATCCCTAAATGATCCCGTGAAGATCTCCAGTCCGTCCTTCAGCGCCTCCCAGCCCGTAGTGAAACCGTGACGCGGCCCAGTGACGAGGAATGGAGTTCCGGTCGATGTAGCACAGACAATCTTGAGGTAGAAAGCACGCATCGGTTAGGACAACATAATAGCCAAGAGGTAGTGCGCATGATAGGTCTCAATACGTACCGAGGCCCTAACATCGTGTTCGTTGGCGACAGCAGCTACGACGTTGAAAGTTGGCTGGTGATAACGGTTCCATCGGATCGTATCATTTGCAAAGCCGCCATCGCCAGGCAAGTATACAGATCCATGTGGAGAAAGAGAGGAACGGAGACAGTTGACAAGGAAATCATTGGGTGCTATCACGGCGGCAGCATCGACGACGCCGAAGCCGACGGCAAGTGCCGTCAAAAGAGTAGTCAGCCTCATTTGGATGCGGGAGAAAGATTGTCACAAGGCGTGGATAAAGGTTCGAGAGCGAGCTTGAACATGCACATGTGGGACATTGTTTCTGAGGTGCACATAGCAATCTATTAAAACCAGAAAACATAGCATCGAAGAATTCTCGATGGCAGACCGACCGTACCCCTGGTCAAGTTGCCTCTTGGGTATACTTCCGAACTCAGTCGGAAGGATTCGACGTTGAAAGACCGAAGCACCGCCCGATCCTGAAAAACATGGGCGTCCATTTAGCTTGATTACGGATGATTCTCCCCGAATGTGCTCAAACCAATGAATACGTGCGGCAGAACAAGTCAGCTTACGGTCCATGCTAGATTCTTTCCGAGCGCTAGAACCAGCTCAAGGACTTTAGGGCTTGCCGAAATCCACTTGTCATCACATTGTGCGAGCTGAGCCCGAACCTTTTGGGTGTTATGGTTCCAAAGTTGTTGAGGGTGCAGAAGAAAGCCGCCCCGCCCCGAGAAGGACATGCTAACAGCCTCCCTGGGTATGTTCATTGTGGGCATTAGTTAGTAGTCAACTTTGGCTTCGCTACAAGAGAACCATTCTGAGAGCACCGGGGAGAATCTTGAAATAAGTGGAAACAGTCATTCTTGTACGGTATTGTCCATTTAAATATGGTACATATTCAAATTGTCAGCCAAGGATATCACACATTTTCCACGCCGTAGAAATGGTTTGCTTTGGAGAAGTCGCCACGATTTGTTCTGTGTAAAGAACCCAAATCAATTGAATTGCGAAAATTTTACTTTCTATCTAGACATGTCCCATAGACCTTTGCGCCGAAATTGCTGTTGTGCAAAGAGCGACGTGAACAATATAACAAACGATACGGCTCAATGTTACCGCTATCGTGATAATAGGAATAAGCGAACCGGGGGGAAAAAAAATCAAAGGATTGAAATTCCAGCTAACACTTCATTTTCCCCTGGCACCCCGACGCGGCATTGCACTATCATTGATGGCACAACTTCAGCGCCACAAGTAGATTCGCACGCTCGCGGTCAGGTTTGTTGTGGATACAAGCCTCGTAGACAAGGGCTGTTCTCAGACTGGGTATTAAGTACTCACTCAGAGTTTGCGAAGTTCTTGAATTGCATGGAATGCTGATAAGATATCCGTTTTGCAAGGAAATCGTCTCGGTTTTCACCTCTTTTGAGTGTACTTGTGGCCGCTGTTGTCAACTGGTATCCATCACAAATCATATAGTCCTATTTACCGTGATGAGAGGAGAGAGTTTCAAAGCCAGCTTTAATTGGCAGGATGCACATAAAGCTGTAAGATAGTCTATGGAAGATAAATGGTGGGCAGGTCTAAGGTTGAATTAGACTGATTCAACCTTTTGCTCCCCGGTCTTGTCTGGGCTTCCATCCCTGGGCCCCTCATCCTTCTTCTTGACGACGACTCCCCATCCCATGAACAACGAAAACACAATGGATGCCACTCCGAAGCCAGTCACTACGTAGAACGTCTTGTCGAACGCGTACGAGAACGCCCACAACAACCCGTCTAGCTCGGGACTTCCCTCTGGAAGTAGGCCGCGCACAGCCTCTGCCCCGGTTCCTGAGCTAATGGCCGCCTCCGGAGAGACCGATGGTGCGAGGACGGGCAGGTCATCCAGTAGACTTTGGGTGAAGATGGTGGTGGCCATCACCACGGCAATAGATCCGGCCAGGTTCTGGCAGAAGATGAGGAGAGACATGGAAATAGCGATCAATTCTCCTCCCATAGCAGACTGGACGGCTGTTATAGACTGTCATGGGGACACATGAGCAAGCTTATTCTAGACTAGCTGGGAATAAGGGATGCTCAGAGAGGGAATGGCTCACCATTGTCAATGCGGCTCCGCGACCAATTCCATGCATCAACTGATAGCCAACCCACTGCGCTGTGCTGGTGTTGGGCCCGAATGTCGTAGTCAGACCTGCGCCTACAGAGATCATAACTCCACCGAAGAGGCACCAGATCATGAAATGGCCCAATCTGGATACTGTGGGTTGTAATTAATTACCGATATTCATATCGCCCAAAGGGAGGGCCGGGGGGGGGGCGTTTAACTTACCAGCAGCTCCAGACAAGAGAACAAATGCCAACTGGCCCACGATGCCCGGCAGCAGGTACACACCACTCATTGTTGGCCCTACCCCTTTAACAGATTGGAAGTACACGGGTAGGAAATAGTTGGCGATAAAAACAATAAAGGACATGCTGAATATGTGACCGCAGCTCGACCAGACACCACGGCGGCGGATGACTGAGCCGGGGATTATGGCTGTGTCGCCAACCCTCGATTCCCAAAAGATGAATAGGGCAGCAGCCGTTCCAGCGCCGCAGAATAGTCCTATTATCAGCGGGCTGTCCCAGGCGTGGCTTCTATCCGATCCGAATTGCAAAGCGGCCAGGAACATGGCCATGGCCGGCGCAAGCAGTGCAAACCCACCTAGGTCAAGGCTGGAGATCAATTTGCGGACAAGGCCAAGCGAAAAAGCCTCTTGCCCCTTGGTATCGGGGAAGGTGATAAAGACGACCAAGGCGGCGGCGCCTGCGCCGATGGGCAAGTTGATGTAGAAGCCTAAATAACACGGTGGATTAAATACAGACACCTAATGAGAAGCTTATGTATCAGATGCCGACTTACACCATCGCCAAGAGACGTACTGAGTGAGGGCTCCTCCAATAAGCGGGCCAATTATTAGGGCCATCTGAGCAAGCCCCATCATGATTCCAGTATAGACTGTCGGCGACACCATGTTAGAGGTGAGAGATGCTCAAGAGGAGCAGGAAGTAGGCAGTGGTGGGGAGGGTCTCGCACGAGCGGAACATGACTTACAAGGTGACTTGGCTAGGGGGACGGAACTTCCAATGATGGTCCAGCTTCCATTCATCAAGCCGGAGGACCCAGCTCCAGCAACGGCGCGGCCGGCGATTAACATGGGAGACGTATTCGCCAGTGCGCAGATGAGAGAGCCTATCTCGAAAACGAACAGGAAACCCAGGAACACAAACTTCTTCCGAAAGAATGTGTAGAGTTTCCCTGCGATCGGCTGCAGGGCACCACTGCACGAATGGACAGTGTTAGCAACCTGGGCGGAAAGACCACGATGTATGCATGTTTCATGTGCAGACTACTCACGACACGAGGGTGTAAGCCCCTGCGTACCACCCAATATCCGCCGTTTCATGCAAGTCAGCAGTTATGATTGGGGTGGCAGTACTAATAATTGAATTATCCAAGTAAACCAGGAAGATAACCACTGTCAGGCCCGTGACGAGGCCTGCAAGCTTGTAGCCCGTGATATACTGTGCAGTTGAATCTTTTTCGCTATGGGAATCGTCGCCGGAAGATTGCACGGCCCAGGTGTCAAGACCCCCAAAGGATGCTGGGAATAACGTCAAACTGTAGGGGCGCTGGTTGCCGCCAAGCGCGATCTCAAAGAACGAACCATATCGATAGTACTCAGCACTCCCAACCTCTGACACTAGAGTGAGGGCGCTTTGAGTGGTCAGCCCCCAGTTGTCCTCTGGAATGTCTGGGAGGAGAAATTGGGTGCTCGATTTCTGTGACACGTTGTGATAGTTGGTCACTTGGTCGCCGACGTCAGCTTCTTCGTCGGGGTCAGGGTACCACTGGTTGGCCATGTTGATGGTCAATCGCAATCTCCGAACAATTAATCCGAATGTGAGGGAAGGAAGGCAAGTGAAGCGTGACAAGGGGTAGAGACAGAAAAAGAATATTGAAACAGCGCTAATACTTGTGCTGGTCCAGTCCTGAAGTCCACGTATCTAAGGTGTTCATGTCCGACAGGAGCCTGGAAACCACGCCATTCGTTCTGTTATAGCCGAACTCCGAATCGCCCTGTCAGCACCTTCCGTCGGTTCTCCTTGACCAAAATCCTACGAGAGGTACATCGACACGTTTAGGCAGACTTTTCCGCCGATTGGTACGGGCTCGCCTAGTTTGCCACTGCCAATTCAAAACCTCATCTCCGCCAGCCCCATCTGGTGAGCCGTCGGGCTGAATCAGACTCAAATTGCTGATCATGGCCCACGGGAAAAGAGTCAAGGTCTTGAAAGCAGAAACGTGAGTTCACATTATCAGGAAAGTATCCCAAATGGTTGCCGAAGGTGTGCTACACATCTGATTGAATTCCTCTACAATATTCGCCACCCTTAACTTGCCGTCACTTGCGGATGACGGACATATCAATCTCTAGCTCCTTGCCCAGACAAGTTCCGATACTCTCCAACAGATCCGCAATCTGCTGCTCAGAGTAGTATGACTCATTGTAATCCACCGAAAGGGTCAAGCAACCTTGGAAAGTCCATATGTACAGAGTTGGCTGTCTGCCCATGATGGCGCTGCCCAGGTGGAATGTCTCCACTTGAATAATGCCATGGTCAGCACGCAAGTATTTCTCGTCAAGTAAACCCAAGCTGCTGACGGTCACATTGCTGGCCGGCGGCCTAGCCCCTGACGCTGCCAGGCCGGCCAGAGCTTTGCCGTGGACCTGGTAGATAGACCGAAGTGCATCCATATACGCAGGTGGATCCCAGTCTCCTCGGTAGCCGCCCGTTAGCTGCCGGCACCATGACCCGAAGTCGTCGCCGCGCTGTAGCGTGTGTGTGATACCCGTCACGTACGTGCCGCACGTGTAAGTGCTTGCTGATCCGGGGAGAAGCGGGCGAAGATTGGCCGAGACGACGGTGCTGTAGGTATCACAGCTAGTGTCGGCCGCACAGCTTAGCACCGAGGCTGCGCAGGCAGCGTGCACTGCGGCTGTGACAGTAAAGCCGTATGCCTTACAGGCCCGAACGAGCTGATCCGAGACTTCCTTCCCGAACGCCACCGTCTGACACCGGGAATTCCCCGGAGTGGTGGATTGGTTGCCCTGATAGGGTAATCCTGTAGACGGGTATGACTTCTCGAAATTTCGCTGGCGCGCCTCCTCTGCCTTGGCCTCGATGCTGGGCGTGGGCACCTTGGCGGAACCATACGCGTCCTCCAGACTGGGAGAGAGGTGCTCGTGCTCCAACTCCCAGAGTGGTAGCTCCAGGGATTCCGGCGTGGCTTGTGAAACCTCGGACAGAATACCGAACAATCGATCCAGGACCATGCACGTACCGAGTGCATCAATCCGCCAGTGAGAACAGTGGAAGAGCACCTCGGAAGATCGCGCAACGAAGACCAGACAAGGAAGTTTGCGGAGATGCAGGCCAGCCACAACATGCCGCGCTGAATCAGCCTCCTCATCAACCCAAAAGGTGTCTTGGGTCCAAGCTTTGATATTGGCGGCAGTGGGCTCAAGGTACACCTTGCTGCCACCATCCTCAAACACAGTCAAGGCGGGGAAGTCAAAACGTAGCCTCGTCCACGCCTGCCTGAGCATATCGCCCAAGTCGACGGGCCCGGTGCCCGCAGGACGTGAAGTGCGGAGGCGACAGATGGCGTAAACTGAGCCGTGTTCCCGATTGTATCGCTTGAATGCTTGCGACATGGAATAAAACACCTTCTCGGCGCCGTCATAATCGTCGATCCATGTGCTCGAGTCTGATTTAATCCAGACCATCTTGTCAGTGTCTTAGTAAGAGAGATCAGTCTGTGCGGTGGTGGGATGGCTGAATATCCGTGCTGGCAAGACTCAGAGATCTCTGATTCCTTTAAAACCCTTATTTTTTCTGCTGCCAGTACGGCCAGGATGGGGCCTACGCGCATCACTGGCGACTTCACGAAGGGGAGAATTAGATGCCAAAGCAGACCTGCGCGTATGTAGTCAGCCGACTGCATCAACATCATATCCTTCCCCCATTAGGAATAGTGGCTCCGAATATGCATGGCAATCCATTAAAACCCCCCGAACGCCAGCTACATTTCCTCCGGATCGCATCTTTTTTAATTTTTCTTCACATGTCCCGGATGATGGGTACAGGAAGAGCAAAACAAAAGGAACCCTGACTTGGTCGTAACGAACAATTCCAAGATCCCGTAAGCCACACGCCCATAGCACCAACAACAGATCCAGCTGGGAGTAACAACTTTACAGATTAAAGTAGTCTTGACAAATATTGCTCTAGTGATCATGGGCCTGGCTCAGGTCTTGAGACTTTCCTTGGCGGGGGTGATCGCCCTGCTCCTGGGCGTCAACGAGGTCCACGCAGAACCTTTCAGTTTTCCTCTCCCCAATGGATTCCCATTTCCCAATGACACAGCCCTGGAAGAGTTATTCACGCGGGCAGGTGGCAATTTCACCAACGCTCCTCTGGCCCCCCGGTTTGATGACGACTCGTTGACGAGCTGGAAGCTGCAAGCCTTTAATGAGTTCATGGAGGTGGCATTCTTCACTCAACTCATCGCCAACATCACCGATGGAGTGGCAGGTTATGAGCTCGACCCATCCATGCGGGACTATGTTCTGTCCTCATTGGAGACCATCCAGGCGGTACGTCGTGAAAAACAAACCCGAGCATTGAATGAATCACTGACCCTGAGATCTATGTGTAGCAAGAGCAGATGCACGCGTACAACGCCAACGACGCTGTCCGCTACTTTACAGACGGTTCGCACATGTTTCCCTGCACCTACCAGTTCCCGGTGTCGACCTTCGACCAGGCTGTCGACTTCGCCCAGACCATGACGGACATGTACATCGGCCTCCTGGCCAATATCCAGCAGCGGACGGCCAAGAACTTGGGCTCCGACTCCGACTCGATCATCTACGTTCTGGCCCAGGCTCTGGGCCAGGAGGGCCAGCAGTCGGGCTGGTTCCGCTCCCTGCGGCAAATCCCGCCGAGCGCAGAGCCATTCCTGACCACGTCCACTCGCGAGTTCTCCCTGAGCTGGATGCAGCACTGGATCGTGCCTGGGAGCTGCCCCAACATGGAATTCATCCCTCTGAGCGTCTTGCCGGAACTAACACTTACCGCGGTCTCGATCGGGGACGAATCTCACAGCGGAAATGTCACGTTGGTGGCACCTGGCGCCGTTGACCCTGATTCGCAAAGCGTTGCCTTCGTCAACGGCGCACTGGTCCCCACCGTGGTCCCTTTCAAGATCCGGCAGACAACGCCTTGTGATAGCGATCGTCAGTACCCAAACGGTATGATGGTGAATGGAGATAGTCAGAGCGTGGTGACTTTTGAAAGGGCCAGACCTGCCGAACTGAGAGGCTTGGAGGACTGTGTTGCATCGACGGAGATCTTGGCCGACATGCCATATGCACACAACGTCATGCACGGTCTAGTCCTCATGACCGTGGTGGAGAACAGTGATGCATTCATTGCACCCCAGGATGTCGCCGATAAGACTGTATATGGTCCCGCGTTGCTCGAGTGGAGCTAGCATGGACAGGCCAAGGTCGAACATGCTCTTTGGCTTAGGAGCACTATCTATGAGATCTATGAGGCGTAGTATTAGATGGCACCAATTCTGTACTTCACTTGACATTTAGAGATTACATGCAAACAAGGACAGCGTAGTTGGTAGTATTCAAACATCAATGGTTTTATTCAACGTTCAAAAAGGTCAAAAGAATACACCCAAAAGTTTGACACCGTCCCCCCCTCCGAGTCTTGCCTGCTTTTCTATCGCCCCTTCGGTCACACCTTTGAGACTCGGTAAAGTTTATTGGCACTGTTCCAAGTCACCCCAGCCGGTCCCGATATGATGTAAATATTAGAGTTCTTGCTTAATATTGAAACATCACGTTTGAAAGTGGCACGAGACATATCGATTGATGTCATTTGACCACAATCCCTCGCTATCTGGGCGTCTGAACTGAAACCCTTAACATGGATGGTTCTGTCGACTACTACGGTGGTACTTTCAGTTCCTAAGCATTCAATTAGCGCGCATTCCTATCTGTCGTGCGGTAAGTGGTCTTCGTCGTATCCGCGTTTGCGGCCTACACTACCTAACTACAAAGCACTTTCCAAGACTATATTCTGGCTACAATTGTCTTGAAATGAACGGAATTAGAATCACATTAGGGTTGCTTATTCATCTTCCAAGTAGCTTCCCCTGACGCTCCACTAAATTAGACAATAGAGTTGGTATAATTAGTGAAAGGCTATACAGTAATCGGTTAGCACGATTTTTCTAATTCTGCAGCTCCCTTATCTGTTCAAAGGGATTACGCGTTCTATTCGGGAGGATTGTAGGTTCTATCGGGGTGGATTGCACGTGGCTTCCCGGAGGATCACAACTTCTATCGGGAGAATAGGATGCCGATTCCATCGGGGGCTGAGGGCACGTTTTGTCGGGGACAACTACCGGTGCCAGCCGTCGGGGCAGATCTTTCTTGGCTGGCTAGGATTTCAGTCGGGCTGACAAGCTTCGCCAAGTACAAAGGTGCCCGGGTCAAGCAATGACTATTCGAAAATAACCCCAGTCTAATCAACCACTGGCAGGTGGCAGGAGCCTATCAGCCCTATTCGCATAACACGACCTTACCCAATACTGACTTGATAGTCGCTAATTTACCCGGGATTCGTTTTCATAGTAGGCCCTTGCATCTTTCTTTTCCTGTACACGCAAATTCACATTGTCATTCAGGAAGGGCCGCGACCAGGTGCTGAGGCAAGATGACAACCACTGGCCATGTCAAGCAGGCACCCGTATCGTGGTTCACGATCCTAACTGTTCAAGATGTCGTCACTTCACAAATACTGGAACACAATTATTCCGGCAGCGGTACTCACGACGATCCCTACATAGTCTTCTTCCTTGACGATGACCCCAGGGACCCCATGGGCTTTCCGCTGTGGCTGCGCTGGATCCTTTGCATTGCGGCGGGATATGTCACATTCTCAGTGGCTTTCATTTCCAGCGCCTACAGCGGCAGTATTCGCGACATATCCCAAGATCTTAACGCCAGTCCCGAATCGGCTACCCTAGGACTAAGCCTTTTCCTCCTGGGATTTGTTCTTGGCCCTTTGCTCTGGGCACCATGTTCAGGTTAGTCCGAACTACAAGGGCTTTCTATTTCCATTCTACCATAACGATCCTTTAGAATCAGATAGCTGACATGATGCGTCCCCAACAACAGAGGTTTTTGGCCGACAGGTCATTCTCCTATGCAGCACCACTACACACGTCGCCCTGAATATTGCGGCATGCTTTAGCCCGAACCTTGTCATCCTTCTGGTTCTTCGTCTGCTATCTGGCGCTTTCGGATCTGCAACGCTGACCAACTCCGGCGCTGTCATCGCCGACATTTTCCCGCCGAGAGAACGCGGGCTCGCCATCACAGTCTACGCCTTGGTGCCACTATTCGCCCCGGTCCTCGGTCCCATGGTCGGGACCTACGTGTCGGGGGTCTTGGGCTGGCGCTGGTCCATGGCATTGATGGCTCTGATGTCCCTGACGGCCCTGGCAGTAGGCGCTCTAGTGGTTCCCGAGACGTACGCTCCCTTGCTGCTCGAGAAACGAGCCGACCGGCTCGCAAAGACGACGGGACGACATTACGTCTCTGCCATGGCCAAGGCTGCTGGCAAGGGTAAAGGACGACCACGTGTGTCATTTGCCACTACGCTATCGAGGCCCTTCCTCTTGGCTGCTAATGAGCCCATCATTAGCCTTCTCGCCCTGTACCAAGCCGTCGTGTTTGGCACTCTGTACTTCATGTTCGCGGCGCTTCCCATGATTTACACCGACATTTTTGGGTGGCCCTCAGAGCAGAGCGGCCTGTCGTTTCTCGGCGTCGTGGTCGGCATGTCGCTCTCAGTAGTGTTTTCCATCTGGGACAACGCTAGGTACGTCCGAACGCTAGAGGGGCTGAAGGGAGAAGCGGCCCCGCCCGAGACACGCCTGCCGGCCTGTTGTTTGGGCGGAGTCAGCATCGTGGTGGGCTTGCTCTGGTGTGCGTGGACCGCAAGGCCCACGCTTCCATGGCTCCTCAACCTCGCTTCCGGTGTTCCTTTCGGGTTCGGAATAGTACTTGTCACAATCGGCTCGACCAACTACCTCGTCGACGCCTACACCATCTATGCTGCTTCAGCGCTGACGGTGTGCATATGCGGGAGGGCCATCCTGGGCGCGATCTTTCCTCTTTTTGTTCGAAGCTTGTTTCAGTCCATTGGTGTGTGGTGGGGTCAGTCGATCCCTGCTGTTTTGAGCCTCATCTGTCTCCCATTTCCCTTTGTATTCTACCGGTTTGGGCCAGTCATACGGGGGCGGTGTAGATATGCGCGTGAAGTTCAGATGGCAGCTCAGCGAGTCAGGCGCAGGGCTGACGAGGAGACACCTTTACTGGGATAGATGAGTCAGACTAGTCAGATGAGGCACACACATAGTGTTTTCCGGAAAGAGTATGCTCGGACAGCCTCGGTCTGAATAACAGAACACGGGAGAGGAAGCAGAATCAACAAGGGCAAAGAATTGTATGAATCAAACGAATAACTCAAGAAATGGAACGAGACACTCATTTGTGGCCAGTGAATGATAGTACACCCTTCTTTGCGTTTGAGAGAAAAGAAATATCTATGCAGAAGAAATGCCGGTGCCCCCCCCCATCCCCCACACCCCCAGCCCCTCTTTTGTTCTCCCTTCGAGACTCGTTCAAATCCCCCACCCTGGCTGTCTGCTTGAGCTGGAGCCCCAGTCGTATTGCACTACTGCATTATATCTAGACTTTACATTCAGTTGGCCGTCTGCATTTACAACGTCATCAATTTCCCCCACGTAATCCAAATCATCTTCCGCCGGGAGGATCCAAGGCCGCTGTCAGACTGGCCGCCACCTCACGTATGCGGGCGATGGCGCCCTGCCCATGTTCTGAGCCAACCGTGAACCCCTCGGCAATGCACTGCTCCACAAAGCGTGTTGTGACAATGGTGCCCAGAACCCCATTGCCGCCGCCGTCGCCCTCGACTGCCGATGGGCAGCTGACGCGACAGGCCGGGGAAAGGCCCAGGGCACCTTCGATGTCCTCCAGCACGCGTGCTGTCGCCTGCATAATGAGCTTGATGTGTAGATCGCCGAACTCGCCGAGCGAAGCGCCGCCCACGTTCAGGTCATTCCAGATGGGCTGACTCCGACGCCAGGCCGGCTCCGTGTTGCGTAGGTATTCGTATACGGCCAGATAGTAGAGCAAGTATAAGTCAAGAAGCCGCTGGTAACTCGCGATCAGAGTCAAGGCGGCGGGCCTGTCGGCGTCGAAAATAACGCGCCGTGGTTGCTCTGGCAGGATTGGGGATGTGTTTGTCCGTGACGACGACGTGTTGGATATAAGACTTGGGGTCGAACGGCCACTAGGCTCCTCCCAGAAGAAGCAGCGAAGCAGCGTGAGGAAATCGTTGGCTGCCTGAAGCACCTCGCCAGACATGTTCACCGGAAACTGGCCGGGAGCATCTAGCTCGCTGTGCGTGCCATCGTGGTATTTAATGCGAAGCTCGTACATGTTGTCGCAGAGGTCGGCCGCTCTGCGAACCAACGCGGCAAGACTACCTGTAGGCGCTTGCATATGTTTGTACGAGGCTAGAGACTCTGACCCTCGCACACAAGTCGGTGAGTTTGTCGGATGAATTTGGGGTGGTTGGGATGGCGGTGTTGATGGATGTGTGTCAATCATCATGAAGCTGTCCGGGGCATTCGCCATGGTGGGGTGTAGGTGTTCCATGGCCATGAGCCCATCTGAGGGCTTGCTGCCCTCGCAAGTGCCTGACAAGGCCACAGACCAGGCTGTATATCCACTCAAGACATCGTCGGTGAAGGGCACATCTATGATGCCGTCATCATGGAACGGATTATTGTGCACATCTGCCGCATGGCCAAAAGCGAACGCCTGGTCAACGTGGTAGCCGGGTGAAGCGATGATGGTCTGGTCGTTCTCGTCCTTGGTAGGCTCAGAAGGAGGAGGAGGTCGAGGAGGGTTGGCACGGGGTCGCCCTGGAGGGAGAGCCATCCCAAAGCTACACTGCACATCTGCTTTCCTGCAGCGTTGGCAGCAATCTTGAATATTAGACTTTTCGCACTTGAGTTTCTGACTGCGGCACCTCTCACAGGCAAGTCGCCTGCCCTGCTGGGTTCCAGCCGAGGTGGTATTGTCGTCGTGTGACTCCATTGCCTGGGCACAAGTACCTATCAGGTCAAGTTTATCAAAGAGAGGTACAAGTCGCCAATTATTGGTGTTCGGACTGGGATGTCGGACAAAAGGCAGCACAAACAATCATGCATGCATATTCGGTGGAACCAGACGTTGAAGTTGGAGATTTTCAATGCATGATAAAGGGTGCCAAGTTCCTATATTCTATATGTCCACATTCGCTGAATTCGCTGAGTACTTTGTTACTTCGGTACATCACGATCGCGATCTGCACTGGCCGCTGGCCGCTAAATTCCTTCTTATTATCCTTCTCATATTCCGTCTGAGTTACACCGATAAGTTACGGCTGAAGAGAGAGCCCTAGTGATCGACCTCGATCAGCATCGGCCGTAAATGGTGATTACCCTAAATCCGCCCGTTGATGGCAATACTTTGAAGTATACTTGATCCTCCCGATCCATTTATCTGCAAACTTCCCACCACTTTCGGGTTCCAAAAAGTTCGGAATATTTTTTCCCACTTTATAAACTACGCTACAGCCCACCCAACACTCCCTTGGCGAAATCTTGAGCTGAATCAACAACCCACTCGATTCCCATTGCACGCTTCCCATTGGCATCCCCGATAAGCTGACATCTCGTCATACCCCCGCACTAACACGCTTACTTACTCCTCCATCAACCATGACTCCTCCAACCAACCGCGCCCTGTGGCAGGACAACCATGGCGTTCCAGGAGCCATCCGAGACAGCTCTCTCTCTACGAGCAACGAGCTGGGCGACCGCAAGGTCCTGGTTAAGGTTCATGCATGGGCCATCAACCCCTGCGACCACATGCTGCAGGACAGGAACATGGCCCAGTACCCTGTCATCCTGGGCTGCGATGTTGCCGGTACCGTCGAGTCGGTGGCCCCGGGTTCTACCGCTGCCTCTAAGTTCAGTGTCGGCGACCGCATCTTTGGCTTCAATTTCAACTTTGGTTTCCAGGACTATGTAGCCCTAGAGGACAGGCTGATTGCCAAAATCCCGAGCGACATGGCGTACCGTGACGTTGTCGGCTTCGGCCTGTGCAGTGCCACTAGCGCCATGTTCCTGTTCGGAAAGGACTACCTCCACCTCGACATGCCCAAACTAGGCGCGTCCAAGAAGGGACAGTCCGTCTTGGTCTGGGGAGGCAGCTCTGCTGTCGGCAGCAATGCTATCCAGCTCGCTGCGGGTGCCGGCTATGACATTATCTCCACCTGTTCTAAGAGGAACTTCGACCATGTCAAAGGCCTTGGCGCTGCCCAGGTATTTGACTATAATGATCCCGACGTGATCGAAAACGTCGCCGCAGAGCTCGACAAGGGCGAATGTGCAGGCGTTTTCATGGCGGCCGGGCTGAACGATGGCAATGCGGCGGCGTTGAAGGTGGCGGCAGCGTCCAAGCAGAGGGTATGAAAGCACACTCACCCCCTCCCCACCCAAAATTAACTTCTCCTATAAGAGAATGCTGATACGTGACCCAATAGATCAAGTTTGCATCATCCAACTTTTTGACCAACTTGGATGCGCCTGAGGGAGTGGACATCAAGCAGTTGACGCCAGACAAATTCGTACCATTCCCGGACTGTTGGTTTGAAACTGAACAGGCCACGTTTGGCGGATTTCTTCCCGAGGCTATTGCCAAGGGAGATTACAAAGTGGCTCCCCCTCCCCTTGTTGTCAACAGAAAGGGCCTGGAGGGCATCCAGGAGGCTATCGACATCATGCGAGCCGTCTCCGAGAAGGGTCAGAAAGGGGTCAAGGAGGCTATCGAAAAAGCCGAGGATGGTGTGAAAGAAGACATGACAGTCATCAAGGTGGTGGTTGAGCGACAGTAAATTGGGTGTGGTCGTGGAAGACTGGACGTGTCGTGTCGTGAGGGATCAATGTTATGCATGGGCAGGTCGCCTTCTATGTTTCATGTAGCAGAGCACCGAATCTTACCGTTCAACATGGAAGATGGAATCACAAATTCAAACGACAATGAAACAATTCACAATATCTGGACGCCTTGTCTGAGTGCAAAGTTTATTCCCACAGTCACGCTTGCATAACACTGACATCACCAATTCATACCCCTTAAAACACTCGTGAAGGAGATTACTTGGGGGTATGTCATGGCCCGGGTAACGAACCTGGTGTCTTCTCGAATGAGAGAACTTGAAAACTTTAGATATGAAAGTAGCGAAGCAGAGCATTAACTAGTGGGCCTGATCAAGTCTACTGGCCATTTAACAATCACATGAAATTTAGAGGCAGATGGTAGAATACAAAATAATAATATTGATCTGGCTGCACTTTCTTTCAATTATACTTCGGAGGCTGCACTTGATAGACGCCCCTGGAAGAGTGCAGAAACCACTCAAAAAAGCGTTCCGGAAGCATCCAATGAAGATATTTGGCACGGCCTGCCACGCCGCCCCGCCAGACGTGTCCGTTGCGCCCGCTGAGGACATCCCGGACCAGGTTCTCGGCGGTCACGGAAGCCTTTTCGTTCTCCGTCTGCATCTCGCCTGTGCCCTGCTTAAAGATGAGGTCCTTGATAGAGGCGTAGTAAGAAGATGGGGGCAGCGAGGGAGGCGTGCGGGCGTTCTGATAGATTCCTGTTTCGACCTCGCCCACCATGGCAGTGATGACACGCACGCCCAGACCCTGCATCTCGATGCGCAGCGTTTCTGAGATCCAGCGGGCTGAGGCCTTGGATGAGTTGTAGACGCCTGGTTCGGATTGATGTCAGAATAGAGCGACAGAGACAAAAACAAAGTTGAAAAAGTCGGAGCGATCCTGGGAAGGACCATGCCTGAGATTACTCACCTTGCCAAGCCATTCTCACTGCACCCGCGATGCTGGCGATGTTCAGCACAACGCCCTGGGAGCGCACCAACATTGGGGCGAAGGCCTGCGTTACGGCCAGCATGCCCCAAACGTTGACATCGAACAGCTTCTTGCTCTCGGCCAGGTCAGTGTCGAGCAGCGGCATGACAAACATGCCGCCAGCGTTGTTGACCAGGATGTCAAGGCGCCCGTCCGTCTTCTTGGCAACCGTTGCGGCACAAGAGGAAATGGATGCCTCATCAGTCACATCCATAGGCAGGACCTCAATGTGGCCTGCATCCGGACCCGATGATGGCAGCTTTGGTGCCTTGGCTGGGTCACGAAGTGTGGCCAGCACGTGGAAGCCATGCCGCGCGAAAGCCTCAGCCAGGGCGGCACCCAGACCGCCTTGACTGCAGCCAGTGATAAGAACGGTCGGTATTTTCCCCGGGGTAGCCATGATGAAATTCTGGTGAGGGTGTTCAGTGGCAAGCGGGTGGTGCTGTGTGAACTTCTGCAAGACAAGGGGGGACTCACAAAAATAGGCGCAGGAGTCTGGGCACTACGGCAAAGGCCAACCTCAACACAAGATCTACAAGAACTATCTTTCAGCCTGGCATAAGGCAGCTGATAGCGGATCAAGATTGTGACAATTAACGGCGCATTCTGTCAGCTGTGAAGCGAAAACAGTCCGAATCGGAAACGGAGCCAGCTCAGGCTGAGGATTCCACCTATTGCTTACCCGGGGCCCGAAAGTGATTGGAATCCGAATTATCCCAAACGAATTGACGAGGCACTACAATACCATGCAAGATCTGGATATGATCTACATAACATTTGCTGCTATCGGCGGCTTCATCGATGAGTGATCCGGCGCCGGCCTCAGCGAGCACGAGTCAAATTCCCATCCATCTTGGACCGGCATGACGGCATTGGATTTTGAGGTTCGGAGCATTTTTATAGGATCAAGTGGCTATACAGCCACGCTGACATGAAAGAATCCTGCACATGAATTTCTTCTATCTGCCGTATGTGCTAAGAACTAGTAGTTACGGTACTTGGGCTCCCTCGCCCCCACCACACAATTCTAAGTTTCAGCCGATGCAGTCTGTGTAAGCATTCCATATCTCGTCCTCCATCAGCCCGTTCAAGTCGGCATGATTGAAACAAACGAGAGCATCAATGTCCCCCATCTCGGTCTGCGGCATGAAGTAGATGTCACTCTTCAGCGGGACAAAGTCGGGTCGGCGGATAAGCGAGGGCCGTCCCAGTGGCCCAAAGGCCACCTTGGCAAGTCGGATGTGCGCCCACGATGAAGATCCAATGTCAGTGTCGGGATTGAATCCGCCGCCGTATGCGATGACCGACTTATCTGCCGTGCGCTCGATCCAGGTCGCAAAGCTGCGCACGTATTCGTAGTTGTTGACGGCCGACAGGTCGCGCCGGAGACGGCTGGCGATCTCGGCCAGGGGCGCCTCGGCGAGCTCGCGGAAGCCCATGGTCGATGTGGCGATCGTCACCAGATCACCCATGTAGCCCTTCGGCACGCCCATGGTGCGGCGTGCATCGACGGCGCGGCAGAATTTAGCTACTGCCTCGGGGGTCTGGCGACGTGCCAGGCGCGCTGCAATGACGCGCTGCCAGCAGAAGGCCGTGAGAGCGTCATTGGTCGAGACATACTGGGGAGAAGAAGGACCATCTCCGTTCGTCTTGGTCGAAGGTGTTTCGGCTGCTATTTCCTTCAAAGCCGCGAGTTTCGCGGGCGAGAAGCGGAAATAGCGCCACGAGAAAGGAGACTCGGGCTCGACAGGCGGTGGCACGGGCGGGTCTTCCGGACGTGGCCGCAGAAATTGCCCGTGATCGAGCAGGGCCTCGTGCTCTTGCAGTAAGTTCAACACGTAGCGTCGGTCCATGTTTCCCTGTACAATGGCATCGCGAGGGAAAGACTCCCCCCGGAGTGCTGTTGCGAGTAGACTGTAGCACTGCTCAATACCGCTCATATCCATGTAATTGTGTTGTGCCGCACAGTCCAGGAGCAGACCTCCTGACACAAAATTGGCCTGGAACGCTATCACCGGAGCCGGGTTTTGGTCTGACTCCTGGTAGCTCTCTGGGAATGCTTTTCGAGGCCCCAAGAGCTCCCCAGGAAGCATCGATGCTGGCCCGCGGGCTGCTACAAGCTCTTGAAAGCAGGGCATGACATCCGAGCAGTCCTTGAACCGGATGATGGAATTTGGTGGTGACCACAATTCGCATGGCTGCAGATGAAAAGAATCAGATTTGTCGGGTCCGTTGTGTCTCTGAGTCACCTTGGCAGCGAGCCATGGAAATGCCTCTGTAAGTCGGAGAGCCGCTGCTTGAAGACGCTGTTTTGCATCTTCACGGCATGAATCTTGGTCCGGCAGCGGGAAAGCTAGAAGAAGATGGCTATAGGTCTTCAAAAAAGGCAATTGGCCAACCACATCTTGCATATAGTCGAATTCGCCCATTTTGGCTGTTTGTGTGCAGTCGTTGATTATGGCTGTCAAGGCTGGTGATCGTGATGGGAACCAGCGGAGGCCTGGGACGTTTCACTGCTCAGCCAGTTACTTAGCAAAAATAGCCAACTGATATGGTTTGTACGACCGAATCGGAGTAATGGATTCGAGAGACTCCTTCGGCCAATAAAATCTTCAAATGGATACCAAGTCAGCCTTGATGCAGCAAACGGCATGGTGTAGCAGTAAGCGATCTCCGACCCATTGGCTCCGATGCACCTCTTCCTGCCACCTCGACGGGTTCGGCATCCGCATTGCCCAGTTATCCACCGAGGCATCGGGATGATCATCAAAATGAATTCATCGTACGGACCCACGGCGATATTGCCAAATCACAGAGAAATACCATTGACTCACAAGTACTGCCTCGGGCTCAGCCTTGTCCAGATGGATACTTTATAAGAACAGGGTTATCATACCCAAAGCTGCGTTCGACTATATAACAGCCTCAGTTATCAACCAAGCCTCTCCAGTCTTAGCTTATGAGGAGTGGACTCAATTATCACTTTTCTCTCCCTCTCGAAGCGCGGCAAAAATGGCTTCAACACCTCCTCTGACAAGCAACAGCATGGGGACTACGCTGCTCCTGTTTGGACCTCAGGCCCTTTCCTTCAGTGCCGAGTCTCTCCAAACACTTCGAAAATTTCTTCGAGAGGCAGATGACTGCAAATGGATGCTCGACATCATATCCGAACTGCCCACGCGCTGGAATGAATTGGCGAAGCAGTTTCCCAAGCTCGAGACAGTCCCAGGAGAGCGACTCCTGAACGACCTCAAGAACTGGTTTCAGGACGAGGAGTCGGACAAGGCCACATTCGGATTGCCAAATGTGCTCTTGACTCCCTTGGTGGTGCTCACGCAGCTCACACAATTCTCCCGGTACATGTATTTGTCCAGCGGCCCATTAGGGGCCTCGGTCCAGGGCAACAACGACCTCTTCCGTACCCTGGCCGAACAGCATTTTGAGACTGTAGGACTATGCACGGGGCTCCTGAGCGCGTCGGCAATCTCCAGCGCGTCGGATGTGGCTACGTTCCGACAGTATGGTGCTGTCGCTGTGCGCCTCGCCATGATCATCGGCGCGCTGGTCGACTGCCAAGACGCGTCCGACATGCTTCATGGGCCTTCCAAGTCCTTCGCCGTCGCCTGGACATCTCCAGACATGGCCAGGGACCTGGTCCGTGTGCTTGACAATTTTCCAGAGGTATGAATGAATTGTATCAATTACATGTCAGTCAAGAACCATGGCTCACACTATCTATAGGCGTATATCTCGGTCCTCTTCGATGAGAACAGAGCAACCGTGACCACAGCAGAGCGTACAGCGCCTCTGATGCTCCAGCAAATCAGGCAGAAGGGCGTCAAGGCCGCTGAGGTCGGCCTCCGGGGCCGCTTCCACAGCCAAGTACACCACAGCGACGTCCAGTCACTCTTCCGATTCTGTGACTTGGACCCAGTCTTTCAGCTCCCAGAGATGTCTGCTTTGAACATGCCCATCCACCTCGGGAAGACTGGCGACGAAGCCGAGCCGCTACATCATGCCGTGCTTCGTTTGATTCTCATCGAGCAGGCGGCCTGGCACGAGACATTCTCAGGGGTGCTGCCCGCGCGACTAGCATCGAGAGCTGGCAACGATCCAGCCATCATCACGTTCGGTCCCGACAAGGGAGTGCCGCCATCGCTGCTCCGGAAGATTGGCCCGCATATTGTCCACGCATCAGACATGGATCAGGCTGCGGCATCGCTCGATGCCGGGGACAGCGCGCTGGATCCGCAGGCTGCGAACAGCACACCCTGGACGGCGTCGCGTAGCTTCGAGAATGATTCAGACATTGCCGTGGTCGGCATGTCGTGCCAGGTGGCCGGCGCCAACGACCTGAACGAGTTTTGGAAGATCCTCTGCGCGGGCGAGTCTCAGCACACTGAGGTGCCTGAGGAGCGCTTCGGTCCCGAGACGCAGTGGCGCGACGTAGATCCCACCCGCAAGTGGTACGGCAACTTCATCAAGGATCACGATGTCTTCGATCACAAGTTCTTCAAGAAGAGCCCTCGCGAGATGACGTCGGCGGACCCTCAACAGAGGCTGATGCTGCAATGTGCATATCAGGCCGTTGAGCAGTCAGGCTACTTCCACCAGGCCAATGTCGATACCAAGATCGGCTGCTACTTGGGCGCTTGCGCAGCTGATTACGAGCAGAACGTGGCCTGCTACCCGCCCAATGCCTTCACAGCCACGGGCAACTTGAAGAGCTTCATTCCTGGCAAGATCAGCCACTACTTCGGATGGACAGGGCCTGGCCTCACCATCGACTCGGCCTGTTCAGCTTCAGCCGTTGCTGTGCACATGGCCTGCAAGGCCATTCTTGGTGGCGAATGCAGCGGTGCTCTTGCAGGTGGTGTCGGCCTCATGGGCAATATCACCTGGTTCCAAAATCTGGCTGGAGCTTCTTTCCTCAGTCCAACGGGTCAGGTATGTGCACTCACTCGTCCTAATTCTCCCTCAATACTTCTTCACATAAGAATTCTGGCAGCTGACCTGAATGACTTTAATACAGTGCAAACCCTGGGATCAAGGGGCCGACGGTTACTGCAGAGGCGAGGCAGCTGCTGTCGTCTTCCTGAAACGCATGAAGGATGCCGTGGCTGACGGTAACCAAATTCTCGGATGTATCTCCAGTACGGCTGTTTACCAGAATGAGAATTGCACGCCTGTGTTCGTGCCTAACAGTCCTTCACTCACGTACCTCTTCAAGGACGTACTGGAGCGGGCAAAACTCGAGGCCAACGATATTTCGGTCGTCGAGGCCCATGGAACTGGCACGCCTGTGGGGGATCCCGCAGAGTACCAGAGTGTGCTGCAAGCACTTGGCGGAACTCTTCGCGACAAACCCCTCTCTTTAGGGTCAGTCAAAGGCCTGGTCGGCCACACAGAAGGCGCCTCTGGCGTTGTCTCTCTGATCAAGATCATCTTGATGATGCAGCACGCTTACATCCCACCGCAATCGAGCTTCCGCACTCTGGCCCATAACATTGCCGCCTCGCCATCCGATAAGATAGACATCGTGACCAAGTTGAGGTCGTGGGACGTTAACTACAGGGCCGCACTGATCAACAATTACGGTGCCTCCGGCTCCAATGCTTCCATGGTCGTCACCCAGGCGCCTCGGTTGACCCAGTCTACATCGCCCATTCACACCACGGGCATCAAGCATCCTTTCTGGCTGTGCGGCCTGGACGACAGAGCCCTTATTGCTTACAGCGAAAAGCTGCGCCAGTTCATCATTGACCAGAAGTCGTCTCCGTCAGCGGCCAAGATCGACGTTGCGAACCTGTCGTTCAACATCTGCCGCCAATCCAACCGGAACCTTGACAGGGGTCTCATGTTTAACTCCAGTAGCCTGGATGAGCTCGACGAGAAGCTTTCTGCCTTCATCGCTGGAAACAGCAAAGTTGCATCGGTGTCGACCAAGGCCACGGCGGCACGGCCAATTATCATGTGCTTCGGTGGACAGGTGTCCAACTTTGTAGGACTCGACAAGAAGGTTTACGACAGCGTCAGAATCCTCCGCAGCTACCTGGACCAGTGTAATGCCGTGTTCTTGTCGATTGGTCTCGAGGGCATTTACCCGAGCATTTTCCAGCGGGAACCCATCGACGACACGGTACGCCTCCAGACGACGCTGTTCGCTATGCAGTACGCATGTGCCAAGAGCTGGATGGACTCAGGCGTCAAGGTGGAAGCCGTCGTCGGGCACAGTTTTGGCGAACTGACTGCTCTCTGCATCTCCGGCGTGTTGTCGCTCAAAGACACGGCCAAGATGATTGCCGCCAGGGCCAAGCTCGTGAAAGAGATGTGGGGCTCAGACAGAGGCGCCATGATGGCCATCGAGGCTGACCTAGACATGGTCAAATCCATCGTTGAATCACACAATCTTGACATGGGTGATGATGAGCTTCCAATGACCATCGCTTGCTATAATGGCCCTCGGAGCTTTACGCTGGCCGGCTCGACCACATCCATGGACAAGCTCACTGAGACTCTGGCCGGCAGCTCCGTGTACTCGTCGGCGACGAGGTCCAAGCGGCTGAACGTCACCAATGCCTTCCATTCGGCTCTCGTGGAGCCACTGATGGACGAGCTGGACACCATCGGTCGGACTCTCAGTTTCCGGGAACCCAGCATCCTCGTCGAGAGGTCAACCGAGGAGTTGAGCATGGAGATGACATCCGATTTTGTCGCCGAGCACATGAGACAGCCAGTCTTCTTCCATAATGCCGTTCAAAGGCTGGCGCGCCAATACCCAGACGCGGTCTGGCTGGAAGCTGGGTCGGCCTCCACCATCACCAATATGGCCGGCCGGGCTCTCGGATCGCCCTCAGCCTGCCACTTCCAGTCCCTCAACATCACAAACTCTGACAACGGCATGCAGAGCCTGGCAGACGCCACCCTGGCGCTCTGGAAGGCCGGGGTCAAGGCCGAGTACTGGCCTCACCATGCCGTTCAGACGTCCGAGTTCGACCACGTATTCCTTCCGCCATACCAGTTCGAGAAGGTGAAGCACTGGATGGACCTAAAGAAACCGGAGAAGGGCCTTGCTCTCCTTCAGGCATCCGAGAAGCAGACAACTGAAGCGGAAGTACCCGTCGGACTGTGGACATTCCTTGGATACCAGAATGCCGACCAACGGGCAGCGCGCTTCCTGGTCAACACCAACAGCAAGAAATACAACGACTTCGTGTCGGGCCACTGGATCGCCAACACGGCTCCCATCTGTCCCGCCACGCTCGAGGTGGACATGGTTATCGAGGCTCTGATGAGTATCCGCCCCGACTTCCAGGTGGCCGGCATGCAGCCTAGCATCCACAACATGCAGAACCACGCGCCGATTTGTGTTGACCCCTCGCGCCAGGTCTTCATCGAGTACGAGGCCAGCGATGTCCAGGGCCACTCGTGGAAGTGGAAGATAACGAGTTCCCCGGCCCAGGGTGCAAGCGGCGCGACGACCGAACACGTACACGGCAGCATCGCCTTTCGCTCGGCTGAGGACTCGGGCTATCAGTCCGAATTTGATCGCTATGGGCGACACTTCACCCATCAGCGCTGCCTCAGCGTGCTGAACTCTACTGATGCCGACGATATCATCCAAGGCCGCAATATTTACAAGGCATTCGGTGAAATCGTCGACTATGGTGAGGAGTACCGTGGTCTCAAGCGACTGGTCGGCGTCGGCAACGAGTGCGCCGGACGCGTCTCGAAGCGCTGGACCGGAGAGACGTGGCTCGACACCCATCTCTCTGATTGCTTCAGCCAGGTCGGCGGCATCTGGGTCAACTGCATGACCAACCGCGCGCCAGAGGACATGTACATAGCGAGCGGGTGCGAGCTCGTCCTGCGGTCTCCTAAGCTCCGTGCCGACAGCCCCCGGCCAGAGGTGTGGGACGTGTTCGCAACCCATCACCAGGTGTCTGAGAAGTTGTACGTGACCGACGTCTTCACCTTCGACAGCACCAATGGCGAGTTGCTTGAGGTCATGATCGGCATCAATTACGCCAGAGTAGCAAAGGCGTCGATGCAGAAGATGCTCGCCAGGCTGTCGCCCGGCATTTCGGTGGTACCAACTCCTGCATCGAGCGCGCAAGTTGTCAAGAAGCAAAGCCAAGAGACCAAAGAATCCTCTGGTCTCGGAGCAGCAGCACCAGTCGCCATCAGCTCCGATGCTTCTTCTAAGGTCAGCGCCGCAAAGGCACCAAAGAAATCGTCGGGTCCCACCAAGGCCGACATCAAGAAGGAGGTGCGCAACCTGCTCGCCAATGTCGCAGGCGTCGAGCCCGCAGACATCTCCGAGGATACCATGCTCGCCGACATTGGTATCGACTCACTAATGGGAATGGAACTGGCGCGTGAGGCCGAGACCGCCATGAAGTGCACCTTGTCACCCGAGAAGCTGATGGAGGCCTTTGACTTCCCCTCTTTCGTCGACTGTGTGATATCCGCCCTGGGAATCACCGTTGATGGCCAGGAGGAAGAGGATGAGGAAGAGTCGGAAGAAGAGGACGACGATTCCGAATCAGACAGCAAGGACCACAGGCCGCTCGAGGATTCATCGGGTCCTCAGTCCACTGGCATTTCAACTCCCCCATCCTCTATTGGCGACGATGTGGACGAGCTGACCTTGCCTAAGGGGGCGGTCCTGGAGTCCTTTGGCAAGGCCAAGCGTTGTACCGATCAGATGATCCGTGATTACAAGCTCGACACGTTTGCCAATGTTATTACCCCCAAGTCGAATCAGCTCTGCATTGCCCTAACCCTCGAGGCCTTCGACAAACTCGGCGTGTCGATCCGGACCGCCAAGCCGGGCCAGGTGGTGCCTCGCATCAAGTATGCGCCGCAGCACCAGAGGCTTGTCGAGTACCTGTATAACTTGCTCGAACACGAGGCCCGGCTGATCGATACCACGGCCAGCGGGGAACACCTCCGCACGGCGATATCGCCACCTAAGAAATCCAGCGCGGCACTGCTGCAAGATCTCGTCCGTCAGTATCCAGACTGGAGCACGTCGCAGAAGCTCACGTACTATGCCGGGTCCAGGCTGGCCGACGTGCTGGAGGCCAAGACGGATGGCATCAAGATCATCTTCGGCAGTGACGAGGGCCGCGCCTTGGTGGCCGGCTTGTACTGCGACCATGTGTTCAACAAGCTGAACTATCAGCAGATGGCCGACACTGTCGAGGGCATAATCTCCGCACTGCCAGCCGACCAAGGACCGCTGAAAATTCTTGAACTGGGAGCAGGAACGGGCGGCACCACGCTGTTCCTGGCGCCTCTGCTGGAGCGCCTGCAGGTCCATGTCGAGTACACCTTTACCGATCTCTCGCCTTCGATGGTCGGCGCTGCCAAGAAGCAGTTTGGCAAGTACCGCTTCATGAAGTTCATGGCCCACGACATGGAGAAGCCTGTGCCAGCCGAGCTCCTGGGCACCCAGCACATTGTCGTCGCTAGCAACGCGGTGCATGCAACGCGTGATCTTGTGAAGACAGGCGCCAATATCCATCACGCTCTGCGTCCCGATGGCTTCCTGATGATGCTGGAAATGACTGAGATTGTCCCCTTCGTCGACACCATCTTCGGCCTGTTGGAGGGATGGTGGCTGTTTGACGATGGGCGGAAGCACGCCATTATTGGTCCTGAGGGCTGGGAGAAGGCCATGCATGGTGCTGGTTTCGGCCATGTCGACTGGACCGAAGGAGCTTTGCCTGAGAGCAAGATCCAGAGAGTCATCGTTGCCATGGCTTCCGGCCAACCGCAAGACCGGCTCCCTCTATTGCCTCCCATCACCCCAAAGGCTGCCGAACCCTGGGCAAATCTGCCCCAGCGGGAAAAGGACATCGCAGCTTACGTGAAAAAGTTCAGCGCCGGCTTTGAGCTCCCCACGGTGGCCTCAACCACTGCTGGGTCGTCCGTTCAGGGCGGAAAGTCGCAAGGCGTGCTCATCACGGGCGCCACGGGGAGCCTCGGGACCCATCTGGTCAAGGAGTTTGCAGAAAGGGGAGACGTCGGAGCCGTGTTCTGTCTCAACCGACAAGGATCCAGCGCTGCCGTTACCCCTGAAGACCGGCAACTTGAAGCAATGGCATCCAGGGGCGTGACCATCAGCGAGGAGGCCAGGGCCAAGCTCCGCTACATCGAGACGGACAGCTCCAAGCCACGCCTCGGCCTGGACAGGGAATATTACGCGGCCCTCTCCACGCAGGTCACGAGCATCCTCCACAACGCCTGGCCCATGAGCGGCAACCGGCCTATCAAGGGCTTCGAGGGAGCGTTCCAGACGCTTCGGAACCTGATCGATCTCGCGGGCAACGCCGCAGCGATCCGCTCCGCACACCAGCAGAAGATCAACTTCCAGCTCATATCATCTATCGGCGTCGTGGGCCATTACCCCCTGTGGAGTGGTGAGACCAGAGTTCCCGAGGAGCGCATGGAGCCTCGTTCGGTGCTGCCGAACGGCTACTGCGATTCCAAGTACACGTGCGAACGAATCCTGGACGAGACTCTCCACCGTTACCCGGAGAACTTCCACGTCATGTCAGCCAGGCTCGGCCAGGTCGCCGGCTCCAAGACTAGCGGGTATTGGAATCCAGTGGAACACTTTTGTTTCATGGTCAAGTCGTCTAAGAACTTGAAGGTTCTCCCTCGGCTTGAAGGGGTAAGCGATATCCATGAATTTGATATTGTTAGTGCCGCAAAGACAGCCTAGCTAACCACCTAATGTCCCACAGAACCTCACCTGGTGCCCCGTCAATGACATGGCTGCGGCCCTCTCGGAGCTCTTACTGCTGCCCACCCGGCCACAGCCAATCTACCACATTGACAATCCCGTCCAGCAGCCATGGAGTGAGATGGTACAGATGCTGGCAGCCGAGCTCGACATCCCCCAGTCAAACATCATCCCCTTCGACGACTGGGTGGCCCGGGTCCGCCGCTCGTGTTTGGCCCCCGAGACAGACAACCCGGCAGCCCGCCTGATTGACTTTCTCGAGTTCCACTTCCGACGCATGTCTTGCGGCGGCCTGCTTCTCGACCTGTCCAAGGCTTGTAAGGACTCGCCCGCCCTTGCCGCTGCAGGGCCGGTCGGGGAGGATGTGGTGAGGAAGTACGTGGCGTCTTGGAAGGCGATGGGTTTCCTGTACTAGATTACCGCTCAAGGGTTCAAGGTATTCTAAATAAGGAGCAATGGTGAAGTTGAGATTGGATTTTATGGAGATAGAATTGAATAGATTTCTTATCAAGTTCAAGTTTCAGCAAACTATAGCTATTTCGAAATATAGTTTCATTAACATACTCCTGATGATTTTTTTCGTGATAAATGCTGTCTAATTCACCTTGAATGAAGCCACACATGTCTGATACGAGCTTCGCGTACTACGTTGAGCTGCTGCGAGGTAGTGCGATCTTCTGTACGGGCTATCTTTAAACAGCAGGGTCACGATTTTCTGGTTGAAGACATCCCTCTCGTGTCATTGATTGCAGTAAATAGACTTGGTCGCACTTCAACTAGATACACTCGGATAGCGAGGTCATGAATTGGTTCTTTCTTTTCTGCCCCCACCCCTGTCCTCTTTTGCTGTATGTGTGTGTGCGCGTGTGTGTGTGCGCGTGTGTGTGTGCGCGCGTGTGTGTGTGTCTAAGATAATTTTATCTTGGAATTTCAAAAGGTCCCAGGGTGAGTACAGATACAATTGCAGCCTGGGAAGGTTTCCAAAGTGACATGCATAGCCCTCGGAATGCACTCGGAACAAGACTGAGAACGGAACAGAGGCGGATTGTAAGTGCGACCAAGGAATATATACTTCATAAAAAGCATTCCCTCCATCTTTCAGGCTAAGTGGCAGCAGGTTGTAAATGCTTTTCACTTATGATTTCACGTTTGAGGAATTGCATTATAATCACAACAGCATACCATCTAATACTATGTATTGCTGAAGCCCACTTAACCCAAAGTACAGCGGAACAGAATTGACCACATCTTTGACATTACCTATCGCATCCACACTACAATATTCCCCAAAGCACTTCCTTCAATCAGACCCCAGAGTCATCCTGGTGGAAGGTCGTAGAAAGAGACGATTCAGACCAAGTCCGACAACCCTCTCTGACCACTTCAAGATCACCCAGGTGTTCAGTTAGGGACTCGTTGCCGTTGCGGATCAGGATTTGAGCCGCCAGCCCCGAGCTCGCGTGCGAGGCAATGTGGCAGTGCATCAGCCAGGCGCCCGGGTTAGTGGGCCGGAATGCGAGGGCTATGAAGCCGCCATGCGGTAGCAACACTGTGTCGCGCCGGGGCGGGTTGTCGTAGTTGAAGAAGCTGGGACCTGTCACCGGGTCCCAGGGCACGGTCTGTTGTGCTAAGACCGCGACGTCGGTACCGTGAAGATGTATTGGATGGCTTGATCTAGATGTTGACATCGTCAGCATTGGGCCAGTAATTATTGGGGAACCATGAAGAAGACTGCTGCGCGAGCATCCAACCTACGGGAGGAGTGGATTGGCGTCGATAATTAGGTACACGAAACCCCCATCGTATTCCTCTATGAGAGGTGATTAGCCAAATGATTTACAAGAAAGAATTCAACGAAGGCCATGTGCCACGCTGATGGGGCCGTGGTGCAGTTGGGGACCTGCCTTGTGTAACAACGTAGTTAACGTTGTCTAGTGAATAGTCAGGGTTTAGGATAGTCGGCTTGCCAAAGTCGAGCCACATGGGCACGCCGCCTAGAGTCCAATGGTTGTACCTGGGTGGGCCAAGGTTCGTGGTCAAGTTCACCTCTTTTGTAGCGTTATAGTGGACAATACTGGCTGCGTGTGCGTCGACCTGCCACGGAACCTTTGGTTGAAGCAGGTGGGCAGGCATGTCCAGGCATGTCGCTTGGAACGGCATCGGCCGGTCTATAGATGGAAACCCGATATGTTCGGCGTCATAGTAGTGGACGATGGCCGTCCTATTGTCGGTGGCAGAGGCTGGCTGCCAGCCGCCGCACTCGATGCCGGTACGGATCCAGTAGTTGCCATCGTGGTCGCAAGCCTGTTTTGCCTCAACTATAACCGTGTATCGCTGACCCGGGCTGATCGTAATTGACGGTACAGTGAAGGGCTCGACGGCCACCAGATCGTTGGCTATGACGGTGAGGTTGTGGTCGTCGATGGAAAAGATGAGTGGGTAATTGAAGCCGGTATTCACGAGTTGTATACGGTGCTTCTTGCCGGAAGTGAAGCCCGTCTCCCAGTATGATCCGGGGCAATCATTCCCAGGAGTACCGCTGCAGTTGTAGTGCCCATGGCCGTTGACCAAAACACTGTCGACATAAAACGCTTTACCAGGCATCTCCATAGTGGTAAACCCATTGAAGGCAGTGTCTTGGGTCCAATCTGTAAGCAATACGGGGCCAAGGTCAATGTCCCAATCGTCGCTAGATGGGCCGTGGATCACGAGCGGGCCGACGACACCATCGGCATACTGCATTGAGTAGTGACTGTGATACCAGGTGTGTCCGTACTGGGTAGCCCGAAATTTGTAAGAAAATGTTTCACCTGATTCTATTAGTACACTCGGCGACAAGATCTGTCAGTGTCAAGAGGGACTCACCCGGAGCGATTGGGCACTGCGTAACACCATTTACGCCGTCCATCTGGTTTGTGTTGCGCTGGAAGAGGCCATGCCAGTGGATGGTAGTGCCATTTCCTGTTTCAGATAAGTCCAGGTTAGATTGAAGGGGGGTCTTCCAGATCATTCCTCGAGGAGCACGCTCACCGAAATGGCCACTGTTCGTGACATGCACAATGATTTCATCGCCCCAGCAGGCCTCAATCAAGGGCCCTGGATAGGTGCCATTGAAGTACTGTCCATGCGTCTTGAGGTGGCCATCAGGTGCCAGCTGCAACAAGTAAGCGTATTGTAAAACTGAATCGAATTCGTACTACCCACCTGCGCGTTCTCTCCAACCTCGAGCCAGTACTCCCTTGTCACTCCAGGGGGGTATACCTCTTCATCTATGCAGGGGTCAGCGAGTGACGTATGCATTGCATTAAGGATGAATCAAGAGGCTCCTCACAGTCAATCAAGATGTCAAATTGCGAAGGTCCCTGTGTTTGGTTCCGGCTACTGCTCTTCCGAATCCAGCAGTCTCTGGTAGTCGGAGTGTTACACGACTCCCACTCATCGCTGTACTGACACACAATTGACGAGGACTGCCCGGGGGACTGGCGAACGCTGTGTCGCCCATGAGCACATGCACCCAGTAAGGCCACGGACAGCGCCAGCAGGAAGTGGACCCTTGTTGTGAACCAACTCATTGCAACGACGGATCTTCTGCATTGAACTTGTGGCTTTCAAGCAGTGTGTCTTGCTTGCATCCGGATTAGAGTGATATTTATGATCAAATTTGACAGGCTATTGGCCTTGTTCGCCATACATCTATCTTGGGAGGAAGACTACCTCCTTTGGACTATAGTGGCGTCGTCGGTACAATCCTTCGTTTTGGTGCAAGCCCACCATACAATCCTTCTTCCGGAGGCCAAGTAGCTCAGAATCCGTGAGGCCTAGACCTCGTAGGAAGATAGAGACCCGAGGGTCCAGGACCCTTCTCTCGCATGTGTTTAGGGGCTCTCAACGTTAACCTGAAGCAACCGAATGTGACTTTCACATAGACTGTGTCGGTGACCCGAGGTTTCTTTTCGGACCGTTGCATCGGAGACCAAAAGTCGGAGGAGAGTGCAATGTCAGCAGCTATCGGCCTCGTCCACGCTACACCATCCTATGCTTACGAGATACCCATTCGGGCTCAGCTCCTAGAATTTGGACCGTTCGGTGGGTTTTTGAATTACAACACCGAATGGCACGCGCCCGCCTTGAACAATCATCCGGAATGAGCAGCATCTCATATCGTCTTCGGAACTTAAACCGAGCCAAAGTTGACGAATATGATATTATGTTTTTTGGCTGACAGGTCGAGGACGGCTAGTATCTAACAATAAATATCGGCTTTCGACAGCTGAGTTTGAATTCGCCAACAATCGCATCTCTCTACCTCAGATGTTCGTTTGCACTAGTTCACCACTCACCCAACACAATCACTCACCATGGGTCTTGGAACAAGGCTTTTTTCCATTGCCGTCACGGCTGCACTTGCTGTCGCGGCGGGGCCCTGCTCGCCCCGGAACTGCTCAGGCGCCACGCTGCCGCTCCCCGTCAGGGACGTCTACCAGTTCGACACGGACACGTGGATCGAGAACCTGGCGGTCCGTCCTAACGGTGACCTCCTCCTGATCGTAGACGAGGATATCAATAACCCTGTCCACCCCGTCGCCCTGTACCAGCTTGCCAACCCCACGTCACCACAGCCCGAGCTCTCCCTGGTATACTCATTTAACCCTCTTGGCACCATCTTGGGCATCGCCGAAATCCAGCCCGAGGTCTACGCTGTCTTGGCCGAAAATTTCACGGGCAGTTTTGAGGCCGTTCCGGGAACGGTGAGGCTATATACATTTGATTACAACAATGGCGACGACGCCGACCCGATCGTGACCGAGGTCGTACCTTTATTGCCCAACAGTACTATCGGGCCGGATGGCATTGCGGCCCTGCCGGGTCAGCCCGATACGGTGTTGGTGGCCGACATGTACGCATCGTTGGTATGGGCCATTGACATCACCACCGGCGGCACCACCGTTTTCGCGCAGACGCCCGAGATGGCCGAAGCATACAACTTTACGCAGATGGGCATCAACGGACTGCGCGTGGGTCAGGACGATTACCTGTACTTTACCAACAGCGACCTCAAGTCCGTGTACCGCCTGCCTCTGGACCTGGAAAATTGTGGCTCGGAGGCGGCACCCGAGCAACAACATGCCGAGTTAGTGGCCAACCTGACAGACGTGTCCCCCGTATTCATCGACGACTTCACCATTGGCAAGGATGGCACGGTATGGGTCACGTCTGGTGGGCCCGGCAACATGGTGGTGGCGGTGCGGCCAGACGGCCGAGGTGGTTTCCAAGAGCCTGTGGTGGCCGCCGGCGCACCAAACAGCAACGCTCTTAACGGAGGCGTCGGCGCAGCCTTTGGGAGGAGCCCCTCTGATCGCGACACACTTTACGTTGTGACCAACGGCGGCGTGTTCGGGGCTGGACTGGGTCTGAATCAAACCGCCACTGAGCCTGGGAAGGTCGCTGCGGTTGACACCGCCTGTTTCTAATCCAGCTTGTACTGCCGGGAACATGAAATGAGTGTTGTCCGCGGATTAATTGGTCTCTTTGAATCATTAGGGTCCAGGGGCATTTTACTAGCAGCTGAGGATTCGGTTTTAGTTTGTTGCAAGCATGCTTGTGGGAGTTTCCTCCATCATCAATTGTGAGGGTCTATAGAACAATCTCATATAGCATGGTATAGACTGGATGTGCTTATGATCACTTGCAATTTGCATACTTGTTGGGAGTTGATAAGTCACTCAAGGCATTGTTATGATGACATGTAGTTGGGATGTAATTATGAAGTATACAAATTCACACTTTGACATGCCGACGCGATGACAGACAAAAAGGCAAGTGATTGCCTTTGTTGATCTGCCGTCCACCCATGAAAAGGTTTATGTCGTTTGATCAGCCCCGGTTTGCAGCGAGCTCTTACGCACTCTTGCGGTGAACTCTGAGCATCCCGGCCATTGTGCGAGGCGGGCCCGGTATCATCTTAGGACTCATGTTCAAGCAAATCTGGTGACCGGGCTTTGGATTTAAGATCAGTTGCGTTGGATTAGGAACCGCTCCTGTCACCATGAGACTGAACAAACTTTGGAAGCTTGTGATTTCAAAAGAACCTACTGTACAAGGTACAATGCCAGGGCGGTTGATAGTTATGCAGTGCTCCCGTACTTTGAGTATCCAACTCTTCCTATGACTCCTGCAGATCCCACAAGTTCCTAAATAAGCCCCTCTTCTTGAGAAGAGTCTGGGGATTATCAAACTCAGCCACCTTTCCTCCCTGGAGCACGACGACCTTGTCAAAGTCGGCCACGGTCTTCAGCCGATGCGCAACCACAACTACCGTCCATCCGGCAAATTCCTTTCTGATAAGGCGCTGGATCAGGTCATCTGTGCGGTGATCAAGACTGCTGGTAGCCTCATCGAGCAGCAGAACGCGGCTCGACCGCAACATAACCCTCGCGAGACAAAACAGCTGTTTCTGCCCAGCACTGAACCAGTCAGGATCAAACTCAGTATCCAGCCCGCCCTTTTCCTCAACCAAACTACCAATCCCCGCCTTCCGAAGCGCATCCAACATCTCGTCATCGCCACATTGCCCCGTGGGATCGAGATTATACCGCACGGACCCAGCCAACAGCAGCGGGTCCTGCGGCAGTGCGGCGAGGCGCTCGCGCAGCATCCTGACCGGGAGAGTCGCCGTATCGACGCCGTCTATGGAAACCGTGCCCGCGTCTGCCTCGTAGAGACGGAGCAGCAGCGCTAGCAGTGTCGACTTGCCAGAACCGCTGCGCCCGCATACGGCGACCTTCTGGCCCGCCTCTATGGTCAGGTCGATGCCGCTCAGGACCTGACGGGTTCCGTAACAGGCACGAAGGCCCGATATAGCGATTGCGCCGCGGCTGGGCCAATTGGTTGCTGGTGCTGCGGGGGATTTGTTATTGTGTTGACTGTCATCCTCGTCGGAGGAGGAGGAGGGCTGCTCTTCTTGGGGCGTCGAGCCAGTGAATTCCCGGATGCGCGTTATGGCGCCTAGAGAGGTCTCAAGGTCCGTCCAGTAAACTATCACTTGCGTTATCGTGGTGCTGAAGGTCGTCACGTTGCTCAAGGCCACGCCGAGGAGACCCGGGTCGATCCTATCGCGGATCGCGACCGAGAGCCCAACCAGCAGCACGCAGATCCCTGCTACGGTTAGTTCGAGCACGAGCATGAGCCAGCGCTGGATCGAGTAAAGGAGATAGAATGGTCGCTGGGAGGTGTCGAGGCGTTCCAGGTGTTGTTGGTACGATCTTTCCGACCAGGAGAAGGCCCTGATCGTGGCCAGGCCCGAAAAGGACGAGATGAAAAAGGAGTATACAGGTGACTTGAGCTCGAGGTCGAGAAGGCGTAGTTGTCTTGAGGTGCGGAGGTAGAATCGCTGTATCAAGAACAGCACTACGAAGAGGACAGGGATGATGGCAGCGAGATAGCCGGACGAAACACATATTAGAATGAGCTCGCCTACCGCGCCGATGGCCTCTGATTCGTTGTGTTAGTATTCAAACTTGCACGTTGCGTCTAGCAATGAGGATGATCAACACACGTTCTGAGAACTGATTCAGAGCCACCGGGAGGGGAAAGTCGACCAGGGTCATGTCCTGGCTGAATCGGTTGACAAGTACGCCCACATCGGTCGAGACGAAGTACGACATAGGAGCACTATCTGCAATCAGCCCGGGTATCTATCGTGTTCGTCGTGCTCCAGGAATTCACTCACGCCATGGCCACCTTCAAGACTTCCCAGTGAAGTGACTTTGCCGACCTTGGTACAATGCGGAGCAGGAAAATACTGTCGCACACAGACACTCAGTTGTTGCCCGGAGTTGAATTACCCAAGCGGATATGCAGTGAGTGACGCACCAGAATTGAGTGATCAGACCCCCCAGGTTCAAGACAGAGAACATAACATAGACCCCAACCCATTTACCTGGGTCCTCGTTTGGGTTCCTTGCGTTAGCATTCGTCCAGAATCTGAGCCACAGTGGCTGGATTACACGGCAGGCGGTCTGGAACAAGATGAGCAAACAGTAAAAGAGAAACGATATGCTCATGAGTGACTTGACGTAGTAAGGCAGTGAGCTGGTCATTTTACCTCTTCCCTCAGAACGGTCATTGTTGGGAGCCGCTGCGGAGATGCTCTTCTCCAGTGGGAATTTTTGGGGCACGTCTCCGTAATGGATTCCGGACGCATCTTCAGCAACATCAGTGCCTGCTTTTTCGTTGGAATCTTGTGCACCTTGGTTCTTGTTATTGTATGACGCCGCAAGACTGCGGACGTACTTGTCCGAATCCTTCAGTGCTTCGAAAGTTCCGGTGCTAGCTATAGTGCCGTCTTCTGTTAGCACCACAAGGTGATCTGCCAACGGGAACCACTGGGCTGAATTTGCGTTAGCTCAAGTCATATTCGACATCATTTGGGTTTTTGTTACCATTGTGTGTCGCCAATACAACTGTGATACCGTCTCTACGCAGGATACCGTTTTTACCCAGCAATGCTTCGAAGCATTTAGCTGAAGTATCTGCGTCGAGGCCCTTCATCACATCATCCATTATGACGACTCTCTTGCGGCTGTATACTGCTCTGGCCAATGCCTATTTACCGTGTGAGAAACGATCTGGGCAATCACCACGGGACTGAGACTTACGACACGCGCTTTCTGCCCACCACTCAGCGATATCCCCTGACTTCCCACATTGGTGAGATCGCACTGAGGTAAGTGACTCAAGTCCTCTTCCAGCTGACAGGCTCTCACGACTGTATTGTAAAATCCTTCTGTGTACTCCGAAAAGGCCACGATATTTTTCCGAATCGTCTCATTGAGAATCCAGGAGTCTTGGTCACAGTATGCAGCTTCTTCAAAGTCTGACACACAGACCGTGCCCGAGTACAGGTATGTCTCTCCCAGGAAACTCTTCAGGAGAGTCGACTTCCCTGACGCAATTGGGCCCACCACGAGGGTGAGAGTGGAAGCCGGAATGTCGACATCTATGTCTCTAAGTACCGCTTCTTTCGCGTTTTTAGTCCAGCCGAAGCTAGCACACTTGACCCTGAGTACGCATCGCTCCTCCTTTGCCTCGCTTGAGACAGTAGCGATGGTTCCCGAAGTTCTGTAGTCTTTCCTTTTTTCTAACAGCAGGAAATCTTGTATGCGGTCTAAACAAGATAAAGCCTGAAAGATGTTGGTTAAAGACGCCACAAGGAGCGCAACTACTGAGAGTTAGTGGAGGGACCTAGATATACAAGGGACAAATGAGATACTTGGCATAATTAAGATCCCCAGAAGGGTCAATGAAGTGAAGGCCTGATTGATACCGAGCGCACCACTACTCGATACCTCCGCAACAATGGCATATACCGTAAAGGTTACGGCTTGTATTGACAGCATGGGGACCATATCTACACGATATATCAGCATTTATCAGAGTTCAGTTTGCTCAATCGCTTACTCATGCTGACAAGGAAGATCTGGAGTCGTCTGAACTTCTTAGACTCGGATAGTTCAAAGTCCCGGAGTCCTTGTATTTGCTTTGAGATCGAGTCAGTCAGACCTGACATTTTGATACCCTTCATGGAACCTAAGGCTTCCGAAGTAATCCCAACTCGTTTCTGGATTGAAGCCATCCACTTGCGCTGGCGCTGAGGTATTAGGCTGCCGAGGAAGACAGCTGCTCCGGCGCATAGAATCGCAACGATGATGGGGGCAACGGCGACGGCGCCGAGTTGCTCGCTTAGGATCCACATGGCCAGGCCGACTTGGACAAGGTTGGGGACCATATCGATGACCGTGCGAGCTGACATGCAGATGCGATCGACGTCTGCGCTCATGAGCGACAAAGCCGATGATGAATTTCCACGTTCTGCGCGCACGACAAGCATGTCGCGGTAAATGAGCCCCACCAATGCACCCCTTATCTTCACCATCGCGCGGTACATGAGGAACTGGAACATCTGGTTGGCGACCTGGTCACACAGTCAGTCAGCCAGTCTTGTCAGCCAGTTCAAGTGATTAGTGTAGGATTCGCATACAGCAATGCCGATATACACAATACCATAGGCACTGATAAGCCCATAGCCGTAGCTGACTGGGTATCTGGTGTGACTTTGGATATATCTCAACGTGGTGTTAACAAGAAAGGGCTGCGCCAGGACAAATCCGATGTGAACACTTCGGGGTAGCCACGATAGGAAGATCTCAGGGGCAAAGGTGCGAAGGACTGTAAGGCTCAGACAATGCTTCCTTGACTTGTTGGCTGTGATTTGGTTAGCAAGTCTCAGTACACATCCTCCCGGGCGGTCATACTTATACTCCACTTCTCAGCCAGCCGGTTGGTGAGGAGTTCTCCTTTGATGTCACCGTCAAGAGGGAATAGGTCGTCCACGCCCAAATCCTTGACGTATCCGAGCCTAAGCAGCGGAATGAGCCACAGGAGCAAAGACCTGCCGAAGAGACCGCATCTTTCCAGGGGCGATGTGGCATGTTCTCTGTTTCGCCGATGGGGATACTTGTCGACGGACTCCAACGCAAGGATCGCTAGCTTCAAGACCAGAGTTACGGTCACCAAGGACGCCAAGGTGGCATTGCCATTAAGCAGCCACTGAGTCCGGACTCGGGCAATGTCCGCGAAAGAAGTGAAGAATAGATACGCCTGGATCGCCAAACAGGGTCGCAAAACCCGATTGTGTTCCAGGCTTGACAGGACAGTAAGGACCAGAGTGTTTGCCAACGCGAGAGCACTCGTTGGTATGGTGAGCCGGGTCTGGATTCCATAACCACGACTCCAGAGTATGATTAGAGCTATCTGGAAAATTGCAAGTGTCGTAAAAGCAGTCTAATTGCAGTCAGCAGAACGTTTTGATCAAGTGCATTCAGAGGAGGGCTGGCTAACCTGCTTCAGTGCCTTTCCAACTGGCCACTCAATCTTCCTGAGTCTACCCAGAACAGAGTAAATGCGAAGCAATGCAAGAGTGATCCCTAGGATCGCTGGTACCAAGCTGAAGATGCATTCCTCGAAATACAATGTGAAGTCGAAGTAATAACAGTCGATGCCATGGCCTAGAGTAGGGCCAAATTGATCATCTCCGTTGCATCTGTTCATGGCGAATCAAACGGAACCATGAATTCCAATGAATCTCACGGGTTATCTGCACTGCCAGTCGTACATATGTGAATATCTCTATCGATCGAGCCCACTTTTCATGTTGCCTAACATCAGGCATAAGACGGGAGGGTACTGTTCCGGAGACAGCGACAAAATCCGAGCAACAATGTCTGAGCCTTGTCGGGTCGATAACACCGTGAATGAAGGCAATGGAATGGTCAATAGCAGCCTATTGGAAATGATTTCAAGCAAACAACATTATCGAAGAGCCGGATCAATACAGATGAGTACGACTTACTCTTAGGTAGACCAACAAAGTTATCGTCGTCATGCAGAAACAAGCTGCTGCAGGGGATGTACGGCATCGAGGCATTAGCGCTGGATCGGAGGTTGCTTTCGGGCGACTGATCTGGCCAATCGGACAGCCGATCTTCGCTTCGGTCAATTCCTACGACCTTTGCGGGCCTACCGATGGATTTCATAATGGACCGAATTGAATACAGTAAGTAAGCCGGGTGTCACAGGGCAGTGGACGGCCTTGAAAACGGTAATCCTGTAAGAAATCGGAGGGCGGGCCACAAAATGGAGACCGGGCCAGATAGACGTTCAAGAGCAAACAAGGGGGCGGCAGATACTATAGTAGCCAGGTCATGACCCTGGGGAAGTCGCTGGCAGCCCGTATTCCCGATCCGCGTATGACATTTCCCGTCACAAGGAGATTGAACTGGCCTACGGCACCAGGGCGTACATCATAAGCGTAACAATCGAGCCAGAAGCAGTAATCGGTCCAGTCGCGGGGTAAGCAGTGGTTCCCCATCTGCTCAACTACCAGTTCTGTTGAAAACAGGAGTAGAGGATGACTTTCCAAAGTTTCGCGAGTGATCGTTACCTTGGGCATTCGTACTTCAGCGGCATTCCCCGTCACGGGTGTGTTCACAGTGCTGCTCGATGTATCACTTCAATTGTAGTCATGCTTGCCATATTCAGCGCCTTCCTTTCCTCTAGAACTTATCCCGCAATGCTTTTTACATTCAAGTCTGGCAATGAACCGGTCCGATCAATGCCAAGTCTTCATGCATGCCGGTTATCAAGATAGGCACGATGGGCTGGGTGATCTTGATAGGAATCTCTGCTCTATCGTCAGGGGTGTGGATTTGGTGCACTGCGGGGCAATCGTCATTGCTCACCTGAGATCTGACAAGAGTAGCATATGGGAGCCGAATAACAATAAATAGGTAGACCAGAGAAGCGAATGCCTGATAAATGGTGCAGCAGATACTTCTTCTTAATCCTTTTCCCCTTCGCATGCACACTCCGAAGATCGACGAGGTCTCCGATACTACAGAATGGCGCAAAATAACGATCTCGGCGAGTCTACGTCCGCACAGTCCTTGCCTCCGGGTACGGTCCATCTAGTCGACCTGGAGGGGACAATGGCAATGAAGCACGCAGATGGCAAAGATGTGAACGACATCGTTCTTATTCCAAGACCAAGTGATGACCCGGACGACCCCCTCAACTGGTCGTTCCGTCGGAAGCTCCTCGCCACCTCTTGCGTCGTCGTATACACAATGCTGTTGGCGATCCCCTCGAGCGCCGTGTACTCTGTCGTGACTCCAATAAGAAAGGCAACCGGTCTGACACTAACCGACCTAAACAATGGCACTGGTATTATGGTAAGTCTAGCGGGCACCGCGATGGATGCATTCCTATTGAAAGCCCGCGCCCCCCGAGAGCTAACGAAGTCCGACACCCTGTAACAGTTTCTATTCTACGGATGGGGCTGCATCTTGTGGCAGCCATTGGCTCTGCAATACGGGAAGCGTCCTGCTTATTTGTTTTCCCTTGTTGCGAACATCATCATTATGGGCACGGCGCCGCTATGCACAACGACTTCGACTTACCAGATCAACCGTATTCTTCTTGGCTTGTTTGGCTCGCCAGTGGAGTCACTATGCGAGATCTCGATCACGGATATTGTAAGACCGCACTAAAACACTGACTTCAGTCCTTGTCACCGCTGACTTTGGAATGGCAGTGGTTCACGCACGAACGACCGAAGTATATGGCCTGGTACGGATGGTCCCTCGCTCTGACTGGGAAGCTTGCGCCGATGATATCCGGATTCATCAATAGCGGCATGGGCTGGGAGTGGACTCTGGTAAGCGTAACCACCGACCTTGGCTGTATCTGATAGGTGAAAACTGACCTGTCCGTGCGTAGTGGTGGTGTGCAATTTTCAACGGAATCGCACTTGTGTATTGCTTCCTTTTCATGGAGGAGACTAACTATGATCGCAAGCACGTGGAACACACTGTGATCGATGCCAAGGAGCCGGCTTCAAAGTCTACCCAAGAGAAAATCAACAATAGCAGCCTCTGGGACGGCGCGACAGCTGACAAGACTGTTGATGGAAGACCGAGTCCACAAATACTACCAAGCAGTGATATTGAAGAGGGCAAAGTCATCAAGCCCAGGAAGACCTACTGGCAGAAGCTGAGCCTGAAGGACACACCTCGACAGAACCGTGTTCTAGACATCGCTATTGCTCCTTTCAAAGGCTTCACATATCCAGCGGTTGTGTATGCAGGTCTTATGTGGGGGGCCAATAGCCTCGTATGGTCTGGCGTTCAGAATGCAACTGCTGGGACAGTATACACCACCATGTATGGGTGGAACACAACGAAAGTGTCCGGTGCATATGCTGCAGGAGTCATTGGTACCATAACCGGGTAAGCAATCCATTCGATTCATCACAAAATCCCTCGATATTTCTCTCAGACTGGTCTATTGAACTCATACCCTCTTTGCAGCGGATACTACTCAGGCAAAGTGGGCCGCATGCTGACGGTACGTCTCGCGCGGCGTAACAACGGCATTTCGGAGCCGGAGCACACCCTGTACCTCTTTGTGGCGTCTATGATTCTTGTGCCCTTCTCTCTGGTCCTCTACGGCGTCGGCGTCGTCCAACGCATACACTGGTTCGGGCTCGTGTTCAGCCAGTTCCTACTGGCAAACAGCAACGCGCTTTGCGTCTCTGCCGCCCTGAACTACGCCATCTCGTCGTACCGAGAGCTGTCTGGCGGTATGGTCGTCACGTGCGTGCTGATCCGCAACACGCTCAGCTTCGCCATCAACTACGCTATCACGCCCTGGCTTCAGGCTACGGGATACCAGAACACGTATATTACGGTTGCGGTGATTGGATTTGTATGGAACGCGAGCCTGTTTGGCATGGTCAGATGGGGGAGGAAAATGAGGGAGGCCACAGCGGAAAGGTACTGGAAGGATGTGAAGAAAGCGAGGGAGAAGGGCTTGAGTCACTAAAGTGGCTGGTAGTTGTAGTTCAAGCACTTGTCATCCGACATGCCATACTAGTAGTGCTGTCCTACATCATGAGTTTGAGTATTATCACTTCTCCAACAGTAATAATCAAACGCTTGTAGGATTCTCCATTGGCTCTTTCAAGAGTCCTCTGGGTTCCAAAAGACAGATAAATCCTCAAAGTCCGGAAAGGGACCGAAAGCAGACGAGTCAAGATCTAACCAGTCTGTAGTCTGCCAAGCCTCCAGAAACCTTGATTGTCCAGAAATTCCTATACCTCCAAGAGACGAATCCGCCAATGGAGACTGACCGACTTCTATCTCGTCCGCCGCCGCAAGCGACGCATCTATCGGATGAGCAACGGAGGTGCCCGGCAAATTGGCTGCGCTCGAGTTCCCCTCGGGTTGACCTGTTTGTTCGCTCTGTGACAGTGCAGATTGATACTTGGCTTCTTGCTGGAGCTCCTTGAGGATTATGCCATACCTCCGACTTGGGCTATCAGTCGCGGTCGCCAGTTCAAGGTGGCTATGGCATCGCTCAGCAAGTTTGAGCAGGTCAGCTGCGGCGTCACTCTGCCTGTTCTGAATTTCCCAGACGTAGACGACTGCGAGGGCACAAAACGTCACGTATGGCGTCCACCAGAGCGCATAGAAGAGTGAGCTATCCTGCGACATGCTATCGACCGTCTCGAGAGCTGTGCGCGCCGCGCTCAGGCATTCCTCGACGCTATCGTCAAGCGGAGTCAGCCCGTCTCTTTCCGCCGGTACGCTATCGGCCCCCAGGAGGAAAGGTCTGTTAGCATGCATGATAGCATGACAGTAAGCAAGTTTGAGTGCTGTGGCCTGACGGCAAAAGATGGGCGCGAGAGATAATGGCCGGACCGCGCCAAGATGGGGTGGTAGTGACTCGTGCCACGTGTGGAGCGCCTCACCACAGCGGCGAGCGGCTTCCAGTCGCTCGTGCGTGGATATTGGTTTCAGGGAGTACACCTCCTTTGTCGTGCGTTCAATGAGTTGTGCGAGTTTGACGTGGCAGATGAGGGAGTCGACATGGCAGTCCACTTGTGGTTCGTGGGCCGCTCTCCCTTGCGGTGTCATGTCCTCGTCGTTCACGTTGTCGGGGAACTCTTGGTTGCAATCATCCTCGTGATAGAAGCGCGGACGACCCAGAACAACGGCAAGGTATTTGTCGATTGTATATGCCACCCAGAAGGTCCGTTTACCGCACTGCGAGACGATATAATCAAACCGGGGTTTCGTTCCATTCCCCGCTAAGGTCCGGTTTCTGCGAGATCTCCTGTGTAACCCAAGGGCAGACATAATAGGCAGAATGCTCCCAAAGACATACCAAGCTTGGTTCATACGTGATGTCTGAAGTAAATAGAGTACTTGCAACAGGCGTGCTTGAGCAGATTCTAGTGTTGGGAGTCCAGTCTCGGCGGTTGTGAGATCAGCTGCCGTGCAAAAGTATGTATCGCTGCTGCAAGCTTCGCCGACGTTGGTAATCTCGGCATAGGCTGCATAAGAGACCTCGACCTTCGTTCTCCTCAACATTGCAATAGCAAGTGTTGTTAAGACTATGGCCGCTCGGGCATGTCCGATATCGAGCCAAAGAGGCTTGTCGTGCCTTGCGTTCGCCAAGACAGTGTCTAGCCATTTTGTGACGTATCCTTGATGGAGGCAGCGATATGTCACCACGCAATTGTTGAAATAGAACCGAAGAAGATCTCTGGTTGAATTTTCGTCAAGGCTCAGAGTGCTCGCACCTCCTCCTTGCAGCATGAAGGGTTTGTCTCCCGCAGAGATCATGCTCTGGTGTTGCTCGACACCGTTGAAAATGCGGGGCGTCGTCTCTTGCGACAACAGCCGCTTCCAGGCACGGTGAAGAAAACTCAGGCTCGAGGTAGAGTCAAAGTATTGCCCTTCCATCTCGGCCTCCCCTAGCTCTGGGGATCCTCGGGACATAGGCTGTCGGCCGTCTGTCGCATTTTCTTCGCTCGCAATCGAATTCTGAGGCCTTGTGATATCGCCTACATGCCTTCCATGAGTCTCGGGCGGTCGTGGCACGGGACTCTCGAAAACACCACTATCTTGCGCACTACCAGCCGACTCATGGGCTGTCGGCGTGGCCTGAGGCGTCGGTGGTCGTCCACGCCGATATGCTGCACTATACAAGCATGCTGTTCTCCTCGCACTGCAGGTACGGCAAGGGATTGTGCCTGAGCACCTCAACTTCTTCGTCTTGCAGCGATCACACGCCCTGCTGACCTTTGGGGCTTTCCTACCGCCTATCGGAGAATCCTCAATATTATCCGAGGGTGAGGCGTGGGTCCGTTTTCGGGATGTCTCGTCAGCAGGGGAGCCAGCTGTCGGATTACCGGAAGTATGATGCACGCTCCCGTTCCTAGACTGCAGACGTTGATCCCCATCCATCTTTGATCGATATGAAATGAAGTCTTGTTCAATGCGCGACCTTTTTGAGCGACCCTCTCTGGTCGATGCCGTGGCCTGAGTCGTTGGGGGATCCGGAAAAAGCAGAGCACGGAAAATCGGAACAGAACGAATGCGTTCGTTGGGGCTTTATGCGGCCAGCCCGGTTGTCTATTCGGGTTTCCCCAATGGTGCGGGGTAAAGTGAGGAGAAATAATATGGGCTGACATTAAAGTACTACATTAAAATTGGTAAATTGAGTGTGCAATAATTTTGGGCCTCATTGAGGAGTAGCTAGAATTTATGAACGCGTGGGTGGTGTCTAGCCAATTTATTCTCCGTTTGGGTGTGTGTACAGGAAAACCAATATCATTCATATGATCGTATATCCACGCCTATTGGAAGCTATCTGGCAATTACCGGCGTACAAATTGATACCACTTCGCTATTTTCAGTCCGATGCCTGTATAGCACCCCACAAATTGAACTTCAGCCAACAGGCTCATGCAATACGAGACAGAGAAGCAGCAGCAATAGCTTGATGGATTTCGCCCTCTGCTCCCTTCTCCAAGGGCAGCAGTGGCGATCGTACCGTAGCGTGGTCAAGAATTCCCCTTGCTACTAGGGCATGCTTCAGAGCAACGGTGCCTTCCATATGAGAGCCACGGTGATAGACAGCCTTAGTTACAGGCAGCAGCTGGTCATGAATCGCCCGGGCCTTTTTGTAATCCTGAGATTTTCCGGCTTTGATGAGCTCAATGAGCGGCTCGGGGGCAATATTTCCATATCCGACAAGCATTCCATCGACGTCGAAGGCTGTGTGAAGGAGATACTCGTCGTGACACGTGAGGACCTGCAGGTCGGGCCGCTCCCGGCGGATAACTGGGATCTCTGTGTCCCACCGGCGCATATTCCGCACGCCGTTCTTCATAGCAAAGACGCCGGGCTGTGCCGAGATGTCGAGCAGGGTCTGGAGGTTGTATGTTGCTTTGGTGACGTCCGGGTACTGGAACAAGATCAATGGCAGGCCGCTGACCTCGAACACGACTTTGTATCGATCTTGTGGCGCCCCTGGTTGATACCCGAAGCGGAGCCAGCCGTGTGATGGGTATAGAAGACCTGCTGATGCACCAGCATCACGGGCGCGCTTGGCTTCGATGGCGGCAACCTCTGTGCCTTCTCCAGTGATTCCCGCGATGATGGGGATGCTGTTGTTGACGGATTTGACAAAGGCTTTGATGACGGCGACTTGTTCATCCTGGGTTAGGAATGTGCCTTCTCCAGCATGGCCAAGCACCACAAGACCCTTCACACCGTCGATGCTGCCCAGCCATGAGCCAAGGCGCTGTATTGCGTCGAAGTCAACCTTGCCATCCCTGGTAAACGGTGTGATTGGGGCAGGGGTGAGGCCCCGGAGGTCCAAGCCGAATGAATTGCCTGTGTATGAGCCCATAGTGCTTGGAGTGAGATATGAGGATGTGACGATGATTGTTTAACACAAAAGCTCTTGAGTATTGGATTGAATCAAATTAGCGAGAAAATTTCCTTATTCATTGACGAGGTACGATTGCGAACTTATATCTTTGGCCCAGCTACTTGGCCGCTCCTTGGATGATATGATCACTCGGGTATTGGGAGAGACGTCGCGTTCACGAAAGCGCGAATAAGTCCGAGTTGTCTTCAAGCCTACCCCGCAATCTTTCATTTCCTATTCATGTGCTGGGAGTCTCGTATGTGACCGTCGCGAGAAGTGGGTGCCAGGAGAGGACCAGAGGAGGAATCCGGGTTTCCGGATGGCGCTGCTGCCGGCAAGTATCCCGGATTCCCGGACTCCCGGATTCCTGAGGGGGTGACCAAGCCACCCTTCCCGCTAGGGGCCCACTTCTCCAGACTTTTCCCCCGAAACTCCGGGTTCAGTTCGCCTGTTCGAAATGGCCTCAAAATCTGGGGAAGTGGATCTTTTATGGCCAAGGACGATCTATATAGTTTGCACTTCCCGGCAGCCAATTAGTGGAAGGTCCAGCGCTTCCAGCTTCCGGGTGGTCAACTGTTCAGCACTTGTCACTCTACCGCGTTATTCTCATAGCAGGGCACCCTTTGTCCATGCAACACTTTGACATGGAACAGCCGATGACTGAGAAAGAGACTGCATCTCACAAGGAGCATCAGTCCAGTGGGATGGACCCAGATGATGCGGCTTTTCTAGCAGGTTTCTCTGAGGAACGACAGCGAAGGACGATTCGGAAGGTTGATGTAAGTCTCCCATACTCTGCAATGCAACATAGATGCGAGCCTGACATAAGGGACGACGCAGTTAAGACTTATACCCATGCTAGTTTTACTATACCTGATGGCCTACCTCGACAAGACCAACATCGGAAATGCCAAGATTGAAGGGCTACTGGACAGTCTGGGGATGAACGGCGATCAATACAATGTGGCACTGTCAATTTTTTTCATTCCATTTGTGCTGGCTGAAGTTCCAAGCAACATGGTTCTTCATCTATTCAAGAGACCGTCTCTATACATCGGCTCCATTGTCCTCTGCTGGGGAGTGGTCATGACTCTTCACGGAGTTGTACAGAACTATGGAGGGCTGATTGCAATACGGTTTTTTCTCGGTCTCTTTGAGTAGGCTACACCTCGTTGGCCCACAAATTCCGAGACACTAACATTTCTCAGGGCTGGTTTCCTTCCCGGTGCCATTCTCGTTATCTCAAAGTGGTAC